>CM060433.1:106529204-107870696 GCA_030545235.1 Helianthus tuberosus | reverse complement strand
TATATCGGGTGGGCGGGTAGGAGAATCATCAAAACATCCAAATTAAGATCAAACTCTTGATCACGAGCATCGGACTGAGCTTGGGACGATGGTGTTCTTGCCCTTTTTGATGAGGTTGACTCGCTAGCTGGAGGGACTCTCGCCTATTTCGAAGCGTGCTTACATACATCCCAACAATGCATGTACTTGAAGTCCTTCTTGTTCTCTTTGTATGATAGCAACGCATTCTTGACAAAGTCAACCTCGGTTTCACCGCTTCTTGGCGCATTCTTCGCCAAATAGAAACAAACGTTGAACGCAGTGACTTGTGTATTTAAATCCCCAACTTCGACGAGAGACTATCATTTTCACGATACACCTCCCCCCTTTGCATTTGCGCATAAAATGTTTTCATGATCGAATCCCAAAAATCTTTTTTGTATCGGGAATTCCCTATTCCAAAAACACAAATAATATATAAACATTATAAAAAAATATAATTAAACTTAAAACAATAATATTGTAAACATTAAATAGGTTATATTAAAAAACACAATGAATCGGATTTTGCGATTCGTTGATCCAACATCTTGTCAAAGTAACGTCTTCTTGAAGCGTCCATTTTATTTGTGTTCGTTGAGCGGCCGCTAATGCTTTCTCTTCATCGGTTTTTTTCTTGTGGCTTTTTTTTGGCCGTTTTTTGATGACGAACCACCAACGTCTTGCGGTTGAGTTTCGGGCACAGATTCAGGTTGGGATAGGGTAACTGGTATTTGTTGTTGCGACATTGGAATATACGAGTCGTTGTATGGAAAGTTTGTGTATACACGGTTTCCTATATACGATGCGATTCCAGCTAGATCAGGACAAGGTGAGTATACTATATCGTGTTGCGGTTGTTGTGGATGGTTGTGTGTAATGGGTATTTGCTGATGATGCGGTGGACGGTTTGGTGGCGGGCTAGGGTTCGGGTTTTCTTGGTATCCAAAGGGGTTGTTTGGGTCGTAGCCTCGGTTATAAGGATGCATTGTAGGATGTTGTGAGTTGATTTTATAAAAAATAAAGAGATATGGTAGAAGAAGTAAATAAGTGGTATAGTTGTAAAAAGTTGGTGGGTATTTATATATTTGTATAATATGTAAATATATATTTTTTTAAACTAGCCGTTTGGCAACGACTACCCCCAACGGCTACTTTGAACCAGCCAACCACAGCCCGCCATGTCACCCAGCCCTCCCGCCCCACACTAGGTAAAATCTCCATGCCAAGCGGGCAACGCCAAGCCCAACGCCGAGCCGGGGTGGTGTAACCGGCGTTAAACCCCTTCACCGCCCCAACCCACGCCCCACACCCTATAGTTTAAAAAAAAAGACCCCAATCCTTACAACATGTCGCTCTAATCCACAAAACGGTTTGGGAATACGAACATTTGATTTGGATAAAGGAAACCTTTCAAAATAGAAAATGAAGTTAATCCAAGGTAGGAAAACAAAGTGCTAGAGCTACAAGAGTATGTGAGATCTGTGTAGTGGAATGACTCCTTTAAAGCCATCCCACATCGGTAGATAGAGAAAAAGATATATGAGACGAGGCTGAATAAAATGGGAATGATGAAACAGGAAAAGTCACTTACCTGGATGGGGTCAATGGGCAATCAAGAAGGTCCATGGTCTAGGTTAGTGACCTCTATTGCACTTAGGAGAGGTGCTACCCTAAGGTTGGCCCAAGTGGTCGAGCCTACGTCATAATTTGTGGTAGTGGGGCTTGCGTTCACGCAGCCCCTGCACAATTGTTAGTCTAATGTTTTGGACTTTCGGCATCTATTGTGAAAAAAGTTGTAAGTTATACTAAAACGCTAAAACCTGTCATTGACGAGTTTGAATTTTAAGCCACCTAAAATCAATATATACTCTGCATAGGTACGGAATTATATCTTAAACTTCAAGAACACAAATCCATAAAATATTATATATTGACTACTAGCTCTAATAAGTGCCATCATTGTAGAAATGTGTAACCAACATCTCTTGGTTAGGCTTGTCAATGGATTGGATATTGATCCATATCCAATCCGATCCATTTAAATCATTTATTGGATTATGAAAAATATCCACCAATTCATTAATTAATCCAACAGATCGATCCATTTATCCAATTAATTATATGGATCGATGATCCATGATCCATTAGTAAATACAAATGGCGCTCTCTCAAAATCGCATTTAGGGTTTCACCATTTACAATCGTCGATCACTCGTTTACAATCAGCAACAACACGTCGATCTCCCACCTCATCTCCGCCACCACCACCGTAAGTCCTCTTAATTTCTCTTACTGATTCAACAAATTTCTCACTTATGTTTTGTTAATTATGGATTCAGTTGTGTAATCGATTACAATTCGTGGTTTCCTTTGTTTTTTCATGCTTTGTTAGGTTTAAAATTGTTGATTCGATGTTTAGTTTGATGTAAATTGTGTTTAAGTTTTGCTGAATGTATTACCTCTGTTTCGTTATTCTTGATTTAGTTGTGTAATTGTTTTCAATTCATAACTTTAAAACTGATACACATTAGATGTTTTGTTTGAAGAATTGAATTGAATTGGAATGATGTAAAAACAAGTCTACTTTGTTGCTAATGTTAGTTGGTCAATTTGAACTCTTTTTATTGGACAATGAGATTGTATGCTCAGGTGGATATGCATCTGCTTTGGTATATGTTATGCTATCTTAAACTATAGTGACATCCTATTTGCCTTGTTATAAAATAGCTTATAATCATGGTTTAAAAAAATGGCCGAGGCGGTCGTACTGAGGCGAAACGGAGAGAAAACGTATGAGGCGGCGCCTCAGGGTCAGAAATTATACGCACGCCTCAGTGGAGTGAGGCGTAAGTTTCAGATCTGAGGCGGAACGATTTTGGAGAGGCGTACGTACTATGCAGTTAATGCGGAAAAATATCGGTTATCGGTCAAGGACCGATATATGAGATATCGTTTATCGCAGTGAGATATCGGTGAGATATCGGTAATTTCTAATATCATGCATAAATATATATATTTATATATCTAGAGCCTATATATATACTAGAAGTCTAATATCATGCATAAATATATATATTTATATATATAAAAGAGGTGGTAGAAAGTCTAGGTGTGGGAATGAAAGTATCAAAAGGTGGTAAATACTTTGTCCCACATTGGTGGTGGGAACAAAGTGAGTGGGTGTTTATAAGGTAAAGCATTTACTACTCCATTGTAGCTTTATGACATGTTTTACCACAAGTCCTACCCGCGCACGCAGGGGGGGTGCAAAAAATGGGTTTCTCAGCTGGAATTTGGTTGAACTCGTGCGTGCCCGCGCATCCTGCGGACACGAATGCAGCTCCGAAACCCCATGGGTCCGTGTGAGGTCGTTTTTTGCTGTGGAAATCAGCTTTCTTTGTTTTTTTTTTTGCCCAAACGAAACAGTTTTTTTTTTTTGTGGAAAAATGGCCCAAACGATATTTCGGCGATACAAACGAAACGATTTTCGGCGATATTTCGGCGTTGACCGCCGAGAATATCGTTGACCGAGATATGACCGAGATCTGGAGCCGATATTTTGGTGAAGGGCCGATAACCGAGATATCGCCGAGATATCACCGAGATATCGCCGAGATTAACTGCATAGCGTACGTATATCTTTTTAGGTGGGATTAATTGATAGATTAGGGTTTTTTTAAGCGCCAAAAGATATTGGCGGCAATAAATAAACTAGCGCCATTATTTTTTTTGTTTCTTTAATTAGCTTTAGGGTTTTTCATTATACACATCCAAAAACACACGCATCTGCAATCAATCGTGATTCTGGAATTATTTCTTTCAATCTTCAATACAGGTAAGTTTTCTTCACTGCTTTCTTTCATCTGGAACTATTTTGTTTCTTAATAATTGATGATGATGATTGTTGATTGATCTTGTTATGACTGATTTTTATTGATTCTGTTATGGCTGATGATGATTGAAATCGTGATCATGTATTAATAATACTTGCTGATTTTTATTGATTCTGTTATGGCTGATGATGATTAGAATAATCCCAAGTTCAATTCGTTTTTATTAGAATAATCCCATGTTCAAGATACAATGGTTAGTGATTTGATGAGAAAAGTCATTTTTTGATGTTAAGTATTTATTATTTTATGATATATATAATTTTAATATTTATTTATTAATACCGCCTCAGCCTTACGCCTCGTTCCGCCTCAATACTTACGCCTCGTGAGGCGAAGGGAAAACGCCTCGATACTCGTTTCCGTTTTTTAAAACCTTGCTTATAATCACATTATAACCAATACCGCACAACTAGTTTTATTTTCATACACGGTCCTCCTCCAATCTTCCAAGGACCCGCTCTCCTCCAATCCCCACAGCCCCGGAGCTATTACCGGTGGTTGTATCATTGATGTATTATGTATTAGTATATTTGGTTGTTAGTAAATTTACTCTTTGGTTTTTTTTTCTGTTTAGGTGTATGTCACAAGTGTTAGCGGTAAATGGTTCAGGAATATAGCGATAAATAGTAGTTACGTATCTTAATAGACATAAGGGCTCAGGCTTCTTTCACTCATTTTCATTACTCTGGATTTGATCGAAAACCAAAAAGCATGCAAAATAGTAGTTACGTATCTTAATAGACGTAAGGGCTCAGGCTTCTTTCACTCATTTTCATTACTCTGGATTTGATCGAAAACCAAAAAGCATGCAAAATAGTAACAGACCATTTAATCAAGCCAGTCTAATCACGGGCCGTTTCGGTCACCCGGGGCTAGATTTTGCACATCTATATATTTTAGTCATAGTTTTTGGCATCTCTACATAGACACAAGTATTATGACACCTTTAATAACACGTTTAGACGGGTGATATTAAATTTATCATATGAATACTTGTATGTTAATAGCAAATAAAATTAAGGGTCGAGAGTATACTCGGAAGTATGAGCAGGTCGGGTTTTGGTAGCATGTCAAAACTGGGTTCGGGTCATGATGGGTTTTGAGCAAAATAAGTTTGGGTCAAAATGGCCCGTGTTTTAAAGTTTATCAATTTGGTTCGGGTGAAAATGCGTTTGGTTGAAAATTGCATTGGTTGTTAATGAGTAAGCGGTCATGGCTGCATATTTTTATTCTTTTGCTGTCACCTGCAATTTTTTTTTTTGCTCTCTCTACTTTTACGTAACAATAGAAGACTTAGAAGTATAGATAGTTGAAGTGTTAGAAAAAAAATAGTGCAGGCTTCCAGCTACGGCGTTGGACCGTGAATTGACTGTATAAAATTATATCTTTTCAATGATTAACTCTTGAAAATTATTTCAATAAAAACGTTATTGAACTTTCAAAATTAAGCAAAAAAAAATATTCATGTTTCATATGACCAATAATCATTTACGATGATAGATTTTTTAAGTGCTTTGAAACCACAATAAAAACTTGGTTACTTAGTTTCATGAAAGTATCAAGGTCACATCACTTAGTTACTGCAGCAGTATTCTACATTGCTCTGGTGGTTATTTTGATACGAATTTATTCTTGTGCTAACATTATTATGTCTGTAAGTTGATAATAGAGTTAATGGGCATTGCCATTTATTGTTAGTTTACTACCTACGTATTAATAGCTTTTAACATTGGAAGGCCATTGTAGAATGTTGGAGTTATTGTTTACATCGTTTCAAAGTATTTGACATTGTATTAGATCATTTCTGTTGAATAGGCAAAACATGGGATTGGAAATTTGGAGTAGGGATGAGCACGATACCCGTTCGGTACCGAACCGGTACTGAAATACGGGGAAAATTGGTACTGGTACCGGTACCGAATATACCTGTTCAGTACCGGTGTTTTATTATTTTTCAGAATTTTATTGGATTTTTTAGAATTTTTTTTTATTTAACAGTAGACTCCGTACAACTTTTCAACGTCCCTTTTCTTCAACAGTAGACTCCATGGTGCTTGCTTTTTGCAGACGATATTGTGCTGATAGAAGAAAGTAAACAGAGCTTGAATGAGAGGTTAGAAGAATGGCGTGTAGCCTTAGAAGGCAAAGGTTTGAGGATAAGTCGCCCTAACACTGAGTACCTTTACTGTGATTTTAGTGGAGCAGGTGATGAGCACGACACTCAGATCACCATTGAGGGTCAGGTGGTCCCACAGGCAACTAAGTTCAAGTATTTAGGATCGTTTGTTCAGAGTAATGGAGAGATAGACAGTGACGTAGTTCACCGTATCCAGGTTAGATGGTGTAGGTGGAGAGCAGCCACAGGGGTATTGTGCGACAAGAGGTTCCCTGATAAATTAAAAGGGAAATTTTATAGGGTGGCAATTAGACCCTCTATGTTATACAGAACAGATTGTTGGGCCATCAAGAAAATCCATGCACGAAAGCTAGAGGTGGCAGAGATGAGGATGCTAAGATGGATGTGTGGGCATACTAGGTTGGACAAGATAAGAAATGAGGTTTTTAGGGTAAGATTAGGAGTTGCTTGTATTTCAGACAAAATAAGGGAGGGAAGATTGAGATGGTTTGGGCATGTCAGGAGAAGGCAGATGACAGACCCGATTAGAATAGTGGAAACAATCACTGTAGATGGAAGGAGGAGTAGAGGTAGGCCGAAAATGACTTGGGATGAGCGGATTAGGAAAGATTTGCTAGATTTGCACCTCTTCGAGGACATGGTCGAGGATAGAACTTCGTGGAGACGTAGGATTAAGGTTAAGGACTTTTAGGAGTTTGGCTTGGTTTTTGGTTTAGGTCCTTGTCTTATGAGTTTAAATTTTTTTTGTTTTCTATGAGGTGTGATATAGCTTTTTATAAGTTGTCACTTATTCCCGGCGTCGTAGTTTTACTAACAACTACTTATTTATTTATGTGTTTATTTTTATTATTTTTCTTTTCCACATTTGTTAGTTGTTGTGTACTTATATATGTTTTGCCAGAAGCTTATGTCTTGGGTATGGTTTTGTGGAGCCGGGGGTCTCACTGGAAGCAGCCTCTCTATCCCCTGGGATAGAGGTAAGGCTAGCCTACATCCTACCCTCCCCAGACCCTACCAATAGCTCGTTATAGGTGGGATTATACTGGGTATGGTTGTTGTTGTTTTTTATTTTTTTAGAATTTTTTTATTTTTTATTTTTTTTTATTTACATTTTTTGATTTTTTTTTTGTGCTTTTTTATTTTATTTTTTAGAGATTTTTTATTGTATTTTTTAATATGTATCGATCCGGATAGTGATCCATCCATTTAAAATTATATGGATATGGATCGGATCATGATCCATTATGTTGGATCATGGATCGGATCATGATCCATTTAAGTTGGATCATTAATGGATCGGATCATGATCCAATCCATATCCATCCATTGACTGGCCTAAATTTAATACAGCTCGTTAAGCATAATTTAATGGAGGTAATTTTGCATATCCTATAAAACGTATTTATAGCTTGTTAACTATAGCAGCACCACCGTCGAAAACCACTGTGCTGTTCTAATGGATGTGCTCTTCAATTCAATCAACGTTCGTGATCTTCTATCGTCACATGATCTCGACGATTCATCGCCACTCTCCGCCCCCGATCTCCGCCTCGTAATTGACCGTCTTCAAGTCCGATCGCTCAACATCAAGTCCAAAGTCCACAACTACATACTCTCTCACAACGATGAGTTCTCCAGCCTATTCTCTCGCTGCTCCGACGCCGTCGTTAACTCCGAGCAACTTTCCGATCAGGTTTCCGATCTCGTTAACCTCTTGTCGTCGGCTCGGAAACCGATCGATGTGCAGGTTAAGGAAACAGTTGATGAAATTAGGTCAAAATGTGGTGAATTGAAGGAGAAGAAGGATGCGTTAGGTTTAGTGGAGGTTGTTTTGAAACTGAGCCGAGAGTTGAGTGTTGTGGAGGAGGATTTGGTCGCCGGAAAGGTTGTTGAGGCGGCGGAGGTGTTGACGGAGTTGAAGGTGGCTTTACGAATCACGGAGGATTGTACGAGTGATGAAGAGCCGGTTGTGTTTGGATTGCTGAGGAAGAAATGGACAGATTGCTTTGAAGAGGTAATGGATTGTGTTAGGTAAATTGATATTAGGTAAACTGAATTGAACATCTATTTCTCTAATTAGGTATTATAAATGTCTATATTATACAAATATATGAATGCTTGCAACGGGATTTGTGTTTGTAGATACAACAGGTGCTAGTCAAGTTCATTGAGAAGGCAGTGACATTTGATCATCAAACCAACTCTGTTTATGTTAAGAACACAATGTCAGTGAATGATGATACTCAAGGGATTGCGCTTTGTACTGTTTTGAAAGCAATGCATGTAAGCTCATATCTTTGCTTTATTCCTTTCAGCATCACCTATTTATATCCAGTTTTGTGTAAACAAATCCGATTTTACTTGTTGAAATATGGGGTTAGCTAAACTCCATTATGCTTTATTGTACTTTCTTGCGTAGGTGGTTGGTATTCTAGATCATGGGCTTGTGAAAGTGGCGGATTTGATGACCAGACATGTAATAACGCCTGCAGTGGGATCAATATCTCACAGTTTTTCGGTAGAAGAACAGAGATTAGATTTAGGAGATATAACCGAGGCAGTTTTGAGAATAACCCCACTGACCGGTACTCAGGTATTTAAGTTGCTTCTGCCTTCATATTTATGGCTTAACTTACCGAGGTCTTAAATGTATGAGTACTTATTACTTTATTAGATTACCTTTCCATAGTGTCTTAATATTCTATGTTTACAGGTCGAAAACATGGATGCTGAAATTATATATTCTGGAATCAGCATAGTCATTCAGTTTATTTTCAACTATATTTGCTTTCAAAACACCTCGTGGATGCAATTATTTGGAAGATTGACTTGGCCCCACATGTCAGCACTGATTATTTCAAACTTTCTTTCCAAGGTTTGTTTCTTGTTATGTATTTCTTATTACTTACCATATAAAATAATTTTCATGAACTGACGTCTTACTGACATACCATATGAAACAATTTGTTAATGTTTGGTGATTCCAGATTGTTCCTGACGATGCATCCAAACTTTCCGACTTCCAAACAATAAGACAACTCACATCCGAGTTTGAAACGTCTCTTAAAGAAGTTATGTTCATATCCTCTGACAAAGATGAAAGGCTGACCAATTTTACGGATAACGTTGAAGTCCACTTTGCAACAAGGAAGAAGGTTGAGATCTTAGCAACAGCTAGAGATCTTCTTCTACATTCCAACTTTAAACTTCCCAAGGTGAGTTTACTTAATAAGATTGTATTTTATTAAGCAATTCCAGCTTAAATATGATTGTAAAATTGTTGATTAAATGAGGGTTTATTCACAGGAGTATACAAGGAAAAGTGAAGATATTAAAAATGGTGAGAATGTAGACTTGCTTTTCTCGTCTGAGAGGTGTGCAGTATCCGAAACGGCTTTGCAACTACTGGAACTTGTGCATCAAACACTAAAGGTTGGTGCTGTTAAACTAGTGCATGCAAGCAATCTTCTATAGTAAGTAAATTGGTGACATAGCGGGTTGCTACTTAATGTTTTAATTGCTATATAAAGTTACTTGCTTTGTTTTAAAATGCGCACCAGGAGCGCATAATGCGATGCGCTGCGATTACATGATGCGAGGATGATACGCTTTAAATCTCATAATGCGCTCCTTATGCGTGCATTTTTCTGAAATTGACTGCTATAGAGTAAAATTGTACGATGAGTTTGTACAATGAGCTGATGAAGTTGTTAAGTGAGCTTCTACATAGATTACTTGTACCTTTTGCATAGACTACTTGTACACATAGGAGTTCAAGACTTATTTTGGTTATATTGAACTTCTTTGATGGTAATAGTACTATTTTTTTAGTATTTATTTGTTTTAATCCCTAAATTTTTAGTGTTTAAAGTTAACAAGTTAAAATATACTTCATAAATATTTTTTCAAATAACAAACGCCTCGCATACGCGATGTGTGCGCATCATGCATTGCACATCGGCTTTTGGGATCAAAACGCATCAAAGATTTTAAAACCAAGGTTACTTGTATATAGTGGAAAAATATATACTTGTTCTTAGTTTACTTACAAGGACTAAAGGTGAAAGTTACATTTTGGAATTTGGTGTATTAGACGGTTCTCTAAAAGACGTCGTTTCATGCATGGTAATAGTAGTGCACTTTTCTTGAGCAATATTTTTATACCGTGTATGTATTTTCAGGATGTTTGTTTGTCATCCCCGACCGTTGCGTTAGAGTTTTGCCATGCTGCTAGGGATGCTTTACTTCTATACGAAGCTGTTATTCCAGTCAAGGTTTGTGTAGTTCATAATTCAGTTGATATGTGTGAGTATATAGCTAATAGTTTAAAGGATTAATTTCATATATAATTATATACCCTTGTAAACTTGAAATATATCATATACGTCCAGTTAAAACTAAAAATATCAGATATATCCATGTTTAATGATCTTTTTACTTAATGACAATTCTACCCCTTTTTATTGGATGATCCGATTTTACGTGTTGAAGAAACCAAATTGTCTCCCTCTTTGACGACACTTTTTCAACCCTTCGGAGGTTTATCACATCGGATCAAACCAAGTAAATGCATTTTATTGTTTTTAACGCATCTCATCAAGGGTATATATGATATTTTTAGTTTTACGTGGTCATATATGATGTATTGAACTTTTGTAAGGGTATTTATGAGGTGGCGCCTCAGGGGAGTTTTTACGGATTAGACTTTTTGTGTCAATGTTTAACATTTCATGTCTTTTTAACATGTGTTTTTTTTATGTTTTTGATGAATCTGATGATGGGTATTTTATTTTTAATAAGATATATAATTTATATATATATATATATATATATATAATTTTTTTTAATTACGCCTCGGTTCGCCTCGAGGCAGTGGCGGAGCTACCTTATGCCGGGGGGCAACGCCCGCTACGGCTTGGCGCGGAAAAATTTGGAAAAATTAGTGTAAATTTTGGAAAAATTTGAGGTTTTTTCGATTTCGTTACGGCTTATTTATAAAACGTTACGGCTTGGCGGATTTTCTAGATCCGCCGCAGCCTCGAGGTGTACGCCTCATGAGGCGAAGGGAAAACGCTTCGAGGCACAGTTCCATACTTTTAATCCAGCTTGCTATGTAGAATCATTTTGTAGTATGTGTATTGTATATATATATATCAATCTTATAATCTCTCATTTTGTGATATAAAGCTAGAAAGACAGCTGGATGGTATCAACCAGGTTGCTGTTCTAATTCATAACGATTGCCTCTTCCTATCACAAGAGATTCTCGCCCTTAAATTTGAGGTATGATTTATAAATTATACGCTTTAACTTGTGCCCTTTTGGATAACTTCAGTGCTAAATTTATATTGTAACCTTTTCGTGTTAATTTTCAGTATCAGCCGGATTTCCCGATTTCCGTGAAGGGGGCCGTGTTTATTGATTTAGGTATACGGTACAAGCTAATGGCAGAAGAGATATTACAAAGACAAATACAGCTCGTTAAGCATAATTTAATGGAGGTAATTTTGCCTATCCTATAAAACGTATTTATAGCTAAATGTTAACTAGTGGGGCGGGGGCCACCCGATTTTTAATAAATTGTAAATGGAAACGTAAACGCAGTGGTAGAAATAATGTTAATGGCGGGAATCCGGTCGATATTGGTTCGGTTCATTATGGTATCGATACTCGATATAGCAATTGGAAGAAAAACTTAAAAAATGAAGTTGTGATATGTCCAAAAGAATGTCGACACGTGTTTTACATGGATCGAAAACCATAGTAAACGAATACCAGTAACGGTTCTAATAGTACCAATACCGGTACCGATGTTTTTATATCGCGAATTTAGTTTTTGTGAAAAAAACTAGCAAACAGAAGCTGTAAGAGGAAAATAAAACTAATTGCTTAAAGGCGTATATTATTTATAGTGTAAAAGGTGAATTTGAAACTTGAAAAAGGTAAAAAACAAGTACTGCAGCACCGATTTGACGGACGCTGCTGTGATTTTGAGTTGTAATTTAATATAATTTATAATTTATAATTATATAATTTAAATATCCAAAACTGTGAAACCTGTTGCCAGGCCATTGATGGTGCGGATGGATTTCAAAATACGCATCAACCAAAACGATACGAGTCTGCAAAATTCAGTATCGATCAGGTAAGAATCAGTCCATCCTTGACTCCTTGTTCATATATGAAATTCCCTATTTGTCCTCTTATAATGAATTTTACAGGTGGCTTTTATTCTTGAGAAAGTGCGCATAATTTGGGAGCCGTTATTGCTACCGTTAACGTACAAACGAAGCATGTGCACTGTTGTGGAGGCTGTATGTTCTAGAATGACTAAAGACATACTTCAATTAGATGATATTGCAGCAGAAGAAACATTACAGGTGTGTTTCTTTAAGTAACTTTTATTTATCTATTTATTAATGGACACTGTACAATACCAACGAACTTTATGCTTATCTTTTGCTGAATTTATAAAATTGCAAACATGGCATCTTATTTATCATTTTAGCGTCACATCGACTTCTTGCGGCGGCGCCATACGTGGAATGATAACGTATAGACTACAATCGACCAAACTCGTCTCCGAACTAAATTTACATCAAAACGTATGACAACTAAATTTACATCAAAACGTATGACAACTCAAATTTAAATCGTCGAATAAAAACATATTACATTTGACCCAATTTGTTTTCAAACAAAATTTACGTCAAAATGCAGTCTAACTCAAAACGTACATAAAAAAACATCTTATAATTGACCAGACTTGTTTTTAAACAAAAATTACGTTAAAGCGTAGATGAACTAGAAACTATACCGACACGTCCCTAAGGGGGTTCAAAGTGACATATACAAAGTAAGAGGGTTACCTTTGACATTATAGCAAAGTTTGGGGGTAGAATGGGTTACATGTCAAAAATTTGAGGGTTAAAGAGAAATTAGAAAGTATGGGGTTTTTTTCTCAAGTTAGAAAGTAGGAGGGTCATTTTTGTAAGTTAGAAATTTGAGGGGTGAATTTTGTCAATTTTGAGAAGTTGGGGTGATTTTTTTTAATCAGAAAGGTGGTCAGGTCAGCACTGACCTTTTAATTTAAGATTGTATATAATATATAAATATAATATGTAAATATGTTCTAAAGTGAGATTATTTTTTCAAATTTTGAAACAAATTTATGTTTAAATTTATTTCATGTCAGCATTTTTTACATATGTGGCATCTGATATGACAGCTGGCATGGTGTTAGTTGGTGCCACCTTGGTTTTAAATTGCGTGATGCGCTCCGATGCGTTTGGTCCAAAAATCTGATGCGTGATGCGTAATGCGTGATGCGAACGCATCACGTATGCGATGCGCTCTATATAAAAATATACTAAAAAATTATTTATACTAAAACAATCGACATAATAAGATAAGAATTGTGCTTTTTGGTTCAAATCAAGCTTCCTAAAATGTTTCTAGAACCATAAAAAGTGTTTAGGAACCATAATGGTTCAAATCAAGCATGCTAAAATATTAATTATTGAAAAAACCCAACCCATTTCATAAAATCTGGGGAAAAAAACGTAACAAACAATGATGCGTGCATCATGGCGCATTTTGCGAAGGGCGCATCACGCGCAATTGTCGCAATATCACCGCATCATGTAAACGCAACGCATCAGGTGTTGCGATGCGCTCTTACTAGCGCAACGGGCGCATCACGCATTATGCGCGCATTTTAAAACACAGGGTGCCACATAAGAAAATGAGGCTGGACTAAATTGTTTATATTTTTTTAATCAGATTCAAAGGTTAATTCATATGTTGCTGGAAAACCTTTCATCTTTATTGGATTCTTTGGTTGGTGTTAAACAAACAACAAAACCACAAGAAGCATTATCAAGCTCTATCGATGATTTAATTCCGTCACTCCCTCAATTACGGGTATTGGCAGGTATGCATTGTCTAACTCTAACTGTTTACTTTTTTGTCCCTGAGGCTTGGCCAGTTTTGCGACTTTCGTCCAAGAGTTTGTTTTTCCGCATCTGGATCCAAAAAGTTTGAAATCTTGCCATTTTCATCCGGCTCGTTAACTCCATCCATTTTTCTTTGTTGAGTTAGGGGTATTTCCGTTCTTTTTGTTAACTCAAAGGGCAATTCTGTCCTTTTCACCTTATGTAAAAAGACCGAATACCCCTGAAAAGGACTGAATTGCCCTTTAAGTTAACAAAAAAGATGAAAATACCCCTGACTTAACGGAGAAAAATGGATGGAGTTAACGAGCCAGATGAAAATGGCAAAGATTTTAAACCTTTTGGATCAGATGCAGAAAAACTAATATTTGGACGAAAGTCACGAAATTGGCCAAACCTCAGGGACAAAAATAGCATTTTACTCTTAGATGGATAATGGCTAGTAAATAAACAGGGTTTAAGAGTACACAGAGTGTGTATGTTCAGTGAATAAAATCAACTCGGTCATTTTGCTCTTATTATTTACTTTATTGTTTTTTATAAATCTCAACAGATATGTTGGACATGCCTCTGAAGTCGATAACTGCATCATGGGAAAGCGGTGAATTGGCCAAGTGCGGTTATACGTCATCTGAGGTATTCTGATTTCTTTAATCTTGCTAAAAGCTATAATATGATTTTCTGTTCATAAATTTGTATGGGTGATGAGAGAGTTTGTTATGAATGAATCTTGCAGGTGAAAGACTTTATTAGAGCAATATTTACGGATTCGCCCCTGAGGAAAGAATGCTTGTGGAGAATCGAAAATATCAAGTTTTAGGAGTGTCATAATAAGCTTTTGAAAATGATCAGGCATGCCTAATTATGATGGAAAGGTCAAAAAGGGAAGATCATACTATGATCCATAACTTAGCCATGCCCGGCCCGGCCCGGCCCGCATTACTTCTAGGTTAGATTTTTTGCTTGGCCCAGCCCGGCACGCAGTACAAAAGAGAAAAAGGTTTTCCTTT
Source organism: Helianthus tuberosus (assembly GCA_030545235.1). NCBI lineage: Eukaryota > Viridiplantae > Streptophyta > Magnoliopsida > Asterales > Asteraceae > Helianthus > Helianthus tuberosus. Next base: position 107,855,683 of record CM060433.1, on the reverse strand, counting down.
ACTGTAAATAGTTTATATAGCACTACTGCAATCAAAGAACAAGTTTCTCTTATTATGGCATTTTTCATTGTTGTAATTTCGGGCTAAGCCTCTGGTATAGAGCTGGACTGTAATGGAGTGGGCTGGGCTAGGGTTGTTCACAGGCTGGTTCGGCCGTTTTGACGAACATTTTGGACAACGGTTATGGAAAAAGACGAAGCAAACCGGCCAGGTTGGTTGGGTTGGCCAACCTAGCCGCTGTTTCATGTTTTAACAGTTCAGTTTGGGTGGTTTAGTGGTTTCAGGGTTGAGTGAGATCAGGTGGACTTTGGGCCTCTCTTTTTTTGTTACTTTTACTTTTATATTTTACAATTTTTTTTTTTTTTTGGTATATTCAAATATCGCTTGAATTTTTTATTGGTTGTATAGAACCTTGCACTTCAATTAATGTCTCCTTTTTAATTATTTAAAAATTGACAGTGAGCTGTCGACAAAAAAACTCGATTAAAAGCAAATGTAATCCTTTAAATTAGCATTATTTTATCGTTAATTTCAAATATTAGACAATAAATTAGAGAGACAAGGTGTTTTGATGAGACGATCGAGTGTAGGGCTTGAGGCCACAATAGATTTAACATTTAATATTTAGATGGTTTTTAATATTTTTGGAAGTGTCTGTGAGTGAAAGACAGAGAAAATGCAATGATAAATGTATAAAAATATTATTTGAAAGACAGAGAAAATGTAATGATGAATGTATAAAAAAATATTATTTAATTGAAAAGAAGAGAGAAAAACATTTGTTTTGTGCAACTCTAAATAAAGAATAGAATGCGAATGCTCTAAATAAAGAGGTGCCGAAAGTCTACCAACATTTAAAGAATTAAAATTCACTTATTGGATGCGTTTAAACAACAAATTAATCATGGGACAAAAATCAAAACATGACTAAAGCAGGAAAACAACTAAAACAGCTATCTAATCTGCTCTCAATTCTATACCAATATTATCATTTTACAAACTTGGATATCGCTATGCCAAAAGCCCATTGGCATGCAAGTAGATAAAATGATTATAAAATATTTGGTATGCAACTATAGGAATGTATTTACTTGATAACAGGTAAACTGAAAAAAAAAAAAACATCAAAAAATGGTTGGGAACCAACTAAACTATCCTAAAGTGCCTAAAACATGTCTTACACCCCTAAAATGTATGTTTATGAAATGCACCTAGGTCACCTCTTGTAACACCCCGAAAACGGGTTTGGTAATCAAACCAAGTTAATAATAATGAACGGGTAAAATACCGTTAGTGGTAAAATTAACCCGGTAAATATTAGGATTTAAATAAATAAATCTAATATTAATTAAAATGAGGATAAATACTTTGAGAGAAACAAAGTATATAAAAAGGGCCCGAGTTAACGAGACTTAAAGTAAAACGGGTTATGAACCTCGAAACCTACTAAGCTAATTAGGAATAATTAACTTAGTTATTAGTGGTAATTAAGTGAAAGAATAAAAATAAAAATCAAGACTTATAACCCACTTTATAGAAACCTCTAAACACGAGGGACTAAATATGGGCAAATAGGAAAGTGTTTTAATTAAAACATTTAAAACAAAAAAAATTAAAAAGACACACATGCGTGTGTTTGTTTGATCGACCAGGCAGGAGAAAAGGGTTATAAACCCTAGCTCAACAATTCATCAAATTGAAGCTCAATCCAAGCTCCAAATCAATGCATGAACACGTATAGATGATCACCAAGTCAAGAGGATCGTAAGGTATGTCAAATTTTGTAATTTGGTGATGCTTTAAATTTATGATGAACACTCATAATCAAAATTCGGGAATGAATGTTGAATGTACGAGTGATATTGTGTTGAATTCATGTTTAGAAACAAACCCTAGTTGAAAACTTGATGAATTAGTGTTAAAAACTAGGGATTTGATGATTTCCCCATATATGTACTAAGTAGGTTTTTATATCATTGTGATGATAGCAAGATTTTGTATGTTAAGTTATGAGGAAACTGATGATACGATGCAAGATAGTGATATAATTCATGAATATTAGACTACGGGCTTGATTTTGATAATATAAACTTGGTTAAAAGCTAGTAATGAGTTAGATAAAAATAGTTTACAAATCATGCCCGTAAGGTGTTTGTTAAAATGCCCGAATGATTGTAAAATTGAGATGAAATTAGTAGAAAGTGAAATTTAAACGGTGGCCTAGGATTAGCGCCTACCGGGTAAAAGGCGGAATGCCAAAATGAATTGTTAAATTTAGTTGTTCAAAACTCATGTGTTATGAGGTAGTTTAACTTTTAAAAGGTCAAACCGACCTATGATAAAGTTCGGTAAGAAAAGTAGTATAACGGTTCATAAGGCATAAAGGTTATGATCTAGAATGACTAACCTAATCACCCTGTGAATATTTTATATAATAGTTTGACGCTTGACAAGCTAGATGGAGGTTTGGGAAAGAAGCGGGTCAAACGGATTGAATACGCGGAGAAAGAGCAAAACGGATGCAAGGTAAGTAAAGCTTACGCCCCTTTACATTATTTACAAAATATTTAAATTTGCAAGTATTGTTTATGAATTCTATTAAGTGGATGAAATAAGTTGTTCCGGCACGATATAAGACGGGTCGGAACAAGTGAGAATGGCAAAAACCATAGATTATGGTGAAAAGGGTAAATAAGGTAAACTTGATGTGAGATGATGAACAAATATAAAATTTTGAAACACTATGTTGTGGTGTAAACGTGGCGGGTAAAATGGTAAAGTAGTAATCCGGGCCTGGATTAGTGAATAGATAATAGATTTGAAAGAACACCTTTTGATGAAAGTTATAACGGGTCAAACAAAATGAGAAATTGTCTTTTAGGTAAATAAAACTCACGGTGCAAACCAAAATAGGTCAAGGGGTGAGATGGTATTAAAAATACCATCATATGTTGAAAAAAAAGGTCATTTCGAATAGATGGGTCAAATGGTGTGTTAATACCATTTGACATTAATAATTGATGACCACTTGTTGAGTTTTTGTGATTACAGGAAGTAACATATGTTGCGTTGCTTTAACTAGAGAATTTTAAGCAAGAGGTATGTAAACGGGTCAATGCTATGACCCGAGCCAGGTACACATAATTAGATTTATAGTTAAAAGTGGTATTTTGGTCAATTAATTAGTGGAAGTCCTTTGTCGTAAAATGAGGGACTAAAATTGACCAAAAAGCCTTGATGGGTAAATTAGGAAAACGACCCATATGGGTTGTTTGGAAATTTGCATATTGATTAGGAAATATAGGTAGATACCTTGAATGTGTTGGTGCATCTACTGTCTGTTAACTTCGTCTCAATCGAGTCTTATGTCTAGATAGGATGAACGAATGCACAACAGGGATTGAATTAGGGTTTGTATATGTTAATAGAGGTAATTTCGTTTGAGGAGTGTCAAAGGACATGTTCAAACGAAATCACTAATTTCGTTTGAACATGACCTGTGTCATCTTCAAACGAAATCACAAGGTCTATAAATAGGGGTTGTGCTTTGTCATTTTCATACGGAATCATGTGTGTGTGAGCTGAGGTGCTGCCGGATTTTTGTCAGAATTACATTGTATAAGCTCAGAAAATCATCAATAGAAAAGAATTGAAAAGGAACAAGTTGTTTGACATCTTTTACATTGATTCTGCCTTTGTATTTGATGATGAACTACTCAACTTGACTGTTTAGGGTCACCGAACGATCCAACAAGTGGTATCAGAGCTCAGGACGAGGAGTTCATACCAAATTCAGCTTGATTTCATCGGATTCTCTCACTTCTACTCTTTCTTTTCTGATTTGAACAAGTTTTCACGGTTGAAATGGCCTAAAACTCTCACATATCAAGCGAAACATATTGTTAACTAATCCTTGAAAGTTTTGGACTAAAATTCGGCTTAAAACTGATAAAAACCTATAATTTCATTTGAAAAACTTTGCGAATATGCTGATGTCATACTGATCTCGTTTGAAATACCTGATAATTTCGTTTGAAAACATACAATTGACCTGATTTCGTTTGAAGGATATGGGTTATTTCGTTTGAATGAGGTATCTCGTTTGAAATATTTGGCTGATTTCGCTTGAGAGTGCAACTTGGTTGTAATTTCGTTTGAAGCTATACAAGATCAGTAATTCCGTTTGAAATCTCAAACGAAATTAGAGATTTCGTTTGAGATTGCTTAATTCCGTTTGAAGTGGTGTTATCATTTGAAGTAATTTCGTTTCAACAGATTTCGTTTGAAATTCATTTTCAAAAATTCAAAAGTATTTCTAAGTGTTTGTTAACTGTTTCAGGTACGTGAAAGATGGATGAGTTCAGGAATCCATTTTATGATGTGTTTGCTTTTACTGGTGGTTCAGGAGATGACACTTCAAATAACACTAATGAAACTCCACAAGCACCGAGTGCAAAGAAAATTCTTCAGGATACTATGAGCGTAGATAGTGCATACGAAACATACAATAAGCCGCCCAAGCTGATGGCGATTGAAGATTACAACCGGTGGGCTACAAGATTTGAGGAATGGCTTAAGGCGTTTGCTTATCAGAGTTGGAGAAGTTTGAAAAATGGCTATGATTTGGGGAGAGACGACTATGAAAATTTGGAAGATAATCAAATTGAAAGATACGTGGCTGAACAGAAGTGTATTGCTCTGCTTCACCAATCTGTCCGAGATGACATTATCGCACTGATCGAGTACAAAGATTCAAGAGATCTTTGGGAAAAATTAAAAACAAAATGTATTGGCAGTGCTGAAATAGTGAAAAACAAAAAGAAACTGTTACGAAAAGAATTTGATTTGTTTGGTTGTTTAAAGAACGAGTCTGTTTCCAAGATGATTGAGAGATTTGGACATCTGAAGATGGAGCTTGCTAGACATGAGATTGTTTACTCTCAAGAAGAGCTGGTAGACAAATTGTTTGATGCATTACCAAATGAGCAAGACTGGCAATATTTTGCATTATAATTAATGCTGAAGAATACGATAAAGCCAGCTGATATGAAGGTTGATCTGCTTATAGAAAGACTGGAAAGTCATGAATTGGAGATCAAGAAATCCAGCAAAGTCAATAACACATCTTATCAGCAGAATATGGAGTTGTACTACAGAGGAAATTTACCAAAGACTGGTTCTCCAAGAACAACATTTTCTGCAGAGAGTTCAAATACTATGAATCAAAAACTCCTCACAGTGGTTTTCATAGTGGATCTTCTTCAACAACTACAAGCCAATCTGCATCAAAGAATCTGTTCCAATGTAACATTGCTGTTGATCTGAAGAATGGTCAGAATTTCAGTGAAGAGTCTGCTAAACAACATATGGTGTTCTTAGCTTCTGTGTTAGAATCGTACGAAAGTCTCGTTGCCGGAAAGATAGGCAATATCAACCTAACAAAGGAAGATTACGATCAAATCGATCCTGGGGAGATGGAACTGATCGATATAAGGTGGTGTATGGCTAGTGCAGTGAGAAGAGCGCAACGTTTCATGGAGATTACAGGAAGACAGTCTATTGGTGGACCTTCTACCAAGTTAGGCTTTGACAAGTCAAAAGTGACGTGTTTCAAGTGTAAACAGAAAGGTCACTTTAAGCGTGAGTGTAGAAATGCTTACACTGATGATACTGCAAATCCTTTTCGAGAGGATTATTACAAAAGGGCAATCTATCATCAGAATAAATCAGAACCTCCCAGGATGAAGCAGATAGAGGAGGTACCCAAAGAGAAATCCAGTGCACTTGCAGTTTTTCATGATGATGAAGGTTATGATTGGAGTGATGTTTTGCCTGAGGAAGACGCAGTTGGTTATGCTTTCACAGCAGCAAAGATTATTCCGTTTAAAGATAAAAGATCTGAAGAAGTGAAGTATGTGAACAGGAGGGAAACAGCTCATTTCATGAAAAGCAAAATCTATCGTATATACAAAGAAGCTAAACAGGCGAAAAGATGGGATCCTGATAGAGAATGTTATCTTGATCAAAATGGAAACATAGCTGTGGATCCAGATACTGTTGATATCGAAGTTCTCACCAAACAAATTGCTGATGAAGAAGAAGCCAGACAGAGAGAATGGTGGGGAGGAGGAGAAGCCGTTGAGAAAGAAAAAGAAAAAGAGACAGCAAAAGAACCAGAGCCAAAGAAGATTGATGACGGAGTTATTGATACGTCACAAGAACTCACCGCTGAAAACTTGAAGAAGATGGCTGACAAAGTTCTAGCTGCAAAAGAACTAGAGGTAGTTTCTGGTTCTGGAACTAAGTCCAAAGATAAGGTCAGTTCAAATGATACACATGTGTCAGGTAAGAATGATAAATCTGAGAACAACTGCAAAAATTGCATGAAAGAGTGCAAAGTTTGTAGTACAGTTGCTTACCTTAGTGGTAAGAAGGTTGAAGAACTGACTGATAAAGTCAGAAGTGTTGAAGATCAAATCTTGAACCGTGATAAACTGTTGAAAGCTTCGAATGAAAAATTAAAAGAATTAAATGAGAAAATCGAAAATGATAAAAATGACGTAGAAAGAATTAGGAATGAAAATGAAAAATTGATTCTTGAAAAACGTCAAATCTCAGAAAATTTTGAGAAGCTAAAACGAACGGTTAAAGATTGTGATGAAAGAAATGGTAAGACAGACAAGGAAAATCTTCAACTGACCGGTGTTCTTAGAGTGAAAGAAGAGTTAATCAATCAGCAACTGGATGAAATTGCTAAGTTGAAGCTTCAATTTCAAGAAGCTAAAATTGAAAATGAACGTATTCAGTTGAAATTAACCAGTTACAACTCCGCAAGCTTTGTTTTACAACACATTGTTCCCAAACCCATCGGGAAAAACAAAGCAGGCGAAGATGTTTGCTCGGATGGAACTGGGGTTGGGTTTCATCAGGTTCCACCACCAGTTTTAAACAATTATTCAAAGAAAAAGTCCCGGTTGGTTAATGATGAAGATGAAACAAATGAAATAAAACTTCCAGAGTCAATTGATGTGACATTTTCTTCATCATCATCTGATGATAGTGTTCAAACTGATATTGCTAAAAGCATGGCTGAAAGTGTTTTGAAGTCTGATAGTGATTCAGTTGAGGATGGTGAGTGTTTTCTGGACAAATACATTCCGAAACCAAAATCCAAAAACAACTTAAATGAAGAACCTACCCTTGTCGTGTACAAGATGTCGGGATCGGATAAGTTGTATTCGGATTCTGAGTTTCCTCTGGAGAATGTTAATGTTGCTAAATTGACAAATGTGTTCAAATTGGTTGAAATTGATCTGTCTGAGATTGAAGGTCTAAAACAGACAAAAAGGCAAATGAATTTTGAAAAAGATGAAGCTTACTACAAGAAGCCTGTTGTTCCACCGCGTTTTTATAACAACAATCGAAACAGATGGTCGGGTGGATATCAGGGTGGTAAGAACTATCAGAAAAAGAATGTTCAAAACAGAAGGTTTGCTGAGAAGAAAGTGTTCGTGTCAAGTTCGAGTTCACTTTCTGATGAAGAGTCTAAGATTTTTTCGAAAACAAATGAAGAATTCTTTAAGAAGAAGGCCTCACAACCTCAGTCTGAAGGCACAAGTTGAGTAGCTGATACTCGTACATGTTTCAGATGCAACAAAGTTGGACATATTGCACGAAAGTGTACCAACTTTAAGCCTAAGTCTGAAGTTGTTTAGAGTCAAAAGAAGAAAGTTGATGTGAAGGGAAAAGCTCCATTGGTTGTTGAGAAAAAGGTTTTGAAAAATGACAACATTAAGATCAAAACTGAACCTGTTAAAAATGTGATAACTAAAAATGACAAGTTTTACAAACGGGTTGCGTCATCTCAACAAACATGGAAGCCAAAAGTTGTTGACAAGAAAGAAAGTTCATTAAAGCCAAAGGTTTCAGAGTCAGAAAAACAATTGTCTTCTACCACTCCGGTAAAGATGGATGTTCCTTTGGATTATTATGAACAATTGGAGAAACAATCTTCTACTCCACCAGAGAAGAAGAATGTTCAAAAGAAAAATCAACCAACCAGTCATTCTCAAAATGATTTCTTTTTATATAAAAAGGTTGAGATTGGGTCTGCTGAGAGCTTAAAAATGAACGATAAGAATTTTCCGCCACTTTATATTGCAAAATCTCAAATCAATGTCAAGTTACCCGAGTCAAAAGAGGCTTGGGTGGCATCAAAATCTCACTAAATGTTTTGATATGTGCAGGAGCTTCCAAGATCCGTTTCACGATGGATTATGGATAGTGGAGCTTCTCGGCACATGACAGGGAAGACAACCCTGCTGTACGATGTTAGAAATTTCAATGGAGGTTATGTAGGTTTTGCAGGTAATCAAGGAGGTCGAATAGTTGGAGAAGGAACGTTATCCAATGGGATTGTTACGTTTGAAAGAGTTAACTACATCGCCGAGCTTGAAAACAATCTTCTGAGTATCTCTCAGATTTGTGATCATATGTATACAACGCACTTTACAGACAAAGAATGTTTAATCTTGAAACCAAGATTTGTTGTTCCTGAAGAATGGATTATCATGAAAGCGCCCAGAGTGAATGATCTGTACGTGTTGGTTATGAGTGTAGCAACTACAACCACGGGACAGGCTCATTGTTTTATATCAAGAGCAACAGAAAAAGAATCACAATTGTGGCACCGGAAGATGGGTCATATACATCTTACAAAAATGAATCACTTGGTGCATAATGATTTGGTTACTGGTGTATATTTGAAAGGTTTTCATCTTGAGGGGGAGTGCATTAGCTGCATCAAAGGAAAGCAAAAGAAGAAATCTCACCCCAGGAAGAAAGAAAACTCAATTTCGAGACCTTTAGAGAGACTCCACATGGATCTGTTTGGTCTTGTAAACGTCAAAAGTATTACATGGGATCTTTATTGTCTAGTAGTCACAGATGATTACTCGAGGTTTTCATGGGTTTCATTTTTGCAATCAAAAGACCAAACATTTGGGAGTTTAATCACGTTGATCAAAAAGCTTGAAAACCTGTACCAAACTCGTGCTTGAAGAATAAGAAGTGACAACGGTACAGAGTTCAAAAGTAGCAAAATGGAAGTGTTTTGTGATGAAAAAGGTATTTTGCATGAATTTAGTGCTCCTTACACTCCGCAGCAGAATGGAGTAGCTGAAAGAAAGAACAGGACACTAATTGAAACGGCTAGGACGATGCTTGCTGATTCAAAGCTACCAGTTAATTTTTGGGCAGAAGCAGTATCCGCCGCATGCTATACACTCAATCGGGTTCTCACTGTCAAGAAATTCAATAAGACGTGTTTCGAACTGATCAATAACCGCAAACCGAACCTGAAGTACTTAGAACCGTTTGGGTCTCCCTGCACAGTTCTAGAGCCTTTTGGTAAATTTGGTCCAAAGAGCATCGAAGGAATTTTTGTGGGTTACACAAGTCCATTGAAACGAGTCTTTGTTCCAAGTTTGAAGCGGATTATTGAAGCACACAATGTTGAGTGTCAAGGTTACACAATGCCACCGTAGAATCCAGGCGATTCATGGCGTTTTAATTATGACAAATTGTGGGATTCGTTTGACATGGAAGAAGAAGAAGAAGAACAAGATTTCTTTGATGAGTTGGATATTCTGAGAGAGTATGAGTCTTCGCAGGAAAGGTTTCCAGCTGAGTATTCAAGTCGACCTCGACAAACTTCAAACGACAATGAAGCAGGTCCAAGCAATGCTGGAGAACATGATGATATTCAACAAAATGAAGTTGCTCATGATAATCAGACGGTACAGAATGATAATCAAGAATCTGATAACATGCCAGTATTTGATCATGGTGATTCAGATTCTGAGGGGGAGCAAATCCAGATTTCAAGTCAAACAAACCCAGTCAGTGAACAAGGTGCAAATCAAAATATTACTAATCTAGAAGGCGAGGTAGATGTTCCAGGCGAGGTGATGCCGAGAACTCTTTCATACCATCCAGAAGAATTGATCATTGGAGAATTGCAAACAGGCGTTCGCACTAGACGTTAAATTGACCAAGGGCTTACTTGTTTTTATTCTACAGTAGCACCTTTACAAACTAAGTTTTCACTAAGTTGTTTTATTTCGCAGATCGAACCGCGAACATACAAAGAGGCGCTAACTGAAGATTCTTGGGGTCAATGCTATGCAAGAAGAGTTGAGTCAATTTGAGAAGTTAGGTGTGTGGAAGTTAGTAGACTTGCCTGATGGTCAGAGGAAGATAAACACCAAGTGGGTGTTCAAGTGCAAGAGGGATGATCGTGGGGTTGTTGTTCGAAACAAAGCTCGACTCGTAGTCCAGGGTTTCAGTCAGCAGGAGGGTATAGATTTCACTGAAGTGTATGCTCCAGTTGCTCGACTAGAAGCGATCAGAATCTTCCTAGCATTTGCATCTTGGAAAAATTTCAAATTTTATCAGCTAGATGTTAAATCGGCGTTTCTCTATGGGAAGGTAAAAGAGGAGGTATATGTCGGTCAGCCACCGGGTTTCACCGATCCAATCCACAAAGACAAGGTCTACTTGCTAGACAAAGCGCTGTATGGTTTACACCAGGCCCCGAGAGCTTGGTACGAGACATTGTCTCAACACCTGCTAGCCAACAGCTTCATCCGTGGAAAAGTGGATGCCACTCTCTTCACCAAAGAGGTCGACAGACATCTTCTGATAGTTCAAATTTACGTGGACGACATCATATTTGGGTCAACGAATGAAAAACTGTGCAAAGATTTTGAACAAGTTATGAAGCAGAAATTCGAAATGTCATCAATGGGTGAGATGAAATTCTTTTTGGAACTGCAGGTTGATCAACTACCCAAAGGAATTTTCATACATCAAACGAAGTACGTTCATGATATCTTGGAGAAATTCGGGATGTCAGGTTCTACTCCAGCTTCCACCCCATTAGCGACGAATCATGGGATAAACCCTGATCTCACCGGAGAGAAGGTAGATGAAACAATGTATCGTTCTATGATCGGTTCGTTAATGTATTTGACAGCTTCAAGACCCGATATTATGTATCCAAACAGCCTCGCAGCGCGGTTTCAGTCTAATCCTAGAGCTTCGCATATGGTGATTGTGAAAAGGATATTACGCTACCTGAAAGGAACTCCATCATTGGGGTTGTGGTATCCAAGAGAAGGCGATTTCATGCTCGAAGGGTATTCTGATTCTGATTTTGGATGCTGCAAAGTTAATGCTAAATCAACAACAGCGGGGTGCCAGTTTTTCGGACCACGTTTGGTCACCTGGCAATGCAAAAAGCAGACCTCTGTGGCTTTATCCACATGTGAAGCGGAGTATGTATCTGCTAGCAGTTGCTGTTCTCAGATCTTGTGGATCCAGCAACAGATGCGCGACTACGGTTTGAAATTTCTAAATACCCCTATCTTTGTTGATAATGAGGCAGCGATTAACATTACTAAAAATCCAGTTCGTCACGCTAAAACGAAATACATTGAAATTCGTCATCACTTCATTCGCGATTGTTTCGAGAAGAAGTTGATACGAATTGAGAAAATCCACACTGACGATCAAAAAGCTGATTTACATACCAAAGCATTTGATAAAACACGTTTTCAATATTTGCTAAAACTGAATGGTATGAAGCTTTTATCGGTGTTGGAAGAGATTATTGGCGTTGATGAAGGAGATATTGTAGATGATGTTGAGAAGCAATCTGCAATGGTTTGTCGATTTTTTACTTGTTTTGGTATTTAGGGGGAGAGTATAGGGTAATATTTTCAGAAAATACAAAAACAATAAAAAATTTCAAAAATTCAAAAACATGAGATATTTTCAAAATCCAAAAACAATAGAAAACCAGAAAAGAGCTTGTGTAAAAAGGAAAAATGATAGTACATCGGTTTGACAGTTACGGTATGCTAAAGAAATGGAAAGTTTAAATGCGTTAAACAGTCTCGCTGATGATGTGCCGATAGGTTTTTACACATTTAGTAGGGTTGTTCGGGATATAAACCTAAATTTCAACTTGCTTATTTTGTGGGAAACACTACTTGGATATATAGGTAACCCCTGAAATCTTGTTTGAAAGATCCCTCTTTCTGAGATACTAGGTCTTTATACTCAGTGATAACTGGGGTATTATCCCGGGACTTCTGATTTTGCGGAAGCAATGGCCTAGTCCCCGGAGAATACTTTCCGCATGCTTGAAATATAGCGCCGCCCTCAGCATAAATGATGAGACAATAAAATTGCTAATCAATGCTGTTGTAAAAAAGATCCTCTAAAGGGGACCCACTAAAGTCAAACCGTCATCTCTCTGCTGAACGGAAGTTCTGACCTGAGCTCTCACGGTTTCACAATTTTAACCCTTTACAGATATCATCTGTGGTATACTCACCTGTAAGACTGAATATTGGGATCTGGATACGGGAGTATATTCAAGAGGTGGGACACATGAATGAGTTTAAGTCTCTAAAACACTAAATCCGTATCCTGGACATATTGAAATGTGTGTAAGAATTTAAGTGGATCAGTATATCGACAATCTAAGCGAATTGTTTAATTCTGATTATGTAATTAAAGCTTAACGGTACTTGTGACTTGTCGAATAGCTGATATGATTCCCTAACACGCTCAATAAAAAATATGTTTGTAAATAGTTTACATTCTGCATTTTATTTCTGTATTTCATTTTCTAGCATAGAAACTTTATTAAAAATCCAAAAATATTTTTCTTTTCTGCTTTATTTTCCGACAAACCAAAGTGGAAAGCTAATCTTCAGATTCGAATTGAAGCAGATGCAGGAAGTTTCTGGACTGGAGGATGAGTTTGGAGCTTATCATGTTAATTGAGAAAATAGAAAGTCAAAACAAGTTCATTAATTTGAAACTTGTAAATTTTCAGAAAATGTTTGAACAAATGCCAGTGTGAATTATCTCAGATCAACCAAGGTCATTAAGTTGGACTTGGTAGATAAATTGAGTAATCAGGGTCATTAATTTGGACCTGAATACTTAAGTGGATTTCTAACACTGAAAGTCAAAAGGTAAGTTTAGTTTGAAATTGTTATTGTGATATATCTTATATTTGGGTAGAGTATATGCAGGTAATAGGTTTAAGTTTAAGAAAGCAGCTAAACAAAATCCCAGCCTACTGATTGGGGGAGTCTGAAGACTTAAAGGTCAGATGCAGTTCTGGATCTACATTCAAGGGGGAGCTTGAAGATTGTTAAAGATTCAGAGTCTGTGATTCATGCTAGCTGTTGATGGAAGAAGAGAAGATTGAAGGAAGCTTTTACAATGTCAAGACAATTTGGAAAAAGACAAAGACTAAAGACTCGACGCCGAAGACTTCGTCAACATCCAAGGGGGAGTTTGTTGGTGCATCTACTGTCTGTTAACTTCGTCTCAATCGAGTCTTATGTCTAGATAGGATGAACGAATGCACAACAGGGATTGAATTAGGGTTTGTATATGTTAATAGAGGTAATTTCGTTTGAGGAGTGTCAAAGGACATGTTCAAACGAAATCACAAGGTCTATAAATAGGGGTTGTGCTTTGTCATTTTCATACGGAATCATGTGTGTGTGAGCTGAGGTGCTGCCGGATTTTTGTCAGAATTACATTGTATAAGCTCAGGAAATCATCAATAGAAAAGAATTGAAAAGGAACAAGCTGTTTGACATCTTTTACATTGATTCCGCCTTTGTATTTGATGATGAACTACTCAACTTGACTGTTTAGGGTCACCGAACGATCCAACAGAATGTGGAATTACGAAGTGTGAAAAGAAAAGAGCCAGTTTCAGACTAAGTTGCTTAAATTGATTAAACGGGTCAAAATGGATTTATGCGCATAGCTTGCGTACTAGTCACATAATTCATAAAAATTACAAACCCGAGCTAAGGATTTTGTGTTAAATACATTGGAGCACGTATTTTGATTAGTTAAAAATAAATTGGTGGTTTTAAACCTAAACGGGTCAAAAGCCATAGTAAACCAATTTCAAGCCGAAGGCTTGAAATCCTAAATTTTATAAATACGGATGTCATGTTATAACTCCATATGATGGAGAATTAAATTACGAGCGCGTAGGAAAAAGAATCGCGTAAAACGGATATGTTGAACGAAAGATATGCATGTTTTTGTGAAGTATAAGTTGAGAAGTTTGAGCTGGGAAATCTGCAGCTCAAAGAAATAAGCTTTCTGTCGAAAACAGGTCGTCGCGTCACGCGACGACGAAGCCTCATCACCGTTGCGCAACGCGACATCAGTGGCGCCCCGCGAACGCCCGAGTAGGGGCCGTCGCGCCCCGCGAGAGCTAGAGATCTGGAAAAATTTGTTTTCTTTAGTCCGTTTCAGCATCCGGACTCGATTTAAACGCTTATATTGCGAATTACTAACTCATTTCATGTTTTATGAAATGTAGGAATATCTTGGTATGCCGGAGGACGATCAAGCTCAACGAAGAACCGAACACGAACAGGATAAAAGCTTCCGCACGTTGTTTCGTCGTTATTTTTAAACGACGAATCCATACGTATTAAGTTGCACAACATTTAATCTATAAAAGTTTTAGTAAACCCGTATTTTATATGTATGTGTATTCGTAAGTACACATTTAATTGTCGATATTAGTATAAAAACCCTTTTATAATAATAAGTCTGTTACACCTCTGGCACTAGCCTTTTAAGCGCCTTGAGCCGAAACCCAGGCTCACCCATTGCGGCTTGCGCCTTCAACAACGATACCCGAACCATAGTTGTTAATGGAAAATAGCGACAAGGTTTCTATATGCTACAAAGTGACTAGCGATAAATAACGTTATCAAAATACCCTGATATATATGCTACTTTACATGTATATTTACCAAAAACGTAAAATCCAACTATTTATAGCTATATTTAATTGCTATTTATTCGCGCTATCAATCTCTACAACCTTAATGGCGACACCAAACCTATACGCTACTTACCACGCTATAGCAATCGCTACGATCACTGTTGACAACTATGACCCGAACCCATTTTCACCTAACCCACCTATCTTGACATGGGCTTTATCATAAATATCTATGCAATTTAGCCAAATTCAGATCAAATTATGAAAAAACATTCAAAAAAAAATTAATAATAATAAAGTAATCCACCCAACTTCATGCTTAAAATTTCAAGACCATCATATAATAAAAACCACAAATTACACTAATCTACAAATTCACCACCACAATCAACTCAAAACAATACAAAACAAATTAATATTATCTTTAAATAAAAATTCACCAGAAAGTCATAAGCAAAGTGTGGTCAACGGATCATCATCAAATTCAAATTCATCAATAACCAGAGGAAGATTCAGATCAAACGGCATCGTTTTATTCTACGCCGACTTAACTTCATGAGTTAAGTTCCTGTACAAATAAAATAAACGTACTAAACGTACGAATGTCAGTTTTTGGCGGTGACATTTTTGTAAATAAACATACTCGTACAGTTTGTCTTATTTCCTCCATTTTTCAACAAAAACTGTCATTTCAAAAGATCAAAGCCCTAAAAAACTTCAAAATGCTCTGATTCAAAGTCTCCAAATCTTCAAAAACTCTTCGATTCTACCATTAGTCATGTCTACAAAAGGTAATTTCAACGACAATGAATCATTTATAGGGTAATTTTGAATCAGTTTTTTCTCAACCGCTATTCATCTGATCTTCTTTTTGGTTTTTTTACAAAACGCAGATGCTACAATAACGATGAAGGATAACAACGAAAATAAGTCGAAAACCACTGATTATGGTATTAATATTGATAATTTTGTTGCATTTGTAGGGTAATTTCGAATGAGTTGTAGCCTAATGCACTTGTTGGGTTATTTTGAGTGATATTTTGATTTAGTGTACAGTAGTTTTGGTTGTAGGGTAATTTTTTTGCACTTGTAGGGTAATTTTGAGTGTTATTTTGATTTAGTGTAATTTATTCTGGTTGTAGGGTAATTTTGTTCTATTGTAGGGTAATTATGAATGAGTTGTTATCTGATGCACTTCTAGGGTAATTTTGAGTGTTATTTTGATTTAGTGTACTGTTGTTGATGTTGTAGGGTAATTTAGTTGCACATGTAGGGTAATTTTAAGTGTTATATTGATTTATTGTACTGTTGTAGTGGTTGTAGGGTAATTTTGTGCACGTGTAGGGTAATTTTGAATGAATTATTGCCTGATGCACTTGTAGGGTAAATTTGTTCCACATGTAGAATAATTTTGAATGAGTTGTTGCCTGTTGCACCTGTAGGGTAATTTTGAGTGTTCTATTGATTTATTGTACTGTTGTTGTGGTTGTAGGGTAATTTTGTGCACCTGTAGGGTAATTTTGAAAGAGTTGTTGCCTTATGCACTTGTAGGGTTATTTTAAGTGTTATATTGATTTAGTGTACAGTTGTTGTGTTTGTAGGGTAATTTTGTAGGACTTGTAGTGTAATTTTGACTGTTACATTGATTTAGTGTACAGTTTTTGTGCTTGTAGGGTAATTTTGTTGCACTTGTAGAGTAATTTTGAATGAATCATTGCCTGCTGCACTTGTAGGGTAATTTTATGTGTTAATTTGATTTAGTGTACTGTTGTTATGTTGTAGGATAATTTTGTTGAACTTGTAGGGTAATTTTATCAATAATTAGTTATTAATTAAAATTATGTATTTTGTATATTTAGTTTCTATTAAAATAAGGAAAAGTCAGAGAACTTGTTCAAAATCACTTAAAAAATATGGGAATGTTGCAACAAACCCTGTTTGCTTTGATGTTGATGAAATTGATGACGGACAAACATTAGCAGGTTAGAAAAGCCTAAATTAAGTAGATAAATAATCTATAGCAAATATAGCAATTGATGATTTTTTTACTCTATGTTGAAACAGAAAATATAGCAAAGAGAAAGAAGGAAGATAGGAAAACATATCTTAAAAGAAAACAAAAAACAGTTGCTGTTGCGAAGAACGATGGTGGAAAGAGAAGGACGCTGCAAAAGAAAAGCCTGTTGTGAAAGAGAAGGACGCTGCAAAAGATAAAAAAGTTTGTGAAAAGAACACTCGTAAAAGAAAGCAATTGGACTCACAAGAAGATTTTGAGTCTCCGGTTGAACAATTGAAAACTTCAAAATCTACACCGGTAAAGACTGCTATGAAACAGAAATATAGTAGGAAAAAAAAAAGAAAAACAGTAAAGATGAGCAAGTTTGTGAAAAGGAGAGTGGCAAAAGAACAAAAGTGGACTCTCAAGACGATTTCGAGTCGCCAATTAAAAAAATATAAGCTGGAAAAGCTATGGAGAAAGTAAAAAACATCAGTAAAAAACACCTCAAGTAGTGGACTCTCAAGATGATTTTCAATCCCCTATTAAGACCAGAAAAAGAACACCTCAGAAAGAATTCCCACAAAGGAACTTTGTACAATTCACTAGCAATACCCTACGCATGAAATGCAAGTCATTTGGTCTATTGGATGCTATAAGTTCACTTTCGGATGAACAAAAAAAGCTGTGATAGAAATGGGGTTTGAAGCTCTACTTTCACTGTAGATAAATTCTGTGCCAACAATGTTAGGATATTGGTTGGTAATGAACTACGATGAAGACAGGCAAGAGATTAATACAAGAAATCATCGTATAAAAATAACATCAAAGTTAGTAGAAGAATGTCTCAGAATACCAAGGGGTAAGATTGCAGTGCTTGAGAAGAACAAACCTAGAAAAGGTGTTGGTGAGAGAGTTGATGAATTTAAGAATCAATTTGATAACCCGAAAATCAGTGTGATAAAAGTTATTGATTTGATCAAAGAAGCTTCACAAACAGGAAAGTTATTCAACACAAACTTTCATGTTGTGGTGAATACTTTGTTGGGAGAAACAACACAATCAACAACAGTCAACCAGAGGTTTATAATTGGTATTGAAAAAGATTCAGAAATACCAAATATGAACTAGTGTTGCTACATGCTCGAATGTTTAAGAAGATCAAAGAAAAAATGGAAAGGAGGAATTCATCCGTTCACTGGCCCAATAATATTACTTGCGGTATGATAATTACTCTACTTATATTTTGTAACTAATTTAGTTATTTTTTTTTATAACTAATATAATTTAATACTTATATTTCGCTAAACTAATGGCAGATAATATTCGCACATTCATACTTCAAGAGGCATAGAAAATCAGGTTTTAAAGTTGAAACACCAGCAGTGAAGTATATCACAACGGAGCTACTCAACAACTTGCAAAAACATTTCTACAATAATGGCCCAATGACAGACGATGAAGAAACCGATGATGATATAGAAATAAATGAAAATCCGAAGAATGTTGAATCTGATATTGAAGATAAAAGCAAAAAGAATGGTGATAAAACAACTGAAGAAGGTCGCAATGAACCAAATGATGATATCACCACATCAAGTATGTAATTTCATATAATTACACTATTATGCAATCAAAAGATCAAAAAAACCGTTTTAACCATTTGTTGTTTTACTTGTTCTATGTAGTGCCTTATACAAGACTGTCCGACTCAACTTTTGACATCAATAAATTTGGGATTGGAACGTCAACTCAAAAGATTTTCGATTATTGTGCTACACCACAACAATTATCTGGATTTTCATCCTACTTAGGCCCTGATTATAGATCAAATGAAAAGGTAATAATTACTCTACAAACAAAAACTACGCTATTAATTCAAATAGTTACTATACTTATATATTTTTCATTTATTAATCATGTGTAATAATGGTTGATTACTCTTGAAAACCATATTGAAAAATATGAAGAGTTAAGAGAAGTAATTAATCAAATGGTGAAGGAGGGAAAATCAAAGTTTCTATGGAATCAAAATGTACAAGACATGTGTAAGGAATGGGAAGACAAATTTCCATTGAGTCAAAGTACAAATGATGATACTAACATCATCGATTTAAATGAACCACCTGAAATAACTCCATCAATGGAAAAAGCTGATTAAGAAGGTACATATTTACACTAGCTTTATAAAATAGTTATCCTACAATTAACATATGTATTATTTGACAAATTCGAAGGTGTCTTCACCGAAGAACCGGAGGACGAACAAACAATGAAATCACGTCATGAAGAAAGAAGTCTAAATGATGATAAAAATAAAGACGGTGGGCTAGAAGGTATAATTACTCAACTGATAAAGATCATATATTGTTATTTGTTATAATTCTTTTAATTACCCTACACATTGGTGTAATTACTCTACTGATAAGATCAAATGTAGTTATTTGTTATAATTCCGATAATTACCCTACACATTGAAATAATTACTCTACTGATAAAATGAAATGTTATTTGTTATAATTCTGATAATTACCCTACACATTGAAATTATTACTCTTGTCATAAGATCAACTGTTGTTATTTGTTTTAATTCTGATAATTGATCTACTGATAAGATCAAAAATTGTTATTTGTTATAATTCTGTTAATTACCTTAAACATTGGTATAATTACACTACTGATAAGATCAAATGCTGTTATTTGTTATAGTTCTGATAATTACCCTACACATTGAAATAATTACTCTACTGATAAAATAAAATTTTATTTGTTATAATTCTGATAACTACCCTACACATTGACTGTTATTTTGATTTAGTGGATTCTTGATGAGGTTGTAGGGTAATTTTGTTGCACTTATAGAGTAATTTTGACTAAGTAACTGCCTAATGCATTGTAGGGTAATTTTTAGTTTTATTTTAATTACCCTACACATTAAAATAATTACTCTACTAATAAGATCAACTATTACAGTCATGGTTGTAAAAATCCCGACTAGTCTCCGATTAGTCGCCGATTAATCACTAATCGGAGGTTCACCGATTAGTCGCTAGGCGGTCAATGGCTGAAGAAACACTAGATAATTGACCGGAATCGAATTATCTAGGGGGTTTGAATCCGCATAAAAGGTTGGTTTTCTCTCGTTTGATCCGATGGAACAGTCCTTCTTCTCCGGTAAACTCTGCAAAACAAAACACCGTTAGCCTCGTCAATGGGAGAAGGGGAGTTCTCTCCTTGACCCGAATCCGGCGTGAGAATAAGTATGTGTTTATGGAGAAGAAGAAGTATTGATGAAGTGTCAGTAACTTGAAGTTCATACCTGAATTATCCTCATATTTATAACCGGGAGTTTGGGCGGGAAAACTTGTTGATGAAATGTTAACGGAAGATGCTAACCCCGTAAGCGGTTACATTTCCTTCTGTTAAGCTTTTTGATCCGACGTGAGTGCACACGGATCCCGGTTTAGATCTATGGCTGGGGGTTTGCCAAATGGAAAGTGATCAAGTGGAGGTTTCTCTCCAATTACATGCCATCATCGTGACTTCAGGGATGCCTGAGGTAATGACACGTGTCCAGACGGTTGTAACCGTTTAGTGGTGCACGATTGGGTACTTCTAGAAGGTTATTGCCATAACCCTGTGTGACCCTTTATCGTGTGGCACCAGTTGGGTAAATAATATCCAAGTCTGGATATTATTAGGCGGAAGTGTTTAACTTAGTATTTTTATCCTTTGTTTATGGAGGAAAGCGCAAGGATTTATGATTTCCTTTTGGCGCGCAAGTGTTGTCTGCTGTCTTTTTTCCGTGTCCTCTTTGTTGGACCAGTGCGCGGCCGTGCAAGGTCTAAAGAGGGTTAAAGATGAAGTTGTGGTTTTTCTCTTAAGTCTTCTTTATTGGACTAGTGTGCGGCCGCGCAAGGTCTAAAGAAGGTTAGAAAATCGAGGTTGTGGTATGGTCCAAACGCTCGAAACGAGGTTTTTGGAACCTTACCCCTTCAATGGCGGTCCTATTCTGGCCAAATTTTGGCCTGGCACCAGCCAAATTTCGACCAAACCTTATAAATTCCTTCCAATTACTTAAAAATTGGGTCAATAAGGGGTTAAAACATGTATATTTAAAAAAAAACTACATATAAATGTGTGTGTATATAGTATAACTTAAAATTATATATAAAAATCTCAATCGATTAATTCCGATTAGTCCCTATTAATCCCGGTTAATCGCTAGTCGGTACCCCACCGCCCGACTAGCGCCTGGCGATTCTTACAACACTGATTACAGGTGATAATGCTGAAAAAATAGTTGATGGTAATGGAGGTGACAATGCTGGTGAAAAAAATGATGGTGAGAATGAAGTTGCTGAAAACGATCAACCAGAACAAGGGACAACGGAAACATTACTAAATGAAATCGAGATCGGATGTCAAGAAACAGAAATACAACATTTAGTTGCTAAAGATGCTTCGTTGGGATTCAATAAGTTTTCTGCTTTAAAGGATCAATGGAAAGTAAATCCTATTGTTGGTGCATACGTCTGTCGACTTCGTCTTGTATCGAGTATTGTTTGTATTCAGAAGGTTTAGGGCACATTATACGAGAAATAGGGTAGGTCTTAGATGTGATGGAGCTAATTCCGTTTGAGGAGTGCCATTCCGTTTGAGGAGTGCCATTTCGTTTGAAGCATGCCATGCCACTTTCAAACGGAATAGCTTCACCTATAAATACCTCTCATGTCTATTTCATTTGTAACTTTCCGATCAAAGCAACGAAGTGCTGCCGAAGTGTTGTCAGGTTGTAAAACGTCATCAAATCAATCATACAACAGTTTATAGTGTGAATCTTGCTGAATTGACCTCGATACGTTTGTTTCCGCCACTCGTATTGAGATAAACTTTTCTGATCGACTCGTTCGGGTCTGAAATCGATCCTACACCTATTGAAGGTGATTCTTCTACAACAAAGAATAAAGATGAAAACGAAAACAAAATACAGTCAATTCTCGACACATTTCCATTTCTTCAAGTACCCATAACCCAAGAAACAACTGAAACCCACACTACCCCTGAACAAGTAAAAGAAAAGAGAATATCTAAGCCAACTTCTGCATATAAATCACCTTACGTTAACCGGAAAGTTGAACTTGGAACAAATCTGAGTGATGATGAACAACTGATAGTAGATTACATATTTTCTCCAATAAATGAATTGTAAGTATTATTTTAGTTGTTTGCAAATGCTGTTTATATATCTTATTAACTTTTCTATCTTTTTTAAAATAACAACAAGTTTGTATACAAGTCAGTTTATGGGACATATTCAATCAAAGTGGTTTTTGAAGCAATGTTTGATGGTGTAAAAATTACATCAGTCATCATTGACAATTGGGCTGAAGTGCTAAACAATGAAGAAAAAAATGAAAAGCCGGTATTCTCTTAGTAGGTTTTTTTGCTCATCGCTTCTATTGGTACGTTTTCAGACTTACTCTTTTATATTATGTTTTGCTATTATGTAGATTATTCAGTTTTCTGCAAAGAATTATTCTGCTGTGGTAGAATTGAAAGCATGAAATTTCATTTGTATACGAATGGGATCAAAATAATGCCGTTTCATAATTTGATGAGTATCATAGGATTTTTTAGTGTGAATCTTGTATTTAGAGCTTGTTAAATCATTATGTTAAAATGATTTTACAATATGAAAATGGATAATTACTCTACATTTGGATACAATTACTAAATTGATAGATTCATTGTTATTGTTATATTTCATACAATTACTCTACCTATAGCTATAATTACTCTACTGATAAGAACAACTGTTGTTATTTCTAATAATACTGATAATTACCCTACACATTGATATAATTACTCTATTGATACTATTTCTGCAAAAAATATAATTATAGCTATAGGTAGTATTGTAAGTATAAAATTTCATTTCTATAGGAATAGCTTCAAAATTACTCTATAAATAGCTATAATTACTCTATTGATAGATCAACTGTTGCGATTACTTTTGATATTGTGAATTTACAGTTAAAGGATCATTATGCACCTACAAGCACTGATGAAGTTCGACTTTTGATGTTCACACAAAACTTGGATCAATGGCTTGAACAGTTTAAGGTCAAATCGATAAGAGATTTCGACTTCCTGTTTTTCCCCATTTTAGCTTCAGAACATTACTACATCGTGTGTTTCAATATGAAGACTTCTAAAATTGTGTTGATCGATAACAACAAAATGGGTGAAAATTTTCATCATAGATATAACGGGATCCCTAATATGTTGGTATGACAAATAATAATTTTACAGTTTTACTAACTTTAGAATTTTGAGAAACTAACATATTTTATTTTTGATATATTGTAGGGAAATGCATTGTGTGACTACCTTGAGCTCAAGAAGATTAGATTCGCCAAAAAAAAACACTAAGAAGGGCAATCATCAAAAGATTGGAAATGCCATGGAGGACAGAAGAAAACTACATTAACTGTGGCATTTATGCAATGCGCCATATGGAAACTTATTTTGGTGCAGAAAACTGGGATTACGGGTTCTCATCAAATGAGAAATCTCATAAAGAACAAATTTCTGAATTGAGAAAAGAATTCTTGACAAAAATTCTGTTGTCAGAAATCAAAAGCTTGAAAGGTAATCTTATAAAGGATGCCCTTGAATATGAAAAAATGGATGATAAAGTTAAGGCAGAACATCAAAAGATTTGAAGGGAAAGATCGATCAAAGGCAAAAGGACTTTGTTTGAATGTTTGTTTCGATTTGTTGTTTTAAACTCATGTTTAATGTTTGGATTTAACTTCTAAAATTGTCTACTTTTTAATATGTTGGAATAATGTTGAACTTTATTTTAGAATATGGTTTGTTTCACTTTATGCATTATTAAACTGTTGGTATAAATATAATTATGCTTCAGATTGATATAATTACTCTACGAATTATTCAACTGTTGTGATTTGTTATAACTCTGATAATTACCCTACATAATTGTATAATTACTCTACTGATCACTACAACTGTTGGTATTGTAATAATTCTGATAATTACCCTACATATTGTTATAATTACTCTACAAATTGAAACAACTATTATTATTTGTTATAATTGTCATAATAACTCTTGTTCTTTGTTATAATTGTGTTAAATACCCTACACATTGATATAACTACTCTATGGATAAAATCAACTGTAGGCATTGTTATGATTCTGTTAATTACCCTACACATTGAAGAAGAATATTAATCTATAATTCAATATAAAAAACACTGCAAAATCCAAAAATCCTTAAGATCAATTAAAGTTTACAAAATTTCAAAAATATAAAAAGCTATTTATCCGTAGAAACTGCACCCTCTACAACTGGACGAACAAGTGCACTGCAAGTTCGAATATCATGACCAACCATCCCACATACCTTACATCCTCGATGCCTTTTCCCCATACGACTAGCTGCTTTCTCTTTTTTGGATTTAATTATCCTGTGTGAGCCACGTCCCTTGTTTCTAACTAGTAGGATTCCCCGCGCTTCGCGGCGGGTTTTCGGTCAGTATCGATTCGGTTCATTACAATACCAGCTTGATAGCTTGATACCGACACTTAGCATAGCAGTCAACATGTGTTTTACATCGATTGATAACCATAAAGAAAAATATATGTACCGATACCGGTGTTGTTCGATTGATATTGTTTCGGTTTGTTACGGTACCGCTATGATACCTGGACTCGGAATATCTTACGATACAAAAAAATATATATATTTATTGTGATAAAACTCTGTGCTCAGCGAAATTTCATACCGGAACGTTGAGAAAAAAAATCATAAAAACGAATATGGTATTGGTACCAATGTTGACCCCACGTTGTGGACGAGGGAGTCGTAAAATTAAGATCACATAGCTCAAGTTAAATCAAGGATGTCACCAAGTCAATCTTTGTATTAAAAGTTGGGTACCTTTGACCCCAATTCGTTTCACTCATTACCTGATCTGTTTCTATGTTTAGTCTTTGATTAACAATAAGATCGTATGTACCAATTCCTCAATAAAGAACTATAGTTTAGGTTTAGCTTTCTAGATGTGAATCTCAACATTTGTTAACATATAAGTTTAGAAAGTTGTATATAACCTGGAATTCAACAATAACATCATGCAATAAATCAATTACCAACAGTATCTTGCTTGTTCGCAACCCTCTTTTGATCCATCTTCTTGGTTCCATTTATGGGCCTCTCCTAAATAGAGAGTGTCTAAACACATAAAGACAATGAAGATAATTAATATTCTTACTCATGAACTTGATTAATATTCTTCATATACTTGCAGAAAGAAAAATTTGTATGTTATTACAGAAAAAGAAATAATAAAGACTAAATTGATAAAAGTATGTCATTGTTCTTACAAATTAGTTAATGATTACAAACCCGGGATACAATTAAAATTAAGTGATAATGCACATATAAATAGAAAACCCAGTCCCACATCTGATAGTTAAAGGAGCAAGATCTTTTTCAGTTTTAGTGACCAGTTTTTAAGATAATGTGAAGAAGCATTTTATGCATCTATGACAACAAAATAATGTAACGACTTATAACATCTAATTTACAATGCATTTTTCACTTTATAATTAAAACAACACATTAAAAAAATATGAAATCAAATGCATATATAGAAAGAGGTATGACAAATCCTCACCTTGGGAACAGATTGGAGAACAAATTGCCCATTTTATTCTTCAATATCACATCCTGCACAAAAAGATAGAAGCAAAAAATTAGCAAATAAATTATAAACATCATTAAAAAACCCATCATCCATATCAACAAACCCATCAATAACATAAAAATTAACAAACATGTGTCGTGAATTTGAACTCACAGATCGTAAATCATTTCAAACATCGTGCTCAAAGTGAAATTGGGGCTAATGAAATGGATTGATAAGTGTGTTTGTCAGTTTTGTGAAAGACGTATCATATATCAATATACCTATATCGGATTCATAAGTGTGTTGTCGGTTTTGTGAAGGACATATCCATATATCAATATACCATTTTTAGGTCACCGCAAGAAAAAAAGAAGATACATTGGTGAACATACCAAGGCCGGATTCCATAGCAACTTTAGCTAAGATGGGATCATCAGAAAGCAAACGCTTCTTAAACCGTCCAAACTGAAGCAACCATTTAAAAAACAACGACGTTTTGAGAAATTAATCAAATTATGGATTCAGATAAACAAACAATGATTGTGATTAACTCATTTTGAGATCAGATTCAATCAAGAACATAGACATCAAACATCAATCACAAATGGACATAGAAATTGAACTTCAGTATATTATTAGATCAGTGGTTTCTATACACATGAAATTCCACCTCAGAAATTCGATTCTCTTAAACAATTATCAAACAAATGTACTGTACCAAAAGATTGGGAAAATATAGAAATAACCTACTTAGTCGATGCTACACCGTTCTCTTTCGCTCATCCATACCAGTGATCGATGCAGTCCTCATCGTCAAGAAATGGTCAGTTTCATGGACGACCGGCAACGAAAGGGCCAAAAGTCGACCGTGCTCTCACGTCTCTCTCTCTCTCTCTCTCTCGTCTCAAATTAGGGCAAAAAATCCAAAGAGGAAATCAGAGGAGCGAAGAGATGGAGAGAGTAGGCCACCGCATATGACAACTAAACGTCAATGAAGCCAAAGATAAGGTGAAATCACCGTCGCAGACGGTGGATTTCCTGCCTCCTTGTACTCTCCGCTCTCTCATATCTCTATCTAGTCTCCCTTCTCCAAATAATACAGATGATGGCAATATCGTAAATAATAGCTTAAAACTGTCCTATTGATATACTGTTCCTAAGATCATTCATCTTTTGTTATTATATAAAATACCAGGAGGAAGTTTAACAGTTGATGTTGATGGTTGATTATATCCAAGAAGAGAAGCCATCATTTCTTTTTTCTTCAAAACCGGCCCAGTCTTACTACTCTCATCTGCCTTTTGAATCATTCCTTTCAGTTGATCTCTAATCTTGATCAATTCTTCATTATTTGTAAAATATCGACTACAAAGGCATTCACTAGCAAACATAATCTCACGAACAACCTGATTTGCCTTATCAATGTTGACATTCGAACTATCTTCTGCAAAAAAAAAAGAACAATTGGCTCTATTTGTAATTGCTTCCCTTCTCCAACGCCTCAAAATGTACTTTTCAGGAATTTCCTCAATTTCAAACATTCGAATGACAAGGAAAACATGTCGACATAATAACCCGTATTGCTCAAATCTTTTACAAGAACACGAAGCAGAAAATTCATCATCAACTTTAGCTAATACCTGTCAAAATTAAAAAAAGATGATAATTACCCTACAAAACAATTACTCTACTGCTATATTCTCTGTTGGTGTTATTGTATTTCATAAAATTACCCTACATATATTTACAATTACTCTACTGAGAGAATCACAGTTTGTATTGTTATGAGATTTCATATAATTACCCTACATACAGATATAATTACTCTACTGATACATATGAAATAAAAAAAATTACCTCAAAGAACCCACTTCCAAAAGCCGAAATATCTCTAATAAAGAACCTTGCATTCTCTCCTTCTTCTTTGACATTAACTGAAAAACATTTCTCAAAACTAGCAAGGATCTCTTCTTGAACGTTAAAAAATATGGCCCTAGTATACAAATTATGAGTATGTACTTCAAGAGGAGAACCGGTCCAATAATCAGGTTCAGTATTACGCGTAATGATCATTTTTTCGATGATTATATCTTTGAACTTCAATTGCCGTATCAAAATGAGTAAAAAACTCTACAAGAGTCAATTGCGAGTTTGAAACACTACCAAAAAATTGATTTTCACTTTCAGACCTTGAAGTAGTACGCATAAGCCCTGACATAGGCTCATCACGATAAAACGCAGGAATCCACATCGATCTTAAGTCAAACATACTTTCTAACCAAATATTCTGTAACAGAGACCAAAGTCATGAATTATTTCTTGCAATTCCTTCTCAAACATTTCAGGTTCAATTGCATCTGTCCACACAATATTGCAAACACGTCGTTTAAAAGTATCATCATTGCACAATACATTCCCAACCTGTAAAGAAATAAATGATCAATTAATAACTGCACACTTACTTAATTTTACAAAATAGTTACTTAATTACTCTACATTACTTAATAATTACCCTATGAACATAATTACTCAACACTTCACTCTACTACACAAATTAGATAATTACTCTACAATAATAAATAATTACTCTATTCATATAAAGCAAGAAATAGATAAATTAATCTATAAAAATTACTCTACATAGTTGAACAAAGATCCACATAAAATTACTCTAAACATAATTACTCTACATAATTAATCTAGTGATATTCATGATGTTAAAACAAAACTTTAGTCATAATTACTCTAATTAGATAAAAAAAAGAACTACTTAGTTACTCTACTGATGTTCATCATATTAAACCAAAATTTTAGACATAATTACTTTACTTAAATAAAACAAGAACTACATAATTACCCTATGATCATAATTACTCTACACTAAATTCTACAACCAAAATTACTTAATTACTCTACAATAATAAATATAATTACTCTAAATAAGTTGCTCAAACTATCCTTATCCACTACTTTCTTCATAATATGCCACATACATAATCGATGTCTACTATCCATGAAAACAGTTTCAATTGCTGCCTTCATAGCGGCATCTTGATCCGTAACTACAACCTTTGGTTGATGACCAAATGCATTCAAAAAACATGTCAATAACCACACATAAGATTCAGTAGTTTCTTTTGCGATTAGACCAGCTCCAAGATTGACATTATGAAAATGATTATCAATGCCAGTGAACAGAACAAAAACCATTTTGTATCTGCCCAAAATAATAAGTAATAAATAAGTAAAAAAACTAATAATAACATTAAAATGATAAAAAAAAATAGACTATAAACTTACTTGTTCGTTTTGAAAGTCGTATCAAATGATATTACATCACCAAAAACCAAATAATTCTGTTTAGAAACTTCATCTGCCCAAAATAACCCTGTCAAACAACCATTTGAATCTACACTATATTCAAATGAAAAATCCCACAGATATTCTTTCTTATTGGTCAATCTTTGAACAATCATTTCAGCATCGTATTCTCCAATGAAACAGTTTAAATCTCTTTTAAAATTCTTGCAATCCACAGCAGTTGCACCAACCTCTTCAAATCCACCATATTCGGTCCTCATAATGTTAAATGACTTTACAGGACCTAGGTTTAACGTTGACAAAGAATATATCCTCTTTTGTTTCATAACCGTTAAATTCCTTGATGACGGAGCAAATTTCATATCTTCTTGAGAAATCAAAGTATGATTATGTTCTACAAACCTGTATAGATTATACGATTCGCCATCATCAGAAGATAATGCAATATGTGCATGACAACCCGTACGGATAGAGGGCCTATTCCTACCATTTCTTGGTTTTTTTCCATCTTTAACAACTTCTAGAGCTTAATCAAACTTCTTAAATGGCTTATGACCCTCCTTTGAACATGTATAATACTTATATGCAATGAAACCATTTTTTCAATTTGAGGCCCCTTCCTTACACAAAATCCTCCCTTCTTGGAAAAAAATTGATAAAAGTCATATGCAACATCCAAAGATGAGAAAACCATGCCAACAACCAGTGTTATAGAAGAAGGTACACTAGGTTTGAAAGTCCTTTCAACAGAAGGCGACAAATGCTGAAAACCTGAAATTATACCTTCGATTCCAACATCTGAAATTAAAAAAAAAAAAATTACACTTTAAATTATAAATTACTATACTGATGTATAATTACGCTACAGATATGCATAAAATTAAAATAACTACATATAAATTACACTACTGATGGAGCAGTCCTACTACTATATAAATTACCCTACTCATTGATATAATACTCAAAATTACCCTACAAGTCCTACAAAATTACCCTACAACCACAACAACTGTACGCTAAATCAAAACAACACTCAAAATAACCCTACAAGTGCATCAGACAACAACTCAGTCAAAATTACACTACAGGTGCACAAAATTACCCTACAACCACAACAATACACTAAATCAATATAACACTCAAAATTACCCTACAGGTACTACTAAATTACCCTACATCATCAACAACAGTACACTAAATCAAAATAACACTCAAAATTACCCTAGAGGTGCATCAGACAACAACTCATTCATAATTACCCTACAATAGAACGAAATTACCCTACAACCACAACACAGTACACTAAATCAATATAATACTCAAAATTACCCTACAAGTCCTACAAAATTACCCTACAACCAAAACAACTGTATACTAAATCAAAATAACACAAAAAATAACCCCTACAAGTGCATCAGGAAACAACTCATTAAAAATTACCCTACAACCAAAACAAATGTACATTAAATCAAAATAACACTAAAAAAAAAAACCTTTAGACATAATTACTTTATGTATATAAAAACAAGGGTAAATTACTTTTTGAGTTCCTGTGTTTTATGGGTTTTAACTAGTTGAGTCCAAAAGCAAAAAGTTTAACGACCTGAGTCGCTATAAGCATTTTCTTTAACCATTTGAGTCCAAATTTCTAACTCCATCTACCAAGTTTGTTAACTACAAGGGTAATTTGGTCATTTACACACAAAGTACAAGTCTTATATGCACAAGAGTATAAGGAACAAGTCTTTAATGCATAAATATTTTAATAATATATATAAAATAAATTATATATATATTGTTATACCCACACCTGCAAAGACATTTGATACGTTGATTTAGCAATCAGCGCTAAAAGAAGCCCAGTTTCTTCAGCCGCCATCGCATATCCTCAACTCCATAGCGCCTCCCTCTGGTTCAGTTCGAATTGGGGATCAAATCCTTTCAATTGATGATGATGATGGCCTTACAAAGTCTGCTCCTCGTGTGAATCAGACCTCTGTAATTGCCCCAACGTTGAACCATCAGGAGGATGGTGCTCATCCTAGCGAGTCTTCTAAGGGTGATTTGGGATCCCCTGGTATGGAAAGTCAGAACCAAATAGACGATTATGAAGACCAGTCGGCTATAAAATCCCCTGGTTTGGAGATAAATCAGTGTCACATGTTGTTTCGTGGAATGATGTTAGATGGGCATGTACCAGATTATGAACCAGGCTTTGTCTAGGGAAGGAGAACAGGGGATGCACCCCCTTTGATTGGGTTTATCGACACCCCTGGTGTCAGATACAGGCCACACATCATCCAAAATTGTTCTCCTTAGCACACACCATCACCAACGATGCTACTCGCACTCTGATTTCCACCCAAGTCAGAAGTACAATATGTCGATTCAAGCAAATTGATTCCCAAAATTGAGGGTTTAGCAACCAATTGGGGGTAAATAGGGTTAGACGAGGGAGGATGGGGAATCGGTAGGTGTGATGGTGGTGGTGACGGTGGAGATACAACGGTGGTGGGTGTTGTGGTGGTGACGGTGTAATGGTGGTGGTGACGGTGGAGGTGCAGCGGTGGTGGGTGTTGTGGAGGTGCAGCGGTGGTGGTGACGGTGTAGTGGTGGTGGTGACGGTGGAGGTGCAGTGGTGACGGTTGTGTTGATGGTGTGGCGACGGTGGTGTTGATGATGGAGGTGTGGTGGTGGGATGGAGATGGTTTTGGTAGAGAGAGAGAGAGAGAGAAAGTTTTGGAGGTGTGGTGGTGGGATGGAGATGGTTTATGATCTGGAAATGATCTAGATAACATATATATATATAGGGGAGCGCTAAAATGAAAACCACCTCCAGTTGTAAGAACCGCGAGAACCAGTTTCTAACCACTAGATCAACAAGATGGATGGATGAGATTAAAAGTAACTAAAATTAATATTAAATACATTTTGTCTTATTATATCTTTAATATTTTAATCCAAAAGGGTAGTTTAGTAAAATTACTCTTTTTTTTCTTTTTGTCTTTATTATTTTTTATTACTTTTTTGTTTTATTATATTACTTTTTATTTTTTAAAATGTTTTTTTATTAATAGTATTTTTAAATTCAAATTTTTTAACAAGACAATTTTTTATGCGCGCCGGTTTTTGCACGCCGTTTTTACGCCCGACTTTTTCACGCATCGTTTTTTAACGGGTCGTTTTTTGCACGCCGTTTTTTACGCTCGGTTTTTTCAAGCGTCATTTTCTTAACGCGCCGTTTTTTACGTCCCGTTTTAACGCGGCGTTTTTTACGTCCCGTTTTTTTTCGCGGGGTTTTTATGCTCCGCATTCACGCCCCTTGTTTAGACACCGTTTTATCACACGGTTTTTTACGTTTTACAACTTACGTAGAAAAAGTTTTTCGTTTTACGTTAAAAAGTTTATGTTTTACGTTTTACGTTAAACCTTTTCAACTTTTTACGTTTTAGGTTAAACTTTTTACGTTTTACGTTAAAATTTTTACGTTTTACGTTAAACTTTTTACGTTTTACGTTTTTACGTTTTACGTTTTACATTTTACGTTTTATGTTAAACTTTTTACGCTTTACGTTTTACGTTAAACTTTTTACGTTTTACGTTTCTACGTTTTTCGTTAAACTTTTTACGTTTTACGTTAAAAAGTTTACGGTTTAACTTTTTTTTACAAAAACTTTTTTACGCAAAATGAACGCACCTAGAAATCACAAACTCGGTAGGTGTCTCAGATAAATTGTTATCATCATCGACTGGGGGAAAAAATAAAAAAACTACAAACGGCTTTACGTTTTACGTTTTTACGTTTTACGTTTTACGTTTTACATTTTACGTTTTTACATTTTACGTTTTACGTTTTTACGTTTTACCTTTTACGTTTTACGTTTTACGTGTTACTTTAAAAAGTTTGCGTTTTACGTTATAAAGTTTACGTTTTACGTTAAAAAGTTTAGGTTTTACGTTAAGAAGTTTACGTTTTACATTTTAGGTTTTACATTAAAAAGTTTACGTTCTACGTTAAAAAATTTACGCTTTACGTTAAAAAGTTTACGGTTTTAACTTTTTTTTGTAAAAACTTTTTTACACAAAACGAACGCACCCAGAAATCGCAACTCGGTAGGTGTCTCAGATAGATTGCTATCATCATCGACTTGGGAAAAAAATATAAAAACCCAACAAACAAAAATAAAAACAATGAGTGGATTTTTCAAAAAAACGGGGTTTGGCTCAGTTTCATCAGCCTGAACCCTTTTCACACATCCCTGCAGATCGTAACGAGATAAATTTGAAAAACATTCTTGCGGAACTTAAATATCCAATCACTACAATGCAGGAAGAAGAAAAAAAAGCATACATAAACGTGACAACTATAGTCCAATCACTCCAATGCAGATTTTTAATCCAAAACAAACCGAAAATCTACCGAAACTGATCCGATCCAAGAATCTTGCTTACAGGAATGTTCAAAAATCGATCCGAAACAAACCGAAAATTTACCGAAACTGATCTGATCTCACCGAAACTTGTCGAAAATCAACTGAAAATAGTCCGAAATTCGACCGAAACAATCCAAGTTCATTCAATGGCCAGATTCAGATATGAACATATGAAGAAACAACAACTCAAATTTTGACACTCGATTCACTGTTTTCATCATTTACAAGTTCAATTTTTATGTATACTTTTCTATTTTTTTAAAAAATTCCATTGTATTATTGTTTCGGGATATGATATAGAATATCAAAAAAATGACTTTTTCAGCAAGTTTTCAGAATATTATAAGCAAATGTATTTTCATATTTGTTCAAACAGATCGAACTTCAATGAAATCATATTCGAAAACTTAAAAACTGTTTGAAATGAACAATAGTTACACCGAAAATCATCGAAATCTGATCCAAAAGTTGTTGAGTTTGAACCGCAAATTTCAAATTGTTGAAATGAACAAACTTCAATCCAAAACAGTGGATTTTAAAACCCTAATTTACAAATTTCAAGTTAATTTTGAAACCCTTAATTCTATCAACAAAACCCTAAACTTCAAATTACAAAACTGAAACTACAACATCTATAAAAACAGTAATAACTACACAAAACTTACTTCAGCAGCAAGGTATTCAAGCACAGCAACGAGATAAACCGGAGCACCGGTTCCGACACGTTTGGCATAACGACCGTAGAAGCTCAGTTTGTCCCTGATCTCTCTTCAGCTTCTTTCTCCGACACTAATAACCACGCCGCAACCACCAGGGGGTGTGGGTAACGAGCAAAAAGTGACGCAGGAGCGCCGGTATTCGCCGGTAAACGGCTCCGATGGAGAAGGAGGGGGTCGCCGGAGAAACGAAGGGCCGCCAGAGAAGGAGGGGGTGGTCGGAGTAGGAAGGGGATAACTGGAGTAGTAGGTGTTCGCCGGAAAAGGAGGGGTGCCCTATACTCTGATGAAGATGATGAAGAATTTCTTTCATCAGGGATGGGTTTTCAAAAGAGAGGAGAGAGACAAAGATCTGACTTTTTAAAAGGTAGGGAGAGAGAAATATCTGACATGTTAAATATGGAGAGAGGTGAGGATTTGACATTTGGGGTAAATGACCAAACTACCATTTCGGGTGGCAGAATCTAATTGGTTGAGAGTGGTTCTCACGGTTCTTACAACTGGGGATGGTTTTCATTTTAGCGGCTCCCTATATATATATATATATATATATATATAAGTATCCGCTAAAATGAGAACCAACTCGAGTTGTAAGAACCGTGAGAACTACTTGATCCGGGGCGAGGTGGACCAAATTTTTTTTATAAACGTAGATGCATGTATTATAACAACATTTGTAAAAAAAAAATTCAAAAAAAAAATGTCGTGTGTGTAGTTTTGAGCACCACAAGTTTGTGTTTAAGGGTACCGTAAATTTTCCGGTTAAATTTACGGTACCCGTAAACACAAACTTGTGGTGCTCAAAACTACACACACGATATTTTTTTTTTAATTTTTTTTACAAATGTTGTTATAATACATGCATCTACGTTTATGAAAAACAAATTTGGTCCACCGCGCCCCCTACGGTGTAGTTCTCACGGTTCTTACAACTCGAGGTGGTTCTCATTTTAGCATTCCCCTATATATGTATATATATATATATATATATATGTATATATATATATATATAGGGTAAGGTTATTGTAAAAAAAGGTTAAAAGTGTGAGAAGTGTGAGAAATATTGTGGATGTGACATGTGTTTTAAATCTAAATTAATTCAAAAGGGTAAACAAATAATTTTATCATTGATTTAATTAAGTCAAAAATTCCATAACCGCCACCCTTATTTATAGGAACATGATTTTTTTAAAGATCTCTATAAAAACACTACGAATAACACTGCAACCACCATTCAGCACGTATATAACACCATTCAATAATTATATAACACCATTCAATAAGTATATAACACCATTTTAAAGATCTCTATAAAAAACTACAAATAACACTGCAAAATCACCATTCAGCACATATATAACACCATTCAATAAGTATATAACACTATTAAAGACACTACCTCCATTTCCAGAATGTGTTCTTAGTATAATGTTAATAGTATGGTTATTGTCAGGGGCGGTTCTACCCTTCAAGAAGGGGTAACCTCCGTTACCCCTTGACGCTCCAATGGTAGTGTAAATTTAGTGTAAATTTTGGAAAAATTTAACGTTTTTTTGATTTCGTTACCCATTTTCTTTAAAATGTTGTCCCTATAATAATATTCTAGATCCGCCACTGGTTATTGTACATGGTGTTTTAAACCTGCACGCATGGTGTTTTACATCTGCATGCTAGTAGATGTTCAAGATTCCATATGTTAAAACACCATGGTGTTTTAAAACCTACATTCCAGTAGATAAAAAAACATCACGCTTTTCAGTATGTGTTTAAAACACCACGCTTTGAATCACAATACAATTAAAACACCACTGTATGAACATAGACAAAACACCATGGACTAAACATCTGATCGAAACATATTTTTTTCTCTATATAAGTATAGCAATATGGTACTCATATTAAAGATAAAAAAACGCTCGTTATTATAGTGTAATTTTTCCTAAAAAAGTTACGTATAAAAAGTTATTGACGTTTAAAAAAGACGGGGGGAAGTTGCATGTGCATTAATGTTAGTTTCTTAATTTAAAAATGTTAAATTTACCTGTATACCCTTAATCTAGAAAATTAATATGTTTAATAGTAAACATTATTTGCAATTTTGCCATTATGATCTCAACCATTAGATCAAAGATCTAATAGTGTAGATTTTTTCTTACATTTCTCACAAAAAAAACCATTTTTTTACAGGAACCTATATATATATATATATATAATAAAATGGTTTTTTTAATTAAAAAGGTAATTTGTCATTTAACAAAAGTTAACAGAATAATTTTAACAGTGTTAGAAATTTGGACTCAAATGGTTAAAGAAAATGCTTATAGGGACTCAGGTCGTTAAACTTTTTGCTTTTGGACTCAACTAGTTAAAACACATAAAACACAGGGACTCAAAAAGTAATTTACCATAAAAACAAAAACTAAATAAATTACTCTATAAAAATTACTCTACGGATGTAAAATTGCAATACATATTTGAATGTAGGTGTACAAAGAAAAATTACTCTACATGTTCCAAAAGGAAACATGTCTATATGCATAATGTTAAAATCGCTCTACATCAGCGACGTTGATTTGTAGCTGATTCTACAAAATACAATCAGCTGACGTGAAATTATATCAATTCCAACAATAAAAACAACACAAACCTTCAAAATTAGAGTTCAAATGTTCTTCAGCCATTGATGATAAAACAACGAAACGATCAATAGAATTGAATTAGGGACGTTGATTTGTAAGTTTGTATGATTTGAGATGATGGAGAATCGTAATAAACCCTAAATATAAAATGGGGCAACTCAATCTTATTAAATCGTAGATGAATTTGAAACAGAATCAGGGGCGTTGATTGTAGGTTGTACGATTTTAGCATGAGAAAAAAAATATTTGCATAATTACAAGATTGCCACCGCCCCTTTTTTAGTTTTCCCCCAATTCGTACGTTTAGTATGTTAATTTTATTTGTATTTGATCTTTTATCATAAAATATAAGATTGGGAAGGTGTTTGTTAACGAACAAGAGATCACTTGGTTTTTGAAATAGAACAGATATGTAGAGAGATCCAATCCATTTTTTTGAACTTCTCACATTGTTTTTCGAGTCACTGTTGTAACTTGTATTTTTTATCAAAACGAATCAGTAAGTTCATTCTTTTCATTACTAAACTATAAAAAGTTGCTTGAAGATAGTTAACCCGCTTAATAAAATTAAATTACCAACGTCTTCTTTAGTGTCAGCAGATACAACAACACAGAGATGACTAGCACAAAACCACAGCCGCAACTGACCAACATGACGTTGCTTTGTTAGAGTAATAAATTAAGGACCAGAGCAAAATCCAGCTGCACAGGCTTGAGTTTTTGTCTGATATTCTTACTCTAGCTAGGCCGCAACATGGATGAGTTAGAATTTTTTTGTCACGCATGTGTAGGAGTGGGGGTAAAACCAATTACCAAGAGGATAAACATGCCTAACCTACACTATTAGAGGGTAATGTGAAAATATACTTAAAAACCTTGTAAATTTTAAGCCACACAAGGCAGGAAAACAAAGCAACTGTGTAGGTCTGCTTGCGTATTAGACTTTAACCCATAAATACATGTGCTAGTGCCTATTCTATGTGATAGAACACGCATATCACCCTTTTGCTCATATACAGCATTTATGCCCATTAATGCATACATAGCAGATAGCACAAGTAGTCATGTCAAGTGTTTCCATTTCACTCGCGTAACAGAAAATCAACTATTTCATATGTTTCTAAAATTGAGTTACGAATGACATGGTTTGTTTCATTTGTAATATTTAGTAAAAAAAAAAAGTAGACAATAAAGCTATAAAATTTCAAACTTGCATGATTAATGTTACTCAACCTTAATTACATGAAAATAACGCGATCGATGGTTTCTGCTTTAGAATTATGTTATCTTCTAAACGTTCTACTCATGTTATTCTACTAAAATGATTACAAAAGGATAATACTGATCAATGACTATGTTCGTTGATCCTATACTCATTGTTGGGGAGATATGATCGTTTTATCGTCATTGTTAAAAAC
Organism: Helianthus tuberosus; assembly: GCA_030545235.1. NCBI lineage: Eukaryota > Viridiplantae > Streptophyta > Magnoliopsida > Asterales > Asteraceae > Helianthus > Helianthus tuberosus. The sequence continues at coordinate 107,817,595 of CM060433.1, read as the reverse complement.
ATATATTTACACCTCATGACCCGACCCCCACACTGAAAGTAAATTTGGTCAATGATTTTACGAGGCACATGCCACTATACAATCTTCACTACATAAATATAATGTCAATCAACGACTTCTATGTTAAAAATGTGGCGAGATTGCCTCGCTCATGCCTTTGTAAAGAAAAGAAAAAAAGATTTACCATTGCCAATTGATACACAATCAATATGGACGATACACGAGTCAGTAGTCACAATCACGTAGATATAAAATATAAAATTCTAACTCTAATTCCTAAATTTGTGATTAAGCCTTAAAACGGTTTGTTAGTTGTAGATCTGTTTTGTGTAAATTTAAGCTTAGATCCATTAAATGTAGATAAATTGACTGTATTCATATATGTGACTGACCTACTGAAGTAGGATATAGTTAAGGTTTAAAAACTTATAAAACTAGATCGTTTAAAAAGAAATGAAACTAGTCACATATGATTGGCTTGTTTTATAAAGAAGCAAAAACAAATCCATGGCAATTGGAAGCTTATCACGCGAATAGAGCCTTAACAGGAAAACTATGCAGCTATTATAATATATGCTTATGAAATCGCGTTTACCTTTTGAGTTTGTGATATTATGAGAATTTTCACTAATGTATAATCGAATACTCAAAAAGTCTAACCTTGACTACGTTCCCGAACACAATTGAATCACCATCTAAAAGCTAAAAGTTGCATCCTGGGTATTCTTTTAGTGCCAGTGCAAATGGTCTGTTTTGGTTTTTTAGTATGCCAATTTGATAAAGAGATACAGAAGTACAAAAAATGTTAGCATATAATGTGATCCCACATTGGTAGAGAAAAGAAAGATGAAGGGATGGATAGGTGGATAAAAGTTGAAAGATGGAACAGGAAAAGTCACTTACCTGGATGGGGTCAATGGGTGATCAAAAAGGCCTATGGCCTAGGTTGGTGACCTCCATTGCACATAGGAGGGGTGCTATCCTAAGGTCGGCCCAAGTGGTCGAGCCTACATCATAATTTGTGGCAGTTGGGGCTTGCGTTCGCGCAGCCCCTGCATAATGTTATAGTTTAATGATGATTGCCTTAATTTAACAAACTTCATACAACTAATACAAATTTTCTATACCATCTTTTGAAATCAACCGGGTACCCTTTAAATGGATAACTTTTTAAGAACATGGTTCATATATATGTTACTCATTTTATGAAAAAGCTTAAATGATAGAAGTAAACAAACATGCTGGCCAATTTGAATCTTGGTTTGTTCGGTTTCAACGGTTTATTAACACTCCTAATAAGTAAACAAACTTAGCTTTTGTTGGCAAGAGGTCAAAAATTCTTATGTTTGATTAGTCCCGTCCACTATTTGTTACATTCATGAGAAATCTGGGATACTAGAGCTAGAAGCAAAACAAACTTAAAAAAATACTCCATAAATCAATCGTTCGACGACATATGAATAAATAATGTGTTCATGTTTCCTATGATTGTGAAGTTCCATGAGACTGCACTATGCAGGAGTAATAAACATGGTGTATGATTCTATTTGATGTGATCTATGGTTTGAAGGTCACGGGTTCGAGTCTTCTGCCCATTGCTTTCTTTCAATAAAAGAACCAACATGAACCATCATCGGTGCATACTCGAACCATCTAAGTCAACTTCAGTTCATGTGCCAGTAAATTACTAGCCCAAATACGAGCCATCATAGTACAAACTTTTAACCAGGGCATATTTGATCACTTGACTCTAAATCCAGTGGATAAAAGTTGAGCATAAAGAAGTTCATTCCAAGTGTCGGGGACACCCGGTAGGCACCAGTGGCTACAATCTTGTGGAGACGGTTGTGGAGTACCTGGCTCGCGGTATCTTGAAGGGTGACCATCATTCCTCATTGCTGTTAGATATGAAATGTTCAAGAATTTGACTTTTCGTTTGGTGGCTTCCATCTCTTTGACCACACTTAAGATTATTTGATTGTTCAAGGGTTCACCTTCTGGATTAACGTAGCTTGTTTCTGGTGCCTTACTCCGGTCACAATGACCGCCGCTGTTCCATTCTCCATCCCTGCACAAATGACATGCTTAATTCTTTATTCTTAGGTAATTTAACAAATTTAGCCTGAAAGTTCCAGAAAACAAGTTGGATAACGGGTCAAAACAAGCTAATTCGGATTAGCTAGACCGACCACCTATAAACACATTTTGTCCATCTTTTGAATAGAATGACTTTCACCCACTTGACACACTAGAATAGTTTAAATTCTAACTATTTTTTATATATTTGAAGTACAACAAAAACACAAATGTACCCTCTTCCATATGTTAATTAAGGGTTATGCTAAACATACCCCCTCTCGCATTTATTAAAAATTTACCTGTGTCAAATAAGTCGTTATACTAGCCTTATAAAAGGGCAAACTTATTATACGGATCGTATAAAAGGGTGACAGTCGTAGGTTACATCTTTTATGAGCCGTGTAGATCATATGCCACAACTTATACCAGGTGTATAGACTTTTTTTCTTTTTATAAAAAATAAAAATAAAATCAGTCAATTAGGGGTACGTTTAACCAAACCCCATTGGCTACTTGCCTGTAGTGTACGGGCGAAAAGCTTCGAAAAAAGATATGGCTCGTTTTGGGATCACAACTCTTGTATGCCCATGACTTTAGTGTTTGAAGAGACTTCTTAAATGCCTCCATGACATCCATTTTCATGTTCAATATCCCTTCTTCCTGGAAATACCATCCCCTAACAAAACCAAAAACCACCATCACTATAAACCATCAATTTCAATCAACAAACATGAAAGGTATAGAACACTAACATCTTGAGTGTCTTGTCTTTGTTCCACCAGTGACCCGCGCTGAAGACAAGAACATCTGCTCCAGCCCATTTCAAAGAGAACCGATGGAGTTTATCGACCCTAATGGCTCGCCGGACTTCTTCAGGAGCATTTTCTGGTGGATCATCGATGACCACGAGAAAAGGCACTCGATAGTACTGTATGGTCACATTGTAGTCATGAAACATAATTGAAAGGAAACCTTTGTGTTTGGTTATGGGATTTCCATGCTCTTCATATATTGTTGAATGATTTGAGACACCTTGTGACAGCATGCATAGTAGGGATTCCCACTGGTTTCTTCCGATGGAATCTCCCGCGAAAACTATACGTCCATTTCGGCTTCTTTCGAGAAAATCTCGTGCATCAAATCTGTTATTTACAGATTGCAATATTCAGTTACAATTTTGTGATCTTTTATACTGTTTACACGTATAAATTTTATGGAATGGTACAACGTGACCCGGTTCAATTCAAATATTAAGATGACAATCTGGCAGTATCAAATGGATTTTATAAAATTAAAATGTAAGATTCGAATACAACATGACATTACTTCTTGGCACGACTTGTGTATGAAAGCATCAAGCTAGCTTCAGTTATTTTATTGTATATGGCCTATGGTTGTCTCATGTTTACAGTACAATTATGATACAATCTTATGATTTTTTATATGTGATTTAATATAGTTTATATATAATAATCAGAATAAGAATGTTAAATACCATAAATTAAACATGCTAGTTAGCAGAAATCTTCAATGATAAATGAACAATGAATAGGAATATAAACTATGGAGAAAGCAAATTAATACCAACTAAAACATTTGTTTAATCTTTTTTTGAACAGTAAATTTGGATCACCGTCGGTAAAAGTGTAGACGATTGTTAGGGTTGTCGTTACCCATGCCCAGTGGCGGACATACAATGTTAGTAGGGTAGCACGGGCTACCCCTCAACCCCGTCTCCATAGTGTAAAAATACCGCTTAACTCTGTTTCCGTAGTGTAAAAATATCCCGCAACTTCGTCTCCGTTATACAAAGATACCCCTGGTCTAAAAAATAAAAAGATGGGGTACCCCTAAATTTTTGGGCTAGTTCCACCACTGCCCATACCAGGTTTTCCCACGGACCATCATCGACAGTTCATGCCTTCACTGAGTGGGTACTAGCGTGAAAGTCCTCATATTTGTATTGTTTTAGAGTATATAAATTATTAAAAATATAGAAAAAAATTTGATAAACCAACTTTTAACTAGTTTATCAAGCTTCATGTTGAGTGTTTATGAGTGTTTATCAAACTATCCATAACCCATCGGTGATGTCTTTACCCATACATGTTTAATTTCTCACACACCCTCTAAATCTACTCCAATCTCGATCTCACTTACAAACATTTATTTTATTATTATTTCTCTTTCCTAGATACTAATCATAAATATTTATAGAGATGATGAATAGTGGATCTATATATTCAAAAATCATTATTCATAAAACAAAATGTAGTTTATAATGGAGATGCAAAATAAAGGAGATAGCTAAATTTTAGAGATTGAAGATAAAAATGGAGAACAAAATGTGAATGCTATTAGAAGTCCTTTGTTAAATCAAGTCCAGTTGCTTCAAAAAAATTGATGAAGGTGTTACCGGTTGATTAAACTCGAGATTCACAAAGCTAAAAGGGTGCTACACCACTACTAAATTAATTAAAAAAACTACATATAATGCACACAAAAAGGTACAAACAAAAAAACAATGTTTACAACATGCAATGCATTCATCAAATTATGAGCATTTAATCTTCAACCCTAGAATTTATCAACAGCTACCTCGAAATTCATATTTTAACCAAACAAAATTCTAAAAAACAATTAAAAAAAGCCATGCATGCAGTTTAATAATACATAAACAATAAATCTACAATACCTACCAATTGAAAACTTAAACTGAACCCATACCTTGGTAAATCACACCCATGTGGTTGCCATCGCCATTTAACATACCCGAAATCCGGCCGCCCGTTACGGTGACACCGGAAACCCGGATCAAGAAACGGGCAATCTTCATCGTACTTTCGGGTCGGGTAGGTTTCGTCCCAAACCCATTTACCATATGAATAATCACAGGTGTTTGTGGGTCGTTGAAGTTGTGTGTTAATGGGTAGGGTTTTGAAGAAGCCAAAGGGAAGAAGGTGAGGTGTTATGAAGTTGCAGAAAACAATGGAGGTGATTAGAAGAGTGATGAAGAAGACGAGTGCATAGGGTATATTGTTTTTATTGGGATGGGGTAGAATGAAAAAATGGGATACTTTTTGGGGTTGAGTTTCCTGACGAAGATCCATTAGAAGAGGAGGATTGGTTGAATGAGGAAAACATTAGTTTTTTTTTTTTGGTTATTAAAGAAGAGACGGGTCAAATATGTAGTTTATTCTTATTTTGCTTGATGTATTTTTAATTTATATTTAAATTCTTTGTATTTGTTTATATAATAATTAATTAATAACTAATTATATGAATACAATATTCATTTTGCAGCACCTATCCGTTAATTAATACTTAATTGATTAAATAAAAGGAGTAAAATGCTAAAATGGTCTCTGAGTTTATGTTACTTTTGTCACTTTAGTCTAAAAATAAACCTTTTGTATATGAGGACTTAAGGGGGGTGGGGGTGGTCACTAGTGATAGAATTTCATCACTCACAACAACCAATCAAGTTCCGCCATGTTATCAACCATTTTTCCATCACTCACAACCTTTTTTAGTGACATTGGTCATCACTCACCACCACACCCAACAATTTCCCTCCACCCAACAATTCCTCACACAAAATCAATTCATCACGCCGTTATTTTTGTCACGCGTTATAGTTTGCAGCGAATTCCACGCGTGATAGAATGATGGTGGCGGTGGCAATTGTTTGTTTCCACGCGTTATAGTTTTGCCATCACGGAAGTTCAACGTAGTGCCCCCACTCCCCTAAGGTTTCATTATTTTTTGTCATTTTCATCCAATTGGCAAACTGGGTTTGAATTTTCTGTTAACTTCTCCCCATTTTTATCGTTTTTCATTTAAATGAAGGGTATAATCGTCATTTTAAACGACAAAAAGGGGAGAAGTTAACAGAACATTCTAACCATGTTTACCAATTTGATGAAAATAGCAACACAAATGAAACCTTAGGGACCAAGATACAAAAGTTTTATGTTTGCACCGAAGTAGCAGAAGTGATCTAAACTCGGAGATTATTTTTGCATGATACTCTTTATAAAAGTTACAACTTAAATTAAATACCTCTTCTTCTTTCAATCTTTTTATATCATTACCAATCTATAATTTAGTAATTTTTCTCCTTCTCACATCTTTATTGTTCATCTTAATTTGACATTTCCTTTGATTTTTTTTTACTTTTAATCTCGTTCTTTTCAAGTTTAACAATTTGTCACAAATTCTTTTTCTTTTTTAACCTCAATAGTTTTCTATTTTCACTATGTTTCCATATACTTTTTACGTCGCAACGTGTGAGTCATAGGTCGATTTAGTTATTCTTTTTTTATGCTTTACAGTTCGGTAAAAAATTTGCGAGTTAACCACCGCAATGTGAGTGCTTGGTTGAATGTATTAACGTATACTTTTTGTTCGATATAATGACCCCGATGCAAAGCGCGGGTTCTAAAAACTAGTTATAAAAAAAGGTCATAATAATAACACATGGAAAAAACTTATTTTCACATGGTGTATACTGGCCGTATAATGTTATACGGCCCGTATACACCATGTGAAAATAAGTTACCTGGTCGTATACAATGTATACGAACATAGTATACGGGCCGTATAATGTTATACGGCCCGTATTCCACGAAAATTGGATTTTTCTCAAAGTATATAAGGGGTTTAAGGTGCCAATCACACGAGACATTTTACAGTCGGGAGGTGGTCAAACCTTTCTAAAAGTAGAAAAAAATAAAACATTAATAAGTAACAAAGATTGAATAACAAAAAGGCGTGTCGTATGACTGTAATAAAACGGAAGCTATCAACGCGGGGATGGGTACGGAAGCCGACATGTCTTCCTGAATCTGAATCTGAATAGCAACGTTAACTTTGACTTATAAAACCCACTAGCAAAATAAGCGGTTTTATCATGTTAGGGAGAATTGTCACACCCCGAAATTATCAGAGCTGGCGTGACTGGACTGGTATCTTCATTGCACGGCGGAAGTAAATAAGCAAAGACTTCTAGAAAAATGAACGCCGCTAAGTACTCGAAACTCCAATGGTTCTCCTATTCCAACCGTGCCTTGTCTTAGAACTGTAACCTGAGAAAGAAACATGCGAAAAATCAACATGAAGTTGAGTGAGTTCATAGTTTGTTTGTAAAAGATTTGAAATAAATCTTTTGAGTTGTGAAAGATTTGAAATAAATCTTTGGAATAACCGGTTTTTGAAATAGTATTGAGAAAACGAATTTAAAAATCATTTTCTTGCCAAGTTATATGGAAACGCTGTGTTTGTAACACATTATGTTCATAAAAAAACCATGTATTTGTAAAGTCTTGTATTTGTAATGTTCGTATAACCGTCAATGCCCACCCTGACTTTGACTCCATACCCGCATAATCCTATGCTTTGAATTTTGTATAAAACATGGTATTTAATTTGTATGAACAAGTATTTTTTTTTGTAAGTATAAAGTCCCCGGTATGTAGCAAATAAGGAAAAAAGAGATCACCAATGGTTTGCAAGGCCATTGATATGTGTGAAATGCAGTAGGAAGACTCAAACCTAGCAGATTTTTGCGTCGGGCACCAAGTCACCCCGAGGTCCGTACTGTTGGGCCTGGGGCTGGGCTCGCTACACCCAGATAGATCTACCGCTATTGTCCCTCGGTCCTACACTGAGGATTAATGGCCTTCAGTTCCCGCATACTCACTCACATGATCTGTACGTCCTAACCCTCCTTAAGCTAACCATACCGTGTATAAAATGTTTGTAATCCTTTTGTAATATGTCTATATGTATGAAAATCCCTGGTCTCCCCGACCAAATCCCTGGTCTCCCCGATCAAATCCCTGGTCTCCCCGACCGTAAATCATTCACATTTTGAAAATAAGCATTTGTTTTTGTAAAAACCGGTATGTTTAGTATAAACCTTTCGTAAATCATTTGAGTTCCTCGAAATCCCTTCGTAATATGATTTAGAAATACGAGTTTTGCGTTTGTTCAAAACTTTGTATGTTTTTTGCAAAACGTGCATGTCTTTCCACCCCGAAAACATTTATAAAAATGTAAAGCCGTAAAAAGTGGGGTTATGAACTTACCTGAATATTCCTGTGCAAAGCTAGCTAATTACGACTTCGTGATGTCGTTTCCAAGATGTGGCTTGCTAGCGTGCATTCTACAATATTCCTAACACGGAATATCTTATAAGTTTCTAAATAAACGCAGTAACTAAACTACGTGTCATCTACCGAATCGTTGACCGAACGATTCGACGGTAAGTTGTTAAGTTAATGAAAGGACTAAGTTAAACTTTGTCGCCCGGAGAAGTCGTACGTGTATAAAAGAATATTTATACGAAAATAATACATAACAAATTCGCATCATATATTGCGTCTTGTATATATTCGTCAAAGTACATACGTACATGCCGTTTAGGCGTATAAAATAAATATGAAAAGTTATATTTATTTTATAAAGGAATCGTCGTTGGAAGTTTGAAATAAATATATAAACTATATTTATTTTATAAACGAATGCAAGTCGTTTGATGTTGGAAATGATTATAAAAGATATATTTATTTTGCAAAAGAATCGTCGTGAAACAAATACATAAACTGTATTTATTTTTATAAAAGCATCCGTATTGTTTAATACTTGAAATAAATATACGAACTATATTTATTTTGTAAAAACGGATTCATGTTGTTCGACATTTGAAATAAATATATAAAACTATATTTATTTTATAAAGCGAAGGTGTGTTCGGCGTTTGAAACAATATAAGTAATTATATTGATCTTATAAAAGGCTTGTCGGATTTTTGGAGTTTAAAATAAATATAATAACTATATTTATTTGTCGTAAATAATTTCCGAATCGTCGTTTTCGTAACTTGTGAAATGTTGTCGAAAGTAATTATATACTTGTATTTGTCTTTCTAAAATATCGTTTGAATCCGAAAGTTGTTTTATAATAACACGCGGTTCTTTTTACGGATTTTATCGAAAAACGGGCAGAGTTTCCTCTGTTTTTGGACGGCCCCGACAACACAAGTTGTCGTCATATTTTAAAAATTCAATCAATTTGCAACGATATTCATGTGTAGTCAATTTTATATAAACAAACTAAATAAATTCGAGTAATTTTAACTAACAATTCATTTGTTTAATCGTTTCGGGAGCTCGACTCGCATCATCAAAATAACTATAAACGTGTCATTATCATTACCAAGTCGTCGTGTCGTACCGCTGGATAGTATGACTGAGTTGCTCGCCGTTGACTGAACTTGACCGAGTTGACTCGGTTTGACCGAGTTAACTAAACCCGAATCTTTCAAAGATTACCTGGGCCGAAACCATCCTGACCTGACTCGAACAGGAACTTCACCGATAAACCCGTCGGACCAAGGCAAGGACCACCGGTCCGAAACAGGGACCGCCGGTCCGAGACGCCACCGCCGCTCACCATCACCACCGCCGTTTCTCTCTCTCTCCTCCTCGACTCTTTTCTCTCTCTCTTCTTGTTCCGCTGCCGTCGCTCACCACGCGCCGCCACCACAGTGGTGGCCGGCCGATTACCATAGAGAGGGGGGTGCTGCGTCGTTGCTCAGAGCCACCACCACCGCCGGAAAACTCATCGGAAAAAGGGGGCTGTGTCTGGTCGGAGAAGCAGCACCGGCTTCACCGGTTCACCGATCGCCGGACTGGAAACGGGGGAGGAGAGCGAGCCGAGAGGTGTATGTTGTGTCTGTGTTATGTTAGGGGTTTGATTTCTTTGTGTTTTGTATAGATCGAGAGAGAAGAGAGTGAATGGGAGGGTGTTTGGTAATTGTAAGTGTGTGTGTTGTCTGGTGAGTTGAACATATTTAAGGAAGGTGATATGCTCATTAGTAGGATTTAATTAGAGAAGATGAAGTATTATAGAATGTGGGTTTCTCTTGATCTGTGTGTCCTGATGCCCTCATATATAGAAGAAGAAAGAGTAGATAGGAGAAGTAAAAAAAATTCTGATCAAAAGATTTTTGTGTTGGTATAAGGACAGACATATCATATAAAATAATACATTAGAGATTTAATCAAGATTTAGTAAGATCTTGTAGGATTTGTAGAGATCTTGAGAGATCTAATATATTATGTGCAGTTTTAGGCTTGTGGGTGTTGGGCTTGGGCCCAGGGCCACAAGCCCATATCGTGTGTAAGTGGCCCGTAATTCCTACGAGACCCGTTGTCAAAACCCGAATTCCATTTAACGTCAAAAGATAAAATTTTAGTATTAAAATACATAAAATTCGGTCGGTAGTCGCTGTTTGTGCGTTTAGTTGTCAGTTGCGTAAAAAGCGCGTAAATGCCTCGTTTGCCGTTTCTGATCCGTTTTTCGATCCGGTTTCAACTACGAGTATTAAAATCTGAAAGCGATACCCAATATATCATAATATATTAATATCGAGACGTAATTCGAGCCTAGTGTGTCAGTTTCGTCGTTGATTGTCGGTGCGTTACCGTTTCCGTGTTTTTGTTTGCGTCTGCGTTTTGTGTCGTTCGGAAGCCCAATAAATCCAATCAATTTCATAAACATAAAATATTCGTGTAACAACCATACTTGTCGGCGTTGTCAGTATTTTGCACGGTGTCAGTTCGTTGTCGCGTAGTATTCAGCAAATTTCCCGTAAATCACCATACGCGCACTGTACAGCCGAATAAACGTTCCTGGGCACTCCAAGGGCCTAAATGAGTCAATCTTCGTCTTAATCCATATTTATTATTGCGTTAATCGCCTGTTAATCACGTACTTAGGTGCCGTAAATCACCGGTTGTCACAAGAATGTTCTCGAAATTGAAGGAAAAGGAAAAATGGTGGATGATGTTTTTCAGTATTCAGATTTTGTTGGCTTGTTTCCAGCTAGGGTTTAGAATGGTTGAAGGAATGTCGGTTTTTCAGTATTCGGATTTTGTTGGTTCAATACCAACTCATCTTTAGTAAGAAGGGTACGCACGGTTACGAGCATGGTGTTATTCTTTATTTAATATTTACAGAATAAAAGGAAGGGTACGTAGTGTCTGTTTGAGAACCTGATTCAGATACACAACGGTTCTCCAATTCCAGATCAGTAAGCAAATACACAACGGTTCTCCAATTCCAGATCAGTAATGTAAGGAGAAGCGTTGAGATAACGGACATCCATCAAGCTCAAAAAGAAAACTTGTGTTTCCCATTGTGACAAACGATTTCGTTTCAAATCAAGGGTCCCGTCATTACAACCACTTGTTTTCAACGGGGATGTAATGCAATGATTCCTCTCAATTGAATAGACAGACACTTGCTTCATAGGACTCACTTGAATCGTCTCGGAAGTACTGAACAACCGAAATAACAGCTTCGGTTTCATCAGCTGCATCGTTTACCGTGAAATGCATCCTTACAGAAACCACTAAAGATGAGTTGGAAAATTGCATCAACTCTCCTATATCAACATACTCTTCTCCGGACGGTTGATCAGCCTGTACCGAAGAAACTAAATTCGCAACAATGAAAACGCCGATAAGCGTTGATCGGAAAACGCCGCTTAGTTGTTATGAATGACTACTTGAGGGGTCTAGTCCTAGCTAGTTGTTATCATCTGATTAAGAAGACGTGCCAGGTTCTTCTGCTAGTGGTCAGGCTTCTAATGCTCACACAGGGTGATAAACAACGCTGATATGAACACAAACCAACTGCTTTATCTTGAGTCGTCGGGAAAACTTTTCCTCAGGGGAGGGTGAGTAGTATAAGTCCGAGTCCATTGTGGTTCGTAAATGTTTCGAATCATCATAGAAGTTGTGTCGTGTTCTTCTGCTAGTTATTTGGAATGTTTCGAATCATCATTAAAATTAACAACGCGGTCTCGATTGAAGACGTAATTGCAAGACTGTTTGTCGGGCTTCCAATGCTCACACAGGGTGAAAAACAACCCTTGATGTTGAAACCGGTTTTACCTCATGAAAAGGAAAGAAACAAATTTTTTTAGAGAAGCATTGGGATTCAAGGGTTTATGAGTCAAAGTTAACTTTCAGATTCAGATTCAGGAAGCAGATGATTTGTGCGTGCTTCAATATCTTTAATCAATTAAAACGATCCTTGTTTTGTCACGTACATACGTTTAATTCCCAAACATCATTACAAATTGCACGTTTAATTCCCGAATGCATCCACTTGTTTCAACGTGGATGTAATACAATGATTCCTCTCAATTGAATAGACAGACACTTGCTTCATTGGACTCACTTGAATCGTCTCGGAAGTACTGAACAAACGAAATAACAGCATGTGTTATTATCAGCTGCATCGTTTACCGTGAAATGCATCCTTACAGAAACCACTAGCAGAAGAACCCGACACATCTTTATGTTAGGGAGAATGTTCTCGAAATTGAAGGAAAAGGAAAAATGGTTGCTGAAGTTTCATCTTCCAGATTAGTAATGTAAGGAGAACCGTTGAGATAACGGAAATCCATCAAGCTTAAAAAGAGGAACATAAGTAATGTAAGTAGTCCTTTTTTGTAGGTTCTAAAGTAATATTAATGCATTTCGTAAGAAACTTTTCATGCACTATTCAGTTGTGTACGCAAATTCACCACCGGTTTGTACAGCACAAGCACATACACAGGGAGAATGTTCTCGAAATTGAAGGAAAAGGAAAAATGATTGCTGATGTTTTTCAGTATTCGGATTTTGTTGGTTTGTTTCCAGCTAGGGTTTAGAATGGTTGAAGGTATATTGTTTCCAGCAGTTGGTAGAAGACGTGTCGGGTTCTTCTGCTAGGGGTTTCTGTAACTACAATCCTTCCTACATTATTGAAAATTACTATATCACCCCCACCAGATACATCTATGATGATCCGAAACATTCCGAATAACTACATAAAGATTTGTTGAAAACCCAACTCTTTCTATAGATATGACTGTGAGTGAGGGTTACTCTGTTATATATATATCAACAAATCTTTGAACATCATTCACCTCTTTCAACCTACCAAAACACTTTAAACACGTTCTTTTCTTCCCAAAACCAACCCATTGGTATTTAAATACGATGGGTTTAGTTAGATACCAACTCATATTTATTGATCTTCATATTCTTGGTTTAATACCAATTCATCTTTATTGATCTTCATATTCTTGGTTCAATACCATGTGAAAAAATATTCTTTCCAGCAGACTTTTGTCAGTTTATTTAATAATATACGGGCTGTATAAACTTATACGGCCCGTATACACCATATGAGAAAAATTTACCAGATCGTATACAATGTATACGATGATTGTATACGGACCGTATAATAGTATACGACCCGTATTCTTCCAACTTTCAAAATTCAAATCAAACTAACACGAAGTATCTAGAAGGTATTTTATTCATATATTACAAATTAATCATTGAAGGAAAAGGAGAACTAGAATATCGATATGGTTGGTGTAAAAGCTCACATTTTACTACATTGACTATGTGTTATACATGCGAGAAGTAGATGCATTCGGGAATTAAACGTGGAATTTGTAATGATGTTTGGGAATTAAATGCATGTACGTGACAAAACAAGGATCGTTCTAATAGATTAAAGACATTAAACCACGTACAAGACTGTTTGTCGGGCTTCCACTAGCAGAAGAGCCCGACATGACTTTTGACAAATCATCTGCTTCCTGAATCTAAATCTAAAAGTTAACTAGACTCCTCAAGTTGTCATTCATAACAACTAAGCGTCTGGAGAAGAGTATGTTGATATTGGAGAGTTGATGCAATTTTCCAACTCATCTTTAGTGGTGTTTGTTTGAGAACCTGATTCAGATACACAACGGTTCCCTAATTCCAGATCAGTAAGCATTCATAGCCACCGTTTTCGTAGTCAAAGACGGTTGCGATTTGCACATTCAATCTTCATTGCATCATTAAAATTAACAAGGCGGTCTCGGTTGCATATTTTAGAGAGACCTTTAAGTACGGATCCTACAGCTGCATTTGGAACAAGAAGTCCAACGATCCGTTCATTATCTGTTTGTTGTCTAAACAATATGAATGCATGCAACGAATTTGACAACTGGTCAAATCACACACTATAAAGTGTAAAGTTATCGTGTGTTGTAGTTTGGAAAGATGACCGAATAGAGATCTGAATCAGGTTGTGTATTTGCTTACTGATTGTTGAAAAGATTTGTTGAAATCGAAGAAATGAGTAAAAAATATTAAATGAGGCGTGCATTGTTTAAATCTGAATCAGGTTGTCAAACAAAAACTACTAAAGATGATCCAAATCAGGTTGTTAATTTTAATGAAGCAATGAAGATTGAATGTGCAAACCGCATCCGTTTTTTACTACGGAAATGGTGGCTATGGGAAATACAAACCCGACACGTCTTCTATGATGATTCGAAACATTCGGAATAACTAGCAGAAGAACCCGACACGTCTTCTGCTAGTTACTCTTTTATTCGATTTCAACAAATCTTTCAAGATCATTCACCTCTTTCTACCTACCAAAACACCTTAAACCCCTTCTTTTCTTCCCAAAACCAACCCGCAACGAATTTGACAACTGTTTAATCTCTTTAATCTATTAGAACGATCCTTGTTTTGTCACGTACATGCGTTTAATTCTCAAACATCATTACGAATTCCAGGTTTACATTGTGTAGTTATTCGGAATGTTTCGAATCATCATAGAAAACGAAACTTCAGCAACCATTTGTCCTTTTCTTTCAATTTCAATAACATTCTCCCTAACATGAGAAACGAAAGAGATTTCGAGCAGTTGGTCGATGACATGATAGATAAAGATCTTGACACGATCATATCCATTTTCAAGTTTTAGACTAGATAGAAGAAGTGTCGGGTTCTTCTGCTAGTGGTTTCTGTAACCAATTGGGAACCACATATTTGCTTCAAGATTTACGTCTGATGTCCAAGTTTGATCACATTTGACTTCATCTGCAGCAGTCCAATGACTTTCTTCCCACGTGTCTGCACTATGATCTTCATATTCTTGGTTCAATACCAACTCATCTTTAGTGGTGTTTGTTTGAGAACCTGATTCAGATACACAACGGTTCTCCAATCCCAGATCAGTAAGCAAATACACAACGGTTCTCAAATTCCAGATCAGAAGATGTGATTAAGGTAAGCGGAAATGGTGATTTCCCATAGCCACCGTTTCCGTAGTCAGACGGTTGCGGTTTGCACACTGAATCTTCATTGCTTCATTAAAATTAACAAGGTGGTCTCGGTTGCATATTTTAGAGAGACCTTTAAGTACGGATCCTACAGCTGCATTTGGAACAAGAAGTCTAATAATCCGTTCATTACCTGTTGTTGTCTCAACAATATGAATGCACGCGACGAATTTGACAACTTTGACAACTAATTAAAAGTAGAAATCACCTCCAATCATTTCCTGGTCAAATCACACAATATAAAGTTTAAAGTTATCGTGTGTTGTAGTTTGGAAAGATGACCGAATAGAGATCTGAATAACAAACTGTGGAGAACTTGTTTGTGTCGGGTTCTTCTGCTAGTTATTCGGAATGTTTAGGATCATCATAGAAGATGTGTCGGGTTCTTCTGCTAGTGGTTTCTGTAACCAATCCATTATCACCCTTGGTGGTTTCTGTACCCATCCCTGCCGTAACTAGCAGAATCGATAAATAACCAACACGAAGATCTCTGCGATCGCTAAGGTTTCCATCAACGGACTGATCGGTAACGTTACTCTACTTGTGCTCCGATTTAAACGGCGTGTTCCGATCAACATTTATCGACATTGTTAAAGGTGATGAAGAGTTTAGAAACCCTAGAATGATTGTGTTTTTACTGGAAAAAAGGTGATACTTGAAAAACATACTTATATACGGGCCGTATACAGTTATACGGCCCGTATACATTTGGTAACATCAAAAACCTCACAAAATAAATCCATTGAGCCGTATACGTTTTACAAATTGTATACACATGTATACGGCTCGTATACATATATACGGGCCGTATATAGTAAAATAAAAAAAAAACATTCCCTGAGCATTTTCCTATTAAAAAACATTCTATACAGGTCGTATAACTTTATACAGCCCGTATACAATAGAGGGTGTGAAAATAAGATATAGGGTATGTGTAAATAAGAGGGCCCTATAAAAAATTAACATAACTTCGAAGACGTAATCCACATGTTATGGGCCAGACGTTTCTAAGATCAGGTCAAGTACTGAATCAGTTAGGTTTATTAGCTCCTAGTGTAATTCTTAAGAGTGGTCTTAAGAGAGAAAAGGTGTAGGTACCTCAAAAGTGCTTGCATATCTAGCATACCTCTGTTTAGGAATTGAGGTCACTCCAATTATAAGTTCATGACATGATGAAACCAGCTCATATCAATAAGCGAGCCGTAACAACTTGCCTCCTGAAAGCTAAGGGCGTCACACAGGCGCTTGAAAGACGACTTTGTGACAAGTGGTATCGTAACAGGGCAAACCTTTAGACAAGTTGGCAAGTCACAATCACCCCTCTCAAAAGTTCTTAGATGGCGGCTACACAATGATGGTGGGAGAAGATAAAAAATATTAGTACGCTCAAGAAACAATGCAAAAAAAGGTGAGCGATGGTCTTTGTAAGTCTTAAGTATGGGATTACACGCATCACTATAGTTTCATAAAGGGTCATGGACCTCTTTTCGTGCTCGACTTGTGGTGCTTTACCACAAATTTGATGGGCAATTTCCAAAGAGGGAACATGCATGTTATGGCTACCTAGCGTAGAAGTTCTCTATTATTTTTAAAGTATGTAACTCGTAATGAAATTATCAAATATAATCTTTTTAAAGTCTTGTGTTATTTATGTAATGTGTAAAGCCAGTAAGTAGCATGCCCTGGTTTCAGGGTGTTATAATTATTAACGTATAATGGCCTTAAAGATTTGTCGGTTTAGAAGTTCATATAATGGCTTAGATGTACATGTAAAACAAGAATCATACTATACTACTTATTTCTTCAAGACAAATATAATGTATATTTTATCCTTATAGGAATTTCACCTAATTATTTAATCAAATGTTATGCGAAGGGTTTCGTGGAGAATCACTTCCCAAGATACCATGAAGCAACACTAGTAGAGCGAATTGAATTTTTAATTGTCAAGGATCATCTCTTTCATTCATTATGGAGTTAATGACTAAGAAAGCCTACTTATAAACCAATTCTATGTTTTATCTTGCTCTTACATGGAATACAAACTTTACCATTAAATATCTTTTCTATTTCTTTTTTAAGACTCAACTAAGGGTGTTCATAGTTTTGTTTTGACGATTATAGGTCAAACGGTGAACCAAGTCATTAGTAAAGGTTTATATTATCATCGTAGAACAAAACTAATTTGTTGAAAATTTAAAGCGAACCAACATAAATCATTTCTTAAAGATGCAGTTTCATGGTTTTGACTTATTGGCTCTTTATAATAACATATCATAAAATAAGATCAAAATAAAGACATAACGTTACTAACACTTAGAATTAAAAAAAAACAAAACAAAAAACAAACAAAAAACGAGAGATATACAAAAGAAAAGTATATAGTCCCTAATCCCAATCATGTACACAATTCAAAGAGGTGAATAGGGTCCCAAATAAAGAGAGATTGTTGATCGGTTCTGTTTAAACATGATGGAAAACATAAAACAACATACATGATGGAAAACATAAAACAACATACCTTTGATTGAATCAATACAGGCCAGCAGAGAATCCAGATGGAGACGCATCAACAGTGTTTGACATGACTGTCAGCTTGATCTGGTTCCTCCTTAGGGTGCAATCTAATGATGGTGATGATGAGAAACCGACAAGGGAATCAGTTATGGAGAGGAGGTCGATTGATGTTATGAGAGTAATTAGATTGTCTAACCTTGAAACCTCTACATTAGTCTCCTTATATATGCACTCAGGAGGAAACCCTAATTAGTTAATAAGGGTAATTAGGCCCATCAACAATTACCAACTAATTATTTAATAGGATTGTTATATATTTTGATCCATATAATGTAAATGATTATAATGGCTACTAGATTAAATATGACATAAAATATATTTAATCTTACATTCTCCCACTTTGCCGAGTAATCATTTACTATGAGTATTAGATAAGCCTGATCAGGAGTTAACACTCATTTTAGCCTTAAACAAGTACTATAGCAGAGAAATACAGTCGTTGAATCATTATGCGACTCAGGACCCCCATTAGTCATACTATAGCCTTAATTTAAAACCTAATCATCATGATCAAAATATGCATAAGCCCTTTGTTTGATTTGTAACTTTATTTGTCTATATGTCATTATGTCGACTTGACATATTCTTAGAGACATACAAAATCAAACTGATGAGGAAAATTAACTAATACTTAGTCATTCATAGTACGATATGCAATTGCGCACGGCCATTAATTAATACCCGTCTATGAGCTCTCTTAATAAGACTTATGGGTAATAGCCCTTCAGTTATAGGATCCTTAAGCATATCATGAATGTATTCGATACAAAACTTAGTTTCCTCAATTCGTTCATAAACGAATAATTAATTGCGTATCGAAATTTAATGCAGCACCTCTTGAACTGTTACTGTTCAAGGAGTCATGGTAGCTGACTTTATCACACTAAGTCTTCAAAACATTAATTATATGGAGTTAATAAACTTATGAGTCCACTGATAAATTTCCAACAACATTTAGTGACTATATTATGTCGTTATAACTTAGGTTGTTGATATCAGTGCATTATGACTCCTCCATGAGATAGGTTTTGTCTGCTGACATAAGGATATACCCGAAATTACATTTTATCATCTTTGAATATCACAAAGTTAAAGTAATAAACCGGTTTTTTAGTTCTCACTTTTTCTTCAAAATTTAGCCTCTCGTTTCTTTTAAAGATATTGTAATACTCCATTAGATGCTTCACATTAATCTAGACAAATCTAGTGTGTTGCAATGTGAGTAATATCTAAACGAGTATAGACTTAAACTTACATAAGGCTTCCAATTAATGAAGCGTAAAGAAATAATCTCATTTATCCTATTATCCTCTAAAAGAAGAGCAGTATTGTTTGTTACATATGTAAGGACCCATTTAATGTTAAACTTATGGAACAGAACTAATGTCCCATTGGATCTATATCAGTATGTTATGATATCTATCACGTAAGAGATTTCACTGAGATCTGTTATATCAAAGTTTGTGTTAACAATGCTTTGACTTATGTAACATATACTTGTCAAAAGAATATAATCAATATAGACAAGTTTAATTTAGTTGCTCCCACTCATTTTGAGGTAGGTACATTAATCCACTTGATTGTTAATGAAAATAATTACATTAAGATTTCATCACATTATGATGTTTGCATTAACCCATACATGGATTTTATTGGCTTACAAACAAAGTGTTCTTTAACCTTCAGTTTGAAACTTTCAGGTTGTTTTATGAACATGTAAATATGTCAGCCATTTGTTAAGGAAAATTGTTTTTAATGTTCATCTAATGTAGCTTTAAACTATTATAAGCTACTAGAACAGTGATGATCCTCAAAGAAATCTTTGATAATTTATCTCTTCCTAAGTATAGCCTTTGACAATCAATCATGATTCTTAGTGTCTTAACGTTTATATATTAGGATTTGGTTTAGTTATGAACACTCTTAGGTAACTCAATCAAATCCCAAACGTTATACGAACACATAAAATCAGTTTTACTAGAAAACTGTTTTATTTCATTTAGAAGATTAATTGACACTAATGGCTTAATTCGAAGAGATAGGATCAGTAAACATTTCCAAAATCCATTTCAACTTCAGTTAGGAAGGTTATGTAATCATCAAAGTTAGTAGGCTTTTAAACCTAGATGACCTCCTGAGTTGATTATTGGGTTCATTAGAAGTTTCAGTTTTATGGATTAGCTCTTGGTTAAGTTGCTATCGTTTTCAGGATTCTAAGTTTGTAAGAGTTGGTGCAATATGGTGTACAAGAGGTGTAATCGGAGTTAAGTTCGGAGTGAAATTTAATGACACTCTTCCCCCCCGCCTCTTGTATTCCTTACAAGTCATGATAAGGACTTTGACTGCTCCCACTGACCTTAGAAATCTTTAGGAACTTAGCATGCTTAGGGTCAATATTTAACGACCAACAAATTCTAATAGAGAAAACAAATTAATGACGTTAGTCGTTGTGATTTCTCTTGTTGAGGATTATGTTAGTATTCTTAAGAAAACTAAGTGTGCCCACAATTAAGCAACAATGAAACTTTTGTAAGAGTAGCATTAGATTTTAAGGAGACAAGTTATGATAGAACATTGTCAAGATGGAGCAGTGTCTTGTACAAGAGGTGTAAATTTAGGTAATGTAAAATTTTCACTCCCCCACCTCTTGCAACTATTGCAAGTTATCATTAAGACACTTAATGCTCCCACTGATCTTTAATATCTCTAGAATGCTACAAGAGAAGTTTCAATGAGCTACGTGACGTGGGAACCTATCACATATACGTTAGACTTTATTTGATTTCTTTAATGTCCAGATATCATAAGAAACTTTAGGGACATATTTAATAGAAATCTTATTAAGTATATGTATGAATA
The DNA here is from genome assembly GCA_030545235.1 of Helianthus tuberosus. Lineage (NCBI taxonomy): Eukaryota > Viridiplantae > Streptophyta > Magnoliopsida > Asterales > Asteraceae > Helianthus > Helianthus tuberosus. Next base: position 107,796,888 of record CM060433.1, on the reverse strand, counting down.
GATTTCTTTTAAGACCGTGGGCCATATGCGACAAAATTTAGATACAAGTAGATAGTCTTTAACTGATAAATGAATTATGTCTGAATATTCCATTTGGAATAAGTTCCACGAATGTCAATGAATGACTTATGATGGACCCATATTTATTCCTTAAGCCAAGTAATATTTAGGGCTATAACGTCATGATTTAAAATCACTTAGAATGAGATTAGTTGAATAATCATCCTCATTAACCATGTCATGATTTCTCATGAATTTTGGTTATAATGGATGAAATTTGTAAGTCTCATTTTCCTTTTGTCAAATTCTCATTTGCATGATAACAAAAGTTGTGAAAATGTAAGGTATCATCTAGTTTTATCTTAGTAATGTTTCAATCCAGATATTTAGAACTAATAATATGAGAGTTTAAGGTAAGTGTGACTTTATGTTGACTATACAAACCTCACAATCTTCATAACATTGCTTAATTATGATACTATATTCTAATTAATCTTCAGAATATATAAGGTATCGAAAAGCGTTGTTAGAAGACTGCTTATTATGGTTCTTATAGTCTTAACATTTAATTTTGTCACTAACTCTCATGTTAGTTATTTATTGACTTCTGGTAAGGAAACGTTTAAAACTAGAGTCAACTAATCATGTGTTAATAGGAATATTAAAATTATCAGACTTAGATATCATTAGTAAGTGACTATCTAATTTATTTACCCAACTGTTCTTTATAATAATGGATAGTCTCGTTGCTTATGTCTAGTCTAATGACATAATTATGCAGTGAGATTTTCCCATGAAAAACCTTAAAGTTGGAATTAGCACTTGTAATTTGTCTATGGACCTTAGAACAATCCTCTTTTAAAGCATCAGTGGTTGTAAGGTGAATAACATCTTATTTTCCAGTTTCAAACATTTATGTCTATGTACATATGTTGCTTATCAACACACTCATTATACTTTGGTACTTTTGAGTGTTATAGTTGATTTATAAGGAATCAAATTGTACAAGTGAAAATCTTAGTATGTAATGTACTGGAAAAATGTACTTATTTCCATGCGTAAGCCCTTAACTTTATGGGTCATGGTATTGTACATTATTATATATTCACATACACCACTTAACTTTATAGTTTAGAATTTTAAATGAAGGCATGCATCTTAGGAATTCTAGTGATTATTCCACAATTATAGATTAGTCTTAGGAAAGACTTAATCTGGAATAACCTTTTAGTGATAGCATTATGTAAGAGAGTTCTTGATTATCATAAGAGACATCATGTTCGATTTGTCCTATTCTTCATGCTCTACTTTTCTTCTGTAGTACCTTTATCAGAAGAGAGCAATAGAATTATCGTGTCTTAAGAGATAATCAAGAATTTAACTTAAGAGCTAATTCTTATAGAAACTTTAAGCAAAACATATCAGATTTGGAAATTAGAGTGGATGAGATATAGATTTATAGAAGAAAATTATAGTGAGTAAAATTATGGGTACTAATAATAAGGCAGACGAAATGATCATAAAAAAATTAATTAAGGATCATTAATATAAGGATCATTATGTGAAGAGGTTGTGATATGTCTATTACTAACATCAAAATAATAGCCCATTTAAAGTTCTACTTAAACAAAGACAAATCAGCTTTGGCCAGAAGTGTAATCATTTAAGCATGTGTGCAAAGTGGTTGTAACAAATCAGCTTTGGCCAGAAATTGAGACAATCACTTTAGTTATGCACTTGTTAAGTATGCCATCTATGAAGGAATTAAATCAGCTTTGGCCAGATATTAAGACATTCATGTTTATGATGCACACTTAACATAGCTTTCGTAATACTTGAACGATAAGTAGATGCATCAAATCAGCTTTGGCCAGAAGTGATACATCAGAAGCTCATTCAAGTTAAGCCATTTTGGTTTTGTAAAACATTATTTGATCCTTATTAATTTTCTAAGTATTTACAAAACCAATTATTTAATAGCAAACCACCTGTTAGCGCGGATCGATTAACTGCTTAATAGCAAACCACCATTATTTGATCATATTAACTGCTTAATAAAGTAATAGGATTTCGAATAAGTCTTGAAATTTTATGAACACTCAAGATTTCGGATGATCTCGGATGATTTTGGATGATTTCGGATGAATTATGTCTTGGATTCATCCGAAATGGTGATGCTTAGTCCGAAATGATCCGTGACACTAAGTCCGAGATGGTCCGAAATGATCAGGCAGTTATTGATCCGTGATGGACGAACAGATGTTCATCCGGAATGGTCATCCGGAATGTTCATCCGAAATGATCAGGCAGTTATTGATCCGTGATGGACGAACAGATGTTCATCCGGAATGGTCATCCGGAATGTTCATCCGAAATGTGTTCCTCAAGCCACAAAATCCTTAATTTAAGCAGTTATTAATTGATAAGGTTCAAAATCCGAAATTTGGGATTATGGGATTATGTATCCTGTTTAAATGTTAGTTATATTTATCTGTTTATTTCGAAAATTATATCCATTAATAATGATAACAGATTTCGAAAAAACTTAAGTAGATAAAATAGATCAAAACAGGAACAAACACCCTATAATCCGAATTCATTCCAAAACTAAGGGAATTTTCGAATTTTCTGATGAACAAGTGATGAACCCTAAAAAATAAACATTCAAGCATTCATCCGAAATCTGGAAATTTTATAACACATTTTAAGCATATCGATTTCGGAACAGTAAAAATTTAATGAACTTTCATCCGTAATGCATCCGTAATAATGAAACCCCATATCCGTAATGATCCGAGATGCATTCGAAATGACAAAACCCAGATCCGTAATCATCCGTAATGATCCGTAATGATGATTTCGGATGGCAAAACAGAATTTTATTAAGGTTTTCAAAACTGTTTTCCAGTTTTATTCCAGATTTATGGATACAAAACAGAACCGACTAATCAACATATGCTCTGATACCACATGTTGATCGGTTCTGTTTAAACATGATGGAAAACATAAAACAACATACCTTTGATTGCATCAATACAGGCCAGCAGAGAATCCAGATGGAGACGCAGCAACAGTGTTTGACATGACTGTCAGCTTGATCTGGTTCCTCCTTAGGGTGCAATCTAATGATGGTGATGATGAGAAACCGACAAGGGAATCAATTATGGAGATGAGGTCGATTGATGTTATGAGAGTAATTAGGTTGTCTAACCTTGAAACCTCTACATTAGTCTCCTTATATATGCACTCAGGAGGAAACCCTAATTAGTTAATAAGGGTAATTAGGCCCATCAACAATTACCAACTAATTATTTAATAGGATTGTTATATATTTTGATCCATATAATGTAAATGATTATAATGGCTACTAGATTAAATATGACATAAAATATATTTAATCTTACAGAGATATGCAAAAGAAAAGTATATAGTTCCTAATTCGTCAGCATAGTACGGTTTTCTCAACCGATTTCAGGTATTAACCGCAAATCGAACTGCTTAGGGCGATTCTGGAGTTCAAAAAACTTTAAAACTTCGACCACGAAACCAGACTGATTACTGGTTTTGGACGACTTCACAACTTTAAACCAAACTACCACACACATAGACTCATCAAAAGTATGCATATTTATTTTCGTGAAAGATTAGTTTTTTTTAATCAATTTGGATAGAGTTAATGTATTTTGTTCAATGAGAGATTAATGTATAACTAGTTTTTTTCGGCGTCGCGCGTTGCGGCGAAATCGAGCAAATGATAATATAAAACAAACGTGATTTGAAAATAAAACTTGTTGTTTAGAAAAGCCAAACCATTAGAACGGTTTAGTTTATTATCGTACCGTCTTATGATACCAAATAAATACTTTATTTTGAGTACAACTTCGTTTTTAACAAAACTTATAATAGAATGTCGAGGGAAAAAAATTAAGCACAACTACGTACATAAGTTTTTAGAAAAAAAGTTATAAACGTAAATTATTAAAGAAGTATCAAATTAATTGAATAATTAATATATATTCTAAAAAAAAGAAAAAAATTATTTAAAAATAGTAAAGGAAATATATTATTTTAAAAAAGGAAAATAATTAAAATATATTATTAAAAGTTAGTATAATAATAAACTATTATAATATATTAAAAAAAGAAGCTATATATTATTATAAAAATAAAGTTACTATTCATATTCCTTTAATAACTATATATATATATAATGAAAACAATATTTCATTGATGTTTTAAAAATGCTTTGTATACGACTAGTATGAAAACAGTTAGTAACCTCTGTTGATGTAACGAAAATAGTCAAAATATGATTGTTTTGACTAAAATAGATAGCATAAATGTTGGATTATATAAGATCTACTGATGATGAAAGCCAAAACCCAAGAGAACCCTCTTCCCAAGCTGATAGAATAAGTCTAAAGTATGATTAATTGTCCAGAAGTTTCCCCATTGAAAGCTTCTCTAGCAACCAACCAAACTGCTAGAACAAGAACTATTGAACTAAAGTGTTAGAAGATAGAGTACAAAGTGCCGGATTGATAAAGTGCTGGTCAACAAGTCAACAACCAAGTCAAAAAGTCAAAGCTAAAAATTAGAGACTAGTCAACATTAAAGACCAGGAGTACTGGATTCCAAAAGTGCTGGAAGTCTTCCAGCATTCTAACACTTTTGGAATCTCAGTTGTTTCCTTGTATTTAGTCTGCAGTTTCAATATAAGAGTTTGTTTTCTTAATTGTCTAGTAGTTTTGCAAACTTATAGCAATTGCATCATTTAATAAGTTGTTTAGGGTCATTTTCATGGTGACATCACCAGTACTTCTCTCTTCTATATATAGAACAATACCACAACGTAATATCACTAGTACAAAATAACTTTTTTGGTGCTGTATTTTATGCTTTATTTTATGTTGTACCATAGAGCACCAATAAATATACCACCAAATAATGAGATTTGTTGGTGTTGTTCGCTGTTTGTTTTTTCAGAGGTAAAATGTCTGCAGTCTGCAGACCACATCTGCAGATATCTGCAGCTGAAGAGGTGGACCAAACCTCTGCAGTCTGCAAGAAGAAGACTGTTTGTTTTTTTAACTTCTGCAAACCCAGTTTTAGTTCATATGTGAACAAGGAACTAGTTTAAATCGAAATGGTAATTCAAATGTACAAATTCATGTGAGAGAACACTGATTAAAATAGAAAACAAACACTAGTCGACAACCCCCAAATTACAGTCACAAATTTCAACCAGATTCACAAATCACAACCCCCAAACAAGCAATAAGTTGTGACCATGAAACAAAATATGAAAAAGAAAACAAAGTCATCAACAACATATGTAAAATGTGATACATCATTATATTTGGAATAGAACGTGTACCACTAGAGGCGACACGAACAGAACAACCGGTCTTTTGTATTGTCTTGATTGAAGATCCTTGCTTTCCAATAACACTCGTGGCTTGCATTGATGGTACCAATAGTCGGAATGAGCAGAAGGGAATGGCTGCTGTTCGTTCTCAGCCTCTGTTTCTGCAGATGTAGCTGAGAAGCGACGGATATGACGGAGACTTGATGTCGACGGAGGCAGAGAAGTGACGTGGATTTGACGGAGATTTGTTGTCGACGAAGATGTGGGGTGGTGGAGGAGGTGGAGGTGTTGGTTGGCTGGAGAAGATGGAGGTTTGTGGAGAAGAAACAAGCTAGGGTTTTTTAGATGTGTTTTGAAAGTGGAAGAGGTTTGGAAGAGGTGTGAAGATGTGAGGTCAGGTCTGTTTGAGGAAGAGGTTTGGAAGAGGTTTTTTAATGAAATCACTTTCAAAAAACAAACAAGCTGCAGACTCAAATGTCTGCACGTGGGGCAGACATAAGAGGTTATGAAGTGCTTTTCACAAAAAACAAACATCCCCTAAATCTCCAAACACACCACCAAAAAATCAATGATGAAACACAAGTTCCACCACCATTAAATCTTTAAACACACCACCAAAAAAATTAATATAGAACTAACACGTGTCAAATAATAACAAATTTACATAGCACCAAAAAATAAATCTCCATATCACCAAAAAATAAGACAAGAAAAAAATATAAATTTTTAATATTTTTGCAAAATTCCAGAATTTTTAGTAATATTTCCCAATATAATTCCAATTACACACAATTGCACATGCTCACAACAAAAGTTAACTAGTATTAAACAACTCAACAACCCGTTCAAGTATACGGAATTACAAAAGTATGAAACACAAACTAATGCTTACAAGATTAAAACATCTTTTTTATAAATCCCTACATTAAATATACCACTAAAATCTCAATTTGAGATTCTTCAAAATACCCTTCTTCATTCCAAAGGTAAAAACAAATAAATAAAAAAGTTAGGGGCTGTTTGGCAACATCTGAACTAATAAGTGCTGAATGAATAAGAGGTCTGAATAGGTAAGAGGCTCTGAACCAATAAGTGCTGAACCTGTAACGTGTTGTTTGGTTGTACCTCTGAATGACTGTCTAAAATGACATTTTTACCCATGTTCATAATACTGAACATATGTACATACAGCAGATCATCAAACCACTTTCATACAAATCTTGTTCATAATACTGAACTATTTACAAAAAAATAGTTTACCCTATAATCTTTTTAGAGCAAGTTACTACCCACCCAAACCAGATCATTTCACAGCACCTTATAATCTCCTCCAATCTACACTCCCCGAAAACCCATCAATTACATCAAGTAAAACCCTCACCGGCGCCGGAATCACAACAAACTTCCACCGATTCCTCCTCCACAGATGTCGGCGGCGAAGCCTCCTGCAATGCCGTTCACCGCCATCAACACAAAACAAGCATTAATCCTAATCCTCTCAACCCTAACCCTTTTTATCACATCAAATTCATCACAAAATAAATTGAAATAAGGGCAAATATTGGTCGATCTTTGCACAGATTGAAGAAATTAGAGCAAATATTATAGAGATCGAAGCACCTAGGGTTTGAATATTGCACAGATTGATAAAGCAACCCTGAAGGGGTCGAAGATGAGTGGTGGCGCCGGTAAAAGAGCAAGGTGATCGGAAGATGAGTGACGACGCTGGCGAGTGATGGATAAATTGTGCTTTTCTTGTTTAGTTTCTTCATCAGGATAAAGGTTTGAGGGAGAGTGATGATGGTGGCTTTGCTGGTTTTGAGAGAGTGAAAGGGACAAAGGGGTAGAGTAGTCTTATGGTGGAAAAGTTTTTAGTCAGACATGTTACCATGTATGACCGGGTCAGACAAAAATAAGAGGTTGGGTAAGTTTTAAGAGGTATGAAACAAACACTATGATATCTGACTCAGTCAGATATTGGGCATTAAGAGGCTATTAAGAGCCTACCAAACAGCCCCTTAGATTTCAAATATATATAATTTAATGCAATAAACAAAGTTTATGAATATTTACGAAAACTCACTCGGTTAACCAAATCATGTTGTATAGAGTCGATAAACTCTTTCATATGTTTGATTACCATATACCCACATTCCCAACTGCCTCTCTGTTGTTTGCACTGCATCATATTCACAATAAATTACTTTGACTAGACTATTTTAAACAAATAAAGTATTCACATACCTGTGCCATGTGCCACTTAAAATTAGTCTCAAAAACTTCTTCAATGATCTTGACGAGCTTGTAATTTTCATGGATCTTCCCTTCATTTATAGAATCAACAATATAGCCGAATTTGAAGTCCGGGCAAACAATTATAAGCGACCAATGTTTACTACAAAAATAAAAAATATAGAACATAATAAGTATGTATTGTATGCGTATGTGTATGTACGGTGAGGAATTTATATTACCGGGCTAAGTATGGTGCAAGATAGAACACTTTTTAGAATGAAGCTCACGTATTTCTTTTACGTTTTTTTAACGTCTTCAAGAAGTGTTTTACACCGCGATCCAATGATTTTTTGTGGATTAAAAAAAGCACATCTAGAATTGGGCGACTCAAAGAAATGCCTAAAAAATGTGACAAAGTTAGTAAATTCAATTCTATCTAAATATGTTATGGTACCATATAATAACAATAATAGCAACTTACATGGCACAAGCCTACAGGATAAATAACAAGAAGCCTAGAAGTGGATAATAACAAGATTAAAACAAAAGGTTAATACATAATTGAAAACTTAAAACAGGCTTCAACTAATTTCATACATCTAATCTTAAGTTGCGCTTTTGATAAATCCTCTAAATTGGAAAAGCCGACTATGAATTAAAAATGAAAACCTTTAGTAACCGATAGGTGCTAATGGAGATGAAAAAAAATCACTCAAATATACCATCAAAATTAAGATCTTCATGTAACTGAGTTTGCATATCATCACTGGTAGCTGCCAACAAAATCAAGTTTATGTTTTAAATAAGATGGTAGCTGCCAACAAAATCAAGTTTATTTTTTAAATAAGATGGAATCCTATTTCATCAGTTATAGAAATTCAATTAAAATACCTCTTGTGAACCTTCCCATTTCTTTTACAAGCAATGCTCTTTGGTTCTTCACTTCCGATTCAGAATCATGTTATAGAGAACACAGATTTGCAACCAACTTTATTAGAGAGAGAAGAGTTACCCGGTTCACGTTAATTGCATCGGCGGTGTTGTAGAAGACCGGAGATAAGGGTTTTCAGGAGGATGGGGATTTTGTGGGCTAGTGCTCGAAATAGAGGGAAGTGGGGGAAAGTGAAATATTTGAGGGAATAAATTTTGGGCGGATAAATTTTGAATTTGAATTTGAATTTTGGTGCTATTTAAAAGTTTAAGCCTAAAAAAATCAACTTTACTTTGTATTTTCGAGTAAAAAAATCAATTTTATTGTGTATTTTGGTGCTATTAGCAACCTTAGCCTCAAATAATTAATTTTTTGGTGGTGTATAACTTGTAAGCATTTAATGGTGGTGTGTAATGTATTTTTGAGTGGTGTGTTTTGTTATTTGGTGCTTTCTATTATAAGATAGCACCAAAAACATGAAATTTACACCACCAAAAAATTGGTTTGTACTAGTGTATGTAGAACTTTTAGAGCTGAAAAGCAAAAGAACTAAGAGAGAGAGTACACCTGGTGAGGGAGAGTCATTTGTACATTTGATTGTACTAAAACATATTGAATATATATGAAATCATTTGACAATCATTTACAAATCCAGTTGTGTTTATTATCACTATTTGATTAAATTTCAGAATTTATTGAACTGTTTTATCAAAAACACACACTCTCAGATCCAATAATTGGTATCAGAGTCGGTTACACTGAATTGACTTAAATGTTGATTTAGAAGACAAACTTAGTTCATATTGACAACTAATTGAGTGATCAAAGTATTTGAGAATAATTAGACCAATTGGAACACTCAATTGTTCTGATACTCTGTTTTCTGAGAAAATTCAATAGAATTAAGAGAGATGTCAATCACTCATGATCCTCATAATACCGGATCAGAAAACAAGACACTGGTGCTCATTCAGCAGAACACAGCTTGCTGGAGATTGGTGGTTTATGGTTGGTATGTTCCCACCGTGGCCGTGGGGGACGTCATCAAAATAATTACAACAACTAAAATTGCAATCAAGAAAGGGGAGGAAATCGAAACTCAGGTCAATTTAATTGGGCCTCAAATCAAAACTTGGTCTATGGGACAAGTAACATGTGTGGAATCAGTCACCTTCCATCACAATGCCCCAATCGTGACCCATCCACCTTCTGGACAAGGCACCCGTCCGCAAATTATGCTGATCACCGCTCACAGGCTTCTACCCGTTCGATTTGGGACATAGGTTCGAGTGATCATGTAGCACAGAAGACGTCTGGATTTGACCATGCCGAACCTTACTACGGTGATGAAAGTCTACATGTTGGCAATGGTATGGCTTTACCATTTTACACGTTGGTTCCTCTAAATTTTACTCACCCAATAAAGCCTTTTCTTTAACCAACATTCTTCATGTTCCTCAAATCAAGCACAATCTTCTTTCCGTTCAAAAATTTTGTCATGATAATAATGTCTATTTTGAAGTTCATTCAAATTTTTTTTGCTGTGAAGGACAGGTTTACACACATTACCCTCCTCACGGGTCCAAGTGACGACGACCTCTACTCAATTCAACTTCCTATAGCTCAACCGGTTCCCAAAGTTGCTATTTCCACTTCTCGTGCATCTACTACAACATGGCATCAAAGATTGGGGCATCCACACCACCAATTTTTTCGTACCATGTATCTAAATATTGTTTACCTATTTCTGATAAAAGTTTTGATTTATATTGTAATTCCTGTTCTGTTGGGAAATCTTCAAAACTTCATTTATTAAGTTTTGATTACAAAAGTACTCATGTTCTGGATCTACTATTTTGTGATGTTTGGGGACACGCACCGGTCACCTCCTTTGATGGTCATAATTATTTTTTATTATGTGTTGATCACTTCTCTAAGTTTATGTAGTTTTTTTCCTTTAAAGCGTAAATCTGACGTGTTTGGAGTTTTTAAACGCTTTGTTACTATGACTGAACAACAATTTGCAACAAAATTAAAAAGTGTTCAAACTGATTGGGGGGGGGGGGTGAGTTTAGGAATCTTTCTTCCTTTTTCTCCTCTATTGGAATCCTTCATCGTCTTTCTTGCCCTTACACGAGTGAACAAAATGGTGTAGTTGAAAGATGTAATAGACATGTAGTTGAGACTGGTCTCACCCTTATGGCCCAATCCAATATGCCTCAGCGTTTCTAGCACTTTGCATTCGAAACCGCAGTCTATCTCATCAATCGGATGCCCTCACGTGCCAACTCTGCCATCTCTCCCTTTGAACTTTTGTTCAAACACAAACCCGACTTCTTTTTCCTACGGGTTTTCGGGTGTCGGTGTTACCCTCATCTCCGTCTATACAATCCGAACAAGATGGACTTTCGCTCCACACCGTGTGTCTTTCTTGGGTATAGTACCTCACGTTATGGGTATCAGTGTTTTGATTCAATCGCCGAACGTATGTATATTGCCCATCATGTTCGCTTCCATGAAACCTTTTCCCCTTTTTACACCGAGCCTATTGATCTCTCCCTATCTTTCTCTCCTGATCCCTACTACTCTACCTACCCCACTCCCGTACATCCCACTGACCCTACCTTATCGGTCCCCGACCCCGTACCTGCATCACCACCACCCAACACTAATGTTGCTGACCCACAAAACCAAACCCATGCCCAAACCCAAACAGTAAACCCAACCTCAACCACAGATCCACAAACCCAACCCGTAAACACCACCCAATCCGTGGACCCTCCAACTCAAACTTACAGCCTCTGCACTCCACACCCACCTCAATCCTCCGCTTATGAGCGTTATTCTCACCCTACTTCACCTGCGGTTGTCCAACAGTCGTCTTCCGCTGCTTCTCTAAACTGTCCTCCACAACGTTCTCGGCCCTCAAACTTGCGTCCCAATCCAAAAAAAAAAAACTCAACCATATCAACCTACCGCAAATTACACTACCTCCACACCATCTACCACTGAACCAACTACCTTTGCCATTGCCAACAAAGACCCTAACTGGCGTAACGCTATGGCAGAGGAATATTCAGCACTTATCCGTAATGGTACATGGACACTTGTTCCTCGTAATTCTGGAGTTAATGTTGTTGATTGTAAATAGGTTTATAAAATCAAACAAGATCAAACAGGTGCAATTAAGCGTTACAAAGCGCGGTTGGTTGCAAAAGGGTTTAACCAACAACATGGTATTGATTATACCGAGACCTTTAGTCCAGTGGTAAAATCCACCACTATAAGAGTTGTTCTCTCTATTGCTGTCACACACAAATGGTCTCTCTGAAAAATTGATATACAAAACGCATTTTTGCATGGAGATTTTAAAGAAACCGTATATTTGCAGCAGCCCCCTGGCTTTGTTGATCCCGCTAGGCCCGATTATGTTTGTTTGCTTCACAAATCCCTATATGGCCTTAAACAGGCTCCATGGGTCTGGTTTCAGCGATTGTCTTAGGCTCTCTTTGATCTCGGTTTTACAGGCTCTAAGACTGATCCGTCATTGTTTATTTACTCGGCTAACGGTGTTCTACTATATATGCTTGTCTATGTTGATGACATCATTCACACAAGTAACTCGGACATAACTATTGAACAGGTGGTGCATAGGTTAAGTGCCTCTTTTGCAGTTTAAGACATGGTCCCTTTGTCATATTTTTTGGGTATTGAGGTCGCACCTCGAGGAGAATACATCATTCTCTCACAACGAAAGTACATTAATGAGCTGTTAGTTCGGACGAATCTTTCATCATTCCAAACCCATGCCATCTCCTTGTATCACCAATGCTAATCTCACTCTAGGTGACAGTGCTCCATTTGAAGACCCGATTAAATATCGTCAGGTTGTTGGTGCTTTACAATATGTCACATTATCACGACCAGACATTACCTTTGCTGTTAATAAGGTGTGTCAATTCATGCACTCTCCGACTATGAATCATTGGGCAACAGTTAAACGGATTCTTAGATATCTTCATGGTACAAGCAGTCATGGCCTTTTGATATGTGACAACTGGCAAATAACTGGTAATTCCGTACAATCTAATCACTATTTATATTTCTTAATCTCATGCATTTAGCGTAATTTAATTACGTAACAGTGTCGTTAATTGAATAACAAGGTTAGGACAAGAAAACAAAGCTAAAACATATGTTGGTTTTCGTCGTATGGCGAAACCAAGCCAACGATGTCCTAAAAGTGTTGGTAGAAAGTGCTGCGTGCACTATTCACGGTCACACTATTCCATGCCAGCAAACCGTGAAACTAGACCAAAACACTGAAAAACGACACTCGGATAACATAACTGAGTCCATTTATATAAGAAAACATTATTATGAAAACATGTCTTGCAAAGATATAAGACTTTCCGGAATAACGCCCTAATCTCAAAAATGTCCGTTTCGGCCTAAAGTATAGTATTTTAACGCGTCCGAACCCATAACAAAACATTTCCGGGACTCCGGAATAATGTTAATTGGTGAAAAACATACCAAAATAATAAGATGATATCAACGGACCATTCATAATCACAAGTTTTCGGCGTTGCGTCGCTATGCACTAAACTGATCCGTTAGCGACTCGACGAACTAGTAAGCGAGATTTTTGGTCACGAAACAAGCAAGCGGAGAATCTAGTGAACTAGTTAAACTAAATTTGGGACTCGGAATCATTTCATACAACTTACGAATGCAAGAAAACAACTTGCGGAAATTCTTGTCGGTACGACACAAAAGTACCGTAAACGAGCCGACGACGAAACGAAGAGCATTCTAGGCATCAAAATGCGATTTTTACTAGTTTGGTAAACTAGTTAATAATAATTTTGGTTCCGAAACCCTAATCACCCCCTTGACAACGTACTTAAACCCTAATCACCCTATACCTTCTAATTACTAAAATATCTAGTCTTTAATCATATTTTTTATAAAAATTTACATAATACCCCCCCCCCTTCACTTGTGGCCGAAAATGGTGGGTCCCCACTCACCATGTCTTGGTTGAAAATATAATGCTAGAAGCATGGAACTTGATGGAAGTTGTTGATTGAAAACCTTCTTATTATACCATACTTTCATCATACTTATCCTATCATCTTTTTCTCACAAAATACAAGCAAAGAAACCCTCATTTTGGTCCCTTTGAAATCGGCTCCAAGAACACACACATAACCCACCTTCAATCTTCCATAAACACTACATTTTACTCTAAATCTAAGCCTTTCAACCTCATCTAAGCATGGATTAAGCATGGAGCTACACTAGGAGCTTTCTTTGGAGCATAACCATCTTCTAATCTTCTTATTTAGCTTGGGTGCTTTGTGAGTCTTCTAATCACCATTTTTATGCTTCATATTACTAGTAGATCATAGAAGTACAAGTTGTTTATCATGAAATTAAAGATTTACATAATCTAAAACCCTAAACACAAAGATAATAAACACTAAATATGAACATGTTATATGTTGTTTTATGTTGTTTAGTGTTATTATATTCATGTGATCTTGTTAATTATGTTATATTTGTCTAGATTAGTAATTAAAAGTGTATGCTTATGATGATCAAGTTAATAGATTCATGTAGTATTTGGTATTTGTGTTCATCTTACCAAGGTGAACATAAATATGTGATTTAAACATGATTATGTTTAAATCAAGAATGATCATCTACTTCAAAGATTATGAGCATTTATTTATAAACTTGATTTAGTGATTTTTGAAAGAATAAACCAAGAATAATCATGTGAAAAGGACTTTTAACAACACTAGTGAACTTGGTTTTTGACATAAAAATAAGTTTATGTAATATTACTTATGAAAAGTGTTATGTAAAAGTCTTGAGTATGTTTATATAAAGATGTGATAATTTTTAAAGATGAAAGACAAGTTTAAACAAGTTTATATACTTAATAAACTTGGAGAATGATTAACTTTAAAGTGATAAAAGGATTTATCAAAGAAATGCTCATAATAAGCTTTGAAAGACAAAGTGTGAAATTGTTGTTATAAAATGATATTTAGTGAAACTTGGTAAATCGTGGTGATTTGAGAAAATTGATCATTGATTTAAACGCGTTTTTGTAACGTGGGAAACGTCATAGTTTAGGGGAAACTATGGCGAATTTTTCTAAAAATCTAATCGCGATTAAAAAGGGGATTAACGGGTGATTAACAATGTTAAACGCGATTAGTGGTCATAAACGTCATTTTGGAAGCTTTGACGGAAATATTTAATATTTAAATATTCAAGAAGTTCTTATAAACTTAAACACTTGCTTTTACAAGAATAAAGTGAGTAAAAATATAACATGGCATAAATATAATTTTTGGTAAAAATTATATATATTTTTTTGGAAAACTCACTAGGTATAAGTGTTATGTGCTATGTGTAGGTATTAGACACACTTATGGTGATCAAACTAATACACCCAAGATTACAATAAATATTTGTATGAAACAAGTATAAAATGGACGCGTATATAAGAGACCGATAACAAGAATCCGGAAAGTCGAAAACTATAAAAATTACCAAGTATTTTTCATAAGGAAAAATGAACTTAATTAAGTTACTACTTGGTAAAATTTTGGTAAAATTTGCAAGATTATGTTAATGGACTTATAAATCTAGAATTGGGCCTACTAAAGTGGTAATGGACTAAGCCCAAAAATTCATTAACATATGGGCCAAGGCCCAATGGCAACTATTTGGGCCAAGACTAAATTTACTAAAGTATGGGCCAAGGCCCAAAGGTAGCAAACCAAGACTAGGCCCAATAACAAGAAAACTAGGGCTAGGCCCAATAACAAGAAAACTAGGGCTAGGCCCAATAACAAGAAAACTAGGGCTAGGCCCACTAATGATGATGACAAGCGGAAACATAATAAAGAATTCAAGATGAACAACTTGTACGAGGTCCGAAAGACCTAGTGTCTAATAAAGTTAGTACACATGTAGGTTAATTACACGTACGGACGCTCGCTACGGTATTACATACAAGGAACGCAAATTGTGAGTTCATGTCCCTCCTTTCACTATTTTCAATGTTTTGTTTTCAAAAACATCGAGGGGAAATACATGTTAAACTAGTGGTATGTTAATTACGGAGTAGGAGGCAGGATCAATGTGCATAAGTAGGGAATACACATTAATAACCATTAATCACGTAGTGACCAAGGTGCAAAAGGTGTAGATCTATTGGGCTTGAGGCACGCCCCACTCCTAGTTGTATACCGTGGAGTGCTTTTGTTGATCCCAATGCGAACTAAGTGTCTATGGGTTGGTTATTCTGCTTATGGTGCATTATGTCAGGGGGCTAGCTACCCACTGATAGATCTTTAAAAACAGACTCCATGATTTTAAACCAGAACATACCATGATTACAAGATAACAAGAACTAGATTTCATTTGATAACAAGTACTGCATGAACTCGCTCAACTTTTTGTTGACTTTTTAAAACTACATGTATTTCAGGAAACAGGTCTTGAGCCGGTAATTCACTATGGGACTTCGGGAAAACAAATGACAACGATGGCCACTTTTGAGAGGGTTTGTCTTTTATATCCCAACTTCGTATGGGTATATAGGGGACAAAACCTCACTATGTGTTGTGTCGAAAACAATCTTTTGCTATATGTAAAATAACTTAGATCTATGCTTTGTCAAACATTGGTGAACTTGGAAACTAGATTAAAACTTGTAATCTTTTGTGGAAAACTAGATATAAATGGCATCGTTGTTGGTTCATGTTGTTAATACATTTGGATGCAATGATTACCTTTCTTACGTCACACACAATACGCTTCCGCTACTAGCAGGGTGTGACAGATTGGTATCAGAGCTCCGATTGTAGTGAACCGGGGAAAAACTTTTATTAAAGTTTGGTCTACAATCACCGAAGGGCTCTCGCATGAAAACAAAGTCGATAACATTACAAAAGTGTTTTCAAAAGTATGACAAAAATGACAAAAGGTTTTCATTGTGTCACTTTAACATGAGGATCTATCACTCTGGCTCAATCACTAGTATCGAATATGGAGCAATACATGGTTAGTCGATAAGTAATAGACTTGTAAACACTAAGACTTACATGTGAAACATGAGAACAAACATTGCATGAGATATATAGTGATTGCATGAAATATATCATGAGTAGTAATACATTTTTCCTAACAACATATATGCATATTGTACGGTTTATTTGCCAGGATCGATGTCTTCATCTTCTTCGTCGGACCTTTCAGAGGTGGATCCGATGCCAGTAGTGTCGGATGACGAGTACGAGCCCGACCTCATTATCATATCGTCGGACGACGAGTCCGGGCATGATGTATCTTCAGACGATGACTACATGTTGGATGATTTCCAACCATTTGCTCTTGCAGCTTTTGAGGAGGATCCCGTCCCACCGGAGGACGACGTACTGGCGATGCCGCAGCCCCTTCATGGTATTATTATCTACGGCCACCCAGAGGGTGAGCACCTGATTGTGCATTTGGCCATACCACTAGCTGCTGTCCCATTTGTTGATCTTGAGGACGATGATGTCGTCCCAATTATACCTGTCGAGCACCTCGACGATGAGATAGGTGACGGAGAGATCCATGATGTTGTTATACTCGAGTTACCCTCTCCAGTCGTGTCTGTTGTTGATATTTCATCTACCGCGTCTAGTGTTGCTTCCTCTGTTCATACCCCTGCATCATCCCCTGATACTGTACTACCTACTCCCACGGCTGTGCCACCTACCCCTACTACTGATCCTATGCATGTGCCAGGATTTCCACACACTATACATCCCTCACCTCACCTTCAGCCTGGACCATCCTTACAGCATCCATTCCCCCACACTTTTTATGACCCTTATGCTGCTGGACCGTCGCATTATGCTGGATCCCCATTCCCAGTCAGACCACCCTACCCGGGTACCCCTACATCTCCACCTGGCATGCACCCTACTGATCCCTACTATACCCCGCCCATCTCTCTGCCCGTTATGGCGGACATGACTATATCTCATGAGGTCCAGATCTCTATCATTTTCCGTAGACTCGGTGAGATGCAGACTGATATGACCGCGATCAGAGCTGCCGTTGCTCCACCCCCACCACCAGCATCACCACAGCCACCATTACCAGCATCACCCCCTCCATCACCACCACCACTACCACAGTCACCGCCTCCACCATCTCCACACCAGTAGTCGGTCAGTTGTATGTTGGTCTTATGTTGGCCGTATGTATATAGCTATCTTTTGGGGAGACTACCACTTTTGTGAAGACCAAGGGTTACGAAGATCTAGACTTTTGAAGACAACCAGAAGACATGAAGATGCAATGTAGTAGAAATCTTACTTTTGTATTGTAACTTGTATTGACTAGGGGTATGTATCCCTATGTCCTTTTGATCTTCATGAACAAATGTATCAAGTTGTTGTTATGTATAAAAGTATGTTTTCTGTATTTCACATTGTATTTCTTTTATGTTGTGGTTGATCTTATGGTGATGTGATGATATTTTGGTTGATATTGTTATGACATGGTGGACTTATGGTTGATGTTATATTGTGGCATAGTGTTTTCTACATGTTGAGTATACGACCATTACGATGACGTGGTGTTTATGCGTACTTGTGATTGTGTGGCTATGTCCTATGTACGTGTGTATGCATTTATTATCTATATAAACCCGACGTGTTTATATATATATACTTGACAATATTTATTATTAAATACTTGTCTAATGGAGATCGATATTTTATTTAGAAGACAATGCCGCCACGTCGTGGAAGAACAAAAACGAACCCGTTGCCGACAACACAAGAAGAATTGAACGAACGCATTTCCCAAGCGATTGCTCAATACGAAGCTAACCGCCCTGAACAAAGCGGTGGAACAGGAGGTACTTCTGGAAGCAATCATCCGACTGGTAATGCTTAATTAATCATTAATCTACACGATACTCTCATCCATTCTAATCGTGCTCTTGATACTCACTCTTAAATTTGTGCATATGATAATTTCAGGTTGCACGTATAAGCAGTTCTTGGACTGCAAACCTCTAAATTTTGACGGTACGGGAGGTGCCGTTTCCTTCGTTCGCTGGACTGAGAAGACCGACTCAGTTATTCGAATGAGCAAGTGCCCTGCTGAACAAAGGGTTACTTATGTCACCGGATTATACATTGATGGGGCACTATCATGGTGGAACCTCCAGGTCCAAACGAAAGGCGAAACTGCTGCGTATGGCCTGACCTGGGAGGAACTAAAAGAGTTGATGAGGAAAAAGTATTGTTCAAGGTCGGAAATCCAGAAGTTAGAAACAGAATTCTGGAATTTGAAAATGATTGGTGCGGATATCGCGGGTTACACGCAGCGATTTCACGATTTATCCCGTGTAGTCCCATATTTGGTGGATCCTGAATACAAGAGGATCGAGAGGTATATTTGGGGACTTGCCCCCCAAATACTAAGTCTGGTTACTGCTTCTAAGCCTACGGAGATTGGCGAAGCAATCGATTTGGCTGTATCACTTACCGAGGAAGCACTACGTCAAGGAAAGTTCGATGAGGCTGGGTCAAACAAAAAGGATACTGCTGTGGAAAATTCGGGCTATAATAAAAGGAAGTTTTCTCACTTTAAGAAAGGTTCGCGGGGGAGGAACAACAAGAATAACAACAACAAAGGAGCACCCGCGAAGGAAACTAGGGATGCAAAGGCATATGTTACCACTACCACCAACAATCCCGATAAGAAGCCTTACGTTGGAACTGCACCGAAGTGCAATACATGCCCTTTCCACCATTACGGGGAGTGTCGTAGCACCAGGTGTGACAAATGTAATAGGTTTGGGCACCGCACCGAAAAATGCCGGGATACGAATAACAAGGATCAAGGTTGCTTCAATTGTGGTGACAAAGGACACTTTAAGAGGGATTGCCCGAAAGAAATTCAAGCTCGGGGAAGATCATTTGTGATAGGAGCCAAGGACGCTCGCCAGGACCCGAATGTGGTCACCGGTACGTTTCCTATCAATAACCACTTTGCATCTATTCTTTTCGATACTGGAGCAGATTATAGTTTCATTTCTAAGGAATTTAGAGACATACTTGGGGTAGAAACGAGCAAATTGAATGTTCCATACTCGATTGAATTGGCTAACGGGGAATTAGTAGAATCGGGGGAAATCATAAAGAATTGTACCTTAGAACTGGGTGAACGAAAGTTCGACATAGATCTCTTACCAGTCACGTTAGGTAGTTTCGATGTTGTAGTTGGTATGGATTGGTTATCCAATAACCGAGCCGAAGTCATATGTCATGAGAAGATCATACGCATTCCTCTACCCGATGGAGAACATTTACTAGTACACGGGGAGAAACAAGACACGCCTTTACGAATTATTAGTTGTATGAAGGCTCAAAAATATCTAAGGAAAGGATACATCGCCTTTCTTGCTCATGTCACTGACAAGAAGGCCGAGGAGCGCAAGGTGGAAGACATCCCTGTGGTAAGGGAATATCCCGAAGTCTTTCCGGAAGACTTGCCGGGACTGCCACCACAACGACAAGTGGAATTTCATATCGATCTGGTGCCAGGAGCAGCACCGGTGGCAAAAGCTCCATATAGACTCGCGCCCTCGGAGATGCAGGAATTATCTACTCAGCTTCAGGAGTTGCTTGACAAGGGATTCATTAGACCGAGTTTCTCACCTTGGGGAGCTCCGGTATTATTTGTCAAGAAGAAGGATGGAACCTTTCGAATGTGCATTGATTACAGAGAACTAAACAAGCTAACTATCAAAAATCGGTACCCGTTACCGAGAATTGACGACTTGTTCGATCAGTTACAAGGTTCCAGCTTCTACTCCAAGATCGATCTAAGATCCGGATACCATCAGCTGAGGGTTCAGGAGGAAAGCATTCCTAAGACAGCGTTTAGGACTCGCTATGGGCATTATGAGTTCCTTGTTATGCCTTTCGGCTTAACGAACGCTCCCGCCGTATTCATGGACTTGATGAATCGGGTATGTAAACCATACCTGGACAAGTTCGTGATCGTATTCATTGATGACATCTTAATATACTCACGAACTGAGGCGGAACACAAACAACACTTGAGAACTATTCTGGAGTTGCTTAAGAAAGAACAATTGTACGCCAAGTTCTCAAAATGCGAATTTTGGATTCGTGAAGTACAATTTCTCGGTCATGTGGTGAACGAGAACGGAATACATGTTGATCCCACTAAGATAGAAGCCATAAAGAGCTGGAACACTCCAAGGACCCCGACGGAAGTAAGACAATTTCTGGGTTTAGCAGGATATTATCGGAGATTCATAGAGAATTTTTCTAAAATTGCTCAACCGTTAACCTCGCTCACCCAGAAGGATAGAAAGTTCGATTGGGGTGAAAAACAGGATATGGCATTCCAAACGCTCAAAGATAAACTATGCCAAGCGCCAATCTTATCACTCCCTGACGGCACCGATGACTTCGTGGTGTACTGTGATGCATCGCGTCAAGGCTTGGGTTGCGTGTTAATGCAACGTGAAAAAGTCATCGCGTACGCGTCGCGACAGTTGAAAGTTCATGAAAAGAATTATACCACTCACGACCTAGAGTTGGGCGCAGTGGTATTCGCTTTAAAGATTTGGCGTCACTATCTCTATGGTACCAAGTGTACCATATTCACTGATCATAGAAGCCTTCAACACATATTCAACCAAAAAGAATTAAACATGCGCCAGCGGCGATGGGTAGAATTGTTGAACGACTATGACTGTGAAATCAGATACCATCCGGGGAAAGCAAACGTTGTAGCGGATGCTTTGAGTCGGAAAGAACGAGTTAGAACATTTCGAGTACGGGCTTTAGAGTTGACAATCCAGACAAACTTTACCACTCGAGTGCGCGACGCACAACGGAAAGCCCTAAAACCAGGAAATATACGAGCAGAATACTTGCGAGGAGCAAGGGAACACATGGAAACAAATAAGGACGGCACTTTATATTTCGGAGGAAGAATCTGGATTCCCTATTTTGGTGGCTTGCGAGACTTAGTGCTGGATGAAGCACACAAGTCCAGATATTCGATACACCCAGGAACTGATAAGATGTATCAGGATCTGAGAGAATTTTATTGGTGGCCTAAACTCAAGAAAGATATTGGGATTTACGTTAGGAATTGCCTAACTTGTGCAAAGGTCAAGGCCGAATATCAAAAGCCATCTGGGTTATTACAACAACCAGTGATTCCGGTTTGGAAATGGGAGCAGATATCAATGGATTTCGTTACAGGACTCCCACGGACCTCACGAGGTCATAACATGATATGGGTTATCGTTGATCGATTAACCAAGTCGGCTCACTTCCTACCTATTCGTGAAAAAGACAGTACCGAGAAGTTAGCCGAAATTTACCTCAACGAGATTGTGGCACGTCATGGAGTGCCTACTTCAATAATCTCGGATCGTGACGGTCGCTTTGTATCAAGAATATGGCAATCATTTCAAGAATCACTTGGATCTCGTCTGAATCTGAGTACCGCATTCCATCCGCAAACCGATGGGCAAAGCGAGCGAACCATCCAAACGATGGAAGACATGCTTCGCGCCTGTGTGATGGACTTGGGCGGAAATTGGGATAATCATTTACCGCTGGTAGAGTTCTCATATAATAACAGTTATCACACAAGCATTAAAGCCGCCCCATTCGAAGCACTATACGGACGGAAGTGCCGATCACCGCTGTGTTGGGCGGAAGTCGGAGACAAACAACTCGTCGGCCCTGAACTAGTCCAAGATACTACTGACAAGATAGCAAAAATACGAGACCGTATCAAAGCGGCTCGTGACAGACAAAAGTGGTACGCGGACGGAAAACGTAAACCACGCTCTTTCGAGGTCGGAGACAAAGCCTTACTAAAAGTCTCACCTTGGAAATGCGTAGCTAGATTCGGGAAGCGCGGGAAGCTAAACCCGAGATACATTGGGCCGTTTGAGATTCTAGAAAAGATCGGTACCGTCGCGTACAGGTTGAAGTTGCCAGAAGAACTCAGTAACGTACATGACACATTTCATGTGTCGAACCTCAGGAGAAGTCCGACAGTTCATACAGTTATCATTCCAGCGGATGAGATTCATGTAGACAAGACGCTTCAATTTACCGAAGAACCCGTTGAGGTTATGGATCGGAAGGTCCACAATACAAGGAGAAGTACTATCGAACTGATCAAGGTCCGCTGGAATTCACGTCACGGACCCGAGTACACATGGGAACGTGAAGATCAGATTAAGGAAAAATATCCCCACCTGTTTAAGAAGACTCCTGCAAAGGATGGCTCAACTTAAATTTCGGGACGAAATTCTTTTTAACAGGGGGAGAATGTGACAACTGGCAAATAACTGGTAATTCCGTACAATCTAATCACTATTTATATTTCTTAATCTCATGCATTTAGCGTAATTTAATTACGTAACAGTGTCGTTAATTGAATAACAAGGTTAGGACAAGAAAACAAAGCTAAAACATATGTTGGTTTTCGTCGTATGGCGAAACCAAGCCAACGATGTCCTAAAAGTGTTGGTAGAAAGTGCTGCGTGCACTATTCACGGTCACACTATTCCATGCCAGCAAACCGTGAAACTAGACCAAAACACTGAAAAACGACACTCGGATAACATAACTGAGTCCATTTATATAAGAAAACATTATTATGAAAACATGTCTTGCAAAGATATAAGACTTTCCGGAATAACGCCCTAATCTCAAAAATGTCCGTTTCGGCCTAAAGTATAGTATTTTAACGCGTCCGAACCCATAACAAAACATTTCCGGGACTCCGGAATAATGTTAATTGGTGAAAAACATACCAAAATAATAAGATGATATCAACGGACCATTCATAATCACAAGTTTTCGGCGTTGCGTCGCTATGCACTAAACTGATCCGTTAGCGACTCGACGAACTAGTAAGCGAGATTTTTGGTCACGAAACAAGCAAGCGGAGAATCTAGTGAACTAGTTAAACTAAATTTGGGACTCGGAATCATTTCATACAACTTACGAATGCAAGAAAACAACTTGCGGAAATTCTTGTCGGTACGACACAAAAGTACCGTAAACGAGCCGACGACGAAACGAAGAGCATTCTAGGCATCAAAATGCGATTTTTAGTAGTTTGGTAAACTAGTTAATAATAATTTTGGTTCCGAAACCCTAATCACCCCCTTGACAACGTACTTAAACCCTAATCACCCTATACCTTCTAATTACTAAAATATCTAGTCTTTAGTCATATTTTTTATAAAAATTTACATAATACCCCCCCCCCCCCTTCACTTGTGGCCGAAAATGGTGGGTCCCCACTCACCATGTCTTGGTTGAAAATATAATGCTAGAAGCATGGAACTTGATGGAAGTTGTTGATTGAAAACCTTCTTATTATACCATACTTTCATCATACTTATCCTATCATCTTTTTCTCACAAAATACAAGCAAAGAAACCCTCATTTTGGTCCCTTTGAAATCGGCTCCAAGAACACACACATAACCCACCTTCAATCTTCCATAAACACTACATTTTACTCTAAATCTAAGCCTTTCAACCTCATCTAAGCATGGATTAAGCATGGAGCTACACTAGGAGCTTTCTTTGGAGCATAACCATCTTCTAATCTTCTTATTTAGCTTGGGTGCTTTGTGAGTCTTCTAATCACCATTTTTATGCTTCATATTACTAGTAGATCATAGAAGTACAAGTTGTTTATCATGAAATTAAAGATTTACATAATCTAAAACCCTAAACACAAAGATAATAAACACTAAATATGAACATGTTATATGTTGTTTTATGTTGTTTAGTGTTATTATATTCATGTGATCTTGTTAATTATGTTATATTTGTCTAGATTAGTAATTAAAAGTGTATGCTTATGATGATCAAGTTAATAGATTCATGTAGTATTTGGTATTTGTGTTCATCTTACCAAGGTGAACATAAATATGTGATTTAAACATGATTATGTTTAAATCAAGAATGATCATCTACTTCAAAGATTATGAGCATTTATTTATAAACTTGATTTAGTGATTTTTGAAAGAATAAACCAAGAATAATCATGTGAAAAGGACTTTTAACAACACCAGTGAACTTGGTTTTTGACATAAAAATAAGTTTATGTAATATTACTTATGAAAAGTGTTATGTAAAAGTCTTGAGTATGTTTATATAAAGATGTGATAATTTTTAAAGATGAAAGACAAGTTTAAACAAGTTTATATACTTAATAAACTTGGAGAATGATTAACTTTAAAGTGATAAAAGGATTTATCAAAGAAATGCTCATAATAAGCTTTGAAAGACAAAGTGTGAAATTGTTGTTATAAAATGATATTTAGTGAAACTTGGTAAATCGTGGTGATTTGAGAAAATTGATCATTGATTTAAACGCGTTTTTGTAACGTGGGAAACGTCATAGTTTAGGGGAAACTATGGCGAATTTTTCTAAAAATCTAATCGCGATTAAAAAGGGGATTAACGGGTGATTAACAATGTTAAACGCGATTAGTGGTCATAAACGTCATTTTGGAAGCTTTGACGGAAATATTTAATATTTAAATATTCAAGAAGTTCTTATAAACTTAAACACTTGCTTTTACAAGAATAAAGTGAGTAAAAATATAACATGGCATAAATATAATTTTTGGTAAAAATTATATATATTTTTTTGGAAAACTCACTAGGTATAAGTGTTATGTGCTATGTGTAGGTATTAGACACACTTATGGTGATCAAACTAATACACCCAAGATTACAATAAATATTTGTATGAAACAAGTATAAAATGGACGCGTATATAAGAGACCGATAACAAGAATCCGGAAAGTCGAAAACTATAAAAATTACCAAGTATTTTTCATAAGGAAAAATGAACTTAATTAAGTTACTACTTGGTAAAATTTTGGTAAAATTTGCAAGATTATGTTAATGGACTTATAAATCTAGAATTGGGCCTACTAAAGTGGTAATGGACTAAGCCCAAAAATTCATTAACATATGGGCCAAGGCCCAATGGCAACTATTTGGGCCAAGACTAAATTTACTAAAGTATGGGCCAAGGCCCAAAGGTAGCAAACCAAGACTAGGCCCAATAACAAGAAAACTAGGGCTAGGCCCAATAACAAGAAAACTAGGGCTAGGCCCAATAACAAGAAAACTAGGGCTAGGCCCACTAATGATGATGACAAGCGGAAACATAATAAAGAATTCAAGATGAACAACTTGTACGAGGTCCGAAAGACCTAGTGTCTAATAAAGTTAGTACACATGTAGGTTAATTACACGTACGGACGCTCGCTACGGTATTACATACAAGGAACGCAAATTGTGAGTTCATGTCCCTCCTTTCACTATTTTCAATGTTTTGTTTTCAAAAACATCGAGGGGAAATACATGTTAAACTAGTGGTATGTTAATTACGGAGTAGGAGGCAGGATCAATGTGCATAAGTAGGGAATACACATTAATAACCATTAATCACGTAGTGACCAAGGTGCAAAAGGTGTAGATCTATTGGGCTTGAGGCACGCCCCACTCCTAGTTGTATACCGTGGAGTGCTTTTGTTGATCCCAATGCGAACTAAGTGTCTATGGGTTGGTTATTCTGCTTATGGTGCATTATGTCAGGGGGCTAGCTACCCACTGATAGATCTTTAAAAACAGACTCCATGATTTTAAACCAGAACATACCATGATTACAAGATAACAAGAACTAGATTTCATTTGATAACAAGTACTGCATGAACTCGCTCAACTTTTTGTTGACTTTTTAAAACTACATGTATTTCAGGAAACAGGTCTTGAGCCGGTAATTCACTATGGGACTTCGGGAAAACAAATGACAACGATGGCCACTTTTGAGAGGGTTTGTCTTTTATATCCCAACTTCGTATGGGTATATAGGGGACAAAACCTCACTATGTGTTGTGTCGAAAACAATCTTTTGCTATATGTAAAATAACTTAGATCTATGCTTTGTCAAACATTGGTGAACTTGGAAACTAGATTAAAACTTGTAATCTTTTGTGGAAAACTAGATATAAATGGCATCGTTGTTGGTTCATGTTGTTAATACATTTGGATGCAATGATTACCTTTCTTACGTCACACACAATACGCTTCCGCTACTAGCAGGGTGTGACATGATATCTCGCTCTTCGTCCTCCACCTTACATGCTTATACCGATGCCGCATTTAATTCCTTGAGTGCCTTCTCTGATGCTGATTGGGCAGGTTGTCCGGATGACCGTCGATCCACGGGGAGATATGCAATATATATTGGATCTAATTTAGTTTCATGGTCTGCACGGAAGCAGAAAACTGTATCTTGATCCTCTACAGAGTCTGAATACAAGGCATTAGCAGATACGGTCGTAGAATTGACTTGGCTCGAGACTTTGCTTCGCGAACTTCGTGTTTTAATGAAATCTGTTCCGACACTATGGTGTGACAATTTGGGGGCTACATATCTATCTGCTAATCCAGTGTTTCACGCACGTACAAAGCACGTAGAAGTTGACTTTCACTTTGTTAGAGAAAAGGTTGCTCAAAGGAAATTATCGGTTCAATTTATTTCAACGAATGATCAGATAGTCGACGTTTTTACCAAGCCTCTATCATCTCAACGATTTCTCCTATTGAGGTCCAAGCTAAGAGTCGATGCCCGGCCTTAGCTTGAGGGGGAATATTAGACGATATATAATATATATTATAATTAGAGGGTTCTTGATGTAACTATATTATCTATATATATATACATAATGCTAGACAGAAAACCCTCATTTTCTTAGAAAACTCTGGAAACCCAAATCTCCGCCCATTTTTACCCAACCTCCCGACATTTTTTTTTTAAAAAATAACACATGTAATATACATGTTTTAGAGTGTTTTGGGCCAAAAAAACAAAAAAGCGCCGAAGGGATTTTAAAAAAAAATAAACAAATTTCAGCAATGTCCGGTTGCCTAACATGTGTTAGGCACAAAAGACAGAAATTGCTGAAATTTTTTTTTTTAAATTATCCCTTTGGCGCTTTTTTGATTTTTTTGGCCCAAAACTCTTAAAAACATGTATATTACATGTGTTATTTTTTTCAAAAAAAAAAAAATGCCGGGAGGTTGGGTTTTCTAGGGTTTTTTATATAGATAGGGTTTTCTATATAGCCCTATCCTATACATAGTAATTACCAAAATCATCATACACAATAATACGTTCTTTTTACCAAAGTTAATTGCCCAAAAGTTAATTAGTTTCCTTCTTTTGAATATATGTGTAAATATATATTCATTTATTTTTCTATTATTATTATTATTATTATTTTATTATTATTATTTTATTATTATTATAAAAAGATAACAAGCAAAAAGACAAAAAGAAAATAAATGATTTGAATTGTATTTATCTAAGAGAGTTCAACAAGTAAAAATAAGTAAATAAGGATACATTTGGGCTTTCGCATAACCCTATAGGTCAAATTCGGATTTTCAAGCTGATTCAGTTTTTGAAATGTTTAACTCGACTCAAGCAGTCAAAATCAGAATTTGAATTGGTCTCTTATTTGAAAAACTGAAAACCAAAATGACAATTTGGTTTATTTTATTTTTGTTTTTTTAAGTCTTGACGACGGGTCCAGTTGGTAGCCCAACACAACCCGTCTTGGGCTCTTATCGCCTGGGCCTAATTGGTAAGCCCATTACTTACATCTTCTCTTAGCAAGGGTCTTACACACTTAAAATGAGCGGGAAAAAGAGAAAGGATCCAAGGAAGGCATAGGGCATTAAATGCCTGACTGATGGAGAAGAAGGATCCGCCGGAAAGGAAGTACAAACAAGCTGACTTCATTAAATGAAGCTTCTGATCTCACCGTTGGGGCTCAGACATGTGTTTGAGTCCCCCAAAGACAGCAGAATGCCGTTAGATGATCCGGCGTCGGTTTCCAAGAGAGATAAGTGATCTCCTTTATATAAGGAAGGTAAGAAATAACTTGGGGTACACAAGAAAAACCTCACTAAATGCTTAACAGTCTCATTTATTCCGACCACCTCAAATTAGCATTTACTCTGACATAATTTTTCACACATAAGAATCCACACCAAAGAGAATATTCCGACGATAATCCTCGTCGGAATAAGCTTCTCATTATTTCCGGCAAGTTTACTTACTCTCACGCCGAAGCTTGGTCACGGATCCCCCCCTGGGGCCATCCGTGACGAGGCTAACAGTTTTCTTTCTTGTAGGAGACGAAAGCAAGGGCATTTACAACGTCAACGAGATCCTTTGACCGTCATCAGTGACCCGAGGACTCGACAAGTATGACTCAAATACTTAAGAAGTCTACACAAGCTGATAATCAAATGCAAATGGATTAGTTCAAAAATATAGAGTTAAATGCTCGGATAGTCCCTGTGTTTTGGACTTTTTTCACCTTTAGTCCCTAACTTTCTAAAATTACCTCTATAGTTTCCAACTTTTCAATTTTCGTTCCCGGATAGTCTCCGACGCGGATACGGTTTAGTTTTTGGTGTTAGATTGGTGTCAAATGACTAAAATACCCTTACTAATAAAAAATGTTATTAATTGTATATTTTATTAATTGTATAGTGGGCCCCACCCCAGCCCTCTCCCCTTTTTCTTCTCTGTCTCCCCTTTTTCTCTCTCCCATCTTCTCTGTAAACTCCCACCTCCACACCACCAAGCCACCACCATCAATTGATGCACCAAGGATCGATTATTACACAATTCAGAAACATAAGATGTAAACACAGTTTTATCTATGAGGTTCAAGTCCTACACTTGCAACTGTGGTTTGAGTTCAGGTCTTTCAAACCCCAGATTCGTATGGTTCAATCATCACTAACCGATGCAACCATATGTGGGTTTACCGGGTTCCAACTAGTACAGTTCACAACTCCGGAATGACCTCCTAAAGTCTTTATAAGCTCGCTCGTTTCCTTGTGCTATACATACACTCGCGAGTCTTCACTCCCACTACGGTTCACCTCCGTCACAACCACCACCCGCCGGAGAACCCTCCGTCATACGGTTTGGAAATCGTTAGATGATAATAATCGGAGTGAGTGTTTATTATGTTGAATTAGGGGAAAATAATTGAATCTGGATCGAGGATCATGATGATGAAGCTGGAATGTGTGCTAATTTATCCCCTGAGTGAGTGAATTACGATGAGTTACAGTGGTGGGGGTTTTGGTACTCGGAGTTGGGTGGTCGGCCGGGGGTGGGTTTGTCGGGAAGACAGAAGGAAGGAGGGGGATAGGGGTGGGGTGGAGTGGGGGTGGGGTAGAGAGTTAGTTTTATATTTTTAAGAAATTGGTAGGGCCCATTTATAAGGATTAATTAGATTTTTTAATGTTTTAAATATTTTTTTATTAGTAAGGGTATTTTGGTCATTTCACATTCACTCAACACAAAAACTAACCTTCATCCGCGCCAGGGTCTATTCGGGTACGAAATTGCAAAAGTTAGGGACTATTGCTGTAATTTTAAAAAGTTAGGGACTAAAGATGAAAAATAGACAAACCACAGGGACTATCCAGGCATATTTCTCAAAAATATAATTGAGAAACAATAAATAGGTGATTTTGGATGAGTGATTGTTTTACTCGTATGGTTAGTGAATAAAGTTTTGTATTTATAACTAAAGTAGAATATAATATACTATGAATTTTAGGTGAATTATAACAGGAAGTTGAAAACAGCGAGAGCCCAGCTCAATACAAAAAAACAAAATAAATAAATAAAGCCTTCTGTTCCCGAGTGAAAAGAAAGAAATTGAAAGGAAATAAAAATATGTTTGTGTTTCTTAGGGGCTGTTTGGCAACTTCTGAACCAATAAGTGCTGAATGAATAAGAGGTCTGAATGGGTAAGAGGGTCTGAACCAGTAAGTGCTGAACCAATAAAACGCTGTTTGGTTGCACATCTGAATAATGTGTAAAATGACATTTTTACCCCTAAACAAAACAAAATAGCCAAGTGGCTTTAAAACCAAAGTTGTAGTACTCTCTCTCTCTCACTTCCCCAATGTTTCTCTCTGCTTCTAGACTTTCCATCATTCTTCATGGATCAATTCTTCAAGGTACACCCTATCGTAATTCTGATCAAAAGTTTTAAACTTTTGGATCAATTTCATAAGTTTTACGAATCACTTTAAACATATTTATCCAGCAAGCGACGGCCGTGAAAATGGGGGCTGTATTGACTCTCCTTATCATCGTTCTTCTCTCCAAGGTAATTCCTTAAATCTATCTGCTTGTGTTTGTATGTGTTTCTTTAAATCGTATCTATCTGCCAGTGGGTATGAACTACTGCTGTATGAATTGCAGTTTGATGGCGGCGGAGTGATGGAGGGCGGCGGAGTTGTGGAGGAGCGGAGGAGATGATGGCGTCTGTGGAGGAGAAATATGGTGTCTCTGTGCTGGTTCGGCTGAGGAGGAGAAGAGGAGGGCGGTGGCGATCTGGAGTTTCGATTGTGGAGGCGGGCGGCGGCGATGTGGTGGTTCAGATGTGGAGGAGGGTGGCGGGGCTATGGTGGTTCGGATGTGGAGGAGGGTGGCGTGTGGAGGAGAGGGGAGGAGCAGAGAGGAGAAGAAGATGGGCTGTGGTAGAAGAAGATGAAGCTGTGTTGTTTAGGGCACAAGGGTATCCTTGTCTCAAGTTTCATTCAGACATATATAATAGCTGAACCATTCAGATCTGAATGGTTCTATTCAGAGGTGAACATTTTGTGAACCAAACAGGTCAGCCTCTGACCGAATCAGAGGTAAGGTCTGAATGAATTCATTCAGATGTAAACAAACACCCCCTTAGTTTCATTAAAGGAATGAAAGAAACGAAAATAAAAAATGTTGTGTTTCCAAATTTTCACTTAAAGAAGGAAAAGAAATCAAAGATAGGTATCAATGGATCAATTTTGAATAAATCAATTAATAATATAACATGACCCATAACCAATGATTTCTAGATCAAGTGGTGGAGGGCTTGCATTTCTCTTGAGAGATGCAGGTTCGACTCCCACTTAGTGCAGAGTGAGTTACTGGTGGGCAATGATAGGAGACCCAGGGAAACTTGGGTTGGATCCTTGAGTCAAACGGGTTTTACATGTAATTTCACCGTCGTGCCTACGGGCGGGTGGGTTACCGGGTTTTCCCCGGAATTGGTGGTGGACTCGGGTTACTCTCGGAGTACTCCGTTTGTCCAGTGGTTGCCCTGAGAGTGCTTGTGCTTGAGTTTGTTGGCCGTTCAAAAAAAATATAACATGACCCATGACACAACTAGGTGGACAATGATGTGACTTATAACTTGGGTATGTTAAAGAAATGGAACTGGGTCGGCATTTAATTTCTAGAGTTCGCATCATGAATAAAACTATCAAATGTTGCTAAATCGTAGTCAACAACTTTTTGCCATAAGCTCAAGTTTGTCTTGATTTGCTTGCCCATCTTTGTGACAACCCGTGTTTTCAATACTTCTCTAGTTTCTTCGATGCTTGACGTGTGAGTACTAAATGAACTTGCTTAAATAATTACATGATTTTAATTGTGTATAATATATATAAATGATTAGATGCATGGTCATATTTGGTGGATATGAAAGGTAGGAACCGTAACTGTTAGATGTTTTATGTTTATGTACAACCTTAATGGACCGCACCTACCTCAAACTTGAGCCACCCACTTGGGCATAAGGCCGCACCCTCTCACACTCCCTCTCACATTAAATCGGCCCATGAGTGTTAAGCCCAAACCAATCCTAGCCTTTTTCCAATTATGTGTTTACGTGAAGTTTGTATAAGACTTCATGTAGCATTACAAACCCTAACAATAATCACCCCATTCATCTTGTGCGTACGGCAGAAGGAACCCCCCCCCCCCTTCGAGATTAGCAGCCTGTCGATCAACCCTTTTGGGTTAATAGGTACATGTTCATGCTAACTTTTAATTGATGGTTGCGTATTATATGTTTGATCGTAAACGTGCGGAAATTATGTTATGTTCTTGCATGATTGAGGAAAGTTTTATGATTCTGTGGAATGATAATTGTTTGTATGAATAGAGTATGAACTGGGATACGATATAGGGTTCGGTTATGAGAAGGTTGATGTTGAGTTACAGTAATGATCATGAGTTTTGTTTGTAAACTAAGGTGAACCTGATCGATCATTGAATTGTTGTTAAACAAATAGTGTGTTACGATAATAAAGGTTATGAGGAATAATAAAATAAACTATGTCATTATTGGCTACCACAAATTCCGAAGCTGATCATGATATTTAATCTAGGATGTAGTGTTCATGTATATGTTGTTGAGTATGATGAAGCAATAAGATAATGAATCTGATGCCTTTCTGCGGTTCGGTCGATGAAACAGCTATTCGGTCCAATTGAATATTTATTTTTGAATGCTGAATTTTTATTGATAATCATAAAAGGGGTTGACCTGGTCAACCGCATGCATGTATCACACACATAAATTCTAATCACACATAGGTGGTATAACGGGCTGCACAAGGGAGGTGGGCCGCATAGTCCATTGGACTCATTAAGCATCTGCGCCGCACAGTTAATTTAAAGGGGTTGGATAGTAATGAGTTTGGGCTAATTAATATTAACTTGTAAACGGATTGGGCCGACTATTTGGGCTAATTAACGTATAGGGTCATTTGGGCTTCACACACTAGGCTCGTATGGGTCGCACAGGTCACGGCCCACTTGAGTCTTAGGTGGGGCTTGACTGGTTGGGCCGCGTATTATTTGTAGACATTTGGGTTAGGTATTAGGTAATGGGCCGTATATTAGTCATAATTGGCATAAAACTATCCCAGCTCATATCAAACCCAATTAAGCTATCAATTTGGTTATGTTGCATATACTTGTGTTGAAGATTAAAGGGTTGTATGTGTGTGAACATGAGATCATTATGTGAATCTGCTAGAAATCGAATACATGCCGGATGAGTACTTATTGATATTCAACTAATAGATTGATTTTTATGATTTGAACTATATGTGTGAAATACTTGTACCGTAGTTGTGTGTTATGTGAAAAAGGAAATGCGAGAATTAATTGTATATAAGATATGCAATCTATGTGTACATAAAAACTGATCGTTACCGATAACCATGTTAGGACGCATTTGATCAACTGGTAATTAAGTAGACAATCTTACCGAGCAAATCAAAGGTGAGTTCATCTCTCTCTTGAGCATGTGTCCCGGTGGTTGGGACAGTTTTGGGTATCCCTGGGAGGGATAGGTTTTGGGTAACTTGTTTGGGTATTCCTGAGAGGAATACGTCTTGTTGTAAATCGGTAATGTTGGATAATATACTAATCCTATCACCTTTAAAGTCCCTCCGTGTTGTTTGGTTACCTGAGAGGTAACAAGGTATTAGTTAGTAGCGCTACTTAGCTTTGGCACCCTCACCCCGTACCTGAGAGGACGGGTGTGAACTAATGACCTCGTCATGACCAATGCTTTGATAGGAGCATTGGAGAAAGGGCAATGTAAATCAGGAGCCGTCTTGTACTCGGGGTATTATCAACATTAAATTCAATGGATTAACTAAACACTTGGTAACCAACGTTTTCGTAAAACTATGAACTCACCAGCGTTGTCTGATACACTTGTTGCATGCTCGCAGGTCGTTAGATATCTTGGATTTGGGAACTTGCTATCTGGAGTAGCTGGAGTGGTCATGGGTCGACTGGAGGGATTCATGTGTTTGAACTATTGATACTATACATTGGTTTTGAAACAGTTTACTTTGGTTTACTATTTGCTTCCGCTGAACATGTGGTTTTCATTTAAACTTGTTGATGGTATTTTTCATTAATAATTGAGGATTTTATTTATAACTTGAATGGGTTCAATGTAATTAGTGGCTCGTTGTTGGTACGTCACACGCCTAGCAGGGACATTTCCCTAGGGGGTATTTTGGGGGTGTGACAGTTTGGTATCAGAGCCACTGGTTATAGTGAACTTGGTTTTAAAACGATTTTATAAAACCAGACTATAACCGAACAGATTCGAAATCGACCATGACACTCAGCTCTAGACTGCAAGGTTCGTCTCTCGTATACTCATTGTACCGCATAACTAGTGAACACTTACATATGATATTGCATGTGATTGCACGTTTAGCACAACAGTATGAATCCATGTATTACTTGCCTGTGTTATGTGACTGATAGGGTGATATTTCCCTAAACATTCATGACTCACGTTTCGTGATGCTCTTTGTTTGCTACTCGAGTTAGAGGAACCATTTGACATGAGTTAAGAGGAACTGAGATGAGCATGCAAATCGCAGTATTATTGTGGGTGCACACATAATAATAATGTGGGGTACATGTTAGCCCCAGTGAGGCTTAACAAGTGAAAAAGGGGTTCCGTCCCGTTAATTGATCAATGTGAAACACAACAATCTATAGGAGTCATAGCAGTGATTGTCTCCTACTCGAACGTGATCTTTTCACTCCTCTCTGAATCCTTACGAATCTCGATGTTATCTAGTATCACCTGAACACTCATCTGAACGCCTAGCGAACTGTGTAGAATGTTAGGTGCTTGTACGAACGCCCCTGAGTTGGATGCTGCAACATCAATGATTGGTCTATACCTCTCACACTCCTCCTTGTTTGCTGGAACTCACTGTACTAACGTCTTAGACCCCAAAGTGCGATCACTTCTGCAACACTCTGGAAACATGTCGTGTAGTACTCAGTCAACATGCAAGAACGATGGACAAGAGGATGAGCGCAGTGCCTTACCAACCTCAATACTAGTAGGACCCTGATTACGGGCAGCGAACACCAGCAAATTGACTTCAACTTAATCCTTAAACCCTAGAAAACGACTTATGAGAGTCAACTCTCACAAATCAATCGGGACATAAATGATGACAGTCGGCCATGGTGTAGAATGTGTAACTGCCAGCACAATGAGTAGCGCCTTAGGACGTGGCACGGAATGTGAAAAGGTGGACCCTGTCGGGAAAGGCCGCAGAACTCCGTTTCATCGGCATTAGAAGCAACAGTCACGATGACATCAAGGTACTCGCAAATCATGACTTTCGGTATGGAAAGGATGGTGGCTTCAACAAGAAATGGCCGATGTTAAGGCAAGACGCCAAAAACCCAGGGAACAATGACAGTTTTGGGAGTTCTAGTAGCAGTAGCAACAACACTGGATGTGGTACTCGTGGAAGGGCATTTAGGATGGGCGTGGGCGACGCCAGGATTATAACAACATGGTGGCCTACACGTTCTTGGTAACTAATCACTTTGTCACTGTTCTGCTTAACCCTGATGCTTCTTGAAACCGAACCTGTTGTGGACTCGGCTGATGGCAAGTCAACTGAAACCTCATATGATTGTTGGGATGCAAACTCAACCTTGTGGGACAGGTGTTCGACGTCGACCTTCCTTCTACTACCCTTGATAGTTTGATGTAGTAGTCGGTATGGATTGGTTATCCATACATCGCGCAGATATACCCTGTGAGAAGAAAACTTTGCGTACCCCCTCCCTAGTGGAGAATCGTCATTTGTTCCAGAATATCAGAGTTGTGTAAAGGTTAGCATCAATTCTGCAATGAAAGCCCAGAAGCGTCTACGGAGGGATTACCTTGCCATTGTTAACAACGGTTACTGATGATAAGGCTAAGGAAGAGAGGATCGAGGATCCACCAGTTGTTTATAATTTCTTCTGATGAGCTACTTGAAGAACTTCCAGGGTTACTTCCACAACTGTTAGGCAGAAACTCAGTTTGATCTCACGCCAGGTGCAGCTCCGAATATTCGTACTCTTACCGTCTTGCACCAGGAGGGTTGCAAGAGTCGTCTGATCAATTACAGAAATTGTTGAACAGGAGTTTTGGCGGACCTAGCTTTTTCGCTTTGGGGAGCCCCAGTTACACCCATGAAGACAAGCCTTACCGAACGTGTACTGGTTATCAAGAACTTAACAAGGTGATAGTCGAGAACCGTTTGCCTCGACCATGTAGTGACAACCTGTCGACTAGTTGCGAGGGACAAGCTTTCATTCGAGGATTGATATACGAACGGGCTATTATCTGATGGAAGTCCAAGGGGAGAATGTTCCTAAAGCGGCATATCAAACGCAGTATGGCCATACGACTTCGTGCACCATGACCATTGAGTTAATCAACACACGAGC
Source organism: Helianthus tuberosus (assembly GCA_030545235.1). NCBI lineage: Eukaryota > Viridiplantae > Streptophyta > Magnoliopsida > Asterales > Asteraceae > Helianthus > Helianthus tuberosus. The sequence continues at coordinate 107,760,065 of CM060433.1, read as the reverse complement.
AGCTTTATGGATCACGTGAATCGACCGTGTTATCTAACGACGTTTTGAAACACTACCTGTAAGGACTCTCAAAAATATCCTAATTTGACCCATAAATGAAAACCCGGACCCCTGAAACCTTACCCGACATCAAAAAATCAATAAAAACAAAATCTTGGTTCTCAGGCGGGCCGCGTAAGAGACAAGCTTGTCTTACGCGGGCCGCGTCAAACCTGTGTTGACCGGATAAGTGTTCCGGATCCACGTAGCGACCACCTGGCTAACCTACTGATGACCAATCAAGGCTAGTCGTAGACTGGGCGGCTGCGAGGGCCGCGTAAAGGCAAGCCAAAGGTTTATGCGGGCCGCGTGAGGTCTTAATTTCACCTATAAATAGCTTGTTGCATGCACAGTCTGTTGGTGTCGAAACAAACTTTCAAAAATGAAAGTATAATACTCTGAAGTCGAAAATATCAATTATATTAGCGAGGTGCTGCTCCGATACCGGGTATTAACTCGATCGCTGCTACGATTCAATGTCCGATCGATTAAACTATCCAATGGATGTTTAAGTGCTGCCCACATTAGGGTTTATGCTTTGTCATTCGTCGTTAATTCGATGGATGTTTAAGTATCGCACTTTGTCATTCCCTGTGAAGGTTTTAATCTCGTGAGTTATCGTAAATGTTGTATTAGTTACTAACCGAGTTCGTGTGCATGTTATTAAATTTAGGTTAAAAGGTTAATCAGTAGGCTAAGCTCTGCTCATATAAATCTGCAATGTGAGTCATTCTCTTTTTATCAAATTTGATTTCAAAAGCATGTTTATTTTCAAAGTTATAATTACAGGGATTAAGTCTTTGTAATCACCAAATTACAGCCAGTATGTGGGGTTTTGTATACATTACTTGATAATCTTCACCATTGGACAAACGGGTGGCCAATGGGTGATATGACCATAGTCACAGATCCGGTCGAGTGACAAATACTGTGGGTAGTTGGTTGATATCAGAAACAATGTAATCACCCTTAATACTGTAAATTATAACAAACGGGTCATTTTAGTAAAAAGAATGATTCACCAGTATTTCCCGCTGACAAAACCTTTTTAAAACATGTTTCAGGTAATCTGTTGTGATCCAGGAAAAGTGCCGTGAAGCACTACAAGCTTAAGGAAGTGGCTCAATATAAAATAAAGAAACATGTTTTAGTAAAATGAAGATTTCTACGTGAAATCATATGATTGTAAATTACCGGGGTTTTATCCCGAGTTGTGAAATAAAAAAATCGGGAAAATTGCAGTTTTAAAAAGATCCTGAAGAAACTTCCGCTGTTAAATAAATACCACGGGATTTTCTGTCCCGCGGCTCCTGAAACGGGTCAAACCGGGTCGGGGGCCGTGACACTACCAGGGGAAAGGAACACCATGAACGGCACCGGTATTTTGTCCTAGAGCTCCTAGGGGAGGAGCAACTTCACGCGAAGTCTACCTAAGTGTGACTTCAGGATTTGGGAGGTACACCTTCTTGGTCACGTAGTCAACAAAGTGGGGATACATGCAGATCTCGCAAGAGATCCATTTCATTAGATAATGATCGACACCAAATAGTCTATCGGGGATACAGTAATTTCTTGGTTTAGCTAGATACTAACGTAGATTCATCAAAGGATTTTCGAGGATTTCGCAGCTTTAATCTCTTTAGCACAGCAGGGTGCTGTGTACTCGTGGGAGACAGGCGGGAGAACGTCATTTCAGCTTTCAAATCCCAACTCTACAATGCACTGAGCATCGTCTTTACCTAAGGGAACGGGTGATCTAGCGGTATACCATGATGCTCCGAATCAGAGTCCCAGTTACACGCCGATGCAACACGAGAGAGTGATGACTTACGTAATGGTGTTACGAAGAGGAACTGCACGACATACAATCTGCGGTGGAAACCGTGGTCGTTGGATTTAAGTGGGAGGCATTACTTGGACGGTACCGAATGCACTACTTAGACCGATCACAAGGGCCTCCCGTGTACCCTGGTTACGAGAGAGTTAAATCAGTTAATGGCATCGCTGGATGGAACTTTTGAATGAATGCGACCGTGAAACCTAGACGTGCACGAGCTTTGCAGCTCGCTATCCACTCTAACATACCTGACCAGATTCACCTTGTTCAAACTGAAGAACTGAAGGAAGAGAGTTCACAATATTGACCCATGCGGGGCATGGGGAAGCAACCTTTGGCAGGTAAAGCACACAGGTTTTGATATCCTATTCATGGAACGAATATGGACCTCACTATACAGCAACCTTAGGGAACTGGTGCAGGCAAAGCACACGGGTTTCGATATCCTATTCATTTGAGTTTTGATAGGATGAATTAAAAACCTGAAGACCATGTACGGATGACCCGGCCTGAAAGCCCACATAGCAACGCATGAGAACGATGTTTGACTTGTGGGAAAGTCAAGGTGGGATATTAGCAACTAGAAACGCATATATGGAAATGAAAACAGACTGCCATGGATTTTGTCACTGGTCTACTTACAACTCGAAACGGAAACATTATCACCTGGGTGATCATTGATGGACTCAAGAAAACTGACGAGTCTTCATAGTTGTGAATGTCCCCCTGAGAGAGGCGACTTTTAGGCACGAGGTGCCAACTCCTGTTACCTCTGAATTTGATCTATGCATGATTTATGTCACGCAATACACAACACCCTTGGCTCACGTCAGGACCAGAGCATTGCTTATCGCCGTTGGACAAACGATCAGAGAAAATGAACTCTCCTGGCACTCGAAGACATGCTGCAAGCATGTGTGTGACTGGATTTGGTGCAAATTTGAAGGACTCTTATCTATGGTTGAGTACTACTGCGGCAGTTATCAGTTTGGTAACCAGACAACTCTGTTGAGGCATTACATGGACAATAATGCCAACCTTCTTGTTAGACTGAGATGGTTGACAACTTAATTACTGGTCCAGGACTGGTACTCGAAACTCTTGGGAAGGTTGTTTGGATCGGGAGTCGATTGGCGGCAACGCGTGACCGTCAGGAAAGCTGATAAACTTGGGAAACGCTGGAAGATCGCTGTAGGCGATCGTATCGTGTTGAAAGTCTCACCCTGGGAGGGTGTGGAATATTTAGGAAGCATGGCGAGCTTAACTGATGTCATTTATGTTTCGGATCTAAGGCAGTGGTTGTCTGATGAAACGCGTGCGATACCTTTACTGGAGGAATTTATCGAACACATGGACCAGGAAGTCAAGGTTCGTTAACTCAGTCGAATTCCAATCGTGAGTGTTCGTTGGAACTCAAGACGTGGACCGGAGTTCACGTGGGAACGCGAAGATCAAATGAAACTCAAGTATCCTCAACTTTTTCCTGTTGACCAATCTAATTCGGGTACTACTGGTGAATTTCGGGACGAAATTCCTCTTCAAGTTGGGGATGATGTGGCACCCAAGGAAAACCAGTAGCAATCTTGATTTATCACTTCACTCCTCTGCGCTTACTTGTCAAATTTCGGGACGAAATTTCTTTCAAGTTGGGGATGATGTGACAACCCGTGTTTTCAATACTTCTCTAGTTTCTTCGATGCTTGACGTGTGAGTACTAAATGAACTTGCTTAAATAATTACATGATTTTAATTGTGTATAATATATATAAATGATTAGATGCATGGTCATATTTTGTAACACCCGTCTAATTTTACTTGATTTTAATAATAGATTATACCATTGTAAATAAAAGTTGCTTAATTAACATAAAATTCATACAAGAAGTTCATAAGTAGCATAAACTTTAGTCAAACACGACTAAATTAAAACATTTCAAAAGTTGTTTAACAATCATTTACAACCCATAAACCAAGTCTAGTAAAGATTTAAAACATTGCGGAAGCTTGTAAGTAGTGTTCGGTTCTTCAAAAGTTTGCTCGATCATCTTCCGGTTAGTTTCCATCATCACCTAAGATCAAAACCCCAACAAAAGTTAGTTTTGATCAAGTTAAAAGGGTTACAAACAAGTTCCATGAGTCAACACTTAAGAAAAAAAAAATTTCCGGAACAAGGGCGTCGCGTGACGCCAAGGGGGCTCGCGCGACGCCTAGCCCCTAAATTCACAGACTCTTGCTTGTTTTGTTGCTGTACATTCCCAGCTCAAGGTTTAATCAATTTCTAACTTTAAATGGCCATAACTTTTGACTCGTAAGTCCATTTTAAGTGATTCTTTTTCCTATGCGTCTGTAATTCCATTACCGACATGCCTATTACAAATTTCATACCGAAAAACTTGTTTACGGGCCAAAAGACTATATGACCAAATGAAATTATTCGACCCAATTCTACTTGACACAATTCACTACCCATTTGAGTAGCAAACCTAAGGCGTTTATTACCCAATTTCCGGGGCTTGTTATCAGCGGCACTTCATTACCAAACCTATGGCTTCGTGCTCTTGTGACCATTTTCGCCATTTCTATTTATTTACCATATTATCATTACAATATGACATTATTTGACCCGTTTGGTTCATCTACGGAAATCCTCCATTTTGATGACTACCAAATGACTACAATCAAATTGTTAACCTCCGGTTTAAGTACTGAACAAGGTCGCTACAACCAACACAACTTTTAATCAACAACACATAGTTATCAACAATTCATCAAATGTAACGGGTCAAGTTACATACCTTCAAAGTAGGCCTTTCAAACGTGGTTCGCCACCCGCTTGTCCGCTTGACGCTCCTGCGCCCGTTCCTATAGAGTTCATTTATGATATGTTTAGAACTCTCTTTAAATCATAATTCGCATAATACACCGAAATACCATAATTATGCGTTTAAACTTGGAATTTCAGGTTTAAGCCTTCTTAGAGGCATTTCATCAAACACTTCAAGGGCAGAATTTTTACATGATTAAACATCAAATCTCTAGTTTTCACTTAGCCCTAATTTCACATCATTCAACCTTTTTACATGATGGTTAACTTCTAAATTTCTGAAATCACTTCAAAATTGTCAAATTACACTAGATCAACAATCTATTTCCTAGTGTTCATCAAATTACACATAACCCACTAATCACCTACAATGATGTTCATAGGTTTCACTAAAATTTCATATGATCTCAACTTGTATTTGTCTAGGGTTTGTCCCTAGACACTATAGTTGTTCCTAAATCATCATAAGACACACATGCAACCATAATTTCAGATTTTCCCAATTCCATGAGAATTTCAAGTTGAGAATTTTCATTAAATTTTACATACCTTGTAATCCTCTTGCGATGAGGATCACGATTCTAAGCTCGGATTTCGTTTTGGACCAGATTTGCACCTCCAATTGAGAGTTTTAGTGAGTTTTTAGGGTTTGGAGCTTGGGGGGTCGACCTGCTCTTTCTCTGAGCGACCAGACACCTCCTTTTTGGGGTGTTTGGTTTATTTTTATTTGTTTTATTAAATTAAGTTTCAATTTTAACAACTTAGGCCCCTCCACTTTGTTCAACATAAAGTTTGGTAGCTTTTAACCCTATTTAAGTTATTTCTAGACTTGTAACTAACTAGGTTAAAATTCCTAGTTAGTAAATTCTCATTTATTTATACTTTATAATTCTAATATAAAGTTTTATATTTTCGGGGTGTTACAAGTCCACCCCCCTTAAAAAGGGTTTCGTCCTCGAAACCGTAGTACGTACCAAATAATGTAGGGTGGAGACGTCGCATCTCCTCTTCGGACTCCCACGTAGTGTCCGAACCTTTTCTATGCTCCCATTTGACCTTGACTTGATTAACCACTTTGTTCCTCAAACTCTTCTCTTTACGATCTAAAATCGCAATTGGTTTTACTACATAGTTGAGGCTGTTATCCACCTCGATATCATCGTAGTGGATACGAGCAGCTTCGTCTGCCAGACATTTTCGAAGATGTGACACATGGAATGTGCTATGAATCCCACTCAACTCCTCGGGTAATTCGAGACGATAAGCTACTTTACCAACCCGTTCAGTGATCCTGAATGGCCCAATAAATCTTGGGCTCAACTTTCCTCTTTTTCTGAATTGTATGATCCCCTTCCACGGCGACACTTTCAGCATAACTTTGTCGCCAACCTGGAATTCGATTGGCCTGTTCCTTTTGTCAGCATACGCCTTTTGTCTATCTTGGGCCGCTTTCAAGTGTGCCCGAACCACATCAATCTTTTCGTTAGTGGCTCGTACTACATCTTGGTGGGCAAGTTCACGTGGACCCACTTCACCCCAACATACCGGGGTTCGGCATTTCCTACCATAGAGCATTTCGTACGGTGCCATTTTAATACTAGCATGGTAGCTGTTATTATACGAAAACTCGACCAACGGTAAGTAAACATCCCAACTTCCTCCAAAGTCGATTATACACGCCCGTAGCATGTCCTCCAATGTTTGTATTGTTCTTTCACTCTGTCCATCTGTTTGAGGATGGTACGCAGTGCTAATGAACAATTTGGTTCCCATTTGCTCTTGGAAATCTCGCCAGAAATTTGAAGTGAACCGGGTATCCCTATCAGACACGATGGATACCGGTACTCCATGACGTGCTATTATCTCATTAGTGTAAACTTCTGACATCTTTTCTGACGTATAAGTCTCACGAATCGGAATGAAGTGAGCACTTTTCGTCAATCTATCCACCACTACCCATATGGCATCGAAACCACGATTTGTCTTAGGCAATTTGGTTAATAGGTCCATTGTAATATGTTCCCATTTCCAAACCGGGATTTCTAACGGTTGGAGTTTGCCGTAAGGTTTTTGGTGCTCCACCTTGACTTGTAGACATGTCAAGCATTTTTCCACATACTTCGCCACATCCCTCTTCATTCCAGGCCACCAATAATTTTGTTTCAGATCATTGTACATCTTAGTCGCACCCGGATGAATTGAATATCGGGATTTATGTGCTTCATCAAGTAGAAGCGCCTTCACCCCACAAGTATGTGGAACCCATATCCTTCCGGATCGAGTCTTCAACCCGTTATTCCCATCCGACAAATCTTTCAACTGACCGATTATTCTTTCTTTCTTCCAATTTTCCTCTTTCACTGCTTCTATTTGTGCCTCTCGGATACGTTCAAGTATACCCGAGGTCACAACGAGCTGCATCGACCTTACTCGTATTGGGACATAGTCAGCTTTTCTGCTCAGAGCATCCGCCACCACATTTGCCTTTCCGGGGTGATAGTGTATTTCACAGTCGAAATCTTTCACCGTTTCTAACCATCGCCTTTGTCGCATATTTAACTCCTTCTGATCGAAAAAGTATTTTAAGCTCTTGTGATCTGTGAATATGGTGCACTTTACTCCATATAAGTAGTGCCTCCATATTTTTAAGGCAAATACCACCGCAGCCAACTCAAGATCGTGCGTGGGATATTTCTTCTCGTGTATCTTCAATTGCCTCGAGGCATAAGCTATAACTTTGCCCCGTTGCATCAGAACGCATCCGAGCCCCGATAGTGAAGCATCCGAATAAACCACCATGTCTTCGACTCCGTCCGGCAATGTTAATACCGGAGCTTGAGTCAACTTTTCTTTTAGCGTTTGAAACGCTCTTTCTTGATCGACATCCCAAATGAACTTTTCTTTCTTTCGGGTTAGCTTTGTTAGCGGTGACGCAATCTTGGAGAAATCTTGAATGAATCTCCTGTAGTATCCCGCAAGCCCCAAAAAGCTTCTAATTTCCGAAGGGTTCTTCGGGGAATTCCATTTTGATACGGCCTCAATCTTTGACGGATCCACCAATACTCCGTCGGCACTTATGACGTGGCCAAGGAATTGTACCTCTCGTAACCAAAAGGCACACTTAGAGAATTTCGCATACAGCCTTTCTCGTCTAAGTGTTTCTAACACTTCTTGCAAGTGGTGTGCATGTTCAGCTTCACTTTTCGAGTACACCAAAATATCATCGATAAACACAATGACCGATTTATCCAACATTGGCTTGCAAACCCGGTTCATGAGGTCCATGAAAGCCGCGGGTGTATTTGTTAGCCCAAATGACATCACGAGGAATTCGTAATGTCCATATCGTGTACGAAAAGCCGTCTTCGGCACATCTTCCTCCTTGACCTTTAGTTGGTGATACCCCGATCTAAGGTCAATTTTTGAGAACCAGCTCGCACCTTGTAATTGGTCGAATAAATCATCTATCCTTGGAAGCGGGTATCGATTCTTTACCGTGAGTTTGTTTAACTCCCGGTAATCGATACACATGCGCATGCTTCCGTCTTTCTTTCTCACGAACAATACCGGTGCGCCCCAAGGAGACACACTCGGCCTTATGAATCCCTTGTCAAGCAGGTCTTGAATTTGGGACATCAACTCTTGTAATTCCGACGGCGCGAGTCGGTACGGTGCTCTAGCTACGGGTTTTGCGCCCGGAATCAATTCGATCCCGAACTCTACTTCCCGTTCAGGCGGTATCCCCGGTAAATCCTCCGGAAACACATCTTCATAATCTCGTACTACCGGTACATCTTCAATCTTTCGTGATTCTTTCTCAGGCTCATTTGCGTATATCATGAATGCCTTGCATCCTCGCTTCATAAGCTTGTGGGCTTTCAACATTGAGCATACTATGGGGTTGCCTCCTTTTTCGCCATAGATAGTGACGTGTTTCCCGCTCGGAGATGTTAGTTTTATCTCCTTACGAAAACACACGACCTTTGCATGGTGCTGGGATAGCCAATCCATCCCAACGACTACTTGAAATTCCCCCATTGACATCGGGATTAAGTCTATCAAGTATTCCTCATCGTCGATGCTTAATTTGCAGCCTCGACAAACATCACAAACTATAAAACTTTTGTTGTCCCCTATTTCAACTTCTAAGGGCACAGATAATTTCGTCAATACAAAAGAAGGATGTCGAATAAATCCATGCGAAATGAAGGATTTATTCGCACCTGTATCAAACAGTACACGTGCTGGAATTGAGTTAATTGTGAATATACCTGAAACCACATCGGGTTCTGTCTTCGCTTCAGCCGCAGTAAGTTGGAAGGACCTAGCCTTCGCTTTGGGAGCTTCTGCTGGAGACTCTTTTGTGTCTCTCTTCCCAATCAACTCGGGACATTCAGACTTTTTGTGGCCGGGTTGATAACATTTGTAACAAACAGAAACTTTCCCGGGACATAGTGATGCGGTATGCCCCGTCTTCCCACATACCGGGCACGGCTTGTCTTTGAAGCGGCACTCACCTTTGTGCCCCTTTCCACATACTTTGCAACTTGGCGACCCGCCTTTAGCATCCACTTTCTTTCCCGATTCAACAGTTCTAGCTTTCTTTGTAGGGCTTGGATTCACATCTTGTGCTCTCCGCTCGCCCCTTTCTACTTGTTTCTTTAACTCTATTTCCCGCTCCCGGGCGGTGTTGATAATCTCCGTGAGGGTTTCATACTTTGACGGAGTCATGAACTCACGGTACTCGGCACTTAACATGTTGTAATAGTAGTATATCTTTTGCTCTTCAGTGGTGACTAACTGGTCACAAAATCTCAGCTTATCCATGAAGATGCCCGTGATCTTGTCAATTGTTTCACCCTTTTGTCTTAGCTGGATGAATTCTTCCTTGATCCTGTTAATAACCGCTTTGGGACTGTGGTGTTTAAGGAATGGTACCTTAAACTCGTCCCAAGTCATAACCCTCGCCGCTTCGGCTCCCATTTCCTTCTTTTTGTTATCCCACCAATCCTTGGCTTGATTTCTCAATTGGCCCGTTCCGTAAGCAACAAAGTCGCCTACATCACAATGGGTCCGTTCAAACACTCCTTCGACATCACTTATCCATCTTTGGCAAATTATCGGGTCAACCTCCCCGTTATAGATTGGCGGTTGACACGCCATGAATTCCTTGTATGAACACCCTTTGCGTTCTCCCGTTTTCTCCTTCATAAGGTTGACAATATCCTCCAACCTTTTAACTCGCTCTTCGACAAGCGACAACACCGTGTTTTGAATTTTGTCTATAAACCCGGATAGACTTCCTTCAATTGCCTTCCCTACCTCTTCGGCAATTATCTCTTTCATTTGTTCGGTGCTTGTTTGCACCGGATTATCATCATTTCCATCAGACATCTTGAAACTGAAATGTTTACATTTAAACGTTAAACATTTCATTTATAACATTGCTTCATTTGTTTCGGTTTAGCCAAGTTCCTAACTTGCTTTAACCGTTCACATTTAATACACTTTCCGGGTTTGAGTGTGTTAACACACTCTTCCAATGCATCTCAATTCATTTCTCATTTCTTACATAAGACCTAATTTATTAGCATAATAAGTTAATTCTTACCGGACGATTGATCAAGCTTGAACCGAACACTTTGTTGACAACCTTAAGCTCTGATTACCAACTTGTAAAACCCGTCTAATTTTACTTGATTTTAATAATAGATTATACCATTGTAAATAAAAGTTGCTTAATTAACATAAAATTCATACAAGAAGTTCATAAGTAGCATAAACTTTAGTCAAACACGACTAAATTAAAACATTTCAAAAGTTGTTTAACAATCATTTACAACCCATAAACCAAGTCTAGTAAAGATTTAAAACATTGCGGAAGCTTGTAAGTAGTGTTCGGTTCTTCAAAAGTTTGCTCGATCATCTTCCGGTTAGTTTCCATCATCACCTAAGATCAAAACCCCAACAAAAGTTAGTTTTGATCAAGTTAAAAGGGTTACAAACAAGTTCCATGAGTCAACACTTAAGAAAAAAAAAATTTCCGGAACAAGGGCGTCGCGTGACGCCAAGGGGGCTCGCGCGACGCCTAGCCCCTAAATTCACAGACTCTTGCTTGTTTTGTTGCTGTACATTCCCAGCTCAAGGTTTAATCAATTTCTAACTTTAAATGGCCATAACTTTTGACTCGTAAGTTCATTTTAAGTGATTCTTTTTCCTATGCGTCTGTAATTCCATTACCGACATGCCTATTACAAATTTCATACCGAAAAACTTGTTTACGGGCCAAAAGACTATATGACCAAATGAAATTATTCGACCCAATTCTACTTGACACAATTCACTACCCATTTGACTAGCAAACCTAAGGCGTTTATTACCCAATTTCTGGGGCTTGTTATCAGCGGCACTTCATTACCAAACCTATGGCTTCGTGCTCTTGTGACCATTTTCGCCATTTCTATTTATTTACCATATTATCATTACAATATGACATTATTTGACCCGTTTGGTTCATCTACGGAAATCCTCCATTTTGATGACTACCAAATGACTACAATCAAATTGTTAACCTCCGGTTTAAGTACTGAACAAGGTCGCTACAACCAACACAACTTTTAATCAACAACACATAGTTATCAACAATTCATCAAATGTAACGGGTCAAGTTACATACCTTCAAAGTAGGCCTTTCAAACGTGGTTCGCCACCCGCTTGTCCGCTTGACGCTCCTACGCCCGTTCCTATAGAGTTCATTTATGATATGTTTAGAACTCTCTTTAAATCATAATTCGCATAATACACCGAAATACCATAATTATGCGTTTAAACTTGGAATTTCAGGTTTAAGCCTTCTTAGAGGCATTTCATCAAACACTTCAAGGGCAGAATTTTTACATGATTAAACATCAAATCTCTAGTTTTCACTTAGCCCTAATTTCACATCATTCAACCTTTTTACATGATGGTTAACTTCTAAATTTCTGAAATCACTTCAAAATTGTCAAATTACACTAGATCAACAATCTATTTCCTAGTGTTCATCAAATTACACATAACCCACTAATCACCTACAATGATGTTCATAGGTTTCACTAAAATTTCATATGATCTCAACTTGTATTTGTCTAGGGTTTGTCCCTAGACACTATAGTTGTTCCTAAATCATCATAAGACACACATGCAACCATAATTTCAGATTTTCCCAATTCCATGAGAATTTCAAGTTGAGAGTTTTCATTAAATTTTACATACCTTGTAATCCTCTTGCGATGAGGATCACGATTCTAAGCTCGGATTTCGTTTTGGACCAGATTTGCACCTCCAATTGAGAGTTTTAGTGAGTTTTTAGGGTTTGGAGCTTGGGGGGTCGACCTGCTCTTTCTCTGAGCGACCAGACACCTCCTTTTTGGGGTGTTTGGTTTATTTTTATTTGTTTTATTAAATTAAGTTTCAATTTTAACAACTTAGGCCCCTCCACTTTGTTCAACATAAAGTTTGGTAGCTTTTAACCCTATTTAAGTTATTTCTAGACTTGTAACTAACTAGGTTAAAATTCCTAGTTAGTAAATTCTCATTTATTTATACTTTATAATTCTAATATAAAGTTTTATATTTTCGGGGTGTTACATATTTGGTGGATATGAAAGGTAGGAACCGTAACTGTTAGATGTTTTATGTTTATGTACAACCTTAATGGACTGCACCTACCTCAAACTCGAGCCACCCACTTGGGCCTAAGGCCGCACCCTCTCACACTCCCTCTCACATTAAATCGGCCCATGAGTGTTAAGCCCAAACCAATCCTAGCCTTTTTCCAATTATGTGTTTACGTGAAGTTTGTATAAGACTTCATGTAGCATTACAAACCCTAACAATAATCACCCCATTCATCTTGTGCGTACGGCAGAAGGAACCCCCCCCCCTCGAGATTAGCAGCCTGTCGATGCTAACTTTTAATTGATGGTTGCGTATTATATGTTTGATCGTAAACGTGCGGAAATTATGTTATGTTCTTGCATGATTGAGGAAAGTTTTATGATTCTGTGGAATGATAATTGTTTGTATGAATAGAGTATGAACTGGGATACGATATAGGGTTCGGTTATGAGAAGGTTGATGTCGAGTTACAGTAATGATCATGAGTTTTGTTTGTAAACTAAGGTGAACCTGATCGATCATTGAATTGTTGTTAAACAAATAGTGTGTTACGATAATAAAGGTTATGAGGAATAATAAAATAAACTATGTCATTATTGGCTACCACAAATTCCGAAGCTGATCATGATATTTAATCTAGGATGTAGTGTTCATGTATATGTTGTTGAGTATGATGAAGCAATAAGATAATGAATCTGATGCCTTTCTGCGGTTCGGTCGATGAAACAGCTATTCGGTCCAATTGAATATTTATTTTTGAATGCTGAATTTTTATTGATAATCATAAAAGGGGTTGACCTGGTCAACCGCATGCATGTATCACACACATAAATTCTAATCACACATAGGTGGTATAACGGGCTGCACAAGGGAGGTGGGCCGCATAGTCCATTGGACTCATTAAGCATCTGCGCCGCACAGTTAATTTAAAGGGGTTGGATAGTAATGAGTTTGGGCTAATTAATATTAACTTGTAAACTGATTGGGCCGACTATTTGGGCTAATTAACGTATAGGGTCATTTGGGATTCACACACTGGGCTCGTATGGGTCGCACAGGTCACGGCCCACTTGAGTCTTAGGTGGGGCTTGACTGGTTGGGCCGCGTATTATTATTAGACATTTGGGTTAGGTATTAGGTAATGGGCCGTATATTAGTCATAATTGGCATAAAACTATCCCAGCTCATATCAAACCCAATTAAGCTATCAATTTGGTTATGTTGCATATACTTGTGTTGAAGATTAAAGGGTTGTATGTGTGTGAACATGAGATCATTATGTGAATCTGCTAGAAATCGAATACATGCCGGATGAGTACTTATTGATATTCAACTAATAGATTGATTTTTATGATTTGAACGATATGTGTGAAATACTTGTACCGTAGTTGTGTGTTATGTGAAAAAGGAAATGCGATAATTAATTGTATATGAGATATGCAATCTATGTGTACATAAAAACTGATCGTTACCGATAACCATGTTAGGACGCATTTGATCAACTGGTAATTAAGTAGACAATCTTACCGAGCAAATCAAAGGTGAGTTCATCTCTCTCTTGAGCATGCGTCTCGGTGGTTGAGACAGTTTTGGGTATCCCTGGGAGGGATAGGTTTGGGGTAACTCGTTTGGGTATTCCTGAGAGGAATACGTCTTGTTGTAAATCGGTAATGTTGGATAATATACTCATCCTATCACCTTTAAAGTCCCTCCGTGTTGTTTGGTTACCTGAGAGGTAACAAGGTATTATTTAGTAGCGCTACTTAGCTTTGGCACCCTCACCCCGTACCTGAGAGGGCGGGTGTGAACTAATGACCTAGTCATGACCAATGCTTTGATAGGAGCATTGGAGAAAGGGCAACGTAAATCAGGAGCCGTCTTGTACTCGGGGTATTATCAACATTAAATTCAATGGATTAACTAAACACTTGGTAACCAACGTTTTCAAAAACTATGAACTCACCAGCGTTGTCTGATACACTTGTTGCATGCTCGCAGGTCGTTAGATATCTTGGATTTGGGAACTTGCTGTCTGGAGTAGCTGGAGTGGTCATGGGTTGACTGGAGGGATTCATGTGTTTGAACTATTGATACTATACATTGGTTTTGAAACAGTTTACTTTGGTTTACTATTTGCTTTCGCTGAACATGTGGTTTTCATTTAAACTTGTTGATGGTATTTTTCCTTAATAATTGAGGTTTTTATTTATAACTTGAATGGGTTCAATGTAATTAGTGGCTCGTTGTTGGTACGTCACACGCCTAGCAGGGACATTTCCCTAGGGGGTATTTTGGGGGTGTGACAATCTTTATAGTTACTCTAAAGAGTTCATAATCCAACTATCGATGTATAAAACTTTAAACATATCTTTAATAATATTTAAAATGAGATACGACTTATACATCAATTATTAAAATTTATATAACATATTCTAATCAATAAAATATACTTGATAATGAACTAAATTATCTTGAAACAACTATAACATGTGGCCTATATAACATGTGCGAGTGCATGAAGTTTCACTATAAGACCGAGTGGTATGGGGCTCGTTCCTGGTCCGGCGCCGTCCAGGTGGGTCGTCCCACACCGGCCCCCTTAGCTCCGTCGCGTCTCCTCCGGCTCCTCCACGACGATGGAGACGAGCCAAATGTGGTGGGCCCCTCTGACTTCTCTCTCTCCCCCTTTATTATATATTATATTATATTGTGGGGTTGGATAGTATTCCACACCCTTAGGTAGTCCTCTAGAGGATAATCTTTCTCCCGTGATGACTTGACGACTACGTGACGGGTAGTCTCCAAAAAGACTATCCATTCCATACCCCATGCTCTAAATGGGTTGGAAAATTGACAAGTGAGAAAAAAAGGGTTTGCGTGTAGATATTAGATATTTGCAGCTTTTGTTATATTTCGGACCAACCAATTTGGAGCTTTGTGTGGCCGAAATAATCCCTAATTCCCTCCGATGACATGTCTCTAATACAAAGAAAAAGATATTTATAAGTTATTTCTTACTTTTTTTATAACAGCCAACTTACACATCTATTAATTATGTTTCTAAATCTAGTAACATAATTCGATAGTACGGCAAGTTAGGGGGTGGGGTGGTCACTAGTGATAGAATTTCATCACTCACAATATCCAATCATGTTCCGCTATGTCAGCAACCATTTTTCTATCACTCACAACCTTTTTTAGTGGCGGTGGTTATCACTCACCACCACACCCAACAATTTCCCCCAACCAACAATTACCCTCACAAAAAAAAACCATCACGCCGTTAAAAAAATAACGAAATCGTAAACCGTTGAACTATCACGCGTTATACTTGGAGGTGGCGGTGGGAATTTGTGATTTTCCACGCGTGGAAAATGTCTATCACGCGTTATACTTGTTCCGCCCCCAGTGGCCTTAGCTATCGTATCAAAGTGGGCTCACAACAAAAGGAAACAAAGACACACACACTAGCAGTACATAAAGAACACGAGGATATAACATGGTTTGGTTAAGGTGACCTTCGTCCAGCGGTTGCAACTAGGGTTACATTTTTATTAGATGCTCCAAAGTTACATTATAGGTATTTATAAAACAAGATTAGGGATAACTACTTAGCCAACAAGTTAACTAAATAGGCCTAAAAACCTAATTAGGGCCGGCTATCGAAGCCTACGAACCCAACAATCTCTCACTCGAAGGCTTTGCATAGTCCACAAAGTGAATCCAAGTAAACCCATCACTGATAACTTCAGTAATATTCGCATTCAAGTCTTTCAAACCTCCAGTACTTAAAACAAGCTAAGACTCCAGTCCTTCAAGTCTTTAGTTCCCAAGACAAGCTAAGACTCCAGTCCTCCAAGCCTCCAATTCCCAAGGAAAAGCTAAGACTTCAGTAACATCCTCCTAATTCCAACCACCCCTCTCATCAAGTACCTGAGAGGCCAGTTAAAGCTCCCACGAGTTCCCGGGAGTGACTAAAACTGCCACTAACCCATTCTCCGTCTCAACCGGCTTGCACACTCCACCAGATCCAGAGATACACCAAGAATCAATACCATTCTCCAAATTCAGAAAGAGTTCCCGGGAGAATTTTATTAATCAGAATGTCGGCCTTCAAAACCCAATGAAGTTCTCTGACTGTACTCGGACCGAGGTCATGCTCCCACTATCACCAAACCAAACTCCTGACCTAGTTTAACCTCCAATCTTGTTTAACTTAAATCACCTTGGCACCCTGCTTCACCCTTGCAATATGAACCCTCTTTTGCCATTTAGATTCAGTGAACCATACTTTATGCTTGACAAGGATAGTCACTCCCCTAGTAGATACCTCAGCCCTATACAATGATCCATGCTTCTTTCCACGAGCAATAACCAGATTTTCGTCAATCACCTTCCATTTACCACCATAAAACTTTACTTTCACTCCATGTTCATCCAATTGACGAACATATATCAGATTCGTCTTCAAACCCGGAATCACCCTGACATTCTTTAAGTTCCATGTGGTTCTCAATGAAGTTACCCGATTAACATCTCCCAAACCCGTAACATCAAGAACTTGACCATTATCTAGTCGTACTTTTCCAAATTTTCCTTTGATCAGATTCACCATCATCTTCCCGCTGTGCATGGCGTGACACGAAGCACCAGAATCTATGACCTAAGAGTCCACACAGTTTTCCACGCTGAGTATCAATGCATCATTATCATCATCGGACGCATTCCCAATGACTTCTTATTTGGACATTGAATCTTAACATGTCCAACTTCATTACAGCTCTAGCACTGCACATACTTCTGAGCTTCAGACAAGTTATCACAACTCCCATTTCTCCTGTTATTACCCTTTTGACTACCAATACGAAATATACCAGAAGTTGATCCACCACTTATGTTTTTCCGGTGAATATCTTCACCTAGCATTGCATCCCGGATCCCTTCAAATGGCATACCACCAGTTCCCGTATAACTAGTCACAGTTGTGACAAACTTGGACCAGCTATTAGGCAGAGCAGATAACAAAATCACAGCTTGAGTCTCATCGTTAAACTTCATACCCAACGATGATAACATGGACATAATCAAGTTCAGAATGTGGCATGTGACTGAGCTTCCGTCATGCATCCTTATCATGAATAAATCCCTCATCAAGAACAATTTATTTTCGGCTGAAGGCTTTCCATAAATATTTGACAAAGTCGTCATCCCACGAGTCGTGGTTTCCTCCAATTAAATTAAATGCAACACTCATCGCCAAAGCCAATGTAATCACCCCTTTTGCCTTTTTGTCCTTTGAGTTATATACCACTCTGGCATCCTTTTCCATCTTTTCCGGTTATTCCTCCAAAACCATATCAAAGACCTTTTGACTGAGAAATGCTTCTACTTGCATTCTCCACCAAGCAAAGTCATTCCCATCGAATTTCTCAATAACAACTTTATCTTTGGCCATGAGCAATTGTAACAACCCTTGAAAAGGCCATAACGAATCATAACCGAGACTCCAAACACGTACAATAGGAACTAGCATGATAAACGAAGGAACCCAAGTTTAGGCCTTGTCGCGCTACGCGAGGGAGATAGTGGTGTGTGGTCGCATGACGCGACACCTAGCTGATTGCCAAAAGACACGTGGCAGCCACGTGACATGCCTACATGGTGACTCTTTACACCTAAGCCCTAGCTAACCTGGTCGCGCGACGCGACGGTAATGGACGAACATGGTCGCGTGACGCGACGTGGTTGTTCAACAACTATAAATTGGACGTGAATTGAAGCTTTCAACTCATTCAAACTTTTTTTCTTTCGCTCTCTCGTTCTATTACTGTCTTAATACCAAATACCCGAAGACCTAAAACTCTGCTCCGTAATCAGCGTGTTAACCCTGATCACTGGTACGATACCCTGTCCGATTGATCTGAAACCCATCAACGGATGTTAAAGTGCTGCCTAGATCAGGCTATACATTGTTAACTACGTTGGGGTTTTGATCTCTTGATTATCGTTAAAGTTTGAATTTGGTTAATACACTAATACGTGTTGCATTTTGCAATTATTAGGAACCCAAGCTTAATACCAGGAGGTTGTAATAATCAAAACCCTAAATCTACGAAGTGAGTTATTCTATTTTATTAAAATGCTTTCAAAACCCTAAATGTTTTCCAATTTATATTTACAGTGATTAAGTTTTTGTATTCTGAAATTACTGCCAGTATGTGGGGTTTTGTATACATTACTAGTCCAGTGTTGCTATTTGAACAAAGAGTTAGCCAATAGTAATATGACCACAGTTACAGGAACTACCATCGTGACAAATACTGATTTGAGTAATTGAAAGATATAAACAAATGTAAAAACCCTTAATGCTGTAACTATAACATTGTGTTGTTTTATACAAATGAATGAACTCACCAGTATTTTTCTCTGATAAAATGTTTTTAAACGCCTTTCAGGTGACTTACTGTGAAAGTAAAGGAACATGCTATGAAGCACTGAAGGCTTAAATAAAGTGGCTATGTTATCAGAATAAAGAAAAGAAAATGTGTTTGATCAAAATAGAGTTTATCCCTATAAAAACCTTTGTTTGTAATATGGGTTTTCTCCTAGTTGTTTAATATTAAAACTTTGGTGTTTACAACTCTGAAATTTTCCTAACTACAGTCCTGATGAAAGTTTCCGCTGCAATTTTAATAAACACCGGTACCACTGTTGTATCTACTCGCGGCTCCCGCCCAGGGCGGGGTCGGGGTTGTGACAGTAATAGTCAAAAGAAAAAAGGATAACCAAGAGAAAACCAAGATGAGTATGTTTACTCAAACCAAGCAACCTTCAATAAACCAAAAAACCCAAAGCACCCGAACTGGTGACTTCTCCTGCAAACCCAAGCGTAAAACCAGCGAATAACTAGGGTTTAAGAACCGAAACCCTAATCGCCAAACACCCTAAAACCACCAGAACAACAACAGGAAACCTAATGCCCACAAACCCTAAACCGTACGACCAATACTCAAAGATCAGGTATGGGCAGTACTCAATTCGGCGACGACACTCCAAAACCAAGAGAACATCAACAGAACCCCAACGCCCACAAACCCTAAACAGTACGACTAGTACTCAAAGATCAGGTACGTGCAGTACTCAATTCGGCGGCGACAGCACACCAGATCTAGACCTCTCTCCCTCTCATGCGGTAACCGTGTGAATCGTGTGGTTAACTGAACCAGGAGCTCTGATATCACTTATTAGGTATCATGTCAGAGTAGGCTCACAGCAGAAGCAAATAAACACACACACACACACCGATGCATTGCAAAATACATCCGTTTACCGTGTATAGTTTGTACAGTTTTCAAGTCCATTTGCGTCGTTTTTAAGTAGAATATGTATATTACTGATTACTTTATGTTTTACAGGTCATGGGTTTGAAAATTGCTGAAAAAGGCGGAAAACGAGTCATATATTGTGAAAAGTGAGCACCGAAACACGTTCAAGGGAACGAGAGCTAAAATGGAACAAAATTCAAGAACAATCACATGGTCGCATGCGTGACCAGGAAGTGAAGACCTCCCTGTGTGACACGAGTAGGGTATGTTGGTCTGATTTGACTTTAAGAAGCTCGCGTCGTGCGGCCTTGAAGCCTTTTGCTCCCTGCGTGATGCGAGGAGCTGATTTCGACAGAAAGTTTCATGGTTGATCAGGGGTGTATCATAAAATTGAATATATTGATCATAATTAAGGAGAACTCATAACCCTACAAAAATTGGACTTCTTTGGATGAAGTTGGAGCTCACGAAACGTAAAAATCGAAGGTTTTGAAGCTAGGAATCAATATGGTTGAAGATCCAAGGCACGAGAACGAAGAATATCGGGTTCCATCTTCCCAATTTCATAGTTTTCTACTTTTCATCTTTTCACCATGAATTCGACTTTTGAACTTTGTGCTTTTGTTGTTTTGGCAATGATGTTAGGCTAATTTTGCATGAAATACCTAGGTTAAGATGAACATGTGTTAAAGTTTTGATTTTTATCTAGATTATGAACTAGTTGTGGATTTTTCTATAAAAGTAAAGACTTACTTTTATTGATTCGATGTGTATGCATACTTTTACTTGTTTGATTAATGTTTATTGCTTCACATGTTCCTAGTTGAATGTCTTTCATATAATAGGTTCGTGTTAGATCATTGACCGTGTGTTTGTGATTTTTATAGTTAATTGGCCAATACACCATAGAAGTATTATCCGTGAATTGAGAAGGTCTAGGTGTTCTACTAATCTTAATAACCGTGAGGTGTGAGATTATTGGCATGTCTAGGTTGGTAAATTGCTAGGTTTAGGTGCTTTGTGAGAAGTCCAACTTAGTTGCCTTTCCAATTCTTGCTTATCGAGTCGAATCTGGTTTCCGAGTTACCCTTGACTTTCACGCCGTGAGGTAGATTGTCGATTAAGGGTGCTTTATTAGAATAGTTTGATAACTGTGAAGGAGTCTATATAAACCAGTAATTTAACATCCTATTAAAGTTCCATATACGTCTTCTCAAGAAGGGTCGAGGGTCCTGTTCGGTTTCTCGGTAGTTTAGTACTTTAAGATCCCGGTTTTAAAACAGTTTGTGTCCGGTAGAATGATAACTGATAACATATGGGATTCTAACCTAGGTAGTCCCTTTATCAACATCTGAGTAAAATTTTGGTTGGAGTCTTGGGTGCTTCCCAATTCATTACGGTTGGAGTCTTGGGTGCTTCCCAATTCATTACGGCTTCTACCTTAGCAGGATCTACTTGGATACCTCGCTCACTGACAACATGTCCAAGGAATTGGACTTCACGAAGCCAGAATTCACATTTAGAAAACTTAGCGTACAGTTTCTCTTGTTGAAGTAACCCTAAAATGCATCGGAGGTGTTTCTCATGATCGTCTTTATTATGGGAGTAGATAAGTATGTCGGCTATAAAGACTATGGCAAACTTATCTAAATATGGTTTGCAGACTCTATTCATGAGGTCCATGAATGCTGCTGGTGCATTAGTGAGCCCAAAAGGCATCACTAAAAACTCCAAATGTCCATATCTTGTTCTGAATGCCGTCTTAGGCACATCTTCAGTCCTAACCTTGAGTTGATGATACCCAGATCTCAAATCAATCTACGAGAAGAAGCTCGTTCCTTGGAGCTGATCAAATAAATCATCGATCCTGGGTAAGGGATAACGATTCTTGATCGTTACTTTATTCAGCTCACGATAATCAATGCATAAGCGCATTGATCCATCCTTCTTTTTCACAAATAATATTGGAGCTCCCAAAGGCGAAGAGCTAGGTTGTATAAAACCCTTTTCCAGTAAGTCATCTAATTGAGTCCTGAGCTCTTTCATTTCAGTAGGTGCTAGACGATAAGGAGCTCGTGCAATAGGTGCAGCTCCTGGTAGAATGTCTATCCTGAACTCTACTTGCCTCTCAGGAGGTAATCCAGGTAACTCGTTAGGAAAGACATCAGGATACTCAGAGATGATTGGGATGTCTTCAATCTTAGGCTTCGGATCATTCACAGTCACTTGTGCCATGTAGATGACACATCCACTCTTGAAACACTGCGATACCTTGAGAATAGACACATTGTTGGGCAACCCGTATTGTGTATCTCCTTAAATAGTGACGGATTCACCAGAAGGGGTTTTGATAATAACTAGATTTTTATCACAGGAAATTTGGGTTTGGTTATGCGACAACCAATCCATGCCCAAAACTATATCAAACCCAGCCAATTTCATTGGCAGGAGGGATAGCGGGATAGAATGATTCTTGATGGATATAAAGCATCCATCAAGCAGAGTTGAAGCTGTTTCTAAGGTACCATCGGCAAGTTCTACCTCATATTTTATGTCTAGAGTCTTAATAGGTAAATTCAGTGACTTACAAAACTTATGGTCTACAAAAGATTTATCAGCACCTGAATCAAATAAGACTCTAGCATAATTATTATTAATGAGGAAGGTACCTGTTATGACGTTCCCGTCGTTCACCGCTTCCCTAGCATTCAATTGGAAAACCCTTGAATTGGTTTTCTTTGCCTCCTCGGGCTTCTTAGCATTCTTGGGGCAATTGGTCTTGATGTGCCCCTTTTCATTGCAACCGTAACAGGTTGCATCCTTAATGTTCCGGCACTCTACAGATTTGTGCCCCTTCTTTTTACAAATCCCACATGGTTTGGCTTGTGGGTTCTGATTGCACTTTCCAAAGTGCCTTTTATTGTAGGTTTTGCACCTGGGCTTATCACTTGACTGCCCCTTCTTGAAATTAAAGTTTCCTTTGCTCTTCTTGTTCGACTGAGGGGACTTGTCTTCATCCTTCTTCCTTTTCCCATTATCGGTAGCTTTCTTTGCCCTACTTCTCACAATATCAAGGGTGAGAGACAAAGATAGATCCACAACAGATCTATATGTAATAGGCTTAGAAGCCTTGACGTTTCCTTTCACTTCGGGAGCTAACCCACCGATGAAACGCGCAATGCGTTTGGGTTCAGGAGTGACTAAGTATGGTACCAGCCTTGACATTGAATTAAAGCTGGTCACATATGATCTACAATCTAAATCCTTCATTACTAAAGTGAGGAAGCCAGATTCAATCCTCTCAACTTCGTGTTGAGGGCAGTAAGTGTCTTTTACAAGATCTACAAACTTGTTCCACGAAAGGTTATACAGATGAACCTTTCCAGTGGACTGTACTAACGCTTTCCACCAACTGAGGGCATCGCCCTTGAAAGATTGAGACACAAACATGACTATGTCTTCCTTAGCACATCCGCTGATGTCAATCACAGTCTCCATCTCGTTTAACCATTTCATGCAATCGATTGCTCCCTTTTCTCCTGTAAAATCCCTCGGTTTACAGGAGACAAAGTACTTATAGGTACAACCCTTGGTGTACCTGGGAGTCGGCTCGAGGACAATCTGCCTCTTTGGCTCACTACCCTGATTAGATGAGTGTTGAGACTCACTTTTCTTATGAGTATGCGGTTGAGAATGGGATCTTGAATGAGTTCGAGACCGAACAATACTTGGCTCTTTAAATTTAGCATCCACAGCCTGAGCGACTGTTGCGGTTATCATTGCTTGCAGTTCGGCACCAGTGATATTAATCCTGGTGTTGTTTCCTTCTGCGGGATGACTGTTTGCTTCATCCGAGCCAGCCATTTTCGAATACTATATTAAACAATAATGATATATTTAAATTATATGACGAATCATCATATTGATGACTAGATGGTCATGGTATTAAACCATATGGACCATTTTAAGAAAATAATAATAATCAAGGAGATATAATTCTTTATAATTTATTAGACAGGGGAATATAAATCACACTGTCAATGTCATGGAAGACATATTCATATAGCACAAGGCTCGTCTCGAAGGACATTTAAATGGCATGAAAGCCTTGTCACATGGACGATTATGATCATTGATCCCTCGGATCAGTGATTTCTTTAAGGGTCGAACAAAGTTCATCGCCTTTTTGACAAGAAGTTTATAAAATAAAACTTTCATTGTCATTATTATACCTTTGCTTATAAGCATACATCTCAAATGGATGTTTTGGTGTATACATCTCATTGATGTTTATTAGCCATGATTTACATTGATCATATAGGCTATATATAAGTGACTCGGAAGACCCAAGTGCAATTGGAAGCTTGTGTGGTTTCTCATACCGCACAGCCAGGAATGTTAACATGTTTTCAGATGTTAACAGGGAGTTATTATCTTAAAAAGGTTGTACCATCATAGCCATTTAATATTTTGGCTAGGTTATACATCTAAGAGTTTCTTTGGTAGATCAATCAAATTCGAAATGATATAGTATGTTGTAATAAAATACATATTTAAATTCGAAAATAACTTCATTAAACCACGAAACGAGTACAAGGATGCCCTAAACGGGACTTAAAAACAACACACTGCCCACGCAGGGGCTACTGAAACAGAAAGTAAGTCCACGCAGGGACTTGGTACATGAAAATAAAATAAATGTCCTCGCAGGGACTTTATTACATGACAAAACAAAACAAACCAACAGCATCCTACTTCTTCTTGCCTTTGATTAGGTTTGCGAGACCTTTGAGAAAGCCATTATGTTTCTTCTTATTTTCACTGGCTTCATGTTCAACCCGGTCTAACCTTTGTAAAATCTCCTGAGTTTGTTCCCATTGTTGAGGAGGAGGTTGCTGGTAAAGTGGGTATTGGTATCCCTGCGCCGGATATCCAGTTGGGTAATCTGGAGGGAAAGAAGAAGGATAAAGGGCATTGTACTGAGCAGCTGTAAGGTATGGGTCATGGTTTCCATAATCAGATGGGTATCCAGACGGATTATACCCAGATGATCCTGGGTATGTCGGGATCGGGTTGTCAAAACCCAACTGCGGCTGCAATGGTGCATGAGAAACTGGCGGAGGGTTGACTTCCGGCACCGTGTGTGAGGGTCCACCCAACTGAGGGTCCTCTAGAATAGGAGGGTAAGAACTTGAGCCATGAGGAGATGCGAACCTTGGTCCCCCACGTACAGACATTCTAGCATTTCTCTTTCGCCTTGGCGGCTCGGGAGGCTGTTGAGGTGGTTCCTCAACTGGTAAAGGTGGTGGGGTAACCGCTTGAAGCTGTGGTTCAACCAAGGGAGGTTGGGCTGGAGAATTATTGTATGACGGGGTAAAGAACCAATCATACTGAGCCATTTTCTCAGCATACGAATCATGCCCTCGGTACGGTGATCCTTGATAAGGTGAACCACTCGATATGCTAATAGGATGGCCCGGTGTTCCAGTTTGCATCTCACCGGGTCGTCGTCCATCTCCAATTCCTGAGAGAAATGATCCTCGGGTCCTAGTGGATTGAAACCCAAAAAGTCGTTGACGTATGCATTGGGGTTAAACTGTGTTGGAGAGTAGGTAGAATCCGAGTGATGAAAAGGATGGGAGTTAAAGGAGTGGTGTGATTGGTCTGAGTGATGAGATCCCTGTGAATGGTGGGAATGTTGGGGTTCAATAGGAATGGGTAACCCAAAGTATGGAGGGTCGATTGATGAGGATCCAAGGGAGACAGAATGCCTTGCTGGTTCGAAGCTATGACTCCACTGGTCCTGTGAGTCAGAGCCAGAGAGTGAATCAGATGGGGTACGTCGGTGGCAGGGTCCCGCGTGGCCAGACGGTCCTCCACGCATTGGTCCTTTGCCTTTGCCTCTTACTCGTGGTGGCATTTTTCCAAGTGGTAGCCTGTCAAAACAAGTAAATATAATATAAACAATAAAAAGGAAAGTTAAGAGAAAAATCCTAGGTCATTTGCCTAGACTCGAGAGTCTAAGGAATGTGCTTATTGTGTCATTGAGATTAAACACAAAAGGTTAGTGTTTAATTCACTCAATGTTGGCTCTGATACCAACCTGTCACACCCCGATATTTCCAGATATTACCGGTGGGCCCGGCGGGGAGTATCGTGACGTAGTTGATATCATCATTGTCAATACACACAATAATATAGCACATCGGAAGGCTTGGTGAATAAACTATTACAAACCATAATGTCTGAGTGTTCGAGTTTAAGAATATACAGACTGGAATGTAATAAGATCCACAGGCGGATCATGAATAAATATAAAGAAACAAAATAACAGACTTCAGGTATCTATGGATTTGCAAGATCCTCTTATGACACCTAATAGCTCCAGCCTAATAAGAGAGGTACCTGTCAAATCAGCCTTTAAGAAAATACGTCAGTTTACACTGGTAAATACAATTAACTGACTCATTTGAAAAGTGTTTATAAAATTGGTTTTAATGCACATGGCACAAATCTTTTATAACTTGGGACAATTATTTAAATATAATCTTGTATACAAATTTACATGTTTGTCTTACAATTGGGGCCGGTTGGAAGCCGGTCGTGATTAACCGACTCACCACTTATAGAACCCACAAAGGAGTTATCCCCAATAGGTGGGTTTATATTTTAGCATTTGCATCTGTCATGTGTATGCCTACACCCCGTGCATAGGTCGTGGCCATTTTCAAATGAAATGAGCCGAGGATATCCAGGACACGGTCGTATTAACCCCCAATGCTTATGTTATCAAACAAGATAGATTAAAACGGGTTATGTAAATTTATTAATCACAATCAGATTAAATGATTTCATACCCGACCAAGTGGTATTATTATAATACCATATCCCAAGCCCGTATAAGGGAAAATAAGTTAAAAGTATTTACCTGATGCTAGCAGTATAATCCTAAATCTCCTGATGGCACCTTCTACCGGAAGCTATTTAATCTGTATAGAAGGTTTATTACCTATTAGGATGCTAACGGGTCTTTAATTTAGTCAAGGACTTAGACCGGCTAGCTAGAAGGAAACCTTACGGTTCTAAACGCTAGATTAAGCGAAGACCGGAATAGAATGAGGTTTAGACCCGACAAGCTTAGATACTTGTGTAATATGGGTAAACTAAACACATTCTGGAAATTGAGGATTATTGATAAGGTTAAGCCCGTTTCGGCTACTTTACGTAAACTAGTCACGTAAACCGATCCGAACGCATAAACGCGTAACAGTTAACCAAATAAATTATATACAAGTCTTAATCGTTATTATGCTCAAAATATGTTAATACATCTGTAAGATGTTAACATATATGCCCATAAAGTAATTTAAACCATATTAAGTCCCATAAGGGCATTTTGGTAATTTTAATGCTCATAAAAGAGTTTAAATATTAAACTGAGTTCCAGGTCTGATCTAATCAGTAAAAATATGTATTTTTATAAGTTATAACAGTAGGGTATTTTATATATGTGAAATTTATCTTATATAACCAAACTATGCACCGTAGGGGCATTTTGGTAATTTCACATAAGCTTTAAAGGTCAAAATAAAATTCTGAGTTTAAAAACTTTGACTTACTGTTTAATTATATAAATTAACTTAAAACATCAGTAGGTAATAAGTTTTATATGCCAAATAAAGTTTTAACTCATACTATGCGCTAAAAACGCTAAAAAGTCGGTTTTAAGGAATATTCGGGTTAAAATAGGAAATCTGAGTTTTTGATCAGTTTATAAAGTTCAAAATATTTTATTTATCATATAAAATCAGTAGCAAAAAGTTTGACATCAAAATGTTATGTAAAACTCATTTTATGCATGAAACGGGTAAAACCGACAATTACCGAACTCAAGCTATAATCCTATGTTATGCTCAGCCTAAAAATAAATAAAAATCTTCAAAAATCCCAAAATATTATATTACATCAGTGGGTAAAAAGTTTGGTGTCAAAATTTGGGTTTAGATAGGCTTTATGCTAATTACGCCGTCTAATTAATAAAAAGCTTTCTAATTACGCTATTGAGCATAACTCCCAATCTAGACCTCAACTGATGTCAAATTTTTAGGACAAGTTTAAATATCAGTAGCAAAGGTGTTTGTCCATTCACATTGCTAAAAATCTCAGTTGTGTGTCAAAAGGGCGTTTATGGCATTTTTAAGCATATTAACGATCATGTGCATATAATTCAAACCACTAGGCACCATGCAATATAACTTCAGGAGGTTATACTACTGAGTAATGTGGTCCTAATGGAAGCTTAAAACATGGGAGAATTAAGCTTGAACGGGTCAGAACTGAAAGTCAAAGCAAAAGTCAAGCTTTTGCGACTTTCGGTTATAAACTGACCTTGGACTGTTAATTGCCGGGTTAGGACTGATAAAACATGTCTAATATTAATTACCAAGTCATTGGAATGTTAAAATATAATTTAGAACCTCTGATTTATTAATTTTAATCATTTTCAAACATTCTGTCCAGTTTGACTTTTTGTCAAACTACTTTGACCCGACAATTAACTAGTCAATCGAGATAATTAGGAAGTGCCCTTTTAAGGGTTAATCACCTACCTTAATATGGTTCTATAACCACTTTCGTTTTGATCAGTGGTTAGACCATATGTGATTAAACTGAAAGTCAAACCAAATTTACGACAAGTTTGACTTTTAAGTAATTAAGCTAATTAAAACGACTAAGCAAGTAATTAGAAGCTTACTTATAGTCCTAGCTGTCTTTTCTACACTTGGAATCTTCTCCTAATTGATTGCAAGCTCCAGGAGTTGTCCCTTTGAAGTTGTTTGCAAAATGTGCATATGAACATATGAACTAGAGTCCTTTATATAGCAATATGCAAGATCATAGATCACTTCCAGGTGTTAAGGAACATCCTAGGATCACCCCAGGTGTCCTAGTTGATGAAATAAACCGACATATAGCCCCTAGAGTCGATACAATTGAGGTTGAGGCGGTGTAACTGATCAAACCCGCACCTGTCAAGCTTTTTCTGCGCTGGGCATTCTCAGGCGGGCCGCGTAAGCCTTAAGGGGGGTCTTACGCAGGCCCCGTGGACCTGGTTTACAGGTTAAACCATTTTGAAACTTGGCAGCTTTAGTCCCTGGTCGTAAAAAACCTCTTTTAACCTTATTTTTGACATATAAGGCCCTTGTAGTTAGTTTGTTGAAGCTCAAGGATGTATAAACTAACTTTGTTAGGCTCGGGTTCGTTAAATATCACTATGAAAGCAAGTTTCATCAAGTTGACACTTATAGCCCAAAGTCTTGAAAACATGCTTAACGATCTCGAAACCACGTGAAATTTTTATCACTTATTCTTGGGAGTATATTTGAATATTTCGAAGCCTCGGTTTCGTTAAAAGGTCACTCAGAGGTCAGAATTAACCTGTTGACACGTTTAACCCTTGTAGTTTCATAATCTTCCGATTATTTTCACAAACGGCTTCTTATATCCAATTGATTACCCGTTTAAGGATATTTTCTTCACGTATGGTCATTCAGAGGCTCAAGTTTGGCATGTTGACACTTTTAGTCCCTCCGGACACATAATCTCACTGTTTGTCAACTTTAGTCCTTCAAACTCAATCTCTCACATATCTTGGGTTTAGGACACGTGTCTATACATAATTGGACACGTTTTTACGTGGTGTTACAATAGTAGCAAACCCAACTTTCTCAACCAATTAAACTCAGTCAACCTAGACCAATTCCTTACCCCACGGCCAAGTTGGTAGATGGATAACCCATTTAAACAAAATCGATAACCAACTTGACCCGTAGACGACCCGTAACATCAAGATGAAACACAACATTCAGCCCTTATTCTTGATGTCGATCTTCCTTCGTTTTTTGTTGAAAACACTCTCTTTCTTTCTTGCTTGATCGGTTCACATAAATCTGACCCGACTTGCTCTAGATCATTTTTGTCCTACTTGTTTCTTTCCTTTTTCTTTGACAGTATGGCTTTCTCACTAAACCAAAGTTTTGTTGACTCTCAAATGGTTGAAGTGATGAATAGATCTCTGATAGGAGAGATCTATTTATATGAAGTACAAAAGGTCTGTTTGCAATCAACTGACATCACTCTGATAGTAACATCTAACAATCCTAACAGAAAAGATTCCACATATGTTTGCAAACATATGTGGGAATCTAGTATCTGATCTAATATACTAAAACTCTGTTACAAGCAAAATACTTTTACATAGATGAAACCGTTGATCTTCAAACCACTGTTGCTTCATATCAAACATCTGTTTGGCCTGAACAGATGTTTGGTCTTCTTAAAAAAATCTTTGCTTCAACATCACTTTGGTCTTGATCAGTGCCTGGTTCTTCTTCAACAGTGGCTTCCAAGGTTTGAACAGATGTTAGCATGTCTTCAACAGATGTGCTGATTAGTGTTCAAGATTCACTATCTTTAGGAGAAGAATGCTTCATCTACTATTTTTATTACTTGATCATTTGGTCATATTTTGGCTTTTGAATATCATTTGTTCTTTTGTAGGTACAACACCTTCTTCTCTTGGCTTCTTTTTCACCTACAACGCGTCGTACGGTTATCACAAAATTCAAGGTCAATACGAATCAACACAAAATCGTTCTACAATCACACAGCTCATCGTCTTTTTCCTCCTCACATGCTGGCTCACTTAGAATCGTGGTCGATTATCTTTCCTGGCTTCTTTCTCTTCGGCTCACATAGAACCTCCTATTTTCTTTTTTTTTTCTCTTCGAACTTCCACAACCACTTGTGGAGTTAACCTACATGTTTGCTAACGCCGTTTTTCTTTGCTTTCGTCTCGTTCTCTATATCTTCTACGCCCCGTAGTTTAGAGGGCTGCTCCCCTCTTATTCGAACCAACTCTTAAAACAGGGAAGACTATCTTCACCCGCTCGGATACCAAATGTTGGTTCAGACCCAATATTAAACACTCACACATAAACGAACTAATGTATGAAAAATGTAAATATACTAAAGTGAAAGAATGTTTAGAATTTTCTCTTACTCCCAATTTCATTCCACTGAACATTATATATATATATATATATATATATATATATATATATATATATATATATATTTATATAGGGGTATATATGGGACCGCTAAAATAAGAACCACTTCCAGTTGTAAGAACCGTGAGAACTACACCGTACGGGGCGAGTTGGACCAAATTTTTTTTTCATAAACGTAGATGCATGTATTATAAACACATTTGTAAAAAAAATTCAAAAAAAAATGTCGGTTGTGTAGTTTTGAGCACCCAAAGTTTGCGTTTACGGGACCCGTAAACACAAACTTGTGGTGTTCAAAACTACACACACGACATTTTTTTTTTATTTTTTTTACAAATGTGTTTATAATACAAGCATCTACGTTTATGAAAAAAAAATTTGGTCCAACTCGCCCCGGATTAAAAAGTTCTTACAACTGGAGGTGGTTCTCATTTTAGCGGTCCCCTATATATATATATATATAGGGTAGGGTTCATTTGAGAACCACTCTTATTGCGAGAACCATGAGAACCAATGTGAACACAACAAAATAAACCCACTCCACCACCACCCAAAACCTAAACACCCTCCTCCACCCCCACCTAGAGGTGTACAAATCGGTTTTTTTCAAAAATCGTTTTGGTTATTAACCGAACCGGTTTTTTTCATCTAAAATGAAAACCGGTTTTTTTAATAACCGGTTTCGGTTACTAACCTGTTTTTCAAGTCCAAAACAATAACCGGTGTAACCGGTTGGGATCGGTTTTTAACCGGTTTTTTTTAAACCGATTTCGGTTATTAACCGGTTTTTCATACCAAGAATCCTAACCGGTCTATAGCCGGCGGTTCGGTTATAAAACTGGTTCGGTTATAAAAAAACCGATTAAAAAAAACCGGTTTCGGTTTTTTTCCCGGTTTCGGTTCTAAAACCGGTTTCTTTGTACACCTCTACACCCACCCCCACCCCTCAAAAACCTAAACCCCTCACCCTACCCAATCTAAATGCTAAAAACTAAACCCTAAAGCTAAACCTCACAACTAAATGCTAAATTTTTTTTAAATCGCTACTTTTCATCCCCCAAAAAAATATTTTTTTTGGGACGAAAAGTAGCGATTTAAAAAAAATTATGTGTTTTTAATTTTTTTAAATATTTTTGGTTGCGTTCACAATGGTTCTCATGCTTCTTTAGCACCAATCTAACGTCATTCTCCTTGTTAGCGGTAAACCCAACTTTCACATCCCATTAAACTCATTCAACCTAGACCAATTTCTTACCCACAACCAGTTAGTAGATGGATGACCATTTAAACAAAACTGATAATCGACTTAATCTGTACACCAGCCATTACATCAGATTAAACCCAATCGTTTAGGAGACATAAATTTTTAAAATCATATAACAATAACATTATAACCTAAAAATTAATTTAATCGAATAATCAGTAGTCTAGCAAATAATCATATAATCAAGTAAATTTTGGAGAATTTAAAAAAAATAAGTGAATTAAATATTTGTAGCATGTTTAGAATCGAACTCGGGTGGTTGAGCCGTGATCGGAATTGGGGCAGCATTTAGGGGTAGGAGTGGTTATCACTCACCATCCATTTATCACTCACAACATTCAATCAAGTTCCACCATGTTATCAACCATTATTCTATCACTCACAACCTTTTTAGTGAAAATGCCCATCAATCACAACACCCAACAATAATCCCTCACACCCCCTCACATCCTTCCTTCCATCACGCGCCAATTTTATCACGGAATAATGGTTTCACACATTAACTTTGAGGGGTGGTGGTGGTTTGTTTGTTTGTTTGTTTCACGCGTGAACTTCAAATATCACGGACAAAACTTAAGCCACCTCGGGTGGCCTTATGGTATGGTTTAAATTGGCCAATTAGAACCGGTGGAATCGTCGATTGAACGTGATGGTGGGGTGGTCATGAAGATTCTAAGTATTTTTATAGGAATGTCGCTCTTTCAACTTTTATTAGGTTACTTTTTTTAATTACTAAAATTGATTGGTTAAACGGTTGTTGGGCATATAGTTATGTACACCAAAATGGTTATTGAGTTTAAACGTTTACGCTTAGTTCCCGAGTTTCATTAAATGAGAGAAATGAAAAGATTTAAAAGGAAATAATTTTTAGTTTTGTTTCAAAGTTTCATTAAAGGAGAGAAAATAAGAGAAAATGAGAGTCTTTTTTGCCTAAAATTAATCTTTCCAATTTGGAAAGAAACATAGAGAAAGAAAAGAAAATGAGGGAATCCTTTCTTTTCTCTCCTTAACTTAACTCGGGAACACGGTTTTAATGGTTCATTGATTTCGTTTAAATGTGCTTATTTCTTTAATTGTGTTAAAAAACCTTTTAAAAAAAGGGCCTTGTGCGGTCACCCACCCCGTATCCCCATAAGGCCAACCCTGTCAACTTGTTACCAGCTGAATATTTTGAGTAAATTGGGCTTTTGATCCTTGTGGTTTAGTGATTATTGCACTATTTTACAAAATCCAAATGTTTTGCAATTTACGTATCAAGGTTTCTATTTTAATGCGGTTTTGGTCCACCACAATAACTTCATCCAACTTATAGTTAAATCCTGATCACATGAGAGACATCTACAGGATATTTTGGTGTCAATCATTCAAATGAAAGAAAACAAATATTATTTAAGTCCAAAAATCTTTCCATCTGCACGTTGCCTTTTTTTTAATTGATAAAGTACGTTCGTTTAAGTTAAAAAAATTGCAATTGAATTTTGCTTTTTTTATTTTTTGTAATATCTTTTAGCTGTATATATTTTAAAATAAGAAAATTCTATTATATGATTTAATATTCAATAAACTATATATAAAAAATAATAAATAAAATAAATAGCATACATTAACTTAATCATATGACATACAAAAAGAGCTAAATTCTCAGTTTATTGAAATCATCTGTGTGACCTTGTTTTTCGATTTATAGGATTTATGTGTGTACATTCATAGAATTTCTGTTGTTTAGGATTTCCGTATGTTTATGAGTTGCACTTGATGCTTTCTCCCAGTAACATACATAGCTATTCTAGAACCTAAAATGTTGACATGAAATTGCAAGATATACCATTGACTCGCTAGTTAGGTGGTATTCTTGAGAGCACTAAAAACACCTATTTAATTAAATATTATTTATCTAAAAAAAACATTATATCACTAAAAAAATTCAATCTTTTTCATTTTCGTCTTCTGTCAAATCTAGGAAGTGTTGAAACATGTTCTACCAAATCAGCTCGAAGATTTGAATTTATTTGTCGTGACTCGATTAGATTTTGGTTTTGTGTTCTCTGTTCGTCACTAATGTCTTCGTTATTTGATTCGGTCTCTTCGGGATAATATTCAACTATTGTTTGATTTATATAGAATAAAAGTTAAATATTTTTTTTTATAAAATAGCCGTTGGCCAACGGCTAGCCCAACGGTCCCATGAACCCAGCCATCCACATCATCAGCGGGGGCCCTGGGTGTGGGCGGGGAGGACCACCGGCCAGGGCCCGTGATTCCAAAGGGCACATCTATATTTACAGGGTATCTGGCGTAGTGGCCGTTTAACACCCCCTGAAAATCGTTTAAATGAATAAACAAGGTGAAGAAAAAATGGTCATGTTTAGGTTATTGTTTTTATATGTTATCTACACCGTTCGATTTGTTTAGAAACATAACTAAAAGATGGCTCCATTCTCCAAGTTTGTAACACACTTAGGACTTAACAGACTAGAGTAAATGTTAAAAAGAAATTGAAATTAATTTTTAATTTAGCTTCTACTTTATTAGTTTATTTGATTTAGTTAGATTTCTTATTATTGTACTCTACCATTTTATTTGATTGTTATCAGTTGTCGATTAGTTATTTAGTTAGATGTTATTTGGCGTTAAGTGTTGACTATTTGTGTGTTATTTGACATTATTTGTCGATTATTTAGGTCTTAATTTGTTAGAAACTTTGTTAGATGTTGGGGTGTTTTGCACTTTTGCTAATTGAATTGTTCAATGCTACAACTTTACTCGTTATATAAAAAATAGTTTACATTATGTATTTTGTTAAGGCCAAAGAGACATATTTTTTCGAGCTCGGACAGGGCACCTGAATTTTCAGGGCCGGCCCTGCACATCATCTCCCCAACCCACCCCACGCCAGGGTTCATAACCACGCCAGAGGGGCACCGCCGCTGTGACAACTCGTATTTCAGAACCTTTCGTTGTACTCTGATATAACCAGTATGAACATTATGTGACTATGTGATACGTTGATTTTTGGAATGTTATGTATTGAATGTGTTATGTGATATGAAATTATAATGTGAATATGTATCCTCGGTCGCACAACACAAACCTAGTCGTACAATATGTGGCCGATCGCACAAACTTGTTTGGGCCGTACACTTTATCCTTTGTCACACACCACTCTCGGCCCACACTCCTTGTACTCGAGATCAAAGGGCAGCCCAAGAAGGGTTCGACCCACTCCTTTTATACGCATACAAGCAACCATGTGTGGGGTTTGTTTCTCATAATTTGCAAACACTATAACACACACAAAACCCTAAGCTCTCTATCCTCTCCTCCTTCTTGTTCGACGGCAACCCCTTCCTTCATTCGGAGCTCTTGCATCGATCAAACCAACTCCTTCCACCATTCGGTTAGTGTCTCATGGTTGGTTAACTTGTTAATACATGATATTTGGTATTGTGATTGTTATAATCTTGGATGGTGATTGGGTATGATGTGTGTGTCATTACGATTTTACATGATGTTTAGAGGTTAGGTTTGTATGATGATTTATTGTACAAATCGGTTCAAGTTTGATTGGTGATCATGATCGACTATTACTGTTTTAGTCTAGCCAATGATTAGGGTATTGTGATGAGAAGGAATTAATGTTTTAATGATGCTAATGATTCAGTTTGGATGTTTAGAATGTTTGTTAATGGTTGTTAATCGATTGGGTTCAAGATAGTAGTTAGGGTTCATGAAAGGTGCATGATATTTGCTTGTTTTGATCGAGTAGAGGAATAATTGGAAACTGATTGAATTGATCAAGAACTGATTGCATGAATTAAGGAAATTATGTAACTGATCACACAAGATAGGATCACACAAGATCTGATCTCACAAGAGCCGATCGCACAAGGCAGTCGCACGAGCTAGGTTATGCATGTGGTACTATCATTAAAGCACATTGTACAACTCTTTTAAGCACAATCGCACAACAGGTTGTGGATCGCACAAGACAGTGCTGATCGCACAAGACAGTGCTGATCGCACAACATGTTGGGCCACACAAGAGGATTTGTCGTTTAATATTGGGGCCGCACATGTGTTGGGCTACATGTCATAGTGGGCTGGGTATGAGATGGATCGCACAACCCGTTGCGGATCGCACAAGGATGTGTTGATCGCACAACAGGTTGGGCCAGTCATCGATTGGGCTTCATTTGTAGAATCGCACAAGAGGATTGGGCTCGCACAATCTCAAAGGCCCAATCATCTGAATCGCGCAATTTGGGCTTATGTGTATGTTGGATTGATATTGTTAACATGTTTCTATGTGTATGCCGTGATCGTTATGTGTACGTAACTTATGAGTTTATGTGTAAACATACGTGAATTACTTGAACCTAGACCTGACTCGTATGGCAACCATGTTAGGACGTGGTTGACCCAATTAGCTCAAGAGACCTTTCTATTTATCTGCCGAGCTAACCTAAGGTAAGTTCACACTTTCTACAAGGCATGGGATTCCCGGTGGTTTGGGAATGGGTTAACGTTTAAGAAGGAAACCTGCGTATTCTCCTTGGGTAGAATACGTACTTCCACCCTCTTATGTGAAGGGTGACAACATTGAAACCTACGTGTTCTTCTTGACACGTACTCCCACCTTCTTAACTGAAGGGTTACAACATTGACACTAGACAAAACTCTATCATTAAGTCCCTCATTTTTATATCGACTTAATCGTTGGGCCAATGGCGAACGGGTTATTAGTTAAATAGCGCTATTAGGTTTGACAAGCCTCACACCGTGCCGCAGAGGACGAGCGTGGACTAATGGACTTGGGCACTAGTCAATGATGATAGACACTGACGCAGGGCATATAAACATAACTACAGTCAGTAGTCGATATGGTAACGGGTCTAGTGGATTACATGGGGAAGCCCCCACTGTTTATGGTTTGGGAATCAAGAAACTGGTTAACTCGTGGTTTTCGAAACAACATATGGTTTTTGGAACAACATTAAAATGGACAACCAACTGTGAACTCGCTCAACATTGTTGTTGATTCGTCGTTACATGCCTTGCAGGTCGTTAGGTACTTAGATGGAGCTTGCACAGGAGGAGTCGTTGTGGAGCATGGACATTGAGTGTTCATGATAAACTTATGAAATTTTAAACTTATGATTTGGGTTTTGAACTATTTGCTTCCGCTGATAACTTAGACTTGTTAAACTATTTTGATACCAATTATATTGTTTGGTTTGGACTTTTACTTATTTAATTATATTGTTCAATAAGATTGGTGGCTGGATCCTGGTCAGTCACGCCTTCTGCAATGATACTCCGCTTGTGGAATTTGGGGGTGTGACAGATTGGTATCAGAGCCATGAGTTATAGTGAACTTGATTTTAAAAAGGGAAAAGGTTTTTGATAAAAACCAGACTATAACCTGTTCAGTGCTCGACGATCCACAACGACACTTCGCTCCATGTGCAAGACTCAACACTATAGGTGATATGGTTTGTGTTTGTATTGCCTGCCTGTTAGTTTAAGTAGTTCATTGTTCATGGTATGTTTATTTAACGTAACAACTGTTGCTTGAAACCTTGTGTGCTTACTCTCTTCTGTCATCTCATACCTTCCACACCTCTACGTCACCATTCTTACTTGAGTTTCTTTCGATGTGAAGATCATGAGTGGACGTCTCAACTTGACTCAAGCCCAACTGACGGCTCTAATCAATGAACGAGTTGCTGAGGCTCTCGCAGCAGCTCAAGCAGGAGGTATAGCCTGCTATTTCGACCTATCCTAGGATGTTTAGATCCTACTCTCGTGAACCAACTCTCGTGCTTAACCTTGTCCTTTCTTTCTCGCACGACAGCTCAAAATGCTCAGCCTCGAGTGTGTACGTTCAAGACCTTCATGGACTGTCGACCAAGTACCTTTGACGACACTGAGGGAGCCGTAGGTCTCCTCCACTGGTTCCAGAAGATCGAATCTATTTTCGAAATGTGTGAATGCCCTGTTGCCAGTAGGGTGAAGTTTGCTACTGGAACTCTTGAAGGCGGTGCGTTAACTTGGTGGAACGCATAGGTGCAAATGCTAGGGTTGACAGCTGCTAACACCACCCCATGGAATGACTTTAAGGATCTGATCAAAGAAGAGTATTGTCATCGTGACGACATTCACAAACTAGAGGTGGAGTTTTACAATCTAAAGATGCCAGGGTCCGAGATCGAAGCGTATACTAAGAGGTCGAACGAATTAGCTGCCTTGTGTCCCAACATGGTGGATCCTCCCTACAAGCATATCGAGCTCTACATCAAAGGTTTAGTGCTAGAGATTCAGAGCATGGTGACTTCAGTTAACCTCCCTATAATTCAGCGGGTTATACGACTATCCCACTGTCTCACTGATCAGGCAGTTGAGCAGAACAAACTGCCAAAGCGTATTAGTGCTACCACTACTTCTGATGCTCCAAGCGACAACAAACGCAAATGGGATGGAAATTCAAGCAAGGGTTCAACTTCTGTTCAGTCTCAGTCTCAGTCTCTGCAGTGAAGGACTGACGACTATAAGAGCCCTAGTCAACAGCCTTCTTGTAATCAAGGTCAGGGTGGGTACAAGGGAAACCACCATAAGTGCAATCGATGTAATATGCACCATAGCGGGCCATGTAGCAAGAACAACTGCCAGAGATGTAACAAACCAGGCCACGCAGCAAAAGATTGCAGGAGCCCTTATCCTGCAAATCAGAGGTGACAGCAGCAGCAAACTCCACAGAACCAGCGCCAGCAGCAACAGCAACATCAGGGTAACAACAAAGGATGTTTCCAGTGTGGTGCTGAGGGCCACTTCAAAAGAGACTGCCCCGGAGCTGAACCAAAATCAGAACAACAAAAATCTGGGGAATGGGAATAACAACAGGGATAATAATGATGGCAATGGTGCCAGGGGACGTGCATTTGTGATTGGTCAGGGTGAGGCAAGGAACGATCCCAACGTCGTGACGGGTAAGTTCTTACTGGATGATTTATTTGTTTTTGTTTTATTCGATTCGGGAGCCGATACTAGTTACGTGTCCTTAGGAGTTAGTCAGATTCTTAAGCGTACCCCAATTTCCTTGAATACCAAGCATGTTGTAGAACTAGCGAACGGTAAAAATCTTGAGGCCACACACATAGTTAAGGGATGTAATCTCGCACTAGCTAGTCAGACTTTCTCTATTGATCTTATTCCCATCGTACTTGGTAGCTTCGATGTTGTCATTGGGATGGATTGGTTATCTCGTCATCGAGCGGAAATACTCTGCAAGGAGAATATTGTTCGCATCCCTCGTGCAAGCGGTGAACCTCTCGTTATTCGTGGTGATAAGAGTGGTGCTGTCGTGGGCATCATCTCTTTCCTCAAGGCCCAGAAGTGTTTGCGAAAGGGCCACACTGCTATTCTAGCTCTCGTTACTAACACCTCAATGAAAGAAAAGAATATTGAAAACATTCCGATCGTACGTGACTTCCTGAGGTATTCCCTGAGGAATTACCTGGTCTTCCGCCTCATCGTCAAGTCGAGTTTCAAATCAAGCTAGCTCCTGGAGCAGCTCTTATAGCTCGTGCACCTTATCGTTTAGCCCCATCAGAATTAGAAGAACTGTCTACACAACTGCAAGAGCTGTTGGACAAGGGTTTCATTCGTCCTAGCTCTTCGCCCTGGTGAGCTCCAGTTTTGTTTGTGAAGAAGAAAGACGGTACCTTTCGAATGTGCATAGACTATCGCGAACTCAACAAGGTGACCGTGAAGAATCGCTACCCTCTTCCCCGTATCGATGACCTGTTCGACCAGTTGCAAGGGTCGAGCTTTTACTCTAAGATTGATCTGAGATCGGGCTATCATCAGCTGAGAGTCCGAGACGAGGACATCTCCAAGACAGCATTAAGGACTCGTTACGGACACTACGAGTTCCTAGTTATGCCTTTCGGGTTAACAAATGCACCTGCGGTTTTCATGGACCTAATGAATCGAGTGTGCAAACCGTACTTGGATAAGTTCGTTATCTTTTTCATCGACGACATCCTGATCTATTCAAAGAGACAAGAGGAACACGAGCGTCATCTGAGACTCATTCTGGAACTTCTTCAAACAGAACAGCTTCATGCTAAGTTTTTGAAATGTGACTTTTGGCTTCGTGAAGTCCATTTCCTAGGCCACGTGGTTAATGAAGATGGGATTCACGTTGATCCATCCAAGGTTGACTCGATCAAGAATTGGCCTGCACCTCGAACACCAACTGAAATTCGTCAGTTCTTAGGTTTGGCGGGTTACTATAGAAGGTTTATTAAGGATTTCTCAAAGATTGTGCAGCCTCTGACTATTTTAACTCAGAAGGGTGTCACCTACCATTGGGGTGATGCTCAGGAATCCGCGTTTCAGCAGCTGAAGTCGAAGCTTTGTAGCGCACCTATTCTCTCGTTGCCTGAAGGCACAGACGATTTTGTGGTTTATTGTGACGCGTCAATCCAAGGACTTGGTTCTGTGTTGATGCAACGTGAGAAAGTCATTGCTTACGCATCACGCCAACTTAAAGTTCACGAAAAGAACTACACTACTCACGACTTGGAGTTGGGAGCAGTTGTGTTTGCGCTTAAGATATGGAGACATTATTTGTACGGTACCAAGTGCACCATTTACACCGATCACAAGAGTCTCCAGCATATCTTCGATCAGAAGGAGTTGAACATGCGACATCGTCGATGGGTCAAACTCCTTAACGACTACAATTGTGCAATCAAGTATCATCCAGGCAAAGCCAATGTTGTGGCAGACGCCCTCAGTCGTAAGGAAACCAAACCTAAGCGTGTACGCGCGTTACAGCTTACAATTCACCCTGTCTTCCCGCTCAAATTTGTGAGGCACAGATCGAAGCATTGAAGGAGGAAAACTTTAAAACCGAATCCCTACGGGGATTGGTGAAACGGTTGGAACTAAAGGAAGATGGTGCTTACTACTTAGCGGGGCGCATCTGGGTCCCATTTTACGGTAATCTGCGTGAGCTTGTGATGGATTAGGCACACAAGTCTCATTACTCGGTACATCCTAGCTCTGATAAGATGTACCACGATCTCAAAACTACGTACTGGTGGCCCTACATGAAAGCTAACATAGCGACCTATGTTAGTAAATGCTTGACCTGTGCTAGGGTCAAGGTTGAATACTAGAAGCCATCAGGCTTACTTCAACAACCAGAGATCCCGACATGGAAATGGGAGCAAATCTCCATGGACTTTGTTACTGGCTTACCTAGATCTCAACGAGGAAACGATACCATTTGGGTGATAGTGGATCGACTAACCAAGTCTGCAC
This sequence comes from Helianthus tuberosus, assembly GCA_030545235.1. Classification (NCBI taxonomy): domain Eukaryota; kingdom Viridiplantae; phylum Streptophyta; class Magnoliopsida; order Asterales; family Asteraceae; genus Helianthus; species Helianthus tuberosus. Next base: position 107,718,715 of record CM060433.1, on the reverse strand, counting down.
ACTTCCTGGCTATCAAGAAACGGATAAGTTCTCTACTCTAGCAGACATCTACCTGAAGGAAGTAGTCTCGAGGCACGGGGCGCCAACTTCCATCATTTCTGATCATGATCCACGTTTTACATCTGATCTGTGGCAGGCAATGCACAAATCCTTTGGCTCACGTCTAGACATGAGCATAGCGTATCACCCACAGATGGATGGGCAGACTGAACGCACCATCCAAACTCTTGAAGACATGCTTCGAGCATGTGTTATCGACTTTGGTAACGGTTGGGAAAGGCACCTACCTTTGGTAGAATTTTCGTACAACAATAGTTATCACACTAGCATCCAGGCTGCTCCGTTCGAGGCTCCGTATAGACGAAAATGCCAGTCACCCTTATGCTGGGCAGAAGTTGGCGATAGCCAAATAACTAGCCCAGAACTCGTAGCCGACACAACGGAAAAGATTGCCCAAATACGACAATGAATGGCGGCAGCTCGTGACCGTCAGAAAAGCTACGCTGATAAGCGAAGGAAACCGCTCGAGTTCCAGGCTAGGGATCGAGTGCTACTTAAAGTCTCACCTTGGAAAGGAGTGGTTCGCTTTGGCAAGCGAGGCAAGCTAAATCCGCGTTATGTCGAACCTTTTGAAATCACTGAAAAAATCGGCAAAGTGGCGTATAGACTGAATCTGCCTGAAGAACTCAGTGGTGTTCACAACGTATTCCATGTGTCGAATCTGAAGAAGTGTCTGTCAGATGAGACCCTCATAGTTCCTTTCAAGGAACTCACTATCGACGACCAGTTGCGATTTGTCGAGGAACCGGTGGAAATTAAGGACCGAGAATTTAAGGTTCTCAAACGTACCAGGATACCCATTGTTCGAGTTCGTTGGAACTCCCGTCGTGGCCCAGAGTTTACCTGGGAACGAGAAGACCAAATGAAACACAAATATCCCCAGTTGTTCGAGAAAAGTGAGACCACTACTGAGGCTGAAGCTACTGCGGAATTTCGGGACGAAATTCCAAACCAACGGGGGGATGATGTGACACCCCAGGAAAACCAGGAAACCACGCAACCTAACTAGCTTCCTCAGTGACTACGTGCTAAATTTCGGGACAAAATTTCTTTCAACTTGGGGATGATGTGACAACTCGTATTTTAGAACCTTTCGTTGTACTCTGATGTAACCAGTATGAACATTATATGACTATGTGATACGTTGATTTTTGGAATGTTATATATTGAATGTGTTATGTGATATGAAATTATAATGTGTATATGTATCCTCGGTCGCACAACACAAACCTAGTCGTACAATATGTGGCCGATCGCACAAACCTGTTTGGGCCGTACACTTTATCCTTTGTCACACACCACTCTCGGCCCACACTCCTTGTACCCGAGATCAAAGGGCAGCCCAAGAAGGGTTCGGCCCACTCCTTTTATACGCATACAAGCACCCATGTGTGGGGTTTGTTTCTCATAATTTGCAAACACAAGAACACATACAAAACCCTAAGCTCTCTCTCCTCTCCTCCTTCTTGTTCGACGGCAGCCCCATCCTTCATTCGGAGCTCTTGCATCGATCAAACCAACTCCTTCCACCATTCGGTTAGTGTCTCATGGTTGGTTAACTTGTTAATACATGATATTTGGTTTTGTGATTGTTATAATCTTGGATGGTAATTGGGTATGATGTGTGTGTCATTATGATTTTACATAATGTTTAGAGGTTAGGTTTGTATGATGATTTATTATGCAAATCGGTTCAAGTTTGATTGGTGATCATGATCGACTATTACTGTTTTAGTCTAGCCGATGATTAGGGTATTGTGATGAGAAGGAATTAATGTTTTAATGATGCTAATGATTCAGTTTGGATGTTTAGAATGTTTGTTAATGGTTGTTAATCGATTGGGTTCAAGATAGTAGTTAGGGTTCATGAAAGGTGCATGATCTTTGCTTGTTTTGATCGAGTAGAGGAATAATTGGAAACTGTTTAAATTGATCAAGAACTGATTACATGAATTAAGGAAATTATGTAACTGATCGCACAAGATCGGATCACACAAGATCTGATCGCACAAGAGCCGATCGCACAAGGCAGTCGCACGAGCTAGGTTATGCATGTGGTACTATCATTAAAGCACACTGTACAACTCTTTTAAGCACAATCGAACAACAGGTTATGGATCGCACAAGACAGTGCTGATCGCACAACATGTTGGGCCGCACAAGAGGATTAGTCGTTTAATGTTGGGGCCGCACATGTGTTGGGCTACATGTCATAGTGGGCTGGGTATGAGATGGATCGCACAACCCGTTGCGAATCGCACAAGGATGTGCTGATCGCACAACAGGTTGGGTCAGTCATCGATTGGGATTCATTTATAGAATCTCACAAGAGGATTGAGCTGGCACAATCTCAAAGGCCCAATGATCTGAATCGCGCAATTTGGGCTTATGTGTATGTTGGATTGATATTGTTAACATGTTTCTATGTGTATGCCGTGATCGTTATGTGTACGTAACTTATGAGTTTATATGTAAACATACGTGAATTACTTGAACCTAGACCTGACTCGTATGGCAACCATGTTAGGACATGGTTGACCCAATTAGCTCAAGAGACCTTTCTATTTATCTGCCGAGCTAACCTAAGGTGAGTTCACACTTTCTACAAGGCATGGGATTCACGGTGGTTTGGGAATCGGTTAACGTTTAATTAGGAAACCTGCGTATTCTCCTTGGGTAGAATACGTACTTCCACCCTCTTATGTAAAGGGTGACAACATTGAAACCTGCGTGTTCTTCTTGACACGTACTCCCACCCTCTTAACTGAAGGGTGACAACATTGACACTAGACAAAACTCTATCATTAAGTCCATCATTTTTATATCGACTTAATCTTCGGGCCAATGGCGAACGGGTCATTAGTTAAATAGCGCAATTAGGTTTGACAAGCCTCACACCGTGCCGCAGAGGACGGGCGTGGACTAATGGACTTGGGCACTAGTCAAGGATAATAGACATTGACATAGGGCACATAAACATAACTACAGTCAATAGTCGATATGGTAACGGGTCTAGTGGATTACATGGGGAAGCCCCACTGGTTATGGTTTAGGAAACAAGAAACTGGTTAACTCGTGGTTTTCGAAACAACATATGGTTTTTGGAACAACATTAAAATGGACAACCATCTGTGAACTCGCTCAACATTGTTGTTGATTCGTCGTTACATGCCTTGCAGGTTATGGTTTGGGAAACAAGCCCCAACTGTTAACTTAATCATGTGACATACAAAAAATAAAAATCTAAATTCAATTGCATTTTTTTAACTTAAACCAACCTACTTTATCAATTAAAAAAAGGCAATGTGTAGATGAAAAGATTTTTGTACTTAAATAATATTTGTTTTCTTATTTACCAAAAAAAAACCCTGCACATAACTCTCATTTGACTAGGATTTAACTATAACTTGGATGAAGTTAGCGTGGGGGACCAAAACCGCAATAAAATAAAAAGGTTAGTATGTAAATTACAAGACATTTGGATTTTGTAAAATACCGCAATGATCACTAAATTACAGGGACTGAAACCGCAATTTACTCGAATATTTTTTTAAATGCATGTTGCATTTTGAAGAAACACTGGTTTAATTGACCGGAATCAATTGAACCAGGGGGTTTGAATCTCCATAAAAGGGTTATATCTTCTCGTTTGATTCGGGGGTAATTGATCTCCTTCTTCGAACAACAACTGCAAAACAAACAGTCGTTAGACTCGCCACGGGGAGAATGGGGGTTCTCTCCGTCACCACCCTCCGACGTGAGAATAAGTACAGGGTTTGATGAAGAAGAAGAAGTAATGTAAAGTGAAGTGTGTGTATGTAACTTGGAGGATTATGTCGCAACCCCCGATCCCTGATCCCCGGGAACGGGCGGACGCGAGCTCAGTGACGGTGGTATCTGGTTAGTTAATTTGGCAGCGGAATTTTCATCAGGACCGTAGTTAGGAAATATTTATCAGAGTAAAACCACCATATTCGATATTAATAATCACATGGGTAAAACCCAAGTTTCTTATTACAATACATTCATAGGGTTAAACCCTATTTTATTGAATTTAAAACATCATCTTTTAGGTAACTTTTATAGCCACATTTTTCCCAAGCCTTCAGTGCTCTTCAGCTGGCTTTTTACTAATTGGCTGTCACATTTTGTTACCTGAAACATGTTTTAAAAACATTTATCAGCGGGAAATACTGGTGAGTGAATCCCAGTTTAATCAAGAAACATTTTATCAATTAAAACAGTATTGAGAGCGATCACATTGTTTATTTCTACACAATTACTCATTCAGTACTGTCAATCCTGACTTGTGGGTCATATTACTCATTGGCTATCTCTTTATCCAATGGTAACGTCCTGTCATCCCCGACTTACTACTCACAAGGTAGTAATAGTAAATTTTGTATACAAAACCCTAACGTACCGGCAGTAATTGAAGAACTACAAAGACTCAATCACCGCTTAATCGCATTGTAAAACAATTAAGGTTTTGTAAAACATTCCAAAAAGATTAACAAAAAGAGGATAAACTCACTTTGCTATCTTAGACTTCGTGTAAGGGTTTCCTGGAAATAATCTATAATTTATACAAATGTACATAGGTTAGTATCATAACCCTTTGAAAATATTAATGATACCCTCCCCGAGACGGCATTCCAACAACTACGTCGGGCAGAACCACGACAGTTGTTACGGAACCCTAAATCAATCGGGCAGCGTATCTACTTATGAAACCGGGGTTATAATACTTACAACAGAGCAGAACCTCGCTAATTAGGGGTATAATACCCGACTATAATGCTTATAACTTCAGAAATTCGAGATTGAAAGAAAGAAATGAACGACGGAAAGTGAAACCCGATGGCCTGCTTATATAGTTGCAAAACCTGACTCTCACGCGGCCCGCGTAAAGGATAAGCGGGGCTTACGCGGCCCGCGTCAACACCTGGTCAACATGTAGCTTAGCTGGGTCAGCATGTAGGTCCGCCACGATGTCGACACGTGTCGGCTTCTGGTGTCTCCGCGTTTGATGATCTCACACGGCCCGCGTAAAAGTTAAGGTAAGCTTACGCGGCCCGCCTTAACTTATAATTTTACAGAAATCAAGTTTCAGCCTTGATACCGCCCGCGTGAGCTTGGGAATGGGACCTACGCGGCCCGCCTAAGCTTAATTTTTTATTGTTTTAATTTATTTTATATGCTATAACATATTTCGGGCTCGGTTTTCACATACGGGATGTATTATAAGACATAAGGGAATATTTTAAAATATACTAGGGTGTCGGAAATATTATGAGAGTGTTGATTTTACCACGGGTTGTTACATTCTCCCCACCTTGTTTTAGAGCTCGTCCGCGAGATCTACTGGAACAAGTGCGGATATTTCCTTTGCATTTCAGATTCGAGTTCCCATGTGTACTCAGGTCCTCTTTTGGAGTCCCATTTCACTTTGACTAGAACTAGTCTCTTGTGCTTGAGATTCTTGACTTTCCTGTCCTCAATTTGTAAAGGCCTTTCTACAAACTTGAGTTGTTCATTTACCTCTATATCCTTAAGAGGTACTATCAGTGATTCATCAGCTAAACATTTCTTGAGACTAGATACATGAAATACATCATGTATTCCTGCCATTTCCTCTAGCAATTGTAGCTGATAGGCTACAGATCCTATTCTTTTAATAATCTTAAAAGGTCCAACATACCTGGGACTTAGTTTTCCTCGTTTGATGAATCTTACTACTCCTTTCCAAGGAGAGACTTTCAACAATACTTTATCTCCTACTTTAAACTCCAATGGGTTGCGTCTGTTATCAGCATAGCTCTTCTGTCGATCACGTGCTGCTTTCAGTCGTTCCTTGACTTGAATAATCTTATCAGTTGTTTTTTGCACTATCTCAGGTCCAGATAGTTGCTTTTCCCCAATTTCTGCCCAACAGACTGGGGTTCGACACTTTCGTCCATAAAGTGCTTCGAATGGTGCAGCATTGATACTTGTGTGATAACTATTGTTATAGGAAAATTCTATTAAAGGTAAGTGATCATCCCAATTACCTCCAAAATCAATTACACAAGCTCTAAGCATGTCCTCCATTGTCTGAATTCTCCTTTCACTTTGTCCATCCGTTTGAGGATGATAAGCTGTGCTAAATTTTAACTTAGTTCCCATTGCCTTTTGGAAACTTGACCAAAAATGAGAGGTAAATCGGCTATCTCTATCAGAAACAATTGATAAAGGAATGCCATGTAAAGAAACAATTTCATTTACATATAACTTAGCTAATTGTTCCATACTAAAAGTTTCCTTCATTGGTAGGAAATGAGCTGACTTAGTTAGCCTATCTACAATCACCCAGATTGTATCATTTCCTTTCTTTGTTTTGGGTAATTTAGTAACAAAATCCATTGTTATCAATTCCCATTTCCACACTGGCATTTCTAATTGCTGTAACAAACCTGAGGATTTCTGGTGTTCAGCTTTAACTTGTGAACAGGTTAAACATTTAGAAACATATGCTGCTATGTCCTTTTTCATTCCTATCCACCAGAAATTTTTCCTTAAATCCTGGTACATTTTATCACTTCCTGGATGCATCGTATACTTAGACTTATGTGCTTCTTCTAATATACGATGACGTAGGTTTCCTAATTTAGGTATCCATATTCTCTTTTTATGGAATCTCCAAATTCCATCTATTCCTTGTTCCAATTCTTTTAGCATACCTTTTAATTTTTCAGTATCTTCCTTGATTACTGATTGTTGTGCTTCTCTTATCTGATCATTTAAATCTACTTGTAGATTTAATTTAAGAGAACGTACCCTTTTTGGCTTTTCATGATACTTTCGACTTAAAGCATCTGCTACTATATTTGCTTTTCCTTCATGATACTGGATATGACAATCATAATCACTAAGCATCTCCATCCAACGTCTTTGTCTCATATTCAAATCCTTTTGCTTAAAAATATACCTTAAACTCTTATGATCAGTGAATATGGTAAACTTACTACCATAAAGGTAATGTCTCCAAATCTTAAGAGCAAAAATTATAGCTCCTAATTCTAGATCATGGGTTGAATAATTCTCTTCGTGATTCTTAAGTTGTCTAGATGCATAAGCTATAACCTTTTGTCGTTGCATCAACACACATCCATAACCTAATTTAGAAGCGTCACAATAAACTACAAAATCTTCAGTTCCTTCTGGTAACGCTAATATGGGTGTATGGGTTAATCTTTGCTTAAGAATTCTAAATGCTTATTCTTGTTTTAATCCCCATTCAAACTTAACAGATTTACAGGTTAGCTTAGTTAAGGGAATGGCTATTCTAGAAAAATCTTGAATAAATCTTCTATAATAATCGGCCAATCCTAAGAAACTTCTAACCTCAGTTGGTGATTCAGGGGTTTTCCATTTAGTAATGCCTCGATCTTGGTTGGATCTACATGAATTCCTTCATGATTTACTAAATGTCCAAGAAACTGTACATGTTCTAACCAAAATTCGCACTTTGAAAATTTAGCATAAAGCTTTTCCTTTCTTAATAAACTTAAAAGTGCGTGCAAATGCTTTGCATGATCTTCTTTATTCTTAGAGTAAATTAGAATATCATCTATAAAAACAATTATGAATTTGTCCAAATATGGCTTACATATTCGGTTCATCATGTCCATAAATGCAGCTGGGGCATTGGTTAAACCAAATGGCATGACAGTAAATTCATAATGTCCATACCTTGTTCTGAATGCGGTTTTAGGAATATCCTCTTCATGTACCTTTAATTGATGATATCCTGATCTTAAATCGATTTTAGAGAAAAATCGAGCTCCTTGTAGTTGATCAAACAGATCATCGATTCTCGGTAATGGGTACCGGTTCTTAATCGTAACCTTGTTTAATTCACGGTAATCAATGCACATACGCATTGATCCGTCCTTCTTTTTAACAAATAGTATAGGCGCTCCCCATGGCGACGAACTTGGCTGTATGAATCCTTTCTCTAACAATTCGTCTAATTGTTTCTTTAATTCTTGCATTTCTGCCGGTTCCAAACGATAGGGTGCTTTGGCAATCGGTGATGTTCCTAGTATTAAATGAATTCTGAATTCAACTTCTCTATCTGGTGGTTGCCCTGGCAATTCTTCTGGAAATACATCTGAAAACTGAGATACTACTGGAATATCTTTTAAATCCTTTCCTTTAGTGTTAGTGATTATAGAAATCAAATACACTATAGAACCTTTTCTTATATAACTTGCAGTTTTCATCACAGAGATGAATTTTGTGGATCTAGAGGGCTTATCTCCTTTAATTGTGATTGTTTTACCTTTTTGTGAATTTACTTGAATTGACTTTTGATCACATAAAATACTAGCTTTATAGGCTATTAACCAATCCATTCCTAAAACAACATCAAATCCTGCCAAATTCATAGGATAAAGATTTGCAATAAATTTCTGATTTAAAATTTCTATTCTTGCTCCCTGCAAGATTTCAGAAATCCTAATGGTTTCTACATTGGCTATCTCTACTAAACATTCTTGTGGTAGTTTAGTTAATGATTGATTAAGAAATTTGCAAAATGATGTATTAATAAAACTTTGGTTCGCACCAGAGTCAAATAATACTTTAGCAAAAATATCATTAACTAAAAACGTACCAGCTATGACATCTGGAATCATCTTAGCTTCATCTGCAGTTAGAACAAATGCTCTAGCATTATTGGTATTTTTGTTGTTTGTAGCTGGAGCTAATTTTGGGCAATTAAGCTTGATATGACCTTGTTCTCCGCTGTTGTAACATATCTTGTTATTAGCTTTCTTCCTGCAGTCTTCCTCCTTGTGTCCCGATATTTTGCAAAAGTTACAGTATATGGAGCATCTTCCTGAATGCTTTCTTTTGCAATGCCTACAGTAGGGTGCAGAGGTAGAACCTATATTTCTTCCACGGTTAGAATTTCCAGAACGAAATTCTTGAGTCAACTTATGGGTTAGGTTCCTCCTTTGATCCTCTTCTCGGGTATAGACTAATTCATCAGTCAAGGTATTAGCTAGTTCTACAGCTTCTTCTATGGTTTGAGGTCTAGCTGCTTTGACTACGTGCCTAATCTCTCCGATTAATCCCCAGATATAACGGGAGATTAACACTGGTTCTGGTGAAGCAAGAGTTGGCACTATCCTAGCATATTCGAAGAATAACTTAGTGTACCCCTTACTATCCACACCAGTCATCCTAAGGTTTAGGAATTTGTTTGCTATCTGTTCTTTTTCATTGGGTGGGCAGAATTTCCTTTCTACCTTGTTCTTGAATTCTTCCCATTCCATATTATAGGTTCTATCACTTCCTCTTGATTGAAGGATAGTGTCCCACCATTCTAATGCTGCATTCTTAAACAGATTAGAAGCAAACAATGTCTTATCTTCTTCAGCACACTTACTTATCCTTAAGACTGCCTCAGTCTTTTCTATCCAGCGTAGGGTTGCAATGGCCCCTTCGTTGCCTGAGAATTCCATTGGTTTACAAGACCAGAATTCTTTATAAGAACAACCATAAGACACGGTTCTTCTTCTTCTTTTAGGAATAGGCATTTGAAGTACAGGTCCATTGTTCACGCTGTTTTCTGGTTCAATGGGTCGCTTACTGCTATGCTTACTTTTATTATTCGCTTCTTGAATAGTTTGAATAATAAATGGCATGGCATCTATGATTCCTTGTGCCACTATATGTTGAACAACACTATTATCCATTTGGTTTTCGGTGTTTATTGATGCTTGAATTCTCATTAACCACGTTAATGTTACTCTGGTTATCATTATTCAGATTTGCTTGATTTCCTTCGTCGGCCATCTGAATTTTAAACATTTACCCCGTTATTAATATTACAAGATAATAAGTAATATAGTTAATCACATGACACGCAATTTAACTAAAAGCGTCGATCATTGCGACTTATACTCTATTTCCATATACTATGCGTCTATTACACACTAGTACTGAAATAAAATTACAATACCAACAGAATAGAATCACACTAATAGTAATATGCATCCATACACACATATTTTATTTTATTTTATTATATTATTATTATTATTATTATTATTATTATTATTATTATTATTATTATTATTATTATTATTATTATTACTACTACCATTTCCTCCATTCTCACATTCACGGATATGGATTTATCCAAAAATCCATATTGCGTTCATCGTATTTCCATACGAGACGCTCTCCCACCTGACGCATTCTCTCACTGCTTTCTAAAATTTCCTCCCCGAAAGTCCTAAGTTCTTGGACGTTTTCTGCACTCATTGGGGGTGCAGGTTCTAGGACTGGGTTTGGAATCTGGGGTGCTGGTTCTTAATATGGGGGTGAAAGTTCCTGAAATTGGTAAGGATCCTCTAAGATCTCCCTAATATAATCATCTTGGTAATAGGGATCTAAAGGGTCCATACCTGGGTAGGCTTCTATGTTCTGTATAGGCGTGTCTTCCTGTATCGGGTAACGTTGCACAAAGTCCCTATTATCGTCCCACCAGGGGTCGTAATTTGGGTCTAGTGGGTTTGGTGCAGGTACCCTAGGGATTTCTTCTGGGTTGAAATCATGCATCTCCACTTGGTTTTCAGGATTTTCTATTTCCATTGGTTGTTCTGGGATTTGGGGTTGTGGGGCTACTAGTTGTTCCAGACTTGGGTCAGCAGCAGTTGTAGCTAAGATATGGAAATTTGCTAGGCTTCTATTAAGCATATCTTGTGTATGGGTATCTGTCTCTCGCTTAATAGCTGCTAAGGCTCTTTGCTGTTGTAACTTTCGCATTCTTTTCCTACGAGAAAAGGCTTCCTTACTGAACCATCCTCTCTTTTTATTAGGAAATGGCTCCTTCGACTGAGCTCTAAAGGAAAATATTCCTTCTTCCTGATTAGCAGAATACCCCGAAAGGGCAGGCTGTGATGAAGTACCTTCACTCCTAGGTGAATCAGACAACTGACGATTCATGTCTGAGGGTCCTTGATCACTCATACTGTAAACTAACAAATAGTCAAATAACACATAACAAATAAATACAGTTATGCATTTATTTTCATAATTTATTTCCTAACATAAAATTTAAAATTTAAGTGTCAGCAGAACACTTCTTTGGCTCAGACCAGTGGCTAGGCTCTGATACCACCTCCTGTCGCAACCCCCGATCCCTGATCCACGGGAACGGGCGGACGCGAGCTCAGTGACGGTGGTATCTGGTTAGTTAATTTGGCAGCGGAATTTTCATCAGGACCGTAGTTAGGAAATATTTATCAGAGTAAAACCACCATATTCGATATTAATAATCACATGGGTAAAACCCAAGTTTCTTATTACAATACATTCATAGGGATAAACCCTATTTTATTGAATTTAAAACATAATCTTTTAGGTAACTTTTATAGCCACATTTTTCCCAAGCCTTCAGTGCTCTTCAGCTGGCTTTTTACTAATTGGCTGTCACATTTTGTTACCTGAAACATGTTTTAAAAACATTTATCAGCGGGAAATACTGGTGAGTGAATCCCAGTTTAATCAAGAAACATTTTATCAATTAAAACAGTATTGAGAGCGATCACATTGTTTATTTCTACACAATTACTCATTCAGTACTGTCAATCCTGACTTGTGGGTCATATTACTCATTGGCTAACTCTTTGTCCAATGGTAACGTCCTGTCATCCCCGACTTACTACTCACAAGGTAGTAAATTTTGTATACAAAACCCCAACATACCGGCAGTAATTGAAGAACTAGAAAGACTCAATCACCGCTTAATCGCATTGTAAAACAATTAAGGTTTTGTAAAACATTCCAAAAAGATTAACAAAAAGAGGATAAACTCACTTTGCTATCTTAGACTTCGCGTAAGGGTTTCCTGGAAATAATCTATAATTTATACAAATGTACATAGGTTAGTATCATAACCCTTTGAAAATATTAATGATACCCTCCCCGAGACGGCATTCCAACAACTACGTCGGGCAGAACCACGACAGTTGTTACGGAACCCTAAATCAATCGGGCAGCGTATCTACTTATGAAACCGGGGTTATAATACTTACAACGGAGCAGAACCTCGCTAATTAGGGGTATAATACCCGACTATAATGCGTATAACTTCAGAAATTCGAGATTGAAAGAAAGAAATGAACGACGGAAAGTGAAACCCGATGGCCTGCTTATATAGTTGCAAAACCTGACTCTCACGCGGCCCGCGTAAAGGATAAGCGGGGCTTACGCGGCCCGCGTCAACACCTGGTCAACATGTAGCTTAGCTGGGTCAGCATGTAGGTCCGCCACGATGTCGACACGTGTCGGCTTCTGGTGTCTCCGCGTTTGATGATCTCACACGGCCCGCGTAAAAGTTAAGGTAAGCTTACGCGGCCCGCCTTAACTTATAATTTTACAGAAATCAAGTTTCAGCCTTGATACCGCCCGCGTGAGCTTGGGAAGGGGTCCAACGCGGCCCGTCTAAGCTTAATTTTTTATTGTTTTTAATTTATTTTATATGCTATAACATATTTCGGGCTCGGTTTTCACATACGGGATGTATTATAAGACATAAGGGAATATTTTAAAATATACTAGGGTGTCGGAAATATTATGAGAGTGTTGATTTTACTAAGGGTTGTTACAGATTATACCTGAATTATCCTTTATATAGCCGAAGTTTGGGCGGAAAAGTTTGTTGATGAAAACTTGACGGAAAGTGATTTTCCGTAAGCGGTTATTTTGTCTTCCATTAATCAATAACGAGTTTGTGTACACGGATCGCGGTTGTGATCAACGGCTGGGGTGATGCCACGTGGAAAGTGGGCAAGTGTGGATCTTCCTTTAATTCGGTGCCATCATCGTGATTTTGAGGAGTGCCTGGGATGACGCCACGTGGCCATTCGGTTATAACCGAATGGTTGTGCACGATGAAGACTTCTAGAAGGATACGGCTGTGATCCTATGTGGTTCTTCTTCATGCTAACTTTGTTGTAACAGAGAAGTTACTAATATCACCCAAGTCTGGATGATATTTACGCGGATATTTTGCTAGGATTTTATCCTATCTGTTATGGAAGCTAGCGCAAGGATTTGTTAGTTTCCTTTTGGCGCGCAGATGTTTAAACTGTTTTCTTTTCAAGTTCCTTTCTGTGACACCCCGTTGAAACGCTCTCACTCATACTAGCTTGTCAGTGGCTGCCTTAACTTTCGGGACGAAAGTTCTTAAAACTTGGGGATAATGTGACACTTCGGGTTTTTCCCGTGCAACCTCATTGTTTAGCTTTATGTGTACATATACTATTAAATGAAGATTTGCGAATTATCTTGAGGTATTATGTGATGCTTGTATTAAACTATGTGTATGTAATATATATATGTGTACGTATAAGTGAACCGAGACCGCGAACCCGACTCGAGACCACTTGGTCTCGAGTAAACAGTTGGGCCGTTTGGGCCGCACCATCCGCAACCCACTTAGGGTGCACCACCTTTTATAAGAACCTAAAACCCTCACACACACTTTCCTTTTCCACACTCTCTCATTTCATCCTCACTCTCTCTAGAAAACCCTTGAAACCTCAAACACAACCTCTCCTCTCCTCCTTTCTCGGATCAAATCGCCGGCAACCGAAGGACTCTCGGATTAGCTCGAGACCACCACTCGGAACTTAGTTCATCAATCCTTCATACCCTTTCATCTAGCCGGTTAGTATTTTGTACTTGTTGGATAAAATGAATGATGAGTCATGAGTTCATATCAACCGGTTAGTGTTATTAGATGCTCACTAGGTGCTTATGTGAACAATGGTGCTACTTGCCTTGATATGAAAACTCTTGTATGATAATGAGTTGCTTGAATAATGAATGTATGAGGTGCTTATGATCATCCGATTTATGATAGAAGTTTTAGGACAAATGTGTTTTAATGCATGGTAGTCATGATATATAGATTGTATGAGTGCATAATCCTGTTTTGAGTTGAACGCATGCTAGATTCAAGAGTTAAATGATCATGTTTGTTAAATAATGAAAACCCTAGATGAAGAACTTGTTGAATGTAACTTGAATATTTGAAAAATCTGATGTTTGATCCATTTTAGTTAATTGTTAGACAAGAAAACATGTTAGCAAAATTCTATTGGATAGTACATAAAATCATGCACATGAAATCCTATTGGTTAGTACATGTCTTGGCTGGCGTTCTAGAAACAACAATGTTGGAGTCGAAACCTTCGATCTCGACTCGAGACCATCGTGTTACAACTCGAGACCCCTAGTCTCGACTCGAGACAATGTCCAAATAACACAAAACAGATTTCAGGGACTCGAGACCATCAAAGTCTCGACTCGAGATCTTCCGATTGCGACTCGAGACTGAACTCGAGATCCCTAACGTTGCGACTCATACCTGCACTACTCGAGACCACACCACTACAACTCGAGACCATTTGGTTGCGACTCGAGACCTCTCGGTCTCGACTCGAGACCACCTTGTCTCGAGTGGGCTACTGGTCTCCGTTATTGGGCCAAAGTGTATGGACTGTTCATGCATGATTACTGTTTGACTGGACTACGTGTTACTTGTTACTGTTTGACTGTACCATTATTAGAGCAGGCCCAATAACTCAAAACTGTATGCAGACCATGTGTTAGATACGTGTAGGATATACGTGATTATCTGTATCCGAGCCTGACCTATACTGGTAACCATATTAGGACGTGGTGACCGGCATCCATAACCGAGTAAACTAAACTACCGAGCAACCCAAGGTGAGTTCACAACTATTAAAGCATGCGTTCCCGGTGGTTTTGGGAAACAGAGACTTAATCAACGCTATCCCCGCGTAAGGGATACAAACTTACTTTTCTTCCCTTGTTACTGGGAACAAACTTACTTACTTCCCTTGTTACTGGGAACTCTTGGTTAATTATTGTTTATACGAAATGCAACAAGCAACACTAAACGAAACTCTATCACTTAAGTCCCTACCATTTAATACCGATTAGTCGCCGGGGCCTGGCGAATGGGTTATTAGTTAATAGCGCTATTTAGGTGTAACCAGCCTCACACCGACCCTTGTTACTGGGAACGGGAGTGAACTAATGTACTATGGCAAACCGTCAATGATGATAGAACATTGACAAACGGGGCACTACGGAAACGTACGGTTAAGTAAGTATTCGGTATTGGAAAAACAGTTTAGTCGCTTACTTATGGGGTAGCTCCCCATCGCATGTATAAACGGATAAATTAACTGGTGAAACAAGTTTTTGGTAATTAAAACTGGACAACTCGTGGACTCGCCAACATTTTTGTTGATATCCTACTGCATGCTTTGCAGGTACTCAGTGACTCAGGAGCTTGCAGCTTGGGAATGTGTAGTGGTCGCCTAGCCCTTGTGTTAGGTTTTAAATAATCTTGAACTATGAACTTTGTTTTGAAACTGTTTGGTCTATGCTTCCGCTGTTTACTTAAACTATTATTCGAACATAAACCTTTAAAACTTTAAACTATGATGTTTACTAACTATTGTAGTTGGTGAATATTTTTACTATTAATCAATGCTCAGTATGATTGGTGGCTGGATCCTGGTCGGTCACGCCTCCAAGCGGTGGTACTCCGCATGTGGATTTTGGGGGTGTGACAGATTGGTATCAGAGCCATTGGTTATAGTGAACTCGGTTTTAAAAAGAAAGTCTTTTTGAGAAAAACCAGACTATAACCCGTGACGACACTACACTCCAAGGGCAAGACTCAGCTTATTAGACCTCATAGCTCGGACTTGTGTTTACTTGCTTGTTTCAGGGCCGGCCCAATAGGTATTTGGACCTAGGCCAAGGCGTAGGGCCTCCTAAGTTCAAGGGCCTCAGGATTTTTAGGTTTCCCCTTCGTCAGTTATGATCAACTTACAACCCTCATGAATTTGGGCCTCAGTTTTTAACAGAGCCCAAAATAATAAAGTTCCTTTTAAATCTAGGGTCGCACGCACAGTGCTTCTTTCCTTTTAATTCTAGGGCCGCACACATGATCCTCTCACTTCCTCGCGATTCCAAACGTCACCACGCTTCTTCTGAGTTTTGATTACCTTTGCGGCTCTACCAGACACCAGTCTAATTCGTTGCTGAGGTTAATTATTGCCTCCCAATTCATGATTTGGGGATAAATCAGGGGAGCAATTAATGTTAGTTTTGGAATCTGGATATCAGGTAATGATTATTTATATGATTATGTTATATATGTGTGTTTTACACAATCAATCTTTGCCCTAAAATTCGAAATTTTAAATTGATTCTTTGTCTTTGTTATTGTGCTCGAGATTTTGACTCTACTTGTGGAATTACAAGTTGAGATTGGGCTGCGTTTGGAAGGCAGAGAACATATTCAAGACTTTCAGATGGGAGAAGGAAGAGTGAATTGGCTATTGGACAGGTAACTTTTTAAACATTTCAATTGTTATTTGATATTTGTTAGAAATTGGTGATTGTTATTTGTTATTAGTTAGGCGATATCTAATTGAAATGTGCTAGAAATTGGGGATTGCCGGTCCCAAGCCCGGGTAAAGGAGGAGGGTTTTGTTACTAAATATGAAAAGGATAATTTTACCAAAGGGCCTCCACTTCATTGTTCGCTTAGGGTCTCCAAAAATGTAGGAACGGCCCTGGCTTGTTTACTTTATGTTATTACTCTACTATACGTACTAGTGTGCCTAATTAGATAGATGTGTATTCCTCTTCTACCTCATTCTCGATACATTACGACATCACACTCATACTGTGTTTTCTGGCTATGAAGACAATGAGTGGACGCGGAAGAGGAAACGTTAACATGACTCAGGCTCAGTTCACCAACTTGCTCAACACGGTGGCTGCAGCTTTCGCAGCTCACCCTGGAGGTCAGCCTGCGCCTGCGCAGCCACGTGTTTGTACTTTCAAAGCCTTCATGGATGGCAAGCCTCTCCCTTTCAACGGCACTAAGGGTGCCATAGGCCTTCTGCACTGGATTGAAAAGGCCGGAGCTGTCTTTGCGGTCTGCGAGTGTCCCCCTGCTAACTGGGTTAAGTTCGCGACTGGTACGCTTGAAGGAAACGCGCTTTCATGGTGGAAAGCACAGATTCAGATGCTGGGTCTGGAAACTGCTAATGCTACTGCGTGGGAAGATTTCAAGGACATGATCAAAGAGGAGTACTGCCACAGGGATGACATCCACAAACTCGAGAACGAATACTATGAGCTCAAGATGGTTGGATCAGAGATTGAGACCTACACCAAGCAGTCCAACGACTATGCTGCACTTTGCCCAAACATGTCCCGACCTATGTATCGAAGGATCGAATTGTACATCAAAGGTTTGGTCCCAGAAATCCAGAGCCATGTAACCTCAGCCAACCTCAATACCATACAGCCCGTGGTCCGTCATGCTCACAAACTCACCAATCAGGCTGTGGAGGAGGGCAAGTTGCCCAAGAGGATCAGTGCTACTGTTGGAACTTCTAGAGATAACAAACGAAAGTGGGATGGAAGTCAGGGAAAGGATGCTAACCCCACTCAGGCCCCAGTTCAACAAAGGAAGACTGAAAGCAACAAGGGCCCTCAGCAACAGGGTGGCTATCGAGGAAACCACCCCAAGTGTAACAAACGTAATCGACACCACTGTGGGCCATGTGGCAAAGGTCAGTGTCAGCGATGCAATAAGATGGGGCATGAAGCCAAAGACTGTAGGAGTCAGTTCCCAGCTAGGCAGAATCAACAACAACCACAACAGCAACAAGGAAACAATCGTGAATGCTACAAATGTGGGGCAATAGGGCACATGCGAAAGGATTGCCCTCAGTTGAACCAGAATCGCAACAACAATAATCAAGGCGCTGGGAACAACAACAACAACAACAACAACCAAGGAGCTGGAAACAATGCAAGGGCATTCGTGATTGGGGCTGCTGAAGCAAGGAACGACCCCAACGTAGTGGCGGGTAAGTTCCTACTCAATGATCGTTATGTTTCCGTATTATTTGATTCTGGAGCAGATGCTAGTTATGTATCCCTACGCCTTAGTAAGAAACTTAAGTCCGCTCTTACGCCGTTAAGCTCTATGCACATCGTTGAAATAGCTAATGGTAGAAACCTCGAGGCCTCACACGTTATTCGTAACTGCAAACTAGAACTGTCTGGTCAGACCTTCCGTATCGATCTCTACCCCATCATTCTCGGAAGCTTCGACGTCGTCATTGGTATGGATTGGTTATCCAAGCATCGAGCTGAAATCCTCTGCCAAGAGAAAGCTATTCGTATTCCCCGTCCTCCTGGCAAGCCCCTTATAGTTCAAGGCGACAAAAGTGGAGAAGTCACAGGCATCATTTCATTCTTAAAAGCCTAGAAGTGTTTACGAAAGGGGCACACCGCTATCTTAGCACTCGTTGCCGACACGCAGAAAAAGGAAAGCAGGATTGAAGATTTTCCTGTTGTACGTGACTACCCTGAAGTATTTCCTGAAGAACTACCTGGACTCCCTCCTCACCGTCAGGTCGAATTCTAAATCGAACTAGCTCCCGGAGCAGCACCTATAGCTCGTGCACCTTATCGACTAGCTCCCGCGGAACTCAAGGAACTTTCTACTCAACTACAAGAACTTTTGGACAAGGGTTTTATCCGTCCTAGCTCATCACCCTGGGGAGCCCCAGTGCTTTTTGTTAAAAAGAAGGATGGCACATTCCGAATGTGCATTGATTACCGCGAACTGAACAAGGTTACCATCAAGAATCGTTATCCACTTCCCCGTATCGACGATCTGTTCGACCAACTGCAAGGGTCGAGCTATTATTCCAAGATCGATCTGCGATCGGGTTATCACCAACTGAGAGTCCGCGACGAGGACATCTCTAAGACTGCTTTCAGAACCCGCTATGGCCACTACGAATTCCTTGTTATGCCTTTCGGAATGACCAACGCACCTGCAATCTTCATGGATCTCATGAACCGAGTATGCAAACCCTACCTCGACAAGTTCGTGATTGTGTTCATTGACGACATCCTAATTTACTCGAAAAGTTAAGGAGAGCATGAACGACACCTACGTCTTATTCTCGAACTCCTTCGCGACGAGAAACTGTACGCCAAATTTTCGAAATGTGATTTCTGGCTTAGAGAAGTCCATTTCGTTGGGCACATAGTCAATCAGGATGGGATTCATGTCGACCCCGCTAAGATCGAATCCATTAAGAATTGGCCTATACCTAAGACTCCGACCGAAATTCGCCAATTCTTGGGATTGGCAGGATACTATCGAAGATTTATCAAGGGATTCTCTAAGATCGCTCAACCACTTACGACCCTCACTCAGAAGGGTGTTGCTTATAAGTGGAATGATGCACAGGAATCTGCCTTTCAGGAACTAAAGAAGAACCTTTGTAGTGCTCCTATTCTTTCCTTACCTGAAGGTACCGACGACTTTGTTGTTTACTGCGACGCTTCTATTCAAGGACTTGGTTGCGTGCTGATGCAACGCGAGAAAGTTATTGCTTACGCTTCACGACAGCTCAAGATCCACGAACGGAACTACACGACACATGACTTAGAATTCGGAGCTGTAGTTTTCGCTCTCAAGATTTGGAGACATTACTTGTACGGTACTAAGTGCACGATTTACACTGATCACAAGAGTCTCCAACACATAATGGAACAAAAGGAGTTGAATATGCGGCAACGCCGATGGGTCGAACTCCTAAATGACTACGAGTGTGCGATTAAATATCATCCAGGCAAGGCTAATGTGGTGGCAGATGCCCTCAGCAGGAAGGAAACCAAACCTAAGCGCGTTCCTGCCTTACAGCTCACCATCCACTCGAACCTCCCTAAGCAAATCCGAAACGCTCAGGTCGAAGCGTTGAAAGCCGAGAACGTCAGGGCTGAGTCCCTGCGAGGATCAAGGAAACGGCTAGAACAAAAAGAAGATGGTGCTTACTACGTAAACGGGCGTATATGGGTCCCACTTTACGGGAATTTGCGCGAGCTAGTAATGGAGGAAGCCCATAAGTCCCGTTACTCAGTACATCCGGGTTCAGATAAGATGTACCACGACTTAAGGACTACCTATTGGTGGCCTGGCATGAAGGCCCACATAGCAACCTATGTCAGAAAATGTTTGACTTGTGCAAGAGTCAAGGCTGAGTATCAGAAACCATCGGGCCTGCTCCAACAACCGGAGATTCCACAGTGGAAATGGGAGCAAATTTCCATGGACTTTGTTACTGGCTTGCCTAGGTCTCAACGCGGAAATGACACCATTTGGGTAATAGTGGACCGATTAACTAAGTCTGCACACTTTTTGGCCATTAAAGAAACAGACAAGTTCTCTACCTTAGCAGAGGTATACTTAAAGGAAGTGGTTTCGAAGCACGGGGTGCCGACCTCTATTATTTCCGATCGAGACGCGCGTTTTACTTATGAGTTGTGGCAAGCTATGCACAAATCTTTTGGCTCACGTTTAGACATGAGCACCGCTTATCACCCCCAAATGGATGGGCAGTTTGAACGCACCATCCAAACCCTTGAGGACATGCTTAGGGCATGTGTGATCGATTTTGGCAAGGGTTGGGAAAGGCACCTACCGTTAGTAGAATTCTCCTACAACAACAGCTACCACACCAGCATCCAGGCAGCACCCTTTGAGGCATTGTACGGTCGTAAATGCCGATCGCCTCTCTGCTGGGCGGAGGTCGGTGACAGCCAGATCACAGGTCCAGAACTTGTGGTAGACACTACGGAAAAGATTGCCCAGATTAGGCAACGCATGGCGGCAGCTCGTGACCGTCAGAAGAGCTACGCTGATAAGGATAGGAAACCGCTAGAGTTCCAGGTTGGTGATCGGGCTCTACTTAAAGTCTCACCCTGGAAGGGTGTGGTTCGTTTTGGAAAACGGGGCAAGCTTAATCCGCGATATGTCGGACCATTCAAAATTACCGAAAAGATCGGTAAGGTCGCTTACAGATTGAATCTGCCTGAAGAGCTGAGTGCTGTACACAACGTCTTCCACGTGTCTAATCTGAAGAAGTGTCTGTCAGATGAAACACTCATCATTCCTTTTAAGGAACTCACTATTGACGAACAGCTACACTTTACTGAGGAACCGATTGAGATCATGGATCGAGAGATCAAAACCCTCAAACGTAGCCAGATACCCCTCGTGCGAGTCCGATGGAACTCGCGACGTGGCCCAGAGTTTACCTGGGAGCGGGAAGACCAGATGAAGCACAAGTATCCCCAGCTGTTCCCTAATGAAACTCCCAGCACTGAAGCTACAACCGAATTTCGGGACGAAATTCCAAGCTAACGGGGGGATGATGTGACACCCCGTTGAAACGCTCTCACTCATACTAGCTTGTCAGTGGCTGCCTTAACTTTCGGGACGAAAGTTCTTAAAACTTGGGGATAATGTGACACTTCGGGTTTTTCCCGAGCAACCTCATTGTTTAGCTTTATGTGTACATATATTATTAAATGAAGATTTGCGAATTATCTTGAGGTATTATGTGATGCTTGTATTAAACTATGTGTATGTAATATATATATGTGTACGTATAAGTGAACCGAGACCGCGAACCCGACTCGAGACCACTTGGTCTCGAGTAAACAGTTGGGCCGTTTGGGCCGCACCATCCGCAACCCACTTAGGGTGCACCACCTTTTATAAGAACCTAAAACCCTCACAAACACTCTCCTTTTCCACACTCTCTCATTTCATCCTCACTCTCTCTAGAAAACCCTTGAAACCTCAAACACAACCTCTCCTCTCCTCCTTTCTCGGATCAAATCGCCGGCAACCGAAGGACTCTCGGATTAGCTCGAGACCACCACTCGAAACTTAGTTCATCAATCCTTCATACCCTTTCATCTAGCCGGTTAGTATTTTGTACTTGTTGGATAAAATGAATGATGAGTCATGAGTTCATATCAACCGGTTAGTGTTATTAGATGCTCACTAGGTGCTTATGTGAACAATGGTGCTACTTGCCTTGATATGAAAACTCTTGTATGATAATGAGTTGCTTGAATAATGAATGTATGAGGTGCTTATGATCATCCGATTTATGATAGAAGTTTTAGGACAAATGTGTTTTAATGCATGGTAGTCATGATATATAGATTGTATGAGTGCATAATCCTGTTTTGAGTTGAACGCATGCTAGATTCAAGAGTTAAATGATCATGTTTGTTAAATAATGAAAACCCTAGATGAAGAACTTGTTGAATGTAACTTGAATATTTGAAAAAATCTGATGTTTGATCCATTTTAGTTAATTGTTAGACAAGAAAACAAGTTAGCAAAATTCTATTGGATAGTACATAAAATCATGCACCTGAAATCCTATTGGTTAGTACATGTCTTGGCTGGCGTTCTAGTAACAACAATGTTGGAGTCGAAACCTTCGATCTCGACTCGAGACCATCGTGTTACAACTCGAGACCCCTAGTCTCGACTAAAGACCATGTCCAAATAACTCAAAACAGATTTCAGGGACTCGAGACCATCAAAGTCTCGACTCGAGATCTTCCGATTGCGACTCGAGACTGGACTCGAGATCCCTAAGGTTGCGACTCATACCTGCACTACTCGAGACCACACCACTACAACTCGAGACCATTTGGTTGCGACTCAAGACCTCTCGGTCTCGACTCGAGACCACCTTGTCTCGAGTGGGCTACTGGTCTCCGTTATTGGGCCAAAGTGTATGGACTGTTCATGCATGATTACTGTTTGACTGTTTGACTGGACTACGTGTTACTTGTTACTGTTTGACTGTACCATTATTAGAGCAGGCCCAATAACTCAAAACTGTATGCAGACCATGTGTTAGATACGTGTAGGATATACGTGATTATCTGTATCCGAGCCTGACCTATACTGGTAACCATATTAGGACGTGGTGACCAGCATCCATAACCGAGTAAACTAAACTACCGAGCAACCCAAGGTGAGTTCATAACTATTAAAGCATGTGTTCCCGGTGGTTTTGGGAAATGGAGACTTAATCAACGCTATCCCCGCGTAAGGGATACAAACTTACTTTTCTTCCCTTGTTACTGGGGACAAACTTACTTACTTCCCTTGTTACTGGGAACTCTTGGTTAATTATTGTTTATACGAAATGCAACAAGCAACACTAAACGAAACTCTATCACTTAAGTCCCTACCATTTAATACCGATTAGTCGCCGGGGCCTGGCGAACGGGTTATTAGTTAATAGCGCTATTTAGGTGTAACCAGCCTCACACCGACCCTTGTTACTGGGAACGGGAGTGAACTAATGTACTCTGGAAAACCGTCAATGATGATAGAACATTGACAAACGGGGCACTACGGAAACGTACGGTTAAGTAAGTATTCGGTATTGGAAAAACAGTTTAGTCGCTTACTTATGGGGTAGCTCCCCATCGCATGTATAAACGGATAAATTAACTGGTGAAACAAGTTTTTGGTAATTAAAACTGGACAACTCGTGGACTCGCCAACATTTTTGTTGATACCCTACTGCATGCTTTGCAGGTACTCAGTGACTCAGGAGCTTGCAGCTTGGGAATGTGTAGTGGTCGCCTAGCCCTTGTGTTGGGTTTTAAATAATCTTGAACTATGAACTTTGTTTTGAAACTGTTTGGTCTATGCTTCCGCTGTTTACTTAAACTATTATTCGAACTTAAACCTTTAAAACTTTAAACTATGATGTTTACTAACTATTGTAGTTGGTGAATATTTTTACTATTAATCAATGCTCAGTATGATTGGTGGCTGGATCCTGGTCGGTCACGCCTCCAAGCGGTGGTACTCCGCATGTGGATTTTGGGGGTGTGACACTTTCTAGAACCAGTGTGCGGCCGCGCAAGGTTCTTAGGAAGAGGTTTGTTGTTGGTGACGCTGTGGTATGGTCTTAAACGCCTAAGCAGGGTTTTTTGGGACCTTACCCCTTCAAGTCCACCCAGTCTAGTGTTGCTCTTATGCAAATAAGTGGAACACTGGACTACAAGAGGTGAATGGCTTTTGTTGTGGAGTTTTTAAGCTTAAAAAATGGAAAACTTCTTGGAGAAGATATTTATATTACTTTATTTATTATCTAAGCAGTTAATGCGGAAAAATATCGGTTATCGGTCAAGGACCGATATTTGAGATATCGTTTATCGCGGTGAGATATCGGTGAGATATCGGTAATTTATAATATCATGCATATATATATATATAGAACCTATATAATATATGTATATTAATATCTAGAACCTATATAATATATGTATACAACATCTTTATGCACTAACTTGTAAAAGTCTAAGGTTAATCTGGTGAACCAATACTCTTGAGTATCCGCTGGAAGTAGATCTGAGCAATTATGAACTCCTGTTTGCATAATAGAGCTCTTTTCCTCAGGATAAGTGTTGCTACTATCTATTTTGCCCATGATTCCGTCGATCTGAGTATCCTGGGTTGGATTACCCTTGGTTTCAGATCGAGGACTTGATGGGTGAATTGGCGAGTTTTCTTCCATGGAGAACAGAGAATGAGGATAAAGTGAATCGAAACAAGAAAATGTGAATAAAAACTGAGAAATCGGTGGGCGCCAATGAAGAAACGCTGGTTTAATTGACTGGAATCAACTGAACCAGGGGGTTTGAATCACCATAAAAGGGTTATATCTTCTCGTTTAATTCGGGGGCAATTGATCTCCTTCTTCGAACAACAACTACAAAACAAACCGCCGTTAGTGTCGCCACGGGGAGAATGGGGGTTCTCTCCGTCACCACCCTCCGGCGTGAGAATAAGTACAGGGTTTGATGAAGAAGAAGAAGTAATGTAAAGTGAAGTGTGTGTGTGTAACTTGGAGGATTATACCTGAATTATCCTTTATATAGCCGAAGTTTGGGCGGGAAAGTTTGTTGATGAAAACTTGACGGAAAGTGCTTTTCCGTAAGCGGTTATTTTGTCTTCCGTTAATCACTAACGAGTTTATGCACACGGATCGCGGTTGTGATCAACGGCTGGGGTGTTGCCATGTGGAAAGTGGGCAAGTGTGGATCTTCCTTTAATTCGGTGCCATCATCGTGATTTAGAGGAGTGCCTGGGATGACGCCACGTGGCCATTCGGTTATAACCGAATGGTTGTGCATGATGAAGACTTCTAGAAGGATACGACTGTGATCCTATGTGGTTCTTCTTCATGCTAACTTTGTTGTAACAGAGAAGTTACTAATATCACCCAAGTCTGGATGATATTTACGCGGAGGTTTTGCTAGGATTTTATCATATCTGTTATGGAAGCTGGCGCAAGGATTTGTTAGTTTCCTTTTGGCGCGCAAATGTTTAAACTGTTTTCTTTTCAAGTTCCTTTCTAGAATCAGTGCGCGACCGCGTAAGGTTCTTAGGATAGGGTTTGTTGTTGGTGACGCTATGGTATGGTCCTAAACGCCTAAGCAGGGTTTTTTGGGACCTTACCCCTTCACATTTGCCATGCTCTTACATGTAGCATAACTCCTACAATTGGTATACAACATTTATATATGAAATGTTGCGTTTTATCATATTGGTATATATAATTTATAACTGATACTTTACAGAAAAGGTAGGTTAACAGTTTATCACTAAACAATGATACTTTTCTTATTTGGGTCCCTTTATATTAGGTTTAAGATAAATAACTATTCCCAGGGCGGGCTACAAGCAAGTGAAGGGTGGGCCTGCGATCAGGGCCCAAATCAATATAGCGTCTGAATTTTTTTTAATTATATATATATATATATATATATATATATATATATATATATATATATATATGGAAGGTTATCTTGAGAACGGTAAATATTGCGAGAACCGTGAGAACGAATGAAAAAACCAATCAAAACCAAATTTTTTTTAATACAATCCTCATTGTAATTAAGATACAATATCAAAAAAAAAATTACAACATCAAATAGTTCATTTCTCCTTTCAAAATCACCCTTTTTAGATTTTTTATACATGTGTAAATATAACAGATTTACACATGTGTAAATGGCAAACTTACACTTGTGTAAATTTTCTTTATTTACGAATTCACGTAAATTTAAGCGTGTCAATTAAATTTCTAACATTGTATTCGAATAATAATGATAAGTGTAGAATTTTTTTTTGAATTTGAATTGTTTTTTACCAAGTTCTTGCCGTTTTTTCATTTGTTCTCACGGTTCTTACAATATTTAGCGTTATATATATATATATATATATATAGGGGAGGGTTATCTTGAGAACACTAAATATTGCGAGAACCGTGAGAACGAAAGAAAAAACCAATCAAAACCATTTTTTTAATACAAACCTCATTGTAATTAAGATACAACATCAAAAAAAGAATTTACAAATCAAATAATTTATTTCTACTTTCAAAATCACTCTTTTTAGTTTTTTTTACACATGTGTAAATATAACAGATTTACATATGTGTAAATGTGTAACTTACACATGTGTAAATTTTCTTTATTTACGAATTCACGTAAATTTCAACGAGTAAATTAAATTTCTAACATTGTATTCGAATAATAATGATAAGTGTAGAATTTTTTTTTGAATTTGAATAGTTTTGTACAAAGTTCTCGCGGTTTTTTCATTTGTTCTCACGGTTCTTACAATATTTAGCGTTCTCATTTAAACCTTCCCATATATATATATATATATATTTGGATGTTTTTATAAATAAGGGTCTTTGTATAACAAGTTTAAAACTCAATTAAAAGTTTTATAAATAAGAGCCTACTTAAAAGGCCCAATGGCCAATCTTAAAAAGTCTAGATATTTTTATAAATAAGGGTCTGTGTGTAAGAATTTTAAAACCTAATTAAAAGTTTTACAAAGAAGGGCCTGCTTAAAAGACCCAAAGTTTTATAAACCCAATTAACAAACCCAATCCCAGGACCCAAGTGACTAATAAACAAAAGTTTTTCAAAATTATAACCCAATTGTGGGAAAACAGAACACGATCAACATTCACGTTCAGTCGTTCATCATCATCAGATATCAGACGAAGGCCCTGACTTGGGGGATTCATCATCATCGCAGCAAAGGAGGGGATTTATAGGTCTAAATCAAGGATATCCTCATCATCATCGACACAGGAGGTGTTTCAAAGGCGAATCCAGGGTTTTGTGGGGTGGATAATCTTGAGATTGAGGTATAGAATTCTTATAATTCTTTTTTTTTTTATTTTAGAACCTTTGGTCTTATTGTGTGATTCTGATTTCATATGTTTAGGGCCCTAAATGCTAATGTTTAGTAACTTTGTTGAATACTTTAGTAAGTAGGTTCGATACTTTGATCATTTTTGCTATACTATTTTTGTTAATTTGTTTTATCAATTTCATAACAATTATTGTTGTATCTATATATTTGATTAAATGATTGATGAGTTTATATTACATGAAGATTTGCGAATAGGGCCCAAATTTTTTTATCTCGAACAGGGCCAATTTTTTTTTGTGATTTTCGAAGACGACTCTCTTACCTTGCATGCTTTCCTTCGAAACATGATATATTTGTGTTTGTGTGTATGCATATGTGTGTGATGCGCGTCTGCTATGTGATCTAGGTCACCAATACGCATTTGATAGTTATCGAGTATATACGCTTAAAAACATATATATCACTTTCCTCATATACTTTCGACTATAATTTTGCTTTTGCTTTGTCTTGTTTATCTTTTTTGAAGTATAAGGCCATGGGTGTACCTTCACGCCTCTTAACTACACATAGGCGTCACGTCATCCACTTAACCCTCTTTCACTTGACCTCACACTGTAACACCCCGTGTTTTCAGGAGTCAAAGTCAAAGTCAAGGTCAAAGTCAACGACCGATTGAACGAATTTGACTTATAGTGATTTCCTTATTTTAATTGTATTATGTGGAGTAAGTGTTGTTAATTGCTAAAATCGATATGTGTTAATCGATATCTAATCGACTTACGACTGTTAAATATAGGAAGTAACAATGCGATAAAGTTAACTAATCGATAATCAAGCTATGCTACTCGACATCGAATCATGATACAAACCGCAACTCGACTTAATCTGGTTAATTATACGTGTGTGTGTGCCTTATGTGTTACTTATGCGTGTTATATATATATATATATATATATATATATATATATATATATATATATATATATATGTTGTGGAAATCAATCGAACTCAATCGAAACTCGAAACGCAATCGAACTCGAATCCGAATCGACAATCGAACTATGATAATTAGTAGTTGGGACTAAAAGTAATTTGACTAGAAACCCTATCGTGACGAGCCGCGCGCAATCGAAATCGAAACATCAAAAATCGTCGCGTCAAACAATCGAACCAGGTGCCATCCGGCCGGATAGCCACTGCGCTACCAAAACAGACGTCATCCGACCGGATCGTAATCCGGGCGGTATGTCATCCGGTCGGATAACCCTTTCCTCTTTTGGAATCCTATAAATACCCCTGTCATTGTCATTCTTTCCATTTCTGGAAACTCTCTGTCCGAACCAATCGTGCTCCTCACCTTTTCTTCGATTTCTCTCAATCCAGGTAAGATCTCGCCCTAAATCTTGTACTTTCTTGATCTATACGCACTCCTACACCTTTCTATCTTTTAAATCTTAACTTTCAACCGTGAAATCACTAGATTTCGGGTGTTCTAGGGTGACGTCATCATGTGTTCTTCAAGAACTTCATGTTTTGACTTCAGTCCACCAAGAACAACCGAGATCTAACCGATTTCACGCAAACATACAAAGATCTTGTAAAGATCTCGACACAAGAATGGTGAGAAAGGATTGAAAGATGGTTTAACTTTCTTTCAACTCTTTTGCACTCGAAACACTCAAAACCGATAGGATCCGACCCTGATATAGTCTTCTACTCGATTGTAGTGTTGTACTAGCTCAAGATCCGGATTCTACTCACGAGACTACCGATTTCGGGTTAGCCAAGACCAACCGTCTCGAGCCGGTAACCGGCCGGACTAGGGTGATTCCTGGTCGGGTGGGTCATCTGGGTCGAACTAGAGGTTCTGTTGACTAACACGTTGTCAAAGTGTCTCGACATAACGACAAACCTTCAAAACGACCAAGTGTAGGACGAACATGACAATCAGAACGGATTACTGTCCGAACGGATTGCTGTCCGATCGGATAGGTCATCCGAGCGGATTGTCATCCGAACGGATCACACTTGGGTCCCACTTTTAAAACAATCTTAACTGAAGTTTGAGTATCGAACGAATTGCAATCCGATCGGACGACCATCTGACTGGATTACTCTTCGGATCATGAGATACTAAGACTTTAAAGACTTAAACAATTTTTAACTTGTTCAATAACAAGGTTGCCATCCGATCGAATGACACTTCTGTTGTGAGCTTGTCTTCCCTAAGCAATCTCACCACCAGGTTACCGTCCGACCGGATGACCATCCGAACGGATTGTCATCCGCACGACCAGTCACCCGATCGACCGACTTGATGGATAGAGATACTTCAATGTTTTTAAAATACTACAACGAAAACTTCAAAAGTCAAACCATCATACACAAACACATACTTCTTATAGGAAGAAACAATCCACTCGAATCGTCATCCGACCGGACAAGCTGTCCGACCGGATGACCACCCGAACGGATTGTTATCCGCACGGATTGCTGTCTGATCGGATTACCATCCGATCGAACCACTATCCGACCCTTTCATACCTTGTGACATTTTACGCATCACTTATCGTTATACACTCTAATCTACTCAGGCTAATCTTACTTGCTAAGCGCTCCCTTCAATCCATTAATCGCTGTGAGTATACTCGATCCCTTTTTGCTTTAAGCACTTTTGGGTGTTACATACGTTAAAACTATTCAAATCACATCAATCACACTACTCAATACTATTTGAACGCTAACCGTTAATGCATGTTATACGTGGCTTATGAATGCTTGTTTGTTATGTTTACACATGGAATGTTGTCTACCTGCCTTAGCAACGATAGTAGTATAGTTTGGACTCAGCACCCGTTCACACGGGGGTTGTTAAGGATCATTTACTTGCATGGATTATGGTGGTAATCATGTATTGCGAACTGCCTCGGGCAGTCAACCCGCAGTCATTGGTATCGATGGATCTATGTCGATAACTAACGTGCTTCATTTCACTATGTGTATGTGCTGGTTATGCGTAAACGAATTCGAACTCTATATGTTATTATCAAACTTGTATGCTCACCTTTACATTATATGTATTGACTTTTATTTTAACGTATGTGACAGGTGCTTAGGACGCACACTTGGTAGGAATTTGAAGCTAGAATAAAGCTTTAGAGCCCAACAAATAGTTGTCTGTAGTGGTCAAACTAAGGGTCTCTAGAAGTAGATAAACAATTGCTCTATTTTGAAATCTGAGTTGTTGGAACAGAACATTTTGCCTAGATTTTTGTCTGTAATAATTATTTTGCTGTTTGAGATACGGTATGAGACGTATTATTTAAATTGAATAGTATTGATAATTGTTATGGAAACTTCTGGACAATCTGTTTCGCTCAGTGTTATGCCCCGATGATTCCGCCATCGGTTGGGGTGTGACACACACCAACGAAATGGTTTAACCCCCATTAACGCCCCTTAAATTAATTAAAATACATGTACATAGCATCTTGTGTGTGTACAAATTTCCCAATGCTTGATTCTCTCTCTCTCTCTCCTAGTTAACTTCTTAACACGTGAAGCTTTTAATGCCCTTTAACACCCTCCAGGAGCGGTATGAAAAGTGTTAACGGATGCCAACTAGTATTAACAACTATGGGTGTTAGAGTATACGTGGCGACCTAACATTACGTGATAGATTCGGGAGGATAATTAATTAAGGGAACACTAATAATGGGAATGGGAAGCATTAAGGGAGAATAAATATTTGGAAAATAAGAGATAACTCCATAATAGAAGAAAGTTTTATACAACCCTTTTTTTCTTCGACATAGGCGATCAATAGCTTAACCGGTATAAAATTCCAAGACCGTGAATTATAATGGATAGCCCACACTACTTTCCTCCACAACCCATTTGACTCTATCTTGAATCTCCACCACCACTTCACAAGTATCGAAAGGTTTGCATCCCGGAGAGTCCTGAAACCCAAACCCCCATACTTAACTGGGGCTACCACATTGTCCCAAGCCATCCAACTCATTTTAGAATCTTCTTCTGTCCCACCCCAAAAAATATTCGCCAGAGACTTTCTAGTTGTTTCAAAACTTAGGCAGGAGCTTTATAAAGAGAGAAAAAAATAAGTTGGTAAAGTTTAAGCATAATAACAGAAACTAGTAAACGAACCCGGATTACTTTGTGACCATGTAATATAACCTCAGAGGGTTATACTACTATATAATATGGTCACAAAGGAACCCTAAATCAGTAACCTAATAGTCTAATTCGGTTCATAATCGAAAGTGAAAGCAGAAGTCAAACTTCACGACTTTCGGTCACGAACCGACCCTAAAACTGGAATTGACGAGCCGAACATGTTTACACACGTTCTTATAATTATTACCAAGTTATTTAAGTTTTAAAACATATTTTAAAATATTTTAAAATCAGTTTATAATTATTTCAGAAACTGGCCCGTTTGACTTTTAAAATACTAATTTGTTGACTCGTCGAATGACCAAGCAAACGTGATTCTTAGGAGGTGCCCTTTTGAGTTATGATCAAGTAACCATGTTCGCTACGAACAATGGCTGGACCAATAAGGTCTAAGCCGAAAGTCAAGCATTTATCGAAAATACTCGACTTTCGGCTTTTAAAAGCCTACTAAACGAAAAGGAACTGAAAGGAACACTTACAAAGTGATCCTTAGATGAAAATAACTTGGTTTGGAGTTTCGCAATTTACTGGGATGCTCCAGGAGAAGAGATAGAGGAGAAAATTTGAAAGGTGCAAGGAATGAGGCACCCCAAAGCCTCTATTATACTTGAACAACCCACCCTTAGATCATGCCATGTGTTAGAGAGTTCCTAAAATCATCCCAGGTGTCTAACCAGATGTTAAAAACCAGCTATGATCCATTGTTTTAAAGTTTGTGAGTGAGGGAGTGGTATGTGTGGGCTGCAAGAAACAAACCTGCAGCTGTACACACTGTTCTGTAAATTTTGCGCCGTCGCGTCGCGCGACTGAAATGGGAGGGGGTGGTCGCGCAGCGCGAGCACCTAGTGTACCAGCATATAAGTTTTAAACTTAACACTTTTGGCTCCTTAACCTTTTAATTCATTATATCTTTCATAATTTGCACATTGGACCCTTGTAGTTAAGTTGTAGATGTTCTTGAACATATAACCAAACACCGTTAGGGTTTATTGGGTGAGCTTATAGGGTGTATTGATTGGCCGGTGCTATTGATGGGCTGATGTTAAGTGAGATAAAATGTAATAAAAAAAGGTAAATTGTGTATTGATAATCAACCGGTGCTATTCTTAAGGAAACCGACATTTGTTGACGACGAAGGCAGCAACAAAAACAAGTATAAATAATAATATTTTTTAGTATTTTTTAATGCGTCGTGTTTTATTTGTTTATTTATCTTATTTGTTGCCGAATTTTAATTATAAGTTAAGAAAAGAAGTAAATTGAAATTAAAATAAATTTAATGATTAAGTAATGATAAGAGGGGTTTTATATCACTATATCGTAGTTAACAATAAAGTCTCTCACTTACATATCACTTACGTGGCGTTGATGTGGCATGATAAAGCTCCTTAAGGCTTTATCTTACACCATAGAGTCACACACACACACACACACACACACATATATATATATATATAAATATCATGAGCACACATACAGATAAGTGATTGCAATACCCACAACTCAATAGCCAAGTACCATCCATAACTCAGATAGCAAAAGTAGCATTTGAACTAATGGCCAAAATGTATCCCTCGTTAAATTTTATAAATGCTAAGTAGCATCCATAATCAAATAGTGTGACACCTCGTAAAAAACATGTCCAATAATGTGAAGACACGTATCCTAAACCCTAAACGTGTAAAAAGTGGAATTTGAAGGACTAAAGTTGACAAACAATGAAAAGATGTATGCGGAGGGACTAAATGTGTCAACATGCTAAACTTATGCCTCTGAATGACCTTATACGATGTTCGTATTCCCAAACGAGTAAATATTTGTGTATGAGGAGCCGTTTGTGAAAACAATCATAAGTTCGGGAAGTTAGGGGTTAAAAGTGTCAACATGTTCAATTTAACCTCTGAGTGACCTTTTAACGAAACCCGAAGCCTAACGGTGTTTGGTTATACGTTCAAGAACATCTATAACTTAACTACAAGGGTCCAATGTGCAAATTATGAAAGATATAATGAATTAAAAGGTTAAGGAGCCAAAAGTGTTAAATTTAAAACTTATTATGCTGGTACACTAGGTGCTCGCGCTGAGCGACCACCCCCTCCCATTTCAGTCGCGTGACGCAACGGCGCAAAATTTACAGAACAGTGTGTACAGCTGCAGGTTTGTTTCTTGCAGCCCACACATACCACTCCCTCACTCACAAACTCGAAAACAATGGATCATAGCTGGTTTTTAACATCTGGTTAGACACCTGGGATGATCTTAGGAACTCTCTAACACATGGCATGATCTAAGGGTGGGTTGTTCAAGTATAGTAGAGGCTTTGGGGTGCCTCATTCCTTGCACCTTTCAAATTTTCTCCTCTATCTCTTCTCCTGGAGCATCCCAGCAAATTGGGAAACTCCAAACCAAGTTATTTTCATATAAGGGTCACTTTGTAAGTGTTCCTTTTCGTTTAGTAGGCTTTTAAAAGCCGAAAGTCGAGTATTTTCGATAAATGCTTGACTTTCGGCTTAGACCTTATTGGTCCAGCCATTGTTCGTAGCGAACATGGTTACGTGATCATAATTCGGTAGGTGATAATCCCTCAAAAGGGAACCTCCTAAGAATCACGTTTGCTTGGTCATTTGACGAGTCAACATATTAGTATTTTAAAAGTCAAATGGGTCAGTTTTTGAAATAATCATAAACTAATTTTAAACATGTTTTAAAATATGTTTTAAAACTTAAATAACTTGGTAATAATTATAAGAACGTGTGTAAACATGTTCGGCTCGTCAATTCCAGTTTTAGGGTCGGTTCGTGACCGAAAGTCGTGAAGTTTGACTTCTGCTTTGACTTTCGATTATGTACCGAATTAGACTATTAGGTTACTGATTTAGGGTTCCTTTGTGACCATATTATATAGTAGTATAACCCTCTGAGGTTATATTACATGGTCACATAGTAATCCAGGTCGTTTACTAGTTTCCGTTATTATGTTTAAACTTTACAACTTAAATGTCACATTTACCCCCAATCAATTAAATTAGTCTATTTTAAAGACACGTATAATACTAAAATGCACCAAAATGTCACATTTACACACTCATCTGATGGCCCAGATCGCTTCCTACACTTTCTAGAAAAAAAACACACTTTCCGCAGGATCTCCACTCTCATATATCATAAGTTTACTAATATTTATTACAAAAATACGTGAATATCAATTGAAATAAAAAATACATGTTCAAATAATAAAGTATATCAAAAACTGATATTCATTCCTTTAAAAATAATATTTATTATATAGATTTGATTACATAGTTAGTCCATGTGGTTTACACAAAATAACAATCTAAGGTACTAATAGTTTAAAATCACATCTTAGGGTACTAACTTTCTATTTTTTAACATGTGAGGGTATTAACATTAATTCCCTGTTAACTATTAGTACATTAGATTGTTAGTTTGTGTAAAGCACATGGACTATGTAATTAACTATATAATTAATACCCTCACATGTTAAAAAATGAAAAGTTAGTACCATAGGATGTGATTTTAAACTATTAGTAACTTAGATTGTTACTTTGTGTAAACCACTGGGACCAACTATGTAATTAACTCTATTATTTAATATGATAAACATAGGAATCATGTTTTTATTTTTTATTTTTATGTTAAACTCGACCTTAGTTGACCTACTAGATCCGATTATGGCCAAAGTTGACCGCGTTTGATCGATTTAGAGTAATTAGGCGGAGTTGAAGAAAGTCGTCTCGGCTGCCTACCTTGTAGCGATTACTCAGAAAGTGCTCGGCCTTAGAAAGCTTGTTTTACAACCATTACCTAAACTAAACAAAGAATATAATATATGGTATAACATAATATGACATGCTATAATATAATATAACACAACATAATATAACATAACACATTACATAATATTTATATAATATTATGTTAAATAAACTAAACAAAGAATGATATTATATATTATAATATTAACTGAAGTAAAAAATAACCATAATAAAAATTTGTAGATCCGAATATAATACAAGATAAAAAAATATGTGTTATATTATATTAAAGAATAATATGCATGACTTTTTTTATTTATCATAATTCTTTTCAAAATATTTATATAAAAAAATTAATAAAAAAACTAAACATTGTCCCTACTACAATGTTTTCTCTCATAATAGACGTTTGGTAATTGCATGGTTGTAAAACAAAGTTTCCAAGGCCGAGTTCTCACACCCCAACCGATGGCGGAATCATCGGGGAATGGCACTGAGCGAAACAGATTGTCCAGAAGTTTCCATAACAATTATCAATACCATTCAATTTAAATAACACGTCCCATACCGTATCTCAAATAGTAAAACAATTATTACAAACAAAAATCTAGGCAAATATTCCGTTCCGACAACTCAGATTTAAATGGATAGCAATTGTTTATATGCTGCTAGAGACCCTTAGTTTGACCACTACAGACAACTATTTGTTGGGCTCTAAAGCTTTATTCTAGCTTCAAATTCCTACCAAGTGTGCGTCCTAAGCACCTGTCACATACGTTAAAAAAAAGTCAATACATATAATGTAAAGGTGAGCATACAAGTTTGATAATAGCATATAGAGTTCGAATTCGTTTACGCATAACCAACACGTACACAAAGTGAAATGAAGCACGTTAGTTATCGACATAGATCCATCGATACCAATGACTTCGGGTTGACTGCCCGAGGCAGTTCGCAATACATGATTACCACCGTAATCCATGCAAGTAAATGATCATTAACAACCCTCGTGTGAACGGGTGCTGAGTCCAAACTATAGTACTATCGTTGCTAAGGCAGGTAGACAACATTCCATGTGTAAACATAACAAACAAGCATTCATAAGCCACGTATAACATGCATTAACGGTTAGCGTTCAAATAGTATTGAATAGTGTGATTGATGTGATTTGAATAGTTGTAACGTATGTAACACCCAAGAGTGCTTAAAGCAAAAAGGGATCGAGTATACTCACAGCGGTTGATGGATTGAAGGGAGCGCTTAGCGAGTAAGATTAGCCTGAGTAGATTAGATTGTATAACGATAAGTGTTGCGTAAAACGTCACAAAGTGTGAAAGGGTCGGATAGTGGTTTGATCGGATGGTAATCCGATCGGACAGCAATCCGTGCGGATAACAATCCGTTCGGGTGGTCATCCGGTCGGACAGTGGTCCGGTCGGATGATGATTCGAGTGGATTGTTTCTTCCTATAAGAAGGATGTGTTTGTGTATGGTGGTTTGCCTTTTGAAGTTTTTGTTGTAGTATTTTGAAAACATTGAAGTATCTCTATCTTTCAAGTCGGTCGATCGGATGACTAGTCGTGCGGATGACAATCCGTTCGGATGGTCATCCGGTCGGACAGTGGTCCGATCGGACGGCGACTTAGTGATGAGGTTACTTACTGGAGGGAAAGTTCACAACAGAAGTGTCATTCGATCGGATGGCAATCCTTGTTATTGAACATGTTGAAAATTGTTTTAAGTCTTTAAAGTCTTAGTATCTCATGATCCGAAGAGTAATCCAGTCAGATGGTCGTCCGATCGGATTACATTTCGTTCAATACTCAAACTTTAGATAAGGTTGTTTAAAAGTGGGACCCAAGTGTGATTCGTTCGGATGACAATTCGTTCGGATGACCTATCCGACCGGACAGCAATCCGTTCGGACAGTAATCCGTCCTGATTGTCCTGTTCGTCCTACACTTGATCGTTTTGAGGGTTTGTCGTTATGTCGAGACACTTTGACAACATGTTAGCCAACAGAACCTCTAGTTCGACCCAGATGACCAACCCGACCAGGAATCACCCTAGTCCGGCCGGTTACCGGCTCGAGACGGTTGGTCTTGGCTAACCCGAAATCGGTAGTCTCGTGAGTTGAACCCGGATCTTGAACTAGTACAACACTACAATCGAGTAGAGGACTAAATCAGAACCTGCTTCTACCGGTTTTGAGTGTTTTAAGTGTAAAAGAGTTGAAAGAAAGTTAAAACCATCTTTCAATCCTCTTTCCACCATTCTTGTGTCGAGATCTTTACAAGATCTTTGTATGTTTGCGTGGAAATCGGTTAGATCTCGGTTGTTCTTGGTGGATTGAAGTCAAAGAATGAAGTTCTTGAAGAACACATGATGACGTCACCCTAGAACACCCGAAATCTAGTGATTTCACGGTTAAAAGTTAAGATTTAAAAGATAGAAAGGTGTAGGAGTGCGTGTAGATCAAGAAAGTACAAGATTTAGGGCGAGATCTTACCTGGATTGAGAGAAATCGAAGAAAAGGTGAGGAGCACGAGTGGTTCGGACAGAGAGTTTCCAGAAATGGAAAGAATGACAATGACAGGGGTATTTATAGGATTCCAAAAGAGGAAAGGGTTATCCGATCGGATGACATACCGCCCGGATTGACTGTCCGGTCGGATGACACCTGTTCGGATGGCACTTGTTTTGATGGCAAGGCGGCTATCCGATCGGATGGCACCTGGGTTGAGTGTTTGGCACGACGATTTTTAGCGTTTCGATTTTGATTGCGAGCGGCTCGTCACGATAGGGTTTCCTAGTCAAATTACTTTCAGTCCCAACTACTTCATATCTCGCATAATCTCTTCTCCACTAATTACCATAGTTCGATTGCGATTCGAGTTCGAGTTTGATTGCGTTTCGAGTTTCGATTGAGTTCTATTGATTTCCACAACACACACATATATATATAACATGCACAAGTAACACATAAGGCATACACACACGTATAATAACCAAATTAAATCGAGTTGCGGTTTGTTATCATGATTCGATGTCGAGTAGCATAGCTTGATTATCGATTAGTTAACTTTATCGCATTGTTACTTCCTATAATTTACAGTCGTAAGTCGATTAGATATCGATAAACACATATCGATTTTAGCAATTAACAACACTTACTCCACATAATACAATTAAAATAGGGAAATTTCTATAAGTCAAATTCGTACAATCGGTCGTTGACTTTGACCTTGACTTTGACTTTGACTTCCGAAAACACGGGGTGTCACAGCCTCCCCTTGTTTAGGGAATTTCATCCCGAAATTAAGCTGGAAGCTGTACAACACCGTGAATCACGTTTTGAGAATTTTCTGTTCGGACCGGTTTTGACTCCGAACGATTGTGAACCGAACGTGTGACGTGCAGAATCCGTACACGAACGTGACCAAACACACGAGACGTAATATAATCGGTGATTCTATAGATTGATATGAAATCGTACAAAGCACTTGAATCACAATGCCACTTTCTCTCTCTAGCTTCTCTATCTAAACAACTGCGGGTACTTCGCCTTCATGTCGCTTTCGAGTTCCCAAGTGAACTCTGCGTCTCGTTTTCCTTCCCATCGGACTTTCACAATAGGAATGTGAGAGCGTCTGAGCTGCTTGGTTTGGCGATCCATGATTTCGACAGGCTTCTCCACGAAGTGTAATGTTTCGTTTACTTGTAAGTCATCGAGAGAGACATGTAAGTCGTGGTCAGCTAGGCACTTGCGGAGGTTTGACACATGGAAAGTCGGGTGGACGTTACAAAGTTCCTCCGGTAGTTCGAGTCTGTAGGCGACTTTTCCGATCCTTTCCAGAATCTTAAAAGTTCCAACATATCGAGGCGCGAGTTTTCCCTTTTTGCCGAATCGGACCACACCCTTCCAAGGTGATACCTTTAGGAGTACGTGGTCACCAACATCAAATTCACGGGGCTTGCGTTTCTTATCGGCGTAACTTTTCTGTCGATCCCGAGCTTTCGCTAGGTTGTCCCGAATTTGGAAAATTTTGTCTGTCGTCTCTTGTAGTAGCTCAGGACCGGTTAGTTGCGAGTGACCGATCTCGTGCCACACAATAGGCGATCGACAACTTCTTCCGTATAAGGCCTCGAATGGT
The DNA here is from genome assembly GCA_030545235.1 of Helianthus tuberosus. Taxonomy (NCBI): domain Eukaryota; kingdom Viridiplantae; phylum Streptophyta; class Magnoliopsida; order Asterales; family Asteraceae; genus Helianthus; species Helianthus tuberosus. Next base: position 107,679,320 of record CM060433.1, on the reverse strand, counting down.
GCCATTTGTATGCTGGAATGATAGCTGTTGTTATACGAGAATTCGACTAACGGCAGGTATTTATCCCAATTACCACCGAAGTCTAAGACACACGAACGGAGCATGTCTTCAAGAGTACGAATCGTTCTTTCAGTCTGACCGTCATTTGAGGGTGGAATGCGGTACTTAGATTAAGCGATGTACCGAGTGCCGTTTGAAACGTTTCCCACAGTCGCGAGGTAAACCGAGCATCACGATCAGAGATGATGTCACGAGGCGTCCCATGATTACAAATGATCTCGTCGGTGTAGATTCGGGCTAATCGTTCTACCTTGTAGTCTTCTCGTATCGGCAGAAAGTGAGCTGATTTAGTCAAACGGTCGACCACAACCCAAATGCTGTCGTGACCTGATGACGTGTGCGGAAGCTTTGTTACGAAATCCATAGCTATACTTTCCCACTTCCACATAGGAATTGGTGGTTGTTCGAGTAAGCCAGAGGGTCTTTGCTGTTCAGCCTTGACTCTTGCACAAGTTAGGCATTTTCCAACGTAGAGGGCAATATCCCTTTTCATGCCGGGCCACCAGTACCTGTAGCGAAGATCCTGGTACATTTTGTCGGCGCCGGGATGAATAGAATACCGGGATTTGTGGGCTTCGTCCATCAAGATTTGTCGCGAATCGGTTCGTTTGGGAATCCAAATTCGGTCCAGAAAGTGGAATATCCTATTGGATTTGCTCACAAGCTGGGCTCCATCGTGGTAGATTTGTTCCCTCTTCAGCGTGCGTTCGTTAAAACACGCATGCTGGGCTTCACGAATAAGGGTTTCGAGATCGTGTTGGGCTTGGACATTACGAGTGCTGAGCAGATAACTCCGTCTGCTGAGTGCGTCGGCAACCACATTTGCTTTGCCTGGGTGATAATGGATCTCACAGTCATAATCGTTGAGAAGTTCTACCCATCGGCGTTGACGCATATTAAGTTCCTTCTGATTAAAGATATGTTGTAGGCTCCTATGATCGGTGAAGATCGTACACTTGGTACCATACAGGTAGTGTCGCCAAATCTTTAATGCAAAAACAACCGCGCCTAGCTCGAGATCATGGGTTGTATAGTTCTTCTCGTGGATTTTGAGCTGACGAGACGCGTAAGCTATAACCTTGTCCCGTTGCATGAGAACGCAACCAAGACCAAGGTTGGAAGCATCACAGTAGACAATGAAATCGTCGTTTCCGTCGGGTAGCGTGAGTACAGGAGCATTGCAAAGCTTATACTTTAGGGTTTGAAAGGCAGTCTCTTGTTTGGTTCCCCAGACAAAAGGCTGATCTTTATGCGTAAGAGAGGTAAGCGGCACAGCAATCTTCGAGAATCCTTCGATAAATTTTCGGTAATAGCCCGCTAGTCCGAGAAAAGAACGGACTTCAGACGGGTTCTTAGGCGTAACCCAACTCTTAACAGCTTCAATCTTCGCAGGATCAACGTGAATACCTTGACTATTAACGATGTGACCCAGAAACTGAACTTCCTCCAACCAGAATTCGCACTTGGAGAACTTGACATAGAGTTGGTTCCCCTGGAGTAACTCGAGAACCAAACGTAGATGTTGCGCGTGTTCGGCTTTCGATTTGGAATAGATCAAGACGTCGTCAATGAATACGATGACGAAACGGTCGAGATATGGTTTACACACGCGATTCATCAGATCCATGAAAACCGCTGGTGCGTTGGTTAAGCCAAAAGGCATGACAACGAATTCGTAATGGCCGTAACGGGTGCGAAACGCGGTTTTGGGTATATCCTCCTCTTGTATGCGTAGTTGATGATAGCCTGAACGTAGATCGATCTTCGAAAAACATGTAGCACCTTGTAGCTGATCAAACAGGTCGTCGATACGGGGTAGGGGATAGCGGTTCTTGATAGTTAACTTATTCAATTCCCGATAGTCGATGCACATCCGGAACGACCCATCCTTCTTTTTGACGAAAAGGACTGGAGCGCCCCATGGAGAGGTGCTCGGGCGAATAAAGCCTTTCTCAAGTAATTCCTAGAGTTGGTTTGAGAGTTCACGCATTTCGGATGGCGCTAGTCGATAAGGGGCTTTGGCAACAGGATTTGCTCCAGGAATGAGGTCGATACGAAAGTCGATATCACGACTTGAAGGTAAACCTGGAAGATCATCAGGGAACACATGAGGAAATTCACGAACCACAGGAACGTCTTTCACTTCCTTCTTCTCTTTCTTTTCCTTCTCCGCTACTACAATGTTAGCCAAGAAAGCTTTGTATTCCTTGCGGAGATACTTTCTAGCTTGGACACATGACATGAGCTTGAGCCCTTTCGAGGCAGTTTCACCGTATACACACAACAAGTCACCATTTGTGAGCGAGAATCGAATTATCTTATCATAGCACACAACTTCAGCATTTTCGCGCAGAAAGTCCATGCCTACTATGACTTCGAAACTTCCGAGTTGCATCGGAATGAGGTCGATTGGGAAGATGTGATTGTTGAGTTCAAGAGTACAATCACGGATAACGGAATTAACGGCGATAGTTCTTCCAGTGGCGACTTCCACATCGAACGTCGAAGAGAGTTTGGAGCGTTTACGACTAAGGAGCTTCTCAAATTCGAACGACACAAAGCAATTATCGGCTCCAGTATCAAACAAACATGATGCATAAATACCATTCACAAGGAACGTACCATTAACCACGTTGTTGTCGGCTTGGGCTTGGCGCACGTTGATGTTGAAAGTTCTGGCGCGTGCGGCCTGTTGTTGCTGTTGCTGCTGTTGTTGCTGGTGTTGCTGCTGCTGTTGAGGCTGCTGCTGCTGGGGCTCTTGTTTCACAACCCGGTTTGGGCACATGTTGGCGAAATGGTTAGGATCGCCACATGCGAAGCAGGCTCTGACTTTGACCGCGGGTGCCGGAGGAGCTTGTTGACCCTGTGGGGCGGTGAGTAGAGCTTGATGAGTAGGAGCTTGTCGAATACGGCAGTTGGCAGTAAAGTGGCCGTACACATTGCAATGTGCACAAAAACGACAAGGAATTGCAGTCGGGTGATGGTAGGTACAAGTAGGGCAGAGCGGATGTGGCCCAGTGTATGCACACTTAGCAAGAGGTGCATTGGTCACAGGCGCTGCCACTTGCCGCTGTTGAGCTGGTACGGATTGAACTGGTGCAGCAGTGATCGCACAGTTCTTGTTGCTGGAGCTGTTCTTTCTCTTGTTGCTCGATGAGGTGGGTTCAGCAGTTGGTGTGGTAGCGGTAGCTTGATGCAGATGCTTCGAAGTCTTATCCCAGACACCAGCCTTAACCCGCTTGTCGTTGATTTCAGCGGCCAGTAGATAAGTTTCCTCGATCGTCGTAGTCTTAGCCGCTTGCACGAAATCAGCAACGCAGTCGGGCATGGCCCGGATGTACTTCTTGATTGCCATGTCTGGAGTCTTGACTTGGTCGGGACAGATAATGCTGAGCTGTTTGAAACGAGCAGTGAGACCAGCATTATCACCATCCTTTTGCTGTATGTGCCAAAATTCATCTTCTAGCTTTTGACGTTCGGGAGGAGGGCAGAATTCCTCTAGCATAACTTCCTTGAGCTCGTCCCACGACAGACCGTAGGCTGCATCGTTCCCTCGTTTGTTCCTCTCGGCCGTCCACCAGTCTAGTGCACGGGACTGGAAAACGCCGGTAGCCTTCAGAGTACGGAGGTCATCAGGGCAACCACTCTGTCGCAGAGTAACCTCAATGGAATCAAACCAGTGGAATAACGCAGTAGGACCTCCCTCGCCAGCGAATTCTTTTGGCCCACACGACTTGAATTGCTTGAAACTAAAGGTCTTCGCGGTAGCTTTAGGAGCTTCGATTCTCGATTCCTCAGACGATTTGCTGGCATTCTCATAAACATCACTCACGGCCTTTGCCACACTTTTTGCGATGATGGCAGCAAGGCGTTTGCCTCTCTTTTCTTGCCGAGAAAGTAAGGGATGACGGGATCCAGATGACATTGTCTGCAACAGACATCGTCACAGGACTCAACACAAAATATTCGAATCTCACCTCACACGTCTACTACTACTAAAGCTCAGTAACACGTACCACGTAAACACATAGACGTATAATCATGTAGAACACAAAATCACATAAACACATAAGCATGTAGAGCACAGAAACATTTTCAACACAAGAGGCAGTCAGAATACAGAAACCTATCATTCAAAGTTCGCGAGCGTTCGAATATAGCGTGCGTGTTTTAGTATATCGAATAGCGTAGTACAAGCGTACGTCGTAGCGTAAGGTTGTCCAAAATTCTGTGATTTGTTAGCGATTTGAGATAGAAAAAGCAGTGCGAGTCGTTCGTGTCGATCGAAATGGAAGCGAAATCGGGTAAGTTCCAAAAATTTAAACACATAAACAGGTAACACACATATAAACTCATAAAATCGGCGAATTATCAAAGTCAGCAGTTGCGGGCTTAGAAATCGAAACATGTAAAAATCGAGAGATAGACTGTCTGCGGCTAGTAGACTTCGACTAACCAAAGCGATTCAACTATTCGCAAGGACTTGTTGTCTACGTTTGACTTTCAGGACTGTGTCCTCGCCTCGATTCTTGGGCGCTTGGCACACATCCCGTTAGTCATGTCGTGACTTCAGGTCGTTGGAGTCCGTTGAGACTTTGGTGGGAGTTTTGTAAAATGAGCGGAACAAATCGTCAAGGTTAGGGTTTCACCCCTGGCTCAACAACTTCTTCCCTGTTTTTTATAAAATAGAGGAGATTATTCATCAAAATATGGATTTCACTCCTGATTTGGTATAATTCCCCCCCCCCCCCCCCGTTGAACAAGAAAGAAGAAATCATCGATAAGTTGGTAAAACAGCACTAATTAAGCAATTTAGTCAAGAGTTTGTGGTTTTCACACCTAATCTCGACTTTATCGCCTATTTATAGCTGTAAATTCGAGTGTAGTGATAGTGTAGCATAAACGAGAATAGAGAGGAATAAGCTTGTACATAATCCCTACTGGTTATGCACAATCAGTCTATTGGTTCCTAACTATAGACTAGGTTTCTAAGACATCGACCCGGACTAGGTCGAGTTGTTGGGATTGAACCCTACCAGAGGAACAGATGATGTAAAGCCAAAACCGGATCAGGGCAGTGGATCCATAATAAGCAGCTGTTTACACTAGACTTTCCCCTTGAAAGTGGGTCATAACAGCTGCTGAGCTCAAAACACTGATCTGCTACAACAACTGCTGCTCTTAACAACTGATGAAGACCTAAAGACTGCTGAAGTTCAAACACTGTTGCTCTATCTACTGCTGTTCTCTAAGTACTGCTTAAGATTCAAAGTACTGTCCACTCAAAGACTGATCACCTTTGAAGTAAGCACTGATGATTCAGACATCAGTGCTTAGACTACAACTGTTGAAAGCTGGAACAGATGTTTAACTTCTTTTATGATATGTATTGTAGTCAGTGGTTAGCATAGCAGTGTCTGTATTAGAATAGTAGTTAGAGTTTGTTAGGTTGTTAGATGTCACTTTCATGGTGACGTCAGCTGAAATGCCTCAGTGGTTTGGTTTGCCTATAAATGTAACAGTACCCTGTACTGTTACATTTGATTGACTGAGTGAGTTCTTCTCCTCATGTCTAATCCTTTCATCTTGTGCAACCAACCCTGAAGTATCTGGCTGAGGGGGAGCTTAGTATGTAAGCATATCTGTAATCATTTGATTCTTATTGGAAATCTTTTGACTAAATGAATTGCATATGCTTTCTCAAAACTATTTCCTCCTTTGATTGTGTTTACAAAGTTTGTCTTCATTTCCGCTGCACCTTACATTGTTTCATATTCATTATTTGTTCAAATCATACAAACAAACACAATCATGAGAGCCTCAGATCCTAACAATTGGTATCAGAGCTTGGACAGTCAAATTCGATCTAACAGTCAATTTGACATAACAGTTCAGCTCAAAATTCATTGATACTAAGGTTGATTGTATTTTGTTGAAAACAGAGTAACGAGTAAGGATGTTCAAAATCGTTACTCAAAAACTCTGTAAAACAACCGGGATGTCATATGACACAATTTTCATATAACCGCAAGTCATGCATTTATCACCAACAGTCCCAGATCTGAAATTAAATTCATCTGGTGACTTTCGTTTGAGTATTCTCTTTACAAAATTGATTTCAAAAGTTATTATGAAGATTGTGTCGTTTTCATTATGACTGCTGCTGAGGTGTCACCTCATATTAACGAAGGCCTATGTGCAGATTAAAACACGAGTGTTTTTGTTAATATACAAAGAGGTAACATAAAACTTAGTTAATGAATCTTATGTATTGAAGAACAGGTTGAGGATCCTTCAAAAGGACCAAAATCAATTGTGTTAAAAAAATACTTTAAGAAAATCAGTAGTCAAAATCATCCAGATCATGGGTAATGTGAAATTTGGCATAAGCATGTGCAAAAATGACCAAATCTCTCAAAACATTGCTGTAAAATGATTTTGGATTGAGTATTATTTCCTTGAAAAGCTTCCCGTAAAAGTTTCAATACTTTTCTATGAAAAGGGTAAAAAGGGAAAGAAGAAAATTACAAAAACTCAAAAGTGTGTTTATCTCAAAACTTTTGAAATCAAAAGAAAAGAGTATAAATCCAAAACACTTAAGAGTCCACAAGAGATCTACATACTTGGTCAAACATTTGTCATCCATCAACCATGTACAATCACTGTATCAGGGAATTCAGGTAACAAAAGTATCACCAATGATTAAACTTACAAAGAGGACTAGACAAAATTTTTCAGTGTCATCACATGGTAACAAAGTCTATAACAGGACTTTCAAAACTTATGTGTACATGTCTCCTCATTTTAGCAATCAATTGACAAGGAAATGGTCTCAAACAGTGGTTATTCAAATGATTGACCATTTTCATAAGACTTGAGAATGATATGACTATGAGTTTTATTGAAAAATGTACCAGATCCTTTTTGATGTCATTTTCAGAATAACCTTTAATTTTTTTTTTTTGTAAAGGTTTTTCTCAATAAAACAGGATATATTATTTTTTATATATAATATATGTTGAACTTTTACTTGGTTTTTTATAGTAAAAGTTTAAATCTCCTGTCAGGATGTATTTCTCTTATTTTTTTGTGTGATGTTACTATCCTGGAAAATAGCTCAAAAGGAAATGATACATGTGTCAAGGTCATGTCAAACTCAAGTTTGTTTTATCACTGATCAAAGATTGATTGCTAACAGACCTTAAAATTCTTGACTACTCATGTTTTACTCTAAGGATTAGAACACAAAATGTGTAGTCAAAGTGAAAATGTTGCCATCATCTGGGATACTCAACTACTGTCAAAATTTATCAAATGTTTAAAACAGGAAATAGATAAGTAGTAAAACCTTGAATACAAATCCCTGTAAAAATCTGCTAATGTGTTAATCTTGATAATATGCATCTAAAATGTGTTTTGTCAAGGATGTTACTTTGCAGATATCTCATTATCACCATCAAAAGATGTTGGACATGATACTGTGTTATCACAGGACAAAATCATTTCCTTCATCAGAGCAGCAGATGTTCAAAACTTCTGTCAAAGCCTATCCACTGTTTCACCAACATCTGTTGACCAAAGTAGCCTTCTAAACCTTGCCACTACCATAACCCTAACCACTGTTGATAAAAATCCATTAAAATGGATAAAAATCATCAGTGTGCCATACCTATTCTTCAAAACCTTCCATCCTCATTTCAAACAGTTGTTGGATCATTAAAGTCACCAACAGTTGTTAGCTCAGATGACTCACATCTGCAGCCTCACCTTTTGAACATCAATGCCATTTTAAAATTCATTCATGTTTCCATTCTCTTGACAACATCAATTGAAAGGGATTCTTATAAAAGGTTTATCCCAAAACCATTGTCTTCTTCTTGACTATCTACCATTCCATCAACAAGTCATGTGCCTTATAGCACTGAAAGACAGAAAGTTGGGTAGTTGTCATTTAAGAGGAGCTTCAGCAGTTCAGTGACAACAAGTTTGAAAATCTTGTGCCACAGTCAAAGGATGAGAATCTATTTGGTGAAAAGTGGGTCCTCAAAGAACATTGCATATGTTGAAGTATAGTTGTCAAGATTTATCATACTCAAACAAGTACAAACATCAAGGTGTTTTTGACTGTGCACATGCAGCAGATATTTCCAACCACTGATTGAAGAATATTATGATGCTGCTGCTGTTGCCGAAAAGTCCAATTGTTTGTAACTTCAAAATATGTTATTGAATTTTGGTATAGTTGCTCAAAAGATTGTTTTTATGCAGGGCAGTCAAGTAGCTAAAATATATCATCAAAAATTCAATATCTCACTCCATCATCACCTGACATCAGACACCACCTTGTGGGGGATTGCTATAAAAAGGTTTGATTTTATCTTTAACATGCCCATCCTAAAGATCAGTTAGTAGATGTACAAACTTAAAAATTGGATTCATCTACTGTTAAAAACTTGATCCCTATGATTGGAGTGCTAAACATGGATTAAAGCAAGCTTTCTTGTGTTCCATGTGTAAATAGCATAAAAATGTTTTTAGAAAAATCAAAATAACCTTAAAAATAGTTTAAAATTGAATTTTTCAATAAATCCTCAAAGTCTGTTCAAAGCACTGATGGCATTAAAACTCTATAAAATGGTAAAATCTATCCACTGCCAAAGTGTATCCTCTGCCTGTGCAAAACACTGATTTACAATAGAGGTTACACGTGGACAGATGTTATTCAACAGTTGTGTGCATCAGATGCCATGATCATTTTTTCAAATAAATGGCCTTACACCTGAAACATTTACAAGGCTATCAAAAAAAAAAAAAAAAAAAAAAAATTCAAAAACAAAAGCAGAGGCTCCTGAGCAGACTTTAGCAGCTACCACTGCTCCTCAGGCACCTGCTGCTGAGCCCACTGCTCAAGGTGATCACAACAGTAACACAACTGCTGTGAAACCCACACCTAAAACCACCAAAAAGACCAAAAAGACATCATCCAAAAAGCCCACCAAACCTACAATAAAGGCAACTCTGGAAGATGAGATCCCAGAGCAACTGCCAGTGACAACACAAAAGTCACTAGAAACCACAGCTGCTACTTCCTCACAGCAGATGGTAGAAAGATCTCAACCCCAGCCTAAAACTCCTCCTGCTTCTTCACAAAAAGAACAGGTTGTAAGCATAGGGACGCCATCTTATGAAGCAATGGATTCACTTGAATCTAACTTCCACAGCCCTTCTCCCGGGGCAAACTCTCTTTCATCCCATATCCTCACTTCACAAATACCACCATCAATAATACCCTTGTTGCATGCAGTTGCTATAGCTCAGACACAAACCAGTTCCTCTCTATCACCTATCACTGAGAGTACACTCCTACAAGTGACTGGGTCTGATGCTTATACTTCTGCTATCCCAGCAACAACTGAGGAGGTTACACCCCTTGAGTTACAAGTAACTCTTGGTGGTAGTTCAAGTGAAGCAGCTACTACAAGTGCTGAACCCACTGGTTTGCACTTGGACAGTAGTTTCATCAATAAGACTCCCTTGAAGGCAATTTCTTCACTGGGAACTCTTGTGTATCCAGTCTTCACTGGTTCACTAAAAAGTGTTTCTCATTATGAAGAAAGAAGTCCCCAGTACCAAGACAAAGGGGCAACAGTGGATGATTTTTGGGATACACTTCCTCAAATCAACCACTGTTACAATCACTGTTAGTGGGAAATCAGATGACCCCATTAAGTTGGGTGATGGTTTAATGTACCAAGAATTGACGGCTAGACTTGATAAACTGGATACATCTGTTGCAGAAATCAAAGACATGCTGCAACAGTTGTTGAAAGCATAAACGGTACCATCCACTGCTGCACCATCTCCAACAGCTACTCCATCATCTGCTCCTACTCCAGATGAGCTGTGGAATTTATTTCAACCCCTGCACCTATCTTCGAAGGAGTTGATGATGCCAAAAAGGGGGAGAAAAATGACTCTAAGGAAAATCTTTCAGTAACTTCTGCTGAAACATCTGTCAAAGAAAAGGAAAAGGGAGGTGATGAAACCCTGAAAATTCAAGCAGATGATGAAGATACACAAATGAGGATCGTTCAAAGTCAAGTCAATTCAGCTGGTATCAAAACTACTGCTGATATTAAAAGGGTAAGGGATAAGAACAGAGCTTTGGTTGAGAAAAAGATAGTTTTGCAAAAAGTAAAAGAAGAGGTTGGTACTTCATTAAAGAAGAGTTCTGTTAGAAAAACAAGGCAATCAACCACCACAGCTTCTAAAACTAAGCCAGTTACTACTCCAACCACAACTTCTATTCCCACAAAATCACTTACACCTCCACCATTAACAACATCTGTCACCCAAACAACTGCCACCACTACTTCAACACACACTTCCATCACCACCAAAAATCACCTCATCATTACCATCACCTCCTGCCAAAAAGCAGAAGACATCAGATGTTACAACATCTTGTGTAATGGCAACAGTGATCGAAACACCAGTTGTTTCAACAACTGTTAGTCAGTCACCCACTATCCAAACCACTGCCATCTCCACAAAATCAACCACCATCACTTCAACTACATCACCACCAACCCAAACTCCATCTGCTACCATCCTTTATCAAAGAAGGAAACAAAAGCAAATGGATGAAGAGACAGCACAGGATAATGCAGCAGAAGATTACATTATAATGGTTCTTCAACAAATGCTGGCTGAAAATCCTGAATTATCAAAGGCTGCAAACCCTGCCCAAGCAGTCTTTACCAGGCCTTCATCTCCAAACTCATCAGCAAATAAACCTCTCCCAAGAAACCCATTAGGTTCAAAAATACTAAAGTGGAAGTCTGATCAAAAGACCCATGTATTGACTTTGCTCAGATCTAATGGTGTAGTGAAGCACATATCAAGGGAACAAGCACTGAGCCTAGGTGTTGAAGATCTGCAAGATCTCCTTGAGCTTACACTTTGCAGGGATGAGGAAGACTCAAGTTCCAAGGACTTTGAAACAGAATTAAAAAGACAAGCTAAGGAACTTCAGATGAGGTAATAAAGATCCAGAATAATGAAGGGTTTTGGCATCATCTGTTCCAGGGGGAGATTGTTGGGATTGAACCCTACCAGAGGAACAGATGATGTAAAGCCAAAACCGGATCAGGGCAGTGGATCCATAATAAGCAGCTGTTTACACTAGACTTTCCCCTTGAAAGTGGGTCATAACAGCTGCTGAGCTCAAAACACTGATCTGCTACAACAACTGCTGCTCTTAACAACTGATGAAGACCTAAAAACTGCTGAAGTTCAAACACTGTTGCTCTATCTACTGCTGTTCTCTAAGTACTGCTTAAGATTCAAAGTACTGTCCACTCAAAGACTGATCACCTTTGAAGTAAGCACTGATGATTCAGACATCAGTGCTTAGACTACAACAGTTGAAAGCTGGAACAGATGTTTAACTTCTTTTATGATATGTATTGTAGTCAGTGGTTAGCATAGCAGTGTCTGTATTAGAACAGTAGTTAGAGTTTGTTAGGTTGTTAGATGTCACTTTCATGGTGACGTCAGCTAAAATGCCTCAGTGGTTTGGTTTGCCTATAAATGTAACAGTACCCTGTACTGTTACATTTGATTGACTGAGTGAGTTCTTCTCCTCATGTCTAATCCTTTCATCTTGTGCAACCAACCCTGAAGTATCTGGCTGAGGGGGAGCTTAGTATGTAAGCATATCTGTAATCATTTGATTCTTATTGTAAATCTTTTGACTAAATGAATTGCATATGCTTTCTCAAAACTATTTCCTCCTTTGATTGTGTTTACAAAGTTTGTCTTCATTTCCGCTGCACTTTACATTGTTTCATATTCATTATTTGTTCAAATCATACAAACAAACACAATCATGAGAGCCTCAGATCCTAACACGAGTCTTGCCTAATTCCCTATAGTTACGGCTCTGATACCAATCTCTCACACCCCAACCGATGGCGGAATCATCGGGGCATGGCACTGAGCGAAACAGATTGTCCAGAAGTTTCCATAACAATTATCAATACCATTCAATTTAAATAATACGTCACATACCGTATCTCAAATAGTAAAACAATTATTACAGACAAAAATATAGGCAAATATTCCGTTCCGACAACTCAGATTTAAATGGACAGCAATTGTTTATCTGCTTCTAGAGACCCTTAGTACATTAGATTGTTAGTTTGTGTAAAGCACATGGACTATGTAATTAACTATATAATTAATACCCTCACATGTTAAAAAATGAAAAGTTAGTACCATAGGATGTGATTTTAAACTATTAGTAACTTAGATTGTTACTTTGTGTAAACCACTGGGACCAACTATGTAATTAACTCTATTATTTAATATGATAAACATAGGAATCATGTTTTATTTTTTTATGTCAAACTCGACCTCAGTTGACCTACTAGATCCGATTGTGGCCAAAGTTGACCGCGTTTGATCGATTTAGAGTAATTAGGCGGAGTTGAAGAAAGTCGTCTCGGCTGCCTACCTTGTAGCGATTACTCAGAAAGTGCTCGGCCTTAGAAACCTTGTTTTACAACCATTACCTAAACTAAACAAAGAATATAATATATGGTATAATATAATATGACATGCTATAATATAATATAACACAACATAATATAACAAAACACATTACATAATATTTATATAATATTATGTTAAATAAACTAAACAAAGAATGGCATTATATATTACAATATTAACTGAAGTAAAAAATAACCATAATAAAAATTTGTAGATCCGAATATAATACAAGATAAAAAAAATATGTGTTATATTATAATAAAGATAATATGCATGACTTTTTTTATTTATCATAATTCTTTTCAAAATATTTATATAAAAAATTAATAAAAAAACTAAACATTGTCCCTACTACAATGTTTTCTCTCATAATAGACGTTTGGTAATTGCATGGTTGTAAAACAAAGTTTCCAAGGCCGAGTTCTCACACCCCAACCGATGGCGGAATCTTCGGGGAATGGCACTGAGCGAAACAGATTGTCCAGAAGTTTCCATAACAATTATCAATACCATTCAATTTAAATAATACGTCCCATACCGTATCTCAAATAGTAAAACAATTATTACAGACAAAAATCTAGGCAAATATTCCGTTCCGACAACTCAGATTTAAATGGACAGCAATTGTGTATCTGCTTCTAGAGACCCTTAGTTTGACCACTACAGACAACTATTTGTTGGGCTCTAAAGCTTTATTCTAACTTCAAATTCCTACCAAGTGTGCGTCCTAAGCACCTGTCACATACGTTAAAATAAAAGTCAATACATATAATGTAAAGGTGAGCATACAAGTTTGATAATAGCATATAGAGTTCGAATTCGTTTACGCATAACCAGCACGTACACATAGTGAAATGAAGCACGTTAGTTATCGACATAGATCCATCGATACCAATGACTGCGGGTTGACTGCCCGAGGTAGTTCGCAATACATGATTACCACCGTAATCCATGCAAGTAAATGATCCTTAACAACCCCCGTGTGAACGGGTGCTGAGTCCAAACTATAGTACTATTGTTGTTAAGGCAGGTAGACAGCATTCCATGTGTAAACATAACAAACAAGCATTCATGTTGGTGCACTAAATGTCTGCTGATTACGTCATAATCAAGTCTTGTGTCTAGATAGATTGAATGTACACACAACAGGGTCTTATTTAGGGTTTTACATGTTTATCTTGTGAATTTCGCTTGAAAGGGTTTATATGTGTTTCAAGCTAAATCAACACTGATGATTTAGCTTGAACTGTTTCAAGGGAAATCATGATTTAGCTTGAACTGTTTCAAGGGAAATCGTGATTTAGCTTGAACTGTTTCAAGGGAAATCATGATTTAGCTTGAACTGACTCAAGCGAAATCAACAGGTTATAAATAGGGTTGTGTAGTTCATTTGTGAGAGAGATGGTCATTGTATGAGACACGAAGTGCTGCCGGTTTTGTATCAGAATACGTTGTAAAAGCACTAATATCAATCAGAAAAGAAGGATTAAAAGGATAATAGCTGTTATGACTTTGTTACGTTGATTCCGCCTTCGTACTCAAAGATGAACTGCCTTAACTGACGTTTAGAGGTCGTAGAACGGTCCAACAAGTGGTATCAGAGCTCAGGACGATGAGTTCATACCATTACAGCTTGATTCTACCGGATTTTCTTATCTCCACTCACTTCTTCTCTTACTTTTCTGATTTGAACATATTTCAGCGGTGAAAATGACCTGAATTTGACATATAACAAGCGAATTAGTGTGATAACTAATCCTTGAAAGATTTGGACTTAAAATCAATCGATTTCATATAAAAAATTAAGATTTCGCTTGAAAACTTTTCGTAAAAGATGACATCAGCAGATTTAGCTTGAAATATAGTGAAGATTTCGCTTGAAACTTGAAGTTTGGCTGTCGATTTCGCTTGAAACATAACTGGTCATCGATTTCGCTTGAAAAACTAAAGGATTTCGCTTGAACAGTTCAAGCGAAATTGATTTGTTGGATTTCGCTTGAATCATTGAACTTGTATTTGTGGATTTCGCTTGAACATTGAGATAGTATTCTGCTTGAACGTGAACCTAACTGTTGACGGTCCAATGAAATAAATCGAAAGTGACTGAGTTTATCAGACTCATTTATGATTGTTGCATATGAAACAATTGATGGTCCAATAGATTTTCATGCAAAAACATAGAGGTCCAATCACATTTTAACATCACGTGAATGTTGTTTGATTGTCACTAAAGTTTATTTTAGAAAACTGAACAACATCTCGGTAAATGTGAATTAAAAAAAAAATTGACGGTTAAGTAAATTGGGTGGCCATTGAATATTGTGTGTGCATTGTTTGATATCAAATAATCATAATCTGAATATTGGTCCATGTGAGTCATAAATTGTCGGAATTGATTAGTGTTTGCATGTGTTTTTCGGGACAAGATTTTTGTGATATCATTTCGAAAATTGATTTTAGTGGATAAGTGTTTTGATCAAAAAGTCTTGGTTCAATCAACAACCAGTTTGCTTGTGAATTTGAAAACCGGAAAAAAAACATTTGAACGAATCTGCAAATCTTCGACACGAGTCTTAGATTGATTTCTTCATCAAACACACTGTTACGTATTCAGTTTGTTTGAGTTGATAATTTGTTTGTTTGTTTGCAGGTGATTTCAAGGTAATTCAAGGACATAAAATCATGGGGAAAAAATCTGAACCTATTCCTTGGAAAGATAACCGAACTGAAGAGCAAAAATATAGATACAGAAAAATGATTGCTGAAAACAAAATGATCAGAATATCTGGTATCTTTTCGGAAGCAAAGAGAGCAAATAGATGGGATCCAAACAGGGAGTGTTATCTTGATCCATATGGAAACATTGCTATTGATCACAACACGCTTGATATTGAAGCCATAATCCAAGACTATAAAGAGGAAGATGATTATTGGCAAAAGAAATGGTGGGGAGATGAAGAAGAGAAAAAGAAAGAGTTATTAGATGAAATAGAAAGAAACTCAGAAAATATGAGTTTGGTTGAATTTCTTGAATTAATCAACAGGATTAGAGAAGGAATGACAAAGAATGAAAAATCAAAGAAGGATGAAACTTCAAAAAGTGAAGTTGTGTGCTCTAAATGTGAAAAACTAAAATCTGAAAATGACAAACTTTTGAAGAATGTTGAGAGTTTGTCATTAGAAAACAAAGATTTTGAAAGTAAAAAGAAATTTTCAGATAAAATTTTTGAAGATAAAATCAAAAGTTTTGAAATTGAAAAATTAAAAATTGAAAAAGTTTTTCAAAGTCAAATAAAAATTCTTGAAGATGGGAGATCTGTTTTTAGCAAGAACAATGTTGAAAAGCAAAAGGTAATCAATTCCCATCGTCAAACGATTATTCGACTTGAAAAAGAAGCTGAATGTGATAGAAAGAAAATCAAAGATTTAGAGAATAAATTGAAAAGTTTTGTGACTTCTGCATCATATGTTTGTCCAAAACCGATCAATTATGTTCCAATAAGTGACAATGTCACAAATATTGACAAAGTCAAAATTGAAGATTGCAATGACAAAGCTGATGATGATGAAAAAGAAAAGAAATGAAAATATTTTTAGATTTACAAGAAAAATTTAAAAATACTGTTTTGCATTCTACTGAAACAGGTGAATGTTCTAAACAAAAACCTGTTAAGAAGAGTGTAGAACAGAAACAAAAAATTAAAAATTTGAAAAACTTCAAAATTGAAAATAAAAGCTCATCAGATAAGTCATCCAATCATTATCAAAAATCACAAAAATTTAAAAATGAAAACTTACAAAATGTTGGTAATAAGTGGTGCAGGTTTGACCACAGTGCTTCAAAGCCAAAACCAGTTTTCAAGAAGAGTGATGATTACCACAAAGCTAGACAATGTTATGATCTAAGCATATGGTGTGAAAGTGGTGAATGGTACGATAACAGAGTGTGTTACACTTGTGGATTTCAAGGACACATTGCTGTTAACTGCCAAAGTCAGATATTCGAAACGAGAAGGTGTTATGAATGCCACATCAGAGGACACATTGTCAGAAATTGCCCAATGAGATCAAAGGGACGATCGAGGGCTGATTCTCAGAAATTGGCAAAGAAACCAGTCAACGTCAAGCCCCATGAACAGAAGGTTCTAAAACCTAAAGTTCAGGATCAGACAATTCAAGAAAAGAAAGTTAAACTTTCACAGGGGCAGAAAGACAGACTGGGAAAGAAAAGGAAGAAGGCGAGAGAGTATCTCGAGAAAATTTTGTCTTCAGGTTCACCGGACAGATTGAATAAAAGTTCTGATGAATCGACTCCTTCGATTGCAAAGTCAAGAAAGACGAATTCATCGAATACAAATCTGAGGACTAAAGAAGAAAAGAAGAAGAAGAAAATGGTTGGCGATGAATCTGATGTGTTAAAGTCAGACAAGCCACCATCAGGCGATGAATCTGACAGGTCAAAGTCAGACAAGCCATGTGCAGGCAATGATTCTGGTTCATCAAAGCCAGAAGAGCCTGTTGTTGAGGTAAAATCTGAGAATTCAGGTTTAACAATGGAGGATGCAAATTTTCCATCATTGTTGAACAAGAATTCAAAATCACCCAAGGCTGGTCAGGCTTGGGTGAATCTTTTCAAATAGAAAAACCTGACTTGCCGGAGTTCCCAGGTTGGTATGCGTGGAACATGAATCGGCACATTTCTTGAGAAATTTCACTCTGGTGATATTTCGTTTTACAAGTGGTAAAATCAGGGACATTAATTTGTACTTGATTTTCTACATGTGGTATTAGTTGTTGATAAGGGTTTTAAATGTTAAATCTTTCAAAATGGTTAAAAAAGAACAATGTGATGATGTAATCCCCTAACCAACAAGTGGTTTGTTAGTTCAACAAAACTAATTTTCCGGAAAAACCATTTTGATTAAAACAAACTTAAGTGTTTTGAAATCTAAATGGGAAAATAGTTTGTTGACAGGGGGAGTTCTGATTGTTTATGCCAAGTGAATGGCGAATTGAAGCGATTCGATATCAGGTTGTCATGTTTCTTGTACAGTTTATTTTCAAATTTTCCTTGAAAATCAAAATTGAAACATATTTTCATTTTAGGGGGAGAAATTTTTTTTAAAAAATAGAAAATTTGAAAATGCCAAAAACATTGAAAAAGCAAAAATGAGTTTTGTTGTGAATAAGAGGAAATGATAGAAAATCAGTGAACTATCACAGCATGCTAAAGAAATGTAAATGTAAAAAAGTGATAAACGGTCTCACGGATGATGTGTCAGTAGGTTTTTGCACATTTAGTAGATTGTGACGAGATATAAATCTAAATTCAAACTTGCTTATATTGTGGGTAACATCTCTCGGATATATGGGTAACCCCCGAAATCTCGTTTGAAAGGTCTCATAATCTGATATACTAGGTTTTTATACTCAATGATGTCTGGGGTATTATTCTAGGACTTCTGCTGAACGGTGGTTCTGACCTAGTCCTCGAATAATACTTTCTGCAAATGCTTGAAACACAGCATCACCCTCAGCATCAATGATAAGACAATAAAATTGCTTAGCAATGCTGTTGTAAAAAAGATCCTCTAAAGGGGACACACCCAAAAGTTGAGTCATGATCTATCTGCTGAACGGTAGTTCTGACCTGAGCTCTCATGATTCTTCATAATTTATTAACCCCTTACAGATATCATTTGTGTTATAATTACCTGTAAGACTGAATATTGGGATCTGGATACGGGAGTATATTCTGAGGTGGGATACGCGATTAAGTTTAAGTATCTAAGACATTAAACTCGTATCTCGAAGCAGTTGAACTTTGTGTGAAAATTGAAGTGGACCAGTATACTGACAATCTAAGTGAATCGTTTAGAACTTAAAATGATTAAAGCTTAACGGTGCTTGTGGTTGGTCTCATAAACTGATATGATCCTCTTACAGAAACTCACAAAAATATTGTTTGTATATATTTCTTTACTGCATTTCTTTAAACAAAAATCCAAAAAGATTTTCGGAGTGTTTTAGCATAAAGTTTTGAAAAATACAAAAAGATTTTTGACAACTGATGTTGAAGAGTTGATTTTCAAAATTCCAAGGGCTAAACTTGATGAACTAGAGGATTGGGAGAATTTGTTGAAAACTTTGAATGCTATATACAAATGTTTTGAAAGTTTGTGTGTTTAGTTAATCAAGATCATTCATTTGAACTTGATGTAACTAGTATGTTTGTTGGATAATTGATGTCTACTAGTAAGTTTATTAAATTCAAACGTTATAAATTTGTGAAACTTATGGTGAGGTAGAGGATGTGCAGAGTAACAGGTTTTGGACTTCATCATTCCCACGGAAGCTAAATGTTAAAGCTTGAACCAGATATCTCAGATTCTAGCATATCGAGAGGGGGAGTCTGGATCAACAGTCAAATGGAAGTTTGAAGTTTAAAGTTTGAAGATAAAGATTGAAGAGAGTTTTTACAATGTTTGAAGAATGACAAAGAAAAAGACTTGAAGCCAAAGACTTCATCAACATCCAAGGGGGAGTCTGTTGGTGCACTAAATGTCTGCTGATTACGTCATAATCAAGTCTTGTGTCTAGATAGATTGAATGTACACACAACAGGGTCTTATTTAGGGTTTTACATGTTTATCTTGTGAATTTCGCTTGAAAGGGTTTATATGTGTTTCAAGCTAAATCAACACTGATGATTTAGCTTGAACTGTTTCAAGGGAAATCATGATTTAGCTTGAACTGACTCAAGCGAAATCAACAGGTTATAAATAGGGTTGTGTAGTTCATTTGTGAGAGAGATGGTCATTGTATGAGACACGAAGTGCTGCCGGTTTTGTATCAGAATACGTTGTAAAAGCACTAATATCAATCAGAAAAGAAGGATTAAAAGGATAATAGCTGTTATGACTTTGTTACGTTGATTCCGCCTTCGTACTCAAAGTTGAACTGCCTTAACTGACGTTTAGAGGTCGTAGAACGGTCCAACAATTCATAAGCCACGTATAACATGCATTAACGGTTAGCGTTCAAATAGTATTGAATAGTGTGATTGATGTGATTTGAATAGTTGTAACGTATGTAACACCCAAGAGTGCTTAAAGCAAAAAGGGATCGAGTATACTCACAGCGGTTGATGGATTGAAGGGAGCGCTTAGCGAGTAAGATTAGCCTGAGTAGATTAGATTGTATAACGATAAGTGTTGCGTAAAACGTCACAAAGTGTGAAAGGGTCGGATAGTGGTTCGGTCGGATGGTAATCCGATCGGACAGCAATCCGTGTGGATAACAATCCGTTCGGGTGGTCATCCGGTCGGATGATGATTCGAGTGGATTGTTTCTTCCTATAAGAAGGATGTGTTTGTGTATGATGGTTTGCCTTTTGAAGTTTTTGTTGTAGTATTTTGAAAACATTGAAGTATCTCTATCTTTCAAGTCGGTCGATCGGATGACTAGTCGTGCGGATGACAATCCGTTCGGATGGTCATCCGGTCGGACAGTGGTCCGGTCAGACGGCGACTTAGTGATGATGTTACTTACTGGAGGGCAAGTTCACAACAGAAGTGTCATTCGATCGGATGGCAATCCGATCGGATGGCAATCCTTGTTATTGAACATGTTGAAAATTGTTTAAGTCTTTAAAGTCTTAGTATCTCATGATCCGAAGAGTAATCCAGTCAGATGGTCGTCCGATCGGATTACATTTCGTTCAATACTCAAACTTTAGATAAGGTTGTTTATAAGTGGGACCCAAGTGTGATCCGTTCGGATGACAATTCGTTCGAATGACCTATCCGATCGGACAACAATCCGTTCGGACAGTAATCCGTCCTGATTGTCCTGTTCGTCCTACACTTGGTCGTTTTGAGGGTTTGTCGTTATGTCGAGACACTTTGACAACGTGTTAGCCAACAGAACCTCTAGTTCGACCCAGATGACCAACCCGACCAGGAATCACCCTAGTCCGGCCGGTTACCGGCTCGAGACGGTTGGTCTTGGCTAACCCGAAATCGGTAGTCTCGTGAGTAGAACCCGGATCTTGAACAAGTTCAACACTACAATCGAGTAGAGGACTAAATCAGAACCTGCTTCTACCGGTTTTGAGTGTTTTAAGTGTAAAAGAGTTGAAAGAAAGTTAAAACCATCTTTCAATCCTCTTTCCACCATTCTTGTGTCGATATCTTTACAAGATCTTTGTATCTTTGCATGGAAATCGGTTAGATCTCGGTTGTTCTTGGTGGATTGAAGTCAAAGCATGAAGTTCTTGAAGAACACATGATGACGTCACCCTAGAACACCCGAAATCTAGTGATTTCACGGTTAAAAGTTAAGATTTAAAAGATAGAAATGTGTAGGAGTGCGTGTAGATCAAGAAAGTACAAGATTTAGGGCGAGATCTTACCTGGATTGAGAGAAATCGAAGAAAAGGTGAGGAGCACGAGTGGTTCGGACAGAGAGTTTCCAGAAATGGAAAGAATGACAATGACAGGGGTATTTATAGGATTCCAAAAGAGGAAAGGGTTATCCGATCGGATGACATACCGCCCGGATTGACTGTCCGGTCGGATGACACCTGTTCGGATGACACTTGTTTTGATGGCAAGGCGGCTATCCGATCGGATGGCACCTGGGTTGAGTGTTTGGCGCGACGATTTTTAGCGTTTCGATTTCGATTGCGAGCGGCTCGTCACGATAGGGTTTCCTAGTCAAATTACTTTCCGTCCCAACTACTTCATATCTCGCATAATCTCTTCTCCACTAATTACCATAGTTCGATTGCGATTCGAGTTCGAGTTTGATTGCGTTTTGAGTTTCGATTGATTTCCACAACACACACACATATATATATATATATATAACATGCACAAGTAACACATAAGGCACACACACACGTATAATAACCAAATTAAACCGAGTTGCGGTTTGTTATCACGATTCGATGTCGAGTAGCATAGCTTGATTATCGATTAGTTAACTTTATCGCATTGTTACTTCCTATAATTTACAGTCGTAAGTCGATTAGATATCGATTAACACATATCGATTTTAGCAATTAACAACACTTACTCCACATAATACAATTAAAATAGGGAAATTTCTATAAGTTAAATTCGTACAATCGGTCGTTGACTTTGACCTTGACTTTGACTTTGACTTTGACTTCCGAAAACACGGGGTGTCACACGAGTACCCCCCGAGTAGTCGTTACAAGGTAGGCTGCCGAGACGACTTTCTTTGACTTTGCCTAATTACTCGAAATCGGTCAAACACGGTCAACCTCGGCCAAAATCGTATCTGGTAGGTCAACTCGGGCTGAGTTTGACTTAAAAAATAATAAAACATAATTTCTATGCCTCTCATATTAAAGAATTAATATCATTTTCACGTATTTTGTTCTAAATATTAGTAAATTTATGTTATTTGACATATATATGATTTCCAAAAACTAATTTCTTTATAATTTAACATGACCGGGTACTCCCCGAGTACTCTCTGCCTAGATCGAGTACTCTCAACTCCCCGGTCGACCGACTAGGTAGCACCTAGCGACTTTTGCAACCATGGGTAATTGTATGTATATTAGTTTTAGAAATATAATTATTAAATATTTTTATGTAGCATATTTTATAATATTAATTTTTTTTACAAATATAATGAGTTTTATAATTTTTAGAGTTAATTACACAGATGAACCTTGTGGTTTATTAAAGGTAACACCTGTAATACTCAAAGATGTTACAATATTGAAACCATATAATATTAAAAAAATAAGTTAGTTCTTAAATATGTTATTTTCAATGAACCACAAGGACTATCTGTCTAATTAACACTAAAACTTAAGTGCATTTGAGCGGTTAAACTTGGTATAATTTTATTATCAGAATA
The DNA here is from genome assembly GCA_030545235.1 of Helianthus tuberosus. NCBI lineage: Eukaryota > Viridiplantae > Streptophyta > Magnoliopsida > Asterales > Asteraceae > Helianthus > Helianthus tuberosus. The sequence goes on along the minus strand of CM060433.1, from coordinate 107,656,808 downwards.
GTGTTATTAAGTAAAAAAAAACATATTCAGATAATTATATATAACAATTCACACGTAATCTTAGTTGCATTTGTTTTTTTTTTCTTTTAGGTTTTTGTATTTTTCACACGTAATTATATATAATAATTCACACGTAATTTTGTTTATTTTCAATAACACCACCTAATCCGTTTTACATAAAATATGGAGAAAATGAGAACGAGAAGATAGTAGCATTGGTTTCATCCAAACTGCAGCAACAGAGGGCAGAATAGTACAATCACCAAGTACTACTACTACTACAAACATTACACAAAATCTATCATACTGAATCACAACAGTTGCCCAATACCTAAATGGACCCCCTTATGGACCTTTCTACCCCTAATCATTTCCATTTTCTTTTCTATTTTCAGTGGCTATTACGCCTTACAACTTGAAATAAAAATTCTACAAAACAGTTCGGTTTAGAAAGCCAGTTGCATGATAAAACAGACGGATCGGTTCAGAAAGCCAGTCGCATGAAAAAACAGACGAACCGGTTCAGATTGCCAGTTGTGTGACGACATAGACGGATCTGATCGGTTGAGGTAGCCGATTGTATGAAATTAATGATTGTCATATTCGGTCTTGTTTGAAGACATCTTGAGATTTTTTTTTTCTTTTTCCAGATTTTATGTACTATTTTCTTTGATGGGTTACATGTTATTTCACCAAATTGTTGGACAGCAAAGCATTGCATGGTGTTTGTTGACAAAATTGAGAAATCCAACACATGTCACATTCCTCAGATCTTATCCTTGATGTTGGTGGTACCTCATCTGGCTGAAATTGATGTTCTGTTACAAGCATACAGTACTACCCACAATTAAATTTCATAATAATTTAAACTATATCATTCAAGAAAAAAAAAAGAAACAATAGAAATGGACATATATCTTTCACACAAGTAAGTCAGATCCCAGATGTATCATAAGTTATAACCATTGAGAAATAGATACCATAACTATGATTATGTTGAGAATAACCTTTAACTATAAAGATGAAATAAGAACCATCATAAGAATGAAAAAAAATTATTGTAGAAATGATACATGTTAATGAGAACCAAAAAAAAAAACACAAGAATAATCCTCTTTAAGTATATTAACAGATAGTTTTCATTTTATTTTAGATAAAACTTTATATAGGTAGCGCTAAAAAATACATAAAAATATTGTAACATCTACTGTAATTTCGTTATCATAAGAAATGTGTTTCTAACTTAACCAACAAAAATTACATATATATGAAAAAACGAAAACATAAATTTAAGTTTATACATTCTAAAGTATTTTTGATGATGAATGAATATAAAAATAGATAAACGAAATAATTTAACCTATTTTATTACTATAAAAAATTATATGATATGAACAATAACGTAAAATATACCAAAAGATAACTGTTATCTTGGAATTCTGGAAAATGAAATTAACCTATATAATCTTATAAAGAAATATATGATGATAAAAATGAAATTAACCTATATAATCTTTAAAAGAAATATATGATGATATTTTCTACAAGATTAGGAGGAATCTAAAACACATGTAAGAACTGAAAACTAGTTAGGAAGTGACTAAAAGGTACAAAGAGTTTGGTTTGGATGTAATTAAAGTCAAAATGTTGGACCACAAATTGGTATTGCAGCCTACAATTTTTTTGAAGTTTTTAATTAGCTTTCACACCGTATTTTGCTTGTAACTTTGCAATAAATCGCTACGGTTTTCAATACTATTTTTAGATCAATATTTAAAATACAATAATATTGAAGTTTGAGAGATCATCCAAAATAATACTTATATGTGTTATATATAGTTTCTAATATTTTTTGTATATCTAAAACTCAAGTGACACCAAAAACAAAACCAGTATATAAAGTTTAAAATTAATTACCAGCGAAGTAAAATTGTGAAATACAAATTTCCAATTGTATTTTATGGCATTTACTTTCTGAATCTGAATGACAGTTTGAGGTACATTTATTATTACATAGTTTAGACATTTGTAATTTACATAGACAACAAATGATTCTACCAATATGTTGGCCCTGTAATATTCTAATATTCTATTCCTTAAATACCCTTGTTCTGTGTTTGTTGTTTTGCATAATATCCAAATCTGTAAAGGATCAAACTGGAAATGAACTTCATACTAGTTACAGATTTTAGCTATTAATTCGAGAAAGTATGCTAATTTGTGGCGGTATTATCCTATAAATATAATGCAACCTGCCATTTATTAGAAAACTTATGATCCAAACTTCCAAAGTTAATTATTATAATTTTAAAGAGTATTCCGTTATAACAAATGACTAGAATACATATATATTTTTTTTGTAAAGATAGAATACATATATATAACTAATGATGTGCACAAGTTGAGGTAGATTAATATAATATTAGAAATTATAATAAAGTACTTAAGGGGGTTTGACTAGTCTAAGTATGATTAGTTAAATAAATAAAAAGTATATGCTTCATTTGAGGAGGCAGCAAAATCATTACTGGCGACTATTACATTGTTTAACTTAATTAAATAACATAATCGGATCAGTTCCTTTAAAAAAGATTAATAGGTTATCCTTGAACTTCCAAAAATATTTCAAGTTTACTAATTTTTTTATGCTTAATTTTTATTTAATTTAAAGATTAATTTTGCATTTTAGAAAATAATAAAATGAAGACTCTAATTATTATAGAAGATTGGAAGTGGAAGTATATAGTACTTACACTATTAATACTTTTGACTAAATGTAATATAATTATTTCCCAATTGGCTCAATTTAAATGGTCAGAAATTTTTCAAAATAACAAAGTTTTGAAATTCACCTAAAATAATTAAGTTTTAGCTGGAAAACTATAAATCATAACCTTTCTTGAAGATTGATTTACTCAAGACATTTTTCTTAATTCATCTAATTTAGTAGAAACAAAATTCAGTTTTCATTCCTTTTGTGTCTTTAATGTCCCCAGTGCATAATGTGTTTTACTTGATGTCGATGCGCATAATGTGTTTTACTTGATGTCGATGGTTACCAAAAAAAAGACTTTTATATAGCCATATAAACCAGTTCTTTTCATTAACTGAAAAGTAGGATAGTTCAAATACACAAATGAAATCTTGAATAAAAATAAGATCCTAAAAGGTAGAAAACTCATACCATATTGTGATTGAGATTGTTGGAATTTGAGTAATATTGGTAGTGGGGTTGACCACCTTGGCTTGAACCATCTTGGCTTGATGGTTCAGTTTCATCTGGACATTCAAGGTTCACACCAAACAGTCTCACCCTTCTTGGGTTGTTCCCAGTAGCCACCATATCTCTTTGGTTGTTTTCTACATTATCATTTACACCTCCTGCATTTCCATTATAATATCAGAAACAAATAAATATTCTTTATTTCCTCCCATTTAATTCTTGTTTCTTACAAATATCCAATAAATTGTTGTAGATAAAAAAGATGCAAAACTTCCACTCAATTTGTGTGGTTTTCTGTGTAATTCTAGAAAGAAAATAAGACAGAAACAATTTCCCAGATTAATGGAGTTTTATATAATACGAAAAGCTAAAAAAAACTAAAACATCACATTCTATATATTTGAAAAAAGCTTTTAAATATACATGTATAAATATTAAATACTAAAGAAAATAGCAAAAAAAAAAAAGATAAAAATATTACTCATAAATTAATTATTGTGGAATATACGTAATTAATGTAATTAAATGCTAATTATGTGATGAACACCAAAATTGTTGTTGGGGAAGTGTGATAACTCATAATAATTTATTAAACACACATTAACACTTCTAAATTAAGAAAATAACAAAAAATGATAAAAATAATTATAATAATTACCTGCATGAATACAGGCAGGTTGGTATGGATGAGGAGGAACCGATAGAGGTAGGTGGTGCGAAGGATAATTATACTGCGCATTATAGACGACCCTGGTGGTCCACCCATTAATCTGCGCACCATCACCACCACCACCTGGCGAACCCACCGCCACACTCTCCACCGGCACCGGCCGCCGTCTCCACCCAATAAACAACCGGTCACCATCAAACCTATGCCGTTCAAACAACACAACATCCCCAGCATCCAACCGTTTTTCCTTAACATAACGACTCCACCCTTTAGTCAACACATAACTCTGACTACTATTCCAGTAAGAATACCGGAACCGCCAGGGTTTCCCGGCTTCATCTTCGAAACAAAGTAGCAACCCTTTTGTTTGGTCAACGGCTGAGTCATTGCCGGGAAGTGGGAAGTGTTTTTCAGCGTGTTGTTTGGGAATGACAAGCCGGTTTAGCTTGCCAACATCACTAGGTGTTAAGGGTTTTTCAAACATGGGTTCTTTAGGGGTGTCTTGGTGGGTTGAAGGTGGGTGGTCAACGGTGGAGAAGGGTGAGGGTTTGGGGGAGTCCATGATAATAGGGTATGGGTGTTGGTGAGTCCACCACAAGGGGTCTGGTAGGTTAGAAGATAAGTGAGTTAGGGACATGTGTGTGTTTGTGAAGGTGGGGAGACTGTGTGTGGGGGCAGAAATAGGAAGAGAGAGGCGAAAAGAGGCGTGAGGAATATGATTTTCGATTGGAAACACTATTTGGGATGTGTATATGTAGCTAAGACTTTGGGATGGGGTGGTATTTTTTTATTTGTTTTTTTGAAAATCTTTTTTTATTTTTGTTTTGTTTTTATGTCTTGATAAGAAAACAATTACAACATAGAACATGTGATATTTCTTTCAGTGATGTTATGCTTCTAGCAGGTTTATTTCTCTAAAATGGTAACTACAAAAAGCTTAAATATTTCATCTACTTTTTACAATTTTAATTATTTGAATAAGAAAACAATTACAACATAGTATGTGTTCTTTCCTTCAGTAAAGTTATGCTTCTAGCAGGTTTATTTCTCTAAAATGGTAACTACAAAAGAAATAACTTTAAGACCATATGTTATGGCCTGTGTCCAGGGCATGACCCCCCCCCCCCCCCCTCCCCTCCCCTCCCCACCCTTAAATAATAATTCAATTCCTAAATCAACTTTAATGTCCATTGATCATGAATATATATATATATATATATATAATTCAAATACCATACGGTGTGGGTTAGTGTCTCCGTCTAGCTCAGATGTTTAATGCCCTCAACACCATCCGGGTGGCGCCAAATAGAGGCGTTATGATTGTAACGCCTGCGTCCCTAGACTTTTAGCTTTCGTCACTTCTAGTCCCTAAACTATGTGATGTTTGATACTTTTGTTACTTGGGGAATCTTATGCTATAATACTTGATTCTTAATACTATGATTCTTGATACTTGGAAACTATGATTCTTACTTGGAAGCTATGATTCTTGATGCTTGGAATCTAGATTCTTGACTCTTGATACTTTGGTGCTTGACTCTTGAGGCTCGTGAAACTTGAGACTTGGTTGAACGAGGGACTGGAGTCTTGTTACTGGCGGAAACTATGAAAACTATGGAAACTTTTGTGTTAATGATATGATCTAGTTATGTGATACTATTACCCAATAATACGCAACGCAACGCTTAATCTAACTCGCGAAACGAATCAAAGATGGGAACGCGGAAAGGATGGGATTGACCGAGTGGCAATCCGATCGGATGACCAACCGATCGGATGGCCATTCGACCGAAGTGCCATCCGATCCGTGGTGCACACCGCCTCACTCCCTCTCTCTGACACTATAAATAGGTCTGTCACATCATTCTCACTGATGTGACAGCCTCACTCGACCAAGACGCACGCACTTCTACTTTTCTTCCATTTCTCGGTGATTTCAGTACGTTTTACACTAGATTCTTGTACATCTTTAATCTACACGTTATTCTCTACATGATTCTCCTTTGAAATCTCACTTTTCACCGTGAAATCTCTAAGATTTGAGCTCTTGAGGGTGACGTCATCATGGTGGTTTGTATAAATTATTGAGTGATGTCATTCCTGTAGGTCCCTCGGAGGTTGAGGTCAAACCTATTCCTTGTTATGTCTAACACACTAGCAAGTGCGGAATCCAAGCTAGCATGCAAACCGAGATAGAACAAACACAAAACAACACACAATCTTCACCGATTAACACCACATGTATTAATACGTATGAAAGGTTCGGTTACAAGCTCAATGTTTACAAATGTGTTTTGCAAACTCTCTCTCTCGTGTGTGTGTGTGCTCTCAGCAGAATGCTCTCTCTTGTGTGTGTTCTCTCTATTTTCTGCACTTTTTTTCAAGTGAACACATAACATGGATATTTATATCCATCACAGCACGTCTGGTCGAAGGATCAGACAGACTGATCGTAGGATCATCTGTCGACCAGAAACCCATCGAAGGATCACATATACCTCGAAGGATGATATCCTTCGAGGTCCATCAACATCCATCGAAGGTTATCTTTCGAGCTCATCGAAGGATATAAACAATCCTTCGATGACTCATCCTTCGACCCAAGCACCTTACAAACAATGTGTGAACTTTTTGGTCAAGTCAAACCAGGAGGATGGTTGACTTGGTCAAACTTACATCGAACGCACATATTAACAGACCTAAGACGTAAACCAGACTAACACAGGACATCGTTTTGTATCATGACAAAATACAGACAAAGTACAGACACAAGTGCACCAACAAACTCCCCCTTGGCTGTAACTTTGTCTCGATCTTTGTCTCGATCTTAATTCTTGTAGGTCCCTTGTGTCTTCAAGTCTTTGACGTCTTTTCAAGTCTTCAATGTCGGAGGATCTTTAAAGTCTTCACGTCTTGAAAGCAGAAAGTGTACCAACAAACTCCCCGTTTCATGTAGGAAGTGTGTTGACAAATTCCCCCTTAACATAAGCTCCCCCTTGAGTTATGCTTGTGAAATACTTGTTCTTTATGAATTGAGATCCTTGTGGTGTTGATGATGGTCAGCGGCAACTCGATCATCTTCATCACTTGAGTGCCTTCACGTCGTGTCTTCATTCCGAAGCTTGTCATCGACCATGTTCTCCTTGCCTTTAGAATCTGCACATGCAAGAAATCTAAACGCGTAATGAGAACAACTGCCTGGAATATCATAAGCAAACGACACACATGTGACCATTGTTCAATCAATCACCGTCCGACAGTTTAAAAGTTTAATAAATTTGTCAATTTCAGTTTTTAACTTTCAAAACTTGCAAATTTCGACCGTTTATGAAGATATAGTCGTTTTGGGTTTTCGATCAGGTTTCAGGTAACGAAGACTCGAACTCCAACATCGTACGATCGAAAATAAAATAGAAATAAAATCTTTTTGGCTTTTATAAAGTTTATATTAAAACACACCTAAAATCTTTTTGGACTTTTTGAATATTTCAAATGTAAAGACAGAAAGCAGTAAATAAATATATACAGAGATGCAGAAACTGAAAGCATTAAATAAATATTTACAGACATTCTTTTTGCGAGTTTCGAGGGTAAGAGAATCATATCAGTGTACGGTCATGCCAAAACGCTCTTGTTGTTCAATTAGTTAACATTAAGATAAGCATCCTATAACGATTATCGGTATTGTTGTCCACTTAAGCTCAACTTATCAGATGTAATCATGGCGAGGGGATACGTTAAGGTATGATTTATACTTACCGACCGGTGTTCATCCACATCACGACACATTCCCGTATCAAGGTATGCACGAGGGTTCATCTTACCGGTGAGTATACCGATTATCATCTGTTTGACCGTATATGATGTGAGAAACTCACTTATTTTGATTTGAAAACAAGCCCTATGTGATAAAATCACTTATTGATGAGGAACTTGATTTTCATATGCATGAGGGCACAGGAGCAAGTCCGTGAACAGGTCAGTACTTTCGTACAGCAGAGAGACAAACTTGACTCCCGGATAAATGTGATATTTTATCACTTATTTGTTTGGACATGTGATTGTTGATCACTTATTGAGGTCGAATGCAGTATGTACACGTATGTATAGTATCATGGAAGATCTAGACTTGCGTCCCCGTTATTTTTCGGTAAAAGATACAACCATGATACCCAGATGATAAGCAGCATAAAGACCGAATATTTCAGAACCTCGGCAATCTCTCAAACGAAATTTCGGTACCAAGACCATATGCCAATGAGTGGTTCCCACCTGATCTTCAGTCGATTTAAGTTTATATCACCCTGCACACTTTAAAATGATTGTGAGCCTACCGATACATCTTCTATAGAGCTGCTTATCGTTTTTCATTTAAGGTTTAAAGAGGTTTGGACAGACCACTGATGCACTATCATATTCTCTTTTTCTCGCCAGGAAACTCATTTTTGTTTTTCTATTGTTTTTGGGTTTTTGAAATTTTTCAATGTTTTTGGATTTTCAAGATTTGGATTTACTCCCCCTAAAATCAATAAACTAAGATAAATTTAAAACACAAAGATATTTACAAAAATGATTTTCCGATGTTGGTTTTACTCTTGCTTGACCTTAATGCCGTTTACCAATAATAAAAAAAATCAAATCTTGATTTGTCAAATGCTTTGGTAAAAAGGTCGGCACGTTGGTCGTCGGTGTGGACCATGACAGCATTGTCTGGCCAAAGAGTGCTGTACGAGATAATAATTCAAAAAGCAGCTTAAATATCGACAAGTATAGGAGAGATTAGAAATTTAAAACCGTATCCTGCAACTGCTTCGTGCATTGCAAGGAATCTGAGCGCTCTCCCAAACTGGATATCCACCCGGTGTGGATTTCAAAGACGATTTTTGTAGCTACTGAGAAATCTCTTGACAGCAACAAGATCATAAACCTTTGGGTCCGGCTGGTCTTCCACATTGCACCAGCGAAGGTCTTTGTCTTTCTCTTGAGAAGTAGTGTGCGGTTGTTCAATCCATACCAAGGCATCCGCACACCCGGTTGGTTTGTTCAACAAACACATTTTCTTCAATCACACCGTAGAGAAAAGTACCCTACACGTTCATCTTGTGGACTTTGAACTTCTTGTGGAAGAAAAAAAATCCATGAATCTTCGAAAAGCTTCAGACGTGCTACAGGCGCGTACTTTTCATTGGAATCTTTCCTGAGGACCCGATCAAAAACCATAAGAACCAAACTTGGCACATTTTTCATCTGGTCGAATTATTTTTTTAACTTCATTCAACAACATTCTTTCACCATCATTCCTTCATCAGACATTTTTGTCTACTTTTCTCCTCTCTCCATCAAAGGCACCAATTTCTTCTGTCGCCTATCTTGTGCAAGGACGCTCCACTATCAACAATCTTACGACTATCGAAAGTTCCTCCTGGAATATCCTACACACTCACTTAGAGATTAGTTGGAGAGAGGGACCCAAGCCTTTGTGGACTTGGGTCGTCCTTGATCATCAAGGAAAGTGATTTCAATCACTTGATGATTAGGAAAAAGAACCTGTGGTGCTCCCCCTGATTGAATTACCTGCTTTTGCTTCCAAACTGTTTGTCCTTTACCAGTATTTGAATTTATTGTTTTAGCATTTACTGGTTTTACAGTTTCAGATTTTGCTTGTACAGGTTTTTCTTCTTTGACCTCTGATTTTAAGGCCTTTTCAATTACCTTTTGATTCTTTTGCTTTAACTTCTTTTCCCTTTCTTTCAAGACACGTGGGTCTTGTTTCGGAGAAACTGATCGTTTTCGGTAATCGATTTCTTGGGGAGCACTCGTTTTTGACTTTAGCTTTTGCACGTGTGGGCAATATCTTACAATATGCCCAACTGTCCCACATTCAAAACATGTTCTCCGCTCTACAAACTTCGGAGAAACACGTTGATGACCAGACGGAGAACCAGACCATGAACTTTGTGATCTAGACGTGCTTGGACCTAAATCACATCCGTTGGTGTGTTGGGTGTAGTTATTCTGATCATTTCGTTTTAAAATTCTAACTTGTTTTACAAAATCAACGTTAGATTTATCCTGAAATGTTTCAAGTTTGTCTGAACCTGTGGATCCAACAAAGTTCATTTTCGGTTCTCGTTTCTTAACAGGAGCTCTTTTTTTTGCACCTTTTGTTGTTGAACTTTAGGTGCTTTTACATTCTTGTTCTGAGCCTTCTTTCCCTGTACCTTACCCTTTTCGGAGTTGACTTGTTGTTTTCGCTCAATTGGTAGTTTTTGGTTTCCGTATTGTTTTCTAATTTGTTCACACGGAATTGGATCACCTTGAGCGACGGTAACTTTGCCACTTTTGTTCCCCAAAAACTTATCAGTACATCCTTCAAAAATTTGCTCAATTAAATCTTGATTTACATTTTTAATTGGAAAATCTTTGTTAGAGTAGATTTTGCTATCTCCTTTGAGCGTGTACAACAAGTTATTCTCTTCACGGCTAGATACAAGGGACTCCATTGCTTTTGACGTTTCAGTCTTACTCGGTTTCACTGGTGGATCACACAGGATGTGATTCTCGATTGGAATATCTGTTGTAACCGAGTTAGACTGTTGTTTAACAATTTCTTCAGATTCATCATCCGAAGAATCAGCATCCTCAACAATGGGAGGACTCTGTTCCTTAACACACGATGAATCTGTCACATTCTCAGATTCAGATTCAGATTCAGATTGACCCGAGGATGATGTACCAGTTGTGAACCCGAGGCCTGCTGCAAAGTCATCTAGACCGAGTGGCACAGTAGGTTCAAAACGGGGCATATCCTCGTCATCAAGCAATTTGGAGTAATTGTGATTCATTGGGGGAGGACATGATTTGAATCCAATACATACTTTATCCCCCTTTTTCTTTTGAACGTCAATGATGTGATCCAATACATAGCGGGAATTGGAATAGCTTTCCAGTTTCTGCTTAATTGTCTCACATTCACCTCGAGCCGTTGCCAACTCTACCATTTGCTTTTCAATTGTGTCAATAAGATTATTGTTAGCATGTTGTTTTCGCAAAACAGCCTTTTGTAATTCTGAAACATCATGTCTTAATGACGCAATTGTTGCTTTAAATTCCTTTTCATTTCTGGTTAAAAACAAGTTAGCTTCAGTTGCTTTAGAAAGATCTACAATCAATTCTTGATTGTGTTTGTATGTGATTTCAAATTTCTCTTGCAAAGCCTCGTGTTTGCTTCGCAATTCACAACACTTATCATTCATCGAAACATGTTTGTCTTGCAAGTCAAACAAACTAGCTTGTAAAGCATCATGTTTGCCTTGCAACTCAGACATGTTTGCCTCTAAATCATCATTTTTAACACGCAAACTATCACAGTTATCACAACTAACTACAGTGGGTTCATCGACACATACCTGACTTGATGAACTGTCGACATTAGCCATAAAGGCTGAATGGAGAGAAGACGAAGAATAAGCAGCTTGATCCACCAAAATAGATCTTCTTTCAGTTCCTGCTGCAGCTTCTTCCAAACGCTCATCAATATCTGCATCGACTGACACACTTGATGTCTCATCCACATGATCATTCCCTGAAGTGGAGGATTCTTCATCTGAGCTTCCACTATAACCAGAAGAGTCTTCATCCTCAGAAGAGTCACCACCATTGGCGGAAGATTCTCCACCACTGGCGTGATTTAAATCCTTTACGACTTCAGCAAAACATGCTGTTCCATCTGGAGCATCATTTCCAAACTGAAGCGACCAATCGCAACCTTCATCTACTTGAACCACAAGTGCCTGGTTGGCATTAGATGGTCCTGCTTGACTTTGGTTGTTGACAGGAATCATCGTACGAACATTGTTCCTGTTCTGGTTCTGCTGGTTGCCTTGATTGCCTTGATTTCTGAAAGGATTTTGGTTTCCATGCTGAGCTGGTCTTGTGCATTCCCTTTTGAAATGACCCCGTTCACCACAGTTAAAGCACGTTACAGCTTGCTTGTCGAACCCATACTTGGTGTCTTTCTTGCTTTCCAAGTTGGTTCTCCCCGTCCTTTCCATAAATTCCTTTGCTCTTCGAATTGCACTAGCAAGAGCCCATTTGATATCCATCATTTCAAACTCTTCTTTATCCACTTGCTGATAATCTTCATTGGTTAGATTGATATTCCCAATCTGACCTGCAACTAATCCACAATAAGCACTAACCAAGGTGTTCAACATCTCCATATGCTCCTTGGCTACTTCGACACTGACTTTGGAAAAGTTGGAAGTGTCTAATCTGACTGTGTTCGGATTGGAGGTGGCTTGAAAGTTTGAGGAGCTTCCATAAAACCCTTGCTGTAGTGGTTGTTGCTGCTGAGCTGTCGGTTGCACATTCGGTCTTGAAAACATCGTGTAAGCTGAAGGATCAAACTGATCTGTTGTTGAAGGTCCGGTGTTTGAGATGAAGGCTGTTTGAAGCTTCGCATGTTGAGAGGCCGGTTTTTCTCCACTGATACCTCCTGCAATCCCAAAGTACATCTCTGGATTTTGAGGAGTTAGTGTTCTTTTTGCCTTAAGCTTTTCTTCTACATCCTTGTTCTCCAATTTTTGAATTAACTCATAAACATTGATTGTGTCTAGAACACCATTTTCTTTGAGAATTTCAAGATAACTGCTCCACTTTGCTGGTAAGCTATCAGCGAATCTCTTCACCATTTCTTGTGGAGTGGCAGTGACTCTAAAACCAAACATCTCGCTCAACAAGTGATGGAACCTTGTAGATAACTCTGCCAAAGTCTCATTCTCCATACACGTGAAACCTTCAAACTCTTTCTTCAGTAATTCTTGCTTGATCTTTCTAGATTGAGCATTTCCTTCACATCGTAACGTGAGCATATCCCACAAGCTTTTAGTAGTCGTGCAGTAAACAAACTGGTGGTAAATGTCTTTGTGAAGAGCTTGTGTGAGAATCATGAATGCTTTCTTTTCTAACTCAAATTTCTTCTTATCATCATCAGACATAGTGCTGTAAGTTTCTGGATTAGATCCTGCAACTTCCAAATCATGGTCAAATGCGGTGAAGAAGCGCATCCATAGATCTTGACCTTGCCCCTGAACATAAGTTCTCAGCCTTTCTTTCCACCATCCCCAATCATTGATGTGATTTAGCTTTGGCGGTTTTGTGCTTGTACCAGTTTCACTGTCGTTCTGCATCATAGATTGAATGCTGTTGCTTTGATTTGTGACCAATGCCCATTGATTTGCAGTTATCATTGCAGCTTGAGGTGGGGCAATAGCCTGCATCCATGCTTTGTTGAAATCTGACGCAGATTGCGTAGTTGATGATTGCGTAGCTGATGATTGTGGAGTCAAAGATGTTAGAGTCCACGCGGTTGGATCCCACTGACCGTTTGTTCCCATTTTATAAAAATTAATATATTAAGTGAAAATAGATTTAAAATTTGAAAAACAAGTTTTCCTTTTAAAAATTTAATTTTCACAAACTATGTTAATGTTTCGAAAGATAACAACCAGCCGAAGGATCCTTGATCGAAAGACCTGAAACACACAAACTTGTTAAACTTAAACAGACAAGTATCGAAGGAACAGAACTTGTTCGAAGGATCAACAGTGTTCGAAAGATCACTGTAGAGTTTCGAACAATGATTTCGAAAGATTCTCCAAACGAAGGATCCATATCTTTCGAAAAAGTGCTGTAGACCGAAAGATATATCCTTCGAAAAGATTCCTTGGAATGAAGGATAAGTCACAGACTTCGAAGGATGTTCGAAGGATGATTATCTATCGAACCTCCTTTGATCGAAAGATGATCTTTCGACTTCGAAGGATATCTTTCGAACTGAACTGACACAGTTGACAAAAGAGTGACAGGTTGGTGAAAAGGTGATGGGTTGGTGAAATCTTTCGGCAGAAAGTATGGTCAGACCATCATTTTTACCAAACCAAGATTTGAACCAATAAAATATTACTTAAAAACACGATTTTTATCCAGAAACCGGTCACCGGAGTAAGCCGGAATTTGGCCGGAAATTGCCAAACTTCTCAAAAACAGATTTTTAAGTTACCCAAACCGACCTTTAACACACCCGGATAGTTTAGAACACGTTTTAGCGTCTGAAAAAGCGAGAAAAACAGTGAAAACGGGTGCTAAACCAAGTGACCAAACACTCCAAAGTCTTGTAAAAACTCGGTTTTTAACAAGGAAAAGAGTCACGGCTCTGATACCACTTGTAGGTCCTTCGGAGGTTGAGGTCAAACCTATTCCTTGTTATGTCTAACACACTAGCAAGTGCGGAATCCAAGCTAGCATGCAAACCGAGATAGAACAAACACAAACACAACACACAATCTTCACCGATTAACACCACATGTATTAATACGTATGAAAGGTTCGGTTACAAGCTCAATGTTTACAAATGTGTTTTGCAAACTCTCTCTCTCTCGTGTGTGTGTGTGCTCTCAGCAGAATGCTCTCTCTTGTGTGTGTTCTCTCTATTTTCTGCACTTTTTTCAAGTGAACACATAACATGGATATTTATATCCATCACAGCACGTCTGGTCGAAGGATCAGACAGACTGATCGTAGGATCATCTGTCGACCAGAAACCCATCGAAGGATCACATATACCTCGAAGGATGATATCCTTCGAGGTCCATCAACATCCATCGAAGGTTATCTTTCGAGCTCATCGAAGGATATAAACAATCCTTCGATGACTCATCCTTCGGCCCAAGCACCTTACAAACAATGTGTGAACTTTTTGGTCAAGTCAAACCAGGAGGATGGTTGACTTGGTCAAACTTACATCGAACGCACATATTAACAGACCTAAGACGTAAACCAGACTAACACAGGACATCGTTTTGTATCATGACAAAATACAGACAAAGTACAGACACAAGTGCACCAACAATTCCGCTCAAGATCTAGCTCAAATCTAAGGAATTTCATGTGTTTTTACATTAAATCTTAACTAAATCTAGACTTTTCAACTAAAATTTATGATTATCTTCACTTTTTCTTAACATTTCACTTAAAACGGTGGAATCCGGATCTGAACGAACTAAAGACTTGATGATTAGTCTTGAGTCAGCTTGGAAATGGATTGTCCCCGGAAAAGATGACCGGAGTACGGATTCCGACATAAGCATCGCAAAGAGCAGACGACTGGACGGACTGGGGTGATTCCCATCCGATCAGAACGGCTGTATATTGGCGTGATTACCATTGTCTCAATACGTACCATGTCGTCACCGTCAAATCAAAAACTTAGACACTTTACAAGGTTGTGAACGGGACGAGGACAACCCAATCGAATGGCAATCCGATCGGATATCCATCCGATCGAACTGCCATCCGAACAGTTGACACTCGCCCCGTAACCTCAAGCATTTAGAAACTTAAATCTTGATCTTCGAATGGCAATCCGATCGGATAGCCATCCGATCGAACCGCCATCCGATCGAGGTAACATTGTGTTTTGGAATCCTTCAACACTTGGAAACTCTTTCAGAAACTTGAACACTTGGAATCTTGACACTTGGATCGATTGACCATTCGATCGAATGGCCATCCGAACGGATGACCATCCGATCGGATAGTAATCCGTCCCTCACTCACGACAGTCACACCAATCGAATGGCAATCCGATCGGATAGCCTTCCGATCGAACCGCCATCCGATCTAGTGACTGATCCGACACTTTGCGCAATCTCGTTGTTTTGTCCGACGCTTATCTGTTGTAATCTAATCAGGCTAAACCTAAAGAGTTCCCTTTGATCCAATAACAGTTAATCTGTTAAGCAATCACTGTGAGTATACTCGATCCCTTTTTGCTTTAAACTTTGGAATGCAGCATGTATTCTATTAAACTATGATACTTAAAACTTTTGGAAACTAAACTCCATCCTATGTGTATGTGAAACTTGTGATTCTTGATTCTAGACTCTTGTGCTATGTGGACGTTTAATCCAGAGTGTGTAGTTCCGCCTTAACAATAGTAGCGCTATAGGAGATGCACATCCCCATTATTCTCGGGGGTATTGTTAGGAGGATTCTAGTTTTCCTTGAGACTTGGGAAAACATAAAGCCTCGGGACACTTGGGCTATCACTTGTTGGACTGCGAACACTAGTATGGCTGAAACTATTTTTGTATCATTTACACGATGGATATGAGTTGTTTTAATCTATTACTCTATTATGAAAACTTGTATAATCGCCAGTGCATTCTTATACTGACTCTATTTTAATACATGTTGTAGGCTGACAGGATGCTAGGAATCATGAAACAAGCTAGGATGAAGCTTAGATACTCCACTTAGCTAAATCTAGAAACTTTGGAAACAATGGTTATGTTTGTTTTGGTTTGATACTATATTTTGGTGGTTGATGTTGTTTTAGACAATTGCATGAAATGAACCTAATTTATATTGAAACTATTTAGTGTTATGGATTCTCGTGAGCAATCTGAACGCTTAGTGCTCGCACCCCGATGTTTCCGCCATCGGTTGGGGTGTGACAGATTGGTATCAGAGCCATAACTATAGGGAATTAGGATAAGTAGGAATACTTGCCCTAGTCTATAGTTCTAGGAATCGTGATTCTTATCTGTTGTTTATGACTTATGCATTCTATCGTATCTGCTTCCTAGCAGCACATTTTCCTGCTAAGCTTGCCTTTCCTAAGGCTGACACAATATACACTTGATACTTTGAAACACTGCTAATCAGTGTTTGTATTTTGCACGAGGTTTGTCCTCAAGTCAGGAGTAACATCCGAACCTTGATGGAATATTTCCTTATGTTATCCTAGTAGGTCTTATCTGTTGATAAGTACGAACACTATTGGGGTACGATGTTGTCAAGATAGAGGTGAAACTCAGACCTTGATAACTAGTCCCCCTCCTTGATTTTTATGTCTCGCCAAAGTCTCGAAACTTCCAATCAATTAGGAACGTGAAAATGACCGAAAGGACGAATATCGTTTTTTCTAACATCGATGATGTATTTGCCTAAGTAAGTCAAGACACGTTGCCTCAATTCGAAAGGAGTTCAGATCACTTTGGTTAGTCACCGTTCCTCTACCCGAAACAATCTATGTTTTATAAGCCTATCATTTATGTTATCTCGAATTTTATGTACGGTTTTAAACTTAATTCTTCATTTGTTTTTGAGGCTTTTTACATGATTCACACGTATGTCCGCAATCTAAAACGCTAATTCTAATCTCAGAATTGAACTAAATTTATGAAGCTTTGTTCATAATGATAATCTATGTGGGAATCTTGATCAACTATGATACTATGTGAAGCTATTTGATGAATCTATGTGTTATTGTGGTTGTGAAACACTAAACGGAACATGGCATAGAAATACGAGACAAAAGTGACGTGTCTGAAACATGGTGGATACGCCGCTGGTATTTCCTATATATAAGTGTTTCAGGCATGTTACCAACTTTCGTACCAAGTGTCATGCGAAACTTAGTGTTTTGCAGACCGGTGATGAGGTTGTTGAATTCTAAAACTATGGGAAACTACTTGTGTAATCTAAGTGAAATCTAAGCGTGATATGTGTAATCTATGTGTACTCTAGCATAATCTACTTTTAATCTAAGTATGTGTTGTTTGAGAAACAAAATACGAAACGTAGCCTAGCGCCGAAGATGAGGCGGACGTGGCATGTCCAAAACATGGTGGATACGACGCTGGTACTTCCTATATATAAGTGTTTCTGGAATGTTACCGAGCCTTCGTTCCAAGCGCTAAGCAAAGTTCGTAGTTTTGTAGGCTCAGGTTGAAGTTGTGGAATCTATTCGGTTAATCTATGTGGTTGAATCTATTTGGTTAATCTATGTTGTGAGAAGTGGTGAAATCTAATGTTATGGGTAACGAAGCATGACACCGATGATGAGACGGACGTGGTATGATTGAAGCGTGGTGGATACACCGCTGGTACTTCCTATATATAAGCGCTTTCGTCATGTTGCCGAACTTTCGTAGCACGTGCCATGCAGGATTTCGTTGTTTGATGTTGAGATTGTTTACTCTAAACTATGTGAATCTATTAGAATCTATTGGGATCTATGGGAATCTATTGGAATCTATTGGAATCTGTGTGAATCTATTGGGGTAAATCTATGTGAATATACTGGGTTAAACTACGAGCGTATGATGATGACGATGAGTGTGATGTCATGTTTGGAAATTGCTACACGTAACATGACACCGAGTACGAGGCAGAAGCGATATGCACGAAGCGTGGTGGATACGCCGCTGGTACTTACTATATATAAGTGTTTCTGACATGTTTCCAAAATTCCTACAACGTGCCATGCGAAGGTCGTGGGTTTGCAGTGTTGAATCTATTGTGATCAATGTGAATCTTGTTGAATCTTGAGTCTTAAATCTATCGTGTGTGAATCTATATTGTGAGACCTTGGGATCTAGACTTATACGATCGTCTTGTTGGGTCATTAGGATGTCTTCTCGAAAGCTATCCGACACTCTCAAGAGATCCAGGGAAAAGTCTCAGAAAAAGATGACGTCCTTAATGGCCGACCAGATCGCTCAAGTTGTGTCAAAGATCGTCTCTGATATCCAAGGATCGAGCACTCCGGCCTCTTCTGTTGACTCTAAGATGTAGAAAGAAAAGTCTACAAAGTTCAGCTACAAACATGTCGTCTCTTGCAACCCTAAGTCTTTCACAGGCAGTGATGGGGTGACTGTTATGCTCGAGTGGTTTGACAGCATCGAGGTTGCCTTCATTAACATCGAGTGCCCAGAGCAGCTAAAGACTAGGAGTGCAACGGGAATGTTTGAAGGCAGAGCGTTGGAGTGGTGGTCCAATGAGAGAAACATCTGATCGGACGAAGAAGCCTATGATCTTCCATGGGCTGTGATGATGCTTGAATTCTGCCCTCCTCATGAACAATTGAAGCTTAAAGAAGAGTTTTGGCACTTGAAGCAGATTGGTGATGATAATCTAGCTTATACTACCCAATTCAAGCAGCTCAGCTTGATCGTTCCTCACTTGGTTTCTACTCCTAAGCAAATGATAACCAAGTATATCAATGGTCTACCTCCTGCTATGCGTGATTCTATTGAAGCAACTCGGCTTGATACTATTGAGGAAGTCTACCGTCTTGCAGCTAGTCTCAACAACAACCGCGTTCATGATAAGCAGTTTGCTAACCCTGCTCCTTCTAAATCTGCACATCAAGTTACCCAGCAGCCAAGTGGCAGCAAGAACAAGAGGCAAAAGTCTCAGGGTTCAGGATGCAATGCTATTGTTCCTGCTGCGAATCATGCTGCTAAGCCTGCTCCTGCTGCTACTGTTCAGAACCCTGCTGCCCATGAAGTCAAGAAGCAGTACTCTGGGTCTTACCCAAGTGTACCACTTGTAACTTTCATCATCCTGTTGCTTCTGCATGTCGTTTGTGCACCAACTGCAATCGCTATGGTCACACGACTCCCTATTGTCGTCAAGCTAACCCGGCCCAACCAGCTCAGCAAGCCCCAGCTCAGGCAGCTTTACCAGCTCTCCCAGCTCCTCTGCAGAATCCTAAACCAGTCAACGCTGTTTGTGCATGCTACAAATGTTGAGATACTACTCACCTTCGTAACCAGTGTCCTCAGCTGAACCAGTATCAACAGCCAGCCGCTCGTGGACGAGCGTTCAACCTTAATGCTAATCAGGCTCGTAACGACAATGATGTCGTTAATGGTACGTTTCTTGTGGATAACCTTTACGTTTCGATACTATTTGATACTGGTGCCGACAGAAGCTTTGTGTCCATAGAATTTGATTATTTTTTAAACTGTGCACGCTCTATGTTACCTAAGTCATTTTCGGTAGAGATTGCCGATGGGAAGTCTATTCTGGTTGATTCTATCCTCTGTGGTTGTTCCTTGATTCTTAACGACCACGTGTTTACTATTGATCTAATACCCATGCAATTGGGTAGTTTTGATGTCATAATCGGCATGGATGGGTTGCGCAAGAACCATGCCGGGATTGCCTGTCACGAGAAGTTTGTTTGTCTACCTCTACCGTCCGGTGATATTTTGCATGTCTATGGAGACCGACCTTCGAGAGGGCTGAAGTTGATGTCATGCACTCAGGTGAAAAGATGCTTACGTAAATAGAACTTTGCCTTCTTGGCCCACGTGGTGGAACAAAAGGGCAAAGGGAAGAACATAAGTGACGTTCTAGTAGTGTGTGATTTCCCTGACGTCTTCCCTGAGGATCTACCTGGTCTTCCTCCTTCTAGATCCGTCAATTTTCGTATTGATCTCATACCTGGTGCGACCCCTGTCGCCAAGGCTCCTTATCGACTTGCACCTTCCGAGATGCAAGAGTTATCCAGCCAACTACAAGAACTACTCGATAAGGGATTCATTCGTCCAAGTACCTCTCCGTGGGGTGCCCCCGTGCTATTCGTCAAGAAGAAAGATGGTTCGTTTCGTATGTGTATCGACTACCGTGAACTTAATAAGCTTACCGTTAAAAACCGTTATCCTCTCCCTCATATTGATGATCTATTTGACCAACTACAAGGCGCGTCCTGTTTCTCGAAAATCGATCTTCGTTCTGGTTATCATCAGCTTCGTGTGCTCGAGGATGATGTACCCAAGACCGCATTTCGCACTCATTATGGGCACTACGAGTTCGTAGTCATGCCTTTCGGATTGACCAACGCACCCGCTGTGTTCATGGATCTCATGAATCGTGTTTGTAAGCCCTATTTGGATCGTTTTGTGAGTCTTTATTGATGATATTCTCATTTACTCGAAGTCTAAAGCTGATCATGCTCGTCATTTACACTTGTTGCTTGAAATCTTACGAGGTGAATGTTTGTATGCTAAGTTTTCTAAGTGTGAGTTTTGGATTAATGAAGTGCAATTTCTTGGTCACGTCGTTAGTAAGCAAGGTATTCATGTTGACCCGTTTAAAATCGAAGCTGTGAAGAATTGGAGTATGCCTAAATCCGTATCCGAGATTCGTTCCTTCCTAGGATTGGCAGGCTATTATCGCCGATTCATATCAGACTTCTCTAAGATCGCCGTTCCTCTCAATTCGTTGACTCAAAAGGAGAAACCTTTTGTTTGGGGGCCCGAACAAGAGGAATCTTTCCGGGCTCTTAAGACCCTTTTGTGTAACGCTCCTGTTCTTACTCTCCCTGATGGGAATGATGATTTCGTGGTATATTGCGATGCCTTGAACCGTGGCTTGGGCTGTGTGCTCATGCAGCGAGACAAGGTTATTTCTTATGCCTCTCGTTAGCTTAAAGTGGATGAGAGAAACTATACCACTCACGACCTGGAGCTTGGTGCAGTTGTGTTTGCGTTAAAGATCTGGCGACACTACCTGTATGGTACTAAGTGTGTGGTTTTCACTGACCATAGAAGCCTTCAACATATCTTTGACCAAAAGGAACTGAACATGCGATAGAGGCGTTGGGTGGAATTGCTTAACGACTACGACTGTGAAATCCGCTATCATCCTGGCAAGGCGAATGTAGTGGCCGACGCCCTTAGTCGTAAAACTCATGTTAATGCTATTCGTATCTCTAGTGATCTTCATGCGTGTATTCATGAAGCTCAGTATTCGTCAGCAAATGAAGGAAGCATAAAAGTGGAAATCCAAGGCGCTAAGATTGATTATCTCGAAACTAAACCTAATGGGCTTCAATATTACCTCAATCGCATTTGGGTACCGGATCGCGATAGTCTCCGTGAGCTCATTATGAATGAGGCTCACAAATCCCATTACTCTATTCATCTAGGTGCCGATAAGATGTACCATGATTTGCATATGACTTATTGGTGGCCTAGTATGAAGAAGGACATTGCTGCATATGTTTCTAGATGCCTTACTTGTACAAAGGTTAAGGCTGAACATCAACGTCCTTCTAGACTCTTAGAACAACCCGAAATCCCAGTTTAGAAATGGGATAGTATCGCTATGGACTTTATTACTAAGCTACCTCGAACACCTTCTGGTCATGATAGTATCTGGGTGATCGTTGATCGTTTGACCAAATCAACCCACTTTCTTCCTATTCGCGAAGATTATAAAGTGGAGAAACTTGCTCGAATCTATACCGATGAGATTATATGCCGCCATGGTATACCTATTGACATAATCTCAGACCATGATGGTCGTTTTACTTCACGTCTTTGGCAAACTTTTCAGTCCGCTATGGGTTCTCATTTGAATCTTAGCACGGCCTTTCATCCCCAAACGGATGGGCAGACCGAGCGTACTATTCAAACCCTAGAGGACATGCTTCGTTCTTGTGTCAACGACTTTGGTGGTAACTGGGATGTACATTTACCATTGATTGAGTTCTCGTACAACAACAGCTATCATTCCAGTATTCAGATGGCTTCTTTCGAAGCTTTGAATGGTCGCAAGTGCCGATCTCCTCTCAGCTGGCATAAGGTTGGTGACAAACAATTTACTGGCCCTGAAATCATTCAAGAGACAACGGATAAGATTCTTCAGATCCATGATAACTTGATCAAGGCTAAGAGCAGACAAAAGAGCTATGCTGATAAAAGGCGCAAGCCTCTGGAATTTGATATTGGTGACCGAGTTCTTCACAAGGTATCTCCACGGAAGGGAGTAGTTCGTTTTGGTAAGAAGTGAAAGCTTGCTCCTCGCTATGTGGGTCCTTTCACGATACTCGAAAGGATTGGCAAGGTGGCGTACCGACTCGACCTACCACAGGAACTAAACAATGTGCATCCAGTGTTCCACGTATCTAACCTACGTAAATGCTTAGCCGACGAGGGTTTGCAAGTTCCCCTCGAAGACTTGCAAATAAATGAAGTTGTACACTTTGTGGAGAAACCGGTCGAAATCATGGATCAGGGTGTCAAGCGATTGAGGCACAACAAAATTCCCATAGTAAAGGTTCGATGGGAAGGAAAGCGTGGCGCTGAATTCACTTGGGAACTGAAAAGTGAGATGAAGACCAAGTATCCGCAGCTCTTCGAGCAGTCTTCTTCCTAGATTTCGGGGACGAAATATCCTAAAGGAGGGGAGACTGTAACGCCTGCGTTCCTAGACTTTTAGCTTTTATCACTTCTAGTCCCTAAACTATGTGATGCTTGATACTTTTGTTACTTGGGGAATCTTATGCTATGATACTTGATTCTTAATACTATGATTCTTGATACTTGATACTTGGAAACTATGATTCTTACTTGGAAGCTATGATTCTTGATGCTTGGAATCTAGATTCTTGACTCTTGATACTTTGGTGCTTGACTCTTGAGGCTCGTGAAACTTGAGACTTGGTTGAACGAGGGACAGGACTTTTGTGTTAATAATATAATCTAGTTATGTGATACTATTACCCAATAATACGCAACGCAACGCTTAATCTAACTCGCGAAACGAATCAAAGACGGGAACGCGGAAAGGATGGGATTGACCAAGTGGCAATCCGATAGGATGACCATCTGATCGGATGACCAACCGATCGGATGTCCATTCGACCGAAGTGCCATCCGATCCGTGCACACCGCCTCACTCCCTCTCTCTGACACTAAAAATAGGCCTGTCACGTCATAATCATTGATGTGACAGCCTCACTCAACCAAGACGCACACAGTTCTATTTTTCTTCCATTTCTCGGTGATTTCGGTACGTTTTACACTAGATTCGTGTACATCTTTGATCTACACGTTATTCTCTACATGATTCTCCTTTGAAATCTCACTTTTCCCCGTGAAACCTCTAAGATTTGAGCTCTTGAGGGTGACGTCATCATGGTGGTTTGTACAAACTGTTGAGTGATGTCATTCCGTTCAAGATCTAGCTCAGATCTAAGGAATTTCATGTGTTTTTACATTAAATCTTAACTAAAACTAGACTTTTCAACTAAAATTTATGATTATCTTCACTTTTTCTTAACTTTTCACTTAAAACGGTGGAATCCGGATCTGAACGGACTAAAGACTTGATGATTAGTCTTGAGTCAGCTTGGAAATGGATTGTCGCCGGAAAAGATAACCGGAGTACGGATTCCGACATAAGCATCGCCAAGAGCAGACGACTGGACAGACTGGGGTGATTCCCATCCGATCAGAACGGCTGTATATTGGCGTGATTACGATTGTCTCAATACCTACCATGTCATCACCGTCAAAGCAAAAACTTAGACACTTTACAAGGTTGTGAACGGGACGAGGATAACCCAATCGAATGGCAATCCGATCGGATAGCCATCTGATCGAACTGCCATCTGATCAGGTGACATTCGCCCCGTAACCTCAAGCATTTAGAAACTTGAATCTTGATCGTCGAATGGCAATCCGATCGGATAGCCATCCGATCGAACCGCCATCCGATCGAGGTAACATTGTGTTTTGGAATCTTTCAACACTTGGAAACTCTTTCAGAAACTTGAACACTTGGATCGAATGACCATTCGATCGAATGGCCATCCGAATGGATGACCATCCGATCGGATAGTAATCCGTCCCTCACTCACGAAAGTCACACCAATCGAATGGCAATAGGATCGGATAGCCATCCGATCGAACCGCCATCCGATCCAGTGACTGATCCCACACTTTGCGCAATCTCGTTGTTTTGTCCGACGCTTATCTGTTGTAATCTAATCAGGCTAAACCTAAAGAGCTCCCTTTGATCCAATAACAGTTAATCTATTAAGCAATCACTGTGAATATACTCGATCCCTTTTTGCTTTAAACTTTGGGATGCAGCATGTATTCTATTAAACTATGATACTTGAAACTTTTGGAAACTAAACTCTATCCTATGTGTATGTGAAACTTGTGATTCTTGATTCTAGACTCTTGTGCTATGTGGACGTTTAATCCATAGTGTGTAGTTCCGCCTTAACAATAGTAGCGCTATAGGAGATGCACCTCCCCATTATTCTCGGGGGTATTGTTAGGAGGATTCTAGTTTTCCTTGAGACTTGGGAAAACACTAAAGCATCGGGATACTTGGGCTATCACTTGTTGGACTGCGAACACTAGCATGGCTGAAACTATTTTTGTATCATTTACACGATGGATATGAGTTGTTTTAATCTATTACTCTATTATGAAAACTTGTATACTCGTCAGTGCATTCTTGTACTGACTCTATTTTAATACATGTTGCAGGCTGACAGGATGCTAGGAATCATGAAACAAGCTAGGATGAAGCTTAGATACTCCACTTAGCTAAATCTAGAAACTTTGGAAACAATGGTTATGTATGTTTTGGTTTGATACTATATTTTGGTGGTTGATGTTGTTTTAGACAATTGCATGAAATGAACCTAATTTAAATTGAAAATATTTAGTGTTATGGATTCCCGTGAGCAATCTGAACGCTTAGTGCTTGCACCCCGATGTTTCCGCCATCGGTTGGGGTGTGACAATGATGTCCTCCGCCAAGCCCGTAACATGTGCGAGAAGGAGAGAAAAGGGGGGCCCACAACCTTCATCACTGGCATCCACACCCGAGAAAGGAATAAAACGGGGGAAGAAATGGTCGGCCTACATCTCCGAGTAAAGCTTGATGTCGCAGCTCGTTGAATTAGATAGAGATATAGGGTAGATAGGGTTTATTCGGTGAGCTTATAAGGTGTATTGATTGGCCCGTGCTTTTGATGGGCCGATGTTGAGTGAGATAAAATGTAATAAAAAAGGTAAATTGTGTATTGATAATCAGCCGGTGCTATTCTTAAGGAACCGACATTTGTTGACGACGAAGGCAACAACAAAAACAAGTATAAATAATAATATTTTTTTAGTATTTTTTAATGTGTCGTGTTTTATTTTTTATTTATCTTATTTGTTACTGAAATTTAATTATAAGTTAAAAAAAGAAGTAAATTGAAATTAAAATAAAATTAATGATTAGGTAATGATAAGAGGGGTTTTATCTCACTATATGGTAGATAACAATAAAGTCTCTCACTTACATATCACTTACGTGACGTTAATGTGGCATGATAAAGCTCCTAAAGGCTTTATCTCACACCATAGAGTCTAACACACACACACATACACACACACACACACACACACACACACACACATATATATATATATATATATATATATATATATATATATATCATGAGCACACATACAGATAAGTGATTGCAACACCCACAACTCAATAGCCAAGTACCATCCATAACTCAGATAGCCAAAGTAGCATTTGAACCAATGGCCAAAATGTGTCCCTCGTTAAATTTTATAAATGCTAAGTAGCATCCATAATCAAATAGTGTGACACCTCATAAAAAACATGTCCAATAATGTGAAGACACGTATCCTAAACCCTAAACGTGTAAAAAGTGGAATTTGAAGGACTAAAGTTGACAAACAATGAAAAGATGTATGCGGAGGGACTAAATGTGTCAACATGCTAAACTTATACCTCTGAATGACCTTATACAATGTTCGTATTCTCAAACGAGTAAATCTTTGTGTATGAGAAGCCGTTTGTGAAAACAATCATAAGTTCGGGAAGTTAGGGGTTAAAAGCGTCAACATGTTCAATTTAACCTCTGAGTGACCTTTTAACGAAATCCGAAGCCTAACAGTGTTTGGTTATACGTTCAAGAACATCTACAACTTAACTACAAGGGTCCAATGTGCAAATTATGAAAGATATAACGAATTGAAAGGTTAAGGAGCCAAAAGTGTTAAGTTTAAAACTTATTATGCTGGTACACTAGGTGCTCGCGCTGCGTGACCACCCCCTCCCATTCAGTCGTGCGACGCGACGGCGCAAAATTTATAGAACAGTGTGTATAGCTGCAGGTTTGTTTCTTGCAGGCTACACATACCACTCCCTCATTCACAAACTCGAAAACAATGGATCATAGCTGGTTTTTAACATCTGGTTAGACACCTGGGATGATCTTAGGAACTCTCTAATACATGGCATGATCTAAGGGTGGGTTGTTGAAGTATAATAGAGGCTTTGGGGTGCCTCATTCCTTGCACCTTTCAAATTTTCTCCTCTATCTCTTCTCCTGGAGCATCCTAGCAAATTGGGAAACTCCAAACCAAGTTATTTTCATCTAAGGATCACTTTGTAACTGTTCCTTTCAGTTCCTTTTCGTTTAGTAGGCTTTTAAAAGCCGAAAGTCGAGTATTTTTTATAAATGCTTGACTTTCGGCTTAGACCTTATTGGTCCAGCCATTGTTCGTAGCGAACATGGTTACGTGATCATAATTAGGTAGGTGATAATCCCTCAAAAGGGCACCTCCTAAGAATCACGTTTGCTTGGTCATCTGACGAGTCAACATATAAGTATTTTAAAAGTCAAACGAGTCAGATTTTGAAATAATCAGAAACTGATTTTAAACATGTTTTAAAATATGTTTCAAAACTTAAATAACTTGGTAATAATTATAAGGACGTGTGTAAACATGTTCGGCTCGTCAATTCCAGTTTTAGGGTAGGTTCGTGACCGAAAGTCGTGAAGTTTGACTTCTGCTTTGACTTTCGATTATGAACCGAATTAGACTATTAGGTTACTGATTTAGGGTTCCTTTGCGACCATATTATATAGTAGTATAACCCTCTGAGGTTATATTACATGGTCACATAGTAATCCGGGTTCGTTTACTAATTTCCCTTATTATGCTTAAACTTGACTATTATGCCCTTTTGTTCAAAAATGAGATTTAAAACATAACCAAGCATGCAAATGAATTACAATCTTATATGTTACCATGTTTAGCATATTTTGACATTTATAAACTGGTCATAAACTGAATTTTCTTAATTAATCAAAATTTAAGCATTTAAAAAGGACTAAAATACCCTTTTTCACATAAAACAAGTTTTAAACATAATTTAACATAAAAACTCATTACCTACTGTTATTATATCATATCTAGGATTTATTGGGATGTTAAATCTGATTACTTGTTGAGTTTATGCCCACGTTCTGGTATAAGGTTATTAAATGACGATAATGCCCTTGTTATACTAAAAATGAGCTTTAAACATAATATACATGCAAAACCTTTTTGCTACTGATATGATATGGTAAATAAAGTATTTTGACCATTCAAAGCTGGTTATAAACTCAGAATTCCTTAAACACAAGAATTATCGTCATTTATCAACTTTTACGGCATTTAGGTGCATAGTATGGTTTTAAACCATACTTAGCACCCAAAACTTGTTACCTACTGATTTTATAAACCTTTATAATATCTTTACAGTAGGTATAAGTCATAAACTCATAATCCTAAATAAGTCCCTAAAACTATGTGTGAAATGACCAAAATGCCCCTATGGTGCATAGTTTGGCCATAAAGCATAAACCACACATATGTTTGATGTCCTACTGATATAATACCTTAAATAATATATTTTTACAGAATTTTTATGACCAAAACTTCAGTTTGCATGCAAACCCTTTTTATAAACCTTAAAATGACCAAAATGCCCTTATGGGGCTAAATTCGGTTTTAAAATCTTTTCGGGCATACTTGCTGATATCTTACTGATATCATGACATATTTTAAGCATAATAACATATGAGACTTGTATATGACTCATCTGGTTACCCGTTCATGCATATACGCGTTCGGTTTGGTTTACGTAACTAGTTTGCATAAATTAACCGAAACTGGTTTAACCTTATCATTTAAGCTTCAAAATCCATAATGTATTTAGTTTACCCATATAATACAAGTCTCCTTACTTTTTAGGTCTAAATTACATTCCAATCCGGTCATCGCTTAATCTAGTGTTTCATACTGTAAATCCTTCTTTAATCTAACCGGTCTAAGTCTACGACTTAAATAAGACCCGTTAGTATTCTAATAGGTTAATAAAACCTTCCTTCCAGATTAGGGAGCCCCGGTAAAAGCTACCTTCACAAGCCTAAGTGCATTATACGGTTGAGTAGATAGATCTTATATTTAGAAACTCAGGTAAATACTTTTAACTTATTTTCCTTATACGGGCTTGGGATACGGTAAATTATTACCGCTTGGTCGAGTATGGGATCACTTGGTCGGATTGTGACTAACAAATCCGCATAACCCGTTTTAATCTGTATTGTTTGATAACATAAACATTGGGGGTTAATGCGACCGTGTCCTGGATATCCTCGGCTCATTTAATTGCAAATGGCACAACTTAAGCACGTGGTGTAGGCATACACCTGACAATTGCGTATATAAGAAGATATACCCACATTGTTGGGGATAACTCCTTGTGAGTTTATATCAGTGGTGTGTCGGTTAATCGTATCTCAGCTTCTATACCGGGCCCTAAATGCACGACAAACATGTAAATCTGTATATAAGATTATATTTATAATTATCCCAAGTTATAAAAGATTTTTGTGCCTTGTGCACCCAAACCAATTTTCATAAACACTTTTCAAAAGAGTCAGTTAATTGTATTTACTGTGAAAACTGACGTATTTTCAAAAGATTAAGTGACAGGTACTACACGTAATAGGCTGGGAGCTACCGAGCGTTAAATAGAGGATCTTGCAAGTCTGTGATGCCTTAAGTCTGTTGAAATTGTTTTGTATTTATTTAGATCCGCCTGTGGATCCTTTCTTTACAACCGTTTGTATATATTTGTTTCGTACTTTGAACAATCAGTTTGTATTAATATTTTACCTTCCAAGCCTTCCACTGTGTTATAACTGTGTTAAATTGACTATAATGATATCAACTACGTCACGATACTCTCCACCGGGCCCACTGGTTTGTGGTTAAAATATCAGGGTGTGACAAATAGAAAGTGTAAATAATTAAATAACATGTGTAAATGCAAATGTGTACCTAGGTTAACTCAATAACTTCTATGTATCATCCTTGGTAAGATCTATATAACATTAGGAACCTAAAATCACAAAACACAAAGTAGATTATGGTCATTATACATATAAAATATAACAAATGTAAAGAACTAGAAAGTTAGTTTGAAGGCTTGAATATTAGAACCACAATAAAGAACAAGAATTGTGATGGTTGATTGATAGAGAGACATGGGACACAAAGAGTGAGGCAAGAAGAGCCAGTGAGCGGTTAGGGTTTCGATTAATATATGCCTAAGAGATGTTGGCAAGCAATGTAGAGCGCTGATGACAATGTTGAGAGTCAAGAGGGAATGTGTAAAAGGGATCAAAGGAGAAATAAATTTGAACTAGAGAATTGTTCCATCCTTAAAACACAAAACATTACTGACGGCTAAGCCATCACCATTTAAAAATTTATATTTTACGTTTTTTTTTATTTCAAATATTGAGATTTTAATTTTAGTTAGGCTACACAGTTACATGAGGTCGTACCAAAGTCATTTTGGTAAACTTGTGTTTGATAATATGTCCACTAGTTCAATGTTAACGAACCATAATTGGGATTATCATGTATTATGGAGTTGGTTTAGGTTACACAAGGTTGGCTTGTGTTTGATGATAGGTCCAGTAATTCAATGTTAATGTGCCTAATCATGTGATAAACAGTTGTTTTAGATTATACAAAGTTAGATTAGATTATAACAAGCCATTATATGTTTACTGACATGTGTTTGATGAAAAGTCAAATAATTTAAAGTTAATGGGGTTGAAGTCCTTATCATATGTTAATGAGTCATTTTAGGTTACACAAAGTCCCATTTGGTAATAATAAGCCACCAAGGTGATATAACTTGTGTTTCATGATAAGTCTTTTGATCCGATATTAATGGACTTTAATGAGGCTTAGCGTGTGTTAGTGAGTTGTTTTAGGTTATACAAAGTCATATTACTTCGTAACATATCTTTATATGTTGCCTATGTATATTGAATGATAAGTCCTATCATTCAATGTTAGAGGACCTTATAATATGTTAATGAGTTTTTTAGCTTACAAAAAGTCATGTTAATTTACAAAATATTTCAACTAATAATCATTTTCAATTCTTATACAAAAATACAAAATATTTAAATTAAATTTCATAGACTTGTTTTACCAAACATCTCCGGTAATTTTCATATTATATAAAGAAATGTATGCCATGTGCACTTTTGGTTACCATACCTCACGTTGTGAGTACATGTACATCATTGGTTCAGATATCCAGAAGTATAATCCAGAATACATGAAAATATGTGACATAAGAGGTATTTTCTAGTTCTCTTTTAATAGAGGAACTTGGGAACAAAGGATTATATCTAGACTTAGAATGAAACTTATGTTGATGATGTATATTCTTGCAATCCGCGCTCGTGCATTTGGATTACACAAGTGGAACCATTTTGGAGAACTCATAGAGTCAATTAGTCAAAGATACCAATTGCCATTCCAACACAAATTGGCCAACTCTCATCATAAATGTTAAAACAGGCACACACTACCATCAACTACAAGTTTTCAAATATGTATATACTTCGAAAACAAGTGAAACCATGGAAACCCATTTCTTCTGTACTTTAATCTCGAGTCCACCCATTCCTTCATAAACCCACATGTGAAAATTGTATCTTAATAATGAAGGATGTGAAAACCGGAGGGAAGGTGGTCTCCTTATAGAGTAATGTTTCCAATAGATCATTAACGACTAAAGTGTCGCATTTGGGGCCAACCCACAACGATTGAAAAAGTCTAGAGAAAATTGTATTCTTCTCTTTTTTGAGAGATCATCAATGCATAGTGTGTCACAACGAACTCACTGACACTTTTCAGACATACCACTTCGATTATCGCAATTCTTATGAAACAATAACAACTGAAAAGCCTAGTAAAAGTCTCATTAAGTATCTTCATATTTTTGACAATCACCAACGAAGGGTGGTCATTCACAAATCGTATTGATGGTTCTGTTAGAAGTATTAAACTTAGTTATGTTTTAATTATTATTCGGATTTATAAGTAGTATTACTTATGATATGTATTAGGTTAGCAAATGATATGATTATGTAATAATCGGTGTGATAAGCGGGCAAACATTTCAAACAACTGCCTTTGGCAGTTACCCGCCAAAATCAAACCGCCAAACTGATTGTATATATTCAAGATTACCGACAACTATGTCGGATATCAAGACATTCTTATTCATTCTAAGAATTGTCCGTTTAACCACTGCACTTGTTCACCAATATCACTTCATCATGCATATCCAATTTGGATCACTTGCTTATGATAATACAAACCCCACTCACAATCCTAATACACCATTAAACTCCGCTGCAAATCTGTCTTCTGATCCCCTACATAGTGGTATCAGAGCATCAACGGGAAAGAAGAAGACGACTGAAATTCGATCAACATCCACGCTCTTACCGTGCCAACATTGTACAGACGAAATGAGTGGCAAGAATAAACAACGTTATCGGGAAAAGATATGTTTTTACTGTCGAAAACCCGGGCACCAGATTTCTTCATGTCTGAAGAAAGAAACAGATGAGGCAACCCAACTTATCCGGCAAGCAGTGAATACGGGGATACAGGACAAAGAAGAAAGAGTCAAAGATCACCAGGAGATGATCATTGTCGGTACCGAAGGAGGGCTATGGAGCGATTTATGGTATGTTAGTTCTGTGTTTAAACATCACATGGCCGGAAATTTGAATGTGTTTAAACGCATTAAACACATTATTGGGGTTGATACACAAACGGGTGAAAGCAATTTCTTGTTTACACGGGGGGTTGGATCGGTAGAGATTAAAACGAGTAATGAAATTATGAGAATTCAGAGTGTTTTTTATTCTCTGGAATTAGACCGAAATATATTAAGCATGGATCAATTGACTATGCAAGGATTCACTGTCAACAAAGACGGTGATACTTGCAGAATCTTTCCCATATTTTCTGTTCCGGTGAATAATTTGGTTAATGAAGCGAGTGGGTTGACGAGGGAAGAGGAGATTGGGTTAAAAGAAAAGCAAAAAATAATCGAAGAAGGTGTATTTGATGAAGAGTTCAAACAACGGTACTTGAATTCTTGTTTCGAAGAACTCCATTTGTCTTCACAAGAGACAGATTGGAGTATAATGATCATAATGGCCATGGAATTCAAGGAGTTTGAAGATTGTAGAGCGTTTATGAACACGCTGGATGATCGAGAATTTGTTTTCAAATATAAACATTTACTCGAATCAAAGTTTGAAGAACTGGTCAGATGGTTTCTATTCGAATATATGGGAATCACTACAAGGCCGGTTCCACCATTTACTCCAAATAAAAGGAAGATAGACTTACTAAGTCTATACATATTGGTGGCTGTGGACGGAGGTTACAGGGATGTAACAACGGAGAACTTGTGGCCTGCAATTGCAAAGGATCTAGGATATGAATATGAAGACGGAGACTACATGAGGGTCACTTATGCCATGTATCTCGATATCCTAGAGTATTACTATAAATTTAAAACCGTTCAAAAGAAAGTGCAGGACAAGGAGATAGTATTAGAAGAAGGAGGATCCACCAGTGGCTGCCATGAAAGATCAAAGAGTGCAGGAGAGGCTTAACAAGAACCTGCAGGGACTACACAGGTCGCTCTCTTTGCTGGAATCAATGATGATGACTGGAATCAAGTGAAAAGAAGGAAACGCTTCAACTTTAACTATGCTAGATGGGCCGTGGATGAAGCAAATCAAAGCGTCATGGATCAGGCTCGAAAACATAACCAAGTTTAGGGGGGTTATGTTAGAAGTATTAAACTTAGTTATGTTTTAATTATTATTCGGATTTATAAGTAGTATTACTTATGATATGTATTAGGTTAGCAAATGATATGATTATGTAATAATCGGTGTGATAAGCGGGCAAACATTTCAAACAACTGCCTTTGGCAGTTACCCGCCAAAATCAAACCGCCAAACTGATTGTATATATTCAAGATTACCGACAACTATGTCGGATATCAAGACATTCTTATTCATTCTAAGAATTGTCCGTTAAACCACTGCACTTGTTCATCAATATCACTTCATCATGCATATCCAATTTGGATCACTTGCTTATGATAATACAAACCCCACTCACAATCCTAATACACCATTAAACTCCACTGCAAATCTGTCTTCTGATCCCCTACAGGTTCCCTTGCTAATACATCACTAATCAACAAGAGAAAATTCGGAATCATGTGTGTGTGTGCAGTTGGGCTCTAAGGAAAACCCACTTGTGTTGAGAAAACCTGTTAAAACCCTATGTAACAAACCATTTTTATAAAAAAAATAGGCATGTAATATACATATTTGCAAGTATTTTGAGCCTAAAAAAACAAAAAAGGTACCGATTGAATTTTTTTAAATGATAAGTTCAGTTGTTACATATGTAACAACGCTAATGTTTAGTGTTACACACCTGTTATGTCACACCCCCAAAATCCACATGCGGAGTACCACCGCTTGGAGGCGTGACTGACCAGGATCCAGCCACCAATTATACTGAGCATTTGGTTAGTAGTAAAAATGTTCACCAACCACAATAGTTAGTAAACATCATAGTTTAAAGTTCAAAAGTTTAAGTTTAAGTAACAGTCTAAGTAAGTAGCGGAAGCATAGGCAAAGAAATTTAAAACAAGGTTAATAGTTCAAGTTTATTTAGAACCCAACGCATGGGTTAGACGACCACTACACATCCCCAAGTAGCAAGCTCCTGAGTCACTGGGTACCTGCAAAGCATGCAGTAGGGTATCAACAAAAATGTTGGCGAGTTCACGAGTTGTCCAGTTTTTAATTACCAAAAACTTGTTTCACCAGTTAATTTATCCGTTTATACATGCGATGGGGAGCTACCCCATAAGTAAGCTACTAAACTGTTTTACAATACCGAATACTTACTTAACCGTACGTTTCCGCAGTGCCCCGTTTGTCAATGTTCTATCATCATTGACGGTTTGCCAAAGTACATTAGTTCACTCCCGTTCCCAGTAACAAGGGTCGGTGTGAGGCTGGTTACACCTAAATAGCTCTATCAACTAATAACTCGTTCGCCAGGCCCCGACGACTAATCGGTATTAAATGGTAGGGACTTGAGTGATAGAGTTTCGTTTAGTGTTGCTCGTTGCATACCGTATAAACAGTAATTAACTAAGAGTCCCATTTAAGGGGTAGAAAGTAGGTTTGTATCCCTTACGAGGGGATAGCGTTGTTTAAGTTTTCGTTTCCCAAACCACCGGGAACGCATGCTTTATTAGTTGTGAACTCACCTTGGGTTGCTCGGCAGTTTAGTTTACTTGGTCAAACACGTTGGTCACCACGTCCTAACATGGTTACCAGTATAGGTCAGGTTTGGGTATAAAGAAGTCACGTATATTCTACACGTATCTAACACATAGCATACACATAACATAAGGTTATTGGGCCAGTCCTATCACATGTTCAGTAACACATAATCCATTTAAACAGTAACAAACATGAACAGTTAATACACTTGGGCCCAATAACGAAAACTAACAGCCCAGTCGAGACCAGGTGGTCTCGACTCGAGAGCGGGCGGTCTCGAGTCGCAACCAGGAGGTCTCGAGTCAGGGACTTCTGGTCTCGAGTAGTGCAGGCATGAGTCGCTACCTCAGAGGTCTCGAGTCCAGTCCATGAGATCTCGAGTCGAGACCTTGATGGTCTTGAGTCCCTGAAGTCTGTTTTGAGTCGTCATCATGTGGTCTCGAGTCGAAACCGGGGGTCTCGACTTGCACACTTAATGACCGAATCCTTCTAGAACCTGTCCAAATGTACTATCCAATAGAATTGCCATTTCATGAAATTGTGTACTATCCAATTAAATCACACAAACATGTTTCTTTGTCTAACAATTAACCAAAAAGGATCAAACAACAAGTTTTTCAAATATTCAAAGCACCTTCAACTCATATTCATGTTGTTCATCATATATTCAAGCTATTCATCATGCATATTCATTCAAATCGGACCCAATAATATGTTATCCTAGAATCTACGCTTGCAACTTTGAAAGTATTTTCAGCAAACATTTACCATCATTATTACATAAATCATGATTGCATCATATAACACCCTAGTCATGTATCAAACCTCATTAAACAACCTTAACACATCATTTTTCTATCATACTTCTACCAAACCGTTCACATATCACCATGAAGGAACATTGTTAATTACTTAAATCAAGTAAAACATACTACTCATATCATCAAGCAAACACCTTCATCATAAATAAACAACAACTTTTATGTAAATAACTAAAAGAGACACTAACCGGCTAGGTTCAAGGTGTGAGAGTATGAAGGATCGATGAATGAGCTTCCAAATGAGGTTACAAGCAATCCGAGAACTCCCTTGTGGTTGCCGGTTTGATCCGAGAGGGGTGGGGTGTTGAGGTTTAGGGTTTTTAGAGAGAGAGAGTGTAGAGGAGAGTGTGTGTGTGTGTGAGAGTGAGTGTGGGTTGCCCAAAGAAATGGCAAGGTTGGCTAGGAGCATGAGTTATATACTAGCCCTAAGTCGGTTCACCCTAGTGGGTTTTCGAGTGGGATAAAGAGAAGCATGGCCCAACCGGCCCAACTGTTATACTGTTCACTCGAGACCGAGTGGTCTCGAGTCGGGTTCATGGTCTCGGCTCACTACATACCTATATATATATAACTATACATTATACGTACACATTATCAACACATAGCACCTCAAGATAAATCGCAAACTTTCATTTAATAATATGTACACGAAATACTGAAACAAGAAGGTTGCTCGGGAAAATCCAGAGTGTCACATTATCCCCAAGTTTTAAGAAATTTCGTCCCGAAAGTTAAGGCAGTCACTGTCAAGCTAGTATGAGTGAGAACGTTTCAACGGGGTGTCACATTATCCCCCCGTTAGTTTGGAATTTCGTCCCGAAATTTGGTTGTAGCTTCAGTGCTGGGAGTTTCATATGGGAACAATTGGGGATACTTGCACTTCATCTGGTCTTCCCGCTCCCAGGAAAACTCTGGGCCACGGCGCGAGTTCCAACGGACTCGTACGAGAGGTATCTGGCTACGTTTGAGGGTTTTGATCTCTCGATCCGTGATCTCAATCGCTTCCTCAGTAAAGTGTAGCTGTTCGTCAATAGTGAGTTCCTTGAAAGGAATGATGAGTGTTTCATCTGACAGACACTTCTTCAGATTAGACACATGAAAGACGTTGTGTACCGCACTCGGTTCTTCAGGCAGATTCAATCTGTAAGCAACCTTACCGATCTTTTCGATAATTTCGAAGGGTCCGACATATCGCGGATTAAGCTTGCCCCGTTTTCCAAAACGAACCACACCCTTCGAGGGTGAGACTTTAAGTAGAGCCCGGTCACCAACCTAGAATTCTAGCGGTTTCCTATCCTTATCAGCGTAACTTTTCTGACGGTCACGAGCTGCCGCCATGCGTTGTCTGATCT
This sequence comes from Helianthus tuberosus, assembly GCA_030545235.1. Taxonomy (NCBI): domain Eukaryota; kingdom Viridiplantae; phylum Streptophyta; class Magnoliopsida; order Asterales; family Asteraceae; genus Helianthus; species Helianthus tuberosus. Next base: position 107,619,565 of record CM060433.1, on the reverse strand, counting down.
GGGCAATCCTTTCCGTAGTGTCTACCACAAGTTCTGGACCTGTGATCTGGCTGTCACCAACTTCCACCCAGCAAAGAGGCGATCGACATTTACGACCATACAATGCCTCAAGGGGTGCCGCCTGAACGCTGGTGTGGTAGCTATTGTTGTAGGAGAACTCCACCAATGGTAATTGTCGTTCCCGTTCTGAGATCTTGGTAAGCCTGTGACGAAACCCATAGGGATGCGCTCCCATTACCATTTTGGCAGTTCTGGTTGTTGTAATAAGCCTGACGGTAGGTGGCTATGTTGGCCTTCATAACAGGCCACCAATACGTAGTCTTGAGATCGTGGTACATCTTATCCGAACCAGGATGTACCGAGTAATGAGATTTGTGTGCTTCGTCCATCACAAGTTCACGCATATTTCCATAAAGTGGGACCCATATACGCCCTGTCACGTAGTAAGCGCCGTCTTCCTTTTGCTCTAAGAGCTTCCTTGATCCTCGTAGGGTCTCAGCCCCGATGTTTTCTTCTTTCAATGCTCCAACCTGAGCATTTCATATCCGATTAGGGAGGTTCGAGTGGATAGGGAGCTGTAAAGCACGAACACACTTAGGTTTGGTTTCCTTCCTGTTGAGGGCATCAGCCACCACATTGGCCTTGCCGGGATGATACTTAATTACGCATTCGTAGTCGTTAAGGAGTCCTACCCATCTGCGTTGCCTCATGATCAACTCCTTCTGATCCAAGATATGCTGGAGACTCTTGTGATCGGTGTAAATCGTGCACTTGATACCGTACAAGTAATGTCTCCATATCCTGAGTGCAAAGATGACTGCTTCGAGTTCCAAGTCGTGCGTTGTGTAGTTCCTTTCGTGACTCTTAAGTTGTCGAGAAGCATAGGTGATAACTTTCTCGCGTTGCATCAACGCGCAACCGAGCCCATGAATAGACGCGTTACAATAAACCACAAGGTCGTCCGTACTTTAGGTAAGGAAAAGATAGGAACACTACAAAGGTTTTCCTTTAGCTTCTGAAAGGCAGACTTTTGAGCATCATTCCACTTGTAAGCAATGCCCTTCTGGGTCAGAGTCGTGAGGGGTTGAGCGATCTTCGAAAATCCCTTGATGAATCTACGATAGTATCCCGCCAATCCCAAGAATTGGCGGACTTCGGTCGGTGTCTTAGGGGTAGGCCAATTCTCTATAGAGTCGATCTTAGCTGGATCGATGTGAATTCCGTCCTTATTGGCCACGTGTCCAAGGAAGTAGACTTCTCGAAGCCAGAAGTCATATTTCGAGAACTTGGCGTACAGTTGTTCATTGCGAATGACCTCGAGAATAAGACGCAAGTGTTGTTCATGCTCCTCTTGACTTTTCGAGTAGATTAAGATGTCGTCGATAAACACAATCACGAACTTGTCGAGGTAGGGTTTGCACACTCGGTTCATGAGATCCATAAAAAAAAACTGCAGGCGCATTGGTCCTTCCAAAAGTCATGACGAGAAATTCATAGTGACCATAACGAGTTCTGAACGCAGTTTTTGGAGATGTCTTCATCACAGACTCTCAGCTGATGATAACCTGATCGCAGGTCAATTTTAGAGTAGTAGCTTGATCCTTGCAACTGATCGAATAGGTCGCCGATACGTGGGAGTGGGTAACGGTTCTTGATGGTAGCCTTGTTCAGCTCACGATAGTCGATGTACATACGGAATGTGCCATCCTTCTTCTTAACAAAGAGCACTGGTGCTTCCCCTAGGGTGACGAACTAGGACGGATAAATCTTTTATCTAACAATTCTCGTAGCTGCGTAGAAAGTTCCTCCAGTTCTACGGGAGCTAGTCGGTAAGGCACATGAGCCATCGGTGCTGCTCCGGGAGCTGGCTCGATTTGGAATTTGACCTGACGGTGAGGAGGGAGTCCAGGTAGTTCCTCAGGAATTACCTCGGGGTAGTTGTGTACAAATGGAAAATTCTCGATCCCCATTTCCCTTTCCTGGGTGTAGGTGACAAGTGCTAAGATAGCAGTGTGCCCCTTTCATAAAACTTCTGGTCTTTTAAGTACGAAATGATGCAGGTGACTTTTACGCCTTTGTCACCTTGAACGATGAGGGTTTCCCGAAGGAAGTGGAATACAAACGACTTCCTAAGAACGATAGGAAAGAGGTCGATGGAAAAGGTCTGACCAGACAACACGAGGTTGCAGTTACTGACAACGGGTTAGGCCTCAAAGTTCTACCATAAGCCACTTCGACACCGGGCTTAGAGTTTGGTGTCGGCCTAGGCGTCTACTTATGCGTATTAATACGTAACTATCGTCGGTTTCAGAATTAGAGTATGGCAACACAATGATCGTTAAGTAGGAACTTACTCGTTACTACGTTGGGGTTGTCCCGGGCTTCACCAGCACCTTGTTCGTTGTCGTTACGGCTTTGATTCAATTGTGAACAATCCTTCCTGATGTGTGTTGTATCCCCGCACCGAAAACACCCTCTAATGTTACCTTGTTGCGGGCAATTTTTTCCTCATGTGCCCATCTACTCCACACCGATAACATCCCTTCTTGATCCCTTGGGGTTGCTGCTGTGGTTGCCGTAGCTGGACTTGCTTTGCTGGGTGGGGGCTCCTACAATCCTTTGCTTCATGCCCAAGCTTGTTGCATCGTTGACACTTGTTCCTGGCACAGGGCCCATTGTGATGTCGGCCACACTTGTTACACTCGGGTTGTTTTCTCTGGTAACCACCCGTTCGCGGGTCAGGGCCCTCGCTCCCAACGACCCTCCTTTCTTGAGCTTGAGGTGGCATAGTGTTGGGACTCCCACTTTGGTAGTCATTCCACTTGCGTTTGCTGAAATCGAAAGCATTAGCTGTAGCAGTTAAACGCCTGGGCAACCGGCCCTCTTCCACCGCTTGGTTTGTGAAATGGTGTGCTAGACGGATGGCTTGTTGGATTGTAGGGGGTTTGGTTGCGATCACTGAACCCTGGATTTCTGGGACTAAGCCCCTAAGGTAGAGTGCGATTCGTTTGTAGGGAGGCTGCGATAAGTTAGGACACAAAGCAGCCAAGTCATTGGACCTTTTCGTGTACGCTTCGATCTCCGAGCCAACCATCTTTAACCCATAGTATTCCATTTCCAGTTTCTGCATGTCATCCCTGTGGCAGAATTCTTCCCTGATTAGATCCTTGAAATCATCCCAGGGAGTGGCATTTGCATCTGCCAATCCGAGCATCTGGACTTGCGCGTTCCACCACGAAAACGCTTTCCCTTGAAACGTGCTAGTGGCGTACTCTACTTGTTTGCTACATGGGCTTTCACCTTCTTCGAACGCAGACTCGATCCTCCTGAACCAATGTAAAAGACCTACTGCTCCTTCCGTGCCATCGAAGAGATGTGGTTTGCATTCCAAGAACGCCCTGAGGGTGCCAACTCGGGGTTGGGTGTATGTGGATGGTCCTTCTGGGTTGGTTGCCAAGGCTTCAGCGACCCGAGCGTCTATCAGGGCCGCCAGCTGGTCCCTTGTCAGGGTTATGCTGTCTCCATCGAGTCCGGTCATTATCTTGATGTTCAGAAGACACAGAGTGAGAAAAGACGTCGTAGTGAAACAAGAATGTGGGGGGGGGGGGGGAGGATTGTGTATACATCTAGCTAGGCACACTAATATGTACATTAGCATATAAGCACTTAAACAAACAGCAAGTAAACATAAGTGAGAGCTATGAGGTCTAATGCGTTGAGTCTTGCACTTGGAGTGTAGTGTCGTCACGAGTCACGGGTTATAGTCTGGTTTTTCTCAAAAAGACTTCCTTTTTAAAACCAAGTTCACTATAACCAATGGCTCTGATACCAATCTGTCACACCCCCAAAATCCACATGCGGAGTACCACCGCTTGGAGGCGTGACTGACCAGGATCCAGCCACCAATTATACTGAGCATTTGGTTAGTAGTAAAAATGTTCACCAACCACAATAGTTAGTAAACATCATAGTTTAAAGTTCAAAAGTTTAAGTTTAAGTAACAGTCTAAGTAAGTAGCGGAAGCATAGGCAAATAAATTTAAAACAAGGTTCATAGTTCAAGTTTATTTAGAACCCAACGCATGGGTTAGACGACCACTACACATCCCCAAGTAGCAAGCTCCTGAGTCACTGGGTACCTGCAAAGCATGCAGTATGGTATCAACAAAAATGTTGGCGAGTTCACGAGTTGTCCAGTTTTTAATTACCAAAAACTTGTTTCACCAGTTAATTTATCCGTTTATACATGCGATGGGGAGCTACCCCATAAATAAGCTACTAAACTGTTTTACAATACCGAATACTTACTTAACCGTACGTTTCTGCAGTGCCCCGTTTGTCAATGTTCTATCATCATTGACGGTTTGCCAGAGTACATTAGTTCACTCCCGTTCCCAGTAACAAGGGTCGGTGTGAGGCTGGTTACACCTAAATAGCGCTATCAACTAATAACCCGTTCGCCAGGCCCCGGCGACTAATCGGTATTAAATGGTAGGGACTTGAGTGATAGAGTTTCGTTTAGTGTTGCTCGTTGCATACCGTATAAACAGTAATTAACTAAGAGTCCCATTTAAGGGGTAGAAAGTAGGTTTATATCCCTTACGAGGGGATAGCGTTGTTTAAGTTTCCGTTTCCCAAACCACCGGGAACGCATGCTTTATTAGTTGTGAACTCACCTTGGGTTGCTCTGCAGTTTAGTTTACTTGGTCAAACACGTTGGTCACGGCGTCCTAACATGGTTACCAGTATAGGTCAGGTTTGGGTACAAAGAAGTCACGTATATTCTACACGTATCTAACACATAGCATACACATCACATAAGGTTATTGGGCAAGTCCTATCACATGTTCAGTAACACATAATCCATTTAAACAGTAACAAACACGAACAATTAATACACTTGGGCCCAATAACGAAAACTAACAGCCCAGTCGAGACCAGGTGGTCTCGACTCGAGAGCAGGCGGTCTCGAGTCGCAACCAGGAGGTCTCGAGTCAGGGACTTCTGGTCTCGAGTAGTGCAGGCATGAGTCGCAACCTCAGAGGTCTCGAGTCCAGTCCATGAGATCTCGAGTCGAGACCTTGATGGTCTCGAGTCCCTAAAGTCTGTTTTGAGTCGTCATCATGTGGTCTCGAGTCGAAACCTGGGGTCTCGACTTGCACACTTAATGACCGAATCCTTCTAGAACCTGTCCAAATGTACTATCCAATAGAATTGCCATTTCATGAAATTGTGTACTATCCAATTAAATCACACAAACATGTTTCTTTGTCTAACAATTAACCAAAAAGGATCAAACAACAAGTTTTTCAAATATTCAAAGCACCTTCAACTCATATTCATGTTGTTCATCATATATTCAAGCTATTCATCATGCATATTCATTCAAATCGGACCCAATAATATGTTATCCAATAATCTACGCTTGCAACTTTGAAAGTATTTTCAGCAAACATTTACCATCATTATTACATAAATCATGATTGCATCATATAACACCCTAGTCATGTATCAAACCTCATTAAACAACCTTAACACATCATTTTTCTATCATACTTCTACCAAACCGTTCACATATCATCATGAAGGAATATTGTTAATCACTTAAATCAAGTAAAACATACTACTCATATCATCAAGCAAACACCTTCATCATAAATAAACAACAACTTTTATGTAAATAACTAAAAGAGACACTAACCGGCTAGATTCAAGGTGTGAGAGTATGAAGGATCGATGAATGAGCTTCCAAATGAGGTTACAAGCAATCCGAGAACTCCCTTGTGGTTGCCGGTTTGATCCGAGAGGGGTGGGGTGTTGAGGTTTAGGGTTTTTAGAGAGAGAGAGTGTAGAGGAGAGTGTGTGTGTGTGTGAGAGTGAGTGTGGGTTGCCCAAAGAAATGGCAAGGTTGGCTAGGAGCATGAGTTATATACTAGCCCTAAGTCGGTTCACCCTAGTGGGTTTTCGAGTGGGATAAAGAGAAGCATGGCCCAACCGGCCCAACTGTTATACTGTTCACTCGAGACCGAGTGGTCTCGAGTCGGGTTCATGGTCTCGGCTCACTACATACCTATATATATATAACTATACATTATACGTACACATTATCAACACATAGCACTCAAGATAAATCGCAAACTTTCATTTAATAATATGTACACGAAATACTGAAACAAGAAGGTTGCTCGGGAAAATCCAGAGTGTCACATTATCCCCAAGTTTTAAGAACTTTCGTCCCGAAAGTTAAGGCAGTCACTGTCAAGCTAGTATGAGTGAGAACGTTTCAACGGGGTGTCACATGTTACGTAGGAAATTTATTTTAGAAAAAACTACTACAGTTGTTTTTTTTTTTTTTTGGCTCAAAACGCTTGAATATATTTTATAGAGTACTCATATTTATAGTGCATGCCCTATTTTTTTTTTTACAAAAAACGGTTCGTTACATAGGGTATGTATGTGTGTGTATGTGTGTGGATTTGAACTATATTTATTGATCACTAGAAAATGTCATTGATTACCTAGTGATTTCTGACAAAATTTATAAAAAAAAAAAATTAAACTATCCATCAATGATCAACATCAAATTTATCCTTTAATGATTTTTCATCGTTAAAAGTTATTAGTGATATACATATGTAATGTAAGATTTAAAATTATTCTATATAAAATGTGTTTTCTGTTAAAGGCAATAGCCAACAATTTAGTGACACGTGTCTAGATTAAAATTAGAGAGAAGTTGATGACATTTTTCAACAGTTTAAACAAGCCCCTTATGAATATGGGACTAGGATATGGATGACTCATTTAGTGTTTATGGTATTCGGAAGTTCCTTGATAGTATGATTTTATTGGATAGGTCGTTGGCTACTAGACAAAATCGAGATATCCCAATTAAGGTTAATATTTTGGGCTTGCAAATTTTATTGAATCATCTTCCTAATAGACCTAACTTGGTTGATTGAGGGAAAGACATTCTTAGTGTTCTAAGTCCAATATGTGATGATGCAGTGAAGACTTTGGATCTTCTTCATGATGGTTGTGATGTTTCCACGTGAGATCGTGGATTGTTATTTTAAATGGTTACATCGATATCCCACGTCCATCTTCTGGTAATCCAATGGACTTGATTCCTTGGGTGGATTCCTTAGCGACTTGTAAAAAAAAAAAAAAAAAGTCATTCATGACATTATTCTGACTTCATGGTGAGTTATTTAGATATTTCATATTGACATGGTTTTTGCTCATTATGATCCAAGAAAAGGAAGCCTATTTAGTTTTATTCTTAATTTTCCTTTTTGTGAATTGTTTATAGAATTAGGAAGTTGATCATTAGTTGGATGGGTTGGTTGCAAAACCCACTCCTTTATATGCAATTTTTTATACTAGTTTCTTTCTAGTGGTATATAAATTTTGTGTTGAAAAAAGTTCATTTAAGACACTTTAAAAGTTTGTTCATTTATACAAACATGTGTTAGTTCATTTTTTATATTTATATTTAACTCACATGTGATAAAGGACATCTCAATCTTTTTTTTTTTGTACGGCAATGCATATATTCAATAACTCAAAAGAAAGTATAAATCGACTCAACAATAAACTGAGTGGCTAAACAAAATAAACCATAAAACAATACAAATGAAACTCCTTAATGATCTAAATCAAAATTGGAGCCGACCCAATCTCTCTAGTCTCGACTAGAAATCTTACACCAGTTTGAAAGGCATAGGAATGCCAATTCTTTGATGTCATCTGATACTTTTTCTAAGCATGTTAGCCTTGTCGTTGTGGTTTATCCATAGACTCGATGTGGTAGCATAAAGAATGGATAGAATTAGTTAAAAAAATTTCTTTAGTTTGAGGTTCACTCCATGCCTTCTTAAATGATCAAGTTAATATCCACCATATTTGGAGGAGGCCAACTAATCAAGTGCGTATTTCTCTCCAAACTACTGTCGTGAGCAGGCAAATCACCAAGATGTGGTCTGAGTCCTTATCACCATTTTGACACATGGGGCAAGACAAATCTGGGAGGGACACACCTCTATAGGACAATGCCACTTTTGAGGGAATTATGTTGTCGATTGCGCATCAAATAAAAAGGTTGACCTTTGGGGGAACTGATGTGATTGAAAGAAGGAATAACGGATTTTAATAATCATAACTATTAGTCGTTTGCCGGCAACAGTCCCAACTTCAAAAATAACTAGTGGTGGTCCCACCTTTTCACATATTGTAAACCAATGGACCTTTACTAAACCGAAAGGATAAGGGGACAAAAAGAAATTAAGGTTCTGATGCTAAAGGTCCATTGGTTTACAATATATAAAAAGGTGGAACCACCACTGATTATTTTTGAAGTTGGGACCGTTGTTGGCCAACGGCTAATAGATGAGATTATTAAAATTCATTATTCCTTGAAAGAATACAGAGATTTCAATACCCAAAACCTGCATATTTTTAGTTGTTTATTGCAAATTCACCTAGAATTGGTTAAGTGTATATACTTTCTTGTGTTTTGTAGGTCTTGAGACTTAAATGACGGATTCTCAAGGTAAAGCTGAAAAGACTAAAGAAACTGGATAAAAGCCTGATACGTCCGTACCTAGGAAATGGAGTATGACATGTACCAGAAGAAGACAAAAGAGCTTAACACTGCCATAGAAGTTAAAACCATAGTGGTTCCCATGTCTACATGTGAATACAGGTCGTACCGACTTCAAAACCCTTAAATAAGCCTATAAAAGGAATATGATGGCTATGAAACCCTAGAGAACGAAATTGAGCCACTGTAGAAGCGAAAAAAGTGTTGTTTGTAGTCATGCAACAAGACTGAAAATCAAAAGAGCTTGGAAACCAAAGATCTTACATACAGTAGATCGTGCTTGCGATTCTTACTGAATTTGATACTTCTTATTTCAGTTTTCTTTAACCTTTGTCATGTATTCAGTGAACTCTAGTTGTTTAGCTTTCATTATGGCTAGCTAGTCGCCTTATAGTCGGTTAGGTAGGATGGATTTTAGTTTCTATTAGGTTTGGATGATTATGTTTATGAAAGTGTGATTTTATACAAGTGTTTATTGCTGATCTTGTGATGTTTTTTACTACATATTGAGTATTGATCCTTGGATGAGTTTGTGTGGATGATCTAGGTATTTTTGTAAGGTTATGCATGTTTGATCTAATTATTCTATCTTTGAGTTATATCTCGATTGTTAACTTAGGGCTAGATACTTAGACGATAATAGATAAATTGATTCAAAAGTTGGTAAAATAGGCTACCTATGAGAAGGAACTAAATAAACAGATCTAGAAATTAGGTAGAGTTTGCTTTAAATTGAATTGTATAGATAATAATTTGCATTGTTCATTAATCTATATAACTAAAAAATTTTGAGACTCTAAATCACAAGAGATTAGTAAATGACTTAGCTACTTATAAGTGAATTACGTAAGCGTATCTATAATTTAGGTGTTCGAGATTATGTAGTTAACCTGGTAGGGTATTGGTCTTTTAGTAGTTCACACTTCATTTTGATTCTTGTCAAAGTGAGCTTTTCAAAAATATATAATCTAACAAACTTTTCAAAAGACTAGGAGGATTCTGATCCTAATTGGTTATCTTCTACACATTTAAATTCGAAAACATATTTTCACGTGTTCCTACTGTACAATTTTTTTCATAAAAACTCACCAAGACATTGGTTAGATACTAGGGGGGGGGGTAGTTGCACGGACCTCCCATCCGCCGGAGTATTGCAACTCCGCAAGCTAGCTTAGCCCCATAGCTGCCTGGCGGTGATTACCCACGGTGAAGAGCCCCAACACCCCATAAGGGCATTGCCGGGAATCGAACCGGTGACCTCAAGAAGGGTCTGGGTGAGGCTGGCCAACTGGGCTACCCCAGAAGGTTCATTGGTTAGATACTAACTAAAGGTTTAGTATTAAAAGCTATCGCGTCCTACGATTCATACTCGGTAACTTACCTGCACTATACTATGCTAATGATAGGTACGCTTGCTTGTTTACGTGTGTAGTTAGTATTTTAGGTCTTTTACCTTAAAACTACTCTTTGCATTGTTGATAATTTATATGTTACTATTTTCGAACGCCAAGAACACATGATATCTAAACAAATTCTCGGTTAGAATACACTTTAGCTTTTTCTAAATCTTCGCGAACAACCTTAGCATCAAATTCATTACCCAAGTCGTTCTTTCATCCCCACATGTCCTCTTTGCACGAGATAACTCTTTGGGATAAAATCTCCATGAGTTGTTGCGTTTGAACCCACTTCTCATCAAAAGATGGGTCTGATTTCCATCCCCAACGCCAAGACATAATTATGCCAATCTTCTCGTAACATTCCTGAACCAGCACGTGCCTGTTTATTAGTAGCGAATTTGAAAATTAATAGGAATAAATCACATAACAAATCCACTCCACTCTAATTGTCAGCTTGAAACAATACCCTGTCCCCTTTCCCAACTTTACAAACCCGTATGTTGTTGATGCCACACCCATACTTGATGAAATCTTTATCTAATTCAACAATGGTTCTCCACACACCTGGTGACCCTTTTTAATTGCGACCACTTTGAAAATTCTAGCATTACCATGAAGAGCATTTACTACCCAAGCCCAAATTTGATTATACTAATGTTCTTCATCCTCCACCACCACTTCTTTGAGAGGTCATGTTCAGTCACCTAGTCTTTTGATTTTTAGTGGTAATAGAATTCTTTTATTCTTAGCTAGTTTTTTACTGTTTTCATATAAAAATTCATACTTAACACACATCCATAATATATAAGGGTAGTTTCTCTAAAACGTATATTTGTATAAACAGCATGGAAAGTGTTATTTAGTGTTCATCATCTATAATTTATAAATGAGCTCAATGTTGTGTTAATTTAGGATCAAACATGATATTTTCATTCATACTTGACAACTTACATCAAAACAGAAGGTAGACGGGCAACAAGGTGTGTCACCATCCCTTTCTGAATTGCAAACCCTAATCTACTAAAGGCAAAACTCTGTCCTTGTTGTTGATGACCCGTTGGACAGAAATAAAATTAAATATAATTTTATATCTAAATCTATGCGTATCATATATATGAAAGGTTTAATGTACAGAAATAAAATTAAATATAATAAGAGATGAAATGTAGATGGTGATGGTGATGGGGTGAGCCTGGACAGTGACGAAGCCGCCCCCAGTGAGAGATAGGGGTTAGTTTGTCCCAGGCTATTGGATTTTCCCTGAATTCCAGTGATTGGCCACTTTTGCACATCATTATTGTTTAGACTTGCTGCTGCTACTACTGTATAGTGTGTGTAACATGTATGTCACTCGCCATGCCTTTCAGAACCACAGGGGTCATGTCCTTCATGAGGGGTCACCCATCTTTTCTCCTCCATTTTCCTACTATGCAGTTAATAATTATATACCTATTTTCATTTACCAATAATAATGGATGTTAATACTCACACACACCCTTCCCCTTTATCTCTCTTCATAGTTCATATACATAGATACATATAAAGGAATATAGAGTGAAAAGGATGTTGAAATAAGATTTTAGTAGTGTGGAAATAGAATGAGCCATAATAAACCACTGTCTACTTAAAAGTATTTTTATTTTGAATGGCCAACAAAATCAATCCTGAGCACTCTCGAGGCATACACTTAACAAACGGAGTACTCCGAGAGTAACCCGAGTCCACCACCAATTCCGGGGAAAACCCAGTAACCCGCCCGTCCGTAGACACGACAGTGAAATTACAAGTAAAACTTGTTTGGCTCAAAGATCCAACCCATGTTTCCCTGAGTCTCCTATCATTGCCCGCGAGTGCTTCACTCTACACCAAATGAGAGTTAAACTTGGATCTTTCAAGAGAAATACAATCTTCCACCACTTGATCTAGAAATCATTGCCTATGTAATAAAAATATTGATTTATAAAAATAAAAATAACTACAATAAAATTATATACTATTAGCTTATTTTTAAAATAAACATTATATGTCATTTTAGCATCACAACACTCTTTTATAATTTCATCACATCTTTCATATTATATGTATATTGTTAACGAGTGATGATAAACAATAACTTTATTTTTATAATAATATATAGTTTTTTTATTATTTATTATTTAATATATTATAATAGTTTATTATTATATTTACTTTTAATGACATATTTTTATTTTTTTCCCTTTATAAAAACATATATTTCATTTACCATTTTTTAATAATTGTTTTTTCTTTTTTTAGAACATATATTAATTTATTGATTAATTTGATACTTCTTTAATAATTTACGTTTATAACTTTTTTTCTAAAAACTTAAGTACGTAGTTGTACTTAATTTTTTTTCCTGACATTCTGTTATAAGTTTTGTTAAAAATAAAGTTGTACTCAAAATAAAATATTTATTTGGTGTCATTAAATGGTACGATGATAAACTAAATCATTCTAATGGTTTGGCTTTTTAAACAACATTTTTTTATTTTCAAATCACGTTTGTTTTACATTAGCATTTATTCGGTTTCGCCGCAACGCGCGACATAAAAGAAAACTAGTTATCTTAAATCCGTGTTTTTAAATTTTCAACCTTTTCTTTTAAAAATTTAACACAAATAATATTTATAATTTCATCACATCTTTCATATTATCTTAAATCCGTATTTTTATTTTTCAACCTTTTCTTTTGAAAATGTAACACAAATAATATTCATTAATAAACTGTTTATTATTCTAAGTCTAATGAGAATATTTTTTTTGTAAAAAGAAAAAAAAGGAAGTTTTAATCAATAAGAATGCTCCATTTACTTTATTTAATATTTGCATTTAGTTTTAATTGTAAGAGTATATTTGTAAACTTACATAAATCATTAGTTTCTAATTTTCCTCTTTAATAGTTAACTACATTAAATTTGTAACTTATTTTCAAAATATATATTTTAAAAAAAAAATAATAATAATTTAGAGTGTAGGACAAATTATTAGGTGTGTAGGATAAATTACGAGTTATGTAGGATAAATTTAAATATGTGTAAGATAAATTTCGAAATGTGTAGGATAACCTTTTATATGTGTCGAAAATAAATTAGTGTAGAGAATGATAATCTTTAAGAGTAATTAATTACTTAAAAATAGTAATAAACGAGATGAAAAAAAAAACTAATTAATATTTTACAATTGTACCCATTAGTTGTTACTTAATATTTTGTTTGGTTGTGGTTTATTTTGTAACACACTGGCTTTTGCGGAAGCGTGATTATGTGTGACTTGCTTAATATCATTGCATTTAACCATAACAAACAACTATATGATAAAACCAAGATGTTCATCCATTGATTAAGTTTAAAACATTACGAACAACTTTGTTTTAGAATCCAAACATAGACTTCAAATCCAGATTTCAAACCATGCAAATTGTTTTAGAGTTCCACAAGGACTCGACAAAAGACACTAATGAAAACCAAGCTTTGAATTATGTATCCTATCCAGGATAGGATACACACTCCCAACCATTCGACACCGGATGACATCTTTTATTCCAAACAACATTTGAAAACTTCAACGCCCGCCAGATCCATACTTAGATTCCTGAAATACATGTAGTTTGAAAACATCAACAAAAGTTGAGCGAGTTCATGTGTTTAGTGTGTGAGCTTGAATAACATGGTAATCAACATAAGTAAGTATGTATGTTTCGTAAACCCGGTATGAAAGCAACAAGGAAACAAATCAATTAATGTGTAGCTAATACATTAATATATGTGCAACAGTGTAGGAAGGCTCAAACCTAGCAGATTTTGTACCGGGCCTCCGGCTGTAAGACATAGTCACCTCATGGGCCAAACCCCGGTCCACATGGGTGTGGGCTCGCTACACCCAAATGGATCAATCACTCATGCCCCTCGGTCCTAACACGAGGATTAATGGTCTTAGGAGTGCGCCTACCCATTCACATGATCTATTATGCAATCCTTAGCAAACCATACAAATTGTAATTGTTTGTAAACATTTTGTAATATGTACTTCACCGCCGAAGTTATAAAACAAAAACAGTTAAAAGAAAAGGAGGACATGAACTCACAGTTTTGCGTTCTTCGAATCCGACTGTAACTCAAAGTTTCCTCTGGTGTACACGACTACCTACAACGTACTATGGTCTATTAGACGAGCGGGTCGTGCCTTGACTTAATATTAATTAGTGTCTTTGAGTTACGTTTCATTGTATCTTCAATATTATTCCAAGTTATATAATTATTTGTTAAAATAATAATTATTTTAACTTAATTCATATTTACTAAATTTTGGGAATAATAGTTATAATATATTTTAACTTGTTACCTTTTATGTATTTATACATGTATATCCTTCCCATGGATGAGTGTATTTGTATTCGTATTCTTATTCTTATACTTATATATTTTTGTCAAGTATCGGTGGCGTAATCCGGTGTGTATTTATACGTACGAGAATACGTATTTTCTTGTAATTATTAAGTATTCTATACTTAACTTTTCCGTAATAATATTTCTAATAAAAATACATCAATATATATTTTCAAAGTATATATTTTAAGAAATATTACATGGAAAAATTACTTATACTTTCTCCTTGGCAAAATATTTATAAATCTCATACAAGTCTCAAAAATAGTATATTTCCAAGTCTAACTTAGAAAATATATATCAACTTATTTTCACCCAAAAATAATGTATTTCAAGTTTATTTAAGAAAATACATTTTCTCCCAAAAATAATGTATTTCATGTTTGTTTGAGAAGATATATATTTTCTTCCAAAAATAATAAATCTTCTAATAATTCCAAGAAAACTATATATTTTTACTTGCAAAAAATAATATATTTTTTTCTTGCAAAAAATATGATATATTTTGTAATAATTATGAAAATCACATTTTCATTCTCCTGGTGTCCAAAATACCAATTACCAAAATATAATTTTGAATTAATTTTTCCGGAATATTTTGTAAGTTATATTCCCTTGTTCGGTTTCTCCAATATTTTGAGTATAATTTATATGTTCATTCTTTTGGAATTTTGGTAATATTTTGGATTGTAATTTTTGGTATTTTGATGAGTTATATTATTTCAAATCCTAAAATAATATAACTAATACATATAATATACACATAGTCACACACATAGTGACTTCTAAATATATATTTTCCTAAATACATATTTAGTCACTTTTATTTATAAAAACCAACCTCGAATATTTATAAATTTTGTAACAAAAATTATGGCAAACTTTATGTGAAAATTCATGGTTAAAAATATACTTGTAAATATTTGTTTAAAAATATTATTCTAAGTGTTTAATTATTAGAAAAATTTTGCCATAGTTTCTCTTAAAAATGGAGGTTTCCATGCTTTCAAAGGATATCATTTTCTTTTATAATTCAACACAATCAACAACAAATAAATCTACACTTACCAATTTGCCAAAATCAAGCATAAACTACTACTTCATGAACTTGAAAATTTATAAAAATTTTTAGTAACTTACTAGTGTATTTAGTAAGCCTAGTTACCCTTTAAAGTGTGGTTGTTTATTTAAAAACTTCATTCTTGAAGAAATTAGATCTTCACAACTTGTATATCATTTTTCTAAAAATATTTCTTCTTGGATTTTTCTTGTTAAATACATGATCCTACACTTTATTAACCACTAAAAATGTGGTTTATTTATTTAAGAACCAAGATTAAGTAAACTCTGTATTTTTAACTTGATTTCTTGAAAAACCATTCTTGATATCATAGATTTACAAGACTTTACACACACTTTGATCATCACTTAACAAGAAAACAACTTATTCTTTCAAGTTCATGATTTACATGAGGATGATCTATTGATCTTTGACATTTTCATCCTTTCATCTTGCTAGATTATGTTTTTAATCATTATCTAGCAAGATCTTATGATGATCAACATCAAAAACATGAGCAAACAACATTCAACAAGCATAACAACACTTAAACAATGTATATTCTTATGATTTTAAGCTTATGTTCAAGTTTCAAGTTCAAGATTCTTAGTGTTCATCATTATTAACAACTTGTATCTTCTTTTAACCACCAAAATAAGATGTAAAATGAAGTGTAGAATGTCCTTACTACTAGCTCAAGGCTAGGGATGATGACTAGATGAAATGAAGTAGATAAAAGCACAAGAGAAAGGTCCTTCGACTTCCACAAGCTCCAAGCTTCCTTGTACACCTTCTAGCACCTTTGTGTATGTATGGATTGGATGGAAGTTGGAAGATGATGATGGATGTATGGTGATGGGTGTTCGGCCGTGAGCAAGGGGAAAGGAAGAAGAGAAGTTCAAATGTTGGTGAATGTTGTGAATGAAAGGTTATGTTCTCTAAGGTATTCTTATAATCCATCTATATTAGTTTTCCATTGGTTTTTATGTTTTCTTAAAGAGAAACAAGATCTATACAAAATAACTAAATAAAATCCATGGTGGGGCCATGTGTTGGCGGATTACTAGGTGGGGGGGGGGGTCTAGGCTTAGGTTTCAACTAATAGTTAGTTTATGTGGTTAAAATCCAAGTATTAGTTAAGTATTTAGTTACTAGATGTTATATAGTGTGTTATGATGTTCGGGGACCATAACTAGCTTGGTAATATTAAAACAATGCTTCTAGTGAAAATTTGGTGTTTCGGGTAGTGTCCGGTTGTTCGGTTGGTTACCAGTTCGTTAAGGTGCTAAACTATGCAGTTTAGTGTGCTTTATGTTACCTTTTGTGACAGTTTCGATTCCCGACACTTAGGAAAGCATTCAGGTCCAATTAACCATATTTCTGCATGATATTAGTTTGTTTAAATGCTGAATTTTGCTGAATTCTGTAAAATTCTGCAGTTTATGTGAGTTTTAGGCACTTTCCGGCACTTAGACTATCACTAGGAAGACAATTTTGTGATCCTTACTTTCCTACACACTATATTAGTGTAACTCTTGGTTTCTGGCTCATTCTTTGTCTTAATACTATGTCTGTCTACGTACTGAACTCCGTCAACATTTTTCTGATTTGTCTGACAACTGTGCTACCTTTGTTTCGTGCATCATTTGAATCAATAATGTTTCATGCAATAATGATATGACATTTGCAATATATGATGCACAGGTATGTATATGGCAATAGTGAGAAAGCAATTCAAGTGATTAATTGTAATTTAGCACAATCATTAAGCACTAATCATTGTTTAATAATTGTACGGATATATGCAAATTTGACAGTTGTCACATTCTCCCCCTGTTAAGAAAATTTCGTCCTCTAAATTTAATCTACATTAACTCCTTAGGGTTACCTTATGCGTGTATGGGTATAAATAGTACCAAAGTGATTAACCACAAAACCGAAACAAGACTTATTCGAATAAGGTGAATTCAGGGACATATTGCAACGATAGGAACCCAACGGTTAAAGGTTTGTGTTTCCAGATTCGATGTCAAAAGATACGAGACGTATAGATGTATAACCTAGGGTAACTTGGTCAACAGGGGTTCAACAAAAGAGGAGTTTCGACCAATAGAATTCCAAATGATCGTTTACAATATGCTAATGAGTTCTGGAAGCAATAACATCCGCTAGATGAACTCAGAATCAGCAAGCTCAAATGTAATAGTGACATGAAAGTGATCCGTCAACTTTCGAACAAATGAATGAATAAAACTAGTGTGTTGACATTATAGAATTGCGAGGATACACCGAAATGAAATATAACCGAACCTGGTGTATTATTATCTTAATTCGTAGTTGCATTACGAATGTTTAAATGACAAGTCAAACAAAAGTATGTGTAGTTTCGTATGAAGCAGTTGACCATGATTTAGCACAAGCTACAAGTTTACACCGACACCACAAGGTGTCGTAGTGAATGACATAATTCAATAATAGCGGTGACCGAACAAGTTCACCGTGTTTGAAATCAAATGAAAGTGTAATGAAGCAATCCTGAAAATTTGATTCAAATAGCATCGTAGGATTTTTCAATTGAATATAGAACACCAAAGAACTACTGTTTTCAATCGAAGATGAAAAAGCAATAAACATCGCAAGGCATTCGATCGATGATGAAAGAATCGTACTGGAATATAAAATGAATTTATGTACCATTGTCTTAACACACGATTATGTTAAGACTGCTTTAATCATGATAAAACAGAACGAATTTAGAGCAAGTCAATAATTAAATAATTAAATCCGTGCACAGGATGCGTAAACGAGATTAGCGCATGCTGTAATTTAGTGAAAGCATCATCACAAGGTGTCGAAATCAACGAACGATTTAATGGAGACGCAGATCAAACAAGTTTACTATGACTCGGAACAGATAAAACGCTTGCAAAAGTGAATTTGAATATGATGTTTTTAATACATCATATGATGGCTTGAATATAATATACGTAATGAACAAGTTCAAGCAATTGAACTTGGTTTCAGCGTAATCCGACAATAAATACATGTATCGACAAGGGAATTTCGGCATGGTTACAAAGATGAACCATGTATGTAACTCGAAAGAAAAGAAATTCTAAGAAGGTTTTGTTGACTCAATATCAAGGAGTGGATTCTTACAATAATGCAGAATATCCGAGTCTCAAGGCAATAACTGAATATAGCGAAAAGATAATTGTAACTTTGATGAAAGCGATCAGTGGAAGGGAAGCCACATGCGTAACAAACGATGCATGTGTAACATGTGAAATAATCAAGTTATCGAAACAAAGGAGTGTTCGCTCTAATGAGGAAAATTGTCGCGATACAACTACCATTAAGAGGAGTAGAGATGTAAAAATCTACTCGCTAGAAGCAAAAGTGGACATTTTAATATAAGAATTTCGAGTACTTCACCTGTTCGGTTAAATGAAATAGCATATACGACAGAGTAATGTTATTTTCCCAAGTTAATAGACGTGGTTCCTACGTGATAACCTTTAATGAGTTTTGACCTATGTCTCTGGAGGTCCTAAGTACATGTCTCCTAGATTTCTCAAAGTTTTGTATTCCGTGTATAACTGTTTTGTGCACTGTGTATAAAGCACAATATTAGCGTATGTCTAAAATCAACTTGCTGACTCACTGTTCTTCGGTATACTTTCTTCCTAAATCCACAGCTGGCGATAATCTGATCAAAGATTGATCTTGGATAGTAGTTGGATTCTTATAGTCGGTCAAATAAATCATTAATCCTCGGCAAGGGATACCGATTCTTGATGGTTAGCTTGTTCAGCTCTTGGTAGTCGATACTAATTCGAAAACTACCATCCTTCTCTTTGACGAACAGAACTGGAGCTCCCCAAGGCGAGAAGCCTGGCCTTATAAATCCCTTGTCTAGCATCTCCTGAAGCCGCATTGACAGCTCTTGCATCTCTGAAGGCGCAAGTCGATAAGGTGCCTTGGCTACTTGCGCGGCCCCCGGAACCAAGTCAATGTGGAATTCGACTTGTCGTTGAGGAGGTAATCCTGGCAAGTCTTTGGGGAAGACTTCAGGATATTCCCTTCCACAGGGATATCTTCGAGCTTCGGTTCTTCGGCTTCTTGTCCACAACATTAGCCAGGAATGCAGCACATCCTTTGCGCAACAACTCCTGTACCTACAAACAACTGATAATCCGTAGAAGCGTATCCTGCTACTCCCCATGAATCATGCTCGTCTCTTTATTCGCCATCGGAATGCGGATAATCTCCTCATGGCATACAACCTCAGCTCGATTACTCGACAACCAATCCATCCCAACCACGACGTCGGAGCTTCCCAGTTCAACTGGCAGAAGATCTATCGCAAACTCCCGCTTTCCAAGCTCCTATCGCGCAGCCTCTAATCACTCCACTAGCTTCTACTAGCTTCCCATTAGCTAGTTCTATCGAGTACGGGATATCTAACTTACTTGCTACTAAACCAAGTATACTCTTAAACTCAAGAGATACGAAGCTATAGTTGGCACCGGTATCAAATAGCACAGATGCAAAGTGTTGATTAATAGGGAACGTACCAGTGACGACATTCAGATCCTGGCGTGCTTCACGAGCTCCAATGTTGAACACTATTCCATGAGCTTGGTTATTCTTAGGGCAATCTTTCCTAAAGCGTCCCACGTCCCCACATTTGAAGCAATCTGGAACTCTACCATTATCATTTCCGTCTTGGTTGTCGTCATCATTTCCTCCTTGTCTGGGATACTTCGCCCAACAGGCATCCTTGTTGTGTCCTTCCTTTCCGCACCTATCGCACTTAGGCCTCAGACATCGACCTTCATGGTGAAGCTTGCACTCATCACATCTAGGCTTAGTCCCCAAGTAAACCTTCCTGGAACGCCCCATGCCACCACAGCCTCGACCTTGTTCTTGATCATTACTGTTTCCGCCCTGATAGCCGTTGTTGTTTCCTCCGTGATTTCTGCTACCATCTTGACCTTCATTTCCATGTCCATCTCCGTACCAACACGTCTCCTTATCATGCCCCACTTTGCCACATTTATCACATTTTCCATATCTACATTGCCCGGTATGATGACTTCGACAATTGTCGCACGTAGGTAGGGTACCCATATACCTTTTTCCCTTTTGGCATTGTTGTCGTTATTCGCCCGAGTATCCTTTTGGAAATCAGTGAGCTTCCTTTTGTTCTTTCCAGATGACTCCACCTGGGTCTCCTTCTTCTCGTCAGGGGTTGAAAGTTTTTCCAATCTAATTGCTTCTTTAGTGAGCGCCACACTTAAGTTACTCGTATCGATTGTTGTCGGAGGCGTTGTTGCCGTCATCAAGATCAGAATCTGAGGCGCCAATTCCCAGACGAATCGTTCTATCCTCTTAAACTCTGGTTCCACCAGATATGGACCAATTTGTGACAAATCGTGAAGTCTCTGCACATATTCCACCACCTTTGGACCTTCCATCTTCAGGTTCCAGAATTCAATTTCCAGCTTCTGGATTTCCGTCTGAGAATAATACTTCCTACGCATCAGCTCTTTCAACTCATCCCATGTTAAAGTATACGCAGCAGCCTCACCCAACGTCTGAACCTGAAGGTTCTACCATGATAGAGCCCCATCTTGAAACAGTCCAGAAATATACGTGGCTTGTTTCTCTGGAGTACAATTGCTCATTCGCAAAACAGAATCCGTATTCTCGACCCATCTCACAAAAGCTACGGCACCTCCAGTGCCGTCGAAGTTCAGAGGCTTGCAGTCCAAAAACTGTTTGTATGTACAGCCTGCAACCCAAGCAACATCATTTACAGAAAGCATTAACAAAGCACACTTGGAAATGTCCAAACGTATTGTAATGTGTCTTAGGTGACTTAAACATTACCGTTAGGTGGTTTATTCCCTAAGGTACCTCCGCTGTGTCTGTAGCGAAGAACCTCGCGCTGTGCGATGGCCTGTGTGATGTGCGCTTGTAATTCTGCCTCGGTCATGGGCCGCTGATTGATCCTTTGAGGAGGCATCTTCTAAGAAGAAGATTGTATAGGTCAGGTCTTATTTGTATAAATAGTACGTATATATAATAGCATTTATCATAGCAAGCAAGCATATAACATCACAATCATAGCACAAATATGTAAATCAACAACGTATTTAATGAGAACATGACGATTGAGCTTTCATTAATCATCGAACACAAAGTATTGTTACATGTTTTACGAACTGTATCATATCAAAAGGAACACAGGGTCACACCACCCTCGTCCAATAAGTTCGCCAATGTTCAAAGATCACATAGTCAAAAGGTGGTCTTCAAAAGTCTTCACAATCCCGGCTCAACAGTGGTGCTCGAACCAAAGGTAATGCATCTGCATAAGACCCAAAACCTATTGTACTGATGGCGGGGGAGGAGGAGGGAGGAAAAGCAAGCTGAGAACATGTGCGAGCTCCTCCTCGAGTTTGCACACATGACGAAGCAAGTAACGTACCTGCTGCTCGGCGGTGAAGAATCGAGCATCAAACTCTGGGTAAGGAGTAAGAGGAGCAGGTGGACGAGCAAAAGGAGGCGGTGCGGAACGAGGGGGAACAAAAGTAGACTGACAGGGACACGATAGGTGGAGTAGTGTCGACTCAAGCTCCAAAACTCTGCGACTCATGACTTCAAATCGAAACTGAAGCGAATAAAGTATCTCATCCTGTGTATAGCCAACATAATGTGAGGGATGGTAGGGGTCTGAGGTCGGCATGGAATACGGTTGGGACCATCGGAATGGCTCATCAAGTGATGAATATGTAAATGGAGCAAACAGTGCAGACTGAGGGATCTGTGGAAAAGCTGCTGAAACAAAAGGATCATGTCTAGGCTGCTGGCCTGAAGTACCTTCCCCTGGACGGGGTGCGGGTACGTCCTGCAAGAAAACGATAAGTAAATCAACACAATGGTCATCAGACTCCACATGATGAAAAGGAGCAACATCAGCGGGTGCGGGTGCAGGTGGAGGAATAAGTGGCTCAACAACAGGATGGTCAACGGGTGCAGGAACTGGATCAGGTATGAGGGGTGCAATGTCTTGCAAACCAAAAGGAACAAGGTCATGATCAGGTATGGGCTCAGGATCGGCAGGTGCAACATCAGGCTGATCAACAGGAAAAAATTCTGGCTCAAGACCAGGCTCGAGGTCGTGTGGAGGAGATGGTGCAGCTGACATGGCCGTATCATCATCAGAATCAGTGGCATAGCGCTGTAATCCAACTGCCTGCAAAGCTGAAGATGTCACAGACTCAAAGGAATCTGAGACAGAGTGCAAACTAGTATCAGAGGTTATCTCGATAACAGGAATCTCAAGAAGAGGAATAGCAACAACGTCCTCGTCTAGCTCTCCATCACCATGGGCGTCATCAGGAGGACCATCAACAGACAGACCGACGTCATCAGCAAACAGATCATCAAAAGGCCAATCCTCAGGAGGGATGACCCCTAGGGGAACAAGAACGAGGATCGGTGCCACGATATGCTCACCATCGGGATGCCCGATGATAAGATGATCATGGACTGGAATGGAAACAACAAAAGGATCCTCATCTGGAATACCATCAGCAAGCGGTAAGTCATCTCCAAAATCAGGCAACGCGAACGGCTGAAAGTCGTCCTCGTCGTCAGATATCATGTCTGGGTCGCTCTCAGTATCTGATGTAAGTATCTCCGGCTCGGGTGCACTCTCGCTATCAGAGACGAGGGCCATAGGGTCATCAACATCTGACAATCCACTCTCGAATGAAGTCATAGTGTCTGTAACAGAACAATCATAACATATGCACATATATTAACTATTATCATTTAGCATGCAATCAAAGACAATGTATCATGAAATCATGTATCCTCATTATTCCTCACGAATCCTTTCTATCCTTCCTAGTCTATCGGTCAGTCTGGGATGTGTGATTGCATTCGTGTTTCTTGTTCCGTTTGTAAAAAAAATATGTTTGTTTTATGGATCTGGGCGTTTCGTGTATGCAATGAAAACATGTTGTAAAAATATTTTCGTGGGAGCCCTAGTGATTGTAGTCGAGACTCGAGAAAGAATCCTAGTTCGCTACATTCGAAGCTCTGATACCAAACTGTCACACCCTGACTTTTGCGGAAGCGTGATTATGTGTGACTTGCTTAATATCATTGCATTCAACCATAACAAACAACTATATGATAAAACCAAGATGTTCATCCATTGATTAAGTTTAAAACATTACGAACAACATTGTTTTAGAATCCAAACATAGACTTCAAATCCAGATTTCAAACCACGCAAATTGTTTTAGAGTTCCACAAGGACTCGACAAAAGACAGTAATGAAAACCAGGCTTTGAATTATGTATCCTATCCAGGATAGGATACACACTCCCAACCATTCGACACCGGATGACATCTTTTATTCCAAACAACAATTGAAAACTTCAACGCCCGCCAGATCCATACTTAGATTCCTGAAATACATGTAGTTTGAAAACATCAACAAAAGTTGAGCGAGTTCATGTGTTTAGTGTGTGAGCTTGAATAACATGGTAATCCACATAAGTAAGTATGTATGTTTCGTAAACCCGGTATGAAAGCAACAAGGAAACAGATCAATTAATGTGTAGCAAATACATTAATATATGTGCAACGGCGTAGGAAGGCTCAAACCTAGCAGATTTTGTACCGGGCCTCCGGCTGTAAGACATAGTCACCTCATGGGCCAAACCCCAGTCCATATGGGTGTGGGCTCGCTACACCCAAATAGATCTATCACTCATACCCCTCGGTGCTAACACGAGGATTAATGGTCTTAGGAGTGCGCCTACCCATTCACATGATCTACTATGCAATCCTTAGCTAACCATACCAATTGTAATTGTTTGTAAACATTTTGTAACATATACTTCACCCCCGAAGTTATAAAACAAAAATAGTTAAAAGAAAAGGGGGACATGAACTCACAGTTTTTCATTCTTCGAATCCGACTGTAACTCAATGTTTCCTCTGGTGTACACGACTACCTACAACGTACTATGGTCTATTAGACGAGCTGGTCGTGTCTTGACTTAGTATTAATTAGTGTCTTAGAGTTACGTTTCATTGTGTCTTCAATATTATTCCAAGTTATATAATTATTTGTTAAAATAATAATTATTTTTACTTAATTCATATTTACTAAATTTTGGGAATAAAAGTTATAATATATTTTAACTTGTTACCTTTTATGTATTTATACATGTATATCCTTCCCAAGGATGGGTGTATTTTTATTCGTATTCTTATACTTATATAGTTTTGCCAAGTATCGGTGGCGTAATCCGGTGTGTATTTATACGTACGAGAATACGTATTTTCTTGTAATTATTAAGTATTCTATACTTAATTTTTCTGGAATAATATTTCTAATAAAAATACATCAATATATATATTTTTAAAGTATATATTTTAAGTAATATTACATGGAAAAATTACTTATACTTTCTCGTTGGCAAAATATTTATAAATCTCATACAAGTCTCAAAAATAGTATATTTCCAAGTCTAACTTAGAAAATATATATAAACTTATTTTCACCCAAAAATAATGTATTTCAAGTTTATTTAAGAAAATACACTTTCTCCCAAAAATAATGTATTTCATGTTTGTTTGAGAAGATATATGTTTTCTTTCAAAAATAATACATCTTCTAATAATTCCGAGAAAAATATATATTTTTACTTGCCAAAAATAATATATTTTCTTCTTGTAAAAAATATGATATATTTTGTAATAATTATGAAAATCACATTTTCATTCTCTTGGTGTCCAAAATACCAATTACCAAAATATACTTGTGAATCAATTTTTCCGGAATATTTTGTAAGTTATATTCCTTTGTTCGGCTTCTCCAATATTTTGGGTATAATTTATATGTTCATTCTCTGGATTTTGGTAATATTTTGGATTGTAATTTTTGGTATTTTGATGAGTTATATTATTTCTAGTCCTAAAATAATAAAACTAATACACATAATATACAAATAGTCACACACATAGTGACTTCTAAATATATTTTTTCCTATATTCATATTTAGTCACTTTTATTTATAAAAACCAACCTCCAATATTTATAAATTTTGTAATAAAAATTATGGCAAACTTTATGTGAAAAATTATGGTTAAAAATATACTTGTAAATATTTGTTTAAAAATATTTTTCTAAGTGTTTAATTTTTAGAAAACTTTTACCATAGTTTCCCCTAAAAATGGATGTTTCCATGCTTTCAAAGCATATCATTTTCTTTTATAATTCAACATAATCAATAACAAATAAATCTACACTTACCAATTTGCCAAAATCAAGCATAAACTACTACTTCATGAACTTGAATATTACAAAAATTTATAGTAACTTACTAGTGTATTTAGTAAGCCTAGTTACCCTTTGAAGTGTGGTTGTTTATTTAAAAACTTCATTCTTGAAGAAATTAGATCTTCACAACTTGTATATCATTTTTCTAAAAATATTTCTTCTCGGATTTTTCTTGTTAAATACATGATCCTACACTTTATTAACCACTAAAAATGTGGTTTATTTCTTTAAGAACCAAGATTAAGTAAACTTTATATTTTTAACTTGATTTCTTGAAAAACCATTCTTGATATCATAGATTTACAAGACTTTACACACACTTTGATCATCACTTAACAAGAAAACAACTTATTCTTTCAAGTACATGATTTACATGAGGATGATCTATTGATCTTTGACATTTTCATCCTCTCATCTTGCTAGATTATGTTTTTAATCAATAAATAGCAAGATCTTATGATGATCAACATATAAAACATGAGCAAACAACATTCAACAAGCATAACAACACTTAAACAATGTATATTCTTATGATTTTAAGCTTATGTTCAAGTTTCAAGTTCAAGATTCTTAGTGTTCATCATGATTAACGACTTGTATCTTCTTTTAACCTCCAAAATAAGATGTAAAATGAAGTGTAGAGTGTTCTTACTACTAGCTCAAGGCTAGGGATGATCACTAGATGAAATGAAGTGGATAAAAGCACAAGAGAAAGGTCCTTCGACTTCCACAAGCTCCAAGCTTCCTTGTACACCTTCTAGCACCTTTGTGTATGTATGGATTGGATGGAAGTTGGAAGATGATGATGATGGATGTATGGTGATGGGTGTTCGGTCGTGAGCAAGGGGAAAGGAATAAGAGAAGTTCAAATGTTGGTGAATGTTGTGAATGAAAGGTTATGTTCTCTAAGGTATTCTTATAATCCATCTATATTAGTTTTCCATTGGTTTTTATGTTTTCTTAAAGAGAAACAAGATCTATTGAAATAACTACATAAAATCCATGGTGGGGCCATGTGTTGGCCGATTACTAGGTGGGGGGGTCTAGGCATAGGTTTCAACTAATAGTTACTTTATGTGGTTAAAATCCAAGTATTAGTTAAGTATTTAGTTAATAGATGTTATATAGTGTGTTATGATGTTCGGGGACCATAACTAGCTTGGTAATGTTGAAACAATGCTTCTAGTGAAAATTTGGTGTTTCGGGTAGTGTCCGGTTGTTCGGTTGGTTACCGGTTCGTTAAGTTGCTAAACTATGCAGTTTAATGTGCTTTATGTAACCTTTTGTGACAGTTTTGATTCCCGACACTTAGGAAAGTATTCAGGACCAATTAACCTTATTTCTGCATGATATTAGTTTGTTTAAATGCCGAATTTTGCTGAATTCTGCAGTTTATGTGAGTTTTAGGCACTTTCCGGCACTTAGACTATCACTAGGAAGGCAGTTTTGGGATCCTTACTTTCTTACACATTATACTAGTGTAACTCTTGGTTTCTGGCTCATTCTGTGTCTTAATACTATGTCTGTCTACGTACTGAACTCCGTCAGCATTTTTCTGATTTGTCTGACAACTGTGCTACCTTTGTTTCGTGCATCATTTGAATCAATAACGTGTTGCATGCAATAATGATATGACATTTGCAATATATGATGCACAGGTATGTATATAGCAATAGTCAGAAAGCAATTCAAGTAATTAATTGTAATTTAGCACAGTCATTAAGCACTAATCATTGTTTAATAATTGTACGGATGTATGCAAATTTGACAGTTGTCAAATATTTACTACTGGTGTTGTTGATCACTTATTTACTATTAAGTTGTATGTTAAACCTTTTACATTAAATCAACAAAAAATGTTTTGTTTAAATATAAGATTTAGTCACCAACTTATGTTGACTCAAAAATTACTTATACACATGATACAAGTGATCAGGTTTGATTGGACGATCTTGGATGAAAATCACGTAGGAGTGCCTTAGTTGCATAAACAAGATTATTTATGTTTTTAGTTTTTGTTTAATGTATAAATTATCTGAAGTTATTTGGTTATGTGACATTTTAATTCATGGCATGGAATAAATAATAAAACTTTAATAGTTGTCATGAGCTATGAACAATCATCATGCCCTGATCACCGATTTCGTCGCGGGTCGGGGTATGACATTGGTATCACCTTCTTTCAGTCTTGCTCTTTGGGGATTGTGACAGTCTCATTCTTCGGGGCTTGAGACAGTCTCGCTCTTCGAGGTTTGAGACTCACACATTGGTTTATTTTATTTATTGTTGGTTATACACTATTTGTGATTATTTCATTTACACATGAATTACATGTTGTTTTCTAAATAAATTAACTTTTATTTAAAATTAGATTTACTCACTAGCTCTTGTAGTTGACCAAATATTTTTACACGTGATATATGTAATGAGAAATGAAGATGCAGGAAATAAAGTCACGTAGGATTGGCTTTAGAATAAATAATGGAACTTTATTTGTATTTCTTTTGAATTACGTTGAATTATATTTGAACTTATATGTTTGGTGTGCCATTTTTAATAAAGTGATGTGAATAACATTGAAACGTTAATTAGAGCCATGAGCTTTGGACGACCATCTTGCACCGATCGATAATCCGCCACAGGTTGGCGTGTGACACACCTATGGTATGAGAATAGTGGGAATGATTACAAGTTTTTGTAATCCCTTTTAAAAACCTTAATTTAACAATTGGGAGTTATGGGGATAAAAAATGGTGTTTAGAATCAAAATCGGGGCTGAAAACGCAAAATTGCTGAAGCTGAATTACACATGGCGCAAGTTACGCTCCAAGAAACCTTTGGCTTCTGATTTGCACTGCAAGTTGCGCAAGCTACACCCTACATGCGTTTTTCCTCCATAATGACCCCGAGTGAGGATAATTGTATATGAGACTCGTGTAGGTAAGAATTGGGACTTAAGACCTTATTTAGGTATGGATAAGATTAAAATTAATAACTACGCAAGGCCTTATACGAGTTAAACTGTTTGGATGATTGTGTAATAGAACGGTATGCAGAGATACTTTTATTCGTGTATGTGTGAAAGTTTTATGTATGTAAAGGTTGGGCAATATGTGTAGAATGCTTATAGGATTCTGATGTGCGTGAGTGTTATTAGTTTTTAATGTATATGTTAAGCCCTTTTTAACACTTTTTAGCCAAGTTTTAAATTTATAAAACACGATATTTACTAACACTAAACACACATATGGGCAAGTGCACCCATCGTGAGCGTAGTATAGTGTTGGTAAGATACCGAGGTCGTCCAAGGACACAAGAGCTTTTAGTACCGGTTTATCCCCAACGTCTAATCAAATCAAAATTTAGAAAAAAATGTTTAAAATAAGAAAAATAAAAACTAACTAAAATGCTAAAAATAAAAATAAAAATAAAAACAGATAGACAAGATGAATCACTTGGTTCCGACTCGTGTATAGTGTAACCTTTGATTATTTCCGCACCTTTGCACTTTATTAAGAGATTATCTTAGTTATTGTAGTAGACCCCTCTTTTGGAGGTGACGTTACCCTCAACCCAGTAGTTTGAGTCAGCAAGGATACAATCTTAAAGGGTCGGATTATTGAAAGATAATTAATTAAGTTATTAATGCATAATGTGGTAGGCCCCTCTTTTGAAGGTGACGTTACCCTCGGCTAAGTAGTCTGAGTCAGCAGGGATACAGTCCTAAGTAGCCGGGTTAAAATATTAATAGTAGTTTAACTTATGAGGGGATCAAAGAGTTTGGACCCCCGCCATCCAATACCGTTAAGTATTGAAGGAGGTCCTACTAAATTTGACCCAGGTCCTTTGCAGGATCTATACACTGAACAATGGCAAGACTTTTACCAAACCGTTCCCTTAACCCCCGACCAGGTAGCCAACATACCTCCATATAGACCGTGGAGATATGAATGGTGAAAATCTTTTATTTTATATAGACAGTAAAATAATGCCAAGACACCACGGACAAACGATAAGGAAAAATCACCTTCAACATAAGAAACTAGTTATTAAAGTCATTAATACATAACCAATTAAAAAGTGCGAAAAGATTAAAAATAAAAAGTATTACACTAGACACTTTGTCTTCACCAAGTGATGTAAGAGACTTAGGCAAACATTACCTTGACTGTCAAGAACTCTTACAATCAATCTTGGATCCCGAGACGACTCACACACTCTATGATGGACAATGGATGATGGTGGTGGATGATGGTGTTATGGTGGTGGTGGGTGGTGGGTGAAGTGTGAGAGAGGTGGTGTGCCAAGGGATGGTTTGAGCTTGAGCCAAGCACTCCTATTTATAGGCTGAACAGAAGCTCGGGCACGGCCCCGTGTCCACATCCTTATCTTTCTTCATTAATTGCTCTTTGTCTTTATTAGTTGACCACGGCCCCGTGTCCGCTGGGCACGACCCCGTGTGCAGAAGCGTATCTGTACTATCAAGATTTTCCTGGATTATGCGAATCTTATAGTTGACCACGGCCCCGTGCCCGCTGAGCACGGCCCCGTGGTGGGCAATGGAAGCTTCTACAACTTTGTCTTTTATGCTGACACTTGGGCACGCCCCCGTGCTCACTGAGCACGGGGCGTGTTCAGCCTTCTGATCTCTTGTTTTGCTTGGGAAGATGCTTTCGGGGAGGTCGGGCATGCCACGTTTGTTCCTTTCCTTGTATTTATATTAGATTTAGCTGCCTTTTTGCTTCTTTTATTAATTTGAGCTTATTTAATCCTGAAAATACAAAAGGAAGACAAAAACACACTTTTTCCAACATTAGTACTAAAAAAGGGTTAGTTTTATGCCACAATTGATGTAATTTATATGTTGCATTTTGCACACATCAAATACCCCCACACTTGAATCTTTGCTTGTCCTCAAGCAAAACTCTTTATAATGTGGCTTTACACTCCCAAATGGAATGGGTAGAAGAGAAGGTTTTTGGGCTTGTTATAGAGTGTCGGGATTTCCAAGATTCTTTATTTAGTTTTATTTTTATTTATTTACAATCCTATTCGTCATGATTTATTTAAAACTTTTCATAAGATAAATTACTTATTAGGGCATAACATGCCTCTTTAAAATTCTATTTATATACAAGTTCACATACCTCACGGGGGATCACTCAACACTCGGCCGAAGATGTATTTTAGGGAATCACTCGAGAGCGACATGGAACTTACTCCTACCATAGGCTTGCCAAGCAATCAATCCTCCTCCTTTTTAACTATATACCTTTGTAAATATGAAGAGGACTTTTTGGGTGAAGGGTTAGGCTTTGGTTAAAGGTAGGTGGTTGGGTTAGTGGTTAGCGGTTAGTAGAAAAAGGGCGAAAAAGCGTAAAAAGCATCGGTTTTCGTAAGACTCTCTATTTTTCAACTTTTTATTTTGATGAAGCCATTATTCCAAACAAAGTTATTTTTTTGATGAACTTGCTTGTTTATTTCTTTTTGCTTCATCATCAACACATTTTTTTTTGAAAGTCATACGAAAAACCGAACTTGTTACTAAAACAAAGGGTTAAAAATAAAAAGGTTTTGGTGGGTGAAAGGGTGTTTGGTTTGGGTTATGAAATGAAAAGGTTTAGGCTCAAAGGGGTTAACTAGGGGGATTTTGGGTAGGTGGTAAAAAAAAAGAAAAATAATGGTGTAGAAATAAAAAGGGTTAGTCCTAATGCCTCTATCATATACTTACTCGGGTTTAAGTTGGTAAGGACCGGGAATGTATCGTCGTGGCAAGTTCTAGATTTGTAAGAACCAAGCGGCTATTCACACAAGAAACGAAAAATGAGCATTTAATTTAAATATATATATTTGTATGCTCAATAAAGGCTCAAAACTCACTTTTGTGGGAATGGGTTTTTTTATGTGATCAAGTATATATAATAAAATTTTAACTAAGTTTGTCATGCCTTTTCATAATTTTCTTATGTTGGTTCTTTTTATCACGACGCTATCGGTTGTAAATTTGTAAAAATATAACCTTTTTAGAATTTTGAAATTCCCAAATTAAACCTAGACAAGTAAAAAAATGAAAATTTTTGAAAAATTTTTTGGGGTGATTAGCGGTTCCAATAGAGTTTTGTGTAAGGCTTGTTATTAGGACTTGCAAGATTCAAGGTTTCAGCTCCCCCCCCCCCCCCCCACACTTAAATTACACATTGTCCTCAATGTGTCCCAAAAATAAGTTTTTAGGTTGATTGAATGTGTAAAAAGGTGTGAAAAAGCAAAAATTTGTGTTACTGGGCGCTGGACACGGCCCCGTGTTGTCCGGGCACGGCCCCGTGTTCAAGTGCCAGTAACAAAAATTAAACAAAAGAAACAGAAGCCTGGACACGGGGGTGTGTTGGGTGAACACGACCCGTGTCAAGTTTACCTGAACTGGGTCATTTCTGCAGACTGTGCAGCACGGGGCCGTGTTGGGCGGGCACGGCCCGTGCTGAGCTTACTGTAATGAAGAAAGTTGTCGGATGGTCCTGTTTTCTTGCATGGGGTGCTGGTTCAAGTTTCCCTTATATCCTTTGCCATCTCGAGTGTGTTTTATTTGTTTCAACACCATCCAAACACCAAATTAACTAAAACCATCATTCATTAAGTCATAGAGAGAATTACATAGTAGTCCTAGAAATTAAAATACTAGATAGTTAGGTCAAAGAAACACAAGAAATCTAAACCAAGAAGTTCTAGCCTACTACTTATTCTATTAGCAAAATTTTTGAAAAGGTAAATCCCTCGGTTAAATGTGGCTTGAAAAACTTCTTTCTCCGGGCATGGGTTCCTCACACGTCGGCGAGCCATTCTTCGATCTCCCTAGGGAGAAGAAAAGCGGGCTCATTAGCATTGGTTTGAGGAGGTGCAACTTCCACCGGGACTTCTTGTAGATTCTCAAGAGGAGGTTCCGCTGGAATGTCGTCCCAACCGGTAGGATTGTGGATTCCAAGTGCTAGGTTTCAATCCTCTTAAGGGAGGATGGGTTCCATGGGAGGTGTCACAAGAATGTTTAACCTCTGGTGCAAGAGGTTTATTTCTTGAAAACTGTTTTCCAACCCCACCGTAAGATAATTTATACGGTCTATCAGGACCTCCTCTACCGAAGTCATCTCATCAAGAGCTTCACGTAACGCCATCACGTATCGTACGAGAGTTGCTTCAATTGACGGCCTCATTTCCCTTCGACTGTTTCTGGAGTGCGCAGAAGAGGTTCCACTGTTTTGGCTAGACATTCTACGAAAACAAACCAGAAATAGTTCATTTTAATGAAACAGTGCCACGGACATGGCCCCGTGTTCACCTTTCTGCAGCTTTTTAGAACAAGGAATCTTGAAGTTTCAAATTATTTTCCCAACTTATGAAGCGTTTTTTAACAGAAATAACTTAAAACAATGTTGCGTAACTTATTTTTAACAAGATTCCTTGAACAAAAAGTTAACAAACATCACAATAAAGCTTGAAATCAAGCTTCAATGGAGGTGTTGTTGCAAGAAAGATGAAGAAGAAGGTAATGGATAAAAGAGGAATGGACAAGATGTTTGTTAGAAATTTCTTTTAGAACATACCTAGGATGGTAAGTTAGAAAATCCTTTCAAATCTCTGTCCCTGGATGGTCCAAATGTGCAGGATTCTTGGCTGTATTTATAGAAAACGACAACATACTGGACACGGCCCCGTGTCGGCTGG
This sequence comes from Helianthus tuberosus, assembly GCA_030545235.1. Lineage (NCBI taxonomy): Eukaryota > Viridiplantae > Streptophyta > Magnoliopsida > Asterales > Asteraceae > Helianthus > Helianthus tuberosus. Next base: position 107,586,010 of record CM060433.1, on the reverse strand, counting down.
ACACGGCCCCGTGTGCAGGTAAGATCCTGACACATTTTGTCCGTATTCTGACAAAAAGTCAGAAGGGAATCTTTTGGTGGACACGGGGGCGTGTTGACCTGGGCACGGCCCCGTGTCGAAGGGCTGTTTATGAAGTTCGTCTATTTTTTAAGGAACATTTCCGGATCGAGTGGTTCCTTACTGGATGGAACAACCACAAAGTGCCTAAGATACCTTAATTGTTCTAGATTAAGACGAGAACGCAAGAGGTTGTCGGTGAGGGTGATTCCTATGCTATATGTAGGTGGACAGGTCCAACCCTTTCCCGGGCTCTCGTTAAAGAAGGTGTATGCCGAATCGCTCAGGTCTATGTATGCATCGAACGAAGTTGATGGGGAGTCCTTCACGGCACAATCGGCACAAGGGCGACTATCGCTCAAGTCCTCACTAGAGTTAGAAGTATCGTTGGAGACAACGAAGTTGTTTGAATGCGATTCCAACACTTCTTCTTGGTTATCATCTTGAGATAAATTATTGAAATCTATCCTAAGTTCTTTTAACCAATTAAGAATTAGATCTTCTAATTGAAATAGTTCATCAAGAAGCATTTCTCCTAGAAAATCTGGTTGGGAGCATTCGAGGGAAAGATAAGGATTATTTTTACTTTCGCCCCTCTTAAGGATACAAGGAAACGATGGGTCTATATAGTGGGGCTTATAATTTAGAAAATAACATTCTAATTCCTCATGGGTACCACCACATAATTGACACCACGTACCATAAGAGTGCCGAAAGTAAAAAGTATCAGTATCACTCATGTTTTGTGTCAGAAATTACCAACCGTCGGGATCTTACGGTTCTGTTTTCAGTAACTGAATCTTGGGCACGGGGGCGTGTTGAGTGGGCACGGCCCCGTGTTCAGCTTACTGTCTGACTTAAAACAGGATTGACAGTTCCAATGATTGGGCACGGGGCGTGTTCAGCGGGCACGACCCGTGCTGAGTTCTGCAGAAGCTGAAAAACTAAGAAAAATCCTAAAAAAATAGAAAAATAAGAAAAACGATTAGGCCGTTGATTCCTAACTTTCTTAAAATCCTTGTGTCCCCGGCAGCGGCGCCAAAAACTTGATGCGCGTGAGTGTTATTAGTTTTTAATGTATATGTTAAGCCCTTTTTAACACTTTTTAGCCAATTTTTAAATTTATAAAACACGATATTTACTAACACTAAACACACATATGGGCAAGTGCACCCATCGTGAGCGTAGTATAGTGTTGGTAAGATACCGAGGTCGTCCAAGGACACAAGAGCTTTTAGTACCGGTTTATCCTCAACGTCTAATCAAATCAAAAGTTTAGAAAAAATGTTTAAAATAAGAAAAATAAAAACTAACTAAAATGCTAAAAATAAAAATAAAAATAAAAACAGATAGACAAGATGAATCACTTGTTTCCGACTCGTGTATAGTGTAACCTTTGATTATTTCCGCACTTTTGCACTTTTTTAAGAGATTATCTTAGTTATTGTAGTAGGCCTCTCTTTTGGAGGTGACGTTACCCTCAACCCAGTAGTTTGAGTCAGCAAGGATACAATCCTAAAGGGTCGTATTATTGAAAGATAATTAATTAAGTTATTAATGCATAATGTGGTAGGCCCCTCTTTTGAAGGTGACGTTACCCTCGGCTAAGTAGTCTGAGTCAGCAGGGATACAGTCCTAAGTAGCCGGGTTAAAATATTAATAGTAGTTTAACTTATGAGGGGATCAAAGAGTTTGGACCCCCGCCATCCAATACCATTAAGTATTGAAGGAGGTCCTACTAAATTTGACCCAGGTCCTTTGCAGGATCTATACACTGAACAATGGCAAGACTTTTACCAAACCGTTCCCTTAACCCCCGACCAGGTAGCCAACATACCTCCACATAGACCGTGGAGATATGAATGGTGAAAATCTTTTATTTTATATAGACAGTAAAATAATGCCAAGACACCACGGACAAACGATAAGGAAAAATCACCTTCAACATAAGAAACTAGTTATTAAAGTCATTAATACATAACCAATTAAAAAGTGCGAAAAGATTAAAAATAAAAAGTATTACACTAGACACTTTGTCTTCACCAAGTGATGTAAGAGACTTAGGCAAACATGACCTTGATTGTCAAGAACTCTTACAATATATCTTGGATCCCGAGACGACACTCTATGATGGACAATAGATGATGGTGGTGGATGATGGTGTTATGGTGGTGGTGGGTGGTGGGTGGTGGGTGAAGTGTGAGAGAGGTGGTGTGCCAAGGGATGGTTTGAGCTTGAGCCAAGCACTCCTATTTATAGGCTGAACAGAAGCTCGGGCACGGCCCCGTGTCTAGTGGGCACGGCCCCGTGTCCACATCCTTCTCTTTCTTCATTAATTGCTCTTTGTCTTTATTAGTTAACCACGACCCCGTGTCCGCTGGGCACGACCCCGTGTGCAGAAGCGTATCTGTACTATCAAGATTTGCCTGGATTATGCGAATCTTATAGTTGACCACGGCCCCGTGCCCGCTGAGCACGGCCCCGTGGTGGGCAATGGAAGCTTCTACAACTTTGTCTTTTATGCTGACACTTGGGCACGCCCCCGTGCTCACTGAGCACGGGGCGTGTTCAGCCTTCTGATCTATTGTTTTGCTTGGGAAGATGCTTTCGGGGAGGTCGGGCATGCCACGTTTGTTCCTTTCCTTGTATTTATGTTATATTTAGCTGTCTTTTTGCTTCTTTTGTTAATTTGAGCTTATTTAATCCTGAAAATACAAAAGGAAGACAAAAACACACTTTTTCCAACATTAGTACTAAAAAAGGGTTAGTTTTATGCCACAATTGATGTAATTTATATGTTGCATTTTGCACACATCAGATTCTAAACACCATGTTAGTCATAGTAACTACATAAAGGGAGATTAGGATGATAGGTTAAGATAACATGTACATGGAATGTGTATATACGTACGTATGTAAATGTTGTAAACGTTACTTTTATGAGAATGGCAATGAACGTGCAGGTATGTAAGGATGAATGCATGGAAGTCGAAAGTTTGGGTCCAGAGATTGGATCCGAGATTGTAATCGGAAGGGATCCGAACTAGGGGTGTGTATAGATCAGTTTGGTTTGGTTTTTACCATTAACCATAACCATAACCGCGAACTTCGGTTATGGATTTTCTTAACCATAACCATAACCGAACTTTGGTTATGGTTAATCGGTTACGAAGTTTGTAATGGTTTAGTTTCGTTTAATTTCGGTTATTAACCAAAAACTTTAACCAAAACTAACTTCTGGGATAAAGTTAAAATATTATATGCTAATGGGCCTACAAAATAAGAATGAAACCCACCACCACCACCATGCTGGACTTAGCTTGGCCTTTTTTTATAAAACAACCAAGACTACAATTTTTGGTTAAACTATCCATGCAAGATCCCTTTTAGTAAAGTAATTATGTACTTAGTGTTATAAAGAAGATTCATACGATCAAACACCTCAGTTCTTCATCAAAATAAGGGCATCCACATCACTATCATATTGTTACTAACATACTTTTATCTTAGTACAAGCCTCTACATGGTTATTGTAAAACATAAATCCATTATATCGAATTATAGACTTAATATTACAAGTACGGTTTCGGTTATATCGGTTAACAAAAGCTTCATAACCGTAACCATAACCGATTGATCGGTTAACCAAAACTTCATAACCATACCCATCGGTTATGTTGGTTATCTGTTAAAATCGGTTTGGTTATGTCGGTTATGGTTCCGTTATCATTTATAGTGGTTAGTTTGCTCACCCTAACTCGAACTTTCAGAGACGTTTAGACGTGATCATTGAGTTTTTGTTGGATGTTATTTCCACATTGTGAATATTTTGCATGAAGTCACTTACTTAGCTAACGAAACGCTTAAGTGGTGCTTGTAGGTTATTCAGATCTTCCATACGAAGCATTGAATGGTTGAAGATCGAGTCAGGACACTAATGGTACGGGAGCATGATCACATAGTCTTTTGATGTTGTGTTTTATTGTATGTAATAAGGAATGAATTTTTTGGTTTGCTTTTCCGCTGTTTGTTTTGTTAAATCGGTTTAGGATGTTACACTTACACACCTATATTTTCTTTAGTGATCGCTATTCATGGTGGCGATTACATACCCTAGGAAAAATGATCAAAACCAACCCTGTTGTGATGATTGTTTTATATTGGGTCCCAATTCAAACCTTCACATGCGTTTGATGTCATATGATATATAGTTACCCATTTGATCTGGTGAACCTAAAGTTACACCATCAATACAATAAAGAAATGTAGATTGCAACATGCTCATTCTTATAGTGATGAGTATGTCGACCATCTTTCTTCAACGGTCGAACCAAAACTCTTCTAGCAAAATGTTTAATTTCTTGACGAGGATAATTCTGCAAATTGATTGAAAATATCTTGACAGGGGTAATTAAATCACGTGCATGCCAACCAGGAGAGTATTAGCATATCTTTGACCATTTGAGGTTGAGGCAACTAATAAGTGATTCAATCATTATGAGACAAACCAATAAAATAAAATAAAATGGTTTTCATTTCCCATAACTAACCAGAATGATTAAATAATATATGTTGAATGTTATATTTCTTGCTTTCGTGTTTCAATCCTCTCCTCATACTCAAATCTTGGACCCCCACCCCCACCGCCCTTCTATCCCCTCTCTCACACATACACAGACACGCATATGCATATATGAATGTATCTACAAGTAACGACTGCATGCATATATTTATATACGTATCTATACACTGTACACACATGCATGTGTGTATATATACTTGCAATCAATTTAGAAGGCGTAGTTAGATAACGATACACTTATAGGGCCGAGTGATTATGTTTAATTCTTTATAAAAGCATCGAGTTTGAATATGATGTCATATGATATGACATGAATAACAGTTTTAAGTAATTAGTGTCATTTTAATCTATATGCACATACATATCATGCTATGCTTGCATGATGATATTTTGAGACATATTCTAGTGTATTATATGTAATGAATAAAGACAAAAACCACCTTCAATTCCAGGTACATTCAGGCTCCCTTTTTCTCCCTGCCTTAAAAAAATATTGAAAGTTGTTTTGTCTCTTATTTATGAGGTGTATTGAATCATATGATAGAAGGTGTTGGTTTCTGTTGAATAAAGTAATTAAATGTAATCATGTCTCCTATTTTATACTCACATGTACATAAAGCATCTATACCTGTTCCCTGCAACATGCATGCATACTCACTAGTCTAGTATACAAATAATAGTTTACGAAGTATAATTAACTTAAACAGTAAACTACAGTGCTAATCATACCACGTGTGTGTAGTTTTCTCTTCTCTTCATTTTTTTTTTTTTTTGGAAGAATTGATTTGTTTAGGCTCATGAGTTCGAAAACATTAAAGAAACGTAACTGCCTATCCATAATCTAAGCATAGGTTTGTTATTATGTAATAGAGTTAAATGTCATTTTAGTCCCTGTGATTTGGGTCATTTTGTCAGTTTAGTCCAAAGGTTTCATTTTTCGCTTGTGGGTCCAAAAAGGTTTCACCGTTGCCATTTTAGTCCACTGGATCAACTTCATCCATTTTTTCTGTTAACGAGAAGGGCAATTCGGTCATTTTGTATGGCCGAGTTGCCCTTCTAGTTAACAGAATTACATATAAATGACCGAATTGCCCTTCTCGTTAACAGAAAAAATTGATGAAGTTAACCCAGTGGACTAAAATGGCAACGGTGAAACCTTTTTGGACCCACAAGTGAAAAATGAAACGTTTAGACTAAACTGACAAAATGACACAAACCACATAGACTAAAATTACATTTAACTCTATGTAATATGTAGACATTTGTTGGAGTTTAATTAGTGTTATTCAGTCATTTGGGTAATCCAAATTTACTTAAAGAGCAAAAAATAATTAGAAATAAACATTTATACGAGTTATAAGATGTTGAATGTACTCGATCAAGATTGTTCGAATACGGATACCAATGAACCTCAATAGTTTTATGGGTGAAGCCCCTAGACCATGTAGAAGTTCCATAGGGCTCGATCATTAATGTTAACTAAGATCACTCATTGGTGACAATTTGATCAACCGTAGCAATTGGGTATTAGTCTCACTGTAGTTACACCCAACTAGTATACTCTTTCATGAATATTTGTGATGTTTTACCCCAACCATTGTACTGCTCACATTGATTTTGCTTGTTGCAACCACAACTCGTAAAAATGCTCAGCAATGGAACATATAAAGTCAAGTTACACAATCGTATTGCTTCGTAGAAGGTGATGAACGTGTAATATTACTAGGGCTGTAAACGAACCGAACGTTCAGCGAACAGTTCGTGAACTGTTCGGTGGGAAGTTCGTTTATGTTCGTTCGATTAGCTTAACAAACGAACACGAACAAAAAAATTCGTATGGTTAGCTTAGTGAACGAACACCAACACGGGTCTCGTTCGTTCGACTGCGTTCGTGAACGTTCGGTAATATGTTCTGTTATGTTTGTTCGTTTACTTTAGTTCGTGTTCGTTTGATTATTTAAAAATATAATAAACTTTTTATCTAAACATGTTGAAAACTTGAAACCCTATTCGTGAACAACTGAATTTTCTTAACGAACGAACACGAACATAAACTTATGTTCGGTATGCGTTCGTGAACAGTTCACGAACATGTTAATTTCCTTAACGAACGAACACGAACACGAACATGGTCTTGTTCGTGTCCGTTCGGTTCGTTTACAGCCCTAAATGTTACTAAAGAAGAAAACTGTATATTTTTTTAATCATATTTAATTGAACTATATCATTTAAGTTATATTTAACTATTTAATTTACTTTATCATTATTGTTATTTTTCAACCCAAACTATTCTTTACATGTAATGAAAATTCCTATGTTTGCCACTAATTATTATTATTAGTGTTAGTTCTTATTCATGAAAAAATATTGCAGAAAGTTTTATCTACGTTTGTCACTAATTCCTACGTTTGTAATTAATTATTATTATCAGTGTTAGTTCTAAAATTATGTGATACGAATACTATAACTAAGGGTGTAAATGGTGCAATCCTAAAGAGATTAGACAAACTTTCCTCCCACCCAATCATATTGTGCCATGTAATTTACCTTTCATTTTTTCCTATTACCCAAAAAACATAAGAGATGCATGCCTAAAATGAGATTAGCTAAGCAAACTAATTAACCCCCCCCCCCCCCCCCCCCCAAAAAAAAAAAACATCATTGGTTGAATACTAGTAGGCCCCCACCAAACATTCATCACCTTTTCACTTCCCCCATCGGCAAAGTCTACCCGATTTCCCTTCCCCCATCGGCAAACCCAACCTTGGTAGCGGTGTTGCCTATCGGCAAAAGGCTTGCCGAATGCCTTTGCCGAGACCACCCGTACACCTTAAAAGATATAAACCTAGAAGATTTTCTAATTAAAGAGGAAGTAAAAAAAATCAAACCTGTTAGGATCGGAGGCTCTCATGATTGTGTTTGTTTGTGTAATTTGAACAATGAATGAATATGAAACAATGTAAAGTGCAGCGGAAATGAATAACAAACTTTGTAAACACAATCAAAGGAGAAAATAGTTTTGAAAAAGCATATGCAATTCATTTAGTCAAAAGATTTACAATACGAATCAAATGATTACAATCATGCTTACAAACTAAGCTCCCCCTCAGCCTGATGCCCCAAGGTTGGATTGCACAAGATGAAAGGATTGAATTGAGGAGAAGAACTCTCTCAAAACGAATCAAATGTAACAGTACAGAGTACTGTTTCATTTATAGACAATCCAAACCGCTGAGGCATCTCAGCTGACGTCACCATGAAAGCGACGTCTAACAGCCTAACAACCTGTGTCTACTGATCTCATACAAACACTGCTAAGCCTAACCACTGACAATACATAAAAACAGATGATATACTAAACTACTGCTCTTTCTATTCATCAGTGCTTTCCTCAAGGTTGATCAGTCATTGATTGTGCAGTGCTTTGTCATCAGCAGTTTGTACCAGCAGTGCTTAGTTTCCAACAGTCTTCTAGGCTTCATCAGTAGTTACACAGAACAGCAACAGTTGTATGCGGGCAGTGGATATAAGGTCTTCAGCAGTTGTAATCACTTTCAAGGGAGAACACTTAGTGTAAACAACTGCTTATTTCGAATCCACTGTTGTGACCTGGTTTTGGCTTTCATTATCTGTTCCTCTGATAGGGTTCAATCCCAACAATCTCCCCCTGGAATAGATAATGCCAAAACCTTTCATTATTCTGGATCTTTATTCCTCATCAGAAGTTCCCTTGCTTTTCTTTTAAATTCTTCTTCAAATTCTTTGGAACTTGTGTCATCTTCATCCCGGCACAGTGTAAGTTCAAGGAGATCCTGCAAATCTTCAACACTAAGGCCTAGTGCTTCTTTCCTTGATATGTACTTCACTTCGCCATTGGATCTGACTAGAGTCAATACGTGGGTCTTTTGATCAGACATCCATTTTAGTACTTTTAAACCCAATGGGTTTCTTGGGAGAGATTTATTCATTGATGATTTGGGAGATGTTGGCCTTGTGAATACTTGCAGACTTTCAGACATTCGTTTGAAGGCCATTTCAATAACATTGTTTGCTGCAGCTATGTCTTCTGCAGTCTCCTTTTCTATCTGCTCCTGTCTCTTTTGTTGATCTGGCTCAATGTCTGAAACTTCTGAAGTATTTGATGATGCAGGCTTAGTTAACACCTTCTTAAAAAGGTTTTGAAGTTTTTCTGAGCTATCTTCTTTTAGACCCATTTTCATGATGGTTTCTGTGAAGTCCTCAACTTCCTTTTCTTTTACCTCTTCACTAGTCAGCTTTTCTCCTTCTTCTTGGTTTGACACAAGATTGGGATTTCCTGTTGCCCTGAACAGTGTTTTGAGGTTTTCAATCTGCTGTTCAAGCTTCATCATTTGTTCATGCTTCTTTGAAGTGCCTGATACAGTTATCTTCCTTTTCTTCAGCCTTTCATAGGCTTCATCAGTATGCTGCTTTGACCATTTTGATATGGCATTGGCAGTGTCCACTTTTGCATCCACCAACTCCTGTTTCTTTCTTTTGTACTCAGCTGTTAGGTCAGTGATGAACTTTTTGTATTTGCTCCAATTTGGAGCATTTTTCTTCTTTTTAGGATCATTCTTGATTCTATCAATCCTATCAGCTTCATGCTTTAAAGCCACTATTGGCCATTCTTCAACTTGGTTTTCTTTGGCAGGATAAAATTTTTCTTGCATGATGTATGCAAGAAGTTTTCTTCTCATCTCTTTTCGTTGTTCTGCCTTTTCTTTGCTCAGCTCTTGTGCAAAATCTTTTATTTGTTTGACTTTTGTGAGCAGAAGTTCCAATCTTTCAGCAATGGCTTCATCACCTTGGCCTTCACATTCAACCTTGGCTCTTATCGTGGCCTGTCTTGCTTTGAGCTCAAGATATTCATCCATGTTTTCTGGAACCATGTAGCCAACGAGTGAAGGAAATCTTCTGTTTGAAGGATCATTATCAGTGTAGAATTACCTCATCTCATTTTTTATAGCATCTAGTTCCAATGGATATTTCGCAGCAGTGGGATCATATTTGTCCTCATCTGGCTGAGTAAGTTTTCTTTTTCTGGTGTAGAGCTTTGTTGGTTGTGATGTGAGACTGGTGAAAGCAGTGGTGGATGGCTGACTAACAGCTGTTGAAACAACTGGTGTCTCAACATCTGTTGTCATTACAACTACTGATGTGTCAGTAGTTGTCTTCTGCTTTTGAGCAGGGATTAAAGGTGATGAGGTAGTTTTTGATAGTGGTGATGGTGGTGGTGAATCATCAGGTATGAGAATCCTTCTCCTTTTTATTGTAGGAGAGGCTGATGATGTCGTTGGTGGATCAGTGGTTTGAATATGAGTGGCAGTGGTTTGTGATTGTGATTGACTGACAGTGGTTGAAACAACTGGTGTCTCAATCACTGTTGTCATTACAGCAGATGTTGTAACATCTGCTGTCTTCTGCTTTATGGCAGGAGGCAATGGTGGTGATATGATTGTAGATGATGATGGTGGTAGAACAGTGGTTGTGGTGGTGTGTGTTGAAGTTGTGTGTGTTGATGAGATGGCAGCTGTTTGGCTACTGACAGCAGTTTTTGTAACTGCTGCTGTATCAGCTGTTTGGATGGAAGGTTGAGATTTTGAAACTTTTGAGATTTTAGATGGCTGTTTTCCTTGTTCTGGTTCAACATACAGACCATCTTCAATTCCCTTTTTCTTCATCTTTTTGACATTCTCCCCCTTTTTGGCATTATCTGCAAGGGGGGTTATCCATAAAAAGGATAGTGGAGGGGACTTTTTCACCATGGGCAGTCTTTTGTATGCTGGCCTTTATAGCCTTGATGTCTGCTTGAGTATCTTTGAATCTTGACTCCACCATGTTTGTCAACATTTTTACATGTATTTCATGCTGCTGATCAGCCATCTGTTTTTGTTGTTCAAGTAAGGGCTGGAAAATATTCCAGAGCTCATTTGCAGCAAATGCTTGTGATGGAGCAGGTGCTTGAGGTGGAACAGCAGTGGATTGTGCTTTTTGAGCTTTCAGAATCTCTTGCACCATATCTTTTATTTCAGCAACTGAGGTTTCCAGTTTTTCAACTCTTCCCGTCAATTCCTTGTATTTTGAATCATCACCCACTTTAATGGGATCATCTGAATCCCCACCTGTAGTGGTTATATCAATGTTTGACTTAGGAAGTGAGTCCCAAAAATCACCCATTGATGCCCCATGTTCTTGGTACTGGGGACTTCTTTCTTCAGCACTTGATAAACCTTTGATGGTACCAGTGGTTAGAACCAACTCACTGGTGGTTACCGATGGTGCTATGGAAGAAATTGCCTTCAAGGGAGTCTTATTAATGAAACAACTGTCCGACTGAAGATCTGTTGATCCATCAGTTGTAGTTGCTGCTCCATTTGAACTACCACCGAGAGTTACTTGTAACTCAGGGGGTGTAACCTCCTCAGTTGTTGCTGGGATAGCAGAGGTATAAGCATCAGACCCAGTCACTTGTGGGGTTATACTCTCAGTGACAGGTGATAGAGAGGAACTGGTTTGTGTCTGAGCTATAACAACTGCATGCAACAAAGGTAGCATGGATTGTGGTAATATCATTGGTGAGGGTATGGGAGTTGAAAGAGACATGTCCTTGGGATCAGGACTAAGGAAGATAGATCCGATTGAATCCAGAGCTTCATATTGTGGGGTCCCTGTGCTTACAACCTGATCCTTTTGTGAGGATGCAGGAGGAGTTTTAGGCAATGGTGGAGATCTTTCTACCAACTGCTGTGAGGAGGAAGTAGCAGCAGTGGTTTGTGGTGACATTTGTGTTGTCACAGACATTAGCTATGGGATCTCATCTTCCAGAGTTGCCTTTGTTTTTGGTTTTGGGGGCTTTCTGGATGTTTTCTTTTTGGTCTTTTTGGTGGTGGCAGGTGTGGGTTTCAAAGCAGGGGTAGTGCTGCTATGATCACCTGGAGCAGTAGGCTCAGCAGCAGATGTCTGAGGAGCAGTGGTAACTGCTAAATTCTGCTCAGACACCTCTGCTTTTGTTTTTATTGGTGCCAACATTCTAGTGAATGTTTCATGTGTTAAACTTTTTATTTGAAAATAAACACCTTGTTTTGGCAAATTTTCATTTTCTTTTTCAAATTTTTGTTTAAAAAAGTAGCTTAGAAACCATGGGAAGAGTAAAAATGCTTTGTTATCAACATTCTTCACCAAGTCATTGAAGATTTCCTGGGAATAATTGTAATCTTTATTATTTAAAATAGCATAACCCAGGCATTGAATCTTCAATGGTATTTCGTTTAATGCTGTTGTTTTATTTGAGACACACATCAAAAGTGTGTGGAATAAAAATCTAGGTGCAGACGGGAAATAACCTTTTTGTAAGGTATCTACCTTTGATTGTTCTGCATATCCCTTTTTCAGAAAATCAGCTTTTAACTCGTTTTTATCAAAGGAAGTTTTACCTTTCTGATCATCGAGTTTGAAGACTTCTGAGATAGATTGCGGAGTGATTTGAATCGCTTTCCCCTGTATTGAGGAGTTAATGGCTACTACTTTACCGTCTTGTTTTGTAACACCCTAAATATTTTGACGGAATATAACTAATAATTAAATGAAACTTTAAATAAAATCAGAGTTTACAAAAACTTTTCGTGTTTAAACCATTCACACTTGAGATAGTACCCAACACATCCCAAGATAATTCATAATAAGTTTAAAAGTTAACCCTTGTTAGTAAACTAACCACTAGTTTAAGAGATCTAAAACATGATTAACAAAAGTGTTTACAACATGATTATATCTAGACAAGATTCAGATTATTGCGGAAGCTTCAAAATACGTATTCGGTTCTTGACATTGTACTTGATCACCATCCGGGAGGCTTCATTTATACCTAGGGTCAAACACTAAAACATTAGTTTTTGACATTAAAACATTACGTATAAACAATTTCTATCAACGCAAAGTAACAAACAAAATAACATTTCTCTGGGTTCCACCGTAACTTACGGTGTCACCGTAAGTTACGGTGAACCTGGAATGATTCTGGTGCTGCCGTAAATCAGGAGCTTCTCACCGTAAGGTTTTAATCTCCACCGTAAATTACGGTTCCACCGTAATTTACGGTGGACTCTGCAATATTACCCTTTGACTATTTTCTAACTTGTAAAGATCATAACGTTTCACTCGCTTATCCGTTTTAGCCGATTCTTTTTCCTATGAGTCCGTAATAAAATTACGGATCCAACCATGTAAATTTCACATCGCGGAAACCGAGATACCGACAATTGGTTCACGATTTCCTTATTTCCATTATTCAACCCATTAGTGTAAGTGCATAGCACCCCTTATTCATTCTAAAACTTTTTAGACATAATTACCCAATTTCCCGGGCTCACATACTTGGTGTAATCACGCCAATTCCACGACTTTGCAATTCCTCTAGGGCTAACACTTGTTTCTTCGGAATTCAAGTATCCCGTTTCAAACAACCCTTTTTCATTTAACATTTATTGTTTGACCCATATCCCGGGTTCTTGTACTTAGATTAATATCACCAAATCATTGGTATGGTACAATTTAGCATTTAACAAGGTATAAGACTTTCAAGTATCTATTCTCACGATTCTATTGAAAACATCATTTTGACCCGTTTGGTTATTTAGTGAAAACCATCACCTCATTGACTAACCAAACTAATACCAAGTCTTTACTTTGACCCGTTTGATGGTCAAGTGTACTTCGCCACTTTAACAACGCATCAAACGCATCCAATTCACTATGATACCATTCACACAACATAACTATTCATTTGCACATAATTTTAACGGGGCTAAAGCCACGTACCTTTAAAGCACACCCTTTCCGCGAGTATCACCCCCCGGCGTGTCCACCTGACGTTCCGGATTCTTTACCTGAAGAGTTCAATTCGTAATGAAATTAGAACTCTTTCATAGGCTTTAACGCATTAATTCATAACATATGCGAATCTGCGTTTTTAGCAATCTTTAACATTTTAACCCTCATTTGGGCGTTTTATCAAACACCTTGCGGGTCAGATTTCTACACGATCTAAACCAAGTTCATAACTTGAAATTATTACCCAAATCAACTTCAATTAGACCATATACACATATTTAAACATCAATAATCTCAGAGATTAGCTTACAAATTTCAGTTTACACTAGAACAAGAGTCTTAATCCTAGTGTTTATCAAGTTCTACTAACTTCTAATCACCCACTATAGTGATTTTGATTCTTACAACTAACATGCAAGATTTTGACAAGAAATCATCTAGGGTTTATCCCTAGACTTCATATTACTTCCAATTTCATGTTTTACAACACATAATCAAGCTCAATCTTTGATTTCAATCACATGCAAGAATTTGAGTTGTATCAAAACAACCTAATTTGACATACCTTATGACCTCCTTGACGAGGAGATCACGATTTTATGCTCAGATTTCGATTATGACATGATTTGAGCCTTCAATTTGAGATTTTAGTAGAATTTAGGGTTGTGAAGGAGTGGGTGTCGCCCCCTGTGTTTCTTTGATCGACCAGGAACTCCAAATGGAGTGTTTGGTTCCTATTTTACTAATTATTAGTAATGAAAGTTTCAATTTTGACAACCAAGACCCCTCCACTCTTATTTAGTTTGTATTTTTGGCTTTTTAACTCATTCATGTGTTACTACAAGGCTTCCAACTAACTGGGTTATTTATCCCAGTTAATTTATTCTTGTTTATTATACACTTTATAATTCTAGTATAAAGTTTTGAAATTTCGGGATGTTACAAGTCCACCCCCCTTAAAAAGGGTTTCGTCCCCGAAACCAAAGTACGTACCAAATAGTGTAGGGTAGAGACGTCGCATCTCTTCTTCGGACTCCCATGTAATGTCCGAACCCTTTCTATATTCCCATTTGATCTTCACTTGATCAATTTGTTTGTTTTGCAATTGCTTCTAGGATTCCATCACCACATTTCTTATCCTATAATCTCCCACCACAACTGTATTTATGGTGAGTTTAATGTGGTGATCTATATAAACCAAATTTTTATCTCACGAATCATTATTTTACAGCAAAACTCTAATAGTGCCATTTGACTAATATAATACCTCTTTCAGCTTCTATACTTATTCTAAGTATTTACCTGATCATAAAACTCGTTTCCAAACAATCTTTAAAGGTTGTTTGTTCGAATTAGCTAACAAGGGCATTTTGGTCCCTTTTAGTCTTTCAATTACGACAAGGTCTTTTGAAAGCATGTTTGACCCATAATTCTTCTTTCGAGTTATGATCTTGTTTGAAAAGTCATCATGCTTTTCGAAACGCCACGGCCCTCTTTTTTTTTTTAAAACATTCGGTTTACCCATTTAAGTAACCCATTGTCTGTCTAAGACTTCATTTAATACTCATTAAACCTTACGTTCTAAATGAGTAATTACTCTATTACACATACCTGGCTCGGGTCAATGTATTGACCTGTTTTAATGCCTTGCTATAATATTCGATAAATAATAGCGATGCAAATATCATTTCTACGTTTATTCCTGAAATCATATAACTCGACAAGAATCATTAGTCGCTATGATCAAAAGGTGGTATCTTCACCCTTTGACCTGTTTGGTCTAAATGACCGATTTTATTAGCGAGATAACATGTATTTTCATCTCGACTATATGACTCGCTCCGATTTACATCGTGCGGTCGTTTTACTTATAATTCATTTCTTAACACTTTTCGGCCTATTAAGGCTTACTTCATAAGTGTCTTTTAAAGCCAATAGTTGTGGTCGACGCGTGACCGATTTACCGTTTTACCCTATAAGGTAATCATTTAAGAGTTCATTTTCCATTTGTCATAAATGACCGAATTACCGATTTAACTCCTTTTAAACCCTCCACATGGTTTCTTGTCATGCTCAACTATTTTGTTTCGTATGCCTACACGCCAAAACATCATACCTCAACTATGTATTTATCTTATTTGTAACTAATACGATAGAGAATATTTTAAAATATAAGACTAGTGTAAACCATACTTACTTGACACTAGTTTTATATTATAAAGCGCTCTACCTAGGCCACAGTGTTATTTAGGCTACAACTTGTTTTATTGCCTAAACTAATTAGTCACCATTTTACCTCATACCTCGTCGTTCGGGTATGCAATATTGCCGTCATCGGTCCCTTTTTGCATGTTTATACTACCATATCTAGTCATTTACACTATAACGTGATTACATTCTATATTACTGTTGTGTCCGTGATCACATCACGCCATGTTTAGTTTTTACCTTGACCTTAGTCTAAGGCTGCACTCATTTTCTTTCGAATTATCTTTCCGACTTTATGACTTCTTATGCGTGTCCTTCGCGTCGGTTTATTTTACTCATGCCGTTATTTGGGTTACGCCTCTATTTCCTTTTAACTCGTTACCGGGTTCTTTATCTTAATGTTTTTAATGCTCCGGTTTTATTGATCTGCGTTTTCCTTTCTATACTCTTTTACTTCATAACACATAGATTCAGCAATATTTCGCACTTTCATTATTCGAATTGCGCTTACTTGGAATATCAAGTATTATACGTATTTGATCCGAACATCACCTTCCTTTTGTTAGCGACCCTTAGGTCTGTTTCTTTTCAGTAATGTCCCGAAGGCCCATTTCTTAAGTCTTATTTGGTAAAACCACTACTGTGGTTATACGGCTTTTGGGGTTTACCCGTTCTCATTCTAATACCTTCATAACATTTATTTACTAATCTTTTATATAATCACTTCCATCACTGTGATCATCGTTGGTCCTCATAAGGATTTGATTAATAATATGTTACTTGAATGGTTACCCATACCCAAGTTTCTAAGTATGCATTTAACGATACTTCCTTATTCGTAGTGGTGAATAATATGTATCGTTTATTTGATTTTCCTTGAGGATAATTTCCACCCAAGCCTTGATTTCTAATTCTTATCCTCGGTCCAACTGTAATTGTAACAAAATTAATTCGTTTAATTTTATTATTCCTTATTGTTGCATGAAATTTATCCACATCGTTTGTTGATGTAAATAATGCTTCTACACATTTTATTTAGTTTGGCCAAGTCTATATCCTTGCCTTCGCTATTTATTATTATTGCAATTTCCAGGTTCGAGTGTGGATGCACTCCTTCCCGTTGCAATATCTATCGAGATTACTTTTACCTCTGAAATGTACAGTTTTAGCACCTCTTATAAACAATTAGAATTTTTATTACTACCTATTCCTTATTTCTCAAAGCATAGGTAATTTCGTTAACACAAATGTAGGATGTTGAATAAATCGATGTAAAACAACGATTTATTTGCACTCATAATAATTAAAGATTCATACTGAAATTTAATCTACAAGAGTATACCTGAAACGACATCAGGTTCAGCTTTAGCCTCCGTGGCTGTTATATAAAACAACTTTGTCCTTGATTTCTGGGCATCAGACCTTGTGTCAGCTGTGTCCTTGGTTCTGAGCCTCTCTGGACAATTAGACTTTTTATATCTTGGCTTACCACATGTGCCCTTGTGAATTTTTCTACAAACTCTGCACTGATGTAACACACTTTTTGTAACCTCATTCCTGGGAGCTTTATTATACTTGGACTTCTTTACAGATTTTGGATTCATATCCAACACCCTCATTTCTTCTATTTCTTGTAGTATGCTGTCTTTCAATTCAACCATCATATCGTTCACCACCGACACGATTGTGGTTTGTAATCTATCAATTTACTGTGATAGACTATTTTCTAGAGCTTTTCCGACCGTCTCGGAAATCTTAGCTTTCATTTGTTCAGTCAATTGAGATGTCGACTCGTCTCCAGTTACTCCAGACATTTCTTTAACTGAAACATCCATCACGATTTATCCATAATTATTTCATTCGTTTCCATCTTATTATACGGAAATTTATATTATTCTCACTCAGTCATGAATAATGTGTTATTCTTTTTCGGTTTGGTCAAGTGTATATCTTGCCTTACCTTTCTTACTTAGTGTATTTTCCCGGGTTCGAGCGTATTTATACACCCCCCATCTTTACATCATCTTGAAACTGAAATGTTTACATCGATTGTTAAACATCTCATTTATAATACATGATTTACTTGTTTTGATTCATTCAAGATCACAACATGATTCAATCGTTCTTGTTTTGATTCGATCAAGTTCACAACTTGATTCAATCGTTCTTGTTTTGATTCGATCAAGTTCACAACTTGATTCAATCATTCTTGTTTTGATTCGATCAAGTTCACAACTTGATTCAATCGTTCTTGTTTCATGCATTTCTTATATTTGAGTGAGCTTACACACTCTTTTCAAGCACATTTGTTCATGATTTATTTATATATTCTCTAATTTCTACTTAAACTATTAACTCTTACCGGATGCTTGATCAAGCTTGAACCGAACACTTGTTGACAACCTTGAGCTCTGATTACCAACTTGTAACACCCTAAATATTTTGACGGAATATAACTAATAATTAAATGAAACTTTAAATAAAATCAGAGTTTACAAAAACTTTTCGTGTTTAAACCATTCATACTTGAGATAGTACCCAACACATCCCAAGATAATTCATAATAAGTTTAAAAGTTAACCCTTGTTAGTAAACTAACCACTAGTTTAAGAGATCTAAAACATGATTAACAAAAGTGTTTACAACATGATTATATCTAGACAAGATTCAGATTATTGCGGAAGCTTCAAAATACGTGTTCGGTTCTTGACATTGTACTTGATCACCATCCGGGAGGCTTCATTTATACCTAGGGTCAAACACTAAAACATTAGTTTTTGACATTAAAACATTACGTATAAACAATTTCTATCAACGCAAAGTAACAAACAAAATAACATTTCTCTGGGTTCCACCGTAACTTACGGTGTCACCGTAAGTTACGGTGAACCTGGAATGATTCTGGTGCTGCCGTAAATCAGGAGCTTCTCACCGTAAGGTTTTAATCTCCACCGTAAATTACGGTTCCACCGTAATTTACGGTGGACTCTGCAATATTACCCTTTGACTATTTTCTAACTTGTAAAGATCATAACGTTTCACTCGCTTATCCGTTTTAGCCGATTCTTTTTCCTATGAGTCCGTAATAAAATTACGGATCCAACCATGTAAATTTCACATCGCGGAAACCGAGATACCGACAATTGGTTCACGATTTCCTTATTTCCATTATTCAACCCATTAGTGTAAGTGCATAGCACCCCTTATTCATTCTAAAACTTTTTAGACATAATTACCCAATTTCCCGGGCTCACATACTTGGTGTAATCACGCCAATTCCACGACTTTGCAATTCCTCTAGGGCTAACACTTGTTTCTTCGGAATTCAAGTATCCCGTTTCAAACAACCCTTTTTCATTTAACATTTATTGTTTGACCCATATCCCGGGTTCTTGTACTTAGATTAATATCACCAAATCATTGGTATGGTACAATTTAGCATTTAACAAGGTATAAGACTTTCAAGTATCTATTCTCACGATTCTATTGAAAACATCATTTTGACCCGTTTGGTTATTTAGTGAAAACCATCACCTCATTGACTAACCAAACTAATACCAAGTCTTTACTTTGACCCGTTTGATGGTCAAGTGTACTTCGCCACTTTAACAACGCATCAAACGCATCCAATTCACTATGATACCATTCACACAACATAACTATTCATTTGCACATAATTTTAACGGGGCTAAAGCCACGTACCTTTAAAGCACACCCTTTCCGCGAGTATCACCCCCCGGCGTGTCCACCTGACGTTCCGGATTCTTTACCTGAAGAGTTCAATTCGTAATGAAATTAGAACTCTTTCATAGGCTTTAACGCATTAATTCATAACATATGCGAATCTGCGTTTTTAGCAATCTTTAACATTTTAACCCTCATTTGGGCGTTTTATCAAACACCTTGCGGGTCAGATTTCTACACGATCTAAACCAAGTTCATAACTTGAAATTATTACCCAAATCAACTTCAATTAGACCATATACACATATTTAAACATCAATAATCTCAGAGATTAGCTTACAAATTTCAGTTTACACTAGAACAAGAGTCTTAATCCTAGTGTTTATCAAGTTCTACTAACCTTCTAATCACCCACTATAGTGATTTTGATTCTTACAACTAACATGCAAGATTTTGACAAGAAATCATCTCGGGTTTGTCCCTAGACTTCATATTACTTCCAATTTCATGTTTTACAACACATAATCAAGCTCAATCTTTGATTTCAATCACATGCAAGAATTTGAGTTGTATCAAAACAACCTAATTTGACATACCTTATGACCTCCTTGACGAGGAGATCACGATTCTATGCTCAGATTTCGATTATGACATGATTTGAGCCTTCAATTTGAGATTTTAGTAGAATTTAGGGTTGTGAAGGAGTGGGTGTCGCCCCCTGTGTTTCTTTGATCGACCAGGAACTCCAAATGGAGTGTTTGGTTCCTATTTTACTAATTATTAGTAATGAAAGTTTCAATTTTGACAACCAAGACCCCTCCACTCTTATTTAGTTTGTATTTTTGGCTTTTTAACTCATTCATGTGTTACTACAAGGCTTCTAACTAACTGGGTTATTTATCCCAGTTAATTTATTCTTGTTTATTATACACTTTATAATTCTAGTATAAAGTTTTGAAATTTCGGGATGTTACAGTTTTTCAAGCGTAGTATTTTTCCAGAACTCTCTCTGGGTTTGTAAGTAAATGGGAGCGTCTGCTGTCAACAAAGTTTTGTACTTTGATTCAGATAGTGTGTCGATGACGGAATCGAAGGTGCGGTTGTTTGAGGGTTTTGTGAGAAGACCCAAGTAGTTGTGCGGTGATTTGTATGGGATTTCAATGGTTTCTTCGGCCGTTTGAGCGACCTCTTTTGAAGATGATGGTGATTTTGGTTTAGATTTTGATTTTGACTTCGTCATTTTGATGAAGAAGAATCGGAGAGTGATTTGGGAAGAAAGGTTGGAAACTGCTTTGAGAAGAGAACTTTGGAATTCCATTCGAAAATGTGAAACCCTGTTTGTGGGTTTTGATCAGGGTTTTATTTAGGGAAAAAGTGATCGCTGATGTGGCAGCGGTTATTATGATCTGAAGGCTAAAAACTGACCACGTGTCAAACTCTGATGAAATGGATGAATAGTAGAGGACAGTTGTTTTGAAAACCACTGATGAAGCAAACATCAGTGGTTACAACGGTAATAATGTGACGTCAGTGGATGATTTTTACTATCAGTAGATAGTGCATCAGTGGATAAGACACTGATTTTGAGCATCAGTGTTTGCCAGGAGAAATAATGGATCAGTGGATGACTTTCAGCGGTGGACAGTATTTAGAAAAAGATGTTTGAATCAAGACAGTGGTTAAAGGTAATATAATGGTAATGATTTGAGAGATCAGTATATCAGCAACAATTTTGAAAATTTTCATTCAGGGTTTTGCCATATGTCAATTACACATTTTGAAGCCTTTACAACTCCTTGACAGTGGTTTAGTACCCCAGATAATGTGAACTTTTTACCAAAGTTACTCATCTTTGTAATAATATCTGAATTAAAACATGAGTACCCAGGTATTTTAAGATCTGTTGACAATCAATCCTATTCATAAATTAAGAACAACTTGAGTTTGACATGACCTTGACAAATACACCATTTCCTTTTGATCTGCTTGAGGATAAATTAACCAACAAAAATAAAGGTTATCTATCCTAACAGGAGATTGAAACTTTTACTATCAAAAACCAGTAAAAGTTCAAAATATATCATTTCAAAAAAATAGAGAATGATATATCCTGCTTTATTCGAGAAAATCCTTCTTAGGAAAAAATAATTAAAGGATTTTCTAAAAATAGCACCAAAGGAACCTGGTAAAACAATAATAAAGCACATAATCATTTCATGCTCAAGTTTATAAGAATGGTCAGCGGTTGAAGACAGTGGTATGAATTTTAACTGCATTTTATCCACCGCTTGGTACCATATTCTTGTTGATGATTGACAACAGAAAAGAGAACACATGTTCACATGAGTTTTTGAAAACTCAGTTGTAGACTTTGTTATCATGTGAAAATTTGTCTAGTCCTCTTTTAAATACATTTACTGGGAATACAATTGTTCCCTGAATTTTCTTAAATCAATGATTGCACATAGTTGCTTAATGACCACAATTACCCCAACCTTTGACTCAAAAGTGTTTTATGTTTATACTCTTTCCTTTTGATTTCAAAAGTTTTGAGATAAACACACTTCTGAGTTTTTGTTAGTTTTCTTCTTCCCCTTTCACCCTTCTCATTTATAAGTAATGAATTACTTACTGGGAGATCTTTGTTAAGAAAAACCTTAATCCAATATCATTTTGTCGTAATGTTTTGAGAGAATTGGTCATGTTTGCACAAGTTTTTCAACCAATCTCACACTACATATGATATGGACTATGTTGATCCCTGATTTTCTGAATGTATTATAACATAGTTGATTTTGTCCATTTGAAGATCCTCAACCTGTTTTTCAACACACCAGATCTTATGACTAAAGTTTTAAATTCCCTCTTTCATGTTTACCAAAAACACTAATGTTTTAAGAACATAGGTTTTGTTCATCTGAGGTTCATACTTTAGTATTAAACATGATGAAACAGCACAAAATTCACAACAATAGTTGAAATCAATTTTGAAAATAAGAGATAATCCCATAGTTTCAATAGATTTGTTTTCAGATCTGGAAACCATGAGTGTCTTGTGCATGAAATCACTTGTTGTGTGAGATTTGTGTGTCATATGACATCTTGGTTGATTTACAGAGTTTTTGAATAATCACTTTAAGTGTTATCACCCGTTACTCTGTTTTTTCAACTGGATACAACCAACCTTAGTATCAATGAATTTTGAGCCGAACTGTTATGTCAATTTGACTGTTAAATCGAAATTGACTGTCCAAGCTCTGATACCAATTGTTAAGATCGGAGGCTCTCATGATTGTGTTTGTTTGTGTAATTTGAACAATGAATGAATATGAAACAATGTAAAGTGCAGCGGAAATGAATAACAAACTTTGTAAACACAATCAAAGGAGAAAATAGTTTTGAAAAAGCATATGCAATTCATTTAGTCAAAAGATTTACAATACGAATCAAATGATTACAATCATGCTTACAAACTAAGCTCCCCCTCAGCCTGATGCCCCAAGGTTGGATTGCACAAGATGAAAGGATTGAATTGAGGAGAAGAACTCTCTCAAAACGAATCAAATGTAACAGTACAGAGTACTGTTTCATTTATAGACAATCCAAACCGCTGAGGCATCTCAGCTGACGTCACCATGAAAGTGACGTCTAACAGCCTAACAACCTGTGTCTACTGATCTCATACAAACACTGCTAAGCCTAACCACTGACAATACATAAAAACAGATGATATACTAAACTACTGCTCTTTCTATTCATCAGTGCTTTCCTCAAGGTTGATCAGTCATTGATTGTGCAGTGCTTTGTCATCAGCAGTTTGTACCAGCAGTGCTTAGTTTCCAACAGTCTTCTAGGCTTCATCAGTAGTTACACAGAACAGCAACAGTTGTATGCGGGCAGTGGATATAAGGTCTTCAGCAGTTGTAATCACTTTCAAGGGAGAACACTTAGTGTAAACAACTGCTTATTTCGAATCCACTGTTGTGACCTGGTTTTGGCTTTCATTATCTGTTCCTCTGATAGGGTTCAATCCCAACAATCTCCCCCTGGAATAGATAATGCCAAAACCTTTCATTATTCTGGATCTTTATTCCTCATCAGAAGTTCCCTTGCTTTTCTTTTAAATTCTTCTTCAAATTCTTTGGAACTTGTGTCATCTTCATCCCGGCACAGTGTAAGTTCAAGGAGATCCTGCAAATCTTCAACACTAAGGCCTAGTGCTTCTTTCCTTGATATGTACTTCACTTCGCCATTGGATCTGACTAGAGTCAATACGTGGGTCTTTTGATCAGACATCCATTTTAGTACTTTTAAACCCAATGGGTTTCTTGGGAGAGATTTATTCATTGATGATTTGGGAGATGTTGGCCTTGTGAATACTTGCAGACTTTCAGACATTCGTTTGAAGGCCATTTCAATAACATTGTTTGCTGCAGCTATGTCTTCTGCAGTCTCCTTTTCTATCTGCTCCTGTCTCTTTTGTTGATCTGGCTCAATGTCTGAAACTTCTGAAGTATTTGATGATGCAGGCTTAGTTAACACCTTCTTAAAAAGGTTTTGAAGTTTTTCTGAGCTATCTTCTTTTAGACCCATTTTCATGATGGTTTCTGTGAAGTCCTCAACTTCCTTTTCTTTTACCTCTTCACTAGTCAGCTTTT
The DNA here is from genome assembly GCA_030545235.1 of Helianthus tuberosus. Taxonomy (NCBI): domain Eukaryota; kingdom Viridiplantae; phylum Streptophyta; class Magnoliopsida; order Asterales; family Asteraceae; genus Helianthus; species Helianthus tuberosus. The sequence goes on along the minus strand of CM060433.1, from coordinate 107,561,971 downwards.
CTCCTTCTTCTTGGTTTGACACAAGATTGGGATTTCCTGTTGCCCTGAACAGTGTTTTGAGGTTTTCAATCTGCTGTTCAAGCTTCATCATTTGTTCATGCTTCTTTGAAGTGCCTGATACAGTTATCTTCCTTTTCTTCAGCCTTTCATAGGCTTCATCAGTATGCTGCTTTGACCATTTTGATATGGCATTGGCAGTGTCCACTTTTGCATCCACCAACTCCTGTTTCTTTCTTTTGTACTCAGCTGTTAGGTCAGTGATGAACTTTTTGTATTTGCTCCAATTTGGAGCATTTTTCTTCTTTTTAGGATCATTCTTGATTCTATCAATCCTATCAGCTTCATGCTTTAAAGCCACTATTGGCCATTCTTCAACTTGGTTTTCTTTGGCAGGATAAAATTTTTCTTGCATGATGTATGCAAGAAGTTTTCTTCTCATCTCTTTTCGTTGTTCTGCCTTTTCTTTGCTCAGCTCTTGTGCAAAATCTTTTATTTGTTTGACTTTTGTGAGCAGAAGTTCCAATCTTTCAGCAATGGCTTCATCACCTTGGCCTTCACATTCAACCTTGGCTCTTATCGTGGCCTGTCTTGCTTTGAGCTCAAGATATTCATCCATGTTTTCTGGAACCATGTAGCCAACGAGTGAAGGAAATCTTCTGTTTGAAGGATCATTATCAGTGTAGAATTACCTCATCTCATTTTTTATAGCATCTAGTTCCAATGGATATTTCGCAGCAGTGGGATCATATTTGTCCTCATCTGGCTGAGTAAGTTTTCTTTTTCTGGTGTAGAGCTTTGTTGGTTGTGATGTGAGACTGGTGAAAGCAGTGGTGGATGGCTGACTAACAGCTGTTGAAACAACTGGTGTCTCAACATCTGTTGTCATTACAACTACTGATGTGTCAGTAGTTGTCTTCTGCTTTTGAGCAGGGATTAAAGGTGATGAGGTAGTTTTTGATAGTGGTGATGGTGGTGGTGAATCATCAGGTATGAGAATCCTTCTCCTTTTTATTGTAGGAGAGGCTGATGATGTCGTTGGTGGATCAGTGGTTTGAATATGAGTGGCAGTGGTTTGTGATTGTGATTGACTGACAGTGGTTGAAACAACTGGTGTCTCAATCACTGTTGTCATTACAGCAGATGTTGTAACATCTGCTGTCTTCTGCTTTATGGCAGGAGGCAATGGTGGTGATATGATTGTAGATGATGATGGTGGTAGAACAGTGGTTGTGGTGGTGTGTGTTGAAGTTGTGTGTGTTGATGAGATGGCAGCTGTTTGGCTACTGACAGCAGTTTTTGTAACTGCTGCTGTATCAGCTGTTTGGATGGAAGGTTGAGATTTTGAAACTTTTGAGATTTTAGATGGCTGTTTTCCTTGTTCTGGTTCAACATACAGACCATCTTCAATTCCCTTTTTCTTCATCTTTTTGACATTCTCCCCCTTTTTGGCATTATCTGCAAGGGGGTTATCCATAAAAAGGATAGTGGAGGGGACTTTTTCACCATGGGCAGTCTTTTGTATGCTGGCCTTTATAGCCTTGATGTCTGCTTGAGTATCTTTGAATCTTGACTCCACCATGTTTGTCAACATTTTTACATGTATTTCATGCTGCTGATCAGCCATCTGTTTTTGTTGTTCAAGTAAGGGCTGGAAAATATTCCAGAGCTCATTTGCAGCAAATGCTTGTGATGGAGCAGGTGCTTGAGGTGGAACAGCAGTGGATTGTGCTTTTTGAGCTTTCAGAATCTCTTGCACCATATCTTTTATTTCAGCAACTGAGGTTTCCAGTTTTTCAACTCTTCCCGTCAATTCCTTGTATTTTGAATCATCACCCACTTTAATGGGATCATCTGAATCCCCACCTGTAGTGGTTATATCAATGTTTGACTTAGGAAGTGAGTCCCAAAAATCACCCATTGATGCCCCATGTTCTTGGTACTGGGGACTTCTTTCTTCAGCACTTGATAAACCTTTGATGGTACCAGTGGTTAGAACCAACTCACTGGTGGTTACCGATGGTGCTATGGAAGAAATTGCCTTCAAGGGAGTCTTATTAATGAAACAACTGTCCGACTGAAGATCTGTTGATCCATCAGTTGTAGTTGCTGCTCCATTTGAACTACCACCGAGAGTTACTTGTAACTCAGGGGGTGTAACCTCCTCAGTTGTTGCTGGGATAGCAGAGGTATAAGCATCAGACCCAGTCACTTGTGGGGTTATACTCTCAGTGACAGGTGATAGAGAGGAACTGGTTTGTGTCTGAGCTATAACAACTGCATGCAACAAAGGTAGCATGGATTGTGGTAATATCATTGGTGAGGGTATGGGAGTTGAAAGAGACATGTCCTTGGGATCAGGACTAAGGAAGATAGATCCGATTGAATCCAGAGCTTCATATTGTGGGGTCCCTGTGCTTACAACCTGATCCTTTTGTGAGGATGCAGGAGGAGTTTTAGGCAATGGTGGAGATCTTTCTACCAACTGCTGTGAGGAGGAAGTAGCAGCAGTGGTTTGTGGTGACATTTGTGTTGTCACAGACATTAGCTATGGGATCTCATCTTCCAGAGTTGCCTTTGTTTTTGGTTTTGGGGGCTTTCTGGATGTTTTCTTTTTGGTCTTTTTGGTGGTGGCAGGTGTGGGTTTCAAAGCAGGGGTAGTGCTGCTATGATCACCTGGAGCAGTAGGCTCAGCAGCAGATGTCTGAGGAGCAGTGGTAACTGCTAAATTCTGCTCAGACACCTCTGCTTTTGTTTTTATTGGTGCCAACATTCTAGTGAATGTTTCATGTGTTAAACTTTTTATTTGAAAATAAACACCTTGTTTTGGCAAATTTTCATTTTCTTTTTCAAATTTTTGTTTAAAAAAGTAGCTTAGAAACCATGGGAAGAGTAAAAATGCTTTGTTATCAACATTCTTCACCAAGTCATTGAAGATTTCCTGGGAATAATTGTAATCTTTATTATTTAAAATAGCATAACCCAGGCATTGAATCTTCAATGGTATTTCGTTTAATGCTGTTGTTTTATTTGAGACACACATCAAAAGTGTGTGGAATAAAAATCTAGGTGCAGACGGGAAATAACCTTTTTGTAAGGTATCTACCTTTGATTGTTCTGCATATCCCTTTTTCAGAAAATCAGCTTTTAACTCGTTTTTATCAAAGGAAGTTTTACCTTTCTGATCATTGAGTTTGAAGACTTCTGAGATAGATTGCGGAGTGATTTGAATCGCTTTCCCCTGTATTGAGGAGTTAATGGCTACTACTTTACCGTCTTGTTTTGTAACACCCTAAATATTTTGACGGAATATAACTAATAATTAAATGAAACTTTAAATAAAATCAGAGTTTACAAAAACTTTTCGTGTTTAAACCATTCACACTTGAGATAGTACCCAACACATCCCAAGATAATTCATAATAAGTTTAAAAGTTAACCCTTGTTAGTAAACTAACCACTAGTTTAAGAGATCTAAAACATGATTAACAAAAGTGTTTACAACATGATTATATCTAGACAAGATTCAGATTATTGCGGAAGCTTCAAAATACGTATTCGGTTCTTGACATTGTACTTGATCACCATCCGGGAGGCTTCATTTATACCTAGGGTCAAACACTAAAACATTAGTTTTTGACATTAAAACATTACGTATAAACAATTTCTATCAACGCAAAGTAACAAACAAAATAACATTTCTCTGGGTTCCACCGTAACTTACGGTGTCACCGTAAGTTACGGTGAACCTGGAATGATTCTGGTGCTGCCGTAAATCAGGAGCTTCTCACCGTAAGGTTTTAATCTCCACCGTAAATTACGGTTCCACCGTAATTTACGGTGGACTCTGCAATATTACCCTTTGACTATTTTCTAACTTGTAAAGATCATAACGTTTCACTCGCTTATCCGTTTTAGCCGATTCTTTTTCCTATGAGTCCGTAATAAAATTACGGATCCAACCATGTAAATTTCACATCGCGGAAACCGAGATACCGACAATTGGTTCACGATTTCCTTATTTCCATTATTCAACCCATTAGTGTAAGTGCATAGCACCCCTTATTCATTCTAAAACTTTTTAGACATAATTACCCAATTTCCCGGGCTCACATACTTGGTGTAATCACGCCAATTCCACGACTTTGCAATTCCTCTAGGGCTAACACTTGTTTCTTCGGAATTCAAGTATCCCGTTTCAAACAACCCTTTTTCATTTAACATTTATTGTTTGACCCATATCCCGGGTTCTTGTACTTAGATTAATATCACCAAATCATTGGTATGGTACAATTTAGCATTTAACAAGGTATAAGACTTTCAAGTATCTATTCTCACGATTCTATTGAAAACATCATTTTGACCCGTTTGGTTATTTAGTGAAAACCATCACCTCATTGACTAACCAAACTAATACCAAGTCTTTACTTTGACCCGTTTGATGGTCAAGTGTACTTCGCCACTTTAACAACGCATCAAACGCATCCAATTCACTATGATACCATTCACACAACATAACTATTCATTTGCACATAATTTTAACGGGGCTAAAGCCACGTACCTTTAAAGCACACCCTTTCCGCGAGTATCACCCCCCGGCGTGTCCACCTGACGTTCCGGATTCTTTACCTGAAGAGTTCAATTCGTAATGAAATTAGAACTCTTTCATAGGCTTTAACGCATTAATTCATAACATATGCGAATCTGCGTTTTTAGCAATCTTTAACATTTTAACCCTCATTTGGGCGTTTTATCAAACACCTTGCGGGTCAGATTTCTACACGATCTAAACCAAGTTCATAACTTGAAATTATTACCCAAATCAACTTCAATTAGACCATATACACATATTTAAACATCAATAATCTCAGAGATTAGCTTACAAATTTCAGTTTACACTAGAACAAGAGTCTTAATCCTAGTGTTTATCAAGTTCTACTAACTTCTAATCACCCACTATAGTGATTTTGATTCTTACAACTAACATGCAAGATTTTGACAAGAAATCATCTAGGGTTTATCCCTAGACTTCATATTACTTCCAATTTCATGTTTTACAACACATAATCAAGCTCAATCTTTGATTTCAATCACATGCAAGAATTTGAGTTGTATCAAAACAACCTAATTTGACATACCTTATGACCTCCTTGACGAGGAGATCACGATTTTATGCTCAGATTTCGATTATGACATGATTTGAGCCTTCAATTTGAGATTTTAGTAGAATTTAGGGTTGTGAAGGAGTGGGTGTCGCCCCCTGTGTTTCTTTGATCGACCAGGAACTCCAAATGGAGTGTTTGGTTCCTATTTTACTAATTATTAGTAATGAAAGTTTCAATTTTGACAACCAAGACCCCTCCACTCTTATTTAGTTTGTATTTTTGGCTTTTTAACTCATTCATGTGTTACTACAAGGCTTCCAACTAACTGGGTTATTTATCCCAGTTAATTTATTCTTGTTTATTATACACTTTATAATTCTAGTATAAAGTTTTGAAATTTCGGGATGTTACAAGTCCACCCCCCTTAAAAAGGGTTTCGTCCCCGAAACCAAAGTACGTACCAAATAGTGTAGGGTAGAGACGTCGCATCTCTTCTTCGGACTCCCATGTAATGTCCGAACCCTTTCTATATTCCCATTTGATCTTCACTTGATCAATTTGTTTGTTTTGCAATTGCTTCTAGGATTCCATCACCACATTTCTTATCCTATAATCTCCCACCACAACTGTATTTATGGTGAGTTTAATGTGGTGATCTATATAAACCAAATTTTTATCTCACGAATCATTATTTTACAGCAAAACTCTAATAGTGCCATTTGACTAATATAATACCTCTTTCAGCTTCTATACTTATTCTAAGTATTTACCTGATCATAAAACTCGTTTCCAAACAATCTTTAAAGGTTGTTTGTTCGAATTAGCTAACAAGGGCATTTTGGTCCCTTTTAGTCTTTCAATTACGACAAGGTCTTTTGAAAGCATGTTTGACCCATAATTCTTCTTTCGAGTTATGATCTTGTTTGAAAAGTCATCATGCTTTTCGAAACGCCACGGCCCTCTTTTTTTTTTTAAAACATTCGGTTTACCCATTTAAGTAACCCATTGTCTGTCTAAGACTTCATTTAATACTCATTAAACCTTACGTTCTAAATTTGTCTAGTCCTCTTTTAAATACATTTACTGGGAATACAATTGTTCCCTGAATTTTCTTAAATCAATGATTGCACATAGTTGCTTAATGACCACAATTACCCCAACCTTTGACTCAAAAGTGTTTTATGTTTATACTCTTTCCTTTTGATTTCAAAAGTTTTGAGATAAACACACTTCTGAGTTTTTGTTAGTTTTCTTCTTCCCCTTTCACCCTTCTCATTTATAAGTAATGAATTACTTACTGGGAGATCTTTGTTAAGAAAAACCTTAATCCAATATCATTTTGTCGTAATGTTTTGAGAGAATTGGTCATGTTTGCACAAGTTTTTCAACCAATCTCACACTACATATGATATGGACTATGTTGATCCCTGATTTTCTGAATGTATTATAACATAGTTGATTTTGTCCATTTGAAGATCCTCAACCTGTTTTTCAACACACCAGATCTTATGACTAAAGTTTTAAATTCCCTCTTTCATGTTTACCAAAAACACTAATGTTTTAAGAACATAGGTTTTGTTCATCTGAGGTTCATACTTTAGTATTAAACATGATGAAACAGCACAAAATTCACAACAATAGTTGAAATCAATTTTGAAAATAAGAGATAATCCCATAGTTTCAATAGATTTGTTTTCAGATCTGGAAACCATGAGTGTCTTGTGCATGAAATCACTTGTTGTGTGAGATTTGTGTGTCATATGACATCTTGGTTGATTTACAGAGTTTTTGAATAATCACTTTAAGTGTTATCACCCGTTACTCTGTTTTTTCAACTGGATACAACCAACCTTAGTATCAATGAATTTTGAGCCGAACTGTTATGTCAATTTGACTGTTAAATCGAAATTGACTGTCCAAGCTCTGATACCAATTGTTAAGATCGGAGGCTCTCATGATTGTGTTTGTTTGTGTAATTTGAACAATGAATGAATATGAAACAATGTAAAGTGCAGCGGAAATGAATAACAAACTTTGTAAACACAATCAAAGGAGAAAATAGTTTTGAAAAAGCATATGCAATTCATTTAGTCAAAAGATTTACAATACGAATCAAATGATTACAATCATGCTTACAAACTAAGCTCCCCCTCAGCCTGATGCCCCAAGGTTGGATTGCACAAGATGAAAGGATTGAATTGAGGAGAAGAACTCTCTCAAAATGAATCAAATGTAACAGTACAGAGTACTGTTTCATTTATAGACAATCCAAACCGCTGAGGCATCTCAGCTGACGTCACCATGAAAGCGACGTCTAACAGCCTAACAACCTGTGTCTACTGATCTCATACAAACACTGCTAAGCCTAACCACTGACAATACATAAAAACAGATGATATACTAAACTACTGCTCTTTCTATTCATCAGTGCTTTCCTCAAGGTTGATCAGTCCTTGATTGTGCAGTGCTTTGTCATCAGCAGTTTGTACCAGCAGTGCTTAGTTTCCAACAGTCTTCTAGGCTTCATCAGTAGTTACACAGAACAGCAACAGTTGTATGCGGGCAGTGGATATAAGGCCTTCAGCAGTTGTAATCACTTTCAAGGGAGAAGACTTAGTGTAAACAACTGCTTATTTCGAATCCACTGTTGTGACCTGGTTTTGGCTTTCATTATATGTTCCTCTGATAGGGTTCAATCCCAACAAAACCGGATTTATATAAAATTTTTATCTTATTATCTAAACATGTTTTTAACTTAATATATAAACATGTTTTTTAACGGCTTAAATTACATAAGTTCGTCTTCGACATGGCTTGAACACTTACATTTGAAGGGAAGTAACATCACACCAACACTTAACCCCAATACTCATCCCGTTGTGCTTGCCACTGAAACAGCTGATTTCGGGCCAAAGCCTTTTCGCGTCTTCAACTCTTTGTTGGATAAGTTGGGTTTTGACGACTTAATCAAAGCTGCAAATGAGTCGTTCCGGTCCTCTGGCCCTCCAGATCTCTTTTTGGCCAATAAACTAAGGTACTTTAAGCAGGTTATCAAGAGATGGGTGGGGGATTATAAGGCTAAGGAGGCTGATACTTTTAACACATTATTAGAAGAATTTTCAGCTTTGGAGGGTGTCATGGAAATTAGAGATTTGACCGAGGAAGAAAACTGGACCCATTTGGAATGTAAAGCTATGATGATGGAAATTGAGGCGACTAAAGCGAAAGATTTAAGACAGATTTCTAGAAACAATTGGGCGTCTTTTGGTGACGATAATTCAGCTTTTTTCCATGGGCTGATTAAAAGCAAGGAGGCGAAGAACAGGCTGCATGGTTTATTTATTGAAGGGCAATGGTGTATTAACCCGAAGCTAATTAAAAGAGAGGCCTTGAGATTTTTCGCGGAAAGGTTTAAGGAGCCCATGAAGATTCGCCCAAAACTTGTGTGCTCTCATATCAAACATTTATCGGATGATGAAGCTAACTCCCTAGTTGTTCCATTTTCCTTTGATGAGTTAAAAGTAGCGGTATGGGGTTGTGCGGATGACAAAGCCCCAGGGCACGACGGGTTCAATTTTCGCTTTATTAAAAGGTATTGGGACTTGTTGGGAACTGATTTTTTTGCGGTTCTAAATCACTTCTATGAGACTGGTGTCTTAGCCAAAGGTTGCAGTTCGTCATTTATTTCTTTATTTCCGAAAGTGAGGGATCCAAATGGGTTTCGAGATTTCCGTCCTATCAACCTTATTGGGTCTATTAGCAAGGTTATTTCCAAAGTCCTGGCGAATAGACTCAAGCGGGTTATTAACTCGGTTATTTCGGAAAATTAATCTGGATTCCTTAAGGATAGAAATATTATTGACGGTCCCTTGATCATGAATGAAGTTATCTCTTGGACAAGGAAAAAGAAAGGTAAAGCCATGATGTTCAAAATTGATTTTGAGAAAGCATTCGATCATGTTAATTGGGAATTTCTTGATTCCATTTTCGAGCAAATGCACTTTCCTCCTAAGTGGCGTAAGTGGACTTTAGGTGTTTTGTCTTCGGCTAGGTCCTCTATTCTCATAAATGGCTCCCCCACTTTCGAGTTCCAGTTTCAGAGAGGGGTTAGGCAAGGCGACCCGCTCTCACCCTTTCTTTTTATCATTGGCATGGAGGCGCTTGCGAGCATGTTTTCAAAAGCTCTTGAGCTAAATTTGTTCAAAGGCTTTTTCGTGTCCAAATAATGGCCCGATCTTGTCTCATCTTTTATTCGCGGATGACGCACTGATTATTGGTGAATGGACTAATGCTAATGTGTTAAACATGGCGCGCATTTTGAGAACGTTTTATGTGGTTTCGGGATTAAAAATCAATTATACGAAGTCTTGTCTCTTTGGAGTGGGAGTAGAGTCGGTAGAGTCGGAAAGTATGGCTAACCGGATTGGGTGTAAATCGAGTAATTTTCAGTGTACGTACCTCGGCCTCACTCTTGGAGCTAACATGAACCGCTTAGCGAATTGGAAACCGGTGCTAGATGCCTTTGACAAAAGGCTGTCACTATGGAAGGCCTCGGTCTTGTCGTTAGGAGGTAGACTTACTCTCCTTAAAGCGGTGATGGAGACTCTCCCTTCGTACTACTTTTCCTTTTTAAAGCGCCCATCGCCATTATCAACAAACTAGAAGCTAAAAGGCGTAATTTTTTTTGGTGTGGTAACGAGGACAAAAACAAACTCAATTGGGTTAAATGGGACAAGGTTTGTGCGCCAAAAGAGGCGGGTGGGTGAGGGCTTACTACTCTTCGTGACGCTAATATTGCGATCCTCTCCAAATGGTGGTGGCGCTTTAAAATTCAACCCGACACAATTTGGAACAAGGTGATTGGAGCAATTCACTCTAATAATAGATCGTGGCCGGTTCTTCCGTTTTCAAAAGGTCTTCCGGGCGTTTGGAGCACCATTGCTAAGCTGGGTAATTATTTGGCTTACACAAATCTGAATCTTAATAATATGCTCATTGGGGTTGTGGGTAAGGGTGATAAGATTCGGTTATGGCTAGATCCTTGGGTTTTGTCGCAGCCTCTCAGAAATTCCTTCCCTAATCTTTTTCTGCTGGAAACCAAAAAGGACTATTTAATTCTTGATAGATATGAAGAAGTCGGCTCGGGCGTCGTTTGGAAATGGAAATGGAAGAAGCGAAATTTGAACCAGCTTGAGTTAAATGAGCTTTGTAGGCTGGATGCCATGCTCCAGCAAATTGTTTTAAGCCAGAGACCTGATCAGTGGAGGTGGCTAGCGAATAAAGACAGTTTTTTTCGGTCGAGTCAATGAAAAACTCGTTGTTTGAAGCGAATAATGTGGCTGCCCAGTTTGTGATGGACTAGAACAGTTGGGTTCCGTTAAAAGCTAATATTTTTCTTTGGAAAGCTGAGATGAACAGGATTCCTACGCTCACAGCTTTGAGGAGTAGAAGCATTCAAGTAGGGACGACGGTTTGCAAGCTATGCGGGCACATCGAAGAAACAAGTGAGCACCTTTTTAACTCTTTTTTTTACCTCTCGTCTGGTGGTTGGTAGCGAACTGGTGCAAAGTGCCACCGATTTATGCCTTTTCCACATGAGATTTGTTATTGGTGCATAAAGTGCAAAGATTGGATCGGCGATTAAAAAAGTTTTTTCATGGTATAATGATCACGGCTTGTTGGTGCATATGGAAGACAAGGAACGACGTGCTTTTTTCCGGTAAAACGGCGGAAGCGACTAGGACTTTGGAAGAGATTAAATCCTTAAGTTATCTTTGGATCAAGAATAGGTCCCCTTTGAATGATGTGTCTTGGAAAAGCTGGTGTAATTTTGTTTTGTAGCTTGGCTTTGTTGTCGTGCTAGCTTCTTGCTAGTCGTTTTTTTAGTTAATGAAATTCGTCGTTCCCAAAAAAAAAACGTAGATCGTATTTATAACAATGCTGAATCTATATATATATTAATAAATGAGATGATTTGGGCCATGTGGCATGTGATGGTGGTGCATTTTTTGCTGATGTGGCATGTTATGGTGGATTATTGGGTGATTTTGGGAGGGAATCCATCTCAATTTTCAATACACAAACCAAAATTCTCAAAACACAAACCAAAATCAATATGGACGCGGGATCCGGCTAAAGATTCAGGTCACCCAATATTAAGAAACGGATCCCTTATATTTTTTGAACGCTTTCTTCTTTGACACAGTTCCATATTTGTACGCTTCTTTTCCAAAACCCTAGAGAGCCTTCGTCTCCATTTCCATTCTCCAACTCCATTCGGGTTCAAAGCATTTGCATAAGAACGATTGAGCTATGCTTAACCTTCCTAATACCAAATACTCTTTCAATTATATTCGTTCCTCCTAATCGGTTTAATCATCCCCATCGATCTATGATTTTTATTGTTGATTCCATCTACGAAAATGCTGATAGAAACAAATTCCGGCGAAAGCTAGGGTTCCGAAAAATTTAATAGTGATCTGAAGGTCGTCGTCACTGATTTTGCTTATGGAAACGGTATGCTCAATACTCTTTGTTTGGTTTGTTTAATTTTCTTTGTTATTTTTTATACTTATAGTCAGGATTTGTTAGGTTTAGTTGATGAAAATGCCGATAGAAACAGATTCCGGCGAAAGCTAGGGTTCCGGCGAAGTTAGTAGTGATCTGGATTCGTCGTCACTGATTTTGCTTAAGGAAATGACATGCTCTTCTCTGTTTGTTTGGTTTGTTTAATTTTCTTTGTTAATTTTTTACTTATAGTCAGGATTTTTTTAGGTTTAGTTGATGAAAATGCAACATAAACTTATAGTCTGGATTCGTCGTCACTGATCTTCTCTGTTTGTTTGGTACTTAAAAATGGTCCGCTCTTTTTTGCTCACATTGATACGTTTCACCATCAATCAATTCACCGGACTTTACATTTTGTTTAAACCCTTCCTTTTCAATCTTATTGCATATCACAAACCCTAAATCTAAGGCAATCCCTAATCTATGCGAAGACAATGAATCAGACATTCAAGATCAAGGTTAGACTCTTCTTCTCTGTAGTTTTTCTTCTTCGCTGTTCAGAAAACCCTAAATTTCAAACGCAAAAACTCTCATCCAGTATCTTTATCTCAATCTTTGATGATGTAATCCAATGTCTTCATCTTACTTTCAGATCTTGAAGATCCCATCGAATTCTTATGATAAATGGACATCGTAGAGAGAGATTGATTGATGCATAATTTAAAGAGAGAAAGGGTTTGATAGAAGAGAGATTGGGGTTGGCGCTGTAGGTGTTGGTACCATCGCTGCACCAGCGGCTTCGGTTGTCGATGGTGGTGTCATGCTTTGAATTTTACAGGCAAAGGATTAATGACTCTTGGGTTTCACACAGGTAAACTATCGATTTATATAGTTTCAAATTGTGTTATGTTTCATTGATTGGTTGATTTTGAAACTTTATATAGATCGTACGCATTAATATATGCAAAGGGTATGTCTTTTTTGCTTCGAAATCCTCTGTTTCAAGATTAATTTTTGAAATGTTTATGATTTTATGGTTTTCTGATGAATTTTTTTAACCTCAAAATGCATGACTTCCACTACTGGTTCTTATGGGTACATTGCACTAGGTATCATCATGTAATCCTGGCTTCAAAAAATAGCAACAAGTTTATGTTTTTACTGAAATGGGTTTTCTTCTTTCAGATCGACCAAGAAGGTATCTTTTATGTTGCAGGATATGCATACACACCAAAGGTATTGCAAGATATTAAGAACAAGGGTTACAAAGGTATTGCATTCTTTTAAATTGATTAGCAACTATGCAGCTTTTTTTGGTTATAATGTTATGAAATAATTTGTGGTTCGTTTTCTTAATTGCTAGGAAAATGGCTTTAAAAGTAGAAAATTGAAGATTATTTAGGCTAAAAGATATATTTTGGTGTGTGTTTGTTGGTGTTCGAACCGAGACTTCTTTTTATTCACTTGTTCCGAATACCGATGAGTTTCCAGCGGCCTATCCGACGAAAGGGCAGGTACTCCTATTGTCTCAGATTTCTCTTGGAATTTATAAACCCTAAATCTGATACCGATGTTTTAACTATTTAGTGCCACATGCGATTTTGAGCAGCACTTCAAGGAGTCTATTCTCTTTTCCGATTTTGAGCGGCAATTCAAGGAGTCTACTCTCTTTTCCTATTAGTGCCACGTGTTTTTAATAAGAAATTGTTCACCTGTATACATTATGTGTTGGAGTTCGAGTGCGAACAACTGAGGTATGCTAAATTAAGTTTTGATTCATATTAGGGCTTTTAGTATGTATATCCATTACATGTGTTTGTGCATGTTGTTAGTTGAAAGTGGCTAACTTTAATTAGACGAAATCTCTGATAATTGTTACATATAGAGTGATGTTGGTATAAAATTTGCAATTAGAAGGTCTGTCATTGATGAAGATACGGATGTTCTAGCCATTGAAAATTAGATATGTTTATAAAAGTTTGAGAATTTAGCATTTTTTAGATCTGGTTGAAAGTCAAGAGATTTAGCATTTCTTTTTGAGGATTTTGTGTTACTGTTTTTGAAGTTGGCTAAGTCCCCATGATTAACATAGCCATTGTAAAGTTCTTCATATGCATTAAATCCAGTTATAAAATAAGTTTATTGACAATTTTGTGTTTGTATTTTTTGTGCGTTAATGATGAGTTCCTTATTTGTGTTGTTATTGGTGTTTTGAGTAAAAACTACATCCTTACAAGATTACTATAAATTATTAGTTTTTAGGTTAATTATGTTTAAATCGATTATCAGTTTAAGATAGTTGAATTAAAAAAAAAGGTTTCTTGAGATTACAAGTTTTGTCCTTTATCTTTATAGTACTTTACAGGCGGTGTCCTTTTTTTCAAATGTTGACAGGCGGTGTCCTTTATAAGGAATTTTGTTGCAAGTTTTGTCCTTTGAGCCTAACCCAGTTAGATTTTTTTGTTAAATTTGATTACCCAAGGGTATTTTAGTCTTTTTACTTATTTAAAGGACAAAACTTGTAATTTATTCTTTAAATATCTTGTAATTTATTCTTTAAAAAATATTTCAAAAAAAAATTATATACATATATATATGTGTATAACAATGAACACAGATATTCAACCCCATTCTGTTTCAATCAGTAAACCATATAAAAGCCACATTACACTTTAGTCATCCCAAAATTAAACCCTAAACCCCAACTTGCTACCATAAACAAAACACTAAAAGTAAGATCATACTATAATGTCATTACCGGTCTGCAATCATAAATCCTAACTACAACTTATAACTTATAACCAATCAATCATGACACATGTCTTGTAACTAGCTAAATAACTTGCTAAACAAGTTTCAAATTAAAATCAGTTATCATCTTGCCTCTTTAAACCTATCAAACAGCACATCAGCATCTTCATCAACATGAACAAGCAACTGAACAATCTTCGCGAAATAATGCAAATAAATCACCAACACGGTCCCGTGAGCCGCCGCAGCGACCGATCCAACCACCATAAGCACCCAATCAACCCTATCAGCATACACAAACAGTTTCGAAAACGGCACAGCAGCCGGAGGCGGCTCGATCTCCTCCATATCCTACAATTCCTCCTCCGCTTCAACCGGTACCGCATCGTTACCTACGTCCGCGTACGGCGACGGCGACTCCGGCGGCTCTGACACCTCCGATACCGGCGTTAACGGCTGTACGTGCGGCGGCGACCACCCGAACAGCCCTCTGGACACCATCATGTTGACAAAATTCACAAATTCGCAAATCTGGAACTCAAAACCCTAAATTAGAAGGTGAAACTCACTCAAAACCCTAAAATAACCGTTAACATTGAAATTGAGAGTGAAATGATCGAATCGATGAGGTGAATTGTGGAATTAGTGTACAGTTGAGTGTGAATTTGAGTTGGAGATTTTGTATTTTGTTGATGAATGATGATTTGTGTTGCAGACGATTGGGGGTGTGCGTATGAAGAATGGGTGAACTGGTGAAGACGATGGTGGTGGTGGCAACATATGGTGGTGATGGTAGGTGAACTGGTGGGGGGATAAATATCTGTGTTCATTGTTATACACATATATATGTATATAATTTTTTTTTTTTGAAATATTTTTTAAAGAATAAATTACAAGATATTTAAAGAATAAATTACAAGTTTTGTCCTTTAAATAAGTAAAAAGACTAAAATACCCTTGGGTAATCAGATTTAACAAAAAAATCTAACTGTGTTAAGCTCAAAGGACAAAACTTGCAACAAAATTCTCTATAAAGGACACCGCCTGTCAACATTTGAAAAAAAGGACACCGCCTGTAAAGTACTATAAAGATAAAGGACAAAACTTGTAATTTTTCCAATATTTAATTTTTAAGTAAAGGTGTTTTAATATGCAGTATTGAGAAAGTCGAAGGGTAGGCGAGTAGCCACAGACACTTTTTTCGGTTGTAATTAGTTAATGCTTTAATTTGAGTACAAAAATAATATTATTGACCGGAATAGTATACCTGAATTGTTGAATCGAATGATTTTAGCTCAAGTGTCAATGATTCATGGTTTAAAAGGGATTGTTTACATGTTGAACATGTTTGTGTTGTTGTAGGTAGTACTGACAGAAAAATAGGCTCAAAACTATGGTGACAAAGGAGTCAGGTTCTACGCGATGCACCCTGGATGGGTGCAACGGCTGGAGTCGCCACGAGTCTCTCAAACTTTTTGGTAAATTGCCTTTTGATCTCTCTTTGCTTGATAAGAGGATGCTTTTCATCGATTTGTGTAAAAAAATATTGATAGCATTTGGTTTTCATCAATAAGTGATCCTAACTAGCATGTTCTTGTCATCAAATTCAAATGGTGTACATTATGGTCAGAATTTGGGTTGGAAATATATTATTGTTTGGGAATTAAATCTGCTGCAAGATGGGCAAGGATACAATTTCACCACTGTTGCAACGCACTTCCCTATACATGATTCTCCTTTATATTATTTGTATTTGTTCCTGAAATTATAACCGGCCTTATTTATGCATTTCTGAGTCGCACAACGTTGATCTTGATAAGGTATTTTGATCAACATTAATAAAGTTCTAATAATTTGTTATAATAAATAAAAGTTTTTTTTTTGTGTCGTGGGCCATTCAGTGAGGCAAGTTTCTGTCTCCGGTTCTTGCCCAAAGTTTGTGACCCTACTCGCAACTCTAATGACTACAACTTTCAATTCAAAACAATTATAAAACAAGTTTGTGACATAGTTCGATTAATATAAAGTAAATTTTCCTACCCGCGAAGTTCGTGGGTGATAACCTAGTAATATACAAAGTCAACCCTCTTGCTTACAACCAACCACCACTACGTAGATCGTATTTAAGCAAAAATCACTGTTCACGATATAATATATCTTCAAAAAGAAATAGAACATGAATATGTTAAAATGTTTCTATATCCGGAAGGCCTCAATTCCCAAGTGAAACTCCTGGATTCTACTATTGACTATTGAATCCTGATACTTGTATATCATGACCAGATGAACAAAATTAACTATAATATATTCTAGAAATAGACTGGATAATTTAAATTAAATACTTAAAGGGTTCAATCAAACTAATAAATTTAAAAAAGTTTTTAAAAAATATGATTTCTGTCTAATATACAAAAATTAAATGGGTCAACTTAAAAGTTCAATGAAATATGGCAATAGCTATAACATATTAGAAGAGAACTCTTAATACATATAAAGTTACATTTCAAAATTGAAAAGTGATGTTAGCTTCCGCGTCAAAGTATATTTCCAAATGACATAAAATATTGTATTAATATCCCTAATGACACAAGAAAAAAATTAAATAGACCATTTAACTGAAAAAAAGATATAATAGAAGAAAACTATGAAAATATTTACTTAACTACTTCAACTATAAATTACTATTTCGTTTTTTTTTTTATAATTGTTTGGATGATTGTATGCTTAAGTCTTTTTTTATAGGGTCATTCTATTCCCACCCCCCCTAACTACTAATTACACCCCCCCTATTAAAAACATCACATCCATCAATCATCCATCAATCACTTGGTTTTTGTTTCTAGCCTATTTTGTCTTTTTGTTGTCTTTTTTATTCATTTATTTAATTAGTTAGTATTATTATTATTAATTAGTATTTGTTTATTATTTAATTAGTTAGTATTATTATTATTATTTTTATTATTATTATATTTATTATTATTAGTAGTAGTAATGATATAGTATTTATTATTAGTTTTTATTGTTATAATTTGAAGTAATTTGCGGTCTTGCGGACAAATGACAATTATAGTAGGCAGTAGCACCAATTATTCTTTCCACGTTTTTTTTAATAATAATAATAATAATAGGCATTTTTTGACTTGATATTTGTTTTCTGTTTTGAGGCAGTAGCACCTTATTCTTGACTTGGTGTTTTTATTATTTTTTTGTTTTTTCTTTTTTTTTTTTACAAACTTTGGGTGTAAAAAACTACCCCCTCGGGAACCACGTGCCAGGGAGGGCGTTGACCACGATTTTTTTTTACAACTAGATCCGTATATTTTTAACAACATTCGTAAAAAAAAAATTTCAAACGGCGCGCCCGAGGGGTAGTTTTTTACACCCAAAGTTTGGTGTTTTTATTATTTTTTTGTTTTTTCTTTTTTTTTTTACAAACTTTGGGTGTAAAAAACTACCCCCTCGGGAACCACGTACCACGGAGGGGCGTTGACCACGATTTTTTTTTACAACTAGATCCGTATATTATAACAACATTCGTAAAAAAAAATTTCAAACGGCGCGCCCGAGGGGGTAGTTTTTTACACCCAAAGTTTGTAAAAAAAAAAAAAAAAAAAAACACTAAAATATACTAAAAGGACAACAAAAAGACAAAAAACACTAAAAACAAAAAGCAAATGATTGATTGATTGATGGATTGATGGATGTGATGTTTTTGTAGGGGGGGGTGTAATCAGGAATTAGGGGGTGGTGGGAATAGTATCACCCTTTTTATATAGTATTCTTGAATTTAAATTTTATTTCAGACTTTGAATTAAAGTTTGAACCCATGATTATATGTTCTTTGATTTAGAATGACATAAGAGACTTGACTTTTTTTGGTTAAGATATAATAAGGTTCTTTATATACATGCACTTATAATCTTATTTTCACATCCCCTAGTGTATACGGGCGTATAACCACTGGAATCATTTTTTTTACACGTATACGCACCGTATAACATTATACGGCCCGTATACATGTGTATACGAGAAATATAATGTTATACGGCCAAATGTGTTTATTTTTTGAGGTTTGATCAGTTTTTTTGAGTTTTAAGATCTGTATACGGGTCGTATAATGCTATACGACCCGTATATAATTTTTTTGTGCAAAACCGAACAACCGTTTAATAAATTTTAGTAATTCTTTAGATAGCGTTTTCAGTATCCGGAGTCTGTTGGTTTGTTTTTAGCTAGAGTTCAGAATTCTTGAATATGATGATATTAGAACACTGTACATTGCATGTAAACACAGTGGCTTTGTGATGCAAGTATCTTCGAATGCGGTATGTACGTTATTTTAGTAATTCCTTAGATAACGTTTTCAATATCCGGAGTTTGTTGGTTTGTTTGTAGCAAGGGTTCAGAATGCTTGAATATGGTGATATTAGAACACTGTACACTTCATGTAAACACAGTGGCTTTGTGATGCAAGGATCTTCGAATGCGCTATGTACGTTATTTTAGTAATTCTTTAGATAACGTTTTCCGTATCCGGAGTTTGTTGGTTTGTTTGTAGCTAGGGTTCAGAATGCTTGAATATGGTGATATTAGAACACTGTATACTGCATATAAACACAGTGACTTTGTGATGCAAGGATCTTCGAATGCGGTATGTACGTTATTTTAGTAGTTCTTTAGATAACGTTTTCAGTATCCGGGGTTTGTTGATTTGTTTGTATCTAGGGTTCAGAATGCTTGAATATGGTGATATTAGAACACTGTACACTGCATGTAAACACAGTGGCTTTGTGATGCAAGGATCTTCGAATGCAGTATGTACGTTAAATTTCATTAAATGATAATGTTATTTGTCTGTAAACTACCAGATGGAATCCTTTCGTGGTCTAATCATATCAACTATGTAAGAGAGAGAGAGAGACCTTTAAATACGGATCCTACAGCTGCATTTGTAAGAACAAGTCCAACAATTCGTTCATTATCTGTTGTTGTCTCAATGCCCACAACACGCAGTCGTTGATAGGCTTTGCGGCCCTGTTGTTGTCTAATAAATTTTAGTAATTCTTTAGATAGCGTTTTCAGTATCCGAAGTTTGTTGGGTTATTTGTAGCTAGGGTTCAGAATACTTGAATATGGTGATATTAGAAAAGGAAAAACACTACCATTATGTGAACCCTCTAGAAGAAATCACAGCCTGATACATAAAAATACATATAACGAGTTATCGTCTTCTGAACCCTAACAACTGTCCATGTGGGTTGTCGCTAGAACCCTGCCGATGATCGTCTGTTAACTACCGGTTGGAGTACTTTCGTGGTCTAATCATATCAACTATTAACTACATGGAGCAGATAACGGTGAACTTTACGTCGGTGGGAGTAATTAAGTTGATTAACAAAGGATTCATCGCGTATAAGTTTTACTTATTTTATGTTTAATATGTGAAGCATATTATATAAGTTTTTAGATGGTGTTTATAAGGTTTAATTGCATTGCGTAACTATGATTGACATCTATCATTGACATCTATATACGAAATGAGATTCTTCGAGAACTAGAAAAGGAGAAAATACGGAACGAGATTCTTCGAGAACTAGAAAAGGAGAAAATACGGAACGAGATTCTTCGAGAACTAGCAAAAGGAGAAAATACGTAACGAGATTCTTCCACTAATTAGTCAGCAATCATTACTTCTTAATGAACTCAAATTCACGAAATGATGAGTAAAGTAAGGAGAAGCGTTGGGATTCAAGGATTTAGACGCCATGATGAGCAGTTGGTCGTGACATGATAGATAAAATGAGGAAATGTTGCATAATTCATTTAGTTTATGTTTGGCATCTTCAATATCCGTTGCTTCACACGTGAACAAACCATCCATGTATGTTGCAAGTTAAATCCACAATCAATGTATAGAGCTGCAGCAACAGATTCAACAATATCGCTGATCTGGAATTGTAGAACCGTTGTGTATGTGCTTACTTATTGTTGAAAAGATTTGTTGAAATCGAATAAAAGAGTAAAAAAGATGAAATGAGGCATGTTATATTAGAAACTGAGGTTGAAAATATGAAGTAAAACACTTATATTTGCAAGTAAAACATTTAATATATCATTAACACAAATGCAATACTTACAAATTTGATAGGCACTAGTTGTCAATACAGAAACTTAATAAGAGAAACAACTTAAAAAGCGGTGAATGGTGAGGAACACATTTAACATCTCACCTCCCTTTAATCATCATAACCAAAACCTTCACCTTTTCACTGTCACTTCATTCCATCCCACACTCTCCCATGGTTTCTGTACCCATCTTCCTTCGACATGGCGTCTAAATCCTTGAATCCCAACTCTTCTCCTTACATTACTCCTCATTTCCTGAATTCGAGTTCATTAAGAAGTAATGACTGTTGTAACACCTCGTAAAATCATACCCAATAAAATAAAGACACGTGTCATGTAAGACAAACGTGTTATAAACCCGGATCAAGTTAAAGGATGTAGGGTCGGATTAAAGAGTGTCAACATGTTAATTAAATACCTCTGAGTGACCTTTTTATTAATCCCAAACCTTAATGCATTTTATAAACATCTTATACATATACAAATCCGGATAATTTCAATTATAATAAATACAAGTTGCAAAGAAAGGGAATCTATGAGCATTCACGACAAATTCCACATTCAAAACCTTTTCAAAAGAGTCCAAGGCAACATAAGTGCATGGCAAGGCATGCATAGCTTTTCAGAACTGATCAAGTGGTCCCCTTTTCTGTTGCTAAAGGCCCAAGATTCGAATTATGAAAGACTGCATGGTTAAAGCTTGAAAGTTTACAAGTTTTTGTCTTCTGTTGAGGGCTTACGGACCGTAAGGTGGCAGAACTGGGTGAGCATAATTAAAAAGCGGATACGGACCACAAAGCCAAAAGCTTACGGTGCGTAACACCTGTAACTGGGCAGAATTTTGGACAGCTGTAGGTTCAGCAGGTTACACCGACTTATAAAGGTGGTTTTCGAAAATCAGGGGCTTTGCAACTGGTTTTTGGCATTATAGGGACACCTGGGAACATCTTACAACATTTGTAGACTTAGTTGTGATGATCTTGTGTACTCTAAACCCCTATAAAATGAAGTGAAGTTGCAACATTTGAAATGCTCATTTCAAACTCACTTCCACACTTCCTCTGGAGCTCTCTGGACTTCAACAAGATTCCTTAGGATCCCAAATCATGCATAGGACTTCAGTAAGTGTCCTTAACCTCTCCTAATTCAGTTTTAATTAGTTTAATGGCCTAAAGTCAAACCGTCGTAATTAAGGGTTTGACTTCGTGATTAATCACTAATGGTCCAGTCATTAGTTAAATTGAAAGTACCTATAAGTTGGTAATTATGTAGGTAATAAACCCCCAAGAGGGCACCTACTGATTACCACTCTAACTAGGTCAATTGTCGGGTCAAAGTTAATCTTAAAAAGTCAACAGAAAGTTAATTTTCAAATAAATGCATAATTAGCAATGTAGAAGCCATGCAACATGTTTTATCACTAATATAACTTGGTAATTAATGTAAGAACATGTCTAAACATGTTCAACCCGACAATTTTCAATTTAAGCTCGGTTCGGAACCGAAAGTCGCATAAGTGGACTTTTACTTTGACTTTCAGTTCCGACCCGTTAGAGCATAGTTTAGAAATGCCTTAGAGCTTTATTAGGACCAGGTTACATGTTAGTATAACCCTCTGTGATTATGCAACTTGGTTCTTTAGTTATCCGATTCATATGCATGTTTCCGTTAAATGCTTAAATGTTGACTATTATGCCCATATGACCTTAAAACGTGATTTTTGAAAATGTAAAAGAATAGAAACTTTAGTTACTAATTTATAAACTTGTCCCTAAAATTTGACATCAGTTTGAGGTTTAGATTAAGAATTATGCTCATTAGCGTAAATTAAAAGCTTTTTATTAATTTAACGGCATAATTAGCATATAGCCTATTTAAACCCAAATTTTTATACCAAACCTTTTACCTACTGATATAAAATAATATTTTGGGATTTTTGAAGACTTTTATTTATTTTTAGGCTGAGCATAACATAGGGTTATACCTTTAATTCGGTAATTGTCGGTTTTGCCCTTTTGGCTTATAAAATGAGTTTTACAAATCATTTTGATACCACACCTTTTTATACTGATCTTATATGATAAATAAAATATTTTAAGCTTTCTGGAATGGTAAAAATATCAGCTTTTCTTATAAAACCCGGAAATCGCTTAAATTCGCCTTTTTACGCGTTTTAAGCGCATAATATGTATTAAAACTATTTTAAATATATAAGACTTAACACCTACTGATATTTTAAGTAAATTATTATACTTTAACAGTAAGCAAATTTTTTTAAACTCAGATTTCCAGCTTTGACCTTTTAAGCCTATGTGAAAGTACCAAAATGCCCCTATGGTGAATAGTTTAGTTATAAAAGGTAAATTTCACATATATGTAATATCCTACTGTCATAACTTATTAAATTAAGTATTTTTACTGATTATATCAGACCTGAAACTTAGATTAGTATTTAAACTCTTTTATAACCTTTTAAATGACCAAAATACCCCTACGGGGCATAATTTGAGTCTAAATTCGTTTTGGGAATAATAGAAGGTATCATACTGATATCACAACATGTTTAAGGCATATTAACTTAGGAAACCTGTAAATGACTCTTATGGTTACCCGTTATGCATTTTCACGTTCGGTTCGGTTTATGTAACTAGTTTGCATAATTTGACCAAAACGGGTCAAACCTTATCATTTTTGTCTCAAAATCCAGAATGTGTTTAGTTTACCCATATTATACAAGTCTTCAAACTTGGCGGGTCTAAATCACATTCTATTCTGGTCTTCGCTTAATCGTGCGTTTGAATCGTATATCTTCCTTTAAAACTAACCGGTCTAAGTTTAGGCTTAATTAAAGACCCGTTAGGAATCTAATAGGTTATTAAAATCTTTGTTCCAGAATAGGAGCCCAGTAAAAGCTACGTGCACTTGCTATTTGTGATTTTTACTTGCTTAGGTAAATACTTTTAACTTATTTTCCCTTATACGGGCTTGGGGTACGGTATATAAAATACCGCTTGGTCGGGCATTGAATTGTTGATCGTATGAAGGTTAATTTATTGAAATGACCCATTTAAATTGTTTTGTTGCTTAAAGCCTTTGGGGGGTTAATGACCATGTCCCGGATATCCTTGGCATCATTAATAAGAATGGCCACGACCTAAGCATGGGGTGTAGGCATACACCCGCCTGTGCATATATAAATAAAAAGGTATAACCGCCGGTTTCGAGAATAACTCGCCGCGGGACTATATCATGTGGTGTGTCAATTAATCTTTAACCCGGTGTCAACCCGGGCTACTGAACGTATAAGAAACATGTAATTCTTTTACAAGTTTATATATAAATAGTTATCCCAAGTTATAAAATGTTTTGTGCCATGTGCATTCAAATCAATTTTCACAAATGTTTTCAAAATGAGTCAGTTAATTGTATTTACCAGTGTAAACTGACGTATTTTCCCAAAAAGGCTAAGTGCAGGTACTAATCGGAATAGGTTGGCCTCTCCTAGCATCAAATAAAAGTCTTGCAAGCTTAGATGCCTCTGTTGAACAATATTTTCCTTTTTATTTGATCCGCCTGTGGATCCATTACAGTCCGTTTTGTGATACTTTGATATTACTATTTTATTCGGTATGTAATGTGATTCATTTTTTTTTGCTTCCGCTGTGCATTTAAAATTGTGTTGCTTGACTATGATGATATCAACTACGTCACGATACTCCCCACCGGGCCCACCGGTAATACGTGGAAATATCAGGGTGTGATAGGTTGGTATCAGAGCCATCACTGAGTGAATTAAACACTAGCCTTTTGTGTTTAATCTCAGTTACACAATTGCACATTCCTCAATTTTCGAGTCTAGACAAAGAACTTAGGACAAATACTGATTTGTTTTTATTTTTGCATTATATATTTCCTTGTGTTATCTTTATTTATGTTAACAGGATCGATATGCCGCCAAGAATGAGAAGAGGAAGAGGCAAGGCCCCATTGACGGGTCATGACCATGAAGCCGGACCTTCACACTGGCGAACCCCATCCATCATCATGAGCACGAGCCCCCAAGAAGATTGGAGGACATATCTAGAACCCGCGAGGCGTTCGGTCTCGCTAAGCTCTTCGCCTTCCTACCTTCATTCATTTGGGCCTCAATCAGAAAATGAGCCCCACAACTCACACCATTCTTTCATCCCTCTCCAAAGATCCAACTCACACCATTCTTTCAATGACCCCACACCTATCTTCCAAAGCCGGTTCAACCCGGCAAACTACATTCAAGAACCCGTGGGTTTTAACCCACTAGGACCTGAAGACCATTTTTCAGGCGATCATGCCATGGATATGGACGAGGACACCGATCCCACAGAGCCACCGTCCGGAACCCCTAACCACCCCATCGAGATCTCTGATGGGTCATCCTTCCATGGATCACCTTACCGTGGTCCAGACAGCTACCAGGCGAGATTCGCCCAATATGACTGGTATTTTACACCCTCTTACCATTCATCACCTCATCAGCAGCAGCAGCAGCAGGATCCCTCCGAGGATTCTCGTTTTGTCGCGGTCACTCCACCGCCACCACCAGTTCAGCAGCCGCCTCCGGAGTCACCGAGGCGAAGAAGATCAAACGCACAGATGTCCGTGCCAGGAGAGGTGCGTATCAGCACCCCTCAACCTTCGAGTGGCAGTCATTACCCGCCACTCCATGAAGACCCACAGATGGGAGGGCCTTCAAACCCCGTCTTGGAGGTAGACTCAGCGCCTGTCGCGCCACCACCATTGGGTTTTGGTAACCCAATTCCTGCATACGCCGGCTCAGCGGCGTATAATCCCTTTGAGCAGCCGGCCTATACAAACTACAACTATGCCAATGTTGACCCATACCAGGAAGCATGGGACTACAATGCTCTTCATCCTGAAGGGCCGTATGGAGCTCCCTGGGGAGTTGGCTACCCAGCTTATGGGTACCAACAACCGCCACCTCCTCAACCTCCACACCAACAGCCTCCGCAACAGCAATTGATACCACCAGAGCGACAACAGGAGGTTCTCGAGAGGTTGAGCCAGTGTGAGTGGGAAGTTCAAGAAGAACGTAGGAGCAACCGGGGATTTATGAAGGGTTTGGCGAATTTACTCAAGGGGAAGAGCAAGAGGGATCGTTAGAATTCCTTATTTAATTATTTATTTTGTATTGTAACTTCCTTATTCAGTCCCTGCGTGGACATCTTTTTCTGTATTCAGTCCCTACGAGGACTTGTCTTTTAGTTGGCCCCTGCGTGGGCATTTGTTTTAGTTCAGCCCCTGCGTGGGCATGACTTTTCTGTTTAAGCCCCTGCGTGGGCATGTCTTTCTGTTAAGTCCCGTTTAGGGCATTATTGTACTTTCTTATTTAAGTTATGGAATGTGTTAAATTCTAATTATTATTACATGCATGAATATAATATGTAAAATAAAAATAAAATACCATTCCTTTTAAAAATAAATCTGCCATTATATATTAAATAAATCTTAAAGGAAAAACCTAGTCCACGTGTCATATTAAGACGGGACCAAGATGGTAGATCCTTATTAAGATGCAGATTCTTGTTAACATCTGAAAACATATTAACACTCCTGACAAAATGTGATTCGATAAAATCACATAAGTCACCCTTATATTGGATTTTTTCCAAATCCTTTTAATTAATTAAAGCATCCATTGGGAATGTAATGCCTACGGGCTATACTCATTGTCATATAAGACAAAAGACAGTCGTGGTCTTCGACCCCCTGTTAAGAAAAGGTAATGAATTATAATTAAAACCTCAATACCTTGATCCTGTAAGATCATGAATAAAAATTTAAAACTGTCCATGTGACTTGGCCTTTTATGCCATTAAAATATATTATAACTAAGGATTATTATAATGAAAAATCCTGAATATATATGTGTTAGGATCGGAGGCTCTCATGATTGTGTTTGTTTGTAATAAATGAACAATTGATAAACATGATTCAATGAGTTATGCAGCGGAAATGAACACAAACTTTGTAAACACAATCAAAGAAGAAAATAGTTTTGATAAACACATGCTTTTCATCAGTCGAAAGGTTACAAAGCAAATCAAAAGATTACAAAGCAAGCTTACAAACTAAACTCCCCCTCAGCCTGATACTCCAATGGTTGATTGCACACAAGATGAAAGGATTGGACTAGAGGAGAAGAACTCGCTCAGCCAATCAAATGTAACAGTACAGAGTACTGCTCCATTTATAGGCAAACCAAACCACTGAGGCATCTCAGCTGACGTCACCATGAAAGTGACATCTAACAACCTAACAAACTCTATCTACTGATCTATAACTACTGACCATACAGACACTGATTACATTTTAAGCACTGATGTATAAACACTGATTCTTCATTCCACTGATGTAGTCAACCACTGATGTTGAGCATCAGTGCTTTCTTCAAAGGGTGATCAGACCTTGAATGGGCAGTGCTTTAACTCTTCAGCAGTGCTTGGATTCCGTCAGTAGATTGAACTTCAATCTTTAATCTTCATCAGTACTTTAGTAACAGTTGTCTTATTTGAGCAGTGCTTTGAAGTCCGTCAGTTGCCAGATAACCACTGTCAAGGGGAAAGCTTAATGCAAACAGCTGCTTATTATGAATCCACTGTTGTGATCCGGTTTTGGTTTTAATTATCTGTTCCTCTGGTAGGGTTCAATCCCAACAATCTCCCCCTGGAACAGATAATGCCAAAACCCTTCATTATTCTGGATTTTTATTCTCTCATCAGAAGTTCCTTAGCTTGTCTTTTAAATTCTGCTTCAAAGTCCTTGGAACTTGAGTCATCCTCATCCCTGCACAGTGTAAGTTCAAGGAGATCTTGTAGATCTTCAACACCAAGGCTTAGTGCTTGTTTCCTTGATATGTACTTCACTTCTCCATCGGATCTGAACAGGGTCAATACATGGGTCTTTTGATCAGACATCCATTTTAGTATTTTTGAACCCAATGGGTTTCTTGGGAGAGATTTATTTACAAATGAGTCAGGTGATTGTGGCCTTGTAAATATTTGTGAAGCAGTATCCTGAGCTTTTGCTAACTCAGAATTTTCAGACATTTTTTGGAAAGCCATTTTTATGACATCATTTGCTGCAGCTATATGTTCTGCAACTTCTTTGTCAATCTGCTCTTGTCTCTTTTGTTGATCTAGCTCAATGTCTGATATTTCTGCTGATGTGTTTGGTGATGATGGTTTGTTTAAAACCTTTTTGGCAAGGTCTCGAAGCTTTGCTGATCTGTCTTTATCTAAAGCCATTTTCTTGATGGCTTCTTCCAAGTACTCAGCTTCCTTTTCCTTTTCTTCTGCAGCAGTCAGCTGTTTTAGCTCTTTGTGGTCAGGCTTCTTTGGTGAATTAGAATCTGTCATTTTTCTTCTTTTCAGCCTTTCATAAGCTTCATCTGTATACTGCTTTGTCCATTTTGCTATGGCTTTAGCAGTATCCACCTTTGCATCCACCAACTCCTGCTTCTTTCTTTTGTACTCTGAAGTAAGATCAGCAATGAGCCTTTTGTACTTACTCCAGTTAGGAGCTTTCCTCTTCTTGCTTGGATCATTTTTTATTTTTTCAATTCTGTTTGCCTCATGCTTTAATGCAACTATTGGCCATTCTTCAAATTGTTTTTCTTCAGCTGGATAGAATTTTTCTTTCATAATGTATGCAAGATATTCTTTTCTCATTTCTTTTCGTAGATCTGTTTTGGGTGGTAAATTTACCATTTCTTTGCTCAGATCTCTTGCATAGTCTTCCATCTGTTTGACTTTGGTGAGAAAAAATTCCATTTTTTCAGAAATGGCTTCATCACTTTGATCTTTACATTCAAGTTTGGCTCTTATCTTAGCCTGCCTTGCTTTGAGCTTGAGATATTCATCCATATTATCTGGGATTATGAAGCCTATGAGAGAAGGAAATCTTCTTTTTGAAGGATCATCCTCAGTGTAAAATTGTTTCATCTCATTTTTTACAGCTTCAGGTTCCAATGGATATTTTCCAGCAATGGGATCATATTTGTCTTCATCTGCCTGAGTTGTTATTCTTTTTCTGGTGTAAGTTTTCTCCAGTGAAGGAGTGCTTTTGGGTGATTTGTTGATTGGAGTGAAGATAGCTTGAAGTGAAGTGAAGGTAGTGGTGGATGGCAGCTGACTAACAATTGTTGAAACAACTGGTGTTTCAACCTCTGTTGTCGTTACAACTACTAATGTGTCAGTAGATGTCTTCTGCTTTTGAGCAGGGGTTGAAGGTGATGAAGTTGTTTTTGGTGGTGGTGATGGAGAATCATCATCAGGAATGAAAATCCTTCTCCTTTTTATTGTAGGAGAGGCTGATGATGTCTTGGGTGGATCAGTGGTGGTGGAAAGTGTCTGACTAACAGGTGTTGAAACAACTGGTGTTTCAACCACTGTTGTCATTACAACAGATGTTGTAACATATGTTGTCTTCTGCTTTATGGCAGGAGGTAATGGTGGTGAGTTTGGGTTTGGTGGTGGTGATGTGATTATAGATGATGATGGTGGTAGGGCAGTGGTTAATGACCATGAAGTAGTATGTGTTGATATGGCAGCTTTATTCTGGCTATCTTTTTCCGGTTCAATATAAACACCATCCTCAATTCCCTTTTTCTTCAACTGCTTGATTTTCTCCCCCTTTTTGGCTTTATCTGGAAGAGGGTTATCCATGAAGAGAATAGTGGGAGGAACTTTTCCAGTGGTGCTTTGTATATGAGCCTTGATAGCTTTGATGTCTGCTTGAGTATCTTTAAATCTTGACTCCACCATGTTTGTCAGCATTTGTACATGTATTGCATGCTGCTGATCAGCCATTTGTTTTTGTTTTTCAAGCAGGGGTTGAAATACATTCCATAGCTCATTTGCAGCAGGTGCAAGTTGTGCAGGTGCTTGAGCTGGAACAACAGTGGATTACGCTTTTTGAGCTTTTAACAGCTGTTGCACCATATCCTTTATTTCAGCAACTGATGTTTCAATATTTTCAACTCTGTCCGTCAATTCCTGATATTTTAAATCATCACCCAAGTTAATGGGATCATCTGATTCCCCACCAGTAGTGGTTGTATTAATGTGTGACTTAGGACACG
The DNA here is from genome assembly GCA_030545235.1 of Helianthus tuberosus. Taxonomy (NCBI): domain Eukaryota; kingdom Viridiplantae; phylum Streptophyta; class Magnoliopsida; order Asterales; family Asteraceae; genus Helianthus; species Helianthus tuberosus. The sequence goes on along the minus strand of CM060433.1, from coordinate 107,532,346 downwards.
AAGCCCAAAAATCATCCATTGATGCCCCTTGTTCTTGGTTCTGGGGTCTTCTCTCTTCAACACTTGATAACCTTTTGAGGGTACCAGTGGTTAAAACAAACTCACTGGTGGTTACCAGAGGTGCTATAGAAGAAATTGCCTTCAAGGGAGTCTTACTAATGAAACAACTGTCCAAATGTAGATCTGTTGATCCATCACTTGTAGTTGCTGCTCCACTTGAACTGCCACCAAGAGTTACTTGTAACTCAAGGGGTGTAACCTCCTCAGTTGTTGCTGGGATAGCAGGGGTAGTAGCATCAGACCCAGTCACTTGTGGGAGTGTACTCTTAGTAATAGGTGATAGAGAGGAACTGGTTTGTGTCTGAGCTATAGCAACTGCATGCAACAAGGGTATTATGGATTGTGGTAATGTGATTGGTGAGGGTATGGGGGTTGAAAGAGACATGTCCTTGGGATCAGGACTGAGGAAGATGGAACCAATCGGATCCAGAGCTTCATAATGTGGGGTCCCTGTGCTTACAACCTGATCCTTTTGTGAGGATGCAGGAGGAGTTTGAGGCAATGGTGGAGATCTTTCTTCCATCTGCTGTGAGGAAGTAGCAGCAGTGGTTGTAAGTGACATTTGTGTTGTCACTGGCAGTGGCTCTGGGATCTCATCTTCCAGAGTTACCTTTGTTTTGGGTTTGGAGGGCTTTCTAGATGTTTTCTTTTTGGTCTTTTTGGTAATGGCAGGTGTGGGTTTCAAAGCAGTGGTTGTGCTGCTATGATCACCTGGAGCAGTGGGCTCAGCAGCTGATACCTGAGGAGCAGTGGTAACTGCTAAATTCTGCTCAGGCACCTCTGCTTTTGTTTTTAAAGATGTTAACATTCTAGTGAATGTTTCAGGTGTTAAACCTTTTATTTGAAAATAGACACCTTGTTCGAGCAAATTTTCATTTTCTTTTCCAAATTTTTGTTTAAAATAATAGCTTAGAAACCTTGGAAAAAGTAGAAATGCTTTGCTATCAACATTTTTCACCAAATCATCAAAGATCTCCTGGGAATAGTTATAATTTTTGTTATTTAAAATAGCATAACCTAGACATTGGATCTTCAATGGTATTTCGTTAAAAGCAGTTGTTTTATTTGAAACACACATTAAAAGTGTATGAAATAAAAACCTAGGTGCAGAAGGGAAATAACCTTTTTGTAAGGTATCCCTTTTCGTTTGTTCTGCATACCCTCTTTTCAGAAAATCAGTTTTCAACTCGTTTTTTGGGAAAAGATGTTTTACCTTTCTGATCATCAAGTTTAAAGACTTCTGAGATGAATTGAGGAGTAATTTGAATCGCTTTACCCTGTATGGAGGAGTTGATGTCTATGACTTTATCGTCTTGTTTTTCAAGCGTAGCCTTTTTCCAGAACTCTCTCTGGGTTTGTTGATAAATTGGAGCATCTGCTGTTAGCAAAGTTTTATACTTTGATGCAGTCATGATGTCGATGATGGAATGAAGGTGTTGTTATTGGTGGGTTTTGTGAGTAGACCCAAGTAGTTGTGAGGGGATTTGTATGGGATTTCAATAGGTTCAGCGGCCATTTGTGTGGCCTCTTTGGGAGGTGAAGATGAAGATGATTTTGATTTTGATTTCGTCATTTTGATGAGAACGAACGAAGAATGATTTAGGATGAAAGTTTGGAAACTGCTTTGAGAAGAGAATTTTGGAATTCAATTCGACAGTGTAAAACCCTGTTTGGGGTTTTGATCAGGGTTTTATTTAGGGAAAAAGTGAATGCTGACGTGGCAGCGGTTACAAAAGATCTGAAGGCTAAAAACTGACCACGTGTCAACCGCTGATGAAAAGATGAATAATGGAGGACAGTTGTTTTGGAGAACCACTGATGAAGCAAATATCAGTGGTTACAACGGTAACAATATGAGAGCGGTGGGTGATTTTTACTATCAGTGGATAGCATATCAGTGGATAAGACACTGATTTTGAGCATCAGTGCTTGCCAAGAAAATGAAGGATCAGGGGTTGACTTTCAGCAGTGGACAATATTTAGGAAACAGATGTTTGACCAAAACAGTGGGTAGGGTAATAAAATGGTAAGGATTTGAAGGCTAGTATATTATCAACTGTTAGTGCATCAGTGAATAAGCTTATGACAAGTATTTTGAGCATCTGCTGTTCTGATGAAAGAAATGATTTTATCTTGTGAAATCACAATATTATCTCTAACATCTGTTGATGTTGATTCTGAAATGTCTGCAAGATTGTTATCCTCAACAAAATACATTTTAGATGCAAATTGTCAAGTCCAACATGTCAGCAGCTTTTATGAGAATTTGCATTCAAGGTTTTGCCACATGTCAATTACACATTTTGAAGCTTTTATAAATTCCTGACAGTGGTTTAGTATTCCAGATGATTAAAACCCCTTTACTAAGGCTACTCATTTTGTGTCATAATATTTTAATTCATAACATGAGTACACCAAGTATTTTAGAGTCTGTTGGCAATCAATCTTTTAATCAGTGTTAAAACAAACTTGAGTTTGACATGACCTTGACACTTGTACCATTTTCTTTTGATCTGTTTTTAAGGATAATATCACCAACAAAAATAAGGTTCTATATCCAGACAGGAGATTGAAACTTTTACTATCAAAAACAAGTAAAAGTACAAAATATATCATTCTAATAAAAAATAAAGAATAATATATCCGGTTTTATTGAGAAAAACCTTTTCAAGAAAAAATAATTAAAGGTTATTCTGAAAACAACATCAAAAAGGATCTGGTCTATTTTCCAATTAAAGCTCATAATCATATCATTCTCAAGTTTTAGGAATATGATCAATGATTTGAAATACATTGTAATAACCACTGTTTAGGACCATTTCCTTGTCAATTGATTGCAATAATGAGGAGACATGTACACATAGGTTTTGAGAGTCCTGACATAGACTTTACCATGTGATGATGTTGAAAAACTTGTTTAGTCCTCTTTCAAGTTTAATTACTGGAGATACAATTTTTACCTGAACTTCCCTGTACCAATGAATGCACACAGTTGGTTGATGACCATTGTTCACCCTATTTTTGGACTCTTAAGTGTTTTTCATTTATACTCTTTTCTTTTGACTTCAAAAGTTTTGAGATAAATACACTTTTGAGTTTTTGAGATTTTCTTCTTCCCTTTTTACCCTTCCCATACATAAGTACTGAAATACTCACTGGGAGGTATTTATTGAAGGAATACTTATTCCAGAATCATTTTGCAGCAATGTTTTGAGAGATTTGGTCATTTCTGCACATGCTTATGCCAAATTTCACATTACCCATGATCTGGACATTTTTTACTGCTGATTTTCTTAATGTATTCTTAACATAATTGATTTTGGTCCTTTTGAAGGATTCTCAACCTGTTTTTCAATACATAAGATCTAAATGACTAAAGTTTTAATTTCCCTATTTTTATGTAAACAAAAACACTAATGCTTTTATGAACATAGGTTTTTGTTAATCTGAGGTTCATACGTTAGCATCAACCATGATGAAACCATTACAAATTTCATAACAACAGTTGAAATCAAATTTGAAAAGAATTGATCATACCATAGTTACCAGACATGTTTTCAGATCTGAGAACTATGGGTGACTTGTGCATGACATCACTTGTTGTGTGAAATTTGTGTATCGTATGACATCTTGGTTGTTTTACAGAGATTTTGAATAGCGGCTTTGAACGTGATCACTCGTTACTCTGTTTTTTAACTAAATGCAATCAACCTTAGTATCAATGAATTTTGAGCTGAACTGTTATGTCAAATTGACTGTTAGATCGAATTTGACTGTCCAAGCTCTGATACCAATTGTTAGGATCGGAGGCTCTCATGATTGTGTTTGTTTGTAATAAATGAACAATTGATAAACATAATTCAATGAGTTATGCAGCGGAAATGAACACAAACTTTGTAAACACAATCAAAGAAGAAAATAGTTTTGATAAACACATGCTTTTCATCAGTCGAAAGGTTACAAAGCAAATCAAAAGATTACAAAGCAAGCTTACAAACTAAACTCCCCCTCAGCCTGATACTCCAATGGTTGATTGCACACAAGATGAAAGGATTGGACTAGAGGAGAAGAACTCGCTCAGTCAATCAAATATAACACTACAGAGTACTGCTCCATTTATAGGCAAACCAAACCACTGAGGCATCTCAGCTGACGTCACCATGAAAGTGACATCTAACAACCTAACAAACTCTATCTACTGATCTATAACTACTGACCATACAGACACTGATTACATTTTAAGCACTGATGTATAAACACTGATTCTTCATTCCAATGATGTAGTCAACCACTGATGTTGAGCATCAGTGCTTGATGTGCTCGAAACGGGTTAACTAAATTAATTAAATTTACCCTAATTCTAGACTCTCTAAGTTTTAAATTTATAAAACTAAGACTCTCTAAACCCTAAACCACACAATCGGCAAGTGTACCGATCAATGTAGTATAGCCTAAGGAAGTCCGAGTATCGAACCCAAGAGACTCTACTGAATACGCTAATGACTCTATCTAGACTCAAACTGACACGACTTAACTAAATGATTGTAGATTGGGGGGGTTTCTAAAAATCCTAAGAATGCAAATAACAAATACTAACTAGACTAGACGAACTAGACACGAACTCACACGAAATCTGAACTCAAAGATGATGAAGGAACTACCTAGACAGGAATCCTGATTGCTTTTAGTTATGATTATAATTGGAAGTTGTCTGCTATGGAACCGGGATCTTATAATTCTCACCTAACGGGAAATCTAAGGACCCCTAAACCCTCTCAAGAGCACGCTAAGATCCCCTAAAGGTTGTTAATTTACCGGTTATTAGACTCCCTTACGAGACATCTAATTGGGTTTATAAAAGTATCCTACAAGGCTCACTCCCTTACGAGACCTAAACCTAGGATAGGTTTGTTTTCTCAGCTAGACTTGCTAGACAGCAGCCAAAAGGTTAACTTCCTAAGAAGGACCCACCTTGCGGTTTAATCACTTAGACCTAGCAATAATCTCGCACCTTACAGCTATTGACGATTAGTAGAACACTTGATTTTATTAAATTACCAAGTATTACTTCTAAGGTTAGTTACGTAATTTCACCCTAAAGGATCAAAGGTTTATTATGTGATATAGACACTCACCAAAACCTAAAACCCTAGCCTGACTCTATTCCGTGATAAAGACCGTCACCAAGATTCAAGCGAAGCAATAATCAATAATAAAATAACTTCAAGCACGCAAACACATCTAACCGATAGAACAAACCGTTTACAATTTATAAACAATCCATAGCTTCCATAAATCCAAAAATAATCAAACTTAAACAATCATTCATCCATGTCTAGGTAGTAACAGAAATTTAGCCAATAATCATGTCTAAAAACATAGCAATCAATGTCAAAACAGAATTCATCATGCAACAAAGTAAAACAAACGAAAACAAGAGAATAAGGATGATTAAACCCGAATCTTCACTTCCGAACATTCCAAAGTGTCACCTGATGATTCCACACGTCCCGAGCACTTCAACAGCCTCTAATCAGCCTCCAATGATCGCCCAAGATGTTCAAAGTTCGTAATTTGTTGTTAATTCCCGTCTGATGTCGATTATGATGATATATAACCTCAAAAACCCTAAATCCGATTGCTGTTACGATTCTGTGCGCGTATTACTAGCTCTCGCGGCCCGCATGGAGATTCAATGTAAGTTGTCGCGGCCCGCGCGCCATGTTTATATCGGAAACGTATTTGTAAGTTCATGCGGCCCGCCTTAGACATTCATGTTAGTTCACGCGGGCCGCCATAGACCTTCAGACATGCCTTTTCTCTTCGTTTTCACTCCCAAGCTTTCGGTTCTTGACCCGACACTTTCTCTAGTCATATTTTACTCGTTCTTGCACGTTTCAACTCCAAATACCTGAAAAACACCAACAATCAAAAGCATATACATTCTAATCTAAAAACGACACTAAATCTAACTAAAACCGAACAAACCTAGACGCGAATAAAGATGTATTTTACAATACATCAGTGCTTTCTTCAAAGGGTGATCAGACCTTGAATGGGCAGTGCTTTAACTCTTCAGCAGTGCTTGGATTCCGTCACTAGATTGAGCTTCAGTCTTTATTCTTCATCGGTACTTTAGTAACAGTTGTCTTATTTGAGCAGTGCTTTGAAGTCCGTCAGTTGCCAGATAACCACTGTCAAGGGGAAAGCTTAATGCAAACAGCTGCTTATTATGAATCCACTGTTGTGATCCGGTTTTGGCTTTAATTATCTGTTCCTCTGGTAGGGTTCAATCCCAACAATATGCTTAACAAATTAATCAAAATGGTTTCTTAAAATACCATGATTAATAAATCATCTAGGATGATAAAACTGTTATAGACCTCTAAATAAATTAAATCATTATTTTGTCTAGCAATCAAGCTACATGCCTGGGTCAGACGAGGTCAACAGTCACCCAAGGGAAAATCATGATACTTCCCGAGTTAATGTAGCAGGAGCTGAATTACAAGCATGAATAAATAATGCTGTTACACGAGCTTTGGACAGACAGTTCAATGAATCCAGTGGTACCCATGTAAGGACTCAGTCTGTACCACACTCAAAACCACCCTCAAGAACTCATACCGCTCAAAAGAGTGAATCTCATCACTCATCAAACCAGAGGAGTGTTCCATCCAAGAGAATTGTACTAACTCAAGAACCACGTGCTAAGGGTTGCACCTATAAGTATTTTGTTTCATGCAAACCCAGGGATTTCACTGGGGAGAAAGGAGCAGTTGATTGCATGTCGTGGTTAGACGAGATGGACACTGTGGTAGATATCAGTGGTTGCGCTGAGAATGATGTGGTAAAGTTTGTATCTCAGTCATTCAAAGGCGAGGCACTAGCGTGGTGGAGGTCTCTGATCCAAGCAACCGAAAAAATTCCATTGTACAATCTGTCTTGGGAACAGTTTATGACACTGGTCAAGGAGAACTACTGCCCTCAGCATGAGGTTGAGAAGATTGAGTCTGATTTCTTGTCTTTAGTTATGAAGAATTTGGATTGTCAAGCCTACCTTACGAGCTTTAACACAATGTCTAGATTGATTCCTTATCTTGTGACACCGGAACCCAAAAGGATAGCTCGTTTCATTGGGGGTTTAGCCCCAGAAATCAAGGCAAGTGTGAAGGCTTCTCGACCAGCGACTTTTCGGTCTGCAGCTGATATATCATTATCTCTCACTCTGGACGCGGTCAGGCAGAGATCGCTGAGAAACACTGATGCTGAGAAGAGGAAGCGTGAGGATGATAACTCACGACGTTCAGACAAGAAGCATAAGGGAAACAATGACCACAAAAAGGGTTTTGGATCCAAGAAGGATGTTCATTAGTCGGGCGATAAGCCCAAGTGTAAAATCTGTAAGAAGCACCATTTCGGGAGGTGCAGATTTGAATCGAAATCCAAGTCACAGCCGAGAGCTTGTGGGATTTGTAAGTCAAGTGAGCACAAGACATTAGAATGCAAGAAGATAAAGGACGCCACGTGCTACAACTGCAATGAAAAAGGGCACATCAAGTCCAATTGCCCAAAGTTTGCGAAGAAGGCTGAGGATGGGAAAAAGACCAATGCTAGGGTCTTCCAGATGAACGCACAGGAGGCGATCCAAAATGACAATGTGATAACAGGTACCTTCCTTATTAATGATGTTTATGCATGGGTGTTATTTGATTCTGGAGCAGATAAGTCATTTGTTGATGATAAGTTTTGTAAGTTATTGAACCTGCCTGTTAGAACCCTAAGCATAAAGTATGAGGTTGAATTAGCCGATGGCACCATAGAAACCGCATCAACCGTGTTAGATGGATGTTTCATATCCATTAGGAACCACTCTTTTCCGTTGACCTTCCTTCCTTTAAAGCTAGCTGGTTTTGATATAGTAATAGGCATGGATTGGTTATCCCATAACCAAGCCCAGATTGTGTGCAACAAGAAGCAAGTGGTGATCAAGACTCCATCTGGCAAGCCACTTACCATTCAGGCAGATACCCAGTATGGACTGCCTGAGCAAGTGTCTATGCTCAAGGAATCTAGGTGCTTGAAGAAGGGTTGTGTCATTTATATGGCACAGGTAACTATTAATGAGCAGAAGCCCAAGATTGAAGACATCCCTGTCATTTCTGAGTACCCAGAAGTTTTCCCTGAAGAACTACCTGGTTTACCACCAGATAGGCAAGTAGAATTCAAAATTGACATCATTCCTGGAGCAGCGCCTGTTGCAAGAGCGCCTTATAGGTTGGCACCGACAGAAATGAAGGAGTTGAGGACCCAACTAGACGACTTGTTAGCCAAAGGTTTTATTAGACCTAGTTCGTCTCCATGGGGAGCACCAATCCTGTTTGTGAAGAAGAAGGATGGATCGATGCGTCTATGCAACGATTATCGCGAGCTTAACAAGGTCACAATCAAGAATAGATATCCATTACCCAGGATCGATGATCTGTTCGATCAGTTGCAAGGAGCGAGTTACTTCTCCAAGATCGATTTGAGATCAGGCTACCATCAGTTGAAGGTTAGAGATGAAGATGTGCACAAGACTGCATTTAGGACTCGTTATGGTCATTACGAGTTCTTAGTGATGCCTTTTGGGCTCACTAATGCACCAACAGCATTCATGGATCTCATGAACCGTGTCTGCAAGCCATAGTTGGACAAATTTGTTATCGTCTTCATTGACGACATTCTGATTTATTCAAAGAATCAAGCTGACCATGAGAAGCATCTTCGATGCATTCTGGAACTGCTTCAGCAGGAGAAGCTCTACGCCAAGTTTTCAAAGTGTGAATTCTGGCTTTGTGAAGTCCAATTCCTTGGACATGTGGTCAGTGAGCGTGGTATCCATGTAGATCCCGCTAAGGTTGAAGCTGTCATGAACTGGCAAGAGCCAAAGACGCCCACTGAGATTCGCAGCTTTTTAGGTTTAGCAGGATATTATAGGCGTTTTATTGAAAATTTCTCAAGGATTGCTGCACCCCTAACTTCGTTGACGAGTAAGAATATTAAGTTTGACTGGGGTCCTAAGCAGCAGGAATCCTTTGACATTCTTAAGCAGAAGTTGAGCAATGCACCTGTGTTGACATTGCCGGATGGAATAGAGGAATTTGTAGTATACTGCGACGCGTCAAACACTGGTATGGGATGTGTGTTAATGCAGAAAGGCAAAGTTATTGCCTACGCTTCTCGACAGCTAAAGGTGCATGAAAAGAATTACACCACCCACGACTTGGAGTTGGGTGCCGTTGTATTTGCCCTAAAACTTTGGAGGCATTACTTGTATGGTACTAAGTGTATGATCTATTCTGATCAAAAAAGCCTTCAACATCTGTTTAATCAGAAGGACTTAAACATGAGGCAGCGACGATGGATGGAAACTCTGAATGATTACGACTGTGAGATACGACACCATCCAGGCAAGGCAAATGTAGTCGCCGATGCCTTAAGTAGAAAGGAAAGGGTCAAGCCCATAAGAATCAATGCCAAGAGCATTGAATTAAAGAATAGTTTGAATGAAAGGTTGTTAGCTGCGCAGAAGGAAGCTGTACTAGAAGCTAACTATCCTAATGAAAAGTTAGGAGTAACTGCTGAGCAGTTATCTCATGGTAAGGACGGAATCCTGAGATTAAATGGACGAATATGGGTTCCAATTTATGGAGGACTTCGGGATGTTAACCTCCAGGAGGCCCACAGTTCTAAGTACTCCGTTCATCCTGGAGCTGACAAGATGTACCAGGATTTGAAGGTGAATTATTGGTGGATAGGCTTGAAGAAGTCTATAGCTACTTATGTAGCCAAATGTTTGACGTGCGCACAAGTTAAAGCTGAACACCAAAAGCCGTCAGGTTTGCTACAACAGCCTGAACTTCCCACCTGGAAATGAGAAATGGTGACTATGGATTTTATCACCAAGTTGCCTAAGACAAAGAAAGGAAATGATACTATTTGGGTGATAGTGGATAGATTGACTAAGTCAGCCCACTTCCTACCTATTAAGGAAACACGCAGCTCAGATAAGTTCGCTCAGCTGTACGTGGATGAGATTGTATCTCTTCACGGGGTGCCAGTGTCTATTATTTCTGACAAGGATACAAGGTATACATCCCATTTCTGGAAAAGCTTTCAGCAATCCTTAGGCACCCGACTAAACTTCAGCACTGCATATCATCCGCAAACGGATGGTCAAAGTGAGCGAACGATTCAGACACTGGAAGATATGTTAAGAGCTTGTGTCATGGATCTAGGTGGGAGTTGGGATGATCATCTTCCATTGATTGAATTTTCATATAATAATAGTTATCATACCAGTTTCCAAGCTACACCATTTGAAGCTTTATATGGAAGGAAGTGCAGAACGCCCGTTTGCTGGGCAGAAGTTGGAGATGTCCAATTAACAGGACCTGAGATAGTCCTGGAGACGACCGATAAGATTGTGCAGATAAGAGATCGTCTCAAAGCTGCCAGAGATAGGCAGAAAAGCTACGCAGATGAAAAGCGTAAACCTTTAAAGTTTGAGGTTGGTGACAAAGTGTTACTTAAAGTTTCACCCTGGAAAGGGGTGATGCGTTTTGGTAAGAAAGGCAAATTAAGCCCAAGATACATAGGACCATTCGAGATCATCGAATGTGTCGGATCAGTGGCTTACAAGTTAAACTTTCCTGAAGAGCTCAGTGGTATTCATAATGTATTCCACATCTGCAATCTGAAGAAATGTCTAGCTGATGAGTCACTAGTCATGTCACATAAGTATTTGCACATAGATGAGAGCTTGAAATTTGTTGAAAAACCTCTGTCGATCGAGGATCGACAGGTTAAGAAGCTTCGAAAGAAGCAAGTGCCAATTGAAAATGTCAAATGGGATGCCCGTAGAGGTCCCGAGTACACGTGGGAGGTAGAGTCCACAATGAAAGAAAAATACCCTCATTTGTTTCATTAAATCTCGAGGTCGAGATTTCTTTTAAGGGGGTGAGGATGTAACACCTCGTAAAATCATACCCAATAAAATAAAGACACGTGTCATGTAAGACAAACGTGTTATAAACCCAGATCAAGTTAAAGGATGTAGGGTCGGATTAAAGAGTGTCAACATGTTAATTAAATACCTCTAAGTGACCTTTTTATTAATCCCAAACCTTAATGCATTTTATAAACATCTTATACATATACAAATCCGGATAATTTCAATTATAATAAATACAAGTTGCAAAGAAATGGAATCTATGAGCATTCACGACAAATTCCACATTCAAAACCTTTTCAAAAGAGTCCAAGGCAACATAAGTGCATGGCAAGGCATGCATAGCTTTTCAGAACATATCAAGTGGTCCCCTTTCTGTTGCTAAAGGCCCAAGATTCGAATTATGAAAGATTGCATGGTTAAAGCTTGAAAGTTTACAAGTTTTTGTCTTCTGTTGAGGGCTTATGGACCGCAAGGGTACCACCTTATGGACCGTAAGGTGGCGGAACTGGGCGAGCATAATTAAAAAGCGGATACGGACCACAAAGCCAAAAGCTTACGGTGCGTAAGACCTGTAACTGGGCAGAATTTTGGACAGCTGCAGGTTCAGCAGGTTACACCGACTTATAAAGGTGGTTTTCGAAAATCAGGGGCTTTGCAACTGGTTTTTGGCATTATAGGGACACCTGGGAACATCTTACAACATTTGTAGACTTAGTTGTGATGATCTTGTGCACTCTAAACCCCTATAAAATGAAGTGAAGTTGCGACATTTGAAATGCTCATTTCAAACTCACTTGCACACTTCCTCTGGAGCTCTCTAGACTTCAACATGATTCCTTAGGATCCCAAATCGTGCATAGGACTTCAGTAAGTGTCCTTAACCTCTCCTAATTCAGTTTTAATTAGTTTAATGGCCTAAAGTCAAACCGTCGTAATTAAGGGTTTGGCTTCGTGATTAATCACTAATGGTCCAGTCATTAGTTAAATTGAAAGTACCTATAAGTTGGTAATTATGTAGGTAATAAACCCCCAAGAGGGCACCTACTGATTACCACTCTAACTAGGTCAATTGTCGGGTCAAAGTTAATCTTAAAAAGTCAACAGAAAGTTAATTTTCAAATAAATGCATAATTAGCAATGTAGAAGCCATGCAACCTGTTTTATCACTAATATAACTTGGTAATTAATGTAAGAACATGTCTAAACATGTTCAACCCTACAATTTTCATTTTAAGCACGGTTCGGAACCGAAAGTCGCATAAATGGACTTTTACTTTGAGTTTCAGTTCTGACCCGTTAGAGCATAGTTTAGAAATGCCTTAGAGCTTTATTAGGACCAGGTTACATGTTATTATAACCCTCTGTGATTATGCAACTTGGTTCTTTAGTTATCCGATTCATATGCATGTTTCCGTTAAATGCTTAAATGTTGACTATTATGCCCATATGACCTTAAAACGTGATTTTTGAAAATGTAAAAGAATAGAAACTTTAGTTACTGATTTATAAACTTGTCCCTAAAATTTGACATCAGTTTGAGGTTTAGATTAAGAATTATGCTCATTAGCGTAAATGAAAAGCTTTTTATTAATTTAACGGCATAATTAGCATATAGCCTATTTAAACCCAAATTTTTATACCAAACCTTTTACCTACTGATATAAAATAATATTTTGGGATTTTTGAAGATTTTTATTTATTTTTAGGTTGAGCATAACATAGGGTTATACCTTTGATTCGGTAATTGTCGGTTTTGCCCTTTTGGTTTATAAAATGAGTTTTACAAATCATTTTGATACCAAACCTTTTTATACTGATCTTATATGATAAATAAAAGATTTTAAGCTTTCTGGAATGGTAAAAATATCAGCTTTTCTTATAAAACCCGGAAATCGCTTAAAATCGTCTTTTTACGCGTTTTAAGTGCATAATATGTATTAAAACCATGGTTGTAAAACAAGGTTTCCAAGGCCGAGTACTCCCCGAGTAGTCGCTACAAGGTAGGCTACCGAGACGACTTTCTTCGACTCCGCCTAATTACTCGGAGTCGGTCAAATGCGGTCAACCTCGACCAGAATTGGATCTAGTAGGTCAACTCGGGCCTAGTTTGACTTAAATAATAATAAAACATAATCTCTATGCCTATCATATTAAAGAATGAATATCATTTTCACGTATTTTGTTATAAATATTAGTAATTTGTGTTATTTGACATATATTTAATCTCCAAAAAGTAATTTCTTTATAATTTAACATGTCCGAGTACTCTCCGCCTAGACCGAGTACTCTCAACTCCCCGGTCTACCGACTAGGGAGCGCCTAGCGACTTTTGCAACCGTGATTAAAACTATTTTAAATATATAAGACTTAATACCTATTGATATTTTAAGTAAATTATTATACTTTAACAGTAAGCAAAAGTTTTTAAACTCAGATTTCCAGCTTTGACCTTTTAAGCCTATGTGAAAGTACCAAAATGCCCCTACGGTGCATAGTTTAGTTATAAAAGGTAAATTTCACATATATGTAATATCCTACTGTTATAACTTATTAAATTAAGTATTTTTACTGATTATATCAGACCTGAAACTCAGATTAGTATTTAAACTCTTTTATAACCTTTTAAATGACCAAAATACCCCTACGGGGCATAATTTGAGTCTAAATTCGTTTTGGGCATAATAGAAGGTATCCTACTGATATCACAACATGTTTAAGGCATATTAACTTAGGAAACCTGTAAATGACTCTTATGGTTACCCGTTATGCATTTTCGCGTTCGGTTCGGTTTATGTAACTAGTTTGCATAAATTGACCAAAACGGGTCAAACCTTATCATTTTTGTCTCGAAATCCAGAATGTGTTTAGTTTACCCATATTATACAAGTCTTCAAACTTGGCGGGTCTAAATCACATTCTATTCCGGTCTTCGCTTAATTGTGCGTTTGAACCGTATATCTTCCTTTAAAACTAACCGGTCTAAGTTTAGGCTTAATTAATGACCCGTTAGGAATCTAATAGGTTATTAAAACCTTTGTTCCAGAATAGGAGCCCAGTAAAAGCTACGTGCACTTGCTATTTGTTAATTTTACTTGCTCAGGTAAATGCTTTTAACTTATTTTCCCTTATACGGGCTTGGGATACGGTATATAAAATACCGCTTGGTAGGGCATTGAATTGTTGATCGTATGAAGGTTAATTTATTGAAATGACCCGTTTAAATTGTTTTGTTGCTTAAAGCCTTTGGGGGGTTAATGACCATGTCCCGGATATCCTTGGCATCATTAATAAGAATGGCCACGACCTAAGCACGGGGTGTAGGCATACACCCGCCTGTGCATATATAAATAAAAAGGTATAACCGCCGGTTTCGAGAATAACTCGCCGCGGGACTATATCATGTGGTGTGTCAATTAATCTTTAACCCGGTGTCAACCCGGGCTACTGAACGTATAAGAAACATGTAATTCTTTTACAAGTTTATATATAAATAATTATCCCAAGTTATAAAATGTTTTGTGCCATGTGCATTCAAATCAATTTTCACAAATGTTTTCAAAATGAGTCAGTTAATTGTATTTACCAGTGTAAACTGACGTATTTTCCCAAAAAGGCTAAGTGCAGGTACTAATCAGAATAGGCTGGCCTCTCCTAGCATCAAATAAAAGTCTTGCAAGCTTAGATGCCTCTGTTGAAAAATATTTTCCTTTTTATTTGATCAGCATGTGGATCCATTACAGTCCGTTTTGTGATACTTTGATATTACTATTTTATTCGGTATGTAATGTGATTCATCTTTTTGCTTCCGTTGTGCATTTAAAATTGTGTTGTTTGACTATGATGATATCAACTACGTCACGATACTCCCCACCGGGCCCACCGGTAATACGTGGAAATATCGGGGTGTGACAACTGTTGACTAATTGCAAGACTGTATATGGCCAATATAAAGTTATACAGGTCGTATGCAACCTTTATAAATTTTTATTCAATCGTATACTCAGCATACGAGCACTGTTTTATGCCTTGTATACGGGCCGTATAACGTTATACAACCCGTATACAATTAACCAACTTTCTTTTTTTAATTAGTATATGTGGAATTGACGAAAACGCAGTAAAGTTGAGGATTTAGAACTACGAACTTTGTTTGAGTTAGTTAATAACTTTTTTGAAATCAATGGGTAAATAAACAAAGTCATAAGCAGACTTATTACAACCATTGCTGAGCTTCCTTTTCTCATGTTCATAATAAAGGTTCTGAAAATTGAAGGAAAAAGACTTTGTTATGGTTTGGGGAGAATGTTCTGGAAATTGAAGGAAAAGGACTGTGTTTTTGTATTTATATAATACCAGAGGAATGGTGAGTGTCTATATGGAGAGAATAAGGGACGAGATTCTTCGAGAACTATATCTATCCATCCATTATCCCAGTTTACACTGTACACTGCATGTAAACACAGGGGCTTTGTGATGATATGTTACAAATTGGGAACCACATATTCATGTGTTGCAGTTTAGAAAGATGATCGAATAGAGATCTGAATAACCGATGCAGCCCATTTGTAACCCAACTAAAATCTCGTAACTGTGAATCTCTTCCCTCCAAAACCACCACCTTGTCGCCTATGGTCTCATTGAGTCAAGATTCTTGCTTAAATGATGTTCTGATATCGAGAATGTTCGTTTGGAGAAAATGTTCTGGAAATTGAAGGAAAAGGAAGGTTAAAACTGTACGATAATAATGATTCAAAACCAAATTTCATTTCTCCACACGAAAAGATGGTGGACCACAACTCAGCATCAAAACCACGACTGATGATAGATGACTTCACTATCAGAAGAAAACTCAAACAAACCACTGAACTTGGACATCAACATCAATTGGTGTCCAATTGACGAACACGAATGTGTGAAAATGAGATTTATTTAAAAGTAAAAAAGAAAACTACATAGACTGCCAGATCGAATGGTCGTTTATCTGAGTTTTCTTTCCCTTTAATGAAATGGGATTTGTTTCAAAATAAAAAGAAAACTGAAACCTGTTTTCCTTGATAGCAGAATTCGTTCGATTTGATGGTTCTGAACACTATATAGACTGCCAGATCGAAACCCTAATGTGTGAATATGAACTAAAAAAAGGAAATCTTATCTATACGGTCGTATACCATTAGACGACCAGTTTAGAATAATATAAACTGACAAAGGCTGCGCTCACAGACTTTGTCAGTTCATTTTATTCTATACGGGCCGTATAACGTTATACGGCCCGTATACACCATGTTAAAACAAGACTTTACAATCTGTTAATATTTATAATAATAATTCTATATCTCTAATATTTGGTTAGAGTAAACTATCAAAATGGCATATGAGATCTGGTCACTTTTACTACTTTAGTCCAAAACTCAAACCTTTTGAATCTGGATTCCTGTGTTTTCAGTTTTGTTGTCATTTTCATTCAAAATCAAAAGCTGGTCATATTTTCCAGTTAACATCCAAATTTTTTGTTTGTTTCCTCTATTTTATTGAAAGGTAAAATGGTCTTTTAACGTTTTACTATAACAAATAAAAAAAATTGACCATTTTGCCCTTCATTAAAATGGAGGGAAAAGAGAAAAAAAAAACTGGATGTTAACTAAAAAATCTGACAAGATTTTGTTTTTGGATGAAAATGGCAACAAAATTGAAACCATAGGGACCCAGATTCAAAAAAAAATGAGGTTTGGACTAAAGTGACAAAAGTGACCAAACTCAAAGACAATTTTGGCAGTTTACTCATTTGGTTAAGATCAAGGGTGCAGGATAGAAGGGCCAGGGGAGGGACCGTATACACCATGTTAAAACAATATTTTACCATGTGTTAATATTTATAATAATGGGTCAGGATTTAGAAAGAACGGTGAAAAGTGTGAGAACGGTGAGAACGATTTTGGTGGTGACATGTGACATTGATGCTAAATTACACTAAGGGGTAATATTGTCAAAAACCCACTCACATGAACTGTGTGTTCAAATAAAATGCCATAAAAACACCCAATTCAGAAAAACGCCATGAAAATACCCAGTTAAAAACGCCATAAAACACCCAGTTCAGAAAAACACCATGAAAAAACTCAGTATAAAACGCCATAAAACACTCGGTTCAGAAAAACGCCATGAAAATACCTAGTTAAAACGCCATAAAAACACCTAGTTTAGAAAAACGCCATAAAATACCTAGTCTAAAACGCCATAAAACACCCAGTTCAGAAAAACGCCATAAACCCAGTTAATTTTTTTTCGAAAAGTATATCAATAGTATAATCGTTGGAAAGATAAAAAAACACTGAGTTTTATGGTGTAATTTTTTTCGAAAAATAATCACGTATAAAAAAGTTATTGTCGTTTAAATATGATGGGGGAAAATGGCATGTGATTAGCATGTGCACCTTTGTGTGGATCTTCCTATTTTACCCCTCCTGGTAGTTCCAATGCCCCTATTATTTACAAAAATGTCACCGCATCAATCTCAGCTACAAACCACTAAGATCTTGTGGCTGAGAATCGTTCTCACCCGTTCTCACACTTTGAGGCGTTCTCTCCTGATCCTGTTCTATAACAATAAGTCTATATCTCTAATATTTGGTTAGAGTAAACTATCAAAATGGCCTATGAGATTTGGTCACTTTTACTACTTTAGTCCAAAACTCAAACCTTTTGAATCTGGGTTCATGTGTTTTCAGTTTTGATGTCATTTTCATTCAAAATCAAAGGTTGGTCAGATTTTTCAGTTAACATCCAATTTTTTTGTTTGTTTCCCCCCTTTTTATTGAAAGACAAAATGATTTTTTAACATTTTATTATAATAAATTAAAAAAATTTAACCATTTTGCCCTTCATTAAAATGGAGGAAAAAAACAAAAAAACTGGATTTTAACTAAAAAAACTGACAAGCTTTTGCTTTTGGATGAAAATAGCAACAAAATTGAAATCACAGAGACCCAGATTCAAAGGATTTGAATTTTAGACTAAAGTGGCAAAAGTGACCAAACTCAGGGACAATTTTGGCAGTTTACTCATTTGGTTAAGATCAAGGGCGCAAGATAGAAGGGCCGGGGGGGGACCCTCGAACTTTTTGCTCAGTAGTGTCAGGTATGTAATTTTCGTATAGAATTTTTTAGGTATATACGTTTTTGACCCCCCAATTTTATATTTTTTTTAGGTATATACATCTTCGACCTCCGGTGGAAATTTCATGCTTCGCCACTGGTTAAGATATAATAATAACTCTATGTCTCTAATTAAAGTTATTAATTAGTGTTCATGGAAACAAATAGGCTCACAACTTACATTTTTAATAGGTCTAAACATTTTCTCCTAACATTAGTGTTCATGGAAACAAATAGGCTCACAACTTACATTTTTAATAGGCCTAAACATTTCTCCTAACGTTAATAACCAAATTATATTATTAAGTCAATTGGTATAAGTTGATAAATAATTAGAACTAGAATTAAGCACCTCCGCGTTGTGGCGGGGGCGTAAAAGCAGCCGCAGGGGCGTAAAAGCATGTCAAATAGCACCAATCCCACACAACCGTCAGCGACCACCAACGCTGAAGTTGTGGTGTGTTTAGGCTAAGAAATAGACCGAAATGTAGAACATTTAAAAATAACTAAGTCGATCTAGGACACATGCGTTACGAAGAACCTGTAAAATAAGAAAAGATAGACGTAAAAACATTGAAAAACACATGGACGGTGCGCCCTGTTAACTCGCAAAATTATGAACGAAATGTAAAAACGTTGAATCACACACGCATGTTGCGTTGTTTTAACTCGCAAAATTTAGTACGAAACGTAAAACGAAAATTTGGGAAGGATGAAAAGTATAGGGGACCAAAGTAGAAAGTAAAAAAGTTGCGATGTTAACTTATAAAAGATAAAATTTTGAGTTAAAAGTAAAAAAAATCATTTTTGTTAGGTTAAAATTGTAAGAAACTGAAAGATAGAACATATAAAAAAATAACAAATTCAATCAACGACTCATACGTTGCGACGAACCTATGAAATGAAAAATAATAGACGTAAAATCTTGAACTACACATGGACGTTGCGTCATATTACCTCGCAAAATTATAAACGAAACGTAAAAGCGTTGAAACACACACACACACGTTGCTTCGTGGTAACTCACAAAATTTAGTACGGAACATAAAACGAAAATCTGCCAAAAATGAAAAGTATAGGAGATCAAAGTTAAATATAAAAAAGTTAAGGTTAAATGAGAAAAAAAAGTTTTGGCTTTAAAGTAAAAAAATTAAATTTTGTGAAATTATAATTGCAAGAAATTAAAAGATTTGGGTTAAAACTTAAAAGTAAAATTTAGAATTTTTTTTATTCACGTGAAACATTTGCGACCAAGTATCCTCGACATGTTTAATGTTCAAATTACACCGCTATGTTCTGTCTTGATTATTTAACAAATAATCCATTCAAGTGATAATAATGCCAATACGTCCTTTGGTGATAATTAAAGGAGCAAATGATCATTTAAAATAAGCATAGATTTTAAGAAGATACTCGATTTATTTTATGATAAGCGATAACTGAAACTACAAATTATACTTTATTTTAGAGATAAAACAAGTTTCTGTAAAGGCAACATTGTGTCATTAGATGGATCAGCAAGCCGTTGCAGGTCGATGCATTTTTAATACTAAACATGACATCGTGCATAAAGCCGCATGGCTAAATGTCATAAATAGGAACACACTAAAGTTCATGTTTAGTTTTTTTTTTTGAGTTAAATGCCATTTTAGTCCATGTGGTTTGGGTCATTTTGTCAGTTTAGTCCAAAGGTTTCATTTTTAACCTGTGGGTCTAAAAAGGTTTCACAGTTGCCATTTTAGTCCACTTGGTTAATTTCATCCATTTTTTCTGTTAACGAGAAGGCCAATTCGGTCATTTTGTATGTAATTCTGTTAACTAAAAGGGCAATTCAGCCATATAAAATGACCGAATTGACCTTCTCGTTAACAGAAAAAATGGATGAAGTTATAATCTAAAATATTTTATTTATTACCAGGTAATTATACTTTTTTAAAAATGGACTTTGGTAATGTAGTCGCCATATAACAAGTATAGCTAAGAAAAAAGATAGAGTAAATTGCCATTTTCGTCCCTGAGGTTTGGGCACGTTTGCCATTTTCGTCCAAAATGACACTTTTATACCATTTTGCCCCCATGTTTGTAACTTTTTGCCATTTTCGTCCAAATTCCTAACTGGGTTAGAAACAACCGTTTGATGAGGGTTTTTTTTGAAATTTCACAAGTAAAGGGTCTGAAATGTAATTTCTTTTTATAACTAAAACCATCACCTATCTGCTTTTTCTCCCTACAACCTTCAGAACACACACCATAAACCTTATCAAAGCTTCCACCAAACACCATAAACCACCACCTCAATCCACCGGAAACCGACCACCACCGTAAACCTTCACCTGTAAGCATCATCCTCGTCAACCTGCCATCATCTGCCACTGCTGTTCCGGCGACATATAGTACCGGAATTCCCTTCATCCCCGTCGAACCCCCATCCCACTACCAAAACCGATCACCACCCCCCCTCTCCACCTTACACCACCACATTTCCCCAATTAGCCGATGGCCACCATCACACCACCGGCGATCAACGACACTCTCACCCAAATCTCCTCACCTAAAAATCAGATCTATAAAAACTCCAACCCTGACTCAACTACCTTACGAGTGTTGACCTCAACTAGTTCACCACCACTGATCGGAAACCCAGTTCACCATCTCTTCATATATCCTAGGCAGCACCACCACCACTAATCGGAAACCCAGTTCACCATCTCTATTCTTTTTTTTTCAGGTGATTCCGGCCACGACACAATGGTGGTTGGCGATGCAGAGAGCTGGTGGTGTTTGCGGTCATCGTGGTGGTGGCCGGAGGGTTGTGGTGGCGTTGGTTGCAGAGTTGTGATGATGAGAGAGAGAAGGGGATAGGGAGGGGGAAGAGTGATCTGTATATATATATTAGATTTATTAGTATTTTGTTTTATGCATTTAATTTAAAGAAATTTTAAAAATACCCATTTGACGTTATAAAGTAACTTGGTTAGGAATTTGGACGAAAATGGCAAAAAGTTACAAACGTGGGGGGCAAAATGGTACAAAAGTGTCATTTTGGATGAAAATGGCAAACGTGCACAAACCTCAGGGACGAAAATGGCAATTTACTCAAAAAGATATTGTTGCAATATATCTTGACTTTTGTAACAATTTTTATTGTCCATTTTGCCCACTAAAAACTCACGGATGCTTCCACTCAAGAAGCCTAATTGTCGAGTTTTGTCATCTTATACTCTACCAATTTGCTAAAAAAACATTGTTGATCTTTTAGGTGAAAGATATTTTAGGGTGCAACGTCTATCATGTGGATGAAAATAAATAATCTGAGATTTGTCTAAGATAATATAATTATTTCATAAAACAAATTATTTTGAAGGAGTTATTTTGGTAGTTATATACTTTCGAAATTCAAATATTATGATAAATTAATATAAAGTGTTTCTGAAACAGTGGTAGACCCAGGAATTATTTTCTCATGGTGTGAAGAAGGGGTTTAACCAAATTTTCAAGGGTGTGATCGGGATTTTACCATATGAAAATACACTAAATTTTTTCTTCAAATGGTGCCCCCGCCCACCCAACCCTCTACCTAGGTTCGCCACTGTTCTGAAATAATTAGTGTCGTGTACGCATGAAATGATGATATATAAAAAGAGAGAGTGATGGATAATATAATGTAGGAAATTAGTAACCATCTCATAACATATCTTGAAGGTTGGTGAAAATCAAATATAGCGAAACCGGTTTTAAGTTAGCGAGGATAAATTAATTCTGGTTTATTTTATATTATTTTATTGCTAATTTATATTCAGATATAAGAAAATTAATGGTTGAATTGAAAGATAAAGAAAACAAATACATGGATATATTAAAATGAAAAAGAAAGTATAAACAAATAAAATTTTAAAATACAGTTAGATCATTTCTGAGAGATAGAAAGCTAACTTCGTTTTTAGTGGAACTCAAATTAATTATT
Source organism: Helianthus tuberosus (assembly GCA_030545235.1). Classification (NCBI taxonomy): domain Eukaryota; kingdom Viridiplantae; phylum Streptophyta; class Magnoliopsida; order Asterales; family Asteraceae; genus Helianthus; species Helianthus tuberosus. The sequence continues at coordinate 107,510,175 of CM060433.1, read as the reverse complement.
TTAATACACATGTTACTTATTTAAATGTGTAAATCCGTTAGCCGACTGCAAACATTGTATCATAATCCAAATGTAGATACGCATCTCTGCATCGTACTGTAAAATTAAACAAGGACTAATAATGCACCAAACAAATATTAAACATGTATACTGAACATATATTATTAAGTTCGAAGATGCTTAATATTTTAGAGACATGAATATTATACAATAAAGTGGAACGATGTTAGTTGCATGAATGTGCGAGTATGGTTATATATAAATTATATGCGAATTAGAATCAAAACATATTATTTAAAATTCGGAAGACAGTTATGATTATGTATTTCATGTCTTTTTTAATACCTAAGAAAGATTTACATATTGTCATTACGGTCAAATGCATGCATCATGCAAAAACCTTAACTAAATCATGCGTTTGTTTTACGTGAACTCATGAAATTATATATATCAAAAGGACACACTTTATCATTCACTTTTTCACATATTATTGGTAGTAATTCAACTGGAAGACGGGATCATATAAAAAAAATATATATATTTTTTCGATTCATTATTCACAAGTAGGACAGAAAATAGAACTCTAAATATAGCAAAGTTCAACATCAATCTCAACCATGCTTTTATTTTCAATACAAAAAGCTCAAAACTAAAATAAAAGTATATAATTACAAAAAGTTAAAGCGGTTATCTCCCTTAAATTAAGGGAGTTAATATTCACACACATCTCTCTTTTATCTCTTTTGTATTATACATGGATATATATGAAGAGAGAGAGAGTGCAAAGAGGTGTGAAATAAGATTTATGATGAGAGAATAGTGGAAGCCTAAATCAATTAACTTCTTTCCCCTTGTATTTTTTTAGCAATATACACATGTTCATACACAAAAAGTTATAGTGATTCTACATGTGTATATAAAAGAAAAAGTAAATTACTTTTTGAGTCCTTGTATTTTAGTGGTTTTAACCACTTGAGTCAAAAATAAAAAAGTCTAACGCTCGGAGTCCCTAACCGTTCATTTATAACGTTTTGAGTCTAATTTTGTTAAAAAAAGTGGACTCTAAAGGTTAAAATTTGGACTTAAAGGGACTCAAATGGTTATTATAAAAGCGTCTAGGAACTCAGAGCGTTAAATATTTTGATTTTGAACTCGAATGGTTAAAACCACTAAACATAAGTACTCAAAAAGTAATTTACTCTAAAAGAAACTAAAGATAAATCTAACAAACAAAGATATCAATATAATAATGTTTTTTTGTGTATTACTTTATGTGTAAATATACATATATTTGGTTCACATCTTAAATGAAATCTACAAAATTATTCATTTTAATATGCTTATATGTAGTCTTTGTTCTGATGTATATATACATATATGATAATGTGAGAATATCCTTTTAGCAACATTAACTTAAATAGCAATTATAAATATATACATACTTATAAATAATTAGGAACCAAAACTTAAAACTTGTAATAATTTTTAGAGTAAACTGTCTAAATGGTCTCCGAGGTGTGGTCACTTTTCTACTTTTGTCTAAAACTCAAATATTTTGAATCTGGATCCATATGGTGTCAATTTTGTTGTCATTTTCATCTAAAAGCAAAATCTGATCAGATTTTTTAGTTAACATCCTACTTTTTTGTCTTTTTTCTCTATTTTAATGAAAGGCAAAATGGTCATATTTTTTTCATTTGTTATAATAAAACATTAAAAGACCATTTTGCCCTTCATTAATAGGGAGTAAAAAGACAAAAAAGTTGGATGTTAACCGAAAAATCTGATCAGAATTTGATTTTGGATGAAAATGGTAACAAAATTGAAACCACAGGGCTCAGATCCAAAAGTGTGAGTTTTTAACTAAAGTGACCAAACCTTAGGAACCATTTTGGCAGTTTGCTCTAATTTTTATACTGCTTACCTTTTTTTATATTGTTTGACATATTGTATTTTTACCATTCAAATCATCAACCACGTTAAATATTTTAAAAAATTTAGAACTCATTTATAAAAAATAATAATAATTATTATTATTCTTTGTTTTTTTAACATTTTAAAGAATATAATTTTGAATTTGCTGATATCTGAAGACAAAAATATAACCTTTTATGTAAAAAATTAAGTTTTTTGAGATTTAAATAATTATCTATAAATAAATAATAAATATCTTTAGTTTAATAGAAAAAAAAGAGGAATGAAAACTAAAAGTTAGATGACCTAAAATGTAACTAGTCCAAATTATTTAATTATTTATTAGTTATAAGGATATTTCAAATACCAAGTAATGTACAAACTAAGGTTCGAGTGTCGCATTTACTTGTAAAAGTGAGATAAAGAATATTTTTCCAAATTGACAATATTTTATTTAATTTTTCAAACATGGACCACCTTGAATATATACACACAAGCACGAGCATATATTTCTAAAGCCGCTATGTTAGACTTGTTATCATTGATATAGGACACTAAACCAAGGAACGTTTTATGTGTGCCACAAGTTCTAATTCTAATTTATATTTATATTTATAATATATATATATAGGAATAAGTTAAAATGAGAACCACCTCGAGTTGTAAGAACCAGCGAGAACCACCCCCGCGGGGGGCCGTTGACCACGAAATTTTTTTTACACCTAGATCCGTATATTTTAACACGGGGGGTAAATTTTGGGTTCAAACGGCGCGCCCGAGGGGGTAGTTTTTTACGCCCAAAGTTTGGTAAAAAAAAAAAGAAAAATTAAAAAAATTAAAAAAACCCAAACTTTGGGCGTAAAAAACTACCCCCTCGGGCGCGCCGTTTGAACCCAAAATTTACCCCCCGTGTTAAAATATACGGATCTAGGTGTAAAAAAAATTTCGTGGTCAACGGCCCCCCGCGGGGGTGGTTCTCACTGGTTCTTACAACTCGAGGTGGTTCTCATTTTAACCTTCCCCTATATATATATATATAGGGTTGGGCTCTATAGGAAACCCCATCTTTTTTAAAAAACTTTGGAAACTCTATGTGGTCCATTGATCTTGTTTCATCTTAATAGATTAAGGGTCATGATTTGTTTAGACAACTTTTAGCATTTAAAACATTAAAATACTCAATGCTGGTACAATTATAAGGGCATTTTGGGTAGTGAAGAATCACCTTTTGAATTGGAAGTACTATCAGTGCAATCAAATCACCGTAACACTCCTCATCTTTCTCTTACCTCTTTCTCTTTCTCATTCTCATTTCTTCTACCCCAATCTTGAAGACAAACAAACATGAGATACAACCACCACCAGCAACCACCTTCTCCAGGAGAAACAAACAAACAACCAGCACCAGCAACCACCTCCTCCGGCGAAACTCACCGGACTTCTTCTCCGGCCCTCTCTCTCCTCAATAAACAACCACCACCAGCAACCATCTTCTCCAGCGAAACTCACCGGACTTCTTCTCCGGTGCTCTCTCTCCTCTCGGTCTAATTGCTCTTGATAATTTACTATTTTCCAATTTGGTTCAATATGCTTTCAGTTATATTCATTTTCAATAGAAAACATGGACCAAGATACTGTCGAAGAATCGAAGAATCAAGATCCTGTCAATAATAAGTTGGTTTTGATTTTTAATTGTCATTTACTTTGATTTTCGTTCTTCACAATTGGTTTTATTTTTTCCAGAATTAAGAATGTTGCCAAAAGATTAATTATTTTTCAATATCATTGATTATTGTTTCAAAAAAAAAGAATGACGTTTATAGGTAATAAATTTCAATACTATTGATTTTAGTTTGGTTTTCATTCTTCTGGTGTTTATAAATTTTGATTTTGATTCATGGATTACTTGTTTTGGTTTCAAACTCGTTTGATTTTGATCCATGGATTAGTTATTTTTGTGTTAAAAAAATGTGTTTGGTGGTTTGGGGATTTTGATCTGAACAGTAACTGTTTTTTTGTTGGTTTGGTTGCCTTGTTTGGTGCTTTTTGATCTGAATAGTAACTGTTTTTTGTTGGTTAGGTTGCTTTGTTTTGGGCTTTTGATCTGAATAGTAACTGTTTTTGTGTGTTATAGTACAGAAACAGACCCATAACATGTGTTAATCCCCTGTTAGAATGATATATAACGTGTCTTGCTTTACAGAAACAGACCAATAAAGATATTCAATCGACAAGCTGGATGGATGTAGGCGACGTTAATGCGGGGACATGTGTTAAAAAAGATATTCAATAGGTCACATTTTTTTGGGAAGGAACTCTTCGTTCATTTATAACATGTGTTAGTGGTTCATGCTGTAACAGAACACCATGATGTAACCTGACATCTGTTCATGTATAACTTGTGTTAAGCCACTGTTAGAATGATATATAACGTGTGTTAACCTTGGTTACTAGTAATATGTAATGTGAGACTCTTATTATTTTATCTAGGACGTGTTGTTAAAAATGTTCTGGCCTCCCGAACTTCTGCCTTGAAGTCGACCTCAGCATAGTTGGGTTGCTTTTGGGCTCTATGCATCCATTTTGTGTGTAACTTGCATGTTATGTGTAAAAGAAACTTTTTTCTTTCGGCATACATGCATCCATTCTATGAGTATTGGTGTTAATAGGGCCTTAACACACGTTTGTTATCTCACGTAATATAGTAACTTGCTTCTAGGCAATCTAACTTTTGACAAATTTACCAGTACATTAATATTTAACAGATGTTATATGCAAACGAACAATTTTTCTTTTCGGCCTCTATGCATCCATGGATGGCGTATTTAACACACGTCTTAATGAGGGATTAACACACGTTGAATTGGTTATCTCACGCTGTTTAGGCAACGAAATTAAGACAATGCTCTTTGACAACATGAAAAACCAAATCTCTGCATACAAATTTACCAGTACATTACTCTCTAACACATGTTATATTTAAACGAAGATTTCTTTTCCTAAGCAATGTAACTTTCCAAAATTACCAGCACATAAATGGTCAGCTTCAAATTATACATTTAATGCTAACCTATATATTCTTATGTTTCGGTGGCCACACGTGTTGTAATTCACTACCAAGAAATTCGTTCACAACCCGAGCACACCCCGTATAGGACACGAATTTGCGTATAAATGTCCCGTGCTCTTCAAATGGGGTCATCACAATGTCATTGGTACTCCTGTTGACTTACCAATTTCATGCAAAGGACGAGTCAGCAAATTTAGCAGATAAACAGCAAAGACAGACCGTCAACGGAAGCTCCATCCCTTCTTAGTCCGCCATGAGACTCACCAACAAGCAAAAAAGGATATTTGTGTTACTATTGGGCTCTATGCATCAATTTTTGTTGTAAACTCACCAACAAAAATGTTTTGTGTTGGAGTCACCCGTTTTTGACGCATGCTGACATGTTAACAAACGTTATATATCATATGTTCCGGATGTTAATGAAAACAAATGTGAAAACAAACGCTGACATAAACGTAACACATGTTAATGAAAACAAATGTGACCTTACATGTACACTAACACATGTTAGTATCTGACCAACTATTGGGGGCAGTCATTTTTCCATCGTGCGATCCATTCGGCCTTAGAGAAACAAAAATGATATTTTTTGGATTCAACAACACGTACCAGTAACACATGAACCACCTAAGAATTTATACACACGTACCAGTAACACATGAACCACCAAATATCCCCTGGAAGTCATTGTCCATCGAAGGAAAAATTACTGCGTTTCATTTTATTTATTCCCAAGTTACCTATACATGTGTTACCATACATGGTCCGCTATTCATATTTGACGTTACCTGCCATCCTCCTGCTGTCTGTACATGTTAACACACGTTATACACATGAACCACTAACACAAGAGCCACCAACTATCCCCTGGTACTACTGGGGAAAGTCATTTTTCCATTGAAGGAATAAATACGGCGTTTCATTTTATTTATTCCCAAGCTACCTATAAATGTGTTACAATACGTGATCCGCTAATCATATTGCACATTTACATGCCATCCTCCTGCTGGCTGCACATGTTAACACACGTTATATTTCGTGTATATCGGGAACTTAACACATGTTAATGAAAACACGTATGTTACACACGTTATATTTTTGTTTGTGTGTACCATGTGCCATTCTCAAATATTGTTGCTTTTGCACTCATACTCAATCATCCCCTACGTAATTTCATCATTGTTGTAGACTCAGCAAAATAAAAAACAAATGCAGGAATCTCTGTTTGGAAAACTACAAATAAAAGTTTTGTGTGTTTGTACCATGTTGGCGCCATGGTTCAGGATGTTTGCTTTTGAACTACTGGTTTATTTAAATGTTATAAATATACCAATTAAATGACAACCATAGATCTAGTTAATAAAACATAATCAATGGTTGATGTTTGGCTTCATAGAATTTCACAATGATTTCGAATGTCAATCTAGTCAAATGAAATAAAATACATGGTCTACATTTATCCACATGGTCAAAGAAGTAATCATGTTCTTTTTGTCCTTTGTACATACTTTTTAAATTAACAAAGGTTAACACACGTTATATATCATTCTATCAGGGGCTTAACACATGTCAGGTTACATCATGGAGTTCTGTTACAGCATGAACCACTAACACATGTTATAAATGAACGAAGAGTTCCTTCCCAAAAAATGTGACTTATTGAATATCTTTTTTTAACACATGTCCCCGCATTAGCGTCGCCTACATCCATCCAGCTTGTCGATTGAATATCTTTATTGGTCTGTTTCTGTAAATCAACACACGTTATATATCATTCTAATAGGGGATTAACACATGTTATGGGTCTGTTTCTGTAATATAACGCACAGGAATCTCTGTTTGGAAAACTACAAATAAAAGTTTTGTGTGTTTGTACCATGTTGGCGCCATGGTTCAGGATGTTTGCTTTTGAACTACTGGTTTATTTAAATGTTATAAATATACCAATTAAATGACAACCATAGATCTAGTTAATAAAACATAATCAATGGTTGATGTTTGGCTTCATAGAATTTCACAATGATTTCGAATGTCAATCTAGTCAAATGAAATAAAATACATGGTCTACATTTATCCACATGGTCAAAGAAGTAATCATGTTCTTTTTGTCCTTTGTACATACTTTTTAAATTAACAAAGGTTAACACACGTTATATATCATTCTATCAGGGGCTTAACACATGTTATACATGAACACATGTCAGGTTACATCATGGAGTTCTGTTACAGCATGAACCACTAACACATGTTATAAATGAACGAAGAGTTCCTTCCCAAAAAATGTGACCTATTGAATATCTTTTTCTTAACACATGTCCCCGCATTAGCGTCGCCTACATCCATCCAGCTTGTCGATTGAATATCTTTATTGGTCTGTTTCTGTAAATCAACACACGTTATATATCATTCTAACAGGGGATTAACACATGTTATGGGTCTGTTTCTGTACTATAACGCACAAAAACAGTTACTATTCAGATCAAAAACCCAAAACAAAGCAACCTAACCAACAAAAAACAGTTACTATTAAGATCAAAAAGCACCAAACAAGGCAACCAAACCAACAAAAAAACAGTTACTGTTCAGATCAAAATCCCCAAACCAACAAACACATTTTTTTAACACAAAAATAACTAATCCATGGATCAAAATCAAACGAGTTTGAAACCAAAACAAGTAATCCATGAATCAAAATCAAAATTTATAAACACCAGAAGAATAAAAACCAAACTAAAATCAATAGTATTGAAATTTATTACCTATAAACGTCATTCTTTTTTTTTTGAAACAATAATCAATGGTATTGAAAAATAATTAATCTTTTGGCAACATTCTTAATTCTGGAAAAAATAAAACCAATTGTGAAGAACGAAAATCAAAGTAAATGACAATTAAAAATCAAAACCAACTTATTATTGACAGGATCTTGATTCTTCGACAGTAACTTGGTTCTTCGATTTCTTTTAAGAAATTAACATGTAAAGTTGAATTAGGGGTGTAAAAAAGAAAAAAAAACTCGAACCCATAAAAAAAAGGATGAAAAACCTTGATCATTCTTGTCCTCGTCAGTAGGGAACTCGTTGTGAATGACGTTCCCGTCAGTGGGGATCTTGAAATGGAGGTTTTGAAATGGTGGATCTTGAAACCGAAATGAAGTTCATGGAAATGGATCTTGGGTAGAACTTGAAACAGATATGAAGTTAATGGAAAATGGAGGTTTTGAAAGGGTGGATCTTGAAACACAGAGATGAAGTTAATGAAAAAATGAAGGTTTTGAATGGTGGATCTTGGGTTTTGAAAGTAGATTTGGATGTGATGGGTATTAATTATTGTCAAATCAAATAGAGGAAGATATCTAAGATAGATGTGAAAATACCATAATGCCCTCAAGGACAAAAAGAATATGATATTTACTATGGACACGTGGCAAAATCTAGACCATGCATTGGGTTTGCAAAGTTTTCTTAAATTCAAGGGTTTTTTATAGAGCATTACCCTATATAGGGTTATATATGTTAACAGATTGTAATATATATGCATAGACTATGCATTGTGGAGCCGTGAGCCTGGAGCGCTTGCCACGCGGCTGCCACGGTGGCTCGCGGACACCAGCACAACCGAGCTTCAGTAGGGATGCGGCAAAGGCGTGAGGGTGGTGGCAGGCACTATTGGGCAAAAATGTGGGTGTTTTGACGCGCTATTGGTGAAGTTCAAGTGAGGGGGGTGCGAGTGGGCAAAATGATGAGTATGCGTCTAGTCAGCGCCATGTGCGCATTATTAGAGGATGAATTTGGGTTGTGACACATAATCTTAGCGTAATTATCATAACACATAGAAAGGATGACGCAAGTGATGATGGTGTATATGCCCTAATAAATATGTGACTATTTTCTAAAAATAAGATTATAAATACTTTCTTCTCATATAAAAGAATATTTTGAATATTTAAAAATAGTTAGAATTATACAATTAATGTCTTGTTGAAAACTAAAACCACCCAAAATAGCAACTAAAATAATATATAGTTAAGTAATTCTTTGACTATTTGATCATAAAACAGACAAAAGAAGGTAACAATCACGATTCTTAAAGTAGAGTAGAGATCTAAGAACTATGATCCGATGACTAAAAGGTGAACCCGTAATCCCTATAGCTCCTGATTATTCATTCTCACAAACCCTATGAATATTATAAACCATGAAAACCATATAATTCTACTGTGGGATCTTGAAGCCGGACTTTGATAAGGACTCTGACCCATTCACGACGTTTTTCATAAAAATAATATTATGTGGGCTTTTGCGGCAATAAAAAAACCAACATGATTATAGCATCCATAGGTTAACATATGACAACCAAATAAAAGAATGAAAGACGAGAGACAATGGAAGAAGCCACGTCTCCGTATAATCAATGTGCATATGCAATCTTCTGACCCCACACCACACCATCCATATCAGTAACATGATTCATAACAAATTGCGTCTCAACTTAACGTGTAGCATTTTCATGTATTCGTGTTTATTTTTTTTTTAAACTGCAAAACTTCTTTATATAAGTAAAGAAAACGGGATAGCAAAAAGCTAAGACCCGACAATTACAATATTACGTCATGAATATTAAAATCAAACCATCTATCGCATTCTAAGTTACAAAATTTAGAATGATTTCTAATCCATAAAATCAAACCTTTTGTGATGGTTTTGGCCGTAGCAAATATCTGCTTTTTAGTAGTGTCGAAAGGAAACCAAATTTTAATTATTAAAGGTTATTAGCAATTAATTAAGTATAAAATAATTTTCATTAATAGGCTTTCACCCTCTTTAACTAGATACCAATATAATTATCATATCTGTGGACAAATGAGCATGTCACACCTATTATTAACCATTCAAATAAATGAGAATTTGGATGAATATATATATCAAAACATAATAAATGGGAACAGTTGTGTAAGGCTATGGAGTATGGTCACTATCGTCACATGCATAACACCGCGCCGCCTAGGCGTAGTTCATAGTTGTGAAATGTCCGTGTGAAGATAGTCAATGTTTTCTCTTACAAGTTGATTTTTTGTTATTTTTTTTTAATAATATCATTTATCATTTAATTTGATTTTTCTTTAATAACTTATGTCTTTTAACTTTTTAAAACAAATCTAACTTATTTTTATGAATATTTCGATATATATTTTGTTGAAAGCCAAGTTAGTTTCACATTATAAAGTGTTTCATAGTCTCGTAAAATGCTTTGCATGTTTCTGGACCGGTAACTTTGGTAGGATATGCACAATGATAATGAATAGATATTTATTTATTTTTTTGGTATTTTACATTTGTGGCTTTTTCAATTTGAAGTGATATATTTTTTTATATTTTATTAATATTAAACTTTTTAAATAATATTAATTTTATTTTAATATTATTTCACGTTTATATTGTTTAAAAATATAATAATATTATTTGTATTCAAAAAATATAAAAAAATGGTTAGACTAGTGGTTCGGATGCACATTACCTATATCTTAAAGATAAAAATCGGTGGACCTTTGTATTTTAAGTCCTCAACTTTTACAAAAATACACATTTAGCCTCTATACATTTATCTCATTTCAATTTTTATACATTACAAATAGTGGTTAACATGCCCCGCGTTGCGGGTGTGATGGTCCTAAACAGTGCTAAATAGTAAGCAAACGACGATCAAAACTGGAAAAAATCATAAAACAAAAATACGAATTTATAGTGCCATGTGATGTAAAACATAAGCAAAGACAAACACGAACTTATACCACGAGCTAGCTAGCGTAAAACATAGACAAATCCAAATTTTTACTGAGAAAGCTTAACTTAAAGACCCAAACGACGGCTAATATAAGGTTTTTAGTAAGGAAGTCATAAAACCGTGTAAAGTTGTAAGCAAACGACAACTAATATAAGATTTTTAGAAAACCATGGTAAAAGTGACAACTTTGAAACTTAAAAGGAAATGAAAGAAAACTTTTAATATAAGACCACAATAAGATATTTAGAAAACGACGGTAAAAGTGACAACTTTGAAACTTAAAAGGAAATGAAAGAAAACTTTTAATATAAGACCACAAAAATGAGGGATCAAAGCTGACTACCAAAAAATTTTGATGGTCAAAATGTAAAAAAAAAAACTACAATTTTTTTTTGAGTAATCTGCTGAAATGGTCCCTGAGGTTTGGTCACTGTATTCCAAAACTCAAACTTTTTGAATCTAGGTCCATGTGGTTTCAATTTAATTGTCATTTTCATCTAAAATCAAAATCTAGTCAAATTTTTTAGTTAACATCCAGTTTTTTTTCCTTCCTTTTAATGAAAGACAAAATGGTCTTTTAACGTTTGATTGTAACAAATTAAGAAAATCTAACCATTTTACCCTTAATTAAAATGGAAAAAAGACAAAAAAAACTGAATATTAACTGAAAAATCTAACTAGATTTTGTTTTGGATGAAAATAGTAACAAAATTGAAAACACATGGACCCAGATTCAAAAGGTTTGAGTTTTGAACTAAAATGACAAAAGTGACCAAACTTCAGAGACCATTTTGGTAGTTTATTATTATTATTATTATTATTATTATTATTATTATTATTATTATTATTATTTTGGTGGTGGACCATGCATTTGTTACCTATGTCTACGCCTCTACCGCATTGGCACTTGAGGAAAATTTTCATGATGCCTTGTTAATTGACTGGCATTTTTGTAATTAATTTGTAAAAGAAGGGTATTTTGAGTATTGTCCTTAAGAACATACTCTAAATGAATGTTATATATAGTAATTTCAACCCTTATATTTTTTTACTTTCTAATTCCTTATACTTTTATTTCTTTCACTTTACACTCTTAAACTAGGTAACTTACACATTCACTTCTAACTTCTAGTAATTGAAAACTTTGATCCGCCAACTTTTTCTACTTAATAACTTGACGTGTCATTTTATTTGAATTGCTTTTATGACTTTAGACCATAGCGTGACACATTAAATTGCTATTTTTTTTATCTATGTCTAACCATGTTAATGTGTAAATTACTTCTACGACTTTACACAGTTGTCTAAAATATTGTTACTACTTTACACCGCAATGAGCGGGACATATATATATATATATATATATATATATATATATAGGGGAGGGTTTAAATGAGAACGCTAAATATCGTGAGAACCGTGAGAACAAATGAAAAAACCACGAGAACTTGGTCAAAAACAATTCAAATTCAAAATTTCTTTTTACACTTATCATTATTATTCGAATACAATGTTAGAAATTAAATTTACACGTTTAAATTTACGCGAATTCGTAAATAAAGAAAATTTACACATGTGTAAGTTTGCCATTTACACATGTGTAAATCTGTTATGTTTACACATGTGTAAAAAAACTAAAAAGAGTGATTTTGAAAGAAGAAATGAATTAATTGACGTTGTAAATTCTTTTCTTGATGTTGTATCTTAATTACAATGAGGTTTGTATTAAAAAAATTGGTTTTGATTGATTTTTTCATTCGTTCTCACGGTTCTCGCAATATTAGCGTTCTCAAGATAACTCTCCCCTATATATATATATATATATATATATATATATATATATATATAGGGGAGGGTTTAAATGAGAACGCTAAATATTGCGAGAACCGTGAGAACAAATGAAAAAACCGCAAAAACTTGGTCAAAAACGAATCAAATTCAAAAAAAATTTCTACACTTATCATTATTATTCGAATACAATGTTAGAAATTTAATTTACACGTTTAAATTTACGTGAATTCGTAAATAAGGAAAATTTACACATGTGTAAATTTGCCATTTACACATGTGTAGATCTGTTATATTTACACATGTGTAAAAAATCTAAAAATAGTGATTTTGAAAGGAGAAATGGATTATTTGATGTTATAAATTCTTTTTTTGATGTTGTATCTTAATTACAATGAGGTTTGTATTAAAAAAATTGGTTTTGATTGGTGTTCTCATTCGTTCTCACGGTTCTCGCAATATTTAGCGTTCTCAAGATAACCCTCCCCTATATATATATATATATATATATATATATATATATATATATAGAGAGAGAGAGAGAGAGGATCCTTAATCTATATATATATATATATATATATATATATAGTGGATGGTTCAAATGAGAATAATTTTTTTTGTAAGAAGAAAAAAAGAAGAAGTTTCAACCAATAAGAATGCTTCATTTTACATAATTTAATATTTGTATTTAATTTTAATATAAGGGTATATTGGTAAATTTACATAAATCATTAATGTGTATTCTTCCCCTTTAATAACTACCTAAATTAAATTTGTAACTCCTTTTCAAAATATATACTTTTTTCAAATTAAAAAAAAACAACTTAATTTAAAGTGTAGAATAAATCACGAGTTGTGTAGGATATATTTCGAGATGTGTAGGATAAATTTCGAGTATGTGGGATAAAATTCTATAATGTGTATGGTATATGTAGTAAAATTTTGACATGTGTAGGTTTTGTAGATTATATGTAGGATAATTAATAATTAGTTGACTAATTAATTAAAGAGAGAAAAATTAATGATATGAGTTATAAATTAAATAGCATTTTACTAATATGTTTTTTCTTCTTTTTCTTCTCACATTAAATTTCTTCTCAAATAAACCTTCCTATATATATATATATATACCTATAGGGTGGGGTTCTAGAGTGAACACTAGTGCATTTGTGATCTGAGTGAAAAAATCTTTGCCATTCATTTATATCATCAAATCTTAAAATACATTAGTATAACAACCCTCCTAAAATATTTCCGACACCCCTAAAATAATTAGAATGTCCCTATACACCTAAAATACACCCGTATACGAGAACAGACCCTAAATACCTTTGTTTTTATAAAAATTAAATAAAAATCAAAGTTTTGGATCTCTGGCGGGCCGAGAAGACCTAGCCCTGGTCTTACGCGGGCCGCGAGCGAAGAGACATGCGGCATAACCCGGAAGCCGCTACGTGTCAACACGTGTCGAAGCTAGATCGGTGACCGGGCCAAGCTAGGGCCTACCCGGCCTACGTCGCGGGCAGTGAAGGCTTCGACTTCAGCTTACGCGGGGCGCGAGGACCCCCTGTTCCAGCCCTATAAATTGGATTTCGACGTTCATTTGCAATCCGTTCATCACACACTTTTCTCTCTAAATTTCTGTAGTGTAGAAGTAATACCCGGGCATTATACCCACTAAATTAGCGAAGCTCTGCCGCGTTGTAAGTATTTTAACCCCCAGTTACGTATTAGATACGCTGCCCGATTAATCTAGCGCTCCGTAACGGCTGTCGAGGTTCTGCCCGACGTAGTCGTTGGAGTTCTGTCCCGGGGAGGGTATGACTAATGTAAATATTGGGTTATTATACTATCGCGTGAACATTGTTTAATTTATTAGATTATAACCAGGAAACCACAGGAAAAAGTCTAAATTACCAATGTGAGTAATCTCCTTTTTGTAAACCTTTTTGCAAACTGTTTTTAGAAAACCTTAATTATTTTAAATTATAATTAGAAGTGATTGAGTCTTTGTAATTCTTCAATTGCTGCCGGTATGTTGGGGTTTTGTATAGAAAATGTGGAACACGTTACCATTGGACAACGAGATAGCCAATGAGTAATATGACCCACCAGTCATGGATTGACAATACTGAATGAGTAATTGTGTAGATATAAACATTGTAATCGCTCTCAATACTGTTAAAGGATAAAATACTTCTTGATTAAATTAGGATTCACTCACCAGTATCTCCCACTGACAAATGTTTTTAAAACGCGTTTCAGGTAACAAAATGTGAAAGCCAAAGTAGAAGCCAGCTGGAGAGCACTGAAGGCTTGGAAAATGTGGCAATAAAAGTTACCTAAATAAAGAAAGATGTTTTATTCAATAAAATAGGGTTTATCCCTATAAACATGTTGTAATAAAAACTTGGGAATTTCCCCTGTGTTTACTAAAATGAAAATGTGGTATTTTACTCTGATAAAATATTTTCTAACTACGGTCCTGATGTAAATTCCGCTGCCAAATAATGATAAATACCGATACCACCATCTCTGAGTAGGCCGCGGCCGCCCGCCTCCCGAAGCAGGGGTCGGGGGTTGCGACACAAGGTGGTATCAGAGTTACAGCCACTAATCTCAGCCAAAGAAGTGTTCAGCTGACATTGAAATTGTTAATTTTGTTAGGAAATAATTAATAAGACTATGTGCATACGTGTAGATTATTATTTTGTGTTATTTAACAATTTGTTAGTTTACAGTATGAGTGACCAAGAACCTTCGAACGCTTACCGTCAACTGTCCAGTTCACCTAGGGACGAAGGAACCTCTTCTCAGCCAACCCACTCGGGGTATTCGGCTAATACCGAAGAAGGGATTTTCGTGTTCAAAGCACAATCTGAGGAGCCATTCCCTCCTAAGAAGAGAGGATGGTTCAGCAGAGGAGCTCATGAATGTAGAAAAAGGATGAGAAAATTGCAACAACAGCGGGCCTTAACAGCGGCCAATAGAGAAATGAATGTTCAAACCCAGGATATACTCACTAGAAGATTAACAAATTTTCATATCTTAGCTACTACAGCTGCAGACCCGAATTTGGAACAACTCATAGCACCCCAGCCGTTACCACTATTTCCCACACAACCTATGGAAATTGAGCCAAACCTAGTAGACCAAATTCCAGCACCTTCTTTTGACCCAGCCGAGATTCCTAGAGTACCAGCACCCCATCCTCCAGACTATGACCCATGGTTTGACGACCATAGGGATTACCAACAACTTTACCCAATAGAGGAACCCATGAAAAACTCAGTAGCACCTTACCCAAACTTGGATCCTCTAGACCCATATTATGACAATGACCAATATATCAGGGAGATTCTAGAGAACCCATACCCACGAGAAGAACCAATGCCCCAATACCCTGAACCAATACCAGCACCCGCACCACCCATGAGTACTGAGAATGTGCAAGAACCCCGCACCTTTGTTGAGGAGATATTAGAAGGAAGTGAGAGAATGAGACAGATAGGTGAGAGGCTCGTCTGGAAGTATGACGAGCGTAACATGCAGTTTTGGATGGACCCCCATTAAGTAGTAATATATATATATATATATATATATATATATGTTTGTATGATGAAAAAAAGATAGATAATCCTATAGCTACTGATGCCTTCTAGTATTGTATTTTAATTTCCAATTATGGTTTGTACTAGACACACACACACACACATATATAAATATATATATATATATATATATATATATATATATATATATATATATATATATATATAGTAAAGGTCGCAAGGTTCGACGATTTTGGATCAATATGTGTTGGTGCATGTTTGTGACAACAGCTTAGATTTGGTCTTTGGATATCTTGTAATTAGTTAAACGATAAACAGTTAGTGGGTTTAGCTTTGTAATAGTTAGTTGTAATGTTTGGGCTAACCAAACCCATACTTATGGGGATGTGGGACGAATTGGGCTTGTCCAATTCGCAGTCCATGATGTTTAACCAAGCCCAAGTAGTAACCTTGTGTTATATAAACAAGGTTAGGCTTTAGGGTTTAGGTTAATCAGCCAAAACAGTTTGAGAGAGCAATTTCGTGAGAGTATTAGTGCTTGGACGAAATTGGTGTTGGTTAGGGTTTGATTGATTGTAAAACGTTTGTTTGGATAATCAATAGAAAACCCAGGTTGAAAGTGAATTGCTATTTTCTGTTTCCTACACGTTTTCTGCTATATTCTGATCAAGAGGATTCCGCACTCTTGATTGGAAAGACAATTCTGTGAAAGATCCATACGAATAGGGGACCTACAATTGGTATCAGAGCATTAGGCTCTTGAAGGCTCGGTTCAGAATTGTTCTTGGCAGAAACAGGGAGTTTTCGAAATTTTTGAAAAATTAGGGTTTTTTAAATTTTCGAATTTCTCTGTTGGTTTGATAAAATTTTCGGATTTTTGGCTGTTTTGATCTTCTGGTTTGTTTGTTTGGTGTTTTGCAGGAAGAGTTTTTGGATTTCTGGAAAGTTTTGGTTGATTCTGGAAGAGTTTTTGGCTGAATTTCTTGAAGATTCGAAAGCTGTTCTTCGTGTTCTTCATTAAGTTCATAAGAATTTTGTAAAAAGCTTGCTGATTTGCTGTTTTGATTTTGCAGATTTGTGTTGGAGAATCTTCAGAATTTCGGAAAGATTAAGTTTCCAATTTTCAGAACCAGCGAATTTGGGAGACCAGCGAAATTAAGTGAGACCAGCATATTTATCGGCGACGTTAAATCCAAAGGCGACTTTGGTAACCGTGTGATTGTCCACAGCGAAATCATCACGGTTTCAGCGACTTCACTAGTCGTCGTAATAGCGAAAATACACAGCGAATTTGACCAGCGAACTTGACCTGCGAACTTGAACTTTCAAGCGAAATAGACCAGCGAATTTGATCTTCTGACCAGCGAAATTAACAGCTTCCCAGCGAAATTATCAGCAAATTTAAGGATCAGCAAATTTAAAGTGGTGGAATTTCAGTTGGCAAGCGTCGATAAAATTTCAGTGTTTTGCAAATAGAAATTGATCCGTAGCTCGTTAGACAGAACCGTTTGCACCGTTGTATTCCTGGAAAATCCCGAATACGGTTTTTGACATTATATATCATTAGACTCGTCTTTTCGATACGATTCTAACGGTGTAATTTGGTAACCACTATCTTCGAAAATTTTTTGTACGGTTTTAACAGTCTGATTAAGTTAAAATGTCGAACATGTCTAAATTGAACGAACTCTTAAGAATGGAACATGAGGTAGGCACAACGAACAAACCACCTAAGATGATGAAGGTGGAGAACTACTTGACATGGAAGGATCGGTTTCAATCCTTTATTGAGTACCAGGACACTCGTATGTGGATATGTATAGACGATGGGTATGCGAACCCAACTCATGACTTTGAGGGAAGACAACGTGTAACTGCTTATGTTGATATGGATGCTGAACAGAAGAAAATGTATGAGGCTGAAAAGAGAGCCTTGGCAGCCATTAAAATGTCTTTACCTGATGGCATCAAACATACCTTTAAGAAGTACACTACTTCAAAGGAAATGTGGGATGCACTAGAGAAGAGATATGAGGGTAATCCTGATGTCAAGAAGAACAAAGTTGATCTACTGAAGAAGCAGTTTGCTGTGTTCAAGTACATGAAAAATGAGTCACTTGAAGACGTCATTACTCGATACTATCATTTGATGTCAGAATTGGACAATTATGACATAGATTGCTATACTGACATAGAGAAAAATGACAAGCTGCTGGATGCTCTACCTGCTAAATGGGATATCTACACTCTCATGATAAAAGGAGAAGCAGATTATGACACAAAGGAGCTAGAAGAAGTGGTTGGAAAGCTAAGAGCTTATGAGCTCAACATGAAGAAGAAGGACACTGGATATGATCAGGTTCAAGATCCAGGGATCTACAATGGGCTTACATCTTCTTCATCTCATGATGCTTCTAGCGACTCAGCCACTGCTTTTCTCTCACATGAAAATGAGCAGGTCACAGTAAATGATGATGGTGATGTGTGTTTTGTAGCTGCTTCAGGTGGATCAACAGGAGCTAAGAGAACATCTGGTTCTAAGCAGAGTAGTGGTGTTAAGTCGATGCCAATGAGTGTGAAGTCTGCTGAAGAGCATCTTGCTCTACTTGCTTCATTTGTTGCTTCATATGAAAACTACATTCAGGGGAAGATATCTGATCCTGCCACTTTAGATGAAGATTACGATCAGATTGACCCTGATGATCTTGAAGATATGGATTTGCAGTGGCAAATGGCCATGATTACTAGAAGAGTGAAGAGGTTTATGAACCGAACTGGAAGAAAGTTTATAGGAAAGACTGTTGGTTTTGATAAGACCAAAGTGAGATGCTTCAACTGTCAAAGTTATGGGCATTTCGCCAGGGAATGTCAAAAACAAAAGCAGGATACTTCGAGTCAGAGTTCAAACAATAGAAATGTTTCAAACAACTCTAACTCGAGAGCGCTGATCTCTACTGCTAGAGAAGGTTCATATGACTGGAGTGTTCACTTGGAGAATGATGACAATGTCACTCAGGCGTTCATGGCAGAGATAACGCAAATTGATGATGGTGAAGCTACAGTAGATGATGTTAAAGTTGAGAAGAAAAATGATGCTGAGGCAGAGGTGAAGATAGAGAATAAAGCTGAAGAAAAGAAGGTTGATCAGACAACAGTTGCTGAAAAGGAAACGCAAAAGTCTGACCAGGAACGGGAAGCTGAAGAAAAGGATGCTAAGTATAAAAGAATGGAAGCTCAGCTTGCGGCTCTAATGGCCAACCTTGACAAACAAACAGGAGAGGTAAAGTCTAATTCTGTGTGTTTAAAATGTCGTGAATTACAGGGTGAAGTTGATAGGTTGTCCACACAAAACCAAAGTCTGGTGGGCGAGATGTCTACCATAAAAGAAGCAAACTTTTTTGCTAAAAGAAACGAATCGTCATACTTGAAGAAAATAAAAGGTTATGAAACTAAAATTGAAGCTGTAACCTGTAAACTAAATGAAAAACTTCAAGTCATAAACTTAGCTCATGACATGATGGCTGAGAAAACAAAAGAGATTTCTGATAAATGCAAAGAGTTGTCAGATGCACAACTAAGAATTGTTGAACTTGAAAAGAAATTAGGTCAATTCAGGGACTCTACTTTTGTTATGAAACACATGATGGGTGGCTTGAAGAAAAGTAATGACAAAACCAGTGTGGGATTTCATGGTTTCAATGAAGTTCCACCTCCTGTTAGTCATGACTATTCTTTCTTGCCTAATGAAGATGAGCTCATGGACTTTGGGTCAACATTGCCAAGTAGTTCCACGTCACGT
Organism: Helianthus tuberosus; assembly: GCA_030545235.1. Classification (NCBI taxonomy): domain Eukaryota; kingdom Viridiplantae; phylum Streptophyta; class Magnoliopsida; order Asterales; family Asteraceae; genus Helianthus; species Helianthus tuberosus. The sequence continues at coordinate 107,490,248 of CM060433.1, read as the reverse complement.
CAAGGAAATGTGTTTGAGAATGCTGATGCTAAGAAGGATAATAACAGCAAACCTGTTTTGAAAAAGAATACATCACATCCTAAAAATAACAATCCAACTTTTGTTAAAAAGGTTAATTTTGTTCAAGGAAGTGACATGAAAAACGAAACAACTGTTATTGAAAATGAATCTAATATAGAGTTTGCTAAAAACAAGAACATAGAAAATTCTGAAATTAAGCAAACTGAACCAAATCCTTCTAAGGCATCATCAGAAGAAAAACCCGAATCTAGTTCTAAGGCTTCAGAAAAGAAGTCTTCGAAAAAGAAATCGTGCTTCAAATGTCACACCAAGGGACATGTAGCTAGTTGTTGTCCTAACAAAAAGAGTGAAGCACAAGTGAGTGAGGAGAAGAGAGAGAAGTCACCAGAGAATAGTGGTGATAAACAGGAGAAAGTTGCAAATTCTCCAAAGAAATCTGCTGCTAAGCAACCAGAGAATGTTGCTGTTGGTGAAGATAAGGCTGAAAAAGGAACTCCACAAGTTCCTCGTTTTCAAAGAAATCAACCAAGGTTTCAGCCTAGATCTCCACCAGGCAGATTTGAGAGACCTAGAAGCAGTTCACCAAGAATGAACAATTATAATGCTAATAATTTCAGAAGTCAAGGTCAATATCAAAATCGATACCAAAATAATGGTGGTCGAACTTTTTATAACAATGGCTTTAGAAATTACAACAATAATGCTTCTTGGAATCAAAATTCAAGATACCCAAATCAAAATTTCCAAAGGTCAAATAGTCCAAATACGTATAGGAACCCTCAGGACCAAAGACCTAGTGGAAATCAAAATCAAATTCCATCAACAGGTCTGAGATCCAAGACTCCAGTTAGGAGTAATGGATATTGGATGGATGTTCCAGTGGTTAGTGAATTTGGACGACCCAAGACCATTAAGGCTTGGGTCCCCCAATCTAACTAATTTTTTGGTTGGTGTGTGCAGGAGCTGCTAAGGAGGATTATCAACTTGTGGTATGTTGATAGTGGCTGCTCCAGGCACATGACGGGGGATGCGAGATTGTTGACTGAATTTGAAGATTTTGATGGTGGAAAGGTGAATTTTGCGGGTGCTAAAGGTGGTAGAATTACAGGACGAGGAAAGGTGACCAATGGGAAGATCACACTGGACAAAGTGAACTATGTGGAGCAGCTTAAACACAATCTGATGAGCGTGTCACAAGTCTGCGACAAGGGTCACTCGGTCCATTTTACCAAGAATGAAGCATTAGTGTTGAAACCAGGTTTGAAGATTCCGGACGATTGGATAGTGATGCGAGCGCCAAGGAGAAATGACACTTATGTTATGGACATGGGTGCTAAGGATCCAACTGCTGTGGTGGCGTGTTTACTATCAAAAGCATCTGAAGCTGAATCGATGTTGTGGCACAGACGCATGGCCCATATTCACTATCGAAAAATGAATTACCTTGTTAAAAATGAGCTAGTGAAAGGGGTTCCAATGCAGAGGTTTCACGTGGAAGATAAATGTCTTCCATGTCAAAAGGGAAAACAACACAAGAAACCTCATAAGTCTAAAACAGTAAATTCCATAGATGCCCCTTATGAATTACTTCACATGGATTTATTCGGTCCAGTGAACGTGAGGAGCATAGGTGGAAAGTACTATTGTTTAGTTGTCACTGATGATTATTCACGATATTCATGGGTTTTCTTTTTAGGTACAAAAGATGAGACAGCAGAGATGCTGATAGATCTTTTTACGAAATTGGAAAACGTTCATGATGCAAGGATCAAGAGGATAAGGAGTGATAATGGCACGGAGTTCAAGAATCGAGTTCTGGATCTCTACTGTCTTCGAAAAGGAATTGAACATCAATATTCTGCTCCTTATACACCTCAACAAAATGGAGTTGCTGAGAGGAAAAACAGGACGTTGATTGAAGCCGCTAGGACGATGCTTTCAGATTCAAAGCTACCAGTTCTTTTCTGGGGAGAGGCTGTGAATACAGCTTGCTATGTCCTAAACAAAGTTTTGACTGTTAAACGTTTTAACAAAACATGTCATGAATTAATGTTTAACAAGAAACCAAACTTAGAAGGCTTTGAACCATTTGGATTACCCTGCACCATTGTGCGTAATAAAGATAAACAAAAATTCGGTGAGGTGGCTGACGAAGGCTACTTTCTAGGTTATGTACCTGGCGCACCGAATAAAAGGGTTTTTAATCTAAAAACTGGTAAAATTGAGGTTGTCTTTAATGTTGAAATTACTTCATACAAACCTCAACAATCAACGAGTGGTCCTGCTATATTATATGATTATGAAAGCACTTTTAAATCATTTAATATTCCTGAGTTTCCAAATGCAGATGATTCTCAGTTGATTCAAACAATGATTGGTGGAGACGATGAAGGCGAGTTCATGCCTAGATCGAATGTTGATATGACAGATGCTCCAGAAACTTCCCAAAGTGCGGCTGATCCTGATTCAAGTGATAGTGACTCTGAACCCATTGAGGGGGAGGATTTCATTAATCCATTTGCAGATCAGAACATTCAGGGGGAGGTTGGATCAAACCTGGGTGATAATTTAGAAGTGGATGATGTTGCTACTACACGAGCAAATAGGGATCATCCAGTTGACATGATACTTGGAGATCCTAATGCAGGTGTTCAGACGAGAAGAAGCATAGCAGCGAATTCTGGTTTATTTGTGTCGATTGAGAAGACTGGGATTGTGAATGAGTGCTTGTATAGCTGTTTTATTTCCCAAGAGGAGCCTAAAAACATTCACATGGCTCTTAAAGATAATTCATGGGTTGAAGCTATGCAAGAGGAATTGGCCCAGTTTGCTAAGTTGAAGGTTTGGGAGTTGGTTGACCTTCCTAAAGGTGAAAGAGAGATAGGCACTAAGTGGGTGTTTAAGTGCAAGAAGGATGACAGAGGGATAGTGACGCGAAACAAGGCTCGATTGGTGGTAAAAGGTTTCAATCAGCAAGAAGGGATTGATTACAATGAAGTGTTTGCACCAGTGGCAAGGTTGGAGGCAATTCGTTTGTTTCTAGCTTTCGCAACATTCAAGGGCTTTAAAGTTTACCAACTAGACGTGAAGAGTGCATTTCTTTACGGGAAAGTCCAACAAGTGGTGTATGTCTCACAACCAGATGGGTTCGTTGATCCAGATTATCCAGATCGAGTGTACAAACTTGATAAGGCTTTGTATGGGTTACATCAAGCTCCCAGGGCGTGGTACGAGACACTGTCTACCCATCTGATTAAGAATGGTTTTGAAAGATGTCAGATTGACAGTACACTGTTCATCAAGAGGAAGAAGGAAGATTTTCTGCTGGTACAGGTGTATGTGGATGACATCATCTTTGGGTCATCTAATGAAGATATGTGTAAAGAGTTTGAGCAGGTGATGAAGAGCAAGTTCGAAATGAGTGCTATGGGTGAGCTGTCTTACTTTCTGGGATTACAAGTTGAACAGAAGGAGGATGGGATGTTTATTCATCAAACAAAGTATGTGTATGACATTTTGAGTCGGTTCAAAATGAATGATTGCTCTACTTTCAACACACCCATATGTGAAAATCACAATCTTGGCCCAGATCATGAAAGTACTGAAGACGTTGATCCAACTCAATACAGGGCGATGATTGGTTCTCTAATGTACTTGACTGCTTCAAGACCTGACATCATGTTTGCAGTATGCTTGTGTGCCAGATATCAGGCTAATCCAAAAGAGTCACACATGAAAGCAGTGAAGCGTATTCTTCGTTACTTGAAGGGGAAACCTAAACTTGGGTTGTGGTATCCAGCTGATAGTGATTTGAATTTTGTCGCTTACACTGACTCAGACTTTGGAGGATGCAAGTCGAACAGGAAGTCTACAACAGGTGGTTGTCAGTTCTTAGGAGGCAGGATCGTGTCTTGGCAATGCAAGAAGCAATCCTGTGTGTCTACATCTACGTGTGAAGCTGAATATATTGCTGCGGGTAGCTGCTGCTCTCAGGTTCTCTGGATTCAACAGCAGATGCGCGATTACGGTTTGGATTTCACTCGTACTCCTATTATGATAGACAATAATGCCACAATTTCAATAACTAATAATCCCGTGAAACACAGTCGCACAAAACATATTGACATACGTCATCATTTTATACGGGATTGTGCTGAAAAACGACTAATTGAATTACATCGAGTCGACACCGAAGATAACCTGGCAGATCTTTATACTAAAGCTTTTGACAGGGCTCGCTTTGAACACTTAGTCGAACTCAACGGGATGAGGAATCCTGAATAACTGGTTTTTCATAAGAATTTTGTAAATAGTTTACTGTTTTTCTTAAAAAATCAAAAATACAAAAACATTGAAAAATCAAAAACATAAAAAAATAGAAAATAAAAAATGAGTTATCACTGTGTGAAAAAGGAGAAATGATAGTACATCGGCAAGTTAGACTGTCACACTGAAAATAAATTAAAATGCTTAAGTGTGATAACAGCTTCATCATATGATGTACCAGTAGGCAAAAAGCATGAAATAATCAACTTACCAATGTGATATAAACTTAAATGAATTGTGTATGAGTGGGGAACACATCAGTGGTGTATGGTTTAATGACCTTAAATCTTGCGTTGATAGATTGCCAAAATCTGAAGTTTTGGGTCTTTATACTGTTATTTCATCTGGGGATATCTTGACTGTCTTTCTGTTCAGAACTAAAATTGTACATGACCCCAGGAAAGAAAGTCACTTGGAATTAGCTCATTTCTATTTGAATGTCTGTATGTTGTCCCGATACACACAATTTTGATCTGATTCTGAAATCTTCTCTGAAAAAAGTCGTGTACCTCCTTTGCTGCATCCAGATATATGCTGACCTGGAGGTTCTAGGGAACGACAGCTTCTGCTGCATCCAGATACATGCTGACCTAGCTGTACGTTGTCGCGCTATAGATCTAATACACCCGAAAGAGGCCCTCAAGTGCCCAAATGAAACGCAAGAAACCTATATCAAACTGAGAAAAACTCATTTGATCTGTATATTATACCATCTCTCCTAAAGATCTATTCTGTTCTCTTCTCAACCTATTCCCAGTTAAGATTTCAGAAATCTGGATTGGACTTGTGAAATATGTGGTAGGGAAGATACTTGCATGATAGAGTGTGTTGTTTATATTTCCAGGATTTGATTACTATTTATTTGGGTGTTCATTGTTAAGAAATCAAAACATGATAAAACAGATTATATGCAGACCTAGTCATTGTCAGGATATCTTAAAGGATGAATTCAGTATACTCACCTATTACGATGAATCTTTGTGCATACCTTGATCGCGGGGGTATATCCTGAAGTGGGACACACTAGTATATCAGAAATAAAATTACCTTAACGTATCATACGGTAATGGTACTTGAAATGTTCATGCATTTTGTTTAAGTGGACGAACATACTGGTAATCGTCTTGGACTGCTTTTCACGAAAAATTAAATAAAGAATTATCTAATAGTGTGAAAACAGTTTGATTGTGCTGATATGATCTTCTTACCAGTGATTCTCACAAAAATAGAGTGTTTATTGCTTTTGTTATTTACTTGCTTTCAGAAAATTTAAAAATCCAAAAATAGTGTCTTTTTCTGTTTAAAATTCTTAACGTACGGAAAACTGTTATTCTTGGAGGAATTGATACTGATAGGGGGAGACAGTGTTAGAAAGTGAGTTCAAAATTTTAAATCATGCGGGTTATAGGGTGTGTGATTAAAAAGTTTTGCGTGTTAACTAAATTGGAAAATGCTTAATCTGTGATACAGTTTAACTATCTCTTGAAAAATAATAATTTATTTAACTTTGTTGAAAAATTCTTATGGTTTCTCGAGATGTTTGTTTTATAGTATACAGATTGAAGCAGTGTGTTGCTGAGAAGTTAAAGTGATGAGTTGCTGTGAAGATGCGAGTTTGATTGGATGCATGGTAGAACCTCCTTTCTATATTGCAGACAAAGTGAAGAGTTTGAAGATTGCTATACATTTGCTGAACTGGAGTTTACTCAAACGCTAAAGTTTTTGAAGATTTGGTGATTGGATGCATCAGCTTAGGGGGAGTCTGTTGCTGACAGAAGCTGTTGAAGCTGAAGCTATCCAAAGACCAAAGACAGTGCAAGACTACATGAAGATTGCAAGATGACTGAAGACAAAGTTACTTTATGAAGCTATTGTCAAGGGGGAGTTTGTTGGTGCATGTTTGTGACAACAGCTTAGATTTGGTCTTTGGATATCTTGTAATTAGTTAAACGATAAACAGTTAGTGGGTTTAGCTTTGTAATAGTTAGTTGTAATGTTTGGGCTAACCAAACCCATACTTATGGGGATGTGGGACGAATTGGGCTTGTCCAATTCGCAGTCCATGATGTTTAACCAAGCCCAAGTAGTAACCTTGTGTTATATAAACAAGGTTAGGCTTTAGGGTTTAGGTTAATCAGCCAAAACAGTTTGAGAGAGCAATTTCGTGAGAGTATTAGTGCTTGGACGAAATTGGTGTTGGTTAGGGTTTGATTGATTGTAAAACGTTTGTTTGGATAATCAATAGAAAACCCAGGTTGAAAGTGAATTGCTATTTTCTGTTTCCTACACGTTTTCTGCTATATTCTGATCAAGAGGATTCCGCACTCTTGATTGGAAAGACAATTCTGTGAAAGATCCATACGAATAGGGGACCTACAATATGCTTGTTGTGTGATTGTTTGCATTGGATATTGTCTTGTGATATTAATACTTGGTAAATGTTTATAATCCAGATGGCCGACGCAGCAAATCAGGAAAACCAGAATAATGATAATCAAATAAATAACAGTGAAATTCGACACATTGTAACCCAAGGAATTAGAGATGCTATGCCATATATCATCCAACATATTAAAGAAGCGGAAAATAATAACATTAATAGTGGAAGTAAGCGAACTCATACTGAACCTAGTCACAGCGTAAACAATGGATCATTTCTTCAACTGCCAATTCCAAAAAGAAGAAGAACCATGTCTTATGGTTGTTCTTACAAAGAATTCTGGTCCTGCAAACCAATAAAATTCTCTGGCAATGAAGGGGCCATTGCAGCTCTACGCTGGATAGAAAAGACTGGGGCAGTCTTAAAAATAAGTAAGTGCGCAAAAGAAGATAAGATCATGTTTGATTCCAATTTATTTAAGAATGCAGCTCTAGAATGGTGGAACACTATTCTCCAATCTAGGGAAAGTGACAGGGTCTATAATATGTAGTGGAATGAATTCAAGAATATGGTAGAAAAGAAATTCTGTCATCCCAATGAAAAGGAACAGATAGCTAATAAATTCTTGAACCTTAGAATGACTGGAGTAAACAACAAGGGTTACACTACTACATTCTTTGAATATGCTAGAATAGTGCCAACCCTAGCATCACCAGAACCAGTGTTAATCTCCCGTTACATCTGGGGATTAATCAGTGAAATTAGACATGTAGTCAAGGGAGCTAGACCACAAACCATAGAAGAAGCTGTAGAACTAGCAAATACCTTGACTGACGAATTAGTGCGTACCCAAGAAGAAAACCAGAGGAAGAACCTAGCTCAAAAGCTTACCCAAGAATTTCGCTACGGTAACTCTAACCGTGGGAAAAATATAGGTTCTACCTCTACACCCTACTGTAAGCCTGTAAGATGAAGCATTCATGAAGATGCTCCACCTACTGCAATTACTACAAGATACCAGGACACAAAGAAGAAGACTGTAGGAAAAAAACCCAGTAACGGAGTATGCTTCAACTGTGGAGAAAAATGACATATCAAGCCCAACTGTCCGAAACTAGTTCCAGCCACAAACCACAAGACTACTAAGAATGCTAGACCATTTGTTTTGACAGCCGAAGAAGCAAAAATGATTCCGGACGTGATTGGCGGTACGTTTTTAGTTAATGATGTTTTTGCCAAAGTATTATTTGACTCTGGTGTGAACCAAAGTTTTATTAATACTTCATTTTGCAAACTTCTCAATCAACCATTAACTAAACTCCAACAAGAATGCCTAGTAGAAACAGCAAATGGAGAATCCATTAAGATTACTGAAATCTTGCAGGGAGCAAGAATAGAATTTTTAAATCAAAAGTTTATTGAAAATCTTTACCCAATGAATCTGGCAGGATTTGATATTGTATTAGGAATGGATTTGTTAATAGCCAATAAAGCCAGTATTCTATGTGATCAAAAGTCAATCCAAGTAAATTCACCAAAAGGTGAAAAGATCACAATCAAAGGAGATAAGCCAACTAGACCCACGCAATTCATCTCTGTGATGAAAACTGCAAGCTGTGCAAGAAAAGGGTACTAGTGTATATGATTTCCATAATTATTAACACTAAAGGAAAAGAATTAAAAGATATTCCTGTAGTATCTCAATTTTCAGACGTATTTCTAGAAGAACTACCAGGACTACCGTCGAACAGAGAAGTCGAATTCAGAATTCATCTGCTATCCGGAACAGCACCAATTGCTAAAGCACCTTACCGTTTGGCACCTACAGAAATGCAAGAGCTAAAGAAACAGTTAGGTGAACTGTTGGAGAAATGATTCATACAGCTAAGTTCATCACCATGGGGAGCACCGATCTTATTCGTCAAAAAGAAAGACGGGTCAATGCGAATGTGCATTGATTACCGTGAATTGAACAAAGTCACGATTAAAAATCGGTACCCATTACCGAGAATCGATGATCTATTTGATCAATTGCAAGGATCTTGATTCTTTTCTAAAATCGACTTACGTTCAGGATATCATCAATTAAAGGTACAGGAAGAGGACATTCCTAAGACCACTTTCAGAACAAGGTATGGCCATTATGAATTTACTGTCATGCCATTTGGTTTAACCAATGCCCCAGCCGCATTTATGGACATGATGAATCGAATATGTAAACCATATTTGGATAAATTCATAATTGTCTTTATAGATGATATTCTCATTTACTCTAAAAGCAAGGAGGAACATGCAGCGCATCTGCATGCACTTCTAAATTTGCTAAGAAAAGAAAAGCTTTATGCTAAATTTTCGAAATGCGAATTTTGGTTAGAAGAAGTGCAATTTCTTGGACATTTAGTTAACCATGAAGGAATTCATGTGGATCCCACAAAGATCGAGGCAATTACTAAATAGAAAACCCCTGAATCACCAACAGAGGTTAGAAGTTTCCTAGGACTAGCCGGTTATTATAGAAGATTTATCCAAGATTTTTCTAGAATAGCCATTCCCTTAACAAAACTAACCTATAAGTCTGTTAAGTTTGAATGGGGACCAAAACAAGAAGAAGCCTTTAGAATTCTTAAGCAAAGATTAACCAACGCACCCATACTAGCATTACCAGAAGGAACTGAAGATTTTTTAGTTATTGTGACGCTTCCAAATTAGGTTATGGATGTGTATTGATGCAACGTCAAAAGGTTATAGCCTATACCTCTAGACAACTTAAGAATCATGAAGAAAATTATACAACCCATGATTTAGAATTAGGAGCCATAAATTTTGCCCTGAAAATTTGGAGACATTATCTTTACAGTAGTAAGTTTACTATTTTCACCGATCATAAGAGTTTAAGATATGCCTTTGGGCAAAAAGAGTTAAATATGAGACAAAGACGCTGGATGGAAATTATTAGTGATTACGATTGTAGTATACAGTATCATGCAGTAAAAGCTAACGTAGTAGCCGATGCTTTAAGTCGAAAATATCATGACAAGCCAAAAAGAGTACGTTCTCTTAAATTAAATATGCAGATAGATTTAAATGAACAGATTAGGAAAGCACAGGAATAAGTAATCAAGGACGATATTGAAAAATTGAAAGAAATAATTAAGGAATTAGAACAAGGAACAAATGGAATTTGGAGATTCCATAAGAAAAGAATTTGGATACCTAAACTGGGGAACCTACGTTACCGAATATTAGAAGAAGCATATAAGTCTAAATATACGATACATCCTGGAAGCGATAAAATGTATCAAGACTTAAGAAAGAATTTCTAGTGGATAGGAATGAAAAAGGATATAGCAGCTTATGTTGCCAAGTGTCTAACTTGTTCACAGGTTAAAGCTGAACACCAGAAACCCTCAGGTTTGTTACAACAATTGGAAATGTCTGTATGGAAATGGGAATTGATAACAATGGACTTTGTTACCAAATTACCCAAGACACGAAAAGGTAATGATACAATCTGGGTGATTGTAGATAGACTAACTAAATCTGCTCATTTCTTAGCGATGAAGGAAACTTTTAGTATGGAACAACTAGCCAAGTTATATGTAAATGAGATAGTTTCATGGAATTCCTTTATCTATTGTTTCTGATAGAGATAGCCGTTTTACTTCTCATTTTTGGACAAGTTTACAAAAAGCAATGGTAACCAAGCTAAACCTAAGTACCGCTTATCATCCTCAAACGGATGGACAAAGCGAAAGGACAATTCAAACCATGGAAGATATGCTTAGAGCTTGTGTAATTGATTTCGGAGGAAATTGGGACGATCATCTACCACTAATAGAATTTTCCTACAACAACAGCTATCATACCAGTATCAATGCTGCACCATTCGAAGCACTTTATGGACGAAAGTGCCGAACCCCAGTCTGTTGGGCAGAAATTGGAGAAAAGCAATTATCTGGACCAGAGATAGTGCAAGAGACAACAGACAAGATTATTCAAGTCAAGGAACGACTAAAAGCAGCACGCGATCGATAAAAGATTTATGCTGATAACAGGCGAAAGCCATTGGAATTTCAAGTAGGAGACAAGGTATTATTAAAAGTTTCTCCTTGGAAATGAGTGGTAAGATTCATCAAAAGAGGAAAACTAAGCCCCAGGTATGTTGGACCCTTTGAGATTATTAAAAGAATAGGACCAATAGCTTACCAGCTACAACTGCCAGAGGAAATGGCAGGAATACATGATGTGTTTCATGTTTGTAATCTCAAAAAGTGTCTAGCCCTGGTCTTACGCGGGCCGCGAGCGAAGAGACATGCGGCATAACCCGGAAGCCGCCACGTGTCAACACGTGTCGAAGCTAGATCGGTGACCGGGCCAAGCTAGGGCCTACCCGGCCTACATCGCGGGCAGTGAAGGCTTCGCCTTCGGCTTACGCGGGGCGCGAGGACCCCCAGTTCCAGCCCTATAAATTGGATTTCGACGTTCATTTGCAATCCGTTCATCACACACTTTTCTCTCTAAATTTCTATAGTGTAGAAGTAATACCCGGGCATTATACCCACTAAATTAGCGAAGCTCTGCCTCGTTGTAAGTCTTTTAACCCCCAGTTACGTATTAGATACGCTGCCCGATTGATCTAGCGCTCCGTAACGGCTGTCGAGGTTCTGCCCGACGTAGTCGTTGGAGTTCTGTCTCGGGGAGGGTATGACTAATGTAAATATTGGGTTATTATACTAACGCATGCACATTGTTTAATTTACTAGATTATAACCAGGAAACCACAGGAAAAAGTCTAAATTAACAATGTGAGTAATCTCCTTTTTGTAAACCTTTTTGCAAACTGTTTTTACAAAACCATAATTATTATAATTATAATTAGCAGTGATTGAGTCTTTGTAATTCTTCAATTACTGCCGGTATGTTGGGGTTTTGTATACAAAATGTGGAACACGTTACCATTGGACAACGAGATAGCCAATGAGTAATATGACCCACCAGTCATGGATTGACAATACTGAATGGGTAATTGTGTAGATATAAACATTGTAATCGCTCTCAATACTGTTAAAGGATAAAATACTTCTTGATTAAATTGGGATTCACTCACCAGTATCTCCCACTGAAAAATGTTTTTAAAACGCATTTCAGGTAACAAAATGTGAAAGCCAAAATAGAAGCCAGCTGGAGAGCACTGGAGGCTTGGAAAATGTGGCTATAAAAGTTACCTAAATAAAGAAAGATGTTTTATTCAATAAAATAGGGTTTATCCCTATAAACATGTTGTAATACAAACTTGAGAATTTCCCCTTTGTTTACTATTATGAAAATGTGGTATTTTACTCTGATAAAATATTTCCAAACTACGGTCCTGATGTAAATTCCGCTGCCAAATAATGATAAATACCGATACCACCATCTCTGAGTAGGCCGTGGCCGCCCGCCTCCCGAGGCAGGGGATGCGACAATTAGTGTATTTTCATCATCAAATCTTGAACAAATCCTTGCAATTGAGTTATACTTGTGTAGTGATAATAAAGGGTAACACCTCGCAAAAATCATGTCCAATATAATAAAGACATGTGTTATAAACCCGGATCATGTTAAAAGATAACTGGAGGAATTAAAAGTGTAAACATGTTAATTATTACCTCTGAGTGACCTTTTAACGTTTCCAACCCTGGGTAAAACATTAATACACTCTCATGAATATCTGATAAAGATTTCATAAGCATCCGGTTAAATCTTGTGATAAATAATTCAACTTTCAAGAAATAGAATCCTATGTGCTAATCCGACAATTCTTCATCTCATGGCCTTTTTCAAAGACTCCAATCAACACTAATGCATGGCAACACTTTCAAGAGCATTCAGGCCTGATCATGTGGTCCCCTTCCTGCTGAAAGTGACTATAGATTCGAGTTTAGAAAGTTGCATGGTCAAATATAAAAAAATTCTCAAATTTTTGTCTCTGATGGAAGGCTTACGGACCGCAGAGCGTTCACCTTACGGTCCGTAAGATGGCTTAACTGGGCGATACAATTTGAATTACGGATACGGACCGTAAGGGCTTAGGCTTACGGTCCGTAAGGACTGTATCTGGGCAGTAAAATGGACAGCTGCAGGTTACAGCCCTTCCACCGCCTTTGCAAGCTAGTTTCTCGATACCAGGGACTGTGCAACTGGTTTTACTGCCCTAGGGACACCTGGGAACATCTGGTAACATCCTAGGGACACTTGCATTGATCTTAGGACTTTCAAAATCCTATATAAAGGGCCATGCTTTGAACACTTCACTTGCTCACTTCAAAAATCTAACTTGAACACTCTCAACTCACTTCTCTGGAGCATCCTGACTTTGAAGGAAGCTCCCTTAGTGAAAATATTCATGCTAAGGACTATTGTAAGTGTTCTTAGCTTCCTTAGTTAAGTTTTCATTAGCTTAATGACCGAAAGTCAAAGTTAGCGTAATTACGCTTTGACTTGGTGATTAATCACTAACGGTCCAGCCATTATGCAATTAAAAATGGCTATGTGTTGATAATTATGTAGGTGTTAAACCCTTAAAAGGGCACCTTCAAATTATCACGTTATCTCAGTCAATTGTCGGGTCAAACTTCTTAATAAAAAGTCAAACGAGTCAGTTTTTGCAAAATAATTCATAACTGATAATGCTGAAGTTATGGAACATGTTTTAACACTTAAATGACTTGGTAAATAATATAAGAACATGTTTAGGCATGTTCAACCCGACAATTCTGAGTTTAGGCTCGGTTCGCAACCGAAAGTCGCAAAAGTAGACTTTTGCTTTGACTTTCAGTTCTGACCCGATTTAGCTTAGTTTAGATATGCCTTATGGTTCCTTTAGGACCATATTATATGTTAGTATAACCCTCTGAGGTTATACAACATGGTTCCATAGAAATCCTAGTTCATTGCATGTTTTCGTTAAATGCTTAAAAGTTGACCGTTATGCCCTTTTGGTATAAAAACGAGATTTTTGAAAATGTGAGAGGACAAAAAAATCTTTATTACTGATTTATAAGCATGTCCTAAAATTTTGACATCAGTTTATGGTCTAAAATAAGAGTTATGCACGTTATCGTAAAATGAAAGCTTTTGTTAATTAAATGGTATTTTCAGTATAAATCATATTTAAACCCAATTTTTGGCACCAAACTTGCCACCTACTGTTAAGATATTATATTTAGGGATTTTTGGAAATTTTTGTTAAATTTTAACTGATCATAACATAGAGTTCTTGCATAGACTCGGTAATTGATGATAATGCCCTTTTCGCTAATAAAATGAGTTTTACACATCATTTACATGTCAAACTTTTTTCTACTAATTTTATATGTTAAATAAAATATTTTAAACAGTGGAGGCAGATCAAGATCTCAGATTTTCTTAAACAACCCAAATATCGTCAAATACCGACTTTTATGCGATTTAGGCGCATAGTATGGTTTAAAACCATATTTAACGCCTAAGACTTATTACCTACTGATATTATAAGCAAAATTTTAAACTTTAACAGTAAGTAAAAGTCTTGAACTCAGATTTCCAAATTTGACCCTTATAGCATATGTGAAATGACAAAAAATTTCACATATCTATGATATCTTACTGATATAACTTGTTAAAATAAATATTTTTACTGGTTGTTTTAGACCAGAACCTCAGATTGCTATTTAACCTCTTTTATAAACTTTAAAAAGACCAAAATACCCCTACGGGACTTAAATTGGTTTTAAATTCGTTTTGGGCATAATGGAAGATATCCTACTGATATCATAACATATTTAAAGCATATTAACTTGTGAAACCTGTACATGACTCATTTGGCTACCCATTATGCATATTCGCGTTCGGTACGGTTTATGTAACTAGTTCGCATAAATTAGCTGAAACGGGTCAAACCTTATCATTTTTACTTCAAAATCCAGAATGTATTAGTTTACCCATTTTATACAAGTCTTCATACTTGTTGGGTCTAAATCACATTCTAATCCGGTCTTCGCTTAATCTTGCGTTTTGAACCATAAACCTTTCATTAAAACTAATCGGTCTAAGTTAAAACTTAAATAAGACACGTTAGGAATCTAATAGGTTATTAAAACCTTCGTTTTAGTAAAAGCTACTTGTACTTGCTGATTTGATATACGGCTGAGAATAAGAATTACTTTTAGCCCAGGTAAATACTTTTAACTTATTTTCCGTTATACGGGCTTGGGATACGGTATTATAATAATACCGCTTGGTCGGGTATGAAATCATTTAATCGGATTGTGGTTAATAAATTGCATGACCCGTTTTAATCTATTTTGTTTGATGTAAAGCCTTTGGGGGGTTAATGACCGTGTCCTGGATATCCTTGGCTCATTCATTTGAAATGGCCACGACTTAAGCACGAGGTGTAGGCATACACCTGACAGTTGCATATGTAAAAGATATAACCACTCGTTGAGGATAAATCGCCGTGGGATTATATTAGTGGTGTGTCTATTAATCTTGTCTCGGCTCTTCTAACCGGTCCCTGAATGGACGACAAACATATAAATCTATATACAAGATTATTTTAAATAATTGTCCCAAGTTATAAAAGATATTTTGCCTTGTGCATCCAAATGAATTTTATAAATGTTTTTCAAAAAGAGTCGGTTATTTGTATTTACCAGTGTAAACTGACGTATTTTTCAAAAATACTAAGTGCAGGTACTACGCGTAATGGGCTGGAACTCCTGAGTATTAAATAAAGAGTCTTGCAAGCTTTTGATACTTAAAAATCTGTTGAACAATATTTCTTTCTGTTTTAGATCCGCCTGTGGATCCACTTACAACCGTTGTGTAATATGTTATGTTACTTTTCAAATTCGGTTTGTGATATTATTTTAGACTTCCGCTATGCATTAAACTGTGATTAATTGTCCATGATGATATCAACTACGTCACAATACTCCCCACCGGGCCCATCGGTAATACGTGGAAATATCGGGGTGTGACAGGTTGGTATCAGAGCCAACATTGAGTGAATTAAACACTAGCCTTTTGTGTTTAATCTCAATGACACAGTTTGCATATTCCTTGACTTCCGAGTCTAGGCAAAGGACATAGGATTAATCCTAATCTTAATTGTTTTGTCTTTTTTTTTTTTTTTTTTGACAGGTTCCTAAGACACAATGCCGCCACGTGTTAGAGGTAGAGGTGGAAGAGGAAAGGCCCCAGTTATGATGAGGAATGATCATGAAGCTGGGCCATCCCACCGGCGAACACCTTCAGCGACCCTTAGCTCTAGTCCCCATGAGGATTGGAGAACTTATTTAGAGCCTGCGAGACGCTCTGTCTCGCTCAGTTCCTCCCCGTCTTACCATCACTCATTTGGACCTCAACAAGACGAGGACCATAGCGATTCACACCATTCCTTAATACCTTTGCAGTGGTCGAGTTCGCACTGTGCCTTCCAGGACCCGACCCCATACTTCCAGAGCCGGTTCAACCCGAGGAACAAGGTGCAAGAACTAGAGGGTCCAAACACTTTGGGACCAGTTGACCACTATCCTGAGATGCAGGACATGGAGATGGATGAAGATCCCGATCCAAAAATGCCACCATCTGAGACGCCGACGCATCCCATCGATATATCTAGCGGATCATCATTTCATGGTTCGCCATACAGGGGCCCTGACATTTTTGTTGAAAGACGGGCCACATACAAGTGGGAGTACACTCCCCCTCACAACCCACCTCTACAGCAGCAACATGATCCCTTAGAGGACCCACACTTTAAGGCGGTTACGCCACCGCCACCGCCACCACCACCGCCAGAACAGCAACTGCCTTCGGAACCACCGAGGCGAAGAAGAACAGGTGCACGGATGTCTGTGCGCGGGGGTTTCCACTTCAGCACCCCCCAACACTCAAGCAACAACTACCCGCCGTTGTACGAAGACCCGCAAATGGGTGGGCCTTCAAACCCAGTTTCTGAGGTCGACTCTGCGCCAATCGCACCACCACTACCGCACATGGGTTATGATAACCCAATTCCTTCTTACGCCGGTGCAGCGGCGTATAACCCGTTTGAGCAGCAAGCTTATTCGGGTTACAACTACAACAATGCCCCTAATGTTGACCCGCACCTCGAGGCGGTGAACTACAATGCTCTCCACCCCGAAGGACCCTTTCAAGCTGCGTACCCAACTGGGTACCCGACATATGGGTATCAATACCCACCACCTCCTCAACCTCAGCAGCAGCCGCCACAGATCCAACCACCACAGCAGCAGGAAATTCTTCAACGGTTGCATGAGGTGGAGCAACAGGTACAGGAGGAGCGTAGGAGCCGCCGGGGTCTACTTAAGGGTTTGGCAAACCTAATAAAGGGGAAGAAGAAAAGGGATTATTGAAATTCCTTATTTAATTGTTTTGAAATTTTTATTTTCAATTAAGTCCCTGTGTTGACATTTTATTTATGTTCTTGGCCACTGCGTGGACTTATCTTTCTTATTTCTGTCCCTGCGTGGACAAAGTTATTTATTTAAAGGTCCCGTTTAGGGCAACTATGTACTTCTTTCAATTTATGGAATGTTTAATTTAAATTTCTTTTGTCATTATATGTATGAATATATTATAAACCAAAATATCATTCCATTTTATGATTGATCTGTCATTCAATATTAAAGAAAATCTTGAAAGGTATAACCTAACCCATATGTCATTTTAGACATGGCCCTGATGGTAAAACCTTTTTAAGATTCAAATCCCTGTTAACATCTGAAAACATGTTAGCATTCCTGGCAAAAGTGATACCATAAAATCACACTTGTCATCATTATATTGGATTTTTCCAATTCCTTATTCTTACCAAATTTAAACATCCATTAGTGACGAAGTGCCTACAGGCCATATTCATTGTCCAATAAGACAAAAGACAGTTGTAGTCTACGACTCCTTGTCAAGAAAAGGTGATGGACTATGTTCAAACCTTAATGCCTCGATCTTATAAAAATCATGGCTTATAAATTTAAAACTGTCCTTGCGACTAGGCCTTTTGTGCCACTTTAATATCTTTAATAATAAGACTTCTGAATAAATCATTGTCATCAAGTAAATATGGCTAACGAATTAACCAATATGGTTTGTGTTTACCATGGTTAATAAATCGTCAAAAATGATGATTCTATAATAAGACTTCTGAATAAATCATTGTCATCATTTTTATATAGCAATCAAGCTACATGGCTGAATCAGACGAGGTTAACAGTCACCCCAGGGAGAGAAACGATACCACCAGAGTTAATGTAGCTGGTTCAGACCTACAAGCATTAATAGATAATGCTGTTACTCGAGCCCTTGACAGACAGTTTAAAGAATCAAGCGGTACTCGCACTAGGACTCAGTCTGTACCTCATACGAAACCACCTTCCAAGACACACGCATCGCATAATGACGATTCTCATCATTCGTCGAATCAGAGAAGTGTTCCATCCAAGCGAATTGTGCTCAATCAGGAGCCACGTGTTAAGACCTATTCTTATAAATATTCTGTCTCTTGCAAGCCAAGGGACTTCACAGGAGAAAAAGGAGCCATTGACTGTATGACATGGCTCGATGAGATGGATACCGTGGTTGACATCAGTGGTTGTGCAGAACAGGACATTGTGAAGTTTGTTTCACAATCATTTAAAGGTGAAGCTTTAGCTTGGTGGAGGTCATTAATCCAAGCTACAGGGAAGATTCCGTTGTATAACTTGTCTTGGGATCAGTTTGTTGCATTGATCAGGGAAAATTTATGTCCTCGGCATGAGGTGGAAAGGATTGTAACCGACATCTTGACTCTGGTCATGAAGAACTTGGACTGTCAGGCATACCTTACAAGTTTCAACACCATGTCCCGATTGGTTCCTTATTTAGTCACACTGGAACCAAAGCGCATAGCTCGTTTTATTGGAGGTCTAGCTCCATAAATCAAGGGAAATGTGAAAGCATCCAGACCTACCACCTTTAGGTCAGTGGTTGATTTGTCTCTATCTCTTACTCTCGACGCGATTAGGCAAAGGTCGCTTAAGAATTCTGATGAAGGGAAGAGGAAACCTGTGGATGAGAACTCACGTCGTTCTGATAAGAAACGTAAGGGGAACTCTGAGCATAAGAAGGGTTCTGGATTCAAAAAGGACAATCAACAGTCGGGTGAGAAACCCAAATGCAAGGTCTGTAAGAAACACCATTTTGGAAAATGCAGATTTGAATCACAATCGCAGTCGCAGTCAAAGCCTATTGGATGTGGGATCTGCAAGTCCAAGGAGCATAAGACTTTGGATTGCAAAAAGATGAAGGATGCAACATGTTACGGTTGCAATGAAAAGGGGTACATTAAGACCAATTTCCCTAAGAATCCGAAGAAGCCTGAAGAGGCTAAGAAGAATAATGCTCGAGTCTTCCAAATGAATGCTCAGGAAGCGGTGCAGAACGACAATGTGATAACAGCTACTTTTCTTATCAATGATGTTTATGCTAGAGTGTTGTTCGATTCTGGTGCAGACAAATCTTTTGTAGACAATAAATTTTGTAAATTGTTAAATCTGCCTGTTAAAACTCTAAGCATAAAGTATGAAGTAGAATTGGCCGATGGTACTATAGAGACTGCCTCAACAGTTCTAGATGGATGTTTTATATCCATTAGGAATCACTCTTTTCCGCTATCCTTGCTTCCGTTGAAATTGGCAGGATTTGACATAGTGATAGGCATGGATTGGTTGTCTCGGAACCAAGCCCGAATTGTATGCGATAAGAAGCAAGTGGTCATCAAGACTCCTTATGGTGAGCCATTAACAATTCAAGGAGATACGCAGTACGGATTGCCTAAGCAAGTATCTATGCTTAAAGCATCAAGGTGTTTGAAGAAAGGTTGTGTCATTTATATGGCACAGGTAACCATAGATGAACCAAAGCCCTTATCGAAGACATCCCTGTTATTTCTAAATATCCAGACGTATTCCCTGAAGAACTGCCTGGTTTACCTCCAGACAGGCAAGTGGAATTCATAATCGATATTATTCCTGGAGCAGCACCAGTTGCAAGAGCACCCTATCGGTTGGCAACAACTGAGATGAAAGAATTGAGGACTCAGTTGGATGATTTGTTAGAGAAGGGTTTTATTCAACCTAGCTCATCCCCTTGGGGGGCGTCGATTCTATTTGTAAAGAAGAAGGATGGTTCAATGCGTTTATGCATTGATTATCGCGAGTTAAACAAGGTTACAATCAAGAACAGATATCCATTGCCCAGGATCGACGATTTGTTTGATCAACTTCAAGGAGCAAGTTACTTTTCAAAGATCGATCTAAGATCAGGTTATCACCAATTGAAGGTCAGAAGCGAAGACGTGCACAAGACCGCATTCAGAACGCGCTATGGCCACTACGAGTTCTTAGTGATGCCTTTTGGGCTCACTAATGCACCTGCAGCATTCATGGACCTCATGAATCGCGTTTGCAAGCCATACTTGGACAAGTTTGTCATTGTCTTCGTTGATGACATACTTATTTATTCAAAGAATCAAGCCGATCATGAAAAACATCTTAGGTGTATTCTCAAACTTCTGCAGCAAGAAAAGCTCTACGCCAAGTTTTCCAAATGTGAGCTTTGGCTTCGTGAAGTCCAATTTCTTGGACATGTGATAAGTGAGCGTGGTATCCAGGTGGATCCCACTAATATTGAAGCGATTATGAATTGGCAAGCGCCTAAAACACCTACAGAGATACGCAGCTTCTTGGGTCTAGCAGGGTACTACAGACGTTTCATTAAAAACTTTTCAAGGATTGCCGCACCTTTAACTTCGTTAACTCGCAAGAATATCAAGTTTGACTGGGGTCCCAAGCAGCAAGAATCCTTTGATATTCTTAAGCAGAAATTAAGCAATGCTCCTGTGTTGACATTGCCATAAGGAATTGAAGAATTTGTGGTATATTGTGACGCATCGCACACTGGTATGGGATGTGTGCTTATGCAGAAGGGCAAGGTTATTAGATATGCTTCCCGTCAATTAAAGGTGCACGAGAAGAACTTCACCACCCATGACTTGGAATTGGGTGCCGTTGTATTTGCACTGAAGCTTTGGAGGCATTATCTTTATGGGACGAAGTGCGTGATCTATTCTGATCATAAGAGCCTTCAGCATCTGTTCAATCAGAAAGATCTTAACATGAGACAACGCCGATGGATGGAAACATTAAGCGATTATGATTGTGAAATCCGATATCATCCAGGCAAAGCAAATGTAGTCGCTGATGCTTTGAGCAGGAAAGAAAGGATCAAACCTATTAGAATAAATGCCAAAAGTATTAAATTAAAGAAAAGCTTGAATGAAAGGTTGTTAGCCGCTCAAAAGGAAGCTGTATTAAAAACTAACTATCCGAATGAGAAGTTAGGCGTAACTGCTGATCAATTATCATATGGCAAGGATGGAATCCTTAGGATGAATGGTTGAATCTGGGTTCCAATCCATTGAGGGCTTAGAGATGTGATTCTTCAAGAAGCTCATAGTTCGAAATATTCAGTTCATCCTGGCAGTGATAAGATGTACCAGGATTTAAAGGCAAATTATTGGTGGATAGGTTTGAAGAAATCTATAGCCACTTATGTGGCTAAATGTCTGACGTGTGCACAAGTTAAAGCAGAGCATCAAAAGCCATCAGGTTTGCTACAACAGCCTGAACTTCCCACTTGGAAATGGGAAATGGTAACCATGGATTTTATCACTAAATTACCAAAGACGAAACGTGGGAATGATACTATTTGGGTTATAGTTGATAGGCTGACCAAGTCAGCCCACTTCTTGCCTATTAAAGAAACGCACAGCTCCGACAAGCTAGCTCAGTTATACGTGGATGAGGTAGTATCCCTCCACGGGGTACCAGTATCTATTATCTCTGATAGGGATACAAGATACACATCTCATTTTTGGAAAAGCTTTCAGCAGTCATTAGGCACCTGTTTGAATTTCAGTACTGCTTATCATCCTCAGACAGATGGCCAAAGCAACGTACAATACAAACACTCGAGGATATGCTCAGGGCTTGTGTTATTGATTTAGGTGGAAGTTGGGATGACCATCTTCCGTTGATTGAATTTTCGTATAATAATAGCTATCATTCGAGTATCTAAGCCGCGCCTTTTGAGGCCTTGTACGGAAGGAAGTGTAGGACGCCAGTTTGTTGGGCGGAAGTTGGAGATGTCCAACTGTCAGGACCTGATATAGTCCTTGAGCGACGGACAAGATTGTTCAAATCCATGATCGTCTGAAAGCTGCCAGGGATAGGCAGAAAAGTTATGTTGATATGAGGCGCAAACCTTTAAAGTTTGAAGTTGGCGATAAAGTGCTACTTAAGGTATCACCCTGGAAAGGGGTGATGAGATTTGGTAAAAAGGGCAAGCTTAACCCAAGATACATAGGACCGTTCGAGATCATCGAATGTGTCGGAACTATAGCTTACAAGCTAAACCTACCCGAAGAGCTCAGTGGCATACATAATGTATTCCACATCTGCAATTTGAAGAAATGTCTAGCCGATGAGTCGCTAGCAATGTCGCACAAGGACGTGCAGATTGATGAGAGTTTGAAGTTCGTTGAAAAACCCTTGTCGATTGAGGATCGACAGTTTAAGAAGCTTCGAAGAAAGCATGTGCCAATTGTGAAAGTAAAATGGGATGCCCGTAGAGGCCCAGAATACAAGTGGGAGGTTGAATCCACAATTAAACAGAAATACCCTCATTTATTTCATTAAATCTTGAGGTCGAGATTTCTTTTAAGGGGATGAGGATATAACACCTCACAAAAATCATGTCCAATATGATAAAGACACATGTTATAAACCCAGATCATGTTAAAAGATAACTGGATGGATTAAAAGTGTCAACATGTTAATTATTACCTCTGAGTGACCTTTTAACGTTTCCAACCCTGGGTAAAACATTAATACACTCTCATGAATATCTGATAAAGATTTCATAAGCATCCGGTTAAATCTAGTGATAAATAATTCAACTTTCAAGAAATAGAATCCTATGTGCTAATCCGACAATTCTTTATCTCATGGCTTTTTTCAAAGACTCCAATCAACACTAATGCATGGAAACACTTTCAAGAGCATTCAGGCCTGATCATGTGGTCCCCTTCCTGCTGAAAGTGACTATAGATTCGAGTTTAGAAAGTTGCATGGTCAAATATAAAAAAATTCTCAAATTTTTGTCTCTAATGGAAGGCTTACGGACCGCAGAGCGTTCGCCTTACGGTCCGTTAGATGGCTTAACTGGGCGATACAATTTGAATTACGGATACGGACCGTAAGGGGTTAGGCTTACGGTCCGTAAGGACTGTATCTGGGCAGTAAAATGGACAGCTGCAGGTTACAGCCCTTCCACCACCTTTGCAAGCTAGTTTCTCGATACCAGGGACTGTGCAACTAGTTTTAATGCCCTAGGGACACCTGGGAACATGTTAGGATCTGAGTGTCTCATGATCGTGTTTGTTTGTTATAATTTGAACAAATGAATGGATATTGATCAATGTAAGGTGCAGCGGAAATAATAAACAAACTTTGTAAACACAATCAAAAGGTGAATAGTTTAGTAAACACATGCTTTTCATTGAGCTGAATGATTAAAGTACAAGATTAACTACAACATTGATTACATACTAAAACTCCCCCTCAGCAAGATGCCCCAAGGTTGATTGCACAGGATGAAAGGATTGGAGGAGATGGAATCTCCCGGACAATCAAATGTAACAGTACAGGGTACTGTTCCATTTATAGGCACAGTCAAACCACTGAAACATCTTTGCTGACGTCACCATGAAAGTGACGTTTAACAAACTAACAAACTCTAACAACTGATCTAATACAGACACTGCTTATGCTAACCACTGACTACAATAAATAACATAAAAGAAGTTAAACAGCTACTAAAACCTTCCACTGATGTGAACCCAGCAGTACTTGTTTTAACCCAGCAGTGCTTGACCCATATCAGTAGATTGAATAGCAGGGCTTTGTACTTCATCAGACTTTAGTGTGATCAGCAGTTGTAAGGCAGCAGTTGTACAAATTAGTGGATTGGAGGTCATCAGATGTTTCAAATCACTTTCAAGGGGAAAGTCTTAGTGCAAACTACTGTTTATTATGAATCCACTGTTGTGACCTGGTTTTGGCTTTACATCATCTGTTCCTCTGGTAGGGTTCAATCCCAACAATCTCCCCCTGGAACAGATGATGCCAAAACCTTTCATTATTCTGGATCTTTATTTTCTCATCAGAAGTTCCTTAGCTTGTCTTTTAAATTCTACTTCAAAGTCCTTGGAACTTGAGTCATCCTCATCCCTGCACAGTGTAAGTTCAAGGAGATCTTGTAGATCTTCAACACCAAGGCCTAGTGCTTGTTTCCTTGATATGTACTTCACTTCACCATTGGATCTGATCATAGTCAATACATGGGTCTTTTGATCAGACATCCATTTTAGTATTTTTGAACCCAATGGGTTTCTTGGGAGAGGTTTATTCACTGATGAGTCTGGTGATTGTGGCCTTGTGAAGATTTGTTGAGCAGTATCCTGAACTTTTATCTGTTCAGGATTCTCAGCTGCCATTTATTTGAAAGCCCTGTTTATGATCTCATTTGCTGCAGCTATATCTTCTGCTGTCTCTTTATCAATCAGTTCTTGTCTCTTTCTTTGATCTAACTCAATGTTTGAGATGTCTGTTGATGTGAGTAGCGGTTCAGAAGTCTTGATCTGCTGTTCTGGCTTTATGTGATCAGGCTTCTTTGTTGTGTTTGAATCTGTCATTTTCCTTTTCTTTAGCCTCTCATAGGCCTCATCTGTATATTGCCTAGTCCATTTAGCAATGACACCGGCAGGTCCAACCTTTGCATCCACCAGCTCTTGCTTCTTCCTTTTGTACTCAGAGGTAAGATCAGCAATGAGCTTTTTGTATTTACTCCAGTTTGGAGCTGTCCTCTTTTTGCTTGGATCATTTTTTATTCTTTCAATTCTGTTTGCCTCATGCTTTAATTCAACTATTGGCCATTCTTTGAATTGTTTTTCTTCAGCTGGATAGAATTTTTCTTTCATGATGTATGCTAAATATTCTTTTCTCATTTCTTTTCGTAGATCTGCTTTGGGTGGTAAATTTGACATTTCTTTGCTCAGATCTCTTGCATAGTCTTTGATATTCACTAATTTATACATATTTTAGTCCCCCATTTTATCCCCATTTTATGCGTTTTCGGCCGTAAAACCGTCATTCGGATACTTAATCAAGTATACTTTTGTTTACAGGCCTAAAACAGCATACCAGACAAGATGATAGTGAAAACGAGGATTTTCCGGGCGAAACGAATGAACTGCGAACATTCTGTGGAAAATTCTGACCTGGGCAAGTTGCACCCCCGTGCGGATGCGACAAGAAGACCCATCTCGGTGATGCACCCCCGTGCGACTAGTGGCACCCCCGTGCGGATGCGACAACAAAGCTTAGCTCGGCGTTGCACACCCAGTGCGATAAGGAGTGCAACGAAATCTCGGTGATGCACCCCCATGCGACTGGTGGCACCCCCGTGCGGATGCGACAACAAGGCCCATCTCGGTGATGCACCCCCGTGCGACTGGTGGCACCCCCGTGCGAATGCGACAACAAGGCCCATCTAGGTGATGCACGCCAGTGCACCCCATGGCACGCCCGTGCCGATCGAAGTCTGGTCAAGATCTGATGACATCATGCGGTATGGTGCACAGTAACTCCAATAATGCATAAAGTGCACGGTCGTGCAACAGGACGCACGACCGTGCGAGACCGAAAATATATAAAAACTTGCAGAAACATTCTGCTCGTAATTCTGGAATTTTGGGAGCTTCACAGGCGATTATACAGGCTCCGGAGGCTATGCTTTTGACCCGGATTCAAGCCACATTGTGCCGTTTAGCTCCATTACAATCCGGATTCTTATTCTAGTGCTTGTTTATGGTTTGGTTTTCTAATATTTCCATGATTTTGTTAATCTTTCAAGCATTTAGATTAATGTTTATGTATTATTGTAGCCTTTGGGCAAAAACACAACAATCCCTTGCTTGATTATAGCCATTAGTATGTTAATCTTTGTTTGTAATGACACTTTGAAGTATTTTCTATGTTAATCTTTGATGATTAGTTTGCAACCTTGTTATTGATATTGATTTCTTGATTATAAGTAATTATGTTGGATGATTGATGCTTGGTTAGTTAAGATAGTTGAAAAATGAAGCTTAATTAATCTTGTATTAGTAAACTTTGAACTTGGTTAACTAGTTTAGCTTGGTTTAAATGTATGCATCATGATACTAGAAATGGTTAGTGATTTAATAAAACGTAATTATTGTTAATCAAGAGAGCTTGCCGTCACGTAAGGGCCTTAACGGGTTAGATGGTGTCGTTATAAATTCTTGCCATGATTTGTTAGCTTAGTTAGTAGTTTAGGCCAAAATTGATATCTTGGTGAATTATTATGCAAGATTTGTAAAATGAACTCGGTTGTGATTTAATCTAGTTTATGCTTGTCTCGGTGGTTGCATTGTGTTTATCGGTGTCTCTTTCCTTGATTAAGTGCAGTTAGAAAACTCCTAACGGATGACTAACTTATTTTTAAGAGATTTTCATAGACACTTATCAATTGCACGTTAAAGAACAATTTTAGGTGGTTAAAGTGTGTTTATCGTTTTAGCTTTCCGAATGATTGTCATGTTAGGATTCCCGAATGGGATACTAATTGTCTTAAATTGGAAAATTGACCGAATACTTCTAGTGCCAAAACCGACTTAGTTGACATGCTGTGGTTGTGTATTAAGCAAGGCTTTTTATTTATTATCTATTATGTTTTTATTATGTATTTGTTTACGCTTACTTTAGTTTAATTAAAATCAAACAAAACTTATGTTTTTACCGGTAGTTTAGTGATAAAGGTCTAGTATTATTTCTCCGCCCATTTCCTTGGATCGGTACTTGGTTCTTACCGATACTTTACTACATATATGACGGGGTACACTTGCCTCTTTCGTGTGTGTTTTGATGTTAAAGTAATAATCACTTTTATAAATTTAAAACTGAATCGTGTGTAATTTCATTGCAAAATTATGTATATATACGCACACGTCAAGTTTTTGGCGCCGTTGCCGGGGAAATGGCGAGTTTTAGGAACGACCCGAGTCATTGTGTTATCGGCGTATATACTTGTTTTGGTGCACATGTGACATACTTGCAGGCTTTGGGTATCAAATCTTGGACCGGAGCACGTGGCAGATACAGCTTCGGAAGTCTCGTTGCATCAACATCATCTTGAGGGGAGTACTATTATCCTTTTCTCTATATTTCGGGTCTCGCATTGGGGACAATGCGAAGTTCAAGTGTGGGGAGGGGGTTAACTTTGTTAACTTTGTTTGTCCTCATTAAAAAAAAATTAGAAAATCAAGAAAATCATTCAAAAATACCTGTATTTTGTATATATTTTAGTAAATAAACCGGTTGGTTGTGTTTTAGAAAGCTTCGGACTTGATAAAAACTCGACAAGCAAAATATTTTTGAAAAAGGAAACCGGAAAGCGTGACAAACAAAGAAAGACTTGCATGATAGTTTTCACACTTTTACCCATTCCTTCCGTTACGTGAGCATATTTGAGCCTTGATATTGTTATATATTTGTTCATTTCGGATATAGGAATGAGCCGGATGTTATGTGTAATTTAGAACTTGTCACTAGTATGCTTGTTAAGACCATGAACTTGCGGAATTGTGTAGAAGTGATAGAGGCACTTAGATTACTCCTTTGTTGTAAACATTGTTCTTTGTGTTGTGCTTCCCACCTTACATTACCCTTTAGGATTAACCATGTCGAGCCTTCCCGTTTACCTTTGTTTACCCACATTATCGCCCACTTAGCCAAATTTAGCCTTTTTATGTTTTAAACCCTTTTGTGTTGAAACTCGGTCAAAATAATCGTTTAACTAGCGTTTGTTTTAGTTTATTGTATGATTAGCTTGCAAAAAAAAAAAAAAAACCACAGAAAATAAAACACCCTAAAATAGGGTGAAGTTGACAAAAATCGAGCAATTTTGAATGCTAAAATGTTAAAATTTCGTTGATGAGCTCGATTTCGCAAAAGTCGCCTTTTTAAGGCGTTTGTATGTATAGTTGTATTGTTTGGTGCTAGTTAAACGCTAAAACCGAGTTCTAACCATTTCGCCACTTTAAATATCCATTTCCATACCCTTCGCCCAAGCCTAACGTTACACCCCGTAAAGACCTCTTGATTTACACTGTTTCTCATGTTAGTTGGTGGAGACGAGATCGTATGACAAGCTTATGATATTACACATTTCATTGACGAGGCATTGAGTGTTTGCACGTCCACATTTTATGTAAGTTTCATAAATAAAACCGAGTGTGTGTGAACATTGTGAGTTGTGTAAAGATTAACATGTTGAGTCAATTAAATGTGAAGTCGCGGCTTTTTGGTTGTCGCTATATATTTGCATATGCTTGTCTGATTTGATTCATTTGATGTTGTCTTTCGAAAAACCGGCTAATTGTTTGTAGTTGTTTCAATAAATAGTTTGTAAATTATCGTTCTTGTTTGATTCTATCTTTTATTGCAATTTAGTTTAGCTTGCTTGAGGACAAGCAAGGTTCAAGTGTGGGGAGATTTGATATTCACTAATTTATACATATTTTAGTCCCCCATTTTATCCCCATTTTATCCCCATTTTATGCGTTTTCGGCCGTAAAACCGTCATTCGGATACTTAATCAAGTATACTTTTGTTTACAGGCCTAAAACAGCATACCAGACAAGATGATAGTGAAAACGAGGATTTTTCGGGCGAAATGAATGAACTGCGAACATTCTGTGGAAAATTCTGACCTGGGCAAGTTGCACCCCTGTGCGACAGGTGGCACCCCCGTGCGGATGCGACAACAAGACCCATCTCGGTGATGCACCCCCGTACGACTGGTGGCACCCCCGTGCGGATGCGACAACAAAGCTTAGCTCGGCGTTGCACACCCAGTGCGATCAGGAGTGCAACGAAATCTCGGTGATGCACCCCCGTGCGACTGGTGGCACCCCCGTGCGGATGCGACAACAAGGCCCATCTCGGTGATGCACCCCCGTGCGACGGGTGGCACTCCAGTGCGGATGCGACAACAAGGCCCATCTAGGTGATGCACGCCAGTGCACCCCATGGCACGCCCGTGCCGATCGAAATCTGGTCAAGATCTGATGACGTCATGCGGTATGGTGCACAGTAACTCAAATAATGCATAAAGTGCACGGTCGTGCAACAGGACGCACGACCGTGCGAGACCGAAAATATATAAAAACTTGCAGAAACATTCTGCTCGTAATTCTGGAATTTTGGGAGCTTCACAGGCGATTATACAGGCTCCGGAGGCTATGCTTTTGACCCGGATTCAAGCCACATTGTGCCGTTTAGCTCCATTACAATCCGGATTCTTAGTCTAGTGCTTGTTTATGGTTTGGTTTTCTAATATTTCCATGATTTTGTTAATCTTTCAAGCATTTAGATTAATGTTTATGTATTATTGTAGCCTTTGGGCAAAAACACAACAATCCCTTGCTTGATTATAGCCATTAGTATGTTAATCTTTGTTTGTAATGACACTTTGAAGTATTTTCTATGTTAATCTTTGATGATTAGTTTGCAACCTTGTTATTGATATTGATTTCTTGATTATAAGTAAGTATGTTGGATGATTGATGCTTGGTTAGTTAAGATAGTTGAAAAATGAAGCTTAATTAATCTTGTATTAGTAAACTTTGAACTTGGTTAACTAGTTTAGCTTGGTTTAAATGTATGCATCATGATACTAGAAATGGTTAGTGATTTAATAAAATATAATTATTGTTAATCAAGAGAGCTTGCCGTCACGTAAGGGCCTTAACGGGTTAGATGGTGTCGTTATAAATTCTTGCCATGATTTGTTAGCTTAGTTAGTAGTTTAGGCCAAAATTGATATCTTGGTGAATTATTATGCAAGATTTGTAAAATGAACTCGATTGGGATTTAATCTAGTTTATGCTTGTCTCGGTGGTTGCATTGTGTTTATCGGTGTCTCTTTCCTTGATTAAGTGATGTTAGAAAACTCCTAACGGATGACTAACTTATTTTTAAGAGATTTTCATAGACACTTATCAATTGCACGTTAAAGAACAATTTTAGGTGGTTAAAGTGTGTTTATCGTTTTAGCTTTCCGAATGATTGTCATGTTAGGATTCCCGAAAGGGATACTAATTGTCTTAAATTGGAAAATTGACCGAATGCTTCTAGTGCCAAAACCGACTTAGTTGACATGCTGTGGTTGTGTATTAAGCAAGGCTTTTTATCTATTATCAATTATGTTTTTATTATGTATTTGTTTACGCTTACTTTAGTTTAATTAAAATCAAACAAAACTTATGTTTTTACCGGTAGTTTAGTGACAAAGGTCTAGTATTATTTCTCCGCCCATTTCCTTGGATCGATACTTGGTTCTTACCGATACTTTACTACATATATGACGGGGTACACTTGCCTCTTTCGTGTGTGTTTTGATGTTAAAGTAATAATCACTTTTATAAATTTAAAACTGAATCGTGTGTAATTTCATTGCAAAATTATGTATATATACGCACACGTCAAGTTTTTGGCGCCGTTGCCGGGGAAATGGCGAGTTTTAGGAACGACCCGAGTCATTGTGTTATCGGCGTATATACTTGTTTTGGTGCACATGTGACATACTTGCAGGCTTTGGGTATCAAATCTTGGACCAGAGCACGTGGTAGATACAGCTTCGGAAGTCTCGTTGCATCAACATCATCTTGAGGGGAGTACTATTATCCTTTTCTCTATATTTCGGGTCTCGCATTGGGGACAATGCGAAGTTCAAGTGTGGGGAGGGGGTTAACTTTGTTTGTCCTCATTAAAAAAAAAATAGAAAATCAAGAAAGTCATTCAAAAATACCTGTATTTTGTATATATTTTAGTAAATAAACCGGTTGGTTGTGTTTTAGAAAGCTTCGGACTTGATAAAAACTCGACAAGCAAAATATTTTTGAAAAAGGAAACCGGAAAGCGTGACAAACAAAGAAAGACTTGCATGATAGTTTTCACACTTTTACCCATTCCTTCCGTTACGTGAGCATATTTGAGCCTTGATATTGTTATATATTTGTTCATTTCGGATATAGGAGTGAGCCGGATGTTATGTGTAATTTAGAACTTGTCACTAGTATGCTTGTTAAGACCATGAACTTGCGGAATTGTGTAGAAGTGATAGAGGCACTTAGATTACTCCTTTGTTGTAAACCTTGTTCTTTGTGTTGTACTTCCCACCTTACATTACCCTTTAGGATTAACCATGTCGAGCCTTCCCGTTTACCTTTGTTTACCCACATTATCGCCCACTTAGCCAAATTTAGCCTTTTTATGTTTTAAACCCTTTTGTGTTGAAACTCGGTCAAAATAATCGTTTAACTAGCGTTTGTTTTAGTTTATTGTATGATTAGTTTGCAAAAAAAAAAAAAAAACCACAGAAAATAAAACACCCTAAAATAGGGTGAAGTTAACAAAAATCGAGCAATTTTGAATGCTAAAATGTTAAAATTTCGTTGATGAGCTCGATTTCGCAAAAGTCGCCTTTTTAAGGCGTTTGTATGTATAGTTGTATTGTTTGGTGCTAGTTAAACGCTAAAACCGAGTTTTAACCATTTCGCCTCTTTAAATATCCATTTCCATACCCTTCGCCCAAGCCTAACGTTACACCCCGTAAAGACCTCTTGATTTACACTTTTTCTCATGTTAGTTGGTGGAGACGAGATCGTATGACAAGCTTATGATATTACACATATCATTGACGAGGCATTGAGTGTTTGCACGTACACATTTTATGTATGTTGTTTCATAAATAAAACCGAGTGTGTGTGAACATTGTGAGTTGTGTAAAGATTAACATGTTGAGTCAATTAAATGTGAAGTCACGGCTTTTTGGTTGTCGCTATATATTTGCATATGCTTGTTTGGTTTGATTCATTTGATGTTGTCTTTCGAAAAACCGGCTAACCGTTTGTAGTTGTTTCAATAAATAGTTTGTAAATTATCGTTCTTGTTTGATTCTATCTTTTATTGCAATTTAGTTTAGCTTGCTTGAGGACAAGCAAGGTTCAAGTGTGGGGAGATTTGATATTCACTAATTTATACATATTTTAGTCCCCCATTTTATCCCCATTTTATGCGTTTTCGGCCGTAAAACCGTCATTCGGATACTTAATCAAGTATACTTTTGTTTACAGGCCTAAAACAGCATACCAGACAAGATGATAGTGAAAACGAGGATTTTCCGGGCGAAACGAATGAACTGCGAACATTCTGTGGAAAATTCTGACCTGGGCAAGTTGCACCCCTGTGCGACAGGTGGCACCCCCGTGCGGATGCGACAACAAGACCCATCTCGGTGATGCACCCCCGTGCGACTGGTGGCACCCCCGTGCGGATGCGACAACAAAGCTTAGCTCGGCGTTGTACACCCAGTGCGATCAGGAGTGCAACGAAATCTCGGTGATGCACCCCCGTGCGACTGGTGGCACCCCCGTGCGGATGCGACAACAAGGCCCATCTAGGTGATGCACGCCAGTGCACCCCATGGCACGCCCGTGCCGATCGAAGTCTGGTCAAGATCTGATGACGTCATGCGGTATGGTGCACAGTAACTCCAATAATGCATAAAGTGCACGGTCGTGCAACAGGACGCACGACCGTGCGAGACCGAAAATATATAAAAACTTGTAGAAACATTCTGCTCGTAATTCTGGAATTTTGGGAGCTTCACAGGCGATTATACAGGCTCCGGAGGCTATGCTTTTGACCCGGATTCAAGCTACATTGGGCCGTTTAGCTCCATTACTATCTGGATTCTTAGTCTAGTGCTTGTTTATGGTTTGGTTTTCTAATCTTTCCATGATTTTGTTAATCTTTCAAGCATTTAGATTAATGTTTATGTATTATTGTAGCCTTTGGGCAAAAACACAACAATCCCTTGCTTGATTATAGCCATTAGTATGTTAATCTTTGTTTGTAATGACACTTTGAAGTATTTTCTATGTTAATCTTTGATGATTAGTTTGCAACCTTGTTATTGATATTGATTTCTTGATTATAAGTAATTATGTTGGATGATTGATGCTTGGTTAGTTAAGATAGTTGAAAAATGAAGCTTAATTAATCTTGTATTAGTAAACTTTGAACTTGGTTAACTAGTTTAGCTTGGTTTAAATGTATGCATCATGATACTAGAAATGGTTAGTGATTTAATAAAACGTAATTATTGTTAATCAAGAGAGCTTGCCGTCACGTAAGGGCCTTAACGGGTTAGATGGTGTCGTTATAAATTCTTGCCATGATTTGTTAGCTTAGTTAGTAGTTTAGGCCAAAATTGATATCTTGGTGAATTATTATGCAAGATTTGTAAAATGAACTCGGTTGTGATTTAATCTAGTTTATGGTTGTCTCGGTGGTTGCATTGTGTTTATCGGTGTCTCTTTCCTTGATTAAGTGCGGTTAGAAAACTCCTAACGGATGACTAACTTATTTTTAAGAGATTTTCATAGACACTTATCAATTGCACGTTAAAGAACAATTTTAGGTGGTTAAAGTGTGTTTATCGTTTTAGCTTTCCGAATGATTGTCATGTTAGGATTCCCGAAAGGGATACTAATTGTCTTAAATTGGAAAATTGACCGAATGCTTCTAGTGCCAAAACCGACTTAGTTGACATGCTGTGGTTGTGTATTAAGCAAGGCTTTTTATCTATTATCTATTATGTTTTTATTATGTATTTGTTTACGCTTACTTTAGTTTAATTAAAATCAAACAAAACTTATGTTTTTACCGGTAGTTTAGTGACAAAGGTCTAGTATTATTTCTCCGCCCATTTCCTTGGATCGATACTTGGTTCTTACCGATACTTTACTACATATATGACGGGGTACACTTGCCTCTTTCGTGTGTGTTTTGATGTTAAAGTAATAATCACTTTTATAAATTTAAAAATGAATCGTGTGTAATTTCATTGCAAAATTATGTATATATACGCACACGTTAAGTTTTTGGCGCCGTTGCCGGGGAAATGGGGAGTTTTAGGAACGACCCGAGTCATTGTGTTATCGGCGTATATACTTGTTTTGGTGCACATGTGACGTACTTGCAGGCTTTGGGTATCAAATCTTGGACCGGAGCACGTGGCAGATACAGCTTCGGAAGTCTCGTTGCATCAACATCATCTTGAGGGGAGTACTATTATCCTTTTCTCTATATTTCGGGTCTCGCATTGGGGACAATGCGAAGTTCAAGTGTGGGGAGGGGGTTAACTTTGTTAACTTTGTTTGTCCTCATTAAAAAAAAAATTAGAAAATCAAAAAAATCATTCAAAAATACCTGTATTTTGTATATATTTTAGTAAATAAACCGGTTGGTTGTGTTTTAGAAAGCTTCGGACTTGATAAAAACTCGACAAGCAAAATATTTTTGAAAAAGGAAACCGGAAAGCGTGACAAACAAAGAAAGACTTGCATGATAGTTTTCACACTTTTACCCATTCCTTCCGTTACGTGAGCATATTTGAGCCTTGATATTGTTATATATTTGTTCATTTCGGATATAGGAGTGAGCCGGATGTTATGTGTAATTTAGAACTTGTCACTAGTATGCTTGTTAAGACCATGAACTTGCGGAATTGTGTAGAAGTGATAGAGGCACTTAGATTACTCCTTTGTTGTAAACCTTGTTCTTTGTGTTGTGCTTCCCACCTTACATTACCCTTTAGGATTAACCATGTCGAGCCTTCCCGTTTACCTTTGTTTACCCACATTATCGCCCACTTAGCCAAATTTAGCCTTTTTATGTTTTAAACCCTTTTGTGTTGAAACTCGGTCAAAATAATCGTTTAACTAGCGTTTGTTTTAGTTTATTGTATGATTAGTTTGCAAAAAAAAAAAAACCACAGAAAATAAAACACCCTAAAATAGGGTGAAGTTGACAAAAATCGAGCAATTTTGAATGCTAAAATGTTAAAATTTCGTTGATGAGCTCGATTTCGCAAAAGTCGCCTTTTTAAGGCGTTTGTATGTATAGTTGTATTGTTTGGTGCTAGTTAAACGCTAAAACCGAGTTTTAACCATTTCACCACTTTAAATATCCATTTCCATACCCTTCGCCCAAGCCTAACGTTACAACCCGTAAAGACCTCTTGATTTACACTTTTTCTCATGTTAGTTGGTGGAGACGAGATCGTATGACAAGCTTATGATATTACACATTTCATTGACGAGGCATTGAGTGTTTACACGTACACATTTTATGTATGTTTCATAAATAAACCGAGTGTGTGTGAACATTGTGAGTTGTGTAAAGATTAACATGTTGAGTGAATTAAATGTGAAGTCACGGCTTTTTGGTTGTCGCTATATATTTGCATATGCTTGTTTGGTTTGATTCATTTGATGTTGTCTTTCGAAAAACCGGCTAACCGTTTGTAGTTGTTTCAATAAATAGTTTGTAAATTATCGTTCTTGTTTGATTTTATCTTTTATTGCAATTTAGTTTAGCTTGCTTGAGGACAAGCAAGGTTCAAGTGTGGGGAGATTTGATATTCACTAATTTATACATATTTTAGTCCCCCATTTTATCCCCATTTTATGCGTTTTCGGCCGTAAAACCGACATTCGGATACTTAATCAAGTATACTTTTGTTTACAGGCCTAAAACAGCATACCAGACAAGATGATAGTGAAAACAAGGATTTTCCGGGTGAAACGAATGAACTGCGAATATTCTGTGGAAAATTTTGACCTGGGCAAGTTGCAACCCTGTGCGACTGGTGGCACCCCCGTGCGGATGCGACAACAAGACCCATCTCGGTGATGCACCCCCGTGCGACTGGTGGCACCCCCGTGCGGATGCGACAAAAAAGCTTAGCTCGGCGTTGCACACCCAGTGCGATCAGGAGTGCAACGAAATCTGGGTGATGCACCCCCGTGCGACTGGTGGCACCCCCGTGCGGATGCGACAACAAGGCCCATATCGGTGATGCACCCTCGTGCGACTGGTGGCACCCCCGTACGGATGCGACAACAAGGCCCATCTAGGTGATGCACGCCCGTGCACCCCATGGCACGCCCGTGCCGATCGAAATATGGTCAAGATCTGATGACGTCATGCGGTATGGTGCACAGTAACTCCAATAATGCATAAAGTGCACGGTCGTGCAACAGGACGCACGACCGTGCGAGACCGAAAATATATAAAAACTTGCAGAAACATTCTGCTCGTAATTCTGGAATTTTGGGAGCTTCACAGGCGATTATACAGGCTCCGGAGGCTATGCTTTTGACCCGGATTCAAGCCACATTGTGCCGTTTAGCTCCATTACTATCCGGATTCTTAGTCTAGTGCTTGTTTATGGTTTGGTTTTCTAATCTTTCCATGATTTTGTTAATCTTTCAAGCATTTAGATTAATGTTTATGTATTATTGTAGCCTTTGGGCAAAAACACAACAATCCCTTGCTTGATTATAGCCATTAGTATGTTAATCTTTGTTTGTAATGACACTTTGAAGTATTTTCTATGTTAATCTTTGATGATTAGTTTACAACCTTGTTATTGATATTGATTTCTTGATTATAAGTAATTATGTTGGATGATTGATGCTTGGTTAGTTAAGATAGTTGAAAAATGAAGCTTAATTAATCTTGTATTAGTAAACTTTGAACTTGGTTAACTAGTTTAGCTTGGTTTAAATGTATGCATCATGATACTAGAAATGGTTAGTGATTTAATAAAATGTAATTATTGTTAATCAAGAGAGCTTGCCGTCACGTAAGGGCCTTAACGGGTTAGATGGTGTCGTTATAAATTATTGCCATGATTTGTTAGCTTAGTTAGTAGTTTAGGCCAAAATTGATATCTTGGTGATTATTATGCAAGATTTGTAAAATGATCTCGGTTGTGATTTAATCTAGTTTATGCTTGTCTCGGTGGTTGCATTGTGTTTATCGGTGTCTCTTTTCTTGATTAAGTGCGGTTAGAAAACTCCTAACGGATGACTAACTTATTTTTTAGAGATTTTCATAGAAACTTATCAATTGCACGTTAAAGAACAATTTTAGGTGGTTAAAGTGTGTTTATCGTTTTAGCTTTCCGAATGATTGTCTTATTAGGATTCCCGAAAGGGATACTAATTGTCTTAAATTGGAAAATTGACCGAATACTTCTAGTGCCAAAACCGACTTAGTTGACATGCTGTGGTTGTGTATTAAGCAAGGCTTTTTATCTATTATTTATTATGTTTTTATTATGTATTTGTTTACGCTTACTTTAGTTTAATTAAAATCAAACAAAACTTATGTTTTTACCGGTAGTTTAGTGACAAAGGTCTAGTATTATTTCTCCGCCCATTTCCTTGGATCGATACTTGGTTCTTACCGATACTTTACTACATATATGACGGGGTACACTTGCCTCTTTCGTGTGTGTTTTAATGTTAAAGTAATAATCACTTTTATAAATTTAAAACTGAATCGTGTGTAATTTCATTGCAAAATTATGTATATATACGCACACGTCAAGTTTTTGGCGCCGTTGCCGGGGAAATGGCGAGTTTTAGGAACGACCCGAGTCATTGTGTTATCGGCGTATATACTTGTTTTGGTGCACATGTGACATACTTGCAGGCTTTGGGTATCAAATCTTGGACCGGAGCACGTGGCAGATACAGCTTCGGAAGTCTCGTTGCATCAACATCATCTTGAGGGGAGTACTATTATCCTTTTCTCTATATTTCGGGTCTCGCATTGGGGACAATGCGAAGTTCAAGTGTGGGGAGGGGGGTAACTTTGTTAACTTTGTTTGTCCTCATTAAAAAAAATTAGAAAATCAAAAAAATCATTCAAAAATACCTGTATTTTGTATATATTTTAGTAAATAAACCGGTTGGTTGTGTTTTAGAAAGCTTCGGACTTGATAAAAACTCGACAAGCAAAATATTTTTGAAAAAGGAAACCGGAAAGCGTGACAAACAAAGAAAGACTTGCATGATAGTTTTCACACTTTTACCCATTCCTTCCATTACGTGAGCATATTTGAGACTTGATATTGTTATATATTTGTTCATTTCGGATATAGGAGTGAGCCGGATGTTATGTGTAATTTAGAACTTGTCACTAGTATGCTTGTTAAGACCATGAACTTGCGGAAATGTGTAGAAGTGATATAGGCACTTAGATTACTCCTTTGTTGTAAACCTTGTTCTTTGTGTTGTGCTTCCCACCTTACATTACCCTTTAGGATTAACCATGTCGAGCCTTCCCGTTTACCTTTGTTTACCCACATTATCGCCCACTTAGCCAAATTTAGCCTTTTTATGTTTTAAACCCTTTTGTGTTGAAACTCGGTCAAAATAATCGTTTAACTAGCGTTTGTTTTAGTTTATTGTATGATTAGTTTGCAAAAAAAAAAAAAAAAAAAAAACCACAGAAAATAAAACACCCTAAAATAGGGTGAAGTTGACAAAAATCGAGCAATTTTGAATGCTAAAATGTTAAAATTTCGTTCATGAGCTCGATTTCGCAAAAGTCGCCTTTTTAAGGCGTTTGTATGTATAGTTGTATTGTTTGGTGCTAGTTAAACGCTAAAACCGAGTTTTAACCATTTCGCCACTTTAAATATCCATTTTCATACCCTTCGCCCAAGCCTAACGTTACACCCCGTAAAGACCTCTTGATTTACACTTTTTCTCATGTTAGTTGGTGGAGACGAGATCTTATGACAAGCTTATGATATTACACATTTCATTGACGAGGCATTGAGTGTTTGCACGTACACATTTTATGTATGTTTCATAAATAAAACCGAGTGTGTGTGAACATTGTGAGTTGTGTAAAG
Organism: Helianthus tuberosus; assembly: GCA_030545235.1. Classification (NCBI taxonomy): domain Eukaryota; kingdom Viridiplantae; phylum Streptophyta; class Magnoliopsida; order Asterales; family Asteraceae; genus Helianthus; species Helianthus tuberosus. Next base: position 107,451,511 of record CM060433.1, on the reverse strand, counting down.
ATTAACATGTTGAGTCAATTAAATGTGAAGTCACGGCTTTTTGGTTGTCGCTATATATTTGCATATGCTTGTTTGGTTTGATTCATTTGATGTTGCCTTTCGAAAACCCGGCTAACCGTTTGTAGTTGTTTCAATAAATAGTTTGTAAATTATCGTTCTTGTTTGATTCTATCTTTTATTGCAATTTAGTTTAGCTTGCTTGAGGACAAGCAAGGTTCAAGTGTGGGGAGTTTTGATATTCACTAATTTATACATATTTTAGTCCCCCATTTTATCCCCATTTTATGCGTTTTTGGCCGTAAAACCGTCATTCGGATACTTAATCAAGTATACTTTTGTTTACAGGCCTAAAACAGCATACCAGACAAGATGATAGTGAAAACGAGGATTTTCCGGGCGAAACGAATGAACTGCGAACATTCTGTGGAAAATTCTGACCTGGGCAAGTTGCACCCCTGTGCGACAGGTGGCACCCCCGTGCGGATGCGACAACAAGACCCATCTCGGTGATGCACCCCCGTGCGACTGGTGGCACCCCCGTGCGGATGCGACAACAAAGCTTATCTCGGCGTTGCACACCCAGTGCGATCAGGAGTGCAACGAAATCTCGGTGATGCACCCCCGTGCGACTGGTGGCACCCCCGTGCGGATGCGACAACAAGGCCCATCTCGGTGATGCACCCCCGTGCGACTGGTGGCACCCCCGTACGGATGCGACAACAAGGCCCATCTAGGTGATGCACGCCCGTGCAGCCCATGGCACGCCCGGGCCGATTCGAAATATGGTCAAGATCTAATGACGTCATGCGGTATGGTGCACAGTAACTCCAATAATGCATAAAGTGCACGGTCGTGCAACAGGACGCACGACCGTGCGAGACCGAAAATATATAAAAACCTGCAGAAACATTCTGCTCGTAATTCTGGAATTTTGGGAGCTTCACAGGCGATTATACAGGCTCCGGAGGCTATGCTTTTGACCCGGATTCAAGCCACATTGTGCCGTTTAGCTCCATTACTATCCGGATTCTTAGTCTAGTGCTTGTTTATGGTTTGGTTTTCTAATATTTCCATGATTTTGTTAATCTTTCAAGCATTTAGATTAATGTTTATGTATTATTGTAGCCTTTGGGCAAAAACACAACAATCCCTTGCTTGATTATAGCCGTTAGTATGTTAATCTTTGTTTGTAATGACACTTTGAAGTATTTTCTATGTTAATCTTTGATGATTAGTTTGCAACCTTGTTATTGATATTGATTTCTTGATTATAAGTAATTATGTTGGATGATTGATGCTTGGTTAGTTAAGATAGTTGAAAAATGAAGCTTAATTAATCTTGTATTAGTAAACTTTGAACTTGGTTAACTAGTTTAGCTTGGTTTAAATGTATGCATCATGATACTAGAAATGGTTAGTGATTTAATAAAGTGTAATTATTGTTAATCAAGAGAGCTTGCCGTCACGTAAGGGCCTTAACGGGTTAGATGGTGTCGTTATAAATTCTTGCCATGATTTGTTAGCTTAGTTAGTAGTTTAGGCCAAAATTGATATCTTGGTGAATTATTATGCAAGATTTGTAAAATGAACTCGGTTGTGATTTAATCTAGTTTATGCTTGTCTCGGTGGTTGCATTGTGTTTATCTGTGTCTCTTTCCTTGATTAAGTGCGGTTAGAAAACTCCTAACGGATGACTAACTTATTTTTAAGAGATTTTCATAGACACTTATCAATTGCACGTTAAAGAACAATTTTAGGTGGTTAAAGTGTGTTTATCGTTTTAGCTTTCCGAATGATTGTCATGTTAGGATTCCCGAAAGGGATACTAATTGTCTTAAATTGGAAAATTGACCGAATGCTTCTAGTGCAAAAACCGACTTAGTTGACATGCTGTGGTTGTGTATTAAGCAAGGCTTTTTATCTATTATCTATTATGTTTTTATTATGTATTTGTTTACGCTTACTTTAGTTTAATTAAAATCAAACAAAACTTATGTTTTTACCGGTAGTTTAGTGACAAAGGTCTAGTATTATTTCTCCGCCCATTTCCTTGGATCGATACTTGGTTCTTACCGATACTTTACTACATATATGACGGGGTACACTTGCCTCTTTCGTGTGTGTTTTGATGTTAAAGTAATAATCACTTTTATAAATTTAAAACTGAATCGTGTGTAATTTCATTGCAAAATTATGTATATATACGCACACGTCAGTCTTCCATCTGTTTGACTTTAGTGAGCAAAAATTCCATTCTTTCAGAAATGGCTTTGTCACTTTGATATTCACATTCAAGTTTGGCTCTTATCTTAGCCTGCCTTGCTTTGAGCTTGAGATATTCATCCATATTTTCTGGGTTTCTGAAGCCTATGAGAGAAGGAAATCTTCTTTTTGAAGGATCATCCTCAGTATAGAATTGTCTCATCTCATTTTTTACAGCTTCCAGTTCCAGTGGATATTTTGCAGCAATAGGATCATATTTGTCTTCATCTGCCTGAGTTGTTTTTCTTTTTCTGGTGTAAGTTTTCTCCAGTGAAGGAGTGCTTTTGGGTGATTTGTTGATTGGAGTGAAGATGGCTTGAAGTGAAGTAAGGGTGCTTGGACTGACAGGTGTTGATACAACCGGTGTTTCAACCACTGTTGTCATTACAACAGATGTTGTAACATCTGATGTCTTCTGCTTTTTAGCAGGAGGTGATGGTGGTTAAATGGTTTTTGGAGATGATGGTGTTTCTGATGGGGCAGTGGTTTGAATGGTTTGAGTGAGAGCAGTTGTTGTAACTGAGGTGGTGGTTGTTGGTTTAACAGCTGCTGAAACCACTGAAGTATCAACTGTTGTTGATACAGCAGGTGTTACAACAGCTGTTTGGGTGGAAGATTGATGTGTGGAGCTTTTAGGAAGTTTGGGAGTGTGTTTTCCGGATCTGGATGGTATGGATTTGGGTTGCCTCACTTGTCTAGTGGGCTTCTTCTTTTCATCCTTGGGATTTTCAGAAGTACCATGCACATTCAGTTCCATGAAAGCTTTCTTCTCCTGTTCAAACTTTGCTTTTTTCCTTTGCTTCCAAAACACTTTTTACCTTTGCTTTTTCATCAACAGAGGTCTTAGTGGTTTCATCAATATTTTTAGAGCCATCAGGTTTCACTTTCTCCCCCTTTTTGGCATCATCTGATTTTGGGTTATCGATAATTATGATAGAGGGAGGAATAGTGCCAGAGGTGCTCAATATGTGGGCCTTAATTGCCTTGATATCAGCTTGAGTGTCTTTAAACCTTGCGTCCATAACATTCCTGATCTTTTGAACCTGAATCTCATGTTGCTGATCAGCTAGTTGTTTTTGATAGTTGAGCAATGGTTGAAATAAATTCCACAACTCACTTGCAGTGAGAGTGTATGTTGGCTCAGCTGTTGAAGTAGATGCAGCGGTGGATGGTACCCTTTGATCTTTCAACACCTGTTGCAGCATGCCTTTGATTTCTGCAACAGGTGTGTCTAGTTTGTCAACTCTGTCCGTCAATTCTTGGTACAATAAATCATCACCCAACTTAATGGGATCATCTGATTTCCCACTATAAGTGGTTGTAACAGTGGTTGATTGAGGAATTGTATTCCAAATATCATCCACTGATGCCCCTTTTTCTTGGTACTGGGGACTTCTTCCTTCAGAAAGACAGACTTTTTAGTGAACCAGTGAAAACTGGATACACAAATGTTCCCATAGAAGAAATTGCCTCCAAGGAAGTCTTATGGATGTAACCACTGTCCAGATGCAAACCAGTGGGTTCAGCACGTGTAGTGGCTGCTTCACTTGGATTACCACCAAGAGTTACTTGTAACTCAAGGTGTGTAACCTCCTCAGGTCTTGTTGGTGGGTTAGCTATAATTGATATATTAGACCCAGTCGTTTGTTGAAGTATATTCTCATTGATAGGTAAGTGAGAAGGACTGGTTTGTGCCTGGTTCAGATCAATAGCATCCAACAATAATTTAGTCGGTGGGGGAATTGTGGATGTGAGGTTGGGTGTAGAAAGAGAATTGGCCCCGGGCATTGGGCTGTGGATGATGGAAGCAAGTGATTCCAGAGCATCATATTGTGGTGTCCCTATTTGTACAACCTGTTCTTTTTGAGAAGAAGCAGGAGGAGTTTCAGCCATAGGTTGAAATATTTCTACCAACTGCTATGAGGAAGTAGCAGCAGTGGTTTCTTGTGACTTTTGTGATGTCACTGGCATTTGCTCTGGTATCTCATCCTCCAGAGTTGCCTTTTTGGTAGGTTTTGGGGGTTTTTGAGTTTTCTTCTGTTTTGGCATTTTGGTGATTTTAGGTGTGGGTTTCAAAGCAGTTGTTTTGCTGCTTTGATAACCTTGAGCAGTGGGCTCAGCAGCAGATACCTGAGGAGCAGTGGTAGCTGCTAAATTCTGCTCAGGCACCTCTGCTTGTGTTTTGCAAGGTGTTGACATTCTTGTAAAGGTTTCTGCAGTTAAGCTGTTTATTTGAAAAGATTCACCTTGTTTTATTGCAGCGGCATCATTCTTACCAAGTTTCTTTTCAAAATAGTAACTTAAAAATCTTGGAAAAAGTAAGAATGGCTTTTTATCAACATTTTTAACCAAATCATTAAAGATTTCCTGGAAGTAACTGAAATTTTCATCTTGAAGTAGAGCATATCCCAGATTTTGAATCTTTAATGGTATTTCATTAAAAGAAGTGGTTTTGTTTGAAACACACATAAGCAGGGTATGGAACAGAAATCTTGTTGCAGGTGGAAAATTACCTTTTTGTAAGGTATCCTTTTTAATTTGTTCTGCATACCCCCTTTCAAGGAAATCAGTTTTTAACTCATTTTTGGGAAAAGAAGTTTTACCTTGCTGATCATTGAGTTCAAAGACTTCCGAGATGGATTGTGGTGTGATTTTGACAGCTTTACCCTTTAGAGAAGAGTTAATGGCTATGACAGTCTCACCTTGTTTGTCAAGGGTTACAATTTTCCAAAACTCCCTTTGGGTCGCCAAGTAAATGGGTGCATCTGCTATTAACAAAGTTTTATACTTTGATGCAGACATGATATCAATGATGGAGTCGAAAGCATTAGTGGTGCCGGGTTTTGTGAGAAGACCCAGAAGGTTGTGAGAAGGTTTGTGTGGGATTTCGATAGGTTTAGCCTTTTGAGAGACCTCTTTGGAAGATGATTTTGAAGTGGATTTTGCGGAGGACTTCGATTTAGTCATTTTGGAGAAGACGATCGAAGAAGGTTGTGAAGGAAATTGTGGAAATGAGATGAAAAACTGCTTTGAGAAAGGAATTTTTATGAATTCGATTCGACAGTGAAAACTCTGTTTGGGTGTTAGGGCAGGGTTTTATAAAGTGAAAAAGTGAGTGCTGACGTGGCGGCGGTTACAAAAATCTGACGGATAAGTACTGACCACGTGCCAACCTCTGACAAAAGATGAATAGTGGAAGACAGTTGTTAAAGAAACCACTGATAGTACAAATATCAGTGGTTGTTAGAAGGACGTATGGGCCCACAGTGGGTGACTTTCACTATCAGTGGATAGCATATCAGTGGTTGAAAACACTGATTTTTAACATCAGTGATTTTCAAGGAGACAAAAGAACAGTGGTTGAACATCAGTGATTTTGAACACCAGTTGTTTCAACATAGAACAGAGGTTGACTTTCAGCAGTGGACAGTATTTTCTGAACAGATGTTTGAAACAGATCAGTGGTTATGGGCATGAATCATGAAATAAAAAAAAACTATTTTGATTTTTATCCATTTTTTATGGACATTTATCAGCAGTGATTTGATATTTGGAGGCTAGATTTGTCTGCAACTGTTGATATATCTTTAACAGCTGTTTTGTACACCATCTGTTTTGAAGTATCTGTAAAATGACATCCTTTGCAAAACACATTTTAGATGCATATTGTCAAGATTAACACAACAGCAGATCTTTCAGAGTTTTACATTCAGGATTATAAATAGTGGTTTGATATCCCTGATGATAAAAACCTTTTATATTGACCACTCATTTTGTGTCTTAATCTTTTGAATAGACCATGAGTAATCAAGCATTTTAAGGTTAGTTAGCAGTCAAACTTTTATCTGTGATGACAACTTGAGTTTGAAATGACCTTATCTATTTCACCATTACCTTTTGAGCTATTTTTCAAGGAAAGTATTACCCTAAGTAAAAATAAGAGTTCTACTACCTGACAGGAGTTTGAGACTTTTACTATTTAAAACAAGTAAAAGTACATAATATATCATTCTCTTAAAATAAATCAAGAATAATATATCCTGTTTTATTGAAGAAAAACCTTTGCAAAAACAATAAAGGTTTTCTGAAAACAGCAACAACAAGATCTGGTGAAATAAAACTTAATATATGATTATCACATCATTCTCAAGTTTAGGAATATGGTCAGTGGTTTGAAATACATTTTAATCACCTCTGCTTTGAGACCATTTCCTTATCAGTTGATTGCAACTATGAGGAGACATGTTTACATAAGTTTTGAAAACTCTTTTATAGACCTTATTACCATGTGATGACTATGAAAAATTTTGTTCAGTCCTCTTGTACGGTTAATCACCAGTGATACTATATGTTACCTGAAATTCCCTGATTCAGTGAGTGCACATGGTTGCTTGATGACCATTTTTAACCCAAATTTTGAGCTCTTAAGTGTTTTGTATTTATATTCATTTCATTTGACTTCAAAAGTTTTTTAAATAAACACACTTAAGAGGTTTTGTGATTTTTCTTCTTTCCTTTTTGTCCTTTCCATTGATAAGTTTTAAATACTTACTGGAAGGTTCTAAGGAAGGAATACTTTGATTCCAAAATCATTTTACAGCAACGTTTTAAGAAATTTGGTCATTTTTGCAAATGCTTATGCCAAATTTCACATTACATATGATCTGAATAATTTTTTACTGTTGATTTCTCTTAAGGTATTTTTAACACAACTGATTTGGTCCTTTTTGAGGATTCTCAACCTGTTTTTCAATACATAAGATCTGATAGCTAAAGTTTTGATTTCACTCTTTTAGTATTAACAAAGACACTAATGTTTTATCTGATCATAGGCCTTTGTTAATCATGAGGTGAACACCTTAGCAACAGTCATGAATGACAACATCACAAACTTCATAATAACTTTTGAAATCAATTTTGTAATATGAACAATCCAACCAAAGTTACCTGATGACTTTTTCAGATCTGGAACTATTGGTGATTTATGCATGATTTTGCCATTACGTGAATTTTGTGTGTCATATGACATCCTGGTTGTTTTACAGAGTTTTTGAATAGCCACTTTGAACGTGATCACTCATTACTCTGTTTTTCAACTAAATACGATCAACCTTAGCATCAATGAATTTTGAGCTGAACTGTTATGTCAAATTGATTGTTAGATCGAATTTGACTGTCCAAACTCTGATACCAATTGTTAGGATCTGAGTATCTCATGATCGTGTTTGTTTGTTATAATTTGAACAAATGAATGGATATTGATCAATGTAAGGTGCAGCGAAAATAATAAACAAACTTTGTAAACACAATCAAAAGGAGAATAGTTTAGTAAACACATGATTTTCATTGAGCTGAATGATTAAAGTACAAGAATAACTACAGCATTGATTACATACTAAAACTCCCCCTCAGCAAGATGCCCCAAGGTTGATTGCACAGGATGAAAGGATTGGAGGAGATGGAATCTCCCGGACAATCAAATGAAACAGTACAGGGTACTGTTCCATTTATAGGCACAGTCAAACCACTGAAACATCTTTGCTGGCGTCACCATGAAAGTGACGTTTAACAAACTAACAAACTCTAACAACTGATCTAATACAGACACTGCTTATGCTAACCACTGACTACAATACATAACATAAAAGAAGTTAAACAGCTACTGAAACCTTCCACTGATGTGAACCCAGCAGTACTTGTTTTAACCCAGCAGTGCTTGACCCATAGCAGTAGATTGAACAGCAGGGCTTTGTACTTCATCAGACTTTAGTGTGATCAGCAGTTGTAAGGCAGCAGTTGTACAAATCAGTGGATTGGAGGTCATCAGATGTTTCAAATCACTTTCAAGGGGAAAGTCTTAGTGCAAACTACTGTTCATTATGAATCCACTGTTGTGACCTGGTTTTGGCTTTACATCATCTGTTCCTCTGGTAGGGTTCAATCCCAACAGAACATCTGGTAACATCCTAGGGACACTTGCATTGATCTTAGGACTTTCAAAATCCTATATAAAGGGCCATGCTTTGAACACTTCACTTGCTCACTTCAAAAATCTAACTTGAACACTCTCAACTCACTTCTCTGGAGCATCCTGACTTTGAAGGAAGCTCTCTTAGTGAAAATCTTCGTGCTAAGGACTATTGTAAGTGTTCTTAGCTTCCTTAGTTAAGTTTTCATTAGCTTAATGACCGAAAGTCAAAGTTAGCGTAATTACGCTTTGACTTGGTGATTAATCACTAACGGTCCAGCCATTATGCAATTAAAAATGGCTATGTGTTGATAATTATGTAGGTGTTAAACCCTTAAAAGGGCACCTTCAAATTATCACGATATCTCAGTCAATTGTCGGGTCAAACTTCTTAATAAAAAGTCAAACGAGTCAGTTTTTGCAAAATAATTCATAACTGATAATGCTGAAGTTATGGAATGTGTTTTAACACTTAAATGACTTGGTAAATAATATAAGAACATGTTTAGGCATGTTCAACCCGACAATTCTGAGTTTAGGCTCGGTTCACAACCGAAAGTCGCAAATGTAGACTTTTGCTTTGACTTTCAGTTCTTACCCGATTTAGCTTAGTTTAGATATGCCTTAGGGTTCCTTTAGGACCATATTATATGTTAGTATAACCCTCTGAGGTTGTACAACATGGTTCCATAGAAATCCTAGTTCATTGCATGTTTCCGTTAAATGCTTAAAAGTTGACCGTTATGCCCTTTTGATATAAAAACGAAATTTTTGAAAATGTGAGAGGACAAAAAAAATCTTTATTACTGATTTATAAGCATGTCCTAAAATTTTGACATCAGTTTATGGTCTAAAATAAAAGTTATGCACGTTATCGTAAAATGAAAGCTTTTGTTAATTAAATGGTATTTTCAGTATAAATCATATTTAAACCCAATTTTTGGCACCAAACTTGCCACCTACTGTTAAGATATTATATTTAGGGATTTTTGGAAATTTTTGTTAAATTTTAACTGATCATAACATAGAGTTCTTGCATGGACTCGGTAATTGACGATAATGCCCTTTTCGCTAATAAAATGAGTTTTACACATCATTTACATGTCAAACTTTTTTCTACTGATTTTATATGTTAAATAAAATATTTTAAACTGTTGAGGCTGATCAAGATCTCAGATTTCCTTAAACAACCCAAATATTGTCAAATACCGACTTTTATGCGATTTAGGCGCATAGTATGGTTTAAAACCATATTTAACGCCTAAGACTTATTACCTACTGATATTATAAGCAAAATTTTAAACTTTAACAGTAAATAAAAGTCTTGAACTCAGATTTCCAAATTTGACCCTTATAGCATATGTGAAATGACAAAAAATTTCACATATCTATGATATCTTACTGATATAACTTGTTAAAATAAATATTTTTACTGGTTGTTTTAGACCAGAACGTCATAATGCTATTTAACCTCTTTTATAAACTTTAAAAAGACCAAAATACCCCTACGGGACTTAAATTGGTTTTAAATTCGTATTGGGCATAATGGAAGATATCCTACTGATATCATAACATATTTAAAGCATATTAACTTGTGAAACCTGTACATGACTCATTTGGCTACCCGTTATGCATATTCGCGTTCGGTACGGTTTATGTAACTAGTTCGCATAAATTAGCTGAAACGGGTCAAACCTTATCATTTTTACTTCAAAATCCAGAATGTATTTAGTTTACCCATTTTATACAAGTCTTCATACTTGTTGGGTCTAAATCACATTCTAATCCGGTCTTCGCTTAATCTTGCGTTTTGAACCATAAACCTTTCATTAAAACTAACCGATCTAAGTTAAAACTTAAATAAGACACGTTAGGAATCTAATAGGTTATTAAAACCTTCGTTTTAGATTAGGAGCCCAGTAAAAGCTACTTGTACTTGCTGATTTGATATACGGCTGAGAATAAAAATTACTTTTAGCTCAGGTAAATACTTTTAACTTATTTTCCGTTATACGGGCTTGGGATACTGTAACAACCCTCGGTAAAAACCAATACTCTCATAATATGTCTAACACCGTATTATACCTTAAAAATGTCCCAATATGTCTTATATTATACCCCGTATGTGAAAACCAAGCCCAAAATATGTTAGAGTTTATAAAATAAATGAAAAACAGGAAATATTGAGTTGAGGCGGGCCGCGTATACCCACCCCAACATCTCACGCGGGCGTTGTCAATGCTAGAACTGAATCCACTGATTTCTTTAGTTAAAGCGGGCCGCGTAAGAGTCTTTGTTAGTTTACGCGGGCCGCGATAGATCATGAAACGCGGAGACATCCGGTGCTGACACGTGTCGACATCGTGGCGAGTCTAGTAGCTGACCCAGCTAAGCTATTATGTTGACCAAGATTGACGCGGGCCGCGTAACCCTGGCCTGTGCTTTACGCGGGCCGCATGATAGTCGAGCTTTGCAACTATAAATATAACACATCAGTTTTCGTTTTCCGTCGCTCACATTTCAATCTCAAATCATAAATTCTGTTGAAGAGGCATTATAGTTGGGTATTATACCCCTAATTAGCGAGGTTCTGCTCCGTTGTAAGTATTATAACCCCAGTTTCATAATAGTTACGCTGCCCGATTGATTTAGGGTTCCGTAACAACTGTCGTGGTTCTGCCCGACGTAGTTATTGGAATACCGTCTCGGGGAGGGTATCATTAATATTTTCAAAGGGTTATGATACTAACAAATGTACATTTGTTTAAATTATAGATTATATCCAGGAAACCCTTACGAGAAGCCTAAGATAGCAAAGTGAGTTTATCCTCTTTTTGTTAATGTTTTTGGAATATTTTACAAAACCTTAATGATTTTACAATGCGATTAAGCGGTGATTGAGTCTTTGTAGTTCTTCAATTACTGTCGGTATTTGGGGTTTTGTATACAAAATTTATTACTTGCGAGTAGTAAGTCGGAATGACAGTACGTTACCATTGGACAACGAGTTAGCCAATGTGTAATATGACCCACAAGTCAAGGATTGACAGTACTGAATGAGTAATTGTGTAGAAATAAACAATGTGATCGCTCTCAATACTGTGTTAATTGATAAAATGTTTCTTGATTAAACTGGGATTCACTCACCAGTATTTTCCGCTGACAAAATATTTTTAAAACATGTTTCAGGTAACACAATGTGAAAGCCAACTGGGAAAAAGCCAGCTCAAGAGCACTGACGGCTTGGAAAATAAGTGGCCATAAAAGTTATCTAAGAAACGATGTTTTAAATAAAATAGGGTTTGTCCCTATAAATGTATTGTAATAAGAAACTTGGGGTTTTCCCATGAGTTGATTAATATCAAATATGGTGGTTTTACTCTGATAAACATTTCCTAACTACGGTCCTGATGTAAATTCCGCTACAAGATTAAATAACCTGATACCACCACTACTGAGTTCGCGTCCGCCCGTTCCCGGGACAGATAAGGGATCGGGGGTTGCGACAGAAGGTGGTATCAGAGCCTAGCCACTGGTCTGAGCCAAAGAAGTGTTCTGCTGACACTTAAGTTTTAAATTTTGTGTTAGGAAATAAAATTATGGAAATACATGCATAACTGTATTTATTTGTTATGTATTATTTGACTATTTAATAGTTTACAGAATGAGTGATCAAGGACCATCAGACGTGAATCGTCAGTTATCTGATTCACCTAGGAGTGAGAGTACATCATCACAGCCTGCCCTTTCAGGGTATTCTGCTGATCAGGAGGAAGGAATATTTGCCTTTAGAGCTCAATCTGAAGAACCATTTTCTAATAAGAAACGAGGATGGTTCAGTAAAGAAGCTTTTTCTCGTAGGAAGAGAATGCGAAAATTGCAACAGCAAAGAGTTTTAGCAGCTGCTAAGCGTAGAACAGATGCCAATACTCAAGATATGTTAAATAGAAGTCTAGCTAATTTTCATATCTTAGCTACTACTGCTGCTGACCCAAGTCTGGAACAATTAGTAGCCCCACAACCACAAAACCCAGATCAACCTATGGAGATAGAAAACCAGGAAAACCAAGTGGAGATGCATGACTTTAATCCAGAAGAAATTCCTAGGATACCTGCACCAAACCCCCTAGACCCAAATTACGACCCCTGGTGGGACGACAATAGGGACTTTGTGCAACGTTACCCTATCCAGGAATATCCACCCATACAAAACATAGAAGCCTATCCAGGTATGGACCCTTTAGATCCCTATTACCATGATAACTATATTAGGGAGATTTTATAGGATCCTTATCAATTTCAGGAACTGTCACCCCCATATCAGGAAACCGCACCCCAGATTCCAAACCCAGCCCGAGAACCTGCACCCCCAATGAGTGCAGAAAATGTGCAAGAACTTAGGACTTTCGGGGAGGAAATTTTAGAAAGCAGTGAAAGAATGCGTCAGGTGGGAGAACGTCTCGTATGGAAATACGATGAACGTAATATGGATTTTTGGATATATCCATATCCTTGAATGAGATGGTGAAACGATGGTAGTAATAGTAATATAATAAAATAAAATAAAATATGTGTGTACGGAGGCATATTATTATTAGTGTAATTTTCTTTCTGTTGGTATTGTAATCTTTATTTCAGTACTAGTGTGTAATAGACGCATAGTATATGAAAAGAGTATAGTCGCAATGATCGACGCTTTTGGAAAAAAAAAATGCGTGTCATATGATTAACTATATTAAGATATTATTTGTGATATTAATATGGGGTAATTGTTTAAAATTCAGATGGCTGACGAAGGAAACCAAGGAAATCTGAATAATGATAACCAGAGTAACATTAACATGGTTAATGAGAATCCAAGCATCAATAATAATAACAATCAAGTGGATAATAGTGCTATCCAACACATAGTAGCACAAGGAATTATAGATGCAATGCCATTTATTCTTCAAACTGTTAAGGATGCTGATAATAAAAGTAAGCATAGCAGTAAGCGACCAAGCGAACCAGAAAACAGTGTGAACAATGGACCTGTACTTCAATTGCCTATTCCCAAAAGAAGAAGAACCATGCCTTATGGTTGTTCTTATAAAGAATTCTAGTCTTGTAAACCAATGGAATTCTCAGGCAACGAAGGGGCCATTGCAACCTTACGCTGGATAGAGAAAACTGAGGCAGTCTTAAGGATAAGCAAGTGTGCTGAAGAAGATAAAATACTGTTTGCTTCTAACTTGTTTAAGAATGCAGCACTAGAATGGTGGAACACTATTCTCCAGACAAGAGGAAGTGATCAAACCTACAATATGGAATGGGAAGAATTTAAGAACAAGGTAGAAAGGAAATTCTGCCCACCAAATGAGAAGGAACAGATAGCAAACAAATTCCTAAACCTTAGGATGACTGGTGTGGATAGTAAGGGATACACTAAAATATTCTTTGAATATACTAGAATAGTGCCAACTCTTGCTTCACCAGAACCAGTGTTAATCTCTCGTTATATTTGGGGATTAATTGGAGAAATAAGACATGTAGTCAAGGCAGCTAGGCCTCAAACTATAGAAGAAGCAGTAGAACTAGCCAATACCTTGACTGATGAATTAGTCCGTACCCGAGAAGAAGATCAAAGGAGGAACCTAACCCAGAAATTGACTCAAGAATTTCGTTCTGGAAATTCTAACTGTGGAAGAAATATAGGTTCTACCTCTACACCTTACTGTAGGAATTGCAAACGAAAGCATTCAGGAAAATGCTCTATATACTGTAACTTTTGCAAAATATCGGGACATAAGGAAGAAGACTGCAGGAAGAAAAACAACAGGATATGCTACAATTGCGGAGAACAAGGTCACATCAAGCCTAATTGCCCAAAATTAGTTCCAGCTACAGACAACAAGAATGCCAAAAATGTTCGAGCATTTGTTCTGACTGCAGAAGAAGCCAAAATGATCCCAGATGTCATAGCTGGTACGTTTTTAGTTAATGATGTTTTTGCTAAAGTATTATTTGACTCTGGTGCAAACCAAAGCTTTATTAATACATCATTTTGCGAATTTCTAAATCAGTCATTAACTAAACTACCACAAGAATGTCTAGTAGAGACAGCTAATGGAGAAATTATTAGGATTTCTGAAATATTGCAAGGAGCAAGTATATAAATGTTAAATCAGAAATTTATAGCAAATTTATATCCCATGAATCTGGCAGGATTCGATGTTGTTTTAGGAATGGATTGGTTAATAGCCAATAAAGCCAGTATTTTATGTAATCAAAAGTTAATTCAAGTAAATTCACCAAAAGGTAAAATGATCACAATTAAAGGAGATAAACCTTCTAGGTCCACTAAGTTCATCTCTGTGATGAAAACTGCAAGTTGTATAAGAAAAGGTTCTATAGTGTATTTGATTTCTATAATCACTAACACTAAAGGAAAAGAACTAAAAGATATTCCAGTAGTATCTCAGTTTTCAGATGCCTTTCCAGAAGAATTGCCAGGGCAACCTCCGAATAGAGAAGTTGAATTCAGAATTTATTTGCTACCAGGAACAGCACCAATTGCCAAAGCACCCTACCGTTTGGCACCCGCTGAAATGCAAGAACTAAAGAAACAATTAGATGAATTATTGGAGAAAGGATTTATACAGCCAAGTTCGTCGCCATGGGGAGCGTCGATATTGTTTGTTAAAAAGAAGGACGGATCAATGCGTATGTGTATTGATTACCGTGAATTAAACAAAGTCACGATTAAGAATCGATACCCATTACCGAGAATCGATGATCTGTTTGATCAACTACAAGGAACTCGATTTTTCTCTAAAATCGATTTAAGGTCAGGATATCATCAATTAAAGGTACAGGAAGAGGACATTTCTAAAACCGCATTTAGAACGAGGTATGGTCATTATGAATTTACTGTCATGCCATTTGGTTTAACCAATGCCCCAGCTGCATTTATGGACATGATGAACCGAATATGTAAGCCATATTTGGATAAATTCATAATTGTATTTATAGATGATATTCTAATTTACTCTAAGAGCAAAGAAGATCATGCAAAACATTTGCACGCACTTTTAAGTTTGTTAAGAAGGGAAAAGCTTTATGCTAAGTTTTCAATGTGCGAATTTTGGTTAGAACAGGTACAATTTCTTGGACATTTAGTTAATCATGAAGGAATTCATGTAGATCCAACAAAGATCGAAGCAATTATGTAACACCCCGAAAAATGCAAATCATTTATTTAAATATAAAGTTGACAAATAAACTAGTTAACTAACTAGGATTTTAAATAACCCAATGGGTTAAAATGCTAAATTAGAACCAAAGGAAAGTCTAGGGACCAATTGTGTTCAAAATAAAACTAATATTGATATAATCAAAATAAATAAAACACAAACATTTGTCTGTGTTCTTGGTGGAGATCGACCAGGAGCGACCCCAAGCTCCATCAAACCCTAGTCAGCATAAAAACTCTAAATTGAAGGATCAAACTCAGTCTAAATCAAAATCCGAACATAGATTATTGATCCTCATCACAATAGGATCACAAGGTATGTAAAATTTTGATAAATCTCTCAACTTGAAATTCTCATGAATTGGGAAAAATCTGAAATTAGGGTTGCATGTGTATGTTATGATGATTAAGGAACAACTATAGTGTCTTGGGACAAACCCTAGACCAATACAAGTTGAAATCATATGAAATTTTAGTGAAACCTATGAACACCATTGTAGGTGATTAGTGGGTTACTTGTAATTTGATGAATACTAGGAAATAGATTGTTAATCTAGTGTAAAATGACAATTTTGAAGTGATTCCAGAAAATTAGAAGTTATCAATCATGTAAAAAGGTTAAATGATGTGAAATTAGGGCTAAATGGTAAACTAGAGATTTGATGTTTAATCTTGTAAAAATCTGCCTATGAAGTGTTTGTTGAAATGCCTCTATGAAGGCTTAAAAACTGAAATTCCAAGTTAAACGCATAATCATGATGTTTTGGGTATATTATGCGATTTATGGTTAAAGAGAGTTCTAAACATGTCATTAATGAACTCTATAGGAAAGGACGCAGGAGCGTCAAGTGGACAAGCGAGTGGCGAATCACGTTTGAAAGGCCTACATTGAAGGTATGTAACTTGACCCGTTACACTAAGTAAATTTTGATGATTGTATTATGCGTAGTTGAAATTTAGAATAAAGGTTGCTCTGAATTAAAGTGATGATGTCGCTATATTGAATAATTGGTCAAAGATTTGGTTAGAACTCGTTGGTAGTCGTCATAAGGGAGGAATTCCGTAGACGAGCCAAACGGGTCAAATAATCCAATAAAGCATGGATATTGTTTCGTAACATGATTTATTGATCTATTGTTATCGATTAAATATGGACATATTAAAACATGAGTATTTAATATGTTGATTTTGTTAGAATAAGGATTCGAGAAAATCGTGTGGGCAAAACAAGCAAAAAGCCAAAATGTAAACGTGCAGGGGCTACCGTAAGTTACAGTAGGGCTACCGTAAGTTACAGTACCACCGTAACTTACGGTAGAGATCAGGATGTTTACGGTGGATGTCTACTGGTTTACGGTAGACCATAAGCTTCAAATGTCTACCGTAACTTACGGTAGGTACCGTAAGTTACGGTAGACCTCTGAAATGTCTATAGATGTTGGCATTTAATAGTTAAATCGAATTCGTTTTAAACGTGGATTCGATCATGTATTCTTTTAAGTACTTTAATACTAATGTTCAATGTAAACATTTCAGCTTTTTTTTTTGGTAACCAAGGACTACGGATGACGGTCAAGCTAGCTTTTGAAGAACCGAACACAAGATTTTGAAGCTTCCGCAATAATTAACTCTGTTTAAAAAGAATGTTATGCTGTAAACCGTTTGTTAAACAACGTATGGATGTTTTAATTAGTTGGTAGATGACTAATGTTTGTTACTCTAGAATGTGGTTCTTGAACTAAGGTTTTGATTTGGATATCTTCTTATAAAACACTTATGAATTATTACTAAATTCAAGTAGAAATTTTAAGGGTGTTACAAATTACTAAATGGAAAATCCCTGAATCACCAACTGAGGTTAGAAGTTTCTTAGGATTGGCTGGTTATTATAGAAGGTTTATTAAAGATTTTTCTAGAATAGCCATTCCCTTAACTAAGTTAACCTGTAAATCTGTTAAGTTTGAATGGGGATTAAAACAAGAAGAAGCATTTAGAATCCTTAAGCAAAGATTAACCCATACACCCATATTAGCATTACCAGAAGGAACTGAAGACTTTGTAGTCTATTGTGATGCTTCTAAACTAGGTTATGGATGTGTATTAATGCAACGACAAAAGGTTATAGCTTACGCATCTAGACAACTTAAGAATCATGAGGAGAATTATTCAACCCATGATTTGGAATTAGGAGCTATAATTTTTGCTCTTAAGATTTGGAGACATTACCTTTATGGTAGTAAGTTTACTGTATTTACCGATCATAAGAGTCTAAGGTATGTTTTCAAGCAAAAAGAGTTGAATATGAGACAAAGACGTTGGATGGAATTTCTTAGTGATTATGATTGTGATATCCAGTATCATGAAGGAAAAGCAAATGTAGTAGCAGATGCTTTAAGCCGAAAGTATCATGAAAAGCCAAGAAGGGTACGTTCTCTTAAAGTAAATCTGCAAGTAGATTTAAATGAGCAAATAAGAGAAGCACAAGAATCAGTAATCAAGGATGATTCTGAAAAATTAAAAGGTATGTTAAAAGAATTAAAACAAGGAACATATGGAATTTGGAGATTCCATGAAAAGAGAATATGGATACCTAAATTAGGAAATCTACGTCAGCGTATATTAGAAGAAGCCCATAAGTCTAAGTATACGATGCATCCAGGAAGTGATAAAATGTACCAGGATTTAAGGAAAAATTTCTGGTGGATAGGAATGAAGAAGGACATAGCAGCTTATGTTTCTAAATGTTTAACTTGTTCACAAGTTAAAGCTGAACACCAGAAACCCTCAGGTTTGTTACAACAATTAGAAATGCCAGTTTGGAAATGGGAATTAATAACAATGGATTTTGTTACTAAATTACCCAAAACAAAGAAAGGAAATGATACAATCTGGGTGATTGTAGATAGGCTAACCAAGTCAGCTCATTTTCTACCAATGAAAGAAACAATTAGTATGGAACAATTATCTAAATTGTATGTAAATGAAATTGTTTCTTTACATGGCATTCCTTTATCAATTGTTTCTGATAGAGATAACCGCTTTACATCTCATTTTTGGTTAAGTTTCCAAAAGGCAATGGGAACCAAGTTAAAATTGAGCACAACTTATCACCCTTAAACGGATGGACAAAGTGAAAGGACAATTCAAACAATGGAGGACATGCTTAGAGCTTGTGTAATCGATTTCGGAGGTAATTGGGACGATCATTTACCTTTAATAGAATTTTCTTACAATAATAGTTATCACACGAGTATCAATGCTGCACCATTCGAAGCACTTTATGGACGAAAGTGTCGAACCCCGGTCTGTTGGGCAGAAATTGGGGAAAGCAACTATCTGGACCTGAGATAGTGCAAGAAACAACTGACAAGATTATTCAAGTCAAGGAACGACTGAAAGCAACACGTGATCGACAAAAGAGTTATGCCAATGACCGACGCAAGCCATTGGAATTTCAGGTAGGAGATAAAGTATTATTAAAAGTCTCTCCTTGGAAAGGAGTAGTAAGATTCATTAAACGGGGAAAGCTAAGTCCCAGGTATATTGGACCTTTTGAGATTATTAGAAGAATAGGACCTGTAGCTTATCAGCTACAACTGCCAGAGGAAATGGCAGGAATACATGACGTATTTCATATATCTAATCTCAAAAAGTGTTTAGCTGATGAATCATTGATAGTGCCTCTTAAGGATATAGAGGTAAATGAACAACTCAAATTTGTAGAAAGACCACTACAAATTGAAGACAGGAAAATCAAGAATCTCAAGCATAAAAGACTTGTTCTGGTCAAAGTGAAATGGGACTCCAAAAGAGGACCTGAGTACACATGGGAACTCGAGTCTGAGATGCAAAGGAAATATCCATATTTATTCCAGTAGATCTCGAGGACGAGCTCTAAAACAAGGTGGGGAGAATGTAACAACCCTCGGTAAAAACCAATACTCTCATAATATGTCTAACACCGTATTATACCTTAAATATGTCCCAATATGTCTTATATTATACCCCGTATGTGAAAACCAAGCCCAAAATATGTTAGAGTTTATAAAATAAATGAAAAACAGGAAATATTGAGCTGAGGCGGGCCGCGTATACCCACCCCAACATCTCACGCGGGCGGTGTCAATGCTAGAACTGAATCCGCTGATTTCTTTAGTTAAAGCGGGCCGCGTAAGAGTCTTTGTTAGTTTACGCGGGCCGCGATAGATCATGAAACGCGGAGACATCCGGTGCTGACACATGTCGACATCGTGGCGAGTCTAGTAGCTGACCCAGCTAAGCTATTATGTTGACCAGGGTTGACGCGGGCCGCGTAACCCTGGCCTGTGCTTTACGCGGGCCGCGTGATAGTCGAGCTTTGCAACTATAAACAGAACGCATCAGTTTTCGTTTTCTGTCGCTCACATTTCAATCTCAAATCACAAATTATGTAGAAGAGGCATTATAGTTGGGTATTATACCCCTAATTAGCGAGGTTCTGCTCCGTTGTAAGTATTATAACCCCAGTTTCATAATAGTTACGCTGCCCGATTGATTTAGGGTTCCGTAACAACTGCCGTGGTTCTGCCCGACGTAGTTGTTGGAATACCGTCTCGAGGAGGGTATCATTAATATTTTCAAAGGGTTATGATACTAACCAATGTACATTTGTATAAATTATAGATTATATCCAGGAAACCCTTACGAGAAGCCTAAGATAGCAAAGTGAGTTTATCCTCTTTTTGTTAATGTTTTTGGAATATTTTACAAAACCTTAATGATTTTACAATGCGATTAAGCGGTGATTGAGTCTTTGTAGTTATTCAATTACTGCCGGTATTTGGGGTTTTGTATACAAAATTTATTACTTGCGAGTAGTAAGTCGGAATGACAGTACGTTACCATTGGACAACGAGTTAGCCAATGTGTAATATGACCCACAAGTCAAGGATTGACAGTACTGAATGAGTAATTGTGTAGAAATAAACAATGTGATCGCTCTCAATACTGTGTTAATTGATAAAATATTTCTTGATTAAACTGGGATTCACTCACCAGTATTTTCCGCTGACAAAATATTTTTAAAACATGTTTCAGGTAACACAATGTGAAAGCCAACTGGGAAAAAGCCAGCTCAAGAGCACTGACGGCTTGGAAAATAAGTGGCTATAAAAGTTATCTAAGAAACGATGTTTTAAATAAAATAGGGTCTGTCCCTATAAATGTATTGTAATAAGAAACTTGGGTTTTTCCCATGAGCTGATTAATATCAAATATGGTGGTTTTACTCTGATAAACATTTCCTAACTACGGTCCTGATGTAAATTCCGCTGCAAGATTAAATAACCTGATACCACCACTACTGATAAGGGATCGGGGGTTGCGACAGATACGGTATTATAATAATACCGCTTGGTCGGGTATGAAATCATTTAATCGGATTGTGGTTAATAAATTGCATTACCCGTTTTAATCTGTTTTGTTTGATGCAAAGCCTTTGGGGGGTTAATGACCGTGTCCTGGATATCCTTGGCTCATTCATTTGAAATGGCCACGACTTAAGCACGAGGTGTAGGCATACACCTGACAGTTGCGTATGTAAAAGATATAACCACTCGTTGAGGATAACTCGCCGTGGGATTATATTAGTGGTGTGTCTATTAATCTTGTCTCGACTCTTCTAACCGGGCCCTGAATGGACAACAAAATTATAAATCTGTATACAAGATTATTTTAAATAATTGTCCCACGTTATAAAAGATATTTTGCCTTGTGCATCCAAATGAATTTTATAAATGTTTTTCAAAAAGAGTCGGTTAATTGTATTTAACAGTGTAAACTGACGTATTTTTCAAAAAGACTAAGTGCAGGTACTACGTGTAATGCGCTAGAACTCCTGAGTATTAAATAAAGAGTCTTGCAAGCTTTTGATACTTCAAAATCTGTTGAACAATATTTCTTTCTGTTTTAGATCCGCCTGTGGATCCACTTACAACCGTTGTGTAATATGTTATGTTACTTTTCAAATTCGGTTTGTAATATTATTTTAGACTTCCGCTGTGCATTAAACTATGATTAATTGTCCATGATGATATCAACTACGTCACGATACTCTCCACCGGGCCCACCGGTAATACGTGAAAATATCGGGGTGTGACAGGCTATGATTAGTTCACTATCAAAGGGGTTGTTCACAAATGAACCTAACCCTATATATATATATATATAGGGGAAGGTTCATTGGGGAACACTAAAAAAGTGGGGAACAGCGTGGAACCGGCTCAAACGAACTCTGATTGGACTCATTCCAGTGGCGTTGGAACCGGCTCATCGAACCCTAACTAAGATCTCTTAACCCTAAACCCTAAATCCTAACTCCTAGACCCTGAATATATATATATAAGTGACCGCTAAAATGAGAACTACCTCCAGTTGTAAGAACCGTGAGAACTACACCGTACGGGGCGAGGTGGACCAATTTTTTTTTTCATAAACGTATAGCATGTATTATAATCACATTTGTAAAAAAAAATAAAAAAAAATGTCGGGTGTGTAGTTTTGAGCACCCAAAGTTTGCGTTTACGGGACCCGTAAATTTTATTTAAAATTTACGGTACCCGTAAACACAAACTTGTGGTGTTCAAAACTACACACACGGCATTTTTTTTTTTGAATTTTTTTTACAAATGTGTTTATAATACAAGCATCTACGTTTATGAAAAAAAAAATTTGGTCCAACTCGCCCCGGATCAAAAAGTTCTCACGGTTCTTACAACTGGAGGTGGTTCTTATTTTAGCGGTCCCATATATATATATGGTTCAAATGAAAACCACTTTTATCGTGAAAACTCGAAAACTAACTAAAAAACCCTTAAAAACACACAATTTTTTTTTCATTTTTTATTAAAAATCACAAGTTTTTTTATATAAAAAAAACTTTTTTTTCAAAAAAAAATTGTAGTACACATGTGTAATAATTCACATGTGTAGTACACATACACATGTGTACTATTACACATGTGCACTACAAATTTAATTTTTTTTGAAAAAAACTTTTTTTATATACCTAAAATAGTGAAAATTGGTATGCAAAATTTTTTTTTAGGATATTTTAGTTAGTTTTCGAGTTTTCTCGATAACTAGTGGTTTTCATTTAAACCTTCACACACACATATATATATATAGGCTAATTATAACCAGAAAACCCATCCCAATTAAGAAAACTCAGGAAACTCTTACATGTGGCTACGATTGATCCACGTCGCATGTTAGTGTTAGATGAGACAAGGGCATTTTCATCATTTACATTAACCTTTTGACTGAATGAATGTGTAAGTCTGGTAAGAGGCTTGATGCACTGTAGACCTTCCTTCTTTTTTTCATTTGTTTCATTTATTACAATTTGTACTTGGCTGCCCTTTGTACTTGTTCACATATCTTTAGTTCTTTTTTGTTTTATATCTCACATCTCAATTCTCCAAAACAGAAGTGGAGTGAAAGAAAAATTCCAGACACAACATTGAAGAGCTTTTGCATTTAACATGGCTGAGTTGAACAGCCAACAACCTCGGAGTGTTGCCGGTGGTACGATGACATTCAATGACCATCCGGGTTCACCCTTAAATGTTGTCCCACATAATCTTTTAACTGATTTTGCATTTAATGAAGATGAAGATGCATTAGGTGAGAGTAGAGTTGTTGAAGATCCTGAACCTATTTCTTCAGAGTTTCCAGGTGAGTGATACTTTTTTTCTCAGTTTTATTAAACGTACACCTTTTCAGTTGCAGCGAGAACATTATCACTTAGATTACATAAATTTATAGATCATATAGATTTGATTTATGACATTTTTGTTTGATATATACCTTTTTCTGACATTTTTTGTGTTATTCGGCAGTCCAAGTTTTCCGGCCTGAAAATTAGAATGTGGACGATTCTGGTGAGTCCAGATGCATACGAGTACTTGTGCAAATTAAGGTTTTCTTGTTTAGATTTCCATTGGATTCTTCTTGATTTTTTTTTGTTTTTTGTTTTTTTATGTCTAGTCTCATATCTGAATCAAAACGGCATCAAAGATGATGAGGATGGGGTTCAGAATTGTACTTTTACAAAGTTGCTATCAAGAGGTCAGTTTTTATCTGAGAGCATGAATTTTTTTCTTGAGAGGTATTGTATCACCCCTAGTTATAATGTTTGTAGTTTGTTATTAGAATGCCCTTTTTTTGGTGGTAGAGGAGGAAAAAAAACAGATGATGTGCTGGTTTTTTTGGTAGAAAATCTGGTAAACTTGTATTAACAATACCATTTTTATTTTTTATTTTTTATTTTTATGAAACAAGCTTTTATATTTTTTAGAAGGTAAAAACATGCATGGTTACACTTGTATTAAGTTTTTATATTTTTTGGAAGGGAAAAAACATTCGAGGTTACACTTTTGGATCACCTAAAAAAAATGTACCAGAATCTACACTTTTTGGTGACATCAAAAAAATGTACGACCATGTTTGTTTCCATCGTAGTAAAACGTGTTAAACTTGTATTGACAATACAATAAAATGCATCAGTTGTTAGGTTTCATGTTACAAGTAATTTTTTTTAACTCATACTTGTTAAAATTTATTAACAATGTAATGTTTTGTAAAAGACTTGTGACCTTTTGAAAGTTTCACTTTTATGATATACATATGCAAGCCTGGAATGTGGTGTCCTAATGTTCCTATTGTTATAACTATTTTTTTTGTATGTATTCAGGCGGATGAGGATTTTTATGTTCACCACACACCCAATGGCACTAGAATGTGGTGTCCTAATGTTTCTATTGTTTTAAGGCCTGTTGTTGGTTGTGTATATGAAACGTGGAAGGATGTGTTCAGTATGTACAAGGAGTATACATAACAATTGTTTATGTTATATAACAATTTTTTATGTTATGCATTTTTTGGTTTTGTACGTACCGTGTTATATTTTTGTTTTCCCTGAGATTTTTGTACATTTTTCTTTATGTTAGAAGACAGTATTTGTTGAAAACATATAATAACACGATTTTTTGAATAACATAGATTGGAAAAACATAGATTTAACACAATAGTTTAGTACATAATAACGTTCACACTGGATATGTTAAACAACATAGGATAAGGAAAGTAGCCCCTATATTGCATGAGAGAGAGAAAATGGGGGCACATTCTTTTTTTGCACACACATAGTAGTAACTTCGCATAAACACCACTTTTTAGTCAAGAAACGATCTTGGAGTGCCATACTCGATTTCAGTGCTGAGTGGTTCTGGGCTAAGCTCACTCTCCCACGGGTTGTGGTTGGCCCACGAGACAGATGGTGATGTTGAACTAGACATAATAAGGTTGTTTTTTTTTTCACTTTTTATGGTGAACAAGGGATGAAACAAATGTTTACATTTCACCTTAATTTATAGACAAACAAATGATGTTAGGTAGATAAATTAATTAGATTGTTTAAATCAGTTTACATCAACTTTAAATGTAATACACTAACCAACATAGAAGTTAAGTATTTTTTTTCCTGTTTCTTTTTGTTTGAAAGCAATTAACATAATTATATTATATATTTCCAAGTAAGGAAATCATGAGGTGTTACATGTTGAAGTCGCTATATTGGGTAAATGTAACATAATTATATTATATATATGAAAGAAGTTACATAAATTTCCAGGTATGGACAAATGTAAATCATATTATGGCCTTCATTTTTACTTCATTTATAAATATAACTTATATAATTAGTGTTCACTCATTTTTTCATTTTCCCGCCAAAACCCCATATATGAGATTGCATGTATTTCAACCAGTACATTTTTTTTCAAAGCTGTCATTTCTTAGCAATCATTTACATTTGATGTAACAAGTTTCTTTAAAATTGCTGTCATTTCATATTAAAGTTTTGAACTTTTGATTATTCCATCCTTTTGTTTACCCAAACGTGATACATGTATATGTATTTTATTTTTTTATTATCACATCACAAAGAGACAATTGGGATTCATTAAATGCTTGTACTATAGTTATCAAATCATGAGAGCTACACTAACACTGCATATCCATAGATATCTTTTTTTAAATGAGTAAGATAAGACAAAAAAACAATGAAGATAAAATAGAAGTACACATTTTTTCTTTTTTATTAGTTATGCTTTTTCCTTCTTTAGTGTACACATCAACGATATGCTTCCTTTTTGTCCAATTTAGACTCCCCATACTGGGGCATTTATATGAGATTAAACTTTTTTTTGTTTATATATATATTATTATAATTAATGAGTACTATGGATATATTTCTTGGATATGGTGTTGGTGTACATGCGTCCTTTTTGTGCAGATTGGACACTCCCAAGCTGGCAGCATTAATTTGTAAGATTGTACTTTTTTTCTTTATATGAATATTATAACAAGGATTAGTTACCTTTACCGAAGAGATGACCCAATTTAATATACGTTGTTACATTTTTTTTGTAGTGATTTTTGTAACGAAACAGATATTTTTTGTACTAATTTTTTTTGTAACAAAGTAGCTTGTACTGATAATTACGACTGTTTGACTAATGCTAATTATTACAGCAAAGTACACACATATTAGACGTAACATTGTATTACATTTATTCATTGTCAAAGTGATTAAAAAGTTATCAAACGAAAATATTGCATTGTTACACCTTTTTTACTACATCTTATTGTATGCTTTTCAAAGGAAAATATATATCTTAGTCAAACTTTCCATTAGTGTACTTATGGTTCACCAAAATGTAACATTAAACGTACACATAAAGACATGTGTTCCAGATCAACGAGATACATAAATAGTGAAATACATAGACAGCCAACTGACAAAGTACAAGTTAAATTGTTTAAGTTGTCCACAAAAAACATAACATTAGCATATGGAGCAGCAGCTTACATTGATAATGCAGCATCGCGAACATTAAATTCACATCAGAGAGTAGTATGCGTGTAGCGAATTTTTTTCGGAGGGCAAGAATCTGTTTTTGCTTTCTCTTCCAGTGGCCGCTAAAACCACATTCAAAAGCTTCATTGATCACGTTAAAAATTTACATGTGTTGCATAAAGAATACAGCATTATCCATTGGATGCGCAGGGGTCGCCCAATGGATATCACACCTCTTAATCTTAGATGCTGCAACTTGATCCTTTGACGGATGTTCGGAACGCTCCAAATAAGCGACCAGCATATGCTTCTGTTAGAAAACAATAAAGTAATCAGTTTTGGTATGAGCTATTGTTTTTCATCCTAATGTTTATAAGAAAAGCAAATGACTAACCACTTTGTATGGTGTATCTTTATTGTAGTAATCTTGATGATCCCTAATGCCAACTAAGGGTGTGCGATCAGGCGTGTGGTCTATGACGGTTATTGCGTCATTTTCCAGATCGAAAACAATAAAGTAATATTGATCATTCTCTAGGATTGGAAGGAAAAGCATTTTGATCCCAATGAGTTCATATACGCCGGCTCCCATCATCCTTTCGCGGAACGTTTTCATACGTTCATCATCATCACAAGTAGAATCTGTCAATAACCAGTTGTCCTGTTTTTTTTTTTCAAATAAGATGTGTCAATAAGGTGGTGCAAGACCCGAATTCCAATAATTCAAAAAATGCTTTTAAATAGGCAAACTTACAACGTTCCAAAAGACTTAATAAATCCAAAATCATAGACAAAGATCAAATAATATAGTATGAATACTTACTATGACAGTTGTTCTAAAATAAATACGCGTCTCGCAGCCGGCGATTCTATCAACTTCTTCATAATTCATTACATCTACCCAAGCATCAACCACATCAGAGTACACCTTCACTTCCTCCCTCAATGTGCGCGTCAGCGTCTTTGTGATTTCGACGCCGTACATACTCTTGAAGATAATATCTCTACGTAAGACAGTGTTAGATTTATAAATTAGATTCTACATATCAAAAAACTAGGACTACTATGTTTTACGTATATTTTATATAACTGAACTTACTCAGTAG
Organism: Helianthus tuberosus; assembly: GCA_030545235.1. Lineage (NCBI taxonomy): Eukaryota > Viridiplantae > Streptophyta > Magnoliopsida > Asterales > Asteraceae > Helianthus > Helianthus tuberosus. Next base: position 107,424,047 of record CM060433.1, on the reverse strand, counting down.
ATTGACCGAATTTTTTTGTTACCCCGCTAGACAAAGAGATGACCATTTTTCGTGGTCTGTATGTTGTTTGTGAAAAAAAAAACGTATGATGTTATACATTTAAAACAAAATAGACTATTCGAAAAAAAACATACTATTTGGAGCAAACATTCCCTAATCTATCAGGAGCAAAGCTTTGCATAATGTAACAACTAGTATTTTAATATTTAAACGGAAGCTTACATTGAGTATTTCATATCGAACAGAAAATCCCATATACGCTGCTCTTCCGATGTAATAAAAAGATGTGACCAAAAATTTCATGTACATAAATATTAGATGTAAAAAAGATGTAACCAAAAAACTGATATACATAAAAAAAACATACATTTTTTTTTTATTTTCTCCATGTTTTGCCCGGGGGTGTCCAAATCACTGTCCGGTGAAACTGAGTCACCAAAATTGTTTTATAAATTATATAAAACATAATTATAAGACAAGCAAAAGAAAAAAAATGTTTTTACGTACTTATTAGCTTTCTTTTTTGCACCTTCTTATCACAATGCGCTTGCTTACCTACATTTGTACAAGTTTTACATAAATCACAAACCATTAACAAGCTTTACAAAATATATGTCTTAACAATCACAAAAAAAGACTAATTTTAAACCTTTTTTTACCTCCTCTAGATCGCGTTGCTGGACCGCCCGTGTTAGCATCCGCTGGCACTGTTTAGAAAGATTATGTACATTAGACATAAACATGACAACAAACATGTAATGAATTCAAAGTATTTACGTACATATTAGTTTCCTGTTTACGCGCTTCTCGACAACCGGGGTATGGCGAGCCTTTTTAGCTGCATTTTTTAATTGTAAACAATATTAATAAAAGAACATGTAATTTAATGTGTAAGCATAATTAATAACAGGTTTTGTAATTATAAACACCTGGACTCATTTTTTCTGCGGATTTGTTTTGTTATCCTTAGTTGTAACAGTGAATGACTGCAAAGTATCAGGTATTCCAACAAAGCATCAGATTAAGACCCAGACAATTTATGGTCCAGATCACTTTATAACCCAGATAAATGACCAGTAGATAACAAATGCAGGACCACAATCACCAGTAGATCACTATGGCCCAGATCAATTTATAGTAAGCAAAGATTTTTTTCTCAGACAAACATTCTTCCAACCTTTTTTATGCTTTTATTTTTTATTATCCCCCAAAATTCTCAATATTTTTCTCCATTTCTCATTATGTATTGATAAACCCTAAATGGCCTTTTTTTCTAATAACAGAGTATTAGTGTAATTTATTTTCTCAAATCAAAATTAACACACAAATTAGAGACATCCCCCCCCCCCCCCCAAATGATCACGTATTCATCCAAAAACCCTTGTATCTAAGCGTTTAACAAGTGAGATTATTTAAAAGAAAAAAAAACCCTAACCGTACCCTGTGATTAAGAAAACCTAAATGGGTTTATGAAGGAACCGAGCACTTTATTTTTAAGAGACACCAAAACTCTTCAAAACTTTAGAATCTCTATTTAACACAACCCTAATCCGTATAGTTAAAAGGAAGTTCATAATTTTAGTTAATAAAGACCGACGCACCTCAAATTCCGTCGTTTTTTGCTGAATATCTCTGGCGATTGTTGAATATCTCCGGCGATTGTTGAATATGTCCGGCTATTTTTGCTCTGGATTATGGTTTTTGTTGAATCTCTCTGGTGAATTTGGGTATGGATGAAGAGGGGTGGATGAAGATTGTGAAGGAAAGAGAATGTGTTTTGGGATTTTGAATAAATGAAGACTGATAGGTTTAGTGTAATGATGAAGCAGGATGTGAGGTTTCTTACACATGCAGAGTTTTGTTTCTTTGTAAGAGAAGTTGTATCATTTTTCCAATATTACCCTTGAAGTACATGAAATATATTAAAAAATATAGACAAAAGCATACAAAACAAACAGATGGGCAAAAGTGAATCTTAACCATCCATCAAGTTTGATCAATGGTTATTAATGGGTTTTCAGGGTTTCTTCAACTCAAGTGGGTTTTCAATTTATCATTGCCCTATATATATATATATATAGGACAAAGATCCGTTAGGAACCACCCTTTATTGCGAGAACCAATGTGAACACAACAAAAAATGCCTAAAAAACACACAAATTTTTTTTAAATATTTTTTATAAAAAATCGCTACTTTTATTAGCTAAATTTTTTTTTTTAAATTTAAAAAAAATAAAAATTTGGCTACTAAAAATAGCGATTTTAACATAAGAAATATTAAAAAAAATTAGATTTTTTTAGGTTTTTTTGGGGTTTAGTTTTTAGCATTTTAGCTTGGGGGGGGGTTAGGTTTTTGGGGAGTGGGGGAGGGGGGTTTAGGTTTTTTTTTTTGGGGGGGGGGGGGGGTTAGGTTGTTTTTTTTTGGGGGGGGGGGTGGGGGTTAGGTTTTTTTTAGCTATTTTAGGTTGTGTTCACATTGATTCTCGCGGTTCTCGCAATAAAGGTGGTTCTCGCATGAACCTTACCCTATATATATATATATAATGTCGTTAATGTCACGAACGTACCGTGTGTAACAAAATAAAAACCATGTAATGTCACGTGTGGGCATCACACGTTATTGTCATCATTGTATATTGTAACACTACAAAAAAAAGTCCATTTAGTGGCACACACTTCTAATGGCATTTAACTTTTGTGCCACTAATTTAGGTTTTAGTGGCACTTTACGTATGCCACATTTGCTTAATACACATTTTTAGTAGCATTTAGTTCTTATGCCACTAATTTAGAGTTTTAATGGCACTTTCCATATGCCACTAACATTTTTGATAACTTTTAGTGGTACTTTACGTATGCCACTATTTTCTAAGTGCTTCAAAATTCTAAAATCTTCTCTTTTCCCTCCTTGAAACACTTTAATAAAACTAGAATTAATTTTCCCGGCGTTGCAGGGTCGGGATTTTATAGTGATTTGAGCGTATTGAATTTCTATGGCCCTATATTATCATTATTTGTAGCTCACATCAGTGACTTAATCAAACATCATTGTTTGTAATCGAGCCGCGATGTGCCTAAAGGACCATCAACGAGCCTCACTGAATTTAAATGATGGTAATTTCAGTTTTAAAATAATTATATTTCTCGTTTAATTGATTTAATAAATCCTTTTTTTCATACATTATTTTGGTTTCCCTCTAAATATGATTTAACCTTTAAATTTTTATGCAATACTCTAGATAAATAACACAATAAATAATTTATATATTTAAAATTTTAAATTAATACAATAAAGAATGTATTTATTTAAAAAAAATTTTGTGGGGGCAAACTCGTCGATGAGGCTTATTTTCATAATGCTAGAGATATTTAATTCTCAGTGAAAGAGCAAATTACAAATCATGGGTTGGTAGACGGGCAACAAGCTGCGCCGCCACCCCCTTTTGAATTGCAAATCCTACTCGGCTAAACACATAACTATGGCCTACAGACACTGTCGCATGCGCAAGTGCTGCCTTTTGAACCCGCTTCAAGAAACCGGACGCCACAGGGGCCAGACAACCAAAGGTATCGAACGCGAAAGGAAGGAAGGCATGTTGATTATCTATGCAGGCCTGCTCGTGCTTGGATATTTTCCCCGCCTCAGCCTTCCGCGTCGCTTGCCCTGAAACAAAACCACTGCCCCTGAAACCGGCAAGAGGCGACACCCCCGTGAGATCAATGCAAGCATGCTTACCCCCGGACCAACCAAAAACCAGCACATAGGCCGGTCGAAGGGAAGACCTCCCCTCCTTCGGGTCCGTTAGGAAATTAACCGGAGCCTCTTTTTTAGCAGCGATACCAGCTCGCTTGAGAACGTCAAACAACACATCTCTAACCAGATCGTGTCTGTACTTGAAGCCAGGAAGCTCTTTGCAGTGAAGGGCATGTTCCCCGAAGCTATCAAGACACACCTTCCGACAAACAGGGCACGGTTCATCCTCAGGGTACAACGGTATCATCAAACGATATTTGAGGACAGACCGATATTCTACTGCCGACATACATTGCCCCAAGCCCTCGATCGGGATAACAGTAAGGAAATCTTGAGCGTGGGGGGCTCGCAAACAATCAAAAACAGCTTTTTGCCGAGGGGATAACCCGAAAACACCATTGATTTCCTTCACGATTTTACCATAAAAAGCACTCGCCAAAATAGTTTGAGGTTCACGGGGGGCGGTGTCTTTATTAGCAAAACCGCCAAGGTCAACATCAGGAAGAACGGCTTGTAAACCATCCAACGCAGCCCTAAATTCCGAATCCAAATCACCCATACAACAAGCTCGTAGAATATGATCTTGAGGTTCCAAAGATTGCACTCTGGAGGCCACGAAGGCAAAAGACGAGACATCCCCCGCCGATAGTAATCCAAGCCCACCCTCCTTGATTGGCAAGGAAGCCAATCGCCATTGCAAGTCCCCAAAGAACGGCCCCCCGCCAACCACAATATCATCAATGGCTTGCCGAAGTCCTTCATCAAACAAAGTAACAGCCGCTCCAACATAAGAAGGTTGGCATGTGCGGAGATCAAAGATAAGATTGGCAACTCCCATGCACGAACGCAGTAAAAGGAGTTCACATTGTGGATTCTTAAGTTGCGGGAGTACCCTCATGAGATCGACAGCCCGGGAGGCCCTCTTAACAGCCAGATCACTGATGAAGTCCCGATCACGGCTGATGGCACCCCCCAATAACTTGACTCCCAGCTTAGGCCTCCCAATATCCTCTGGGAACAACCCCGCAGCAAACTTCTCCCCATTGCATGATGGCCAGAACAATTCAGTCTTCCGAACATTTAGTTGGAGCCCCAAAGAAGGGCCTTCCCTTGAGATAACTTCTAAAGCCTTAGCCACTTCACGAACAGGACCAATAATCGTACCATCATCAAGGTACCAAGCATGAAAAAGCAGGTGACACTGCTCTTGGACCCGGGTAATGAGGGGGTGTAAAGCCAGAGCAAACAGTAAAGGTCCTAGCGGATCCCCCTGCTGAACCCCGGTGGTAGACCAAATGCAGTTATCCCCTACGTAAAGCCTAGCAGGTTGACCATACAAAAAATTCACCCATGGGGATAGAGACGGACAAACTCGATGCACCTCCTTTAACATTGCCGACCTATCTACCAGGTTAAACACATTAGAAAAGTCAATGGTCAGCATGACCAACGATCCATCTGCATGATAGCAATCAAGAAACCTATTGGCACTATGGAGAACCGCTTCTGCCCCATTGGGGATTCCAACCCCAAATTGGAAGTCCCTCAAGTAGTTAAGCATATCTTCCCTAAGACGGCGCATTGCCACCTTAGAGACAAGCCGTCTCCAAATAGCCCCAACTGCGATCGGCCGTACCCCATTGTCCGGCTTAAGAAGAGGGGTTAGAGGGGCCGAGGCAACAAATTCTGCCAGAGAAGCCGGACACCGTCCAGCCAGCCAAAGGTTAACCACCCCCATGATAGCTTGAAGAACCCCACCTGCAACAACAGATCCTTCTCCGCACAGAGCATCAAGAAGATGCTGAGCCCGTAACCCGTCTCTACCACACGAGGTCCCTTTCGGAAATGATTTAATACCCCCTAAGACATCCTCCACATCCACCACCAACGATTGATCAGCGAACAATGGGCCTGGCAACAAGGGAGGAGGCAAAACAGGATGTTTATCAAGCAAAGCCTGCATGGTAGCGCCATTACAGGGGGCTACCCCAGAAGAAGAGAGAACTTTCACAGCAGCCGTGAAATGTCCATCTGCCACTTTTCGGAGACACTGCTTAACATTTACACTGGTCTCTGACCGGGCAGTACCACCTAAAACCTTGTCAGAAGCAGGAGAGGGCTCCCTTGATCAGCGAACAAATCTCTAATAAGGTCACAACAACCAGCTCCATCCCCCCATACCGAGAGCGCACGCTGGATGGCATAACACTGCAAAGATTTACGATTCCACGATTTACGCTCCTGCCTACACGAAGGTCTAAAAACCTTGAGCGTGCAGCGAGGTAGCACCATTAACTTAACCCAAGCTTCAATAGAGTGAGGATGTGCCAAAACCCCCCGTAGGGAAAGGGAGAGAGCCTGTGCGAAAGCCATCCGACAACTGTAAGGGATGCTCTTGACAGTCTTCATAGGGAGGCTAAAAACACGTTCCAAAAGTGACACATCAAGGGCAATACCCCCACTCTCAACAGGTTCAACAGGGGGGACCGGTGGGCATAACCCCACTATGTAGCTATCCGCACAGTCACGGTCCCCTTGAAATTTGACCACCCGATCAGCATGATGAAAAAAACGCGATAGGCCGTGCAAAGACATACACTCCCCGCATAACCACTGCCCAACTGTCTTAAGAACCTCTCCCGTAGCCTGAATTTAGATTAATATTTAGATAAATGAAAATATGGAATGTGTAAAATAAATGATTTAAATTTCTCAAATTTAACTTTTTAATTGGTTTCTGATTCTTAAAAGGAATTGGGCGGCAATTTGGATTGAAACATTTTGTTTTCCCTCTTTCACATTATCAAACCGCAATACTCATACCTAATTCCAGTGATTAAAGTGAAGACGAACCGGACGACTTGTTCAATCGCTAGAAGGATTCAAGCGCCGGTGAACGAAGGGATACCTAGGACGACCATAAGGATTACGATTGGTTAATTTAGTAATTGAATTAGGTTTTCATACTTGAGTATTCGCAAAACCACGTTCTTCTTCAACCTCCTTCTCACCCTCCTCATCTCTGTAACATCTTCTTCAAACCCTACCAAATCACCATCATCTTCATTCTCATCCATATCGTTAACCACCGCTCACTCCATCCTCACCCACCACAAGTTCCCAATCGGTCTTCTCCTCACATGTGTCTTCTCATACAACCTCAACACCACCACCGGCGAGTTCTCCGTCGACCTAGGAACTCCCTGCCGCCTCATCCTCCCCCCTAACAACTATCTCGCCACCTATTCAAAGTTATCAAAAATTTGAAAGGTATATGTGTGTTTAATATATATGATGATTTTAGTTTGATATGAGTTTGTGTAAATATAGTGTCTTTTTGGAAGGTGTAGATGTGTTGAGTGACTTGAATTTGTTTGATATGATGCAGATTATAGTTTATGTTAATGTTTTTCAGTGTGTGCTTGTTGATGATTTGAATTTGGTGTAAATAAAGTCACACACTCACACCTCAAAATCTTATTTTCACACCCTTTGACCCATTAGGGGTAATTCATATAGGTTCTTCATATATGGAGAGTTATGTGTACATACCGTCTTCCATATAAGAAACTTATACTAAATTTTTGCCTAGTACAGGACTGCTGTTCTGACTACAAAGTGACCATTACTAGAATCATAACTCCAAAACATATTTAGTAATTAATAATCTGTGTGTATATAGTATATACTTATATAATGTTTGTATGGTTAAGTCTTCTGACTTGTTTCACTTTTGATTTTATTAGGGAACACCTGAAAACTAGAAGTGGGGTGGTCTGCAGAAGTAAAAAGAATACTGAAACAATGATAGAAGCTGTGGTTGTAGTTAGTGAATTACCGGAGTTGATTAATCCATCTTGTTCCAGAGTGTATGGTAGTAAAACAGAGGTCCGTCCTCCCTCCCTCTAACGTTTTTTCATAAAGATGGCAGGAGGGTTGGGTTTAGTGATGGGTCAAGACGTATTTGGGTTGAAATGGGTCATTTACGTTGATATCTTTGATAAACAGGATCAGTTTGACACTATTGATTTGTCAGACAACGAGACTGTTAAGCTCTAAACCTTTCCCAATTTGAATCGACTTGGAACGTTGTTGCTGAATAACCACACGATTACTCGTATAAACCCTAACATCGGAGGTACTAAAATGCTGTTCTATGATTTGAAACTTTGTTTGTTTGGTTTTGTGATGGTTCTATAACAAGTTGCGTTGTTTAAATTTATAGAATTCTTGCCAAATCTTTGGTTCTTACTAACAATCGGCTTGTTAATTTGGTTGAGATTGATCCACTTGCATCGCTCCCGAAGCTGTAGTACTTAAGTTTGCTGGACAATAACATCACGAAGAAACTGAACTATTGGTTGTATGTTATTCACAAATTGAAGGCGCTGCGTGTGCTTGGTTTCAAAAAAGTCAAACAAAAGGTTAGTTATTTTTTTGTTACTTTTGTATATCTCTATGTATATTCATGGTGTATTTCTCTTCTGTTTATTTGTTAGTTGTAGGTTTCTTAATGATTCAAATATCTTAACTGAAAGTTGATTTTTCTGTCATCTTTGGTAATGTTATATGATTAAGTGATAAAATTAGCAAAGAAGTAAAATAATATGTGCATATCAATCACACCATACGACTGCAGAGCATTTTTTTCACATCTAGACCATTTGCTTTCTTCAAGTGGGGCTTAATGATTAACATTCTTAACCATAGTTATTAAAGGCGTTAGGTGCACCCAAGGCGCATAGGCCTCGCCTGGGGCCTAGGCGCAAGGTGCAAAAAAGTGTGGGCCTGAGGGAAAAAAAGCGCACAACAAAAAAAAATTAAAATGTTTTTGTTTAATAGAAAATTAATACTATTCTTCAAATAAAATAAACTAAAGCCATTATATAACATTTAATATCGTCTATTTAATACCAAAAGTTATAAAATGCTAGTTTATTAGTGTATAAAAGTAGTTTCGTTAGATAAAAGTAGAAATCTAGCTGTAATCTTGCCGTAATTTAGAAAATTTGGCTGAAATCTGCGCATGAACGAACCATCACATGGAGAATTAAAGCACAATTGCCTCGCCTCGCTAGGAAATTGGGCCTAGGCGCAAGAGGTGATGGCTTTTAACAACTATGTTCTTAACTTTAAGACACAAATACTAAGCCCATTTCTCGCAAATTAAACCTGTGTGTTTTTGAACCCTTGTATGGCAAGTCTTTCATGTGAATTCTCGCAAAAACAAGGAAGATGCAGCCATTTTGATGCTTGCTTTATACAACCACTACTATTCTATCTGAATTCTCAGTATATTGTTTTGTTGTTCTTTTTTGTCTTTTTCTATTCATTCACTTTTAGAAGGGTTGCGTTTAATATTGTGTCGTTATTGATAGGAGCGAATTGAACAGCCAAATTGTTTGCATCAAAAGAGGCTGAAGAGGAGGCTAAAAAGGAATCTGTGAAGACTTTTGTACCTGGCGAAGTTCTGACAGAAGAACCTAAGGAAGAGGAGCCATCTAAACCAGTGGGCCCTACACCTGAGCAAATCATAGCTATAAAGGTACTGTCATCTTCATATGCATGCAGATTTAAATCGTTCAAATGTAATCAGGTTGATTTCGGGTTGTATACTATTAGCAACAGGTAGAATGGAAAGAAAATAGCAATCAAGGAAACAGGTCAAATGGGTCAAAAGTGCATTAAAATGCTTTTAAATCTTTTTAATTTAAAAAGATTGTTCTTTTTTGCTTTCATAATATAATTTTGAGTAAAATGTCATTTTCATCCTTGATGTTTGGCCAGTCTTGCGACTTTCGTTTAAAGGTTTTTTTCCACATCTGGATCCAAAAGGTTTGAAATTATGCCATTTTCATCTGGCTCGTTAACTCCATCCATTTTTCTCTGTTGAGTCAGGGGTATTTCCGTCTCTTTTGTTAACTTAAAGGGTAATTCAGTCTTTTTCAGGGGTATTTGGTTTTTTTACATAGAGTGAAAAAGACTGAATTGCCCTTTAAGTTAACAAAAGAGACGGAAATACCCCTCACTTAACAGAGAAAAATGGATGGAGTTAACGAGCCGAATGAGAAAGGCAAGATTTCAAACCTTTTGGATCCAGATGCGGAAAAATCAAACCTCTGGACGAAAGTTGCAAAACTGGCCAAACCTCAGGGACGAAAATGGCATTTCTCTATAATTTTTGTGATATATTTATATCACTGAATTTTTTTTATAAATCTTAAGAGTGTTAGCAGGTCAACCCACATCGATTTTAACCCAATAACCATTATTACCTAACTTCCATGCTCCGTTGTTTCAAGCTACAGTTTTACAATTAAATAACATTAATTCTTATATGCAGACAACAATAGTCAACTCTCAAACTCTAGAAGAGGTAGCAAGGCTTGAAAAGGTGACAAGTTAATAAATTTCAGCTCTTAGTATTTGTGTGTTTTTCTTATGATCAATATAATAATTATATTAGAAAGTGTTCTATATCCCTAGCATTCGCGCAGGAGGTGTTGGAGTGAATCTTCAAGCTGCGGATACAATCATCATTTTTGACACAGATTGGAATCCACAGGAAATACATATACGGAGGATTATCTGTGTTTTGTTTTTGTAGGATGATCCCCTATGTGTTACTGCCAGACAAGATGGGAAGATATTTAGTTCTAGTCTGAGGGTTGATCACAGTTTTGATGTCGGAGCGCCTGTAGATACCTCGGTCAGTACGCAAACCCGATTGGTTTTAGGTTACATTATGAATCTATTCAGGACTGAGTTACTGGTTTCTAACCAAGTATGTGCATTTGTATTTTTATCAGGTAATGTACGTACCGGTGAGATATTTGAATGGGATTCGAGGTGCAACGTCACTAGTTATATGTTTGACAGGATATCAACGTGAAGATCGAGAGGACATTATGGTGATGTCAAAAGAAGTAAGTTTGCCTTTTATTAACTGCTCTTACATCTTTGATAGCTATAGTTATTAGATCTAATCAATTTAACATGAATTGTGAAATTTCAGGTTGAGTATAGTCAGTTGGCAGATGTAGCGACAATAAGTAGTAAGTGCTGGAAACTATGAAGTGGAAGTATGACTACTAAGAAAATGTTAACACGATGATTATTTAACTCGCATGAAGATTGTGAAAGAGATTCATGAACACAATGAAGTTTTGAGTTTTTATTCATAAACTTGTTAGTTTATTTGGGTTATACGTTTAATCATTTGACTTAGACCGACACTTATTAGACATTTGGAATCTTTGGAAGATTGATTGAACTTTTAATTGAAGTGATTATTTTATGATTTCTACATTTTACAATTTTGTTTTTATTTTTTAATGTAAATAAATGATAATTTTAATTAATTAAAATTAATATGATAAATGTCAATGGCATTTAATTTGATGTGATTTTTGTGGCAAAAATTATGTGCCACTAAAAGCTCAAAAGTTTGTACTGGCAGATAAAAAAGTGCCACTAAAAGCCTAAAAACTTTGTGCGACACATTGAAAAAGTGCCACTAAAAGGCTTTAGCGTCAGCGCTTCTTGTGGCACTTTTTTTGTATGCCACCCGTTCTTACAAGGTTCTTTAGTGGCACTTTCTTGTTTTTCTGTGGCACTTTTTGCATGCCACTAGATGTCATTTTTTTTGTAGTGTAACCACAATGCTAATATAGGTTACACTGAGTTTGATCAGATACGTCAAACAGGTGTTTTATGTGGTCAACGCATCACATAACGTGTCGTCAACTATAAACAACTAAGGTGCCGCCAACGTAACACTCTGTGTATCGCAGTTTTAACATACTAGTCATTTTAAATTCATGTTTCAACGTAAACGACTCACGTTTTGACACAAACTTTTTTTATCAAGCGAGTCTGGTAAAAAATAATACGTTTTATAATTATTTTGTGTACGTTCATAAACTGTATTCAAAAGCGAGTCGAGTCAAATATAATACGTTTTCATTCGACGGCGACGTAATTTTTTTCAGCAAATAGTCGGATCAATTATAAAGTATAAGACGCCGGCGCAACACGTGGCGGGTGGGTCAAAATCATAGTTTTTTCTTAGATCTAAATGAGCACCGCTCGAACCAAAATGCCCGAATGATAAAATTAAAAACGTAGAATATATTATTTGCATTTAAAAAGTAAAATTATGTGTAGGTGAACCTTATGTGAGTTGTGAAAACTATATAAAAAGTGAATTCATTAGACGTTGATGCGATAATAAAACCTATTGATAATTAAGAACTATACCCCCACAAAATCTAACAAACACGTATATCAATCAATCAATCAATCATACCCAGTAAAATCCCACATATAGCAAAGCTATTTGTAGGGTCTGGGGAGGGTGGGATGTAGGCACACCTTACCTCTACCCCTAGGGATAGAGAGGCTGCTTCCAGAGAGACCCTCGGCTCCAAAACACCCAGGAAAGAAATAAATAGAGCATGAGGTGTGTGTATGTGTATGAAGCTACCAATGTAGTAGTATGAGTTGCAAAATAGTGCATGGAAGAACAAAACAAATATGACAACACAAAACAGTCTATACAAATAATTACATATCTACGACCATACACTACACCTAGAAACACAACTGTACAAAACATCCTATATACATAGTTACTTATGTACGACCATACACTACACCTAAAAACACAATTGTACCCTTTCCTAGAAATCCTTAACCTTAATCCTACGTCTCCACGGGCTCCTATCATAGACCATGTTCTCAGAGAGGTGCAATTTTTGCAAATCCTGCCTAATCCGCTCATCCCAAGTAATTTTGGGTCTGCCTCTACTCCTCCTCCCCTCCACCTCGAGGGTTTCAACCACTCTAACCGGTTCTATCGTCTGCCTCCTCTTCACATGCCCAAACCATCTCAATCTTCCCTCCTTTATCTTATCTGATATACTAGCTACTTCTAACCTTTCCCTAAAAACATCATTTCTTATCCGGTCTAACCTTGTGTGGCCACACATCCATCTTAGCATTCTCATCTCTGCTACCTCCATCTTGCGTGCCTGTACTTCCTTAATGGCCCAACATTCAGTTCCATATAACATAGCAGGTCTAATTGCAACCCTATAGAATTTCCCTTTCAATTTTGTTGGGAACCTCCTATCGCACAATACCCCAGTGGCAGCTCTCCACCTACACCATCCGACCTGGATGCGGTGAGCAACGTCACTATCTATCTCCCCATCCCTCTGGACAAACGATCCTAGATACTTGAACTTAGTCACCTGCGGGACCGCTTGACTGTCAATGGTGATCTGAATGTCCTCATCGTTGTCTACTCCACTAAAGTCGCAATACAAGTACTCAGTCTTAGATCGACTAATCTTTAAACCTCTTCCCTCTAAAGCTGCTCGCCACTCTTCTAACCTCGCATTCAGGCTTTGTTTACTATCAGCAACTAACACAATATCATCTGCAAAGAGTAGGCACCACGGAAGAGCCCCCTGAATTAACTTTGTCAACTCATCTAGGATAACTGCAAATAGAAAAGGGCTCAAAGCGGACCCTTGGTGGAGTCCTACCTCCACCGGGAAAGAATCAGTATCCCCTACAGGCGCTCGGACACTAGTCTCAGTCCTAACATACATATCCCTAATTAAGTCTATATACTTCCCAGAAACCCCTCTACTCTCCAAACTATCCCAAATCAGTCCACGTGGCACACTGTCATAGGCCTTTTCAAGATCAATGAACACCATGTGTAGGTCCCGTTTCTTCTCCCTATACTTCTCCATCAATCTCCTTAGAATATGTATTGCCTCCGTAGTCGATCGCCCTGACATAAAACCAAATTGGTTTACCGTGACTTGAGTTTCTCTTCGGATTCTCGTCTCAATTATTCTCTCCCATAATTTCATAGTGTGTCCTAGCAACTTAATCCCTCTATAATTCCCACAACATTGGGCGTCCCCTTTGTTCTTATACACAGGTACTACTACACTATTCCTCCATTGGTCTGGCATTTTCCCAGATTTGAAAATAAGATTGAATAAAATAGTTAGCCAATGTACTCCTTCTTCTCCCAAGCATTTCCATACCTCAATCGGTATGTTATCTGGCCCAACTATTTGGCTTGTTTTGAATATATTATAAAAACATAAACTGGATAAGTTGAGGTTACATTTGACGAATCATAACTAATTTAATTAATGGGTCTTGCTATTCACACACCCCCACCTACCCTTTTGTCTATTCACACACCCCCCAGTGTCGAGTTGTGGCCAGAGCGCGGCGTTTTGGTCCGGTCAATCAGACAAAAGACTGACGGGTGTCTGACGGGTCTGTTGACCTGACCAAAACGCCGAGCTTTGGCCGCGTTCTGGTCCTGTCAACCAGCCAAAAGACTGACCGGGTGTCAGTCTTTTGTCTGGTTGACAGGACCAGAACGCGGCCAAAGCTCGGCGTTTTGGTCCAGTCAACAGACCCGTCAGACACCCGTCAGTCCTGTCAGTCTTTTGTCTGGTTGACAGGACCAGAACGCGGCCAAAGCTCGGCGTTTTGGTCCAGTCAACAGACCCGTCAGACACCCGTCAGTCTTTGTCTAGTTAACCGGACCAAAACGTCACGCTCTGACCACAGCTCGACACTGGGGGGTGTGTGGATAGACAACATGGGTGTGTGAATAGACATTCCCTTAATTAATATTGAGTAAAAAAGGTACAAAGTGAAAGTGAAAAGAAAAAAAGTTGATATTTGAGATGGAACCAAATGAGTAACCAAATGTAACGTCAGTAACATCCTCAAACTGAACCAGATGTACCAAATTGCTGTTCATCTAAGAGTGTACAAGTACACCAAACAGTACCTGTACTAATATCTAATATCGTGTGATTCAACACAGGTGTGTTTGTTGGATTCCATTTTTTCTTTCTTTTTTTACCTTTTATTTGAAAGCGATTGATTTTGTTACGGAAAAATCTTATAAATGTTCATTTAACTTAATAATATAAAAGTACTTAACCGTTCAAAATAGTTATATATTAGTTAACATTAAATATATTAAATAAGGATACAATATACGAGAGAGTAAATTGGTAAAATCGTCCTTGACATTTGTTCACATTTCCTACATTCATCAAAAAAATATTTTTTTCTCATAGGAACCGCTGAGGTTTCAAAAAAGTTTCTAAATCTATCCAAAATGACTAATGCTCTAACAATACTAAGTTGATAGAGGGGTAATTTAGTCATTCTTTTAATTTATTTAATTTACCCTTTTTTAAAAGGTTATTACATTCCCCACCCTTTTATAAACCACCTTTTCCAATAATCATATTTTCTGCATAATTTGCAGTTGCTTTTTCTAGCTCTTTAGATGAAAAAGTTTCAATAGTCTTTCCGGTTTATCTTCTGATATCATGGTGCCAATTTGCTGGAAGAATTTTTCTATAAGGAGTTGCTTCCTCTTCCAGGGCATGAGGGATATAAAATTCATACCTGTTTGAGATATGAACACATTATCATTTCTTCTTTTAACAAAAAACTTTCCAAAAAACTTGCAAGATACACCCACGACTCAACCCCATAGTGAAAGGAGATCCCTGTAGAAGGGGGAAAAAATGGACAAACTGTCCATGTGCATTCCCTCCAATTCTCATGTATCATTTTTGTTGCAAAAAATTAATAGCAACAGAACCTCTTCATAAAAAGAAACCCCGTCACCCTTAAAACCATGTATTTCATTTATCTAAACAGATTGTGATGAGGTTGTTTGGTTGCAAACAAGTTGTAGACATATTAAACGGTACAGTTTGTCACAAAAGGTACATAAAGATCACTAAACGGAACAGTTTGACGCTTTAACGAACCGGTATCTAACCGAACAACCGGACACAACCCGAAACATCAAAATTATACTAGAAGCATTGTTTTATTATTTCTGAGCTAGTTATGATCCCCGAACACCCTAACACACTATATAACACATGATATGCATAACACCTAAACTATTACACTTGAAATCTCACTAATTAACCTAACTACCATTAAACACCAACTATCCCCCCCCCCCCCCCCCAAGCTAGTAATCGGTCACCAAAGGTGGCCCACCATCAAGATCTTACATGATCTCCCTAGATATTGCTTGATCTTATAAGATTTGATGAAAGATCATGTTTGGTACTATTGAGACATATTACCCAATGGATTAATCCCTAAAGTTGGATATAAGAGATACATGGAAGTATTGGAGCTTATTCTAATCAACACCTTCTTCCTCTCTCTCCCCCTCCATGTTCTCGGCCCAAACAAGCACCCACACCACCACCATTTTCATCCAACTCCAATCCATTCCAAGGTGTACACAAGGTGTTAGAAGCTAAGTTAGGAAGCTTGGAGCTTTCAGAAGTTGAAGGACCTTCACCGTTTGCTTTTATCCACTTGTTATCTTCACTTGAATCATCTCTAGTCTTGAGCTAGTGGTAAGAACTTCATACACTCCATTGTTCATCTTATATTAGTGGTTAAAAGAAGATTCATGTTGATTATTATGAAGAACACTAAAGAACATTAATGAACATGAAGATGAAACTTTAACATAAGCTTGAAAACCATAAAAATACATGTTGATTAGTGTTATTTTGCTTCTTGGTGATTGATTATTTGTGTTATGATGTTAGACATCATATGGAACCTACTAGATTGTGATTAAACACGTGATCTAGTAAGTTAAGGTGGTGACTTTGTGAAAGACCAAGATCATCATACTTTATGTTTCACATGAACTTGAAGAATGAAAATGGTTTTGTAAATGATGAAGTATGTAACATGTTGCTAGACATAAACTTGGATGATTTAAAAACTAGATTTCTCAAGAAACTAAGTGAAATCACAAGACTTACATAAGCATGGATTTTAAAGAAACTAAATATGTTTCTAGTGGTGAAACAAGTCTAAAAATACATTGTTAACAAGGAAAATTCAAAAAGATATATTTTTAGAAAATATGTTTGGAAGTTGTAAAGACCTAAAATCTTCAAGGATGATGATATTAAACAAATGACCACACTTTGAAGGGTAACTAGGCTTACTAAAAACACTAGTAAGTTACTACAAGTTTTTTTAAAAATTCAAGTTCATGTTGTTATGTAAATAACATTGTTTTGACACTTGGTAAGTGTTGGTTAAGTTGTGGATTGTTTGGGATGATTTTAAAAAGAAAATGATATGCCTTGATAGCATGGATGCCTCCATTTTTAGGAGAAACTATGGCAAAATTTTCTAAAAATATAAACACTTAGAAAAATATTTTCTAACAAATATTTACGAGTGTATTAACTATGGTTTTCAATATAAACTTTGCCATAATTTTTGTAACAAAAATACAAATATTGGAGGTTGGTTTTTGTAAATAAAAATAACTAAATGTGTATTTGAAAGATATATATTTAAAAGACATGATGTGTGTGAATACTTGTACACTTCGTGTATTAACTATATTATTTTAGGGATAAAATAATATAACTTAACAAATACCAAGAAATCACAATCCAAAATATTACCGGAAATCTCATGGAATAAATATACAAGTTACACACATAATATTGTGAAACCGCATAAGAATGTAACTTACAAAATATTCCGGAAAATACATTTATGAGCACATTTTTGGTAAATAATATTTTGGACACCAAAAGAATGAAAATGGGATTTTCATGATTACTACAAAATCATATCTTATTTTGACAAAAAAGAAAATATATTATCTTTGGGAAGTAAAAATATATTTTCTTGGAATATTTGGAAGATATATAATTTTGGGAAAAAATATATATATTTCCTTGAAATACATTATTTTGGATAAAAGTAAGTTTATATATATATTCTAAGTAAGATTTGAAAATATATTGTTTTGGGAATATATTGGATATTTATTAAGAAAATACGTACACACCGGAATACGACGCCAATGCATGGCGAGATATACAAATACAAGAATACGAAAATACATGTATGAGATACCCCCATCCTTGGGAAGGAAATACGAGTATAAAAACTTGAGAAGTATTATTACGAAAATATTGTTTAACAATTATTCCAAAATTTATAAATATAATTTAAAGTTAAAATAATTATTATTTTAACAAATAATTATATACTTGTAATAATAACGAAGACACTTCAAAACGTAACTCAAAGGCACTAATCAATGTTAAGACAAGGCACGACCCGCTCGTCTAACGGACTGTAGTACGCATGTAGGTAGTCGTGCGTTCTAGAGGAAGCTTTGAGTTACATCGGATACAAGGAACGCAAAACTGTGAGTTCATGTCCCCCTTTTCTTGTAACTGTTTTCAGTTTTATAACTTCGGGGGTGAAATACATGTTACATACTGCTTACAAACAATTACCATGGTATGATTAGCTAAGGAAAGGTACTGCTAGATCACGTGAATGGGTAGGCCGTTATCTTAAGACCATTAATCCTTGTATAAGGACCGAGGGGCATGAGTGATAGATCTATTGGGTGTTGCGAGCCCCACCCATGGGCCTGCGAGTTGGCCGAATGTGGTGACTATGTCGTTCCGCCGGAGGGGCCGGTACGAAATACGCATACAGGTTTGAGTGATTCCTATGCCATGTCACATATATTAATGTATTAGCTACACATTAATTGATCTGTTTTTCCTTGTTGACACATACCAGTTTACAAATACATACATACATACATACATACATACATACATACATACATACATACATACATACATACAAAGGTTTTCAAGGATGATTCGTGCACACATACTAAACACATGAACTCGCTCAACTTTTGTTGATGTTTTCAAACTACATGTATTTCAGGGAACTAGTAAGTGGATCTGGCGGACGTTGGAAGTTTTTATGCTGCGTTTGAAATAAAGATGTCATCCATGGTCTTTGGGTTTGGTCGGTGTGTCTTATTCCTGGACGAGACACGTCTCCCAACCCTTGGTGCTATTTAATATCTTTCGATGAGTCCTTAGTGAACTCATAAACATTTTGGTATGGTTGTAAAACTTGAATTTGAGGTCTACGTTTTTAAACAATGTTTTTATGTTTTAAACTTATTCGATGGATGACAAACCTATGGTTTTATTATATAGTTGTTGTTGTGATTGAATGCAATGATATTAAGAAAGTAACACCATAATCACGCTTCCGCAAAAAGTCAGGGTGTGACAGCGGGTCACCCATTATATACGATCCAACCCACACATGTGGCGGCTTGAACTTATAAACTATTGATTTTATTTATTTTAAAGTAGTAACTTTAAACGGGATGGCGGGTCAGCCAATTTTTATTCAACGCAGCCTGCATATAACCTGTTTATTAAATGCGTTAGGCAAGCTAAAGCGTCTACGACCCGATACATTTAGACCCAACCCAAATCCTGATTTTTTTCGTGTTTTGTCCGGAATTACGACCTTATTCAAACACATAACTTGTTCATAGCAATACTTCTAAAAAAAGTCATTCAGATATACCCCCAATAGTGAGTATACACGAGTGATCCAAGTTGTCCTAGGTGCTTGAAATCCCTAACTCAATCTTGGTTTATTTTGCTTCAGTTATTTTTAAGGTTTACCATACCGTCCCAATAGTCTCCATCAAAGAAAAGAAAATAAAAGGAGACAAGAACAACAAAAAAAATTGTTTGTCAAATAAAATAAGGCTGTTAGCTCAGTCTATATGAAAATATTGTTGCAAAAAAATTTCTAGGATGTTAAAGATCTAAACTTTTTGGCTGATATCTAAGTGTTTTGATAAATTAAATAAATTAAAAGAATGACTAAATTACCCCTCTATCAACTTTGTATTGTTAAGAGTATTAGTCATTTTGGATGGATCTAGCAAATGTGAACAAACGTCATGGACGATTTTAGCAATTTACTCAATACGAGATTAAAAAACAAAAATTCAACTCTTTGAGCCAATAATGAAGAATCCTCTGGTACCATGAGATGTGACAAATCTCGCTAGGAGTAGATATGCCAACCACTTTCAAATCTCAATGGGAGTTGACAGGCCAACCACTTAGGCTAGTCGGTATGGGCTCCAGCCCCGGTCCGTCGTGGGTCGGCGACGGCGTGCACACCGTGCCGCCCCCTCCGTCTTCGCCCCGTCGCCGTCCAGTCAGCGTCGTCTTCGTCGGTATTCCGACGTTCAGGACGGAGCAACACAATGGGTCCCCCTCCGTCGCCGGTGTGCACACCGTGCCGCCCCCTCCGTCTTCGGTCCGTCGCCGGCTTGAGCTCCGTCACCATACCGAGCAGCCTTATACAAATCTCACTTGGGAGTTGACAAATCTCGTTGGAGTTGACAGGCCAACCATTTAGGAACTAACTCAATGGTGATGATAGTTATAACATCTTGGAGGAGATAGAGGGTAGGAGGATGAGAGAAGGTGGGTGAAGGTCTTGTTGAGGAACGACGTCAAACGTGTTTGAGAGAGAGAGAGAGAGAGAGAGTGTTTGTCAACATGCGTCATGCCACCATCGATTTTGGTTCTCCTAATTGGAGGTGGTCTTAGAACATCTATAGTATGGCGTATTTTGGGATAGAAGAGATGATGTGTGGGAGAGCGGGCATGACGTGAAGGAGAGAAGGGTGCACGGCTGCGCGCTCTTGTGTAAAAACGACTAAGAACCGGTTTTGTGAGTGAATGAGGAAAGAGGAAGAATAGAGGGTGTTTTTGGCTATATGGATGGTGAGAGGGGCAACTTGAACAGTTGTTTAGACGACCACATATTCAAGACCCGCTATTATGTTTGAGGACTTTGAGCTTAACAACTGTGAACCTCAGGGTCAAAGAAGCAGGGGCGGATCTACCTTGATGTAAGGGGTAGCCTCCGCTACCGCTTGGCCGGAAAATTTTTGACGTTTTTAGTGTAAATTTTGGAAAAATTTGACGTTTTTTCGATTTCGTTACCGCTTATTTATAAAACGTTCCCGCTTGGTCGGAATCCTAGATCCGCCACTGCAAAGAAGTCAAGAAGATGACATGTATATCCAAACACTCAGCTTCACAACTAGGTTCAATAAACCTCACATTTGTATTTAAAGATTATAATCTTCACATTAAGACCATATATAGTGGTACACATAAATAATGTACTCACCCATAGGATTGTTTTATTTTCAATTTAAATCCCATACATTAGGAATTTAGGATTGTAAACGACGTTGCACCTTTTTTTTTTTTTTTTTTGAAATGTATACTTCATTAACAAAACAACCACCACCTCTATAGTTCCTCAAAAGACTTATTCTACTGTGATTTAGTTGGCAATGTCAAGTCGTGTCGCATCACATTAGAAAAGCTAATTGAGTATTAATTATATAAAACAATTTAGGTTCACTGGCTAAAATCGTTCACCAATTTAAAGATAATAAAGTATCATCAAAATACCTAAATACCTTGAAATGAGATTAAATGTTAACGAGCTTGTGTTTTGTTTTTTTTCTTTGTTTTTGGTTATATTTTTATTTATCATTGACTTCAATGATATACATTCGGAGCCGTCCAAATGAAGGAAAAAGGTAATTAAAATGGCATCTTATGCTGAGTAGAGGGGTATATATAAGTATTAAATTTATAAAAATAAATATGATATAAAAGGTCATTACTAGGAATACAATATCAAATTTCAGCATATGAATTTGACTTAGTAGTAAGGCCGGAGGGTGTGGGGGGCGCCACCATCGCCACCTCAGCCTCTATAGCGCCCCGGGCGCTATACACCCACACCGCCGGAGTTATGGAGGGGCGCTATAGAAGGGGCTCCATGGTGGTAACGAGGGAGAAGGGGGTTATCAGGTGGGGCCCTCAACTTTTCATCCAATCAAAATTTTTTTTTTTTTTATTTTGTTTAATAGGGGGCTCCATCCCACACCGTGCAAATTAAAGGGGGACGTTATAAAGCCCCATGGCTGACGTGGATCCTACGTGGCGCTTACGTGTCTTGATAAAGCCCCTAGGGGCTCCATCCCACACCCTTCAGCTTAACTATTAACTATGGTATAAGGTACCAATGTACTAGATAATGCTTTTTCTTTTCAAGTGTTGAGAGTTCGGGAAAAAAATATGTATAGTTTATGTAAAGTAATCAAAGAGTTTGGAAAGATCAATTTCATGATTATTATTCAACTGTGAATATTGGTACATATACATGGAAGCACGAGAGTATGCAGCGGAAATACACGGTATTACAATAGTATGATTTGTAGGGTTGTAAACAAACCGAACGTTCAGCGAACAGTTCGTAAACTGTTCGACAGGAAATTCGTTTAATTAATGAACGAACATGAACAAGAAATTTCGTTCAGTTACTTAAATGAACGAACACGAACATATGTCTCGTTCGTCCAGTTACGTTCGTTCATGCTCGTTTGTTTATGTTGCTCATTAAAGATTTTTTAACATTTATTTATTTATTTTATCTAAACATTTTATATTCTTTAATTCTTATTAGTTTCATTACCCAAACAAATAATATAAGAAAACCTTATCTCCACCTTGTTTATGCACCGTCTCACTTTCCTTCTCATTATTCACATCAAAAAATACTATCCGCATTCGTTCAACGATAAGGGCTCCAAGGTCTAGTGCCGCTCCCTCTCACCATCCACCTCTAGCCACCGCCGTCTTCGTAGATTTTATTTGGGTTCGTGAACCATTCGTGAACACGTTTCTTTTCTTAATGAACAAACACGAACAAAAAATATTGTTTGGTAAGTATTCATGAACCGTTCGTAAACACATTACTTCCTTAACGAATGAACACAAACAAGACCTTGTTTGTGTTTGTTCGATTCGTTTATAACCCTAATGATTTGACTATCTAGAATGCAAATTTAAATTTTCAAAATTACAAATAAAGAGTTGGCGGGTTTAGTTCTTGATAGTTTAGTATTTAGTAATTAAATTAGAGTGTGTGAGTTGACGTCTAAGATATAGCTATCAGTGAATAAGTCATAATAACAAAGTGCTCTCCTTTTCAACAATGCAAAAAGAAAAGGGGGATCCTTCCAAAAATTCAAACGCTTTGTAAATTTTCAATTGTATTTTTTAAATATTCTAGCATATAGGACTCGCGTTTTGCGGCTGGATTGTTAATAATGCAAACAAAAAGTAAACGTAAAAATGATTAATTACGTACACATGTTACGACGTGTTAATTCGTAAAAAAGAAAAAAATAGACCGAAAAGATAACACATAGAAAAGAATAACTAATTTGGCTTGCGACCCGCGAGTTTTGACGGAACTGTTAAACCGTTTAAAAATAGACGTAAAAACGTTGAACCTTATACGTGCATTGTAGCGTGTTAACTCGCAAAATTTAGAACGAATCATAAAACGATAAATTTGTAAAAGATGTAAAGTATATGAACCAAAGTAAAAAGTGGAAAGTATTGTGGTTAAAAAATAGAAGATGTTTGTGAGAAATATATAATAGATGAAAGCTATAGGATTAAAAGTGTAATACAGATGAAAACTATTGGGGTTTAAAGTGTGATAAAAATAAAAAAGGTTAAAAGTAAATAAAAATTAAAGGTTAAAAAATTAAAGGTTAAAAAAAACTCAAACAAAATTGAATAGTGTTTATGTGGAAATAATTGTTATTATTTTTATTTTTTATTTTCGCAAATTAAGACATAGGTAATATGATTTTAATCTACAATATATTGTTCAAATTATGAGGCACAAAAGTTATAATCAACTATCAAACAACCTAGTTAAACTATAATACAAAGACGTGCTTAAGAGGACCCGGGGCGGTAACGTGATGGCCTTCATCACGCGTTGAACTTGAAATGGTACACCGCCGCCACTAGTCCCACCACGCGTTGATCTTTTAACGCGTTAACCTGACCACGCGTTGAACTTTGCAATTTTTTGACCGTTGTTATTTTTTAAACGTTGCTTTTTTGACCGTTTGGATCCATTTTACCGTTGTATATTGTTTTTTTTATATAAAATCCCACATATTTCAATACACTCAATACAAAAAACCTCTCAACAATTCTCACACTCAATACAAAAAATTCAAAAAACTCTCAACTATTTTCACACTCATTTTTACAAGAAATATGGAAGGTTCAAGCAAGAGAGGTGGTGGATCGAAAAAAAGAGGTGGCGGTTCGGGTACGAAGAAAATAAGGCCCAAGGTTCGAGCGAATCTTGGTGAGCCGGGGCGCTTTAGGTTGCAAGACGAACCCGACCAAGTCCCACCCTTTCAAACCCAACAATATCCACCCTTTCAAACCCAACAATATCCACCCTTTCAATCGCAAACGTACCATAACCAACTGTTCGTTCCACCGTTTCAACCTCACCAATTTCAATCGCAAACGTATCAAACCCAACCCCACACAATCGACCCACTACTAGAAGACAACACAATTCTCCATCATTTTGCAACCGCGTATCGTGAACCACAACAAAGTCTTGACGACGATGATGATTACGATCAAGAACAACCGTAAGTTCAACGGTTGTTTCGTTCAAAAGGATACGAAACATGGACCAAATGACGTCGAAGTGGACGGATTTGAACGGGAAAATTAGTAAGTTCAACGGTTGTTTCGTTCAAAAGGTATGTTTTTATTAAAGTTTTAATCTTTTTTCATTAAAAACTGTTTTTTATAAAAAAAAAAAAAAACCGAACAGTTTTTTAAAATAAAAAAAAAACCGAAAACAGTTTTTTTTATAAAAAAACAGAACAGTTTTATTAAAAAAAAACAGAAAACAGTTTTTTTTATAAAAAAACAGAACAGTTTTTTTTATAAAAAAACAGAACAGCTTTTAAAAAAAAAAAAACAGAAAACAGTTTTATTTAAAAAAAAAAACAGAAAACAGTTTTATTTATAAAAAAACAGAAAACAGTTTTATTTAAAAAAAAAACAGAACAGTTTTTTTTTTTAAAAAAAACATAACCTTTTATATATTTTGTAGAACCGAAACCCACAAAGTGGAGCGAGCGAGGCGACAATCATGCAACAAGCAACCGAAATGTATTGCGACGTCTACGGCAAGAGGAGTTTTCCACACGTGAAGGCATGGGAAGTTGCGAGAAGTCACCCGAAGTGGGTCCCCGTTGAGTTGGTTGACAAGTGTGGTCCTACGGCTCCAAAAAAACGAGGAGGAGGTAAAAGATCAAAAACATCCGATTCGGGGAACTACACGACTTCCGCGTCGGATAACTTGCCCCAAATGAACTTAAATGACGACCCCCTTGATGAACCCGATCAACCCGTTAACGACCCCCTTGAAGAAGTTACACCTACAAGGCCACGACGCAGGAGAGGTGGTGAATCGTCAAGCAAAGGGAAGGAGGCGGTGGCGGAGTCGATCTCCAGAATCGAAGAGGAGAAAATGACCCAATTCAAGAAGGCCGAGCAAAGAAAAGAAACAATTTTGTCCCTAAAAATTGAACGCGAGCAGGCGTACAAGGATCACTTGAAGACGATTGAAAGACAAAAAGATTTAAAAATCTTGTGTGAAAAACACGACCATCTCGACGAACCATTTAAGTCAGTTGTCATTCAACAAAAGCGCGAAATTTTAGCAAAGTGGGGTTGGGATATGCCACTTTAGTTTATTTTTTTCCCAATTGTAGTTTTTTTATTTTCCTATGTAATTTTTTTTTTAAATTTAATGAAATTTTTAATTTTAGTGTTTTATTGTTAATTTCTAATTTAAAATAAAAAATTTAAAAATTAGTGAAATTTAATTTTAAAATGAAAATTAAAAATAAATGGGAGTGATAGAATTCCATCACTAGTGATTCCACCCCTCCTACATTTCTATCACTAGTGATGGAAATTTGGTTGATGACATGGCACGATCTTATTGGACAGTGTTAGTGATACTTTCTATCACTAGTGAACCACCCCTAGTCCCCTAATAGTGCACAACAGTGCCAATGATAATTAAAGATTTTTTTTACATGTATATGATATAGTATATCTATTTGCATGCCTTATTTACAAATTCAACAATTATATGGTTATAAGACGCTTGGGAAGTTGAAGGACCTCACTTGTTCTAAAAATTATAAATTATAAAGGTAAAATAATAAAGGGAAAAAAATATGAAATGATTAAAATTGAGAGATAATTGGCTTAAGATTTACGAAATTTAAAGACATCACTAGTAGCGAAACTTGAGATTTCCGAATGGGGGCGAAAGTTACTGTACCTAAAAATTTCTATAAAACCAAGGGATCGAAAACGTATATACCCAAAAATTTCTATACGAAAACTACATACTCTCCACTACTAAGCGAAAAGTTCAGGGGGTCGGCCGCCCCCTCCCGCCCTACTTAAGCTTCGCCTACGCATATCACAATAAGTGTTCACAAGCTGTCACGAATACGTTGAAAAAATATATGAAAAATCGCTTAAAATGTTAGCGAATTACGCTTTTTGTGACTGAAATCTTTTTCTTGATATTTCATGAAGATCTTGGCCACTTAAAAATGCTTTTTATTAAGAGGTATTGGATTTTAATAATTCAAGCTTTCATCAATTGGCCGACAATAATCTCAACTTAAAAAATTTCCCTTTGCAGTCTCAACTTGTAAACTATTTTCCTCCACCTGAGCCATTTTCTAACTGGGGTCTATCCTAGTTAGTTCATGATGACGTGGACGTTGATGTGGATTTTTTTTTTAAATATGTTTATTTAGTCCCACCACCATCTGCCAGCACTATTGCCACCAACACCACCAACCACCATACCATTTTCACCATCACCACCACACCAGAGCGTCACCACCACCACACCAGACCACCACCTCCACCCCATCAATTGCCACTGCTACAACATTGTCACCATCACCATCACACCAAAATAAGTAAACTACATGAAGAGATTATAAAGGTTGTTCAAAATCAAACCCTATTCAAGATTCAATACCCAAAATTGAAGCCTTTCAAGATCCAAAAGCCATGAAAGAAGATGGAGATGAAGATTGGATACTTGATGTTGGTCTGGTATCGTGGTGGCGGTGAAAATGGATGGTTGATGGAGGTGGGGGGTGGGGGTTTGTTTGATGAATGAAGATAGAGATGAAGATTGGATGTGTGATGTTGGTCTAGGGTTTGTCAAAGTTTGGATTATTAAAATTCAAAAAAGCCTTTTATTAAAATTCTTCATTTATAAATATTGTATAAGAGGTTCGGCTATTAAATAACTAACTAATAACTAATATTTGCACATTATAATTTATAAAAGTAAATAATATAATTGTGATCCCCATTAAAGATCATGCTGTATCTAGTACAAAAAGAAAATCATGGTAGATTTTGTTCATGTAACTGGGGTTGGTCACAAGTGTCAACTTGGTGACTTTTGTTATGGATAATAGAGGTGAGGCTAACTAGGAAGTCCTATCATGGACCATGTTTTTGGGCCACACCCAATTGATAGTGATAAGATATTGGGGTCATGGCATGGGTGGGAATATTTATTTGACCACAGTAACGTTTATTTACTTTTGTTATTTTTTAATTTTTTTTTTAAAATACTATATGATATATATATTCTTTTTGGGTTGTCATTCAAGTGTAAAATTTTGAAATTTATTTTTGATATGATTTAACATTAGTGTTTAAATAAGCTATCATGTCTTCTTTTTAATGCACTCGTTACATAAATATATAGGGTTAGGATATAATAAAAAGTTTTTTTTGCTAGAAAATAATCTTAACTATCAATAGATTTAATCATCATCATCATCATCATCATCATACTCAGTATATCCCACCAATAGCAAAGCTAAGGTAGGGTCTGAGGAGGGTGAGATGTAGACAGCCTTACCTCTACCCCGTAGGAATAGAGAGGCTGCTTCCAATGAGACCCCCGGCTCGATTGTAGTTTTGCATCAAGCCTTGGACATAAGGCACATAACACTCAGCAATTGAGACAAACGCCGATTAGTGCATGTGCCCCCTTGTCTTTTGGCTATCAACGCCACCACATGATGCATGATTAACCATCCCCCTCTTTTAACGTTATTTTCACGAAATTAGTAAAATAACGTTAAAATTAGTGCACTTTCACTTTTGCCCCCCGAGCGCCCACGCATATATACATTATATGAGCATACCGCAAGCGGGGCATTATCAATAGATTTAATCAAGGGCTAATATTAAATTAGTGAAATTGAAGAGAAAAAAGAGGTGCGTGAGTTTGTGTAATGGCATTCTAGTCAATCCAGCACAATAGTTTCTCTCTCAAATTTCCCCCCATTTTTAAATGTTAATAACTTTTTCATACGACATTATTTTTTTATAAAAATTGCACAAAAAAAACGAGCATTTTTTTAATCATTAAAACGAGTATACTATTGCTATATTTTTGATTTTTTTTTTTTTGAAAACTAAGTTGCATAAAACGCAATAGAACAAACCCAGTTAAGTAAAACGCTATGGAAAAAAACGTAAAAAATGACTTTTTCTAAAACGCAATGCACAAAAAACACAAAGAAATGTCTTATTTCTAAAACGCAATGGCCAGAAAACACAAATAAATGTCTTATTTCTAAAACGCAATAGCCTGAAAACACAAAAGAAAGTGTACTTTCTAAAACGCAATGGACTGAATGTGTTTTACCTAAAACGCAATGCACCAAAAACACAAAGAAATGTCATATTTATAAAACGCAATGGCCAGAAAACACTTAAAATGTCTTTTTTCTAAAACGCAATAGCCTAAAAACACAAAAGAAAGTGTACTTTCTAAAACGCAATGGACTGAAAACACATAAAAATGTGTTTTTACCTAAAACGCAATGCACCAAAAAACACAAAAAAATATGTCTTATTTCTAAAACGCAATGGTCAAAAAATACATAAAAATGTCTTATTTCTAAAACGCAATGGCCTAAAAACAGAAAAGAATCTGTTCTCTCTAAAACGCAATGAACTGAAAACACATAAAAATGTGTTTACCTAAAACGCAATGACTAAAAACACTTCAAAAATGTCTTATTTCTAAAACGCAATGACCAGAAAACACTTAAAAATATCTTATTTCTAAAACGTAATGGCCTAAAAACACAAAAGAAACTGTTGTTCACAGAACCAGAAACTGTCTACTAAAATGAGGCAACTTCTGTAAAATGCAATGGGGCTCTGCCCCTTGGACCCCGCCAGGGGCTTTGCCCCTTGGACCTTGTCACACCCCCAAATTCCACAAGCGGAGTATCACCGCAGGAGGCGCGACTGACCATGATCAAGCCATAAATCATATTGAACGATATAATAAAGTAAATAAAAGTCCAACCACACAATATAATTGGTGTTCATAAACAGTTTAACAAGTCTTTGTAATCAGCGGAAGCAAGTAGTTCAAAACCCAAATAATAAGTTAAAAGTGTTTAAGTTAATCATGAACACTCAATATCCATGCTCCACAACGACACCTCCCATGCAAGCTCCTGCTAAGTACCTATCGACCTGCAAGGCATGTAACAACGAGTCAACAACAAAGTTGAGCGAGTTCACAGTTGGTTGTCCAGTTTAAAGTTGTTTTCAAAAACCATAAGTTCATTCGAAAACCAGTAGTTAATTAGTTCCTTGTTTCCCAAACCATAACCAGTGGGGGCTACCCCATGTTGTAAACCACTAGACCGTTACCATATCGACAACTGACTGAGGAAGTTGTGCCCTACGTTAATGTCTATCATCATTGACTATGTGCTCAGATCCATTAGTACACGCCCGTCCTACCGGCCGGTGTGAGGCTTGTCAACCCTAATAGCGCTATTAACTAATGACCCGCTCGCCATTGGCCCGGCGATTAAGTCGATATAAAAATGAGGGACTTCATGATAGAGTTTTGTCTAGTAAGTTATATGTTGTCGTCCTTCCCAACCGAGGACGGAGGTACGTCCTATACTCAACCGAGAATACGCAGATTAAATGTAGTCGTCCTTCCCAACCGAGGACGGAGGTACATATTCTGTTAGAGGTGAATATGTAGGTTTCGTTTTAGCTTCTTAACCCATTCCCAACCCACCGGGAATCCCATGCCTTATAAAAGTGTGAACTCACCTCGGTTTGCTCGGTATGGTTAACTACTTGTTCACAAATAATTTCAGTCAAAGCCTATAGTAATCAAACACACATAATCAGTTGACCTCCACATTGTTCGCGCATAATTCATGTTCATAATGTGTATTCAGGCAACACTATCACATAGCACTTAACAGTCATTCTAGTTCATATCAATTCACCGTTCACATTTGTGTTTTGCATGCAAACTCATATTTCCTTAATCATGATCAACACTATAAAACAGTCAATTAGTGAGCATTCAGGTTTCATACACAAGATAGACACAATCAGCTGTGAATCAAACCCTGGGCGGCGAAACTCCAACGACGAAACACGTAGGGTTTCGTCGAGATGTAACGTGGCGAAACCTATAGGTTTTCGTCGAGGTGCAATGTGGCGAAACCTCTAGGTTTTCGTCACTCATCATGTTTCGTCACACCGGAAGTTTCGTCGCCTCTCAATAGTTGGTGAATCAGTTACAAATCTACGTTGTTTCAGTTTTTCATTCTCCAGAACCCTAATCATCAGCGACGGTTTCACCACTACCATCAATCATACAATTATCGTCCAAACACAATAAACATTAACGCTGCTTATCATCATTCCAGATACATCTAGCATGAACCCTAGGTTACTGGATTATCATTATCACCCATTCATACACCGATTCTTTAAGTACACATGAACAACAGATAACATACTATGTAAACATCAAACAGGAAACATAAGTTCTGGTCAGTAAATCATGGATGAATACAATCACAACATTAGATCTAGTCCAATAGTTTAGCAACAGGATATCAAACCCTAACTGTTACAAAAAAGAGCACAACTTCTAGCAATCCCGTAGGTTCACAACAGATTACAATTATTGCAAATCATCAACAAGGAATCAAGTAGATTTAGTCGATTAATCTAACCGCATACTAACCGGTTGTAAGACGAGACTAGCAACAATTCGGGGAAGATGATGGTTGCCGTCGCTTGCAGGGAGAGAAAAGGAATGCTCTAGGGTTTGCCGATTATGATTTCTAATTAAGGTTTCACGTATAAGAGGTTTATAACTGATTCTAGTGTGGGCCACTCCTGGGCCGAAAGCCCATATCCACGAAACCTCAAATGGGGTGACGAAACCCCATGTTTCGTCGTGATGGGCTTGACGAAACTCCTGGGTTTCGTGGTTAGGTTTTGTGGTCACAGTGGTGAGAACCAAATGTGTTAAGTATATTAACTCTTAGCCAAACTTTTAGTAGGTTTTCATTAGTTAACCAAACAATATAACAATAACTCAAACATATAACAATCATGCACAATTATAAAGCAAACAAGTTATGCAAACACAATTGTGAACAAATAACGTGTAGAGGAAAGAACTTGAAAACTCGGGTTGTCACATCATCCCCAACTTGAAAGAAATTTTGTCCCGAAATTTAGCACATGGTTACTGAGGAAGCTAGTTATGTTGCGTGTTTTCCTGGGGTGTCACATCATCCCCTCATTGATTTGGAATTTCATCCCGAAATTCCGCAGTAGCTTCAGCCTCAGTAGTGGTTGCACTTTTCTCGAACAACTGGGGATACTTGAGTTTCATTTGCTCTTCTCGTTCCCAGGTAAACTCTGGGCCACGACGGGAGTTCCAACGAACTCGAACAAGAGATATTCTGGTGCGCTTGAGAACCTTAACGTCTCGGTCAGTAATCTCTACTGGTTCCTTGACGAATCACAGCTGATCGTCGATAGTGAGCTCCTTGAGAGGAACTATGAGGGTCTCATCTGAGAGACACTTCTTCAGATTTGACACGTGGAATACGTTGTGAACTCCACTGAGTTCTTCGGGTAGGTTCAGTTTGTAGGCCACTTTGCCTATTTTCTCTATGATTTCGAAAGGTCCTGCGTATCGCGGGTTGAGTTTGCCTCGTTTACCAAAACGAACTACACCTTTCCAAGGTGAGACTTTAAGTAGTACTCGATCCCCAACCTGGAACTCGAGTGGTTTCCTTCGCTTATCAGCGTAGCTTTTCTGACGGTCACGAGCTGTCACGACCCCCGACCACACCCTGGACGGGAGCCGCGAGCAGTCAAGTGGTACCGGTGGTTATTTTGAAAAGTATTGCAGCAGAAATGTTCATCAGGACCGTGAGTTAGGAAAAATATCAGAGTTTTGAAAACACCGGATTTTATTTATTAAATAGATGGGATAAAACCCATGTTTTACAAAGATAGCTTTAATAAGGGATAAACCCGAATATATGAAACCATGTTTTCTTAATTTAATTCCGTTGATAAAATAAGCAACTTCTTTAAGCCTTTCGGTGCCGTATCATCACTCTTATTCCAATCTACTGTCATTACCTGAAACACGTTTTAAAAAGGTTTGGTCAGCATGAAATACTGGTGAGTTCATTCATTTTTGTACAAAATGACGCATAGTTATAAATTACTGTATTAAGGGTGATTACAATGTTTATATCAACCAATTACCCCAAATCGGTATTTGTCACTCGACTCGTTTCTGTGACTATGGTCAGATCACCCATTGGCTAACCCATTGTCCAATGGTGACGGGTATCAAGTAATGTATACAAAACCCCACATACCGGCAGTAATTGAAGATTACAAAGACTTAATCCCTGTAATTATAACGTTGAAAATAAATAGGATTTTGGGAAACCAATTTGATAAAAAGAGAATGACTCACCTTGTTAGCATATAGTCTTGATTAAACAAGCATCTTGATTCTAAGCATCTACTTTATAGTTCTGAATCCTCTGATGATTAAGCATCCATTTTGATTGTAAGTGTACGGGGTAGAGTTTCGAGTAGTTAAACAATTATTTTAACAGAATGAAATACGTATTAGTGTTAAACCTAATCAAACCTAACGATGGTCACGATATCAGAACCTTAACGAAATTCACAAAGTATAGTCTTGTTTAGACAGCACTTTGGCATTCGTTTAACGAAATTCATAAAGTATAGCACTTTGGCATTCGTTTAACGAAATTCACAAAGTACAGCACTTTGGCATTCGTTAGTTGGTTCCCGAATCGATCGGACAGAATATCGCATCGGTGACTATTGGTTAGAACACCAACGTATAGAGAGAAGAATAGAAGAAATGAGCAAAGAAAAATGAATCCTAAGCTTTATATTTATAGGTAGGAAATATGAAATTTCTAGGAAGTTTCATATAGCTTTTCTAAGAAGTTACCTATACATTTTCTAGGAAGCTTCCTACCTACATATATATCCTCTTACACCTTCCTAGCACCTTCCTTTGATATTATCTATCTCATATATATTTATTTTTCATGTATATCTATCTAGATGTTTAATTAATCTTGCTTAGCTTAATTAATCTTGCTTAGCTTAATTAATCTTGCTTAGCTTAATTAATCATGCTTAACTAATTAATAAATCTTAATTAATCTTAATTAATCTTAATTAAACTTAATTAACCTTTCTTTACTTAATTAGCAGATTAATTAATCTACTCAACTAGCTTAACTGCTAAGTTTCCTTAACAACTAAGTGTACGTAATTAGTAATTTTACTAAGTTTATTTAACTACTAAGTTTACTTAGTTGCTAAGTATTCTAGCAGCTCCCTGATTACGAGTTCTAATTTCTAGACACAATGGAACTCGTATTAGTGTAGTAACTCAATTCAACTTTAACGATAATCACGAGATCGAAACCCTCACAATGAATGACAAAGTATAGCCAGATATTGGCAGCACTTAAACATCCATTGGATCGGTTTTAATCGATCGGATAAAGTATCGTACTAGTGATTAGAGTTATTACCCTAATAACGGGCAGAGTTTCGGGATTTAGAAGGTATAATCCCGAGCTACTATTTACTATAATAAAAGCTGAAGGAAAGAAAAGAATTGAGCAGTTTGAAACGTAGCAGTGATCGAGCTAATACCTTGGATTCGTAGCAGCGTCTTGACACTGTAAAACTCGTTTTTAGCAGAATTGGGACGTTTTTGAAACTGAAATTTCGAATACAGAAGCAAGTCCCATGCACAGGCTACTTATAGCAACATTTTAGGTTTTACGCGGCCCGCGTAAACCTTAAAAAGATCTTACGCGGCCCGCGAGAGCCATAAAGGCGGTAGTAGGGTTTGCTGAGTCATCGGTGGTCTTGACACGTGTCCCTTAAGCTTATCCAGAGATTTTCAAGTTGTCGCGGCCCACGTAGCCTTACCTTATGGCTTACGCGGCCCTCGTGAAATCCAATTTTCTTGATTTCTTGATTTTTCATGCACATTAGGGTTTCAGAGGTCCGGGTTTTCACTTATGGGTCGATTTGGGACATTTTTGCAGGTCCTTACATCCTCCCCACCTTAATTAAAATCTCGTCCTCGAGATTTACTTGAACAAGTAAGGATACTTCCGTCTTATTTTCGATACCCAAGTATATTCTTGTCCACGCTTTAAGTCCTACTTCACCCTGACCAGAACTAATCTTGCATGTTTTTGGAATTCTCCTGATTGACTGATACGGTCTTGCATTTACTTCTTATATTTTCAAGAGGTATAACTAAAGATTTCTAAGTATTTCATGAAATGTATCATGTATACTTGCCATTTTAGCTGATAGGCTACTGGTCCACTTTGCTTAGTTACTTTAATGGTTTGACATTCCTTGGACTTTAACATTCCTTTCCAAATACAGAGAGACTTTTAGTGATATCCTTTCTCTGATTTCAATGGTTTGCCGATCTCATGGCCTGATATTTGCTTTTCTCATATGTATGTCTAACAAACTGGATGATACTATCATCCATAAAGTGTTTTAAACGGTTAACACTAATACTTGTAGATCAATTATTGGAGAATCTTATGAGTGATAAATGATAGTTCTATTTATCGCACATGCACTTAGCATGTCTTTCTATGTTTGTAGTGTTCCTTTATATTTCTTAAAATAGGTCGGGTTAATATTTTCCCAAAAATGAGAAGTGAAATTACTATCTCGATTTAATACAATAGATGATGGGATTCTATGTAATGAGACTATTTTGCTCCCACACCACTTAACTAAGCGTTTTATGCTAAAGGGTTTTCTTCATTGGTAGTAATTGAGCTAACTTGGTTAGTTGATCCACAATCACCCAGATTGTGTTGTTACAACTTATCGTTTTTGGGGAATTTGGTAATAACATTCATTTGTTATCAATCCTATTTCCATACTGGCATTTCTAATCATTGAAGTCAACCTAAAGGTTTCTAACGTTCAGCTTTAACTTGCTAACAGATTAAATACTTGGAGGCATAACTTGCTATCAATCAATAATTCTTATAAAACTCTTGATTCCTCATATCACTTACACGATGCAACAACTACTTAGTTTTATGAGCTTCTTTGAGAATCCTTTCTTGCAGGTTTCCTTGAATAGGTACCCGAATTCTTTATGGAATCACTAATTTCCATTAGTTCCTTTTTCTGATTCCTTCATTATTTCTTTATAATCTTTCAGCATGATCCTTGATTGTTGTTTCTTGGGTACTCTTTAATTATTTCATTAAATTTATCCGCAATTTAATCTAAGAGCACGTACTTGATTCGGCTTCCTATGAGACTTATGACTTAAAGCATTAACTACTACATTAGTTTTAACTTTGTGATATAACAATCGGTGTTGTTCCTAGTCTCGGATGAATTCTAAGTTTCTTCTCACGATCAGGTGATAGTCTAAGTAGATTCTCTGGGAAACGTCGTTCGGAATTTTTTCAGTTCCATGCCTCTAGTGTTAATGAACTCTGAGACCATATACGCTATGTCTTACTTCCGTGCATAACTCGTAGCTTTCCTCACAGAGATGAACTTTGTCGGCTGGTCTGTCTTGCCTCCTTGTGGTCACTTCTCCGGTTGGCTTGCAAACCTAAACCTAAGTCAGCAATCACCTATGGAATCATCGTTTCCATGTTATTTCTTTTTATAAAGCAGACATGATTTCCTTTCTGTCAGTTCTTTTCATTCTTTCCATTTCATGGCATATGTCTTGATCCTGTGTTTCGAAGATCGGGTTTCACTATCTAAATGTCTAAATTTTGAAGCATACCTTACTTCATTTTTCTTAAAATATATACTAATGGTTTGGACAACTTTAGTCCTTTGAAGTCTGTGTATTTCGTAACAGCTTCTTTATTACTGGAAATCTTTATAGGTGAAGAGAGTCTTTGTAGGTGCATCTAGTCGCGGTTACTCTTATCTTCGCAAGAGTTCTTAAGGAAAGTAAAATTATTCTCATTAGCGTAGGTTTTGAGACGTTTTTGTACCTAGCACAACTTTTCCTAATGCGTTAATAATCTAAGGTAACGAAGAGGGAATTCTTATACTTTCGATGGCGTCCCAACTTTAAGGGTTCACATCGTTCATCTTGTCGCACGAGTTACGAAACAGGTGATCAAATGGAATAGTTTTCGATGTCGGAATTATAGATGTATACGAGAGATTCCTGATAAAAATTCTAGAATTATTATTGACACACAGGCTCGTGATGTATTTTAAATTATCAATTCTTATGGTTTTTGAATTTCCTTATAGATATACATATCTATATAATCGTATACTGTAATATACATACCATTCATAAGGACAGTGTATTTAACAGATTCATAATTCTAAAGACAAGTCGGACATCAGGTCATGATACTATTTAGGGAATTATGTCACTTGTTTAACATATTATATACCCAATCTTACCCGGTTCTCACCAGAGAGGTAACCCCATCTTACCCGGTTCTTGCCGGAGAGGTAATTTGTATTTCCCGTAAATAGAATCTTCTCAATTCATGATTAAAAATGAATCTTTTATTAGAGCTTTTATCAAAGAACAAGGTAATTAGTATTCACATGATGGATCATATTCCAGAACCAAGTAGAACCAATAAATAAGAAATAACAGTGGCCAAGTGTTATTGCTTATTTACCATACTTGCAACGTTCTAGTCATCATCCTCACGGCATACTAACACCCATCACATTTTATCTAGTCATCATCTTTCTTAAGTTCAAGTCTAAATATTATCCTTGTTGCTACCAGTTAATAACAATTTCCTAACTCTTTCGTTTAAGCTTAGGTATTATTACAACACCTAATCGCTTAAACCAGTGGCTTAGCTCTGATACCACCTCTGTCACGACCCCCGACCACACCCTGGACGGGAGCCGCGAGCAGTCAAGTGGTACCGGTGGTTATTTTGAAAAGTATTGTAGCGGAAATGTTCATCAGGACCGTGAGTTAGGAAAAATATCAGAGTTTTGAAAACACCGGATTTTATTTATTAAATATATGGGATAAAACCCATGTTTTACAAAGGTAGCTTTAATAAGGGATAAACCCGAATATATAAAACCATGTTATCTTAATTTAATTCCGTTGATAAAATAAGCCACTTCTTTAAGCCTTTCGGTGCCGTATCATCACTCTTATTCCAATCTACTGTCATTACCTGAAACGCGTTTTAAAAAGGTTTGGTCAGTAGGAAATACTGGTGAGTTCATTCATTTTTGTACAAAATGACGCATAGTTATAAATTACAGTATTAAGGGTGATTACAATGTTTATATCAACCAATTACCCCAAATCGGTATTTGTCACTCGACTCGTTTCTGTGACTATAGTCAGATCACCCATTGGCTAACCCGTTGTCCAATGGTGACGGGTATCAAGTAATGTATACAAAACCCCACATACCGGCAGTAATTGAAGATTACAAAGACTTAATCCCTGTAATTATAACTTTGAAAATAAATAGGATTTTGGGAAACCAATTTGATAAAAAGAGAATGACTCACCTTGTTAGCATATAGTCTTGATTAAACAAGCATCTTGATTCTAAGCATCTACTTTATAGTTCTGAATCCTCTGATGATTAAGCATCCATTTTGATTGTAAGTGTACGGGGTAGAGTTTCGAGTAGTTAAACATTTAGTTTAACAGAATGGAATACGTATTAGTGTTAAACCTAATCAAACCTAACGATGGTCACGAGATCAGAACCTTAACGAAATTCACAAAGTATAGTCTTGTTTAGACAACACTTTGGCATTCGTTTAACGAAATTCATAAAGTATAGCACTTTGGCATTCGTTTAACGAAATTCACAAAGTACAGCACTTTGGCATTCGTTAGTTGGTTCCCGAATCGATCGGACAGAATATCGCATCGGTGATTGTTGGTTAGAACACCAACGTATAGAGAGAAGAATAGAAGAAATGAGCAAAGAAAAATGAATCCTAAGCTTTCTATTTATAGGTAGGAAATATGAAATTTCTAGGAAGTTTCATATAGCTTTTCTAGGAAGTTACCTATACATTTTCTAGGAAGCTTCCTACCTACATATATATCCTCTTACACCTTCCTAGCACCTTCCTTTGATATTATCTATCTCATATATATTTATTTTTCATGTATATCTATCTAGATGTTTAATTAATCTTATTTAGCTTAATTAATCTTGCTTAGTTTAATTAATCTTGCTTAGCTTAATTAATCTTACTTAACTTAATTAATCTTGCTTAGCTTAATTAATCTTGCTTAGCTTAATTAATCATGCTTAACTAATTAATAAATCTTAATTAATCTTAATTAACCTTTCTTAACTTAATTAGCAGATTAATTAATCTACTCAACTAGCTTAACTGCTAAGTTTCCTTAACAACTAAGTGTACGTAATTAGTAATTTTACTAAGTTTATTTAACTACTAAGTTTACATAGTTGCTAAGTATTCTAGCAGCTCCCTGATTACGAGTTCTAATTTCTAGACACAATGAAACTCGTATTAGTGTAGTAACTCAATTCAACTTTAACGATAATCACGAGATCGAAACCCTCACAATGAATGACAAAGTATAGCCAGATATTGGCAGCACTTAAACATCCATTGGATCGGTTTTAATCGATCGGATAAAGTATCGTACTAGTGATTAGAGTTATTACCCTAATAACGGGCAGAGTTTCGGGATTTAGAAGGTATAATCCCGAGCTACTATTTACTATAATAAAAGCTTAAGGAAAGAAAAGAATTGAGCAGTTTGAAACGTAGCAGTGATCGAGCTAATACCCTGGATTCGTAGCAGCATCTTGACACCGTAAAACTCGTTTTTAGCAGAATTGGGACGTTTTTGAAACTGAAATTTCAAATACAGAAGCAAGTCCCATGCACAGGCTACTTATAGCAACATTTTAGGTTTTACGCGGCCCGCGTAAACCTTAATAAGATCTTACGCGGCCCGCGAGAGCCATAAAGGCGGCAGTAGGGTTTGCTGTGTCATCGGTGGTC
Organism: Helianthus tuberosus; assembly: GCA_030545235.1. Lineage (NCBI taxonomy): Eukaryota > Viridiplantae > Streptophyta > Magnoliopsida > Asterales > Asteraceae > Helianthus > Helianthus tuberosus. The sequence goes on along the minus strand of CM060433.1, from coordinate 107,384,921 downwards.
TTGACACGTGGACGACACGTGTCCCTTAAGCTTATCCGGAGATTTTCAAGTTGTCGCGGCCCACGTAGCCTTACCTTATGGCTTACGCGGCCCGCGTGAAATCCAATTTTCTTGATTTCTTGATTTTTCATGCACATTGGGGTTTCAGGGGTCCGGGTTTTCACTTACGGGGCGATTTGGGACATTTTTGCAGGTCCTTACACGAGCTGCCGCCATTCGTAGTCGTATCTGAGCAATCTTCTCGGTTGTGTCTACGACGAGTTCTGGGCCAGTGATTTGGCTGTCGCCAACCTCTTCCCAACAAAGAGGTAATCGGCACTTACGCCCGTACAATGCCTCAAATGGAGCAGCCTGAATACTGGTGTGGTAACTGTTGTTATATGAAAACTCCACTAACGGGAGATGCCGTTCCCAGCCGTTACCAAAGTCGATAACACATGCCCGAAGCATGTCTTCAAGGGTTTGGATGGTGCGTTCCGACTGCCCATCCGTCTGTGGATGATATGCTGTGCTCATGTCTAAACGAGAGCCAAAGGACTTGTGCATAACTTGCCACAATTCAGATGTAAAACGTGAGTCACGATCAGAAATGATGGAGGTTGGCACCCCGTGCCTTGATACTACTTCCTTTAGGTAGATGTCTGCTAGAGTAGAAAACTTATCCGTTTCCTTGATAGCCAGAAAATGTGCAGACTTGGTAAGTCGATCCACGATCACCCAAATGGTATCATTTCCGCGTTGAGATCTAGGCAGGCCAGTAACGAAATCCATGGAAATTTGCTCCCATTTCCATGTCGGTATCTCTGGTTGTTGAAGTAGGCCTGATGGTTTCTAGTACTCGATTTTGACTCTTGCACAAGTCAAGCATTTACTGACGTAGGTTGCTATGTTGGCTTTCATAATAGGTCACCAATACGTAGTCTTGAGATCGTGGTACATCTTATCCGAACCAGGATGTACCGAGTAACGAGACTTGTGTGCTTCATCCATCACAAGCTCACGTAGATTTCCATACAATGGAACCCAGATGCGCCCTGTCACGTAATAAGCGCTGTCTTCCTTTTGCTCTAACCGTTTCCTCGATCCTCGCAAGGACTCAGACATGATGTTTTCTGCTTTCAATGCTTCAATCTGAGCATCTCGTATCTGAGCGGGAAGGCTAGAGTGGATGGTAAGCTGTAACGCACGTACACACTTAGGTTTAGACTCCTTCCGGCTGAGGGCGTCAGCCACAACATTGGCTTTTCCCAGATGGTACTTGATTGCGCATTCATAATCATTCAGGAGTTCGACCCATCGACGCTGTCGCATGTTCAACTCCTTCTGTTCGAAGATATGCTGGAGACTCCTGTGATCAGTATAAATGGTGCACTTGGTACCGTACAGGTAATGCCTCCATATCTTGAGTGCAAAAACAACAGCTCCCAGCTCCAGATCATGAGTAGTGTAGTTCCTTTCGTGAACCTTAAGTTGGCGTGATGCATAAGCAATGACTTTATCCCGTTGCATCAACACACAACCAAGTCCTTGGATTGACCAACGAGAGGTAACCACAAAATCATCGGTGCCTTCAGGTAACGAGAGGATAGGTGCGCTACAAAGTCTCTCCTTTAAATGCTGAAACGCGGATTCCTGTGCATCACCCCAACGATAGGTGACGCCCTTCTGAGTTAGTGAAGTGAGAGGTTGCGCAATCTTTGAGAAATCCTTGATAAATCTTCTGTAGTAACCCGCCAAGCCCAAGAATTGGCGGATCTTAGTTGGTGTACGGGGCGCAGGCCAGTTCTTGATCGAGTCAACCTTGGATGGATCCACATGAATCCCATCCTCGTTTACCACATGACCTAGGAAATGGACTTCACGAAGCCAAAAGTCACATTTCGAAAACTTAGCATACAGCTGCTCTGTTCGAAGAAGTTCCAGAATAAGTCGCAGATGTTGCTCGTGCTCCTCCTGACTCTTAGAATAGATCAAGATGTCGTCGATGAAAACAATAACGAACTTATCCAGATAGGGTTTGCACACTCGGTTCATGAGATCCATGAAGACCGCAGGTGCGTTTGTCAGCCCGAAAGGCATAACCAGAAACTCGTAGTGCCCGTAACGAGTCCTGAATGTTGTTTTGGAAATGTCCTCATCTCGGACTCTCAGCTGATGATAACCCGATCTGAGATCAATCTTTGAGTAAAAGCTCGACCCTTGCAACTAGTCGAACAAGTCGTCAATACGTGGAAGAGGATAACGATTCTTCACGGTCACCTTGTTGAGTTCGCGATAGTCGATACACATTCGGAAGGTACCATCTTTCTTCTTCACAAATAAGACTGGAGATCTCCAGGGCGAAGAGCTAGGACGAATGAAACCCTTGTCTAAAAGCTCCTGTAGTTGGGTGGACAATTCCTCTAATTCTGATGGAACTAAGCGATAAGGTGCACGAGCTATTGGTGCTGCTCCAGGAGCTAGCTCGATTTAAAATTCGACCTGACGATGAGGCGGAAGACCAGGTAATTCCTCGGGAAATACCTCAGGAAAATCGCGTACAATAGGAATGTCTTCTATCTTCTTCTCTCTCATAGAGGTGTCAGTAACAAGGGCTAGAATAGCAGTGTGGCCCTTTCGCAAACACTTATGGGCCTTAAGGAAAGAGATGATGCCTACGACTGCACCACTCTTGTCACCTCGAATCACGAGGGGTTCTTCACCAGAACGAGGAATACGAACGATTTTCTCCTTGCAAAGAATTTCCGTTTGGTCTTGAGATAACCAATCCATCCCAATAACAACGTCGAAGCTACCAAGAACGATAGGAATGAGGTCGATAGAGAAAGTCTGATCAGCAAGAACAAGATTACAACCCTTAACTTTGTGTGTGGCCTCTAAACTTTTACCATTTGCTAGTTCTACAATGTGCTTGGTGTTCAAAAGTGTTGTAGTACGCTTAAGCATCTGGCTAACTTTTAAGGACACGTAACTAGTATCGGCACCCGAATCGAATAAAACAGTAACATAGAAGTCGTCTAGTAGGAACTTACCCGTCACAACATTTGGATCGTTCCTTGCATCTCCCTGACCAATCACAAAAACACGTCCCCTGGCATCGTTGCCATTATTGTTACCCCCATTGTTGTTCCCATTTCCTTGGTTGTTGTGGTTGTTCTGGTTCTGATTCAACTGGGGACAGTGTCTCTTAAAGTGACCCTCAGCACCACACTGAAAACATCCCTTATTACCCTGTTGTTGATGCTGCTGATTCTGTGGAGCTTGTGGCTGCTGTTGACGATTCTGATTCACAGGACGTGAGCTCCTGCAATCCTTGGCTTCATGACTAAGCTTGTTACATCTCTGACAACGACCCTTGTTGCACGACCCGCTGTGGTGCAAATTACATCGATTGCACTTAGGGTGATTTCCCCTGTATCCACCCTGACCCTGATTCTGATTACCTGAAGATTGCTGACCAGGGCTCTTGAAGTCTTCAGTCCTTCGCTGTTGAGACTGAGACTGAACCGAAGTAGAACCCTTGCTCGAATTTCCATCCCACTTGCGCTTGTTGTCGCTTGGTGCATCCGAAGTAGCTGTAGCACTAATACGTTTGGGCAGCCTGTTTTGCTCAACTGCCTGATCAGTGAGACGGTGGGCTAGCCGTATGACCTGCTGGATAGTACCAAGGTTAGCCGCAGTCACATGGCTCTGAATTTCTGGCACCAGACCCTTGAGGTACAGCTCGATACGCTTGATAGGAGGATCTACCATAGTTGGACACAGTGCAGCCAGCTCGTTCGATCTCTTCGTGTACGCCTCTATCTCAGACCCCGTCATCTTCAAGTTATAAAACTCTACTTCCAGCTTGTGAATGTCATCGCGATGACAGTACTCCTCCTTGATCAGATCTTTGAAGTCGTTCCATGGGGTGGCATTAGCAGCTGTCAACCCTAGCATTTGTACTTGCACGTTCCACCATGTCAACGCAACACCTTCGAGTGTTCCAGTAGCAAATTTCACCCTACGAGCTTCAGGGCATTCACACATATCGAAAACAGATTCGATCTTCTCGAACCAGTGGAGAAGACCTACCGCTCCTTCTGTACCACTGAAGGTACTAGGTCGACAGTCCATAAAGGTCTTGAACGTACACACGGGAGGCTGAGCATGTTGACCTGTTGCGCAAGAAAGAAAAGACAAAGTTAAGCACAAGAGTTGGTTCGCGAGAGTAGGATCTAAACATCCTAGGATAGGGCGGAATGGCAGGTTATGCCTCCTGCAGGGGCTGCTACGAGTGCCTCAGCAACTTGTTCATTGATAAGAGCCGTCAGCTGGCCTTGAGTCAAGTTCAAACGTCCACTCATGATCTTCACATCAAAGAAAGCACAAGTGAGAGAAGTGTCGTGAAAGTGCATAATTGTGTGATGACAGAAGAGAGTAAGCACCCAGGTTTTCAAACATCAATTGTTATGCTAACTAAGCATACCATGATCAATGCACTATGTAAACTAACAGATAGGCAACATAAACACAAACCATATCACCTATAATGTTGAGTCTTGCACGTGGAGCGAAGCGTCATTGTGGATCGTTAAGCACTGTACAGGTTATAGTCTGGTTTTGTCAAAAAGCTTTTCCCTTTTTAAAACCAAGTTCAGTATAACCAATGGCTCTGATACCAATCTGTCACACCCCCAAATTCCACAAGCGGAGTATCACCGCAGGAGGCGCGACTGACCAGGATCAAGCCATAAATCATATTGAACGATATAATAAAGTAAATATGTTGGTGCATGTTTGTGACAACAGCTTTGGATTGGTCTTTGGATATTAAACAGAAGATTGGATCATGAAGACTTAAAGAAAAACGAGTTCTATGAAGCCCAATCAGTCCAAGTTTGTACTAAGTCTTTTAGGCCCAAGTTTATGTGACAAATGTAATATGGGCAAAGCCCAATTCGAGATCTTGGCTGTGTGTATATAAACAGCCTTAGTCTTGAGTTCTAGGGTTAGACACTTTAGACAACTTGAGAGAGCATTCAAGTGTGAAAGGTTAAGAACAAAACAGAAATCGGCTGTTAGGTTCTTGTAGATCTTAGTGATTGTAAAACACTTCCAAAGGTTTGATAATCACAGAAGATCAGTTTGAAAGTTTGCGTGTTTGTGTGTTCGAGTTCTTGTTCTTCTACATAATCTTGTTTCTGTGTTCGAAGATCAATCAAGGGGATTCCGCACCCTTGATAGATTAACAGTCTTGTACGATCCATACGTGATTCAGGGACCTACAATTGGTATCAGAGCATTAGGCTCTTGAAGGCTCGGTTCAGGATTGTTGGCTGCAGAAACAGGAAGAAATTTTCGAAATTTTGAAAACCTGAAAAATTAGGGTTTTGAAATTTTCGAAATTTTTGATATAATTTTTCGAATTTGTTGGCTGTTTTGATCTTCTGGTTTGTTTGTTTGGTGTTTTTCAGGATTTCTGGAAAGATTCTGTTGATTGCTTGAAGGATTTTGGCTGGAAACTCTTGAAGATTCGAAGACTGTTCTTCGTGTTCTTCGTTAAGTTCATAAGAATTTCGTGTAAAGCTTGCTGATTTGCTGTTTTGATTTTGCAGATTGTGTTGGAGAATCTTCAGAATACAAAACAGATTGAGTTTCCAAAGATACTGGGCGAATTTAACAAATTCGCAGATAGACCAGCATAATTAACTGATCAGCAGCGAATTTGGGACTTATATCTCGGTGATCGGCGAAGTTAAATCCAAAGGCGACTTTGGTAACCGTATAATTTTCCACAGCGAAATTATCACGGTTTTCGGCGACTTTACAAGTAGTCGTAATCGCGAAATTAGCAGTGAACTTTGGCCAGCGAAATTGAACAAGTAACAGATCAGCGAATTTGGACAATTAAGTAACCAGCGAAATTAACTGACTGAGCAGCGAAATTAACTGATTGACCAGCGAATTTGGAAAATCCCGAATACGGTTTTTGACATTATATATCATTGGATTTGTCTTTTCGAGACGATTCTAAAGGTGTAATTTGGTAACCACTGTTTTCGGAGATATTGTGTATGGTTTTACCAGTCTGTTTGCGTTAAAATGTCGAACATGACAAAATTGAATGCACCTAAGATGATGAAGGTGGAGAATTATCATACATGGAAGGACAGTTTCAAATCCTTCATTGAATCTCAAGATGCACGTATGTGGATATGTATTGAAGATGGGTACATAAACCCTACACATGATTATGAGGGCAGACAACGTAGAACAGACTATGTGAACATGAAAGAGGATGATAAAAGGAAGTATGACGCTGAAAAGAGAGCATTGGCTGCAATTAAAATGTCCTTACCTGATAGCATTAAGCATACCTTCAAAAAATACAATAATTCAAAGGATATGTGGGATGCATTACAAAAGCGATATCAGGGAAATGAGAGTGCCACTCAGGCATTCATGGCAGAGATAGTTCAAGTTGATGAGGCTGAAACTAGTGTGAGTGATGCTGAATCTGAAGTGAAGAATGCTGAAGCAAAAGTGGATGCTGAAGTAGAGAAAGAGAGTGAAGCTAAACAGGTTGTTGATGATGAAACCTCAGAAGTTCATGAGAAAGAGGTACAATCTAATTCAGTATGTTTGAGATGTCGTGAACTACAGGGTGAGGTTGCCAGGTTGACAACACAAAACCAAAGTCTGGTAAGTGAGATGTCTAACATAAAAGAAGCAAATTTTTTTGCTAAAAGAAATGAATCGTCATACTTGAAGAAAATAAAAGGGTGTGAAGCTGAAATTGAAGCTTTAACTTGCAAACTAAATGAAAAACTTCAAGTAATAGATTTAGCTCATGACATGATGGCTGAGAAAACAAAAGAGATTTCTGAAAAATGCAAAGAGTTGTCAGATGCACAACTCAAAATTGTTGAACTTGAAAAGAAATTAGGTCAATTCAGAGATTCGTCTTTTGTAATGAAACACATGATGGGTGGGTTAAAGAAGAGTAATGACAAGACAAGTGTGGGCTTCCAAGGCTTTAATGAAGTTCCACCTCCTCTTAGTCATGACTATTCATTCCTGCCTAGTGAAAATGAGCTAGCAGACTTTATGGCATCTACACCTAGTAGTTTCGCATCCACATCAAGTCAAGGTGAAGGATCAGAGAGTGATGATGATAAGAAGATCAATAACAGGGAACCTTTGAAAAAGAAAAATTCACCGCCTAAGAATAAAAATCAACCTTTTGTTAAAAAGATTAATTTTGTTCAAGGTAGTGATATGAAAAATGAAACTGATGTTATTGAAAATGAATCAAATGTAGAGTTTGCTAAAAATAAGAACATAGAAAAATCTGAAATTAAGCAAACTGAACAAGGTTCATCTAAGGGATCATCACCATCTGATAAGGGATCTACCTCAAAGACTCCAGCTAAGAAGTCTTCGAGAAAGAGATCGTGCTTCAAATGTCACGTCAAGGGACATGTAGCAAGCTGCTGTCCTAACAAAAGGAGTGAAGCAAAACTTAGTGAAAAACAGAGAGGGAAATTACCAGTGAAGGAAGGTGATAGTGAGGAGAAAGGTTCAAATTCTCTAAAGAAATCTGCTCCTAAGCAACCAAAAAATGTTGCTGTTGGTGTAGATAAGGCTGAAACAGGAACTTCACAGGTTCCACGTCATCAAAGAAATCAACCAAGATTTCAGCCTAGATCTCCATCAGGCAGATTTGACAGACCTAGAAGCAGTTTACCAAAAGTGAACAATTTTAATGGAAATTCAAATAATTTCAGAAGTCAAGGTCAATATCAAAATCGATACCAGAATAATGGTGGTCGAACTTTTTATAACAATGGCTTTAGAAATTATAACAATCAAGCTTCTAGAAATCAAAATTTTCAAAGGTCATATTGTCCAAATACATATAGGAACCCTCAGGACCATAGACCTTATGGAAATCAAAACCCATTTCCATCAACAGGTCTGAGATCTAAGACTCCAGTTAGGAGTTATGGATATTGGATGGATGTTCCAGTAGTTGGTGAATTTGGACGACCCAAGACCATTAAGGCTTGGGTCCCCCAATCTAACTAATTTCTTAGTTGGTGTGTGCAGGAGCTGCTAAGGAGGATTATCAACTTATGTTGATAATGGCTGCTCTAGGCACATAAAGGGGGGTGTGAGATTGTTGATATATATATATTGAATGATTTAAATTGAAGTTCAAAGTGCTGAGTTGACACACTAGATAACCTGGCAGATCTTTATACTAAAGCTTTTGACAGGGCTCGCTTTGAACACTTAGTCGAACTCAACGGGATGAGGAATCCTGAATAACTGGTTTTTCATAAGAATTTTTGTAAATAGTTTACTGCTTTTCTTAAAAATCAAAAATAAAAAAAATTGAAAAATCAAAAACATAAAAAAATAGAAAATCAAAAATGAGTTATCACTGTGTGAAAAAGAAGAAATGATAGTACATCAGCAAGTTAGACTGTCACATTGAAAATGATATTAAATTGCTTAAGTGTGATAGCAGCTTCATCATATGATGTACCAGTAGGCAAAAAGCATGAAATAATCAACTTACCAATGTGATATAAATCTAAATGAACTGTGTATGAGTGGGGAACACATCAGTGGTGTATGGTTTAATGACCTTAAATCTTGCGTTGATAGATTGCCAAAATCTGAAGTTTTGGGTCTTTATACTGTTATTTCATCTGGGGATATCTTGACTGTCATTCTGTTTAGAACTAAAATTGTACATGACCCCAGGAAAGAAAGTCACTTGGAATTAGCACATTTCTATTTGAATGTCTGTATGTTGTCCCGATACACACAATTTTGATCTGATTCTGAAATCTTCTCTGAAAAAAGTCGTGTACCTCCTCTGCTGCATCCAGATATATGCTGACCTGGAGGTGCTAGGCAACGACAGCTTCTGCTGCATCCAGATACATGCTGACCTAGCTGTACGTTGTCGCGCTATAGATCTAATACACCCGAAAGAGGCCCTCAAGTGCCCAAAAGAAACCCAATAAACCTATATCAAACTGAGAAAACTCATTTGATCTGTATATTATACCATCTCTCCTAAAGATCTATTATGTTCTCTTCTCAACCTATTCCCAGTTAAGATTTCAGAAATCTGGATTGGACTTGTGAAATATGTGGTAGGGAAGAACTTGCATGATAGAGTGTGTTGTTTATATTTTCAGGATTTGATTAGTATTTATTTGGGAGTTCATGGTTAAGCAATCAAAACATGATAAAACAGATTATATGCAGACCTAGACACTGTCAGGATATCTTAAAGGATGACATCAGTATACTCACCTACTACGATGAATCTTTGTGCATACCTTGATCGTGGGGGTATATCCTGAAGTGGGACACACTAGTATATCAGAAATAAAATTACCTTAACGTATCATATGGTAATGGTACTTGAAATGTTCATGCATTTTGTTTAAGTGGACAAACATACTGGTAATCGTCTTGGACTGCTTTTCACGAAAAATTAAATAAAGAATTATCTAATTGTGTGAAACAGTTTGATTGTGCTGATCTGATCTTCTTACCAGTGATTCTCACAAAAATAGAGTGTTTATTGCTTTTGTATTTACTTGCTTTCAGAAAATATAAAAATACAAAAATAGTGTCTTTTTCTGTTTAAAGTTCTTAACGTACGGAAAACTGTTATTCTTGGAGGAATTGTTACTGATAGGGGGAGACAGTGTTAGAAAGTGAGTTCAAAATTTTAAATCATGCGGGTTATAGGGTGTGTGATTAAAAAGTTTTGCGTGTTGAAAAAAATTGGAAATGCTTAATCTGTGATACAATCTCTTGAATAATAATAATTATTTAACTATGTTGAAAAATTCTTATGGTTTCTCGAGATGTTTGTTTTATAGTATACAGATTGAAGCAGTATGTGGCTGAGAAGTTAAAGTGTTGAGTTGCTGAGAAGTTGCTATGTTGCTGAGAAGTTGAGAAGTTGTTGTGAAGATGAGAGTTTGATTGGATGCATGGTAGAACCTCCTTTCTACATTGCAGACAAAGTTGAAGAGTTTGAAGATTGCTATTCAAATGCTGAACTGGAGTTTACTCAAACGCTAAAGTTTTTGAAGATTTGGTGATTGGATGCATCAGCTTAGGGGGAGTCTGTTGCTGACAGAAGCTGTTGAAGCTGAAGCTATCCAAAGACCAAAGACAGTGCAAGATTACATGAAGATTGCAAGATGACTGAAGACAAAGTTATTTTATGAAGCTATTGTCAAGGGGGAGTTTGTTGGTGCATGTTTGTGACAACAGCTTAGATTTGGTCTTTGGATATCTTGTAATTAGTTAAACGATAAACAGTTAGCGGGTTTAGCTTTGTAATAGTTAGTTGTAATGTTTGGGCTAACCAAACCCATACTTATGGGGATGTGGGGCGAATTGGGCTTGTCCAATTCGCAGTCCATGATGTTTAACCTTGGCCCAAGTAGTAACCTTGTGTTATATAAACAAGGTTAGACTTTAGGGTTTAGGTTAATCAGCCAGAACATTGTGAGAGAGCAATTTCGTGATAGCATCTAGGGCTTGGACGAAATTGAGAGTTGTGAGGGTTTAGATTGATTGTAATTCAGTTTGATTGATAATCAATAGTAAACCCGGATTGAAAGTGTCTTGCTGTTTCTGTTTTCTACTTGTTTCTGCTATATTCTGATCAAGAGGATTCCGCACTCTTGATTAGAAAGACAATTCTGTTAAAGATCCATACGAATAGGGGACTTACAAAATAAAAGTCCAACCACACAATATAATTGGTGTTCATAAACAGTTTAACAAGTCTTTGTAATCAGCGGAAGCAAGTAGTTCAAAACCCAAATAATAAGTTAAAAGTGTTTAAGTTAATCATGAACACTCAATATCCATGCTCCACAACGACACCTCCCATGCAAGCTCCTGCTAAGTACCTATCGACCTGCAAGGCATGTAACAACGAGTCAACAACAAAGTTGAGCGAGTTCACAGTTGGTTGTCCAGTTTAAAGTTGTTTTCAAAAACCATAAGTTCATTCGAAAACCAGTAGTTAATTAGTTCCTTGTTTCCCAAACCATAACCAGTGGGGGCTACCCCATGTTGTAAACCACTAGACCGTTACCATATCGACAACTGACTGAGGAAGTTGTGCCGTACGTTAATGTCTATCATCATTGACTATGTGCCCAGATCCATTAGTACACGCCCGTCCTACCGGCCGGTGTGAGGCTTGTCAACCCTAATAGCGCTATTAACTAATGACCCGCTCGCCATTGGCCCGGCGATTAAGTCGATATAAAAATGAGGGACTTCATGATAGAGTTTTGTCTAGTAAGTTATATGTTGTCGTCCTTCCCAACCGAGGACGGAGGTACGTACTATACTCAACCGAGAATACGCAGATTAAATGTAGTCGTCCTTCCCAACCGAGGACGGAGGTACATATTCTGTTAGAGGTGAATATGTAGGTTTGGTTTTAGCTTCTTAACCCATTCCCAACCCACCGGGAATCCCATGCCTTATAAAAGTGTGAACTCACCTCGGTTTGCTCGGTATGGTTAACTACTTGTTCACAAATAATTTCAGTCAAAGCCTATAGTAATCATACACACATAATCAGTTGACATCCACATTGTTCGCACATAATTCATGTTCATAATGTGTATTCAGGCAACACTATCACATAGCACTTAACAGTCATTCTAGTTCATATCAATTCACCGTTCACATTTGTGTTTTGCATGAAAACTCATATTTCCTTAATCATGATCAACACCACAAACAGTCAATTAGTGAGCATTCAGGTTTCATACACAAGATAGACACAATCAGCTGTGAATCAAACCCTAGGCGGCGAAACTCCAACGACGAAACAAGTAGGGTTTCGTCGAGATGTAACGTGGCGAAACCTATAGGGTTTCGTCGAGGTGCAATGTGGCGAAACCTCTAGGGATTCGTCACTCATCATGTTTCGTCACACCAGAAGTTTCGTCGCCTCTCAATAGTTGGTGAATCAGTTACAGATTTACGTTGTTTCAGTTTTTTATTCTCCAGAACCCTAATCATCAGCGACGGTTTCACCACTACCATCAATCATACAGTTATCGTCCAAACACAATAAACATTAACGCTGTTTATCATCATTCTAGATACATCTAGCATGAACCCTAGGTTATTGGATTATCATTATCACCCATTCATACACCGATTCTTTAAGTACACATGAACAACGGATAACATACTATGTAAACATCAAACAGGAAACATAAGTTCTGGGTAGTAAATCATGGATGAATACAATCACAACATTAGATCTAGTCCAATAGTTTAGCAACAGGATATGAAACCCTAACTGATACAAAAAAGAGCACAACTTCTAGCAATCCCCTAGGTTCACAACAGATTACAATTATTGCATAATAATCATCAACAAGGAATCAAGTAGATTTAGTCGATTAATCTAACCGCATACTAACCGGTTGTAAGACGAGACTAGCAACAATTCGGGGAAGATGATGGTTGCCATCGCTTGCAGGGAGAGAAAAGGAATGCTCTAGGGTTTGCCGATAATGATTTCTAATTAAGGTTTCACGTATAAGAGGTTTATAACTGATTCTAGTGTGGGCCACTCCTGGGCCGAAAGCCCATATCCACGAAACCTCAAAGGGGGCGACGAAACCCCATGTTTCGTCGTGATGGGCTTGACGAAACTCCTGGGTTTCGTGGTCAGGTTTCGTGGTCACAGTGGTGAGAACCAAATGTGTTAATTATATTAACTCTTAGCCAAACTTTTAGTAGGTTTTCATTAGTTAACCAAACAATATAACAATAACTCAAACATATAACAATCATGCACAATTATAAAGCAAATAAGTTATGCAAACACAATTGTGAACAAATAACGTGTAGAGGAAAGACCTTGAAAACTCGGGTTGCCACAGACCTAAAACGCAATGACTAAAAACACTGTTGTTCACATAACCAGAACCAGCTCGACCCCAGCCAGGGACTGCCGCCCCTTGGACCCTGCTCCCAGGGGCGCTGCCCCCGGACCCCCACCAAGATCGTAAAACGCAATTACTCAATTCAAAAACCCAGATCGTAAAATTGCAATTTAAAAATTTCTTACATAGATCGAAGCCGATTTCTTCACCGATTGACGAAATTTGAATGTTAGAAACACTTATCAGCGATCAAGTCGAACGAATCGAGTGATTCGCTTCAAAATCACAGGGAAAAAATGAGATATTGTATGAAATTAAACTGGGTTTCTTCAAAAAAGCTGAAGAACCCGTTGATCGGGTGTTTGAATCATTGATTGGTGACGAAAATCGCACTATAATGTAGTGATTATTGAGATAGTAAGTGAAGAAATGGTTGAAAATGGTGGGTTTTGAAGTTATAGAGATAAGAATAATGGAGAAGATTGGGTAAAATTGACTAAAATACCCTTTCTCTTTATTTTAAATTTTGACACATGTCCTAATCCCATTACTTCCTATACTTCTTAGCTAAAATAAACTTACTATTTGATCATCACCCTAAATATATATTCCAAAATCATGTTTGGGTGAAACAAAGATATTTTATAGGGTTATTCTAATTACACCATACTCTATTTACTAGTTACACTCTACTCTATAATATTAATTAAATTTGACTACTTGACCCAAATGATATTTTAAGCAAAAAGATGCTTTTATAATTTTTGAACTTAGTAGTGATAAATAAAGAATAAAAAAGAGTTGGGTTATGTAATAATTAATTAGAAAGTTAATAATTAATGACAGATAAAGTGTAATAGGATAAGGTGTATTTATTCATATGTATTATAGGATAAGGTGTGGTAGAGTAAGGTGTAAGACTGCGTGGTGTGGGGAGTTTGGGTTGACATGTGGTGGATGTGGGCTTCACATGGTGTGGCTTGGTTGGGCGTGGCTTTTTTTTGGTGAGGGGTGGCGTTGCATTTTTTTAACTGGGTATGGCAAGCCCTATTAAAAATTTCATTTAAACAGCTAATTACAGCCAGCCACCTCAATCCAGCCAGCACCCCACGCCAGGCACAATTCAAACGCTAGAGGGGCAACACTCAAAGCCAAGCCCATAGGGGATGGTGTGCAACTGTGCAAGGCTTGGGTGGGTTTCCCACGCCCAAACCCAAGCCCCACACCCCACAGTCTAAATAACAACACCCTTTTATAATACGTTATGGATAATGGATAATATTTTCTAGATTTCATAATAGTTCATGATGAGATGTTATTTGAATAAATAAATATGTTATTTATTATTATCGTAACCATATATTTATTGCTTGTATTGGTTTTTTTTTTTTAAATTAAACTTCATTAAAACACATATCCGATTTAACGGGTAAAAGACCAAACAAACAACACCCCCGACCCAAACGAGCAAAGGACAAAGAAATTACAACATGTACAACATGTAATTACACTAATCCACCCATCTAATATAATTACATGATGTTCTATTTTTAACCCAAGCATAATCTCTCGACTTTAACTCCCCTATGATATCTTGTGGATTGCATTTTTCTGGTGAAACACCACATCATTCCTTTCTTTCCATATGCACCAGCAAGCTATCATAGTCATCCTGTAAATAATCTTTTCCGCCTTATTACCACACTTAATGAACTTGTGGATGTATAAAATGTCTTTGAACTCAAAAAAGAAAAGCGGCGGAATGTTGCACCAAACGCTGAAGGCCGATCACACCCTAATAGCAATGCAACCTCAAATTCGTTTACCGAGCAAGCGGTAAACAAATGCTCTACCGTTTCCTCGAATTCGTCGCAAAAAGGGGCACATGACCGATGTTATATCCACATTCCTTCTTCTTAAATTTGTTCTCGTAAGAAGCCTATCCAGATTGTCTCTCCAATTCATAATATTACATTTAATGGGCACCCATTTGCACCATACAAAATTTGAAGGGTGGCAATTACCTATATCGTTAATCAAAGTCGTTTTAACCGACTTTACCAAGAAACCATTCTGACTATCATCAATCCAATACACTGCATTCTTAACGTTGAAGAGTCTCAAGAGGTTGCATTGGTATATTGGTATTTGGGAATCGATGATAAATCTTGGACTTATTTTAAAACTAAATTATAAGAAAAACAACACTATTCAACCTTCATTAAATGTTGTTAAAGATGCAATGAAGGATTCTAATTCAAAGTTACCTTTTTTTTGTAACGATGATATTTCATTGACCAACAATTACAGCCAACATGGTATAGCCCAGTTAATCAGGGGAGTTTTCCGTAAGGTTTCTCCTCTTGGGAGGTCTCAGGTTCGACTCCTGTTGTGTACATATTGGAATTTCAGTATGAAGTTGGGCCTGTGGAGGGTTTAAGAGCTTGTCTCACCCTGTAGGGTAGTGGGTCATTTGGCCTCTACAATTGCCGTTCAAAAAAAAAAACAATTAGCAAGAAACTAGCTAAATAATACTTAGACAACAAAAGTACACCAATTTTTCCATGACAAATTAAGAGCTAAACAAGGACCTATTTTTTTTTCCAAAGGATGCCAAGCGGCTTGATTTCTTCCAAAGTTTTCATGACATTAGCCGTTGTACCGAAGAAAGCGGCTTCATTCCTCGTCTTCCACATATACTAACAATCACAACCATATCAGAGCAAAGGAACAACAAATTTAAACAATTTAGAATTCACCAAAATATGTGGAGTTTAAAATACTGAAATTAATTATTTAGAATTCAACAAATTGTTGATTTATCAAGACTGACACACATTGCTTTAGTATAAGACTCATTCAACCATCCGGACTCGCCATAAGACTCATTCAACCATCCGGACCCGTAATTACGCATACGACCCGTTAAATTGGCGTAAACCATTTTAACAAGTTGTAATGGGTCAAAACACCTATACACACTTTCCAAATCAGAATGTAAGGTTAATAAATCATATTACACGAGATCCTTCGCTCGTTTGATTTTAAACCTCATTCTATCCGTTCTTCCGTTTAAGCCACAATGTACACTAATCTTATAACAATCTGATACATTAGGAAACACCTGTGAGTACATAGTTCCCCACTTTTCCATTTTCAAATTGTTTTGAGGTGATTCATATGTGCTAATCATTTTCTTAAATAATAAACACTTGAGCTTTGCATACACGATTGAACAAGACATCTACGCAACCTGTGAGTACATAGTTCCCCACTTTTCCATTTTCAAATTGTTTTGAGGTGATTCATATGTGCTAACCATTTTCTCAAATAATATGTGTGGCATATGTGTTTACTAAGTGCTTTTTGTGTATACAACTTATGAGACGAAACAAAGTACAAGTGGTTATGTGTAGAGTTTGTAGTGTTATAGTATAGAATCTAGAGTGATTTAGATAACGAAACGAGTGGAATACGATAAGAGCATGGTGGATACGTTGCTGGTACTTCCTATATATAAGTGCTCTTATTGTATTACTCATCGTAGCTTTATCCAAATCACTTAAAGATTCTATGATTTGGTGAAACAAAGTACAAATCCCAAATCCTTGTAGAGTCTCCCTATCTAAATAGTTAGATCCTTGCAGGATACACTAAGTACTATTTTAAATCCTCGATTGGATTTCTAAGAGTACTTCCGCAAGTTCTTGGTCGAATTTTATGCTAAGTGTTTATGTGCAATCTAGTTTGGTGAAACAAAGTACAATTGGTTATGTGTTGTGTGGTGTTATAACATGGAATCTAGAGTGATCTAAGATAACGAGACGAGCGTAATACGATAAGGGCATGGTGGATACGCCGCTGATACTTCCTATATATAAGTGCTCTTATCGTATTACCCATCGCAGCGTTATCCAAAATCACTTGATGATTCTGTGTTATAATGAGACGAAGTACAAGTGAAGCAAAGAACATTGTACACTTTTTTATTAACACAAAAATTACTTAGCATTATACATAATGCCATTTACAAAACATTTTTGTCACAAGTTTTACTATAAAAAACAATGTATTGCAATACTAAACTTTTTGCCATATATTGGCTACAAAAATCTATTTTAATTCGACAACTCATGTAGTTGGACATTATTGCAATACCAAACCTATTGCCATAAATTTGGCCAACAAAACCTATGTCACTCACCAACTTTATTGTTTACCGTCTATTTTCACATATGTTTCAGGTATCGACATTTCAAGTATGCTACACATAGGAACACACTTGGGCCTTAGATTGCTTCTAAATCTAAAAACAGTTACGTGTATTCCTTTGTGTTTGTAAAACAATATAATCAACATAATGAAACTTTAGTACCATGTGTTATGAGCAATTTATAACATGACTCCCTGACGATTCCTCCGCGAGTTGTATACGCGGTCGGGGTGTTACACTAGTATTCTTTAAAACCTTTTTTTTTACTTATTATTGAAGTGAAATATGAGAACTTTATATTATTCATTCAATTCTATCTCTTATATACATGTACATGTAGTCAAAGATAGACTAGGAGAAAACCCAGGGTGAAATATCTACATTCATAACACTCACCCTCGTACTTCATGATGATGTTAAATAGGTACTCCAGGACCTAAATAAATATACTGATACTTCTGCATAAGTTATGTTGTCTCATTAAAAACCTTATAAAGAAAACCCGGTGGGACAAAACTTAGGGAAAAAAGAATGTAGCGTGTATAATTCTCCCTTGAGTTCAACAAACATCTTTCAATCTGCGGAGACCAATCTTATGTGATAAATGCTCGAAATTGTTTCTAGGTAAAGATTTTATGAGTAGGTTAGCTAAATTTTCACTTGACTTGATCTGGTGAACATCAATTTCTCCTTCTTTCTGGAAGTCATACGCTGAGTAGAACTTTGGTGAGATGTGCTTTGTTCGATCACCCTTGATGTAACCTTCTCTGATTTGAGCTATGCAAGCAATATTATCTTCATAAATAATCATCGATTCCTTCTTGATCTGTTTTAAGCCACATGCTTCTTGTATATGAGTAATCATTGATCTCAACCACACACATTCTCGACCGGCATCATATAGTGCTATTAGTTCGACATGATTTGATGATGTTGCGGTAAGTGTTTGCTTAGTTGACATCCAAGAAATTATTGTGCCACTATATGTAAATATGACCATTTTGATGTAGCTGTTGTGGGCTAATAAAAACAAGTATTGTTACTTAAATACCTATACGAGTACGGGTAAATAAGGTCGTATCCATTGGGAATTTGTGGTCAGTTTTTAGCAATTGAACTACTTAACTATTTTTGAACTAAATTGGGGGTTTGTTTGATTGATTACAAGAACAGACAAATTGTTTGACAAAGTCTTATCAGATTGAGAAAAAGTAACCCCCACCTAGAATCCCGATTACGAGTTTAACACAAAATTCTGTTTAACTGATTCAAACACCGCATAGACATGGCCTTGGAATTAATGAAACTGATTTAACTATTAAGGACAGTTTATAATTCTAATCGTACAACCTAATAATCCGTTAAGATATACCAACTACCCACCGAATTACCAACCTGCAAACGATGCAAGAAAATCGCCAATACGCTTGATAAAAGACAAATAGTTCAATTATAAATAACGTGTACCAACTTCAACACAAGTGATCAAGATGTATCAGTTACAAGAATCAGAAAAAAAGTAATTGTTTAAAACCTAGCAATTGTTCATCCGGGGAAAGTCACAATTTAGCCGCACATTCATTATCACAGCTTCAGATCTTGACTCGGAATGATTAAACATGGTGATACTGGAAAATTCGGGTGAAAGAATGCCTGAAATCACCTATCTCTTGCTCTAGATTCATAATTGTAGGTTAGAGGCTGAATGACAAGTCCCAAACACAAATTAGGTCAAAACCCGATTTCTCCCGAGTTGGCCCTCTGTCGCGCATTGCGGGGGAGTTGTAACCCTCGTGAAAATTTCAAGCCTAAAAAAAATTTGGTATTTATTTCGTAAATATTTCGTTAGCCGATATTTGAGCATAATGATTTTAACGTAACATACTTACCAAAACAAAAATATAAGTTTCACATATCCTAAATACCCTTCATATAGCTTAAGTAACAAGTTAGAGGGGTTAAAAATGTCAAAAATCTGATAATACAAGTCCAGGGATCAAAGCTATAAAAAAAAGATTTTCTACATCAGACAGCCCTACGGATCGTAAGGCTACCCATACGGTCCGTAAGGGGTGCCCAGATGTAGAAATTTTCCTTGATCACCAAGTATTGCCACCTATCTTCATGTATTGACACCTAGCACGAATTTTGCCACCTTCATTCTGGTCTTGACACTTGTTAGGACACTAATCAACATCATAACACCTCATCAAATACTTGGCAACACTTCCTTGATCCTCCATTAGTATAAATAGGTCCATGTTCTTGAGTTTTATTCACACCTTCATTCTTCACTTCTTAAATCACTCTTGGAGCTTGCTCTAGTCATTGGAGCCTCCTTTTCTTAGTTCTAATCCTTCTTCCAAACACAAGTCAAAGTTAAAAATGAACTTTGCTACGTGATCGTAATAATGAATGTATTAGTCCCTTGCGATTACACCCTCTAATCATCACGTTTATTAGGCGAAATGACGAGTCAAACTTTTAAGAAATAAAATTCAAAAACGCAGTTAATGCATTTTACAACGAAGGAACTTTTAAGTATTAAAACTAAAAGTTTTGGCACCAAATCAATTTATATAACATTATTAGACATGTTTTATTATCTCTAACTCGTTATTTCTAGTTTAGTGCTCTATTCCTAGTCGAAAGTCAAGCGGTTAACGTTTGCTTTGACTCTCAAATCCGACCTGTTTGGTCAACCTTAGGACCCAATCAAGCCCAACAATATGACCATAGTGATATAGGGAATAACCCCCTGAGGTTATACCTTATGGTCATATCGTTTGATGGGTTAAATGACGAGTCAACTATACATACTTATAAAATGTAAAAAATGCCCTTTTGGCACAAAAATGGTTTAAAACATATATTATATTCTTGCTTCAATACTGATCATATGACATAAATAAACTTGTTTTGATATGTTAGACTCGTCTAAGACCCATTCGACCATTCGGACCCGTGTTTCCGTATTTGATTAGTTAATTAGCGTAAACTAGTCGTAACAGGTCAAAAACACTTCGAAACACCCAATCGGAATGTTAGGTTTACCCAACCATGTTACAAGAGATTCCTTGCCCGGATGGTTGTAAACGACGTTCTATTCACTCATCTAGCAAATCTGTATTATGTGCATTTAATAAACTTGCGATGGAAACTTCTTGTTTGGACATATTCCGTGTTGTTACTTTAACCAAGCATAACTTGGTCAAAACTTAACCAAACAAAGTAAACTCTTACATTTTAACTAAGTTCACTAAAATATGATTTCAACAATGTATAATGCATCTACAAATACCTCTGTTTGGACCCTCAAATGTCTAAAACCAAACAGAAGGTCAAAACTGGACAATTTGTAAAGATTAATAGTTTTGACCATTTTTCGGGTTCCAAACAGAAAAACTTCCTAAATGAAAGCTGTAGAGCACACTTTGATTTAGTAAATAGGAAATTTTTATAATTTTTTGATAACGTTTGCTAATTTCAACGTATTTTACAAAATAACACAGAAGGCTACCAAAATTCCTATCTTCTAAAACATCCAAACTTTTTCAAAGTTATGATGTTTCCATAACTCACATTCATCCACAAGCATTATCAAAACAAAACCATTGATGAACGAATCCTTATTTCTATGAAACACTTGAGCTTTGCTAGCACAATTAAGCACGACATCGATAATTCAAGTGAGTACATAGTTCCCCACTTTTACATTTTCAAATGTTTTTGGGTGATTCATATGTGCCTATTACTATTTTCAAGATTTGAAAACAATATATATATATGGTTTATATACATAGTACACTTTCCATTGTATGAAACTTGATGGTGCGTTAAATATGAAAATGATACATTCATTAACTTTGGCTGAGACGACCTGTAGTAAGTTAAAGCGCTATAGGATTGACAATTCCATTCCCGTTTCTAAGGTCTGTTTGGAAGTTTCCTCTGGGAATGACAGAAATTGTGAAACCCAAATTGATAAACCCTTTTTAGAGATTATCCGACAGTCCACAAGACTTGAATGTATTCGCCGACAAACCACACTCGTTTTATATGAAACAAGACAATTTGGTTTATACAAAACAAGACAATTTGTTTTATACAAGAAAATTTGGTTTATACAAAACAAGACAATTTGGTTTATACAAGACTAAACATTTGGTTTATACAAAACAATACATTTGGTTTATACAAAGTCATAAATGGTTTTCAAACATATATAAATCATACAAATATTATTTTAACCAACTGGTGATTCTTACGATTTTTCACAAGGAACGATTTTGTTAAGATTCATGGCTACAAAGATTTATTTAAAATCTCAACTCTTGTAGTTAGTTAAACATATTTCAATACAAATTCGTAGCCATGAATTTCACCACAATACCTATGTTACTCACCAACTTTAATGTTGACATTATTTTCATATATGTTTCAGGTGCAATTGTGTGATGATTATTCAAGTATGCTACACATAGGAATGGACTCGGGCCTTAGTTTCTTTAATCTAAAACCAATTATTTGTAGTCTTTTGTGGTTGAAAAACAACATAATATAATGAAACTTTAGTACCATCTGTTATGAGCAATTTGTAACGTGACTCCCTGATGTTTCCGCTGCGGGTTATTTTCACGGTCGGGGTGTTACAGGAGTCTCTCTTTTCTTCGGCGTGGCACGACAAGCCAAGACTGGCAGGCCACCAATTGTTCCATCTCCGCGCATCGCGGAGCATAAATCCTTATCCCTC
Source organism: Helianthus tuberosus (assembly GCA_030545235.1). NCBI lineage: Eukaryota > Viridiplantae > Streptophyta > Magnoliopsida > Asterales > Asteraceae > Helianthus > Helianthus tuberosus. The sequence goes on along the minus strand of CM060433.1, from coordinate 107,363,005 downwards.
GTGTGGCGTGATACGTTGTTGAAATTCCGGTGCTTTACGTATTTAAGTTTGTGTTTTTATGTGAATTTTGTTTTCGAATCATCTACTTTGATATGGTTTGCGTTCTACAGGTCTAACAAAGTTTAAGGAGCGTTTTTTGGAGCTTAAGGAACATCAGAACGAAGCTATGACCTGTAAACCTACTAGTGACTTAAAACATGTTTACTGTTTTGCAAATTTTCTTAGTGATGGGAAAAGGATAGGGTGGATTATTGATTCTAGGGATAATCAACATATAGTTATGACTGATAATGGTCTTATTAATCAAATGGATATTACTGAGTATAACATTAAAGTTAAACATCCAAATGGCACTAGTGCCTTGGTTACTAAAGTTAGTGATAATAGATTAAGTGATAAGGTTATTTTATATGATGTTTTTATGGTTCCTGATTATTTTGTTAATCTTGTGCCTATTCATAAATTAGCTAAAGATTGTAAACTTACTGTGACATTTGATGAAAACAACTGTTATATTCAGGATCTCTTACAAAGAAAGTCCATGTGGCTGGTAACCAACTTGATGGTCTCTAATTCTGTGGTAGTGCTTCTGTTAAGGTGTGTAATGCTATTTCTGATATTAATCTTTAGCATACTAGATTAGGTCATCCTGCTGAACTTGTTTTACATGTTTTCAAAAATGAATTGAATATTAAAACTAGTAATTTGACACCTTGTGAAACTTGCCATAGAGAAAAGCAGCATAGGGAACCATTCCCATTAATTGGTCGCAAGTCTAAAATGTTGGGTGATTTAGCTCATCTTGATGTATGGGGTCCTTACAAAGTTCAAAGTAGGGATGGCTTTAGATATTTCCTTACTATTGTTGCTGACTATACCAGGGTTGTTTGGGTGTATCTCATGAGACACAAAGATGAAGTTTTTTTATTACATTAAATGTATTTTTTTAATTTGCTTAAAACTCAGTTGGTAGACTTATCAAAATTTTTGGAAGTGATAATGGGACTGAGTTTATTAATAAACAAATGAAGGATTTTTGCTATGATAATGGTATCGTTCATCAAACATCCTGTGTTCATACACTAGCGCAGAATGGTATTGTCGAAAGGAAGCATAGGCATCTTCTTAATGTTTCCAGATCTTTACTCTTCCAAAGTGGTTTTCCTCTTAAGTTCTGGTCAGAATGCATTTTAACTGCTACTTATCTTATTAACAGGACTCCCTTATCAGTTTTGAATGGAAAAACTCCTTATGAATGTGTGTTTGGTTTTGAGCCTATGTTTGGTCAACTAAGGGTTATAGGGTGTCTTTGTTTTAGCACAGTTTTAAATAATTCTGATAAGTTTAAAAGCCATGCTGAAATATGTGTGTTGGTTGGTTATTCAAACGAAAAAAATGGTATACGCTTTGGAGTCTTGATCATAGAATAATGTTTTATTCTAGAGATGTTAGATTTTATGAAATATTTTTTCCTTTTAAAGAAAAAATAACATTACCTGATCAAGAGTCTCTAGAAGATATTAACACCCTTAAATTTTTATTTGTATGATTCAACTAGTACCCTCTATACTAAAGTTGACCCGACTCCCTATGATGATAATGCTAGAAACAATCCTATCACCTCTAGTCATAGGTCTCATCAGTCATTCAATGAGTCTAGTGACACTATATAAAGGGTTGTTGTGCAGCAACCTAATGATTCAGATTCTAGTTTAGACATGGATGCGCATGACAATTGAGATGAGGAAGTTCATAACAATTCTGAGGGAGAAAGCATAAATCAGTTAAATACCGTTCTAAGGAGATCTTCTAGAAATATTAAATTTCCTTCTAAACTTGATGATTTTATTGTTGATGGTAAAGTCAAATATCGTATAGAAAAGGTTTTGAACTATTCTAACTTGTTTGCTGACAACTTGTTTTTGCTTCTGTGCTTGATAAGAGTTCTGAACCTAGCAATTTTTATGAGGCTGTAACTGATAATAACTAGGTTATAGCTATGAATAATGAATTATAAGCCTTGCATAGAAATGATACTTGGGATATTGTAGATTTACCTCCTAATAGAAAGGTTATAGGTTGTAGGTAGATTTACAAAATAAAGTACAAGTCTACAGGAGAAATAGATAGATAGATACAAGGCTAGACTTGTAGCCAAAGGTTATAGTCAGAGAGAAGGCATTGATTTTTAGACACTTTTCACCTATTCTAAAAATGGTGACCATTAGATGTGTTATTTCTTTGGCTGTTCAAATGATTGGGACTTATATCAACTTGATGTTAACAATGCTTTTATATACATGATCTAAATGAGGAAGTTTATATGCAACTTCCTGAAGGGTATGTTTTTCAATCCAATTATGAAGTATGTAGGCTTAAAAATTTTTGTATGGACTTAAACAAGCCCCTAGAATGTGGAATGAGAAGCTTGTTACTGTTTTGAATGAATTAGAGTTTAAGCAAAGTAAATGTGATCATTCCATGTTTGTTAAAATAAGTAAATATGGTTGTGTGATTTTACTTGTTTATGTGTGTAACACTCTGAAAATTCCGTCTAATTACATGACGACACGTGTCCAATTCTCCAACTAATTCTGCCTACGTTGAGGGAGAAACCTCCAACTAATCCTGATTATGTGGAAGGAGGAAGGACCTACTCTGAACGTTCACTGAAACGTGTTTTAAATCTCCGACTAATCCCGCTTCTGGGAAGGAGAGAAAGAAATTTTTATTATACGTTAGCTAAAACGTGTCCCGTATCTCCGACTAATCCCAACTACAAGGAAGGAGAGGGACTAAAAGTGCCAAATGGCCAAAGATGTAAAGTCCAAGGACTAAATATGAAAAATCTCAAAATTTTAGTTCTGGAGGTTCCATACGGACCGCAAAGGTTAACTCCTTATGGTCCGTAAGGAAGTTTGAATTATTGTGCTTCAAGAAGCCTTACAGAACATAAGGTCCGAAGGTATACGGTCCGCAAGCCAGAGTAGTGGGTGGGCAAGCAAAATAAGGTCCTTACGGACCGTAAAGGGGTTGATGCTTACGGTCCGTAAGCGACTTGCAGATCAGAAAACAGTTGGCTGTAACAACAGCCTGTTTTTGCCATCTTGCACCGACTTAACACCCTCATCTCTGGTTGCTATACCTCATGGGGCACTTGTACACATCTGAGAAGCCTCCTCAACACATGGCATGATCTTGTGGTGAATTTGCGACTATAAATAGACCACATGATCAACCATTTCATTTGCTCATTTGCTTTCTTCTTCTCTAACACTTCTTGGAGCTATCCTTTGGACAAGAGGACTACTCTCATAGTGATATTCTGCTCAACACTTCCAAGTAAGTGTTTACATTAGTGCAATTTCATTTTATTTATTTATTTTGAAGATAAAGTCAAACAGTTGAATTTTTGTTCGACTTTAGCTTCTAACCATTTTGGTCAAGGTTAAGTTCAATCCGAACTTTCCTACGTGATCGTAATAAAGTTGGTATGATCCCTCTGCGATCATACCTTCGGACAATCACGTTTACTAGTTGAATTGTTAAGTTGAGCATTTTCCGTAAAACTTAAATTTTTCGACTAAAATGCATAAATGGTTTCTACAACTTAAAACTTAGTTGTTTTATCATTTATACAAGTTTTATAACTAATATAAACTGATTATAACATGCTCAACTTGTTCAATTCAGTTTAGGGTCTTATTCTATGTCAAAAGTTAAGCAGTTTGACTTTTGCTTTGACTTTTGATTCTGACTCGTTTGGTCAACGTTTAGGCCTGTTTTGAACTTGTTTTAAGACCATGTTATTGTTGAGTATAGCTCACTGAAGTTATACCACATGGTCAGACCGTTTGATGGGTTTAATGACAAGTCGCAAATATATTGCTAAAAATGACCACAATGCCCTTATGTGGTCAAATGGGCTAATTGAATGATTTTAAACTAAATCAAACTCATAATATGACTTTGTAATAGTAAGTACTTCAACTAAGAATGTATATTATTACTTGGACTTGTCGTATGCCCATTCGACCTTCCGTACTCGTCTTTATGCGAACCTAGTTCGCATGAACTAGGCGTAACAGGTCAAAACCTTTCCAAATCAGAAAGTTGGTTTAATTAACCTTTATCCAATGAGTCCTTACACTCAGATAGGTATAAACCACATTCTAATCAATCTACGCTTGATCTAGCGATTAATCTTATTATTACGTAACAGATAGTTGAATCTGTTCACTCCGGACTATAGAACCCCCCAGATAATCGGACTTGAGTTTAATACTCTGTCTTTACGGCTTTTACTATATTTGAAAACCGTTATCGGTTGGAAGCTAGCTAAAAGGTAAATATTCTTAACTTATTTTCTTTGAAAACTTGGGGTATGGCGAATACGCCACTTGGAGCGGTTATTACATAAATTAGCCGCCTATGAATGTAAGAACCCGGTTTAATCCGTTATATTTGATAACTGAAACAATTGGGGGTTATTGGTACCGTGTCCGGCGTCCCGACTCATGAACTATTATGGCCATACAGAATAACGTGTCGGGGTAGGCATACTGACTGTAAGACGCATTATTCAACTTTGGTGTGTACCTTAATCATTATAGCACTGAAAATGTCCGGCTTTGATATCTGGTTCCCATTGTATGCCAAATATGTAAATCTGATGACAAGACAAAATCCCAAGAAATATTAAATGATTACCTACGGGTTTTCTCTATGTATTAAAATCATTTTTGAAAAACTATTTTCAAAATGAGTAAGTTAATTGTATTTACCTGCGAAAGCTGACGTATTTTCAAAAGATTGAATTGCAGGTACTGAACCTTGATATTAGGCTGGGAATCCGGGTCGGCTATGTAAAAAGCTTTGGAATTTGCAAATCCTAGCTAAAGGCCTATGATGTCTAAGCTTCGTTTTACTTCAATCCGCTTGTGGGCTGTTATATGAATACTTGAACAATCTTTGTATTTGAATATTAAACACTTTTAATGTTATGAATGTATTTTTACTCTTAATACTTCCGCTGCATTACTATATTAAATTGTGATAACTGCTACCCAACCGTCACGACTAAACCCATTCGGGCCCACCGGAAATTGGGGTGTGACAATGTGGATGATATCATTATTACAGGTAATTGTTTAAATGAAATTTCAAATGTTAAGAAGCTTTTAAAAACCAAGGTTGGAGAACTCGCTAGTCGCTAGCCGGCCGGTGAGGTGGGGACTAGCGACTACTCGGGATTACTCAGGATTAATCGAATCGGGTTTTTTATATGTAATTTTCAGTTTTATGTTTGCATATACATATTTTTATTGGTAAATATTTTAAATAGCTAGGTTTTAACTCCTACTCAACTCATTTTTTAAGTATACAAGATTAATTGTTGTAATTTACATGGTTTGGTTGGAAACTGACCGAAATTTAGAGGTTTTGGCCAAAATATACAGGTTTTTTGCCGGAATCTGGCAAGAATCGCTAATTTTTGGCTGGCTGAATAGGTCTGACTAGGCCCGACTAGGCACGACTAGCGATTAATGGACTGATTAACGAAAAATTACTCAGCTACTAGCCGACTAGAGATTAATCGTCGACTAGTCGCCGCCTAGTCGCGATTTTTACAACATTGTTAAAACTAAGTTTTTATTAATGATTTGGGTAAGTTAAAGTATTTTCTGGGAATTGAAGTTCTTAGGAATGATAAGAGACTGTGTTTATCCCAAAGAAAATATTGTGTTGATTTACTGGCTCAATATGGTTTAACCGGGTGTAAACCTGTTAACAGTCCCATTGAGGCCAATCATGTGTTGACTCACTTATGTGAAAAAGGATAATCATTCAATAAGTGATATTACAGCTTATCATAGGAAAGTTTATCTATTTATCTCACACACGTCCAGATATTGCTTATGCAATACATTATTTGAGTCAATATATGCATAAACCCATAAGTGCTCATTTTAAAATTGCCTTAAGAGTTTTGAGATATCTTAAAGGTTCTCATGGTAAAGGAGTCTTATTTGAAAAAACTAAGAACTTTCAGTTAAAAGGTTTTGTTGATTCTGATTGGGGAAAATGTTTAGAATCGAGAAAATCTAATACTGGGTTTTGTATTTTTTGGGGGGTCAACTTTGATTACATGGAAAAGCAAAAAGCAGTCCATAATATCTTGGTCATCTACTGAAGCAGAATACCGGTCATAGTGTGCTACTACATGTGAACTCATGTGGTTTTCAAATATATCAAGGGAATTGAATGTTAAAATTCAGCTTGCTATTGCTCTTTACTGTGACAATACGACAACTATATCTATAACTGCTAATCCTGTTTTTCACGACAAGACTAAACACTTTGAAATCGTTTTTTTTACTTAAGATAAAAAGTATCTAAAGGTATTTAATAGAATATTTATATATTAGGAATTGATTGTAAATCTTTATGATAGTATATCTCCTTATCAATAGGAGATTCTGTTTGTACATTATTTATACATGTTGTTAATGAGAAAAGGGCAAGCACAATATTTCTTATATGGTATCATACACCATCCGATCCTGCCCTACCCTCTGATCGTCGCCGCCGGTTTTCTTTCCCCTCCCCTCTGATTCACCTTCTTCTCTTACCCTCTGCCTCACTTTCCTTCCCTCATGGACACTAAAACTCATCCGGCTCTCGCGGTCTCTAACATCAAAACTCACGTCCCAATCACGCTTGAAAACGACTCCGCCCACTACATGACCTGGTCCACTCTGTTTCAGGTCCAGTGCAGGGTGTTCGAGGTCCTCGACCATCTCAGCCCCCAGCCTGCTGCCGCCGCCTCTTCTTCTACCGATCCCAAAAAGAAGGCTGCTGAATCAGCAGAATCCGCTCTTTGGCAGCGCATTGACGCAGTCGTCCTTCAATGGATTTATGCGACCCTCTCCCCCGCTCTCCTCCACATCATCTTAACTCCCGGACAAACGGCGTATGAAGCCTGGACAACCCTACAGAACTAGTTTAATGACAACAAAACCACTCAGGCTGTGTTCCTTGGTCAGGAATTCGCGCATCTCAGCCTCGATGCTTTCTCTTCTATGATCGAGTACTGTCAGCGGGCGAAACATCTTGCCGATCAACTAAAAGCAGTTGGTTCACCCGTTGATGATAGTATGTTGGTGATTAAGATTTTAACAGGTCTCACGAAACAATATGATAGTATCTCCACGGTGTTACAGAATCGCGACCCGCTTCCAGATTTTAATGAGGTGCGTTCGCGTCTTACAATGGAAGAAGATAAAAAGAAGCGCCAACCTGCCCGCGCTGCTCAACAGTCTGCAACTGCTCTCACTGCCTCCGTCTCCTCACCATCACCAACTTCGTCTCAAACGCCCAATTACTACAGTGCTCCTGATCGTGGCCGTGATCGCTCACGCGGACGCGGTCGTGGTCGTGGCCGCAACTACAACAACCGCAACTACAATAACCGTGGCCAACAATCCAACACCCCATCTCACACATACATTGAGTTCCCAAGTAACTGGACCGCCAACCAATGGGCTTCGCTACTGAATGGCTCCTCTGCTCAATCGGCCCATCACTCACCACCTTGCCCGTATCCCTCCAAACCGAACACCACTAATCCGAATTCACAGGGGATACTCGGCCCTCGACCCGATCAAAACAGTTCCGCAACCTACACACCTACGGATATTGAGCAGGCATTGTACACAATGGCATTAAACCAACCAGATCACGGGTTCATGGACACGGGTGGAACCTCCCACTCGGCAAACGAACAAGGTATCTACTCTCCGTCTAATTTTAATAAGTGCACTGACAAAAATATTATTGTTGGTAATGGCATGGCAATTTCAGTTTTGGCACAAGGCAACCAAACTTTACCACCACCCTTTCAACCTAGGGCTGGCATAACATGTCAACCCGATCTGTTAAGACACGAACACGATAAGACACAAACCCGAAACACGTAAACACGAACACGACACGAAATCTTATTGTGTCAAATTTTCAAAACACGAACACGAACCTGTTAATAAACATGTTACATGAAACGACCTGTTAAGACACGAAAAAATTACCAACGTATCCTACAACCTGTTTAGGACACGAACACGACCTGTTAAGAGACGAACACGACTTGTTTAAGACACGAATACGACCTGTTTAAGACATGAACACGGCCAAATTGGGGAAGATGTGAACCGAATTGGGAATGGTGGTGTTTATGTGAGAGATTTAAAAATTAGGGTTTGGATTATGGAAAAAGAACCATGTGTGTTTGTGTATAATTCATCCCAAGCCCAACGATTGATGACCCCATGTCCACACCCACATATAATATTTTTTTAAATTTTTAATTATTAACATGTACCTAACGGGTCTTAACAGGTTAACGGATTTTAACTTGTTTAGACACGAAACCTGTTAAGGTCTTATCGTGTCGACCTGTTTTAGACACGAAACCTGTTAAGGTTAAACACGAAACATGATAACTTCGTGTAGGTTCGTGTCGTGTTATCGTGTTCGTGTCAGATTTCTGTACGCCGCCTTACCACCGATAACCTTGTATCCATCGAGTTTGACCCTTTTGGTTTTCTTGTGAAAGACCTCAAAACTCGGGCGCCTATCCTTAGATGTAATAGCACCGGCAATCTTTACCCGCTGACACAACCACTCTCCACCATCTCCCAACCTTCCGCACTTGGTGCTGTTACTCAAGATCGCTGGCATCAACGCCTAGGCCACCCTGGCGACAATTTACTGCATTCTTTGAAAGTTTCTTCTCTTATTACTTTTGGCAAACAAAACAATAAATTATGTGAACCTTGTGTGTTTGGGAAAAGTGTCAAACTACCATTTTATGATTCTGTTAATTGCACTCGTTTAACTTTTGATATTGTGCATAGCGACCTATGGACCTCCCCTGTCCTAAGCACGGGAGGCCATCGATATTATGTCCTATTTCTTAATGATTAAACTAATTTTTTATGGACATTTCCTCTCATTTCAAAATCCCAAGTGTTTGCCACATTTGTCGAATACTATAATCACATCACCACCCAATTTGAACGCAAAATTAAACAGTTTCAATGCGATAATGGTAAGGAATATGCCAACAACAATTTTTTGGCATTTTGCAACGCCCACGGTATGCACTTCCGTTTCTCCTGCCCCTACACCTCATCCCAGAATGGAAAAGCGGAACGCAAAATCCGCACTATCAACAACATGCTCCGCACTCTCCTAGCCCAAGCCAACCTACCGCTGACTTATTGGCACCATGCCCTCGAAACCGCAACATACCTTCTAAATATTCCCCCGAGCAAAAACCATGATTTTTTGTCACCCACATCCCTATTGTATAATTGTCAACCCGAATATGACCATCTCCGTGTCTTCGGGTGTCTGTGCTATCCCATCTTACCCTCCACTACCATAAACAAACTTGCAAATCGGTCCCAACCATGTGTCTTCCTTGGCTACCCGCCAAATCACCGAGGCTACGAATGTCTCGATCTCCAAACCCGCCAAATCTTTACCTCTCGATATGTACACTTTGAAGAAACAATCTTTCCTTACAAATTTCAATCACCATCCACACCTCAGTCCTATGACTTCCTTCATTCTCATCTCCCACAACCACATATAGCCTCTAACCCTTCCCCACCAGGCCCTTCAGACTCGACTTCCAACCACCCCACATATTTCCCACATGTCCAACCACCAACCACCAACAGCACCGGCCCAACCTTTCTCACCACCGCCCCATACTTCCCAACCACCCGCATCGCCTGGCCCAATAACCACCCCCAATCCCAATTGGCCAAACTAAACAACCCACCCTCTCACACTCCCACTTCACCTTCAGCTCCTCGCACCCATTCTCCAGAACCTGTTCCCTCACACAGCCCGAACGACTCTTCTCCCCAACCTTCATCTCATCCCAGCACCTCTGACCCGGACCCAACTACTACTCCGTCCAACCCAACTCCTTCCCCAGCCGCTAACCCAACACCAAACATCCCACCTCAGACCATTCAAACCCGCTCAATGAGTGGCATCGTTAAGCCTAAGCAACAGTTTAACCTCTCCATCACCACCATTGCACCCATACCCCGAAACCCATAGATTGCCTTGTCCATTCCCGAATGGCACCATGCCATGACCGATGAGTTTAGTGCACTACTTAAAAACAAGACCTGGGAGTTGGTTCCACGGAAGCCGAACATGAATATTATACGTAACTTGTTTTTGTTTAAACATAAATTTAATTCTGATGGGAGTTTGGCGCGATATAAAGCTCGTCTTGTATGTGACGGTCGCCGCCAACAACCGGGTATCGACTGCGGGTAGACCTTTAGTCCGGTTGTCAAACCGGCTACCATTCGGTTGGTTTTATCTTTGGCATTGGCACAATCATGGAATATTGATCAGTTGGATGTCACGAACGCGTTTCTTCATGGAAATCTGAACGAGACCGTCTATATGTATCAGCCGATAGGATTTCGTAATCCTGAATACCCGGACCATGTTTGTCTTCTAAAGAAATCGTTATATGGCCTCAAACAGGCACCTCGTGCATGGTACCAATGATTCACCGATTTCGTGGTTTTACAGGGGTTTAAGCAAAGTAAATCATATAACTCTTTGTTTGTTTATCGTCATGGTCGTGATACTACATACTTGCTCATTTATGTCGACGATATTATTCTCACCATTTCATCGGATGTTCTTCGCAATCGCCTTATGAACTGTCTAGCGGGAGAGTTGGCTATGAAGGACTTGGGGCCTTTATCTTATTTTTTGGGTATTCAGGTAACACGCACCGGTGATAATATGTTTCTCTCTCAGTCTGCTTATGCTAAGGACATCATTCATCAAGCTGGAATGGATTCATGTAAGCCCATTGCCACGCCAGTGGATACGCAGTCCAAACTCAGTACTGATTCAGGTCCTTTTCATGATGATCCTACCACATACCACAGTCTTGCGGGTGCTCTTCAGTATCTAACTTTCACCCGTCCAGACATTTCCTATGCTGTCCAGCAAATCTGTATGCATATGCATTCTCCCACAGCTGCTCATTGGAATGCTTTAAAACTGGTCCTTCGATATATACAGGGCACGGTTGACTTGGGGCTTCATCTTGGTGCGACTAACACGTCTTCCTTGCTGGCTTACAAAGATGCTGACTGGGCAGGTTGCCCAGACACTAGACGATCCACCTCTGGTTACTGCGTCTACCTTGGGGACAATCTGATCTCTTGGTCATCGAAACGACAGTCTACAATCTCTCGTTCTAGTGCTGAGGCCGAATATCGCGGTGTGGCGAATGTCGTTGCTGAAGTTTGCTGGCTTCGGAATCTCCTTCTCGAGTTATGTCATCCCCTCTCACGTGCTACTTTAGTTTATTGTGACAACGTTAGTGCAATTTATTTGTCCGGTAATCCTGTTCAGCATCAACGAACAAAGCATATAGAACTAGACATTCACTTTGTTCGTGAGCAAGTTCAGAAGGGTCATGTTCGCGTGTTGCATGTCTCGTCTCGACATCAGATTGCAGACATTTTTACTAAAGGACTGCCGCGTGTCTTGTTTGATGATTTCAGATCCAGTCTCAGCATCCGGCCACCCTTCGCTTCGACTGCGGGGGTGTAATAGAATATTTATATATTAGGAATTGATTGTAAATCTTTATGATAGTATATCTCCTTATCAATAGGAGATTCTGTTTGTACATTATTTATACATGTTGTTAATGAGAAAAGGGCAATCACAATATTTCTTATAGTATTATTAAAATCATGGGGTTTTTACTCAGAGCAAGCGGCTGATGTCTCTTCACTAAAGGTTTGTTAGTAAACTCATATGAAAAAGCATGTAATGTGCTTAAACTTCCTGATGAGTTCAAATATTGAATTGTTGGGGGGTATTAAAATATTACAATTCAATATTTTCTTTTAATATTTTCATTTGATATTTTCTATTGTGTTTATTATTTCTTCTTATTTTTTCTTCTTTTTTGTGTTTTCATGGGTTGCTTGGAGTTTTGGGCTATTTGCTGGTATTGGGCTTGTTGCTGGATGTTGGACTCAGGAGTGTTGGTTGCTAAGCTTAAGAGTGCGCATGGGCTTATGGACTGTGGCCTTTGTTTATATAATAGAGATATGAGATATCTCTGGATAGAGATGGGCATAATCGGGTATTCTTAAAACCCGGAACCGGTTCCAACCCGGAACCGGGTATGGATACAAGTGAGTGGAACCGGGTTCTCTGTGGAACCGGTTCCGGGTACAACCCGGGTACACGTCAATATATTTAGAACCGGCGTAACCGGTTTCGGGTACAATGGAACCGGGTACGGGTAGGAACCGGGTTCCGGGTACGCACCGGGTCCGGTTCCGGGTAGGAACCGGGTTCCGGGTACGCACCGGGTAGGAACCGGGTTTTTTTTTAATACCCGGAACCGGGTTGGAACAAACACAAGTTCACAACATTATGCTCTATAGAAAGTAAGAATCCGGTTCCATGACTCAAATCATTTATTCAGCTAAAAAATTCTTCATGGGTGATGCAAATGTACCTAAAAAGCTTGATTTTTGTGTGTCATAACTAACTGTCATAACTAGCTGTGGGCAGTGTGGCTTACTATTAATGTTCTTGATTTTTGTGTGTATAAACGCTTTGAAGGTCGGCTTTGGATTCATGCTGCAAGTAAGATCCCGGATCCTGAAACAATCAAAGCAATGGAGGACTTCTACAAACAAATATACGCACTAGATGGAGTTACCGATCTCAAGTTCCCAGAACATTATCCAGTTTCACGGCTGTTAGGTGATAGTTTGGATCAAGATTGCTAATGAAAAGCTCATACAGGTCCGGTTCCGGGTAGGAACCGGGTTCCGGGTACGCACCGGGTAGGAACCGGGTTTTTTTAATACCTGGAACCGGTTCCGGGTAGGAACCGGGTTCCGGGTACGAACCGGGTCCGGGTAGGAACCGGGTACGAACCGATTTTATTTATAAAATGTGGAACCGGGTCGGAACCTATGGGTTTTTTGAACCCGGAACCGGTTCTACTATTAGCCGGGTAGGAACCGGAACCGGGTCCAGGTCGGTTCCACCGGGTCGGGTTTGGAACCGGTTATTATGCCCATCTCTATCTCTGGATACTAATCATTCTCTCAGCTCTATTGTTGATATCTCTTTCTCTCTTTAAAACTGTAAGTTCCGGATTCAGTGGGTTTAGATGGAAGTTTGGATAAGATAAAGTTAATTCGGTAGAAATCTCATAAGAATAGTCAAAAGTGGAAGGATTCCATTCATACCGAAAGAGCATACATCATTGACAGGCTGGAGAGAGGATCAGATAATCTCTCCAGCCAAAACTCCAAAACTTATCAACTTTGAACGCATAACTTCCTATTTATAGACATGATGATTTAGAGAGGACGACTCATCCGTGAGGATGAGTCATTCATGAGGATAAGTACTCGTCCTCTCGAATGTGTCGTCCTCACGAAAGGTGTCGTCTTCTCGAAAGTGTAATGTGTCCGTATTTGTTCTTGATACTGTGTTTTCGACAACATAACACTTACACCCGTTCATGTAAACGTATTTACACCACTAGTTTAATTGGTAATGGACCGAACAAGTCAATAATCATCTGAATGTATTTTAAAAATAAAATGTAAATGTCTTAAATTGTTTTATAAAAGAAAATTACATTCACAATTTTTGTACTCACATTTAATGAAATTATTTTTGTAATATTCGAAAGAAAGAAAACGAAAGGACATAAGTTGTTTTGTCGTCGAGGCGACCTGGCCTGATCTGGTTGACACATGCTAAAAAGCTTGTGATTTTGATATCTATTTTGAAATCATCTATTTTAAAATCCATTGAAAATCGTTTACTCAAATAAAAATAAAAGTTTTAATATATTTTCATAGAACTTCAATCAGCCACCATGGAGATGAGGTGGCGTCATTCTACGAAAATGTTCGAAAATCTTTAGGCCCTGTATGAACAGAAAATACGGACCCCTTAAATATAAATTTTTAGAAATTATATATATAAAAAAATTAAATATATGAAAATAAATTAATGTCATTTGAATCAACACAAATCATTTAATGTAACTTGAAAAAATTAGGCAATTAATGTCATTTGCATTTAATAAATAGATAAAAAATAAAAAGAAAAACAAAACTGAGGACGCCGGGATTAGAACCCGTGTCTTCTTATTATTAAAGTGACTTTCAAACAAACAAACCAAGTGCTTCAAAATGGTATTTTTCTGATTCATTATGTATATATTCTAATTTTACAGTGTAAAACTAATAATAAAAAAAAATTGGGCCCCCGATGGGTTTGGGCCCTGAGCCGTCGCCCATCCCACACACCCTTCGGGCTTGGTTAGCATATTTTTAAAGCTAACTTGCATTTCTACTAAACGTATAAAAATTTATATCACGAGATAAAAATCTTTAACCACTTACTTAGACTATGGGGTATGGGGTGGGGTTAGGGCGTGGGTTGGGTACAAACGCCCAAGTCACCACACCGGGTGGGCTTGGGTTTCGGCGTGGCCCCTTGGGCGGGGCTATCAAGTTGACATGGCGGGATCTCATTGGCCAAGAAAACTAGCCGTTTGGGCTAGCCATTGGCCAACGGCTATGTTTAAAAAAAATATTATTTTTTCACTATAAATATCTACACTTCTATACATTTTTTTACCACAACTACTCCACCTCTTCTATAATCATCTATATCTTATTTTAAAAAAAAAATTCTCATCCAACCACAATACGAAAAATGAATCCTCATAATCGTGGTTTTGACCCGAACTGTCACACCCCAACCGATGACGGAAACATCGAGGCGCGGCACTGAGCGAAACAGATTGTCCAGGAGTTTCCATAACAACTACGATTACCAATTATTTAAGCATCACGTCCCATACCATGACATAATAAGTAGCATAGTTATTACAGACAATTCAAAGACAAATAGTTATGTTTCGACAACTCAAATATAAATTGTTTTTTTTTTGTATCTAGACTCCATCCTAGCTCAATTCCAGCAAGAAACAAACAACATCCTAAGCACCTGTCACATACGTTAAAATAGAGGTCAATACACATAGTGTAAAGGTGAGCATACAAGTTTAATAGTAATAATAGAGTTCGAAAGCGTTTACGCATAACGAGCATGTAACATGTATAGTGTGAAGCTAGTAGGTTATCGACAATGAAATATGCACAGACATGACTGCGGGTTGTAGAATGCGCAACACATATCACCACTGTGACACGTGAAGAAATAACCTTAACAACCACTGTCCACGACAGGTGCTGAGTCCAAACTATAGTACTATCGTTGCTAAGGCGTCAGGCAACAATCACTGTGTTAACATAACATACAAGCATTCATCAAGTAACACGTAAGACATGCAGTAACGGTCAGCGTATAAAAGTGTTTGCGCTGTGTGTTTGATGTGATTTGGAATAAGTAACGTATGTAACACCCAAAAGTGCGTTAAGCAAAAAGGGATCGAGTATACTCACAGCGATGGTAGTTAATGGATTGAAGGGAACGCTAGAGTGATTAGCCTGAACAGTTTACGATAGCGTAAGCGAAGAACGGTGCGTTAAACGGTGAAAAAATTGACTACGGGACGAATGGTCATCCGATCGGATGACGATCCGAACGGGAATCACCCCAATCCGAACCTGTTAACTGTTCCCGATGGTTGTTCGTGTTCAACCCGAAGTCGGTTGTCTCGTGGATAGGAATCAGATCTTGGAGCGACACCTCACTAGAATACGAGTAGAAGGCCTGATCTAGCTCCGATTCTATCGGTCTTGAGTGCTTTAAGTGTAAAAGAGTTGAAAGAAAGTTAGAAACCATCTTTCAATCCTTTTAATCATTAAAAAGTTTAGATCTAGACGAAAAATAGTGTTAAATCATGTGGAAATCATGTAGATCTGAGTTGTTCTTGGTGGAATGAGGCCAAAGCTTGAAGTTCATAAGAACTCCATGATGACATCACCCTTAAACACCTCAAATCTGGTGATTTCACGGTTAAAAGTTAAGATTCAAAGGTGAAAAGATGAAGAAGTGCGTGTAGATCATAGAAGTACAAGATTTTAGTTGAAAACTTACAAGAATCGCGAGAAATCGAGAGAAAGAAGGTCTGGAACGCTGGTCGAACGAGAGAGAGCTGTCACATCTGACAGGGGGGTATTTATAGGTTGCCAAAAGAGGAAAGTGGCACCTGGAACGGATCGGATGGCCATCCGATCGGATGGTCATCCGTTCGGATGACCATTCGATCGAATGGTCATTCGATCGAATGATCTGGCGAGTTGGATTTTGGCGTTTCGTTTTGTGTGTTGAGCGTTGCGATGCGTTTCGGGCAAGCGGTGCGATATTATTACCCACCAGTTACACAAAAAACCTAACTACTATATCTAACATACAATCACTATAAATAACTTGCGTTTAGCGTTTGCGATTAGATTGCGATGCGATAGAGTTGCGATTGCGATTGCGATTAATCACCTCAACATAAACATAACATGCACAAGTAACACATAATAGCACACACACGTAAAACAAATATCCAGAACACATAATTCGAGATGCGATGCGATAGAGTTGCGATTGCGATTAATCACCTCAACATAAACATAACATGCACAAGTAACACATAATAGCACACACACGTAAAACAATATCCAGAACACATAATTCGAGATGCGATGCGATAGCGATGCGGTTAGCGATAAGTCGATTAGCGATTAAACATGCGATTAAACCTCGATTTGTAATAGATACTCCACATAATACAACTAAAGAAAATAAATAATAGAATTCGATTACAAGTCAAAAAGTACGATTTAATAGTCAAGCAAGGAGTGACAGATCGCAATTAGCAATCTTTTCTTCCTTTGACTTTGACTTTGACTTGTACTTTGACTTCAAAAAGACGGGTTGTTACACGAACAATCCGTGGGCATTCCAAGAAACACCTAGCCCACCACCCAAATCGTCCAGTTGCTCCCTTTTGAATACACTCCACTATGCCGGATATGGCTGGTTACGCATCGTTTATCTCGAATCGTTTGTATACTAACTTCCCTCACACCGACGATTCTATACCTAGCCCGTTTCCACAAACGCCCATCAACCTTTCACAAACGTCAATAAACCTTTCCCAAACCGAAACCGTCCCCGAAACTCAACCCCCCATCGATGGTCCCTCCGCATCCAAACCCATCAAGAAGAGAAGTCACAAGAAAAAAACCGAGGCCGAGAAAGCACTTGAAAGCGCCAAACGAAAACAACAAAGATGGTTCCTTAAAGAAGAAGTTGCATTGGCGAGGGCTTGGGTTTAGAAATCTCTACATCCAACTTTAGGTATTTTTAAAAATTTTGTAGCCCTTATGTTAATATTTACGTTTTTTATTATATAACTTTGTAATATATTAAATGTTGTTTTTATTAAAATAGGAAATTCTCAACATAGAAACCATTTGTGGGACGCGATCAGTAAAGCATTCCACGAAGAAATGGAAAGGGAGCTTTATCGTGAATGTAACAACCCGCGTTTCGAAGTCAAAGTACAAGTCAAAGTCAAGTCAAAGGAAGAAAAGTTTGCTAATTGCGATCTGACACTCCTTGCTTACTTATTGATTGTACTTCTCGACTAGTAATCGACACTCTAATTTAAGTTACTTTAGTTGTATTATGTGGAGTACATGTTAATAAATCGCAGTTTAATCGCTAATCGACTTAACGCTAATCGCATCGCTACCGCATCACAACTCGAATGATAGGTTCTGGATATTGTTTTACATGTGTGTGCTATTATGTGTTACTTGTGCGTGTTATGTTTATGTTGAGGTGATTAATCGCAAACGCAATCGCAACTCTATCGCAACGCAATCTCATCGCAAACTCGAGATTCAAGGATTTTATATATGGTATTTAGTAGTTAGGTTATTTGTGTAACTAATGGGTAATACTATCGCATCGCTCACTCGCAACGCATCACAACGCTCAATGCACGAAATGAAACATCGAAACGCAACTCGTCGGAGACGTTCGACCGAATGACCATTCGATCGAATGGTCATCCGGACGGATGACCATCCGATCGGATGGCCATCCTATCGGACTGTCCTCCGATCCGTCACACTACACCGCCTTTCCTTTTTTGGCATCTATAAATAGCACCTGTCACATCACTTGAATAGTGATGTGACAGCTCTGGTGCGACCCTTCGACTTCTCAGCCTATTTTCTCTCGATTCCTCGCGATTCTTGTAAGTTTCTTCCTTAAACCTTGTACTTCTATCATCTACGCACACTTCTTCATCATTTTCACCATCAAATCTTCACTTTTCTCCATGAAATCGGCTGGTTTGAGGTGTTCTAGGATGATGTCATCATGGGGTTCTTATGAACTTCAAGATCCGACCTCATTCCACAAAGAACAACTCAGATCTAAGAGATTTCAACATGTTTAAGCACTGATTTCGCATAAATCTAAACATTTTCAAGAACAACTCATAATTTTCTTTCAACTCTTTTACACTCATGCACTCAAAACGATAGAATCGGAGCTCATTCAGGCCTTCCACTCAGTCTCTAGTGATGTGTCGGTCTGAGATCTAATTCCTATCAACGAGATAACTGACTTAGCGGGTTGATTATGAACATCCATCAAGAACAGTTAACTGGTCAGAATGGGGTGATTCCCGTCCGATCGGATAACTTGGACTTGAGGGAATTCCCGTTGTTTAACACGTTGTCATACCGTCTCGATCAAACCGCAAACTTTCAAACTTAACAAATTTCAAAACGAGCAAGTCACCAAACGGACTGCCGTCCGATCGGATGACTCATGGTCTCAAACACTTGAACTTCTTACAAACTTTCAATACATATCAGTTTCCAGCGAATGGCCATCCGATCGGACGACCATCCGATCGAATGACCATCCTGCTGTGAACTTGTTCTTCATGAAATGTCTCGCTGGACGGATTGCCATCCGACCGAACGACCGTTCGACCGGACGACCTGAAAGGTAGAGATACTTCTCTGTTTTTAAAATGCTACAATGAAAACTTCAAAGTCACATCATACACAAACACATCCATCCCAAACGAATGGCAAACCGACCGAATGACCATCCGTCCGGATTGCTATCCGATTGGATGACCCTTCGTCACTCCGTCACTCGCACCGTTTAACGCTCTGTTCTTTGCTTCTGCTATCGTTCTGTAATCAGGCTAATCTCTCAGCGCTCCCTTCAATCCAAGACTGTGTTTACCTGTTAAACACGATCCGTGAGTATACTCGATCCCTTTTTGCTTTAAGCACTTTTGGGTGTTACATACGATATCTATATTCAAATCATAATCGACACACAACGCAAACACTTTTTATACGCTAATTGTTACTGCATGTTATACGTGTTACTCGATGAATGCTTGTATGTTATGTTTACACAGTGATTGTTGCCTGACACCTTAGCAACGATAGTACTATAGTTTGGACTCAGCACATGTTGTGGACAGGGGTTGTTAAGAGCTTTTCTTCACGTGTCACAGTGGTGATATGTGTTGCGCATTCTTCAACTCGCAGTCACGTCTGTGCATATTACATTGTCGATAACCTACTTGCTTCACATTTTACATGTTTCATGCGGGTTATGCGTACACTCGCTTTCGCTATCTATTATACTATTAAACTTGTATGCTCACCTTTACACTATGTGTATTGACCCCTATTTTAACGTATGTGACAGGTGTTTAGGATGCTTTGCTTGCTAGCTTTTGTGGAATCAAGTTAGGAAGAGTCTAGAAACAAACAAACATTTTATGAGCTATCGGAACAGCATTTATTTGTCTTTGAGAACTACTTGTCTGTAATAACTGTGTTACTTATTATGTCATGGTATGGGACGTGATGCTTAAATAATTGGTAATTATAGTTGTTATGGAATCTCTTGGACAATCTGTTTCGCTCAGTGCCGCGCCCCGATGTTTCCGCCATCGGTTGGGGTGTGACAGTGAAAATGATAGCTTATCCTCGAAGTGGACCGAGATAAGCGGGTAACTCACCAAATTTAGTGGTTATTTACATAAGGCAAAGCAAAACACAAAAAGTGGTGAAACCGAAGCCGACTTTGTTACAAATGCATTGGTTACATACAAAACGAATGTGGGGAGCGACTTCCGTTTCATGCATTGTTGGGATATTTTTAAGTTCCATCCCAAGTGGGCGAATATCCCTAGTGGTAGCGAAACTAACACGTCTTCCAAAAGGTCAAGGACACCCTCGTCCCAAGCCCAATCGGATGCACGAGATCTAGAGTTGGAGGACGATGTGGATGATTCGCCAAACCGGCCAGAATACAGAAGAGATTCCGTAAAAAGGTGCGCTCAAAAATCAAGATCGGGTACGCCATCGCCTTCAGTTGGGAGTTCGGTCTTGCGTAGGGGAGTATACAGCGATCAGTTGGAAGACATTGCATGCAATTTAGATACATTTAACGTATTTCAACAACAAAGGGCCGAAATTCGGAAGAGCAAAGAAGCTAGAGATGCCCTAAAACAAAGACGAGATGATATGAAATTTCCAGCCCAGCCCATCGATCACCTATCAGGTGAAGAGTTGGAACTAATGTTGGAGACGAGAGAAGAGATAAAGAATAAATATTCCAAGCACTAGGAATTTTTTTATGTAATTTTCATTATTTTAAAATGTAATCGGTTTTTATTTAAAAAACATTATTAAAAAATATAAATTTGTTTATAAAAAATATAGTTTGGGCTGGCCACGCTCCAAACCCCCGCCCCACCATACCGTCATCAATGTGGGTCAGCCCAGCAAAGTCCACCGAAGCCACGTGTCAACCCATGACTCAAACCCCTGCCCCACCATACCCCACGATCTTAAAAAAAAACACACACACATACAAGGTGTTTGATAGGTGGTTATCACGTAAAGAATAAGTAATAAACATTGCTCTCTAATAATTTGAATATGGTTAGAAGTAATTAGTTTTTAACGCTAAAGCTAGCAATTTTCTTTAAAGAAAATAACGATGACCTGATTCAAACAATTGATAACTCAAACATTGCGATTTAGGAATGATATCGGTACCGTACCGCTATCGAAAATATCGATCCCAAAATGGGAACCAGTACCGAACCGAAAGTGCTCGCTACAATATAGTATTTGAAGGTAAAAAAAATCGGTAAAATACAATACCATACCGTACCAAAAATACCGATCCTGAAAAACGTCAAATATTGGTACCGTATTGGTACCAAATTGCTCATCCCTATTGGGATCACTTGTTGTAATTATTAGACCATACGGTATGGGGGCCGGCTTAGGCCCGGCCTGGCCCGGCGCCGGTCCCCCACACCGCCCCCTCGGCCCGGCTAGTCCCTTTCGGCTCCCACTTGACGCTGAGGATGGGCCTTGAATTAAAAAAGTAGCCGTTGTAACGGCTATGTTATATAATAATAATAAAAAAATTCTCCCTTTTCTATAAAACACTCCCATTTTATACCATTTTCACCATTTTCTCCACACTTTCAACCCAAAACACTCTCATTTTTATACTATTCTTTTATAAAAAATAATATTTTCATCCACAATGCCATCTAATTCTTGGTGGTCCTCATCTTCGGAGGAGGAAGATGAGATGTTTTACGCAAACGCTATGCTAAGGGTGGCACAGATTCTTATGGAGGAGGAAGAGGAAGAGGAAGACGTCTCGTCTGAAAGCGTTATTACCAGACGAATACGGATTAACAGAGACCGCCAAGGTTTATCATTAATAGATTTTATTATCCTTATTCCTTATTTCCTCGTATTTATATATTTTTTACGACAGGAGCGCACGAGAAATTGGTGAACGATTATTTTTCGGATGCACCCCTTTATAATGCCGAGATTTTCAGACGCAGGTTCCGAATGAGTCGCCGGTTATTCACACGGATTGCTGATGATTTGGCGGGGCTAGACCCGTTTTTTCATGCAACGACCCGATGCTCGGAATTATGAAGGGTTCGGCACGTTACAAAAGTGTACTGCGGCCATTCGCCAACTGGCGTACGGGACAGTGGCCGACGCTTTGGACGAGTACTTACAGATGTCGGCAAGAACTACGCGGGAATGTTTGTATCGGTTTTGCCATAATGTGGTGAAACTGTATAACAAAATATTTGCGGAAACCAAACGCGTATGATGTTCAACAGTTGTACCAAGCTCATGAAGCACGACACTGGTTTCCGGAAATGCTCGGTAGCATTGATTGTATGCATTGGGCGTGGCATAACTGCCCGAATGCGTGGTGAGGCCAATATACGCGAGGTGATCACGGCAATGCAACCTTAATACTTGAGGTCGTGGCCTCACAAGATTTGTGGATCTGACATTCTTTCTTTGGTCTCCCTGGTTCACTCAACGACCTCAACGTGCTATACCAATCGACGATCTTTAGCGATGTCGTTAATGGAACCGGTCCAGACACCCGTTTTACAGTTTCTGGGGTTGAGTATAGACGCAGGTATTATCTTGCTGACGGAATGTATCCGTCTTGGTCTACAATTGTCAAGACTATTCCATATCCCGAGGACGAAAAAAGGAAAAAATTCGCCAAGCGTCAAGAAGCTGCAAGAAAAGACATCGAACGTTGCTTTGGTGTTTTACAAAAAAAAGGGCCATCATTGAACAACCGGCACGTGCGTTCACACCGAAGAGGTTGCGCCTTTGTATGTACGCTTACATTTTGCTCCATAACATGATTATTGAAGACGAAGGTCGGGCGATTTGTGAGTATGATGAGAATGCATCTTACGGAAATACTGTCCCGGTAGATCCGGCGCAACATGATTTAAACTCGTTCTCGCTAACCAACGACTTCACGCATGCAAACCTTCAACAGGATTTGGTAGAACATATATGGAACAATGCAAACGACGGGGACGGTGACGAAGACGAAGACGATAGCGAGTAGTGTATTTTTTTTAGGTTATGTAATTTTTATTTATTTTATGTAATGGATTTTATTATCTTTTTTATGTCTTATTTTAAGTTTAAATTTTTAATTGTTTTTATAAAGTTAAACAAATAAAAAAGTTAAACAATAAAAATTAAACAATAAAAGTTAAACAAATAAAATAAATTAAATATTAAAAATAATGTGGGGTAGGCCCATCCTCCATCCCCCTCAAAATGCAAGGAGGCCCATCCTCCATGGGATGGTGATGTGGCACCTACGTGGCGGCCAATCCTTATGGGGATGAGACTCTCCATACCCTCTAGCCTTATTAGTTAATTAAATCTTTAACGTTATGTCACGAGACGTAAGGTTAACACTTTTTTTAAAGAAATTGTTAGGTGGTAAGGTTTACCCATCTTGGTGGGGTTTTTGACTGGGGTCACGGGTTCGATCCTGGCAGTCGGGATTAAGTTTCCACGAGGTGCGAGGAAGGGCTCTGCACTGCACTCCCCCTCATTCGAACCCGGGTGGCTGTGCTTCCGATAAAAAGGGTTGAAGCGCAGTCGTTAGTGGGTTTCCAATCGATCTACACCTTCCAAAAAAAAAAGTTATCCGTCAAAGTAATTGTAATTTTAAGAAGTTAGATTTGAAAATAAAAAAATTGAGTAAATCATATGAACTGAACTTTGTCATCCTTATGGTTGACAAATTAATCACGTTTGATGGTAACTTTGTCAAAGAACTTATAACGCGTTGGTGGGTGCGGTGATGAGGGCTTCGTGGCCACAACATAGGTTATGGTGGAGATGATCCCGACAACGGTGGTGGCAATGAAAAAGGGAGAGGTCGTCCATGTCAGTGGAGATGGTACTTGTGGTCACAATGGTGTTCGTTATGATGGCAGTGGTTGTTGCTTGGATCGTGGTTGTGGCGAATACATCATGGTGGCGCGGTGATTAGTGTGACCTTTGTTGTGGTAACGCCACCGGTGGCAACGGGCATGAGAAAGACGATATTGGCCTAGTCGCAGAGGTCATGGTGTCGGCTGGTTGGCAATGAGTATTCGAGTCGACGACAATGATGGTGTAAGGAAGTGGGATTTCAAGTTCCTATGGTTGAACCCATAGAATAGACACCTCGCCACATGTCAAGAATAGCATAAAGAAAGGAGTGATCTTGTTAAATCATCCAACCCATAGTTTCACAATCAAATAATAGAATAGACACCTCGCCACATATCAAAGATTCTTTCGTCACAAAGAAGATGACACCATGTGCCTAACTTATTAAAACTAACAACAATAATTATACTTATTATAGCGAGTAGGGTTAGGATCAAATACAAATACAACTGAGGCCAACATTATCAAGAATCCCAATTATCTTTGACTTCAATTTGGTCAAAGTACAAATCTTAAAAGATGAGTCTTTTGACCCACCCAACATTCTTTATTCCTTTATATATATTAATTATTCTGTACTTGTTTCTATAAAATTAAATAAAAATCTCTAATTTCTATATTCGTTACCTTAGTTTCCACTAAATATGGCATCATCAACTGAACAAAAATATAAGGCAAAGTTGATATATAACAATCTTTCTCATTCCCACCATATGTAAACAACATCACATACAATACTTATTATGGTTCTTACACTTAAAGTTAGTTATATATCTTCCTCCTCCATCTTCACTCTCACTCCATCTTCACTCTCAGTGGCGGAGTCATGGAGCCCAATTTATATATTGTATAAATATTTAGACAAAATAATTGTATGTGTGAGGGGGGACCCTTTATAATTTTAAAATTTTTGGACGAAAAATTTAAAATATAAGTTTGTCACAATCGGGCACAGTGGCGGACCTACCCACAGTCGTGGGTGGGCGGCCGCACCCCTTGAAAAAAAATTAGTATATATTTTAGGCAAAAAAAACCCGACCGCACCCCTTGAAATATGGTTGAATGTCTTATCCGCACCCCAGCAAATAATTTGTCCGCCACTGATCGGGCATACATGTTTATGCTCCAAAACAAAGACATATAGAAGCAAAATTTTCTTCATAATATATAAGAACATAAGTTTTTGTACAGGGAAGATCACTTGATTGACACAAATGTACAAGAATTGACACTTGTATGCTACAAATTCATAAAGCAAAGTTAACTTCTTACCATCTTGATCTTGTTGGATTCTGCAATAACGATCGTTATCATGATCAAAATCATGAACGGTTGACCTACAGAACAGGGTTGAATTTGAAGTCTAGAAGTCATTTTTTTGACCGTCTACCACTGATGGTTTCGCCTCTCGATTTTGACCCGCTGCCATGAACTGATTCGTCAAAATCTCTTGACCTCAAACCGGTCAAAATCCGATCCCTAAGACCTTTGACCGACTTATATCTCAGCAAATCATCGCAATGGCTTCTTCTTGGTGTTTGCTTTTCAATATCAGCAAAAGTATCTTGAATTCCCCATTCATTACCATCTGAAATCTTTCTTTGAAGTGAAGAAACGCTTCTCCTTGAGGTTTTTGCATTGACCGAATCGTTATGGAAGTTTTGACCATGAGCCCATTTGAAACTCTTGTTGTTATTATCCATGTTAAGTTCTATTGAATGAAGATCACTCTCCCCTGAACCTTCATCGTCTTCAACTTCCCCACTAATGTCGTGTTCTTCGTTCAAACGGGTCCCACCAAAATTACTTTTGTTCAAATACATCATCAAATCTTCGTCTTTTCGTCCTTTTTTCTTCTTGCTTCCAAGAAACGATTCAAGTTGACTTCTTAACTTGTCAACAAGCGCGTTTTTCTCTTCGAATTGATGCTTAGCTTCTGCTAGTTTCATCTGAACTCTTTCCTCTCTTAACTTATCAGCAAGACGAAGCATTTCTCTTTCCTTTTCAACTTCTTCATGGAGTTTAACCGATTCCCGTTTCAGTTCCTCTTCGGCCTGATCTTCACCAAAATCAACCGCGAGTTCATCACAAACTTGCTCCATTATCTCACGGGCCCGTTTCTCACTCTCGAGTTCTTTCAACACTTTAGCAAACGAAGCCTTTGTTTCCGCTAATTCTTCCCCGAGTTTCTTGTTTAAACTTTCCGCTCTTCGTCTAATCTTTTTCTCGACCTCCAATTCACCAGCAATTGACTCGATGGCGGTTTCAATCGCCTGTCTTTCTTTACTCTTCCATAATGCTTTCTCTTCAGCAAAGCATTTCATTAGGTAGCTGACTTCTGAATGGTCAACACTTTGGTCTTTGATGATGTGGTTGACCTGAAGACGGGCCCGTTCCAGCTCCGTATGCAGGGCGGATATAAGTGACATGCTAGACGACGGAAGATTATCGTGCGCCCACATTCGGTGGATAATTTTCAGTAGCTCTTTAGAAGTTGTTAACGCATTACTAACTTCTTTTAAGCGCGGTTTCACACTGGTTACAGAACCGTTAGGAGTCTGAGCTCGAGATCGCGTTTCAATCTGCATTTCAAGATACAAGTCACCTTCTTGACATGTTTTTCAAGAAACCCGAAACACGATTGGTAATTTGGTACACAAATATATACGAAAAATATGTTCATGTTTACCTCCATTAAACTGGTATTGCTAAGAGAATCAAAAACTTCACCATTGTTGTCTTCGAGTCTGGGCCGATGACCTGATGAAATCCGACGGTGAGACCCTGTTCCGGATCGATCCATCCTCTGCAAAAACACATGAATAATTAATGAGTTAATTCATTTCAAATGCAAATTGCTCAAGTTTCACTTGATGATTCATCATAATTTCTTGTGGTTGAACTTTACAATCAATTCATACCCATAAATAGGGCTGAAAATGACCCATGTTTCCATAACTATCAATTTCAACGACATTTTCTAACAATATAGTTAATGTTTCATGGTAGTTTGCTTATTAGACTGAAAATGACAACAATATATATAATAATTGCAACACCCCAACCCAAAATGGGCTTATGTGGAGTAAGATAAAAATACATAATTCCATAAATGCGTAAACATTTCAACGTCTAAGCATAATTTTTAAGCGAATTGGATTTTAATAATCCAAACTATGACCTATTATTAACCAATAATAATTCGTACTAGCAATTTGATCAATAATACTTCTACCTTTCATTTTCGTTGTTAAGAGCAATAACACCAACAAAAATATAACCCCGTCTGTGGCAACCAAACAAAAAGTTAGACGCAACAAAAGAAAACTTGGAAGTGTATTATTATCGGCCAACAGATCATAGATTCACAGTCTAAATTACTAAAATTCAACCTGCCTAATTTTAATTATGGTTTTTATCTAACTCTAAAAATGTTACACGTTAACCCATTTCGAGTCGGAATGTTACAATTAGGGGTGCAAACGAGCCGAGCCGAGCCCGAGCTTTACCTTAATCGAGCAAGGCTCGTTACAACTTTCTGAAGCTCGAGCTCGAGCTTGGCTCGATTCGAGCCTTGGATTTTGGGCTCAAGCTCGGCTCGAAAGCTAGATCTAGGTATCTAAGGCGCGAGTTAAAACAAGCTAAAGCTCGACTCGAGCTCGTTTTTGGCTATTAATGAGCCATGGCTCGGCTCGAGCTCGACTCGATAGTTTGAGAACTCAATTAAAAAAGAACACCTAGATCATTCAAAAAGTAATACATAGTTTAAACCCTAAAGTATACTAAGCTCGATAAGGCTCGTCAAGCCTAAACGAGCTACACATACAAGGTGCGAGCTCGGGCTCCATAAGGCTTAATAAGGCTCGGCTCGTTCGAACTTTTTATCGAGCCAATCTCGAGTAGCTCGCGAGCTGCTCGGCTCGTTTGCCCCCCTAGTTACAATAAAAATTGTTTTTCCTATAACCTTGTTCTGAAAAAAAAATGATAGATTCACAAAATCAACAACCAACAACATATAAAATGATATAAACACACAAAATTTAGAATATCTTTCAAATAAAAAATAAATAAAAAAAACCACCTCAGAAACAGGACTATGAGATGGATCAGACAAATGGGGCGGAAGTGAACCGGGTGTATAAACCACCCGGTTCGCTTTCTCCCTACCCCTTGTCGTCGCTTTCTTCTGCGGCGACGGCATCTCATTCATCTCCCAAAGTGTCGCCGCCAGTTTCCTAGCAGAAACCGGCCGCGACCGCCCTCCCCCATCAAAATTCTCCACCTCCACCCCACCACCACCACCACCACCGCCACCAAGCTTAGATTTAGACGACGGCGTCATTCTCCACGACGGCGCCGGAGTACTAGATCTGGACCCACCTCCGACCCGGGTCTTACCCACCATAATTGCCCGTTTAAACCGGTAATTATGCACTTTTGATGATGAAGATGGTGATGATGAACACCCTCGTTTCCGGATCTTGTCATAACCCGGGATCAACCCGTCCACGACCCGGTTACTCTGTCTCGACATTACACAAACTGGGTGATCAGAGTTAACAAGATTGTGTGAAATTGTTGCAAGAATATTGGGTGATTGATGTTTTGAGGTGATAGATGAATTTGATCTGCAAAAAATAATGGAAACTTTGATGAGATTTTACATGGGTTTGTGTGAGAGGGTTGGTTTCTTGATTAAGAAAAGAGTACAAATGTCTGCAATGAGTTATGAGGTGGAAAGTGGGAGTGCATGTGATGTGAGGATTAATGATGGGAAGACATGTTACTTAAGACTTTTCAAAGGTTGGTTAAGTGGGATTAAATTGTGAAGGACAATAATAAATAGTTGGATTGACCAAACCAACCAATTGATGTCTTATCATGCAGCTTTTGAATGAATTCAAGATTGTGTGTTGTTTTGGTTATCTTTAAGTTGCTTTAGGTCGTGTGTGATATGTACATCAATCACTATTGGCTTTGGTATAAGATAAATCTACATGATATTTTGAACCTATTTATCTAGGTCCTAATAATAACACATGAAAAAAACTTATTTTCATATGGTGTATACGGGTTGTGTAATGTTATACGGCCCGTATAAAATTAAAAAAACTGACAAAGTCTGTTCACAGACATTGTCAGTTTTTTTTTTAATTCTATACGGGCCGTATAACATTATACGTCCCGTATACACCATGTGAAAATAAGTCATCTGGTCGTATACAATGTATACGAACATAGTATACGGGCCGTATAATGTTATACGGCCCGTATTTCTCGAAAATTGGATTTTTCTCAAAGTATATAAGGGGTTTAAGGTGCCAATCACACGAGACATTTTACAGTCGTGAGGTGGTCAAACCTTTCTAAAAGTAGAAAAAAATAAAACATTAACAAGTAACAAATATTGAAGAACAAAAGTCGTGTCGTATGACTGTAATAAAACGGAAGCTATCAACGCGGGGATGGGTACGGAAGCCGACATGTCTTCCTGAATCTGAATAGCAAAGTTAACTTTGACTTATAAAACCCACTAGCAAAATAAGTGGTTTTATCATGTTAGGGAGAATGTTCTCGAAATTGAAGGAAAATGAAACATGGTGGCTAATGTTTTTCAGTATTCGGATTTTGTTGGTTTGTTTCCAGCTAGGGTTTAGAATGGCTGAAGGAATGTCGGTTTTTCAGTATTCGGATTTTGTTGGTTCAATACCAACTCATCTTTAGTAGTGTTTGTTTGAGAACCTGATTCAGATACACAACGGTTCTCCAATTCCAGATCAGTAAGTAAATACACAACGGTTCTCCAATTCCAGGTCAGTAATGTAAGGGGAAGCGTTGAGATAATTGACATCCATCAAGCTCAAAAAGAAAACTTGTGTTTCCCATAGTCACAATCGATTTCATTTCAAATCAAGGGTCCCGTCATTATAACCACTTGTTTTCAACGGGGATGTAATGCAATGATTCCTCTCAATTGAATAGACAGACACTTGCTTCATAGGACTCACTTGAATTGTCTTGGAAGTACTGAACAACCGAAATAACAGCTTCGGTTTCATCAGCTGCATCGTTTACCGTGAAATGCATCCTTACAGAAACCACTAAAGATGAGTAGGAAAATTGCATCAACTCTCCTATATCAACATACTCTTCTTTGGACGGTTGATCAGCCTGTACCGAAGAAACCAAATTTGCAACAATGAAAACGCCGATAAACGTTGATCGGAAAACGCTGCTTAGTTGTTATGAATGACAACTTGAGGGGTCTAGTCCTAGCTAGTTGTTATCATCTGATTAAAAAGACGTGTCGGGTTCTTCTGCTAGTGGTCGGGCTTCCAATGCTCACACAGGGTGATAAATAACGCTGGTATGAACACAAACCAACTGCTTTATCTTGAGTCGTCGGGAAAAATTTTCCTCAGGGGAGGGTGAGTAGTATGAGTCTGAGTCCATTGTGGTTCGTGAATGTTTCGAATCATCATAGAAGACGTGTCGGGTTCTTCTGCTAGTTATTCGGAATGTTTCGAATCATCAACAATGCGGTCTCGATTGAAGACGTAGTTGCAAGACTGTTTGTCGGGCTTCCAATGCTCACACAGGGTGAAAAACAACCATTTATGTTGAAACCGGTTTTACCTCATGAAAAGAAAAGAAACAAATTTTTTTAGAGAAGCATTGGGATTCAAGGGTTTATGAGTCAAAGTTAACTTTCAGATTCAGATTCAGGAAGCAGATGATTTGTACGTGGTTTAATATCTTTAATCTATTAGAACGATCCTTGTTTTGTCACGTACACGCGTTTAATGTAACAACCCGACTTTCCGAAGTCAAAGTCAAAGTTAAGGTCAACGTCAGGTTTACGTTCAGATCTGACATTTCTTGCTTAACTATTGATTGTACTCGCAGACTCGATAATCGATATATGTTAATTAACACTATTTTACGATACGATTTGTTAATATGTGAAGTAACAATGCGATAAACGTAACTAAACACTAATCTACTAAACGTTATCACATCGCTACCGCATCGCAATTCGATTCGCAGTTATGGATATTGTTTTACGTGTGTATTATGTGCTTTACTTGTGTGTAGGGATGCAAACGAACCGAACAAACACGATTGTTCGTGTTTCGTATGTTAAGAAATATATGTGTTCAAGAACTGTTCATGAACGCTAACCGAACAAGATTTTATGTTCATGTTTGTTTGTTAAGTAAATGAACTTGTTCGTGTTCGTTTGTTAATTTTAGGTAACAAATGAAAACGAACGATCATGAACACAAATGAGCACAAACTAATGTTCATGAACACAAATGGTAACAAACGAACACAAACAAATGTTCAAGAATAAAATATATAATACATTGACACTTATTAAATATTTTATTTGTCGTAATTTTGAAGTATTTAAATAAAATATTAAAGCTAAAAAAAGTAATCAACTATCGAACACAAACGAACACGTTACCGAACGTTCACGAACATAAATGAACGAACGCGCCCTCTGTTCATGTTTGTTCATTTAAGTAAACAAACGAAATTTCTTGTTTGTGCTCGTTTGTTTAATAAACAAACAAACACAAACGTACTTCCCGCCGAACAGTTCACGAACTGTTCGCTGAACGTTTGGTTCATTTGCAGCCCTACTTGTGTGTGCTTATATGTTGTGGGATGTTATTCGCAAACCCAATCGCAACTCTATCGCATCGCCTCGCAACCCGAAACGCAAGTTTACTTTATGTTTGTTAGGTTGATTATGTTATTTGTGTAACTAATGTGTAATACTATCGCAACGCAACGCACAACGTACGAAACGAAAGTCGGAAAACTAACCCGTACAAGCCATCCGACCGAACGACCAACCAGTCGAATGGACATCCGACCGGATGACCATCCGATCGGATGGCCGTCCGATCGAAAGGATGTCCGACCCAGTCACTTCACACCGCCTTTCTCCTTTTTCCCCTATAAATACCCCTCCTGTCATATCACTGTTCATTGATGTGACAACTCCCTCCGATCAGTGCACTCCCAAGCTCTTTTATCTCGATTTCTCGCGATTCTTGTATGTTTTCACTCTAAATCTTGTACTTTCATCATCGATACACACTTTCTCACCAATTTCACCATCAAATCTTACGTTTTAACCATGAAATCGCCTGATTTGGGGCTGTTCTAGGGTGACGTCATCACGGGTTTGTATGAACTTTGGAGAATGACTGATGCGTGTGTAGCGTTATATAATTTTTGTATATTTTTAGCCCTTTTTTAACACTTTAGTCAAGTTATAATTTTATAAAATACGATATTCTACTAACACTAAACACACATATGGGCAAGTGCACCCATCGTAAGCATAGTATAGCGTTGGTAAGATACCGAGGTCGTCCAAGGACACAAGAGCTTTTAATATCGGTTTATCCTCAACGTCTAATCAAATCAAAATTTTGGAAAAAAGTTTAAACATGAAAATAAAAGCTAAAAATGCTGAAAATAAAAATAAAATAAAAACAGATAGACAAGATGAATCACTTGGATCCGACTCGCCTTTAGTGTAACCTTTGATGTTTTCCGCACTTTTGCACTTTTTAAGAGATTATCTTAGTTATAGTAGTAGGCCCCTCTTTTGAATGTGACGTTACCCTCAACCCAGTAGTTTGAGTCAGCAAGGATACAATCCTAAAGGGTTGGAATATTGAAAGATAATTAATTAAGTTATTAATGCGTAATGTGGTAGGCCCCTCTTTTGAAGGTGACGTTACCCTCGGCTAAGTGGTTTGAGTCAGCAGGGATACAATCCCAAGTAGCCGGGTTAATGTATTAATAGTAATTTACATATGAGGGGATCAAGCCATTCGCACCTCCGCCATCCAATACCAGTGGGTATTGAAGGAGGTCCTACTAAGCTTGACCCAGGTCCTTGCATGATCTATACACTGAACAAGGCAAGAACCTTACCAAACCATTCCCTTAACCCCCGACCAGGTAGCCAACATATCTCTATATAGACCGTAGAGATATGAATGGTGTAAATCTTTTATTTTATATAGACAGTAAAATAACGCCAACACACTAGGGATGAGCTCGGTACCGGTCCGATACCGAAAGTACCGGTACCGAAAAACGTTGAAAAGTGGTTCCGGTACCGGTACCGAATATACCGGTTCGGTACCGGTACCGGTACTTTCGGTACTTTACTAGTGTTTTACCCAAAAATACCGGTACCGGTACTGAAAAACGAGTAAAATAGGAACCGGTACCGGTACCGAATATACCCGATACCGGTTCGGTTCGGTACGGTACCGGTTCGGTTCGGTACGGTACCGGTTTGGTACCGGTTCGGTACCGGTACCAGGTACTTAATGCTCATCCCTACAAGACACCACAGACAAATGATAAGCAAGTTTCACCTTCAATATAAGAAACTAGTTATTAAAGTCATTAATACAAAACCAAATAAAAAGTGCGAAAATATTAAAAAACAAAAGTATTACACTAATTTCTTGTCTTCACCAAGTGATGTAAGAGACTTAGGCAAACATGGCCTTTAATTGTCAAGAACTCTTACTATCAATCTTGGATCCCGAGACTACTACACACACTCTATGATGGATGATGAATGATGGATGATGGTGGTGGATGTGGGTGTTGTGATGGTGGTGGAGTGTGGGTGAAGTGGGAGAGAGGTGGTTTGCCAAGGGATGCCTTTGAAGTGAACCAAGCACCCCTATTTATAGCCTACACAGAAGCCGGGACACGGCCCCGTGTCCATCCTCTTTCTCTTTCTTCATTAATTGCAGTTTGTCTGTATTAGCTCCACACGCCCCGTGTCCGCTGGGCACGACCCCATGTGCAGAAGCGTATTTGTACTATCAAGATTTGCTTGGATTCTGGGAATCTTAGCGTTGACCACGGCCGTGTTGAGCTGGGCACTCCCCTGTGTTGGGAAATAGAAGCTTCTACAACTTTGTCTTTTCTGTAGACACTTGAGCACGCCCCCGTGTCCGCTGGGCACGGGGCGTGTTCAGCCTTCTGATCTCTTGTTTTTTCTTGGGAAGATGCTGTCGAGGGGTCGGGCATGCCACATTTATTCCTTTTCTTGTAATTATGTTAGATTTTGCTGCATATTTGCTTCTTTTGTTCATTTACGCTCATTTAATCTTGAAAATACAAAAGGAAGACAAAAGCACACTTTTTCCAACATTAGTACTAAAAATGGGTTAGTTTTATGCCTTATTTGATGTAATTTATATGTTGCATTTTACACACATCAAATACCCCCACACTTGAATCTTTGCTTGTCCTCAAGCAAAACTCTTTTTAATGTGGCTTACACACCCAAATGGAATGGGTAGAAGAGAAGTTTTTGGGCTTGTCTTTGAGTGTCAGGATTCCAAGATCTTTATTTAGGCTTTATTTTTATGCTATTTACAATCCTATTCGTTATGATTTATTTGGAACGTTTCATAAGAGAAATTACTTATTTGGGCATAACATGCCTCTTTAAAATTCCATTTATATACAAGTTCACATACCTCACAGGAGATCACTCAACACTCGGCCGAAGATGTATTTTTGTGAAACACTCGAAACCGGCATGGAACTTACTTCTACCATATGCTTGCCAAGCAATCAATCCTCCTCCTTTTTAACTAAAAACCTTTGTAAATATCAAGGGGACTTGGGGAAGGGTTAGGCTTGGGTTAAAGGTAGGTGGTTTTAGGGTTGTTGCTTAGTAGAAAAGGGTGAAAGGCGTAAAAAGCATCGGTTTTCGTAAAACTTTTTATTTTTGTGACTTTTTATTCAGACGAAGCATTTTCAAACAAAGTTTCTTTTGGGGAACTTGTTTGTTTATTGCTATACTTCATATAATTTTTTTTAAGGAATGTCACATGAAAACCGAGCTTTTTACTAAAATAAAGGGTTTAAAATAAAAAGAGTTTTTGGTGGGTAAAAGGGTGTTTGTTTTGTGGGTTTAGAAATGAAAAGGTTTAGGCTCAAAGGGGTTAACTAGGAGGATTTTGGGTAGGTGGTAAAAAAAAAAAGAAAAATAATGGTGTTGAAAAGAAAAATGGTTAGTCCTAATGCCTCCATCATTTACTTACTTGGGTTTAAGTTGGTAAGGACCGGGAATGTATCATCATGGCAAGTTCTAGAGTCGTAAGAAACCAAGCGGCTATTCACACAAGAAACGAAAGATGAGCATTTAGTTTAAAGATGTGTATTTGTATGCTCAATAAATGCTCAAAACTCACTTTTTGTGGGAATGAGTTTTTAATGTGATCAAGTATATATAATCAAATTTTAACTAGATTTGTCATGCCGTTTCATAATTTTCTTATGTTGGTTCTTTTTATCACGACGCTATCGGTTGTAAATTTGTAAAAATATAACCTTTTTAGAACTTGTTATTCCCACTTAAACCAAGACAAATAAAAAAAATGAAAAGTTTTCGAAAAAATTTGGGGTGTTTAGCGTTTCCAATAGAGTTTTGTGTTAGGCTTGTAATTATGACTTGCAAAATTCAAGGTTTTAGCATCCCCCCACACTTAAATTACACATTGTCCTCAATGTGTCCCCAAAAATAAGTTTTTAGGTTGATTGAATGTGTAAAATGTGTCAAAAAGCAAAATTTTATGTTACTGGGCATCTGGACACGGGCCCATGGTGACCGGGCATGGCCCGTGTTCAGATTGCCAGTATCAGAAAGTAACAGAAGGCTGGGCACGGGGGCGTGTCCAGCGAACACGCCCCGTGTCCAGGTACCTGAACTCGGCGTTTTTCTGCAGATCATTGAGCACGGGGCGTGTTGGCTGAGCACGACCCGTGCTGAACTTGCTGTAATGAAGAAAATTTGTCAGGAGGCTCTGTTTTTGTGCATGGGGTGTGGGTTCAAGCTTCCCTTAGTATCCTTCACCATCCGGAGTGTGTTTTATTCCTGAAAATTAAAACTAAACTAGAAAGCGTAAAAGTTAATCTAAACTAAAACTAAGGATAGTTCCGCGGAGTGCCTCCGTGGTGCGCCACGTTTATAAGGGTCCTTGGCTAGACCCAAGGCCAGTCATATGTTACCCAAGTGGGATGGTTTGCATCCCATGTTGCACCGTCGGAGAGCATCATCCAAACTTGAGTCTATGACTTGCATGTAGTTGACCGGGTCATCATCTTCTACTCTTTTCCCAACCCCAAACTTCATCTCCTTGTCCCCAACCCTCAATGTTAGTGTCCCACCATTCATGTCCACCATTGCGTGAGCCGTGGCCAGGAATGGTCTTCCTAAGATGAGTGGCACTTCGGTATCTTCCTCCATATCTAGTATGACAAAGTCGGCCGGGAAGACAAAGTCCCCGACTTTTACCAATAGATTTTCGGCGACACCTTGTGGATATTTAATGGACCTATCGGCGAGTTGTATGCTCATTTTTGTAGGGCTTGTTTCCCCTAGGCCGAGTCGGTCGAACATTGATGCGGGCATGAGGTTGATGCTAGCCCCAAGACCGGCTAGTGCATTGCGTACGGGTGATTCCCCAATCGAACAAGGGATGGTGAAGCTTCCGGGATCGATCTTATTTTGTGGGAGTTTGTTGAGTAGTAAGGCGGAACATTCTTCGCTTAAATTAACTAATTGCAATGATTCAATTTTCCTTTTGTGAGTGAGAAAGTCCCTCATGAATTTTGAATATTTAGGCATTTGGGTTAGGACTTCTACAAATGGAATATTGACATGCAATTGTTTTAGTAGATTTACGAATTTTGTGAATTGCTCATCGGTATTTTGGCGAAGTAACCGACCGGGATAAGGTACCGGAGGATTCTTGGGGGGCTCTTGGCTCGGTGTAGGAGTGGTCTCTTTTTGGGGTGTTGACGAAGCTGTGGTTTGGTTGGGTGGACTCCTTTCAATTGTGGGAAGCGGAGCCTCCTTGGGACCTACGGTACGGTTTCTCAACGCGATGAGATGTACTTGCGCCTTTGGGTTTGTTTCGGTATTGCTAGGTAACGCGCCTTGTGGCCTCTCGGAGAAATTTTGAGCTAGTTGATTTAATTGTTTTTCAAGTTTTGAATACTAGCTTGTTGGTTTCTAAAATTCGATTCTATTTGTTGAAATCGATCCGAGTTTTTCTTATCGGTGTCAGAGATGAGGCGTGAGACGGTGTCTTCAAGCCTCTCTCGTCCCCCTTGTTGTTGTTGAGAGAAATTTTATGACTCATTTCGTGGTTGTTGAAAGTTTGTTCTTTGGTTTTGATTTTGTTGGTTACTACTATTGCCAGGTTCTCTCCAACCAAGGTCAGGGTTATAACAAACCCTCAAAATATTTTCGACACCCTAATATATTTTAAAATGTCCCTATATGTCCTAAAATACACCCTGTATACGAAAACAGGGCCCGAATACCTTTATTTTCATTAAAATTAATTAAAAACAAGATTTAATGGTCTCTCGCGGGGCGCGTAGCCCTTGGCTACCTCCTACGCGGGCCGCGACAGATAGGCCATCAGGAGAAACCTGGAGTGTGACAACCCGCACTAAACCAGGTATCCGTACAACTTAATTAATGATTAATTACTACTTGATTACTGTGCTTGTTTGAACTAGCTGATAAACTGCTACCTGCATACTGATACATGCACTTACTTGCATCATACTTTATTTGCTGTCACTACATTATTTACATACTGGACCCTAGTGACAAACATGATGCACAAAAAGCACAGTAGCACTAAACGGATACACAGTGAACATGCTGATATAACCAGCATCAGGCAGACACTGCCTCTAAGGCCTGTTAAGAGCCTCATATATTTTGGCTACACTGGTAGTGAGTGTAGGAATATAAGGGTTATGGTACCGCGTCTCTAGGGATAAGATACACTGATTCGGATGTGCCAAGAACGTACTTTAAGTACCAAACACAGCACTTTAATAATTAAACCAGCTTCTAGCTGACTAGTAAAGTGCCAGAAAATGAGAAAACAACACTAGACACTTTCTAAAGTGTTGGAAACAAATTGTGTCACTAAAAACAACAATAACGACACTTTAAAGCTTTTGTAACGCTTTAACGGATTTCTATCCAACCGGACACCCGGACTTTACCCGGAACATGAAAATATTACTATTTTCACTATTTATATTTTTCTGAGCCAGTTAGGGTCCCTGATTACTCTAACACCCGTCATAACACGCCTTATATAACTAACGAGGTTAAACACTTAACTTACCTATTTAACTAAACTAATTACCCTAACTACTTGGTTACAATCGAACTACCCCCCCCCCCCCCCATGTCCTAACCGGCCCCAATGTTAGGGGGACACAAGAGTACAAGATTGAATTTTTTTTATTAAGCCATGCTTAGTATCAAGGGGACACTTTAACCATGGGACAATATCATCTAATCTTTCCTATAAATACTAGAGGTTATCTACATAAACTCTCACTTAACAAATCACCACAAGATCACTCTCTCTTGCTCCCTATACTCTCGGCCGAACACCCCTCTTTCACACTCCCATTTTCGGTTTTTGTCTTCATCATTCCAAGATCATACAAACATCACAAGTCGCGTATTA
The DNA here is from genome assembly GCA_030545235.1 of Helianthus tuberosus. Classification (NCBI taxonomy): domain Eukaryota; kingdom Viridiplantae; phylum Streptophyta; class Magnoliopsida; order Asterales; family Asteraceae; genus Helianthus; species Helianthus tuberosus. The sequence continues at coordinate 107,324,490 of CM060433.1, read as the reverse complement.
GGAGCTCTTGTGCACTCGGAACACGAAGGACCTCAACCGTTAGCTTTTATCCACGCGATTTTTATCACGATTCTTCCCTAGCCCCGAGCTAGAGGTATATTGTTTAAAACTCATATTTAAGCATGTCTAAAGTGGTTAAAAGAACTTTCGTCGGTTAAATATCGAAAACATAAGTTTTGATGCATTAAAGTCTAGTAAAATCACAAAAATGGTGGATAATAACATATAACTTGTGTAAAAGTCGTAGGACTTGAAATACGTGATTTTTGAGACCCGATCTATGATGTGGTAGCTCGGAACATCGTTTAACCCGACTTTGTAAGATCATGTATCTTCACATAAGCTCGTTTTTGACTAAATACAAGGGTTAAAGGTGAAACTCTACCACACAAGATACATGAACTTGTGTGAAAATATTTTACTTGTGTAAAAGTGATTTAACCGGTAAAATGGTGTTTAAAACTAGCGGATCTACGTATCCGCAAGTGGTATTTTCAAAGAACCACACATTTGAGAAACCATGTATTTTAAAGAAAGGATCTTACACTAATAAATATGGTTTTATAAACCACAAGTGTGTAAACACTTGTGAAACAAAAAGACCCGACAAAGAAGTAAATTTGTCACTTGTTACTAGAAGTTGTAAAGACGGATTTCTCTAAGCACAAGGTTTTTATGAGATTAAAGTTACTTTATATAAAGATCTACATATATAAAGGGTGTTTACACTATAGATTCGGAAAAACTGCAAGTTCATGCGATTATGCGATTTACATACTTGTCGACTAGTTTGATGTGTCGGTAATTGTTCGATTGAATAAAGAAGATTGTTGAATTGATTTGTTAAAAGAAAATGATACGCTTGAAAGCGTGGCCACCTCCAGTTACAGAGGAAACTCTGGCGAAATTTTCTAAAAACCTAACACTTAGACTTTTTTCACAACAAGTGTTAGAACTATCTTTGGATATATTTTCAAAACATAAATTTCGCCAGCACTATATTTTACTAATTATCCGGAGGTGGGGTTTTTCACAAAGATTAACGTGATAAATATATTTGTCACAACACTGTTTATGATTATTTTGTGAAATACATAAATATTATTTTAGAGTGAAAATAATATTTACAAGCGTTAATGATTCCAAAACTGTATGAACGCTTCCACATTAACATATAAGTTACACCGGTAATTACATTACCACAAGATTGATAAAACGTAACTTACGCACATGTATTGTATCCCCCATCCTTGGGAAGAAGAATAACTACCAAGTGTATACGGAACATAAACACGAAATAGTTGTCTAACTATTTCCCAAAGACATAAACTGTAAAGCTAAGGCACGGCCGTCCGTCTAATAGAATTAGCACTTGTAGGTCGTTGCACAGCTTACTGTATTGGAGACACTTGGTAGAGACGCGCATTCACTGTGAGTTCATGTCCCCCTTTTCTCTAACTGTTTTCAGTTTTCTTAACTGCGGGGGTGAAATACATGTTACTTTGTTTACAAGTACTTTATACACGGTATGAATAACGTAAGGAGGTTTAGATCATGTGAATGGGTAGTTAGAACACCGAGGGACTCGAGCGGTAGATCTATCTGGGTGTAGCGAGCCCAGCTCCCGGCCCAACAGAACAGGCCTCTCGGAGGACTAACAGAACGGACCTGGAGTGACTTGGTACCCAACGCAAAATCGGCTAGGGTTGTGTCTACCTACTTGCATTTCACGACATGCTAATGGCCTTGCAAACCATTGGTGATCACAAGTCCTCTTACACTGCTACATACCAGGAAACTTTTATACTTACAAGTGTTTACTTACTCACTTGCACATGAACTCGCTCAACATTATTGTTGATTTTTCAACTCACATGTATTTCAGGAAATTAAACGGATCTGGCACGGTATGGAACGTTTTCCGCTGCATATTGTCATGAAGTCATCAGGGTTTAGGGGATGTGTCTCTTACCTGGACAAGACACAGTCCCTAAATCACGTTTATGTTTATGTTATAAGTTGTTATGTCTTTTGAACAAGGTTATTGTTGTTGGAGTATGTTCTCGTCAAACAATGGTATTGTATGTTATTTTCAAAACTTAATGGATGACTTGCATGGTTTTTAAATTCATATAGCTTGTTATGATTAAGCTATGGTATTAAGAAGTCACACCAAAGTTAACCACGCTTCCGCAAAGCCAGGGTGTGACATGGAGCTGCCACGTGGCAGCAACGTGTTGGACCTAGTGTGATGACCCGGACAAGCTAGGCCCTACTAACCCTACTACGCGGGCCGCGAAGTCCTTAGAGGACTTCTACGCGGGCCGCGACGAACCTGATTTCAGCTCCTATAAATTGGGAGCTCAGGCCTTCAGTCGAACTCGCTCAATTTCTTTTTCTCTCTCAAAATTTCACATAATAGGCATAATCTCCGGGTATAATACCCCCCTAATTAACGAAGTTTTGCCCCGTTGTAAGTTTCATAACCCCGGTTACGTATTAGATACGCTGCCCGATCGATCCAGGATTCCGTAACGGCCGTCGTGGTCCTGCCCGACGTAGTCGTTGGAATGCCATCTCGGGGAGGGTATTACTAATGTAAATATTGGGTTATTATACTAACGCGTGTGCATTTATGTGTATTTAATAGATAATTACCAGGAAACCCTAAAGGAAAACCTAAGACATCAATGTGAGTAATCTCCTTTTTGCAAACTGTTTTTACAAAACCTCACACAATTAATAATATATTAAATAGTGATTGAGTATTTATATTCTACAATTATCGTCGGTATGTTGGGGTTTTGTATACAAAATTTGTTACTACCTTGCGAGGAGTAACATGACCACAAGTCGGGTTGACAGTACCGTGGGTGGTAATTAAGTAGATGGAAACAAATGTAATTGCGCGACCGCCCTCAATACTGTACAATGGTTTTTACTTAACTTGATTAAATTGGGATTCACTCACCAGTATTTCCGACTGACAAATGTTTTTAAACGCGTTTCAGGTAACAAAATGTGAAAACCAAATAGAAGCCAGCTGGACAACACTGAAGGCTTGGAAAAGTGGCAATAAAGTTATCTAAAATAAATGGATGTTTTATTTAAATAAAATAGGGTTTATCCCTATAAAAATGTGTGTATTTGAAACTTGGGATTTTCCCATGTGTTTAATACATTAAAAGCGTGGTATTTTACTCTGATAAAATATTTCCTAACTACGATCCTAATGTAATTTCCGCTGCCAAAATGATAAACTCCTGGATACCACCAAAACTGGCCGCGGCCGCCCGTTCCCGGGCTGTTAGGGGACGGGGGTTGCGACAGAAGTGTCACACCCCTTTCTAAGGCGAAAGCACGAGGTGTGAGCATGAAAGGTTCTCATTGCATACGAATGGTAAACATACTACATGCTCGTAAAAATAACTTCAAATGGCAATACATTACATAACTGAAAACATAGGTTAAGTGTTTACATCACAAGACAACATTTTGTTTGATAATTTTACAACTTTATTCAAAGATCAACATAAACAACATCCAAGAGCAAGAGTATGACCGCACGCACATCCACTTTAGTTATCTGAAATACATGTGAGTTTTTGGAAAATCCTCAACATAATGTTGGTGTGAATTCATGCAGTTTTTGTATTGAACGTTTGTATACTTTGTATGAAAACATGGTATGTATCTTGTATAAATCAAGTATTTATGTAAATATCGAGATTGTTAATGGGTTGCAAGGCCATTAACATGTGACACGACATAGGAAGCATCCAAACCATAGGCATTTTTCTAGTTGTCGATTCACGACTGAGACACAAAAGCACTACTTGGTACTAGTTATCACCAAGATTGTCGCTGCCCGAAAACCCATTAGATCTAACCTTTTGTTCTGCGGTCTTAGTATGTACACGATTAATGGTGCTTCTGGTACCCTATTCGTGACACGATTTCAAGTATCATTCCTTATTTCTTGTATCCATCATACCATAACATATGTATTTTCCCCAAGTTTAAAAAAAGTATGTAAAAGATTAAAAGTGGGGACACAATCTCACTTTTCTGTAAACATTTAGTAACATGTACTTCACCCCCGAAGTTATAAAACTGAAAACAGTTAAAAGAAAAGGGGGAGCATGAACTCACAACTTTGCGTTTCTTGAGCCGTAAACTTCACCGGGTTTGCTTATATAGCATCGTGACCTATACGTGTTTTATTAACGTTAGTCACTAGACTTGTATCACACAAGTACAAGTCACCATCTTTTATGTATGTATTCTTTGTGTGTTAAAAAAATAATTTATATTTTTAACTATGTATCTTACTTATATTATTTTCTCAAAAATCAATATAAGTATCTTGTATTTTTCACCCGAGTTATGTATTTTGTCCAAAACTTCATTTCATGTTCATAACTTATCCAAGTTACATAATCTATTAAGAAATATATTTTCATAAATATTTTCTTGTATTTGTCTAAGCATGTTGTATGTGTATTTTTGTATTTTCACTCCTTAGGAGTATTTAGTGTATTTTCAACTCCTAATACACTATCACATACAATACGTATTGCATACACTTAGCACAAAATTTGGTGATCAATAAATATATATATATTTTCCTCAAAAATATACATACTTAATGTCAATTTTTATCTTGAAGAAATCATCATTTCTTAACTTGGAGTTTACATAAAAATTAGGGAAGCCTTTGTAAATATTTTTAGGGAATAAGTTTCACCAAAACTTATATCTTTCTATGTGTCAAAATTTTATAGAAATTTTGACATAGTTTCCCCTAAAAATGGAGGTTTCCCATGTTTTCAAAACATGTGTTTATTTTCTTTTAAAATCATCACAACAATTATCAACTCATTTAACACTTACCGAGTGTCAAAATCAAGTAAATCATGAACTTGAAGTTTTTGTAAAAACTTGTAGTAACTTACCATGTTATTTAGTAGGTTTAGTTACCCTTAAAAACATGGTTATTTGTTTGTAAATCACTTTAGTCATTTACAACTTGTAAGATGATTTTTCTAAAAATATTTCTTTTGTATTTTTCTTGTTACAATCATGTTTCTAGTCTTGTTTAAACACTAAAAATATGGTTAGTTTATTTAGAAACCATGACTTTGTAAATCTCATAAATAAACTTGGTTTCTTGGGAAAATTATTCTTGTAATCATCTATTTACAAGATTTGTATTTTTTTTAAATCATCTTTACATATGAAGACCAATTTCATCATTCAAGTTCATGAAGACATAAAGCATGAAGATCTTGGTCTTTCACAAGATCACCACTTTAACTTACTAAATCATGTGTTTAATCACAATCTAGTAGGTTTCTTATGATGTCTAACATCACTAACACAAATCATCATTATTTATATGTATTCTTATGTATTTAAGCTTATGATAAGTATCATGATCATGTTCTTTTGTGTTCTTGTGATTAACAATATTCATCATCTTTTAACCATAAAAATATGAACTAATAAGAGATCATGAGGGCCTTACCACTAGCAACAAGGCTAGGGAAGAATACTAGAAGTTGAAGATGACAAGAGTGTTGGATAAAAGCAAACGAAGAAGGTCCTTCAAGATCCAGAAGCTCCACACTTCGTTAATCACCTTCTAGCACCTTATGTTAAGCTTAGAATGGATGAACTTGATTGAAGAATGATGGTGGTGTAGGGTGTGGGGGTCGGCCGAGAATGGAGAGGGGAGGAAGAAGGTTGATGGTGTGAAGTGATGAATGAGAATGGTTATATTTATAATGGCATATCTCCTAGTGAATCTTACATGTCACACCCCCAAAATCCACACGCGGAGTATCACCGCTTGGAGGCGTGACTGACCAGGATCAAGCCACCAATCATATCAAACGTAATAAGAATTAAATGTAATTTAAACTAAACGATATGAAAGGTGTTCCAACAAAACATGTTAAGTGTATAGCGGAAGCATAAAATGTAAACCCAACGTAAGTAATAAGTTCAATGTTTGATGTTTCAATATAAGATCCACAATCCGTGCCCACAACGACCTGCTCCTCCCTGTGCAAACTCCAATGTACCTAAGATCCTACAAGGCATGCAGCAGAGAATCAACAACTAGTTGAGCGAGTTCACAGAAAGTAAGTTCGTTGCATATCATTACGTTATTAACTAGATCGTTTGTATGTTCGATAAGTGGGGGCTTCCCATGTTAATACGTACTAATGGTGGGGGTTTCCCATGGTCATAGGTATTACTAGTGGGGGTTTCCCACGTTTATCTTTACTAATGGGGGCTTCCCATGTTTGTACTTAGTAGACTATTTGCAACCATGTGTTCTTAATCCGAGAACAGGAATACGTACAAGGTCACGTAGGATTTACGTGAGTGCCCTTCCCCGAGGACAGTGGTACGTGTGGGGTTTACGTAGGATTTACGTAAGTGTCCTTCCGACCCGGAAGACAATGGTAGGTATTAGTTTACGTAGGTTTTACGTAAGTGTCCTCCCGACCCGGGAGACAATGGTAGATACTAGGTTACGTAGGTTTTACGTAAGTGTCCTGACTATCTTGAGGACGATGGTCTATAGTCTAGCGATATCGTAAGTACGAGTAATTATCCCTTTCAAATAATCCAACCCGATTCCCAACCCGAGAATCCCATGCCTTGGCTGTGTGAACTCACCTTGGTTTGCTCGGTATGCTAAGTATGTGCTCACACGAAATCAATCACGTCCTATAATTATACACGTACACTCAATCAGTTAAGTTCGTAATGAATCGCATGCAAATCTAACTTCACAAAGTGCTTGACAGTTAACATCATGTCTCTCGGAAGCAATCAGTCAGATTCATGCAAAACGTGCTTCATATAATGTCTTTCACAGTTTGTACTAGCATGGTTATACAATTACATACCTAAGAGGGTTAACAGTATTAACGAAGTTAACAAGCTTAGTAAACTAAACTAACGAAGTAATTAACCCAACAAAGTCACCCAGCTCAACAGAGTTACATATTAACTGGAATTAATAAACTAACAAAGTCAACAACTAATGGATTCAACAAACCAACAGAATAAATGCGCCAGGCCACTCGACGAAATCCCCATGTGGCGTAGTCCCCTTTGGGCCGAAAACACTTGGGCCGAAATCCCCAAGTGTTTTCGTTGGGATGGAGGGTCTTCATCAGGCATCATCACTAACAACCGTTACAAAACACAACCCTAATGGTTGTCTAATAAATATATTGGCTGCAACAACATGTATCCAACCAAATCATCGATTCATGCTTATTAATAGTATTTAGAAAATTATCAGTAGGCCATCACCATTGACTAGCATCCACTCATCTAGATTAGATTAAACAATTGCCTACTATATTAAACCTAAATGCACAAATAATGGTCACATGTACACTGACAATCACATGCAAATTCACAAACACAATGGCTGACAATAATTAAGTAATCCTTATTCACTTGTCTTCACTTTCAAACATATCACATGTAAGGGATCAGAATGATTTTACTAGTAATGATTTCACCTTCAATATGCCTATTAATCAAGCATCAGACTTTAATAACTATGCAGCCACATGACAATCATACTCTCGTTAATGTGCCAACCATCGATCCATCACATCATGGTGTTTAACAGTTATCCAATGTTCTAGTTTATGCATTAGTCAACAGACAATATACGATCACTTTTCTCAAGAATTAATCGAGCACCAATTAAAATCACAAAGATCTACATATTTATTTATCAATCACCATCAAATCATAAGATCATAACACCTCGACAGCAGTTAACATATGTTACCAACAAACAAGTCATGATGATTTGAAACAAATAATAATCAATAGTGGATTACTAACCTAAGTAGAGAAGACATTAAATCGATCGACGTATGGAACTCGAGTGCTTCAAAACTGTCGTCGCACAACTAATAGAGAGTTTTAGGGTTTGAGTTTTTGTATACTAACAAGTCACGTAATCCCTTTTATGTGTGAATATAATGTATGGTAACCAGCCCCCTTAATCAAACAATCGCCCACTTTTGGGCCTAAAGCCCAATCGGTTTTCGGCAAGCAATCAATGGACGAAAACACTTAAAGTGTTTTCATCCTGGATGTTTTCGGGTGGGGCCTTTGGGTTGGGGTGATTTCGAGTGGGGTGGTTGTTTGGCCAAGTTACGTATTCATTCAAAATACACACAGCACACATATCTAACATGATTCTATTTTGTTTCATATTAAATACACCAAACATGTTATCAACATACACACTTATAAGGCACGCCATACATAACAATCGCAACACGACTTAACCTAATACAGACGTGTTCAGTTGTGGAACAAACGAGTCAACCGAGTCATGTAAATAAACAACTTAAACCATTATCGTGCAATACATGCGAAGACAGAGGCTCAGAAACTCGAGTTGACACATTATCCCCAACTTGAAAGAAATTTCGTCCCGAAATTTAGTATATGGTTATTGAGGAAGCTAGGTAAGTTGTATCGTTTACTGGTTTTCCTGGGGTGTCACATCATCCCCCCGTTGATTTGGAATTTCGTCCCGAAATTCTGTGGTAGCTTCAGCCTCAGTAGTGGTTGCACTGTTTCCGAATAACTGGGGATACTTGAGTTTCATTTGATCTTCGCGTTCCCAGGTGAACTCTGGGCTACGACGGGAGTTCCAACGAACTCGTACAAGGGGTATTCTAGTGTTCTTGAGGACCTTAACATCCCGGTCCGTGATTTCAATTGGTTTCTCGACGAATCGCAACTGTTCATCGATAGTGAGCTCCTTCAAAGGAACTATGAGGGTCTCATCTGACAGACACTTCTTCAGATTCGACACGTGAAATACGTTGTGAACTGCACTGAGTTCAGCTGGAAAGTTCAATCTGTAGGCCACCCTGCCTATCTTCTCTATAATTTCGAATGGTCCGACATACCGCGGATTAAGCTTGCCTCATTTGCCAAAACGAACCACACCCTTCCAGGGTGAAACTTTGAGTAGCACTCGATCCCCAACCTGGAATTCGAGTGGTTTCCTGTCTTTATCAGCGTATGCTTTCTGACGGTCGCGAGCTGCCGCCATGCGTTGTCGTATCTGAGCAATCTTTTCAGTAGTATCAACTACGAGTTCTGGACCTGTGATTTGACTATCACCCACCTCTGCCCAACAAAGAGGTGACCGGCATTTACGTCCGTACAATGCCTCAAATGGAGCGGCTTTTATGCTGGTGTGGTAGCTGTTGTTATACGAGAACTCCACTAATGGGAGATGTTTTTCCCAGCCGTTGCCGAAATCGATTACACATGCACGAAGCATGTCTTCTAGAGTTTGATTAGTGCGCTCAGACTGCCCATCCGTCTGAGGGTGATAAGTTGTGCTCATGTCTAAACGAGAGCCAAAAGATTTGTGCATTGCTTGCCACAGTTCTGAAGTGAAACGTGCATCACGATCGGAAATAATAGAGGTGGGCACCCCGTGCCTCGAAACCACTTCTTTTAAGTAGATGTCTGCTAATGTAGAGAACTTGTCTGTTTCCTTAATAGCCAGGAAGTGTGCAGACTTAGTGAGTCGATCCACGATCACTCAAATAGTATCATTCCCACGTTGAGATCTAGGCAGGCCAGTAACAAAACCCATGGAATTTGCTCCCATTTTCATTGTGGTATCTCAGGTTGTTGGAGTGGGCCTGAAGGTTTCTGGTATTCCGCCTTGACTCTCGCACAAGTCAAGTATTTGCTAACGTATGTTGCTATGTGGGCCTTCATGCTAGGCCACCAATATGTAGTTTTGATATCGTGGTACATCTTATCCGAACCAGGATGTACTGAGTAACGAGACTTATGAGCTTCATCCATTACAAGCTCGCGTAAGTTGCCGTAAAGTGGGACCCAGTTGCGTCCTGTTACATAGTAGGCGCCGTCTGCCTTTTGTTCTAACCGTTGCCTCGAGCCGCGTAGGGCTTCAGCCCTGACGTTTTCTGGTTTCAATGCTTCTACCTGAGCATCTCGTATCTGTGAAGGAAGGCTAGACTGAATAGTGAGTTGCAATGCTCGTACACGCCTAGGCGTAGTATCCTTTCGACTGAGGGTGTCGGCCACTACATTGGCTTTGCCCGGATGGTACTTTATAGCACATTCGTAATCGTTCAGTAATTCGACCCATCGACGTTGTCGCATGTTCAACTCTTTCTGCTTGAAAATATGTTCAAGACTCCTGTGATAAGTGTAGATGGTGCACTTAGTGCCATACAGGTAGTGTCACCATATCTTGAGTGCAAAAACAACGGCTCCCAGCTCTAAATCATGTGTTGTGTAATTCCGTTCGTGAATCTTAAGTTGGCACGAAGCATAAGCAATGACTTTATCCCGTTGCATCAACACACATCCAAGACCTTGGATAGATGCGTCGCAGTAGACTACAAAATCGTCCGTGCCTTCAGGCAATGAGAGGATAGGTGCGCTACAAAGTCTATCCTTTAAATGCTGAAACGCTGTTTCCTGTGTATTACCCCAACGTAAGCAACACCTTTCTGTGTCAGTAGTGTAAGCGGCTGTGCGATCTTTGAGAAGTCTTTGATGAACCGTCTGTAATAACCCGCCAAACCCGAGAATTGGCGTATTTCGGTTGGTGATAACCTGACCTTAGGTCAAACCGGACTCTCAGTTGGTGATAACCTGACCTTAGGCCAAACCGGACTCTCAGTTGGTGATAACCTGACCTTAGGTCAATCTTCGAGTAATAGCTCGACCCTTGCAACTGGTCGAATAAATCATCGATGCGTGGAAGAGGATAGCGATTCTTCACGGTTACCTTGTTCAGTTCGCGGTAATCTATACACATGCCGAAGGTACCGTCTTTCTTCTTCACAAATAATACTGGAGCTCCCCAGGGCGAAGAACTAGGATGTATGGAACCCTTTTCCAAAAGTTCTTGTAATTGCTTAGACAGTTCTTCCAGTTCAGTTGAAGCTAAGCGATAAGGTGCTCAAACTATAGGTGCTGCTCCTGGAGCTAGCTCGATCTGAAATTCGACTTGGCGATGAGGAGGTAACCCAGGTAACTCTTCAGGAAACACTTGAGGAAAGTCGCGTACAACAGGAATATCCTCAATCTTTTTTCTCTTTCTTCGATGTATCAGTAACGAGTGCTAAAACAGCTGTGTGGCCCTTTCGTAAACACTTCTGAGCCTTCAAGAAGGAGATGATGCCACTCACGACACCACCCTTGTCGTCTTGAACTTTGAGAGGTTCTTTTCCAGTACGGGGAAGGAGAATGATCTTCTCCTTGCATAGGATCTCTGCTTGCTGTTGGGATAACCAATCCATCCCAATGTCGTTGTCAAAACTACCCAGAACTATAGGAATGAAATCGATAAGGAAAGTCCATCACTAGGATCATTCCTTGCGTCGTCCTGACCAATCACGAGCACTCAACCCCTGGCACCATTGCCATCGTTATTACTCCCGTTGTTGTTCCCATTGCCCTGATTATTGTTGTCGTTGTTGGTTCTGATTCGCAGGACGTGAGTTTCTACCATCTTTGGCTCCATGACCAAGCTTGTTGCATCATTGACATTCATTTCGGTTGCACTGCCCGTTGTGGTGCAAGTTACATCGTTTGTACTTAGGGTGGTTTCCCCTGTATCCACCCTTCCCTTGCCTACTAAAAGGTTGCTGACCAGGACTTTGGTTGTCAACGATCTTTCGCTGTTGTGACTGGGACGGAACCGTAGTCGAACCCTTGCTAGGGGTTCCATCCCACTTTCGTTTGTTATCACTGGGGGTAGCAGAAGTAGTTGAGGTAGTAGGGGTAGTAGTAGCGCTGATACGTTTAGGCAGCTTGTTCTATTCCACTGCCTGTTCTGTGAGACGATGAGCAAGACGAGTAATCATCCTGGATGGTAGCAAGGTTGGCAGAAGTCACATGACTTTAAATCTCTGGTACTAAGTCTTTGAGGTACAGCTCAATGCGTTTGATGGGAGGATCCACCGTAGTTGGACACAACACTGCCAGTTCGTCGGATCGTTTCGTGTATGCTTCTAACTCTGACCCCGTCATCTTCAGGTTAAAGAACTCCACTTCCAGCTTGTGGACGTCATCACGACTATAGTATTCACGTTTGATCAGTTCCTTAAAATCATTCTATGGGGTAGCATTGGCAGCCGCCAGCCCCAGCAACTGGACTTGCGCGTTCCGCCAAGTTAGCGCAGTGCCTTCGAGGGTACCAGTGGCGTACTTCACCCTGCGAGCCTCAGGGCATTCACACATCTCAAATATTGACTCAAGCTTTTAAAACCAATGGAGGAGTCCAACTGCTTCCTCCGTGCCACCGAATGTAGTAGGACGACAGTCCATGAAAGTTTTGAAGGTGCACACAGGTGACTGAGCGTTCTGACCTGTCGTGTGCGTAAGAGTAAACATACTTGAGCACGAGTGTTGGTTTACGAGAGTAGGATCTAAAGATCCTAGAGTAAGTGGTGAGGGCAGGTTACACCTCCTGCCTGGGCAGCTGCGAGTGCTGCAGTAACTTGTTCACTGATCGAAGCCGCCAACTGGGCTTGAGTTAGGTTAACGCGTCCACTCATGATCTTGATATCAAGGAGAACATGTGTGTGAGAGGTTCGCGAAATTGTAATGACAGAAGAGAGTGAGAACACAAGTATTCTCAAGCAATAACGAACAGTAGGCAATGTAATCTAAGCATACCACGAGCAAAGTTCTATGTAATTCTAGCATGTAGGCAATAAACATAAACCTTATTACCTAGGATGTTGAGTCTTGCACGTGGAGCGAGGCGTCGTTGTGGATCGTTGAGAGCACTGTTCTGGTTATAGTCTGGTTTTAACAAAAATCGTTTTCCCCTTATTAAAACCGAGTTCTCTATAACCAATGGCTCTGATACCAATCTGTCACACCCCCAAAATCCACACGCGGAGTATCACCGCTTGGAGGCGTGACTGACCAGGATCAAGCCACCAATCATATCAAACGTAATAAGAATTAAATGTAATTTAAACTAAACGATATGAAAGGTGTTCCAACAAAACATGTTAAGTGTATAGCGGAAGCATAAAATGTAAACCCAACGTAAGTAATAAGTTCAATGTTTGATGTTTCAATATAAGATCCACAATCCGTGCCCACAACGACCTGCTCCTCCCTGTGCAAACTCCAATGTACCTAAGATCCTGCAAGGCATGCAGCAGAGAATCAACAACTAGTTGAGCGAGTTCACAGAAAGTAAGTTCGTTGCATATCATTACGTTATTAACTAGATCGTTTGTATGTTCGATAAGTGGGGGCTTCCCATGTTAATACGTACTAATGGTGGGGGTTTCCCATGGTCATAGGTATTACTAGTGGGGGTTTCCCACGTTTATCTTTACTAATGGGGGCTTCCCATGTTTGTACTTACTAGACTATTTGCAACCATGTGTTCTTCTTAATCCGAGAACAGGAATACGTACAAGGTCACGTAGGATTTACGTGAGTGCCCTTCCCCGAGGACAGTGGTACGTGTGGGGTTTACGTAGGATTTACGTAAGTGTCCTTCCGACCCGGAAGACAATGGTAGGTATTAGTTTACGTAGGTTTTACGTAAGTGTCCTCCCGACCCGGGAGACAATGGTAGATACTAGGTTACGTAGGTTTTACGTAAGTGTCCTGACTATCTTGAGGACGATGGTCTATAGTCTAGCGATATCGTAAGTACGAGTAATTATCCCTTTCAAATAATCCAACCCGATTCCCAACCCGAGAATCCCATGCCTTGGCTGTGTGAACTCACCTTGGTTTGCTCGGTATGCTAAGTATGTGCTCACACGAAATCAATCACGTCCTATAATTATACACGTACACTTAATCAGTTAAGTTCGTAATGAATCGCATGCAAATCTAACTTCACAAAGTGCTTGACAGTTAACATCATGTCTCTCGGAAGCAATCAGTCAGATTCATGCAAAACGTGCTTCATATAATGTCTTTCACAGTTTGTACTAGCATGGTTATACAATTACATACCTAAGAGGGTTAACAGTATTAACGAAGTTAACAAGCTTAGTAAACTAAACTAACGAAGTAATTAACCCAACAAAGTCACCCAGCTCAACAGAGTTACATATTAACTGGAATTAATAAACTAACAAAGTCAACAACTAATGGATTCAACAAACCAACAGAATAAATGCGCCAGGCCACTCGACGAAATCCCCATGTGGCGTAGTCCCCTTTGGGCCGAAAACACTTGGGCCGAAATCCCCAAGTGTTTTCGTTGGGATGGAGGGTCTTCATCAGGCATCATCACTAACAACCGTTACAAAACACAACCCTAATGGTTGTCTAATAAATATATTGGCTGCAACAACATGTATCCAACCAAATCATCGATTCATGCTTATTAATAGTATTTAGAAAATTATCAGTAGGCCATCACCATTGACTAGCATCCACTCATCTAGATTAGATTAAACAATTGCCTACTATATTAAACCTAAATGCACAAATAATGGTCACATGTACACTGACAATCACATGCAAATTCACAAACACAATGGCTGACAATAATTAAGTAATCCTTATTCACTTGTCTTCACTTTCAAACATATCACATGTAAGGGATCAGAATGATTTTACTAGTAATGATTTCACCTTCAATATGCCTATTAATCAAGCATCAGACTTTAATAACTATGCAGCCACATGACAATCATACTCTCGTTAATGTGCCAACCATCGATCCATCACATCATGGTGTTTAACAGTTATCCAATGTTCTAGTTTATGCATTAGTCAACAGACAATATACGATCACTTTTCTCAAGAATTAATCGAGCACCAATTAAAATCACAAAGATCTACATATTTATTTATCAATCACCATCAAATTATAAGATCATAACACCTCGACAGCAGTTAACATATGTTACCAACAAACAAGTCATGATGATTTGAAACAAATAATAATCAATAGTGGATTACTAACCTAAGTAGAGAAGACATTAAATCGATCGACGTATGGAACTCGAGTGCTTCAAAACTGCCGTCGCACAACTAATAGAGAGTTTTAGGGTTTGAGTTTTTGTATACTAACAAGTCACGTAATCCCTTTTATGTGTGAATATAATGTATGGTAACCAGCCCCCTTAATCAAACAATCGCCCACTTTTGGGCCTAAAGCCCAATCGGTTTTCGGCAAGCAATCAATGGACGAAAACACTTAAAGTGTTTTCATCCTGGGTGTTTTCGGGTGGGGCCTTTGGGTTGGGGTGATTTTGAGTGGGGTGGTTGTTTGGCCAAGTTACGTATTCATTCAAAATACACACAGCACACATATCTAACATGATTCTATTTTGTTTCATATTAAATACACCAAACATGTTATCAACATACACACTTATAAGGCACGCCATACATAACAATCGCAACACGACTTAACCTAATACAGACGTGTTCAGTTGTGGAACAAACGAGTCAACCGAGTCATGTAAATAAACAACTTAAACCATTATCGTGCAATACATGCGAAGACAGAGGCTCAGAAACTCGAGTTGTCACATTACAAGATCATAGAATATCTATAGAGATCTTACAATATCAAAATGAATCCAAGCAAGATCACACAAGATCAAGGGTGGGTCCACCCCTTTGTGACCGTGAACAATATAGGGGGGGGGGGGGGTAATGTGTAATTTTCAATCCTTAGTTACATAAATAAGTTAGTTTCAAGTGTCTTGATTAGGGACTTGTTGTGTTATTATGTTATAAGAGGTGTTATGGTGTTCGGAGACCATAACTAGCTCCGAAATATTAAAACAATGCTTCTAGTAATATTTTGATGTTTCGGGTAATGTCCGGTTGTTCGGTTAGATACCGGTTCGTTAAAGTGATAAATTGCACCGTTTAGTGTCCTTTAAGTATCCTTTTGTGACCCTTTCAATTCCCAACACTTAGGATGGTATTCTGGAAAATAAAACATGAATTCTGCATGATATTTATGTGTTAAAAAGCTGATTATAGCTGATTTGTGTAGAATTCTGCATTTAAAGTGCGTTTCAGGTGCTTTTTAGTGCGTATTTTAGCTTCCGAAAAGTCTATATGTTAACCCTTGTATACATTCTTGGGTTTTGATGTATTCTTGACGTTGGACCTACACCTAGGCCCCAAATTCTATTGTCTGACTGCTTTCTACAGAATTGTTGACACAATGTGTCTTACCGGTGAGTTTACTAGTATTTCTGACGCAACGCTATCATTAATGCATAAAGCAATTTTTTTGTAGTATAAAACGTGCATGAATTCACAAGTATAGCATGTAATCAAACAATGTTGACATTTAATCACATAACTGCAGATATTAAATAATAATTAAATTGTACGGAAATTACCGGTTTTGTGCCAGTTGTCACAAGAAGGTGGTATCAGAGCTAAGCCACTTATTCAGCCACAGAAGTGTTCTGCTGACACCAAGATATTATTGATATGGAAGTTGCTAAACTCCTATTGAGCATGTCTTGGGTGTGGGCATCTGTTTCTCTCTTAGCGGCTGCTAGAACTCGCTGCTGTTGTAACTTTTTCATTCTCTTCCTACGCTCATGTGCTCCCCTACTGAACCATCCTCTCTTTTTAGGAGGGAATGGCTCTTCAGACTGAGCCTTAAACACGAATATCCCATCTTCATTGTCAGCTGAATACCATGAGAGGGCAGGCTGTGAAGAGGTGCCTTCGCTCCTAGGTGAACCGGACAACTGACGATAAGCGTCGGAGGGTCCTTGATCGCTCATACTGTAAACTAACAAATAGTCAAATAACACACAACAATCAAATACAGATATGCATGTATTTTCATAATTAATTTCCTAACAATTTGAATAATATCTTGGTGTCAGCAGAACATTTTCTGTGGCTGAATCAGTGGCTTAGCTCTGATGCCGACCCAAACCTGGAGCAACTTATAGCCCCTCAACCATTACTCTTGTTTCCCACACAGCCAATGGAGATTGAAAATAACCCAGAAAACCAAATCCAAATGCATGATTTTAACCCCGAGGAGATACCTAGGATACCAACACCCAATCCCTTAGACCCAGACTACGACCCATGGTTCGATGATCATAGAGATTATGTGCAACGCTACCACCTAACAGACGAACCCATGCCGAACCTAGCAGCTTACCCAGGTCTGAACCCTCTAGATCCCTTCTATGATAACGATGAATACATTAGGGAGATCCTAGAAAATCTATACCCCCAGGAAGAACCCATGCCACAGTACCCAGATCCAGTACCAGCACCTGCACCCCCAATGAGTGTAGAAAATGTGCAAGAGCTCCGAACTTTCGGAGAAGAGATTTTAGAAAGTAGTGACAGGATGAGGCAGATCGGAGAACGACTCGTCTGAAAGTACGACGAGCGTAATATGGAGTTCTGGATGAACCCATATCCATGATGGTGATAGTAATAATGATATAATAATAATATATATATATATATAATAGGTGTGTATGAAAAAAATAATATATATAAAATATTTATGTGTAATAATAATAATAATAATAATAATAATAATAATAATAATAATAATAATAATAATAATAATAATATATATTGTAGTATAGACCACCTCGTGGTTAGTGATGCATAGTAGTATTGTAATTTTAAATTCCAGTATCGGTTTGTATTAGATGCATACTATAAGAAAGAGTAAGTCGCAATGTTCGACGTTTTTGATCAATATGCGTGTTATGTGAATGTTTGCATTAAATATTAATTTGTGATATTAATAAGTGGCAAATGTTTAAAATTCAGATGGACAACGAAGTGAACCAGGAAAACCTGAATAATGAAAACCAGAGTAACAATAACCCGGATAATGATAACCCGAACAACAACAATAATGGAAACCAAGTAGATAACAGTGCCATCCAACACATAGTGGCACAAGGGATACTAGATGTGATGCCATATATTATCAAAACGGTTAAGGAAGCAGATAATAAAAGTAAACGTGATAGTAAATGACCCACTGAACCTGAACACAGCGTAAACAATGGACCCATACTTCAAGCGCCCATTCCTAAAAGAAGAAGAACCATGTCTTATGGTTGTTCTTATAAAGAATTCTGGTCTTGTAAACCCATGGAATTCTCGGGAAATGAAGGGGCCGTTGCATCTCTACGCTGGATAGAAAAGACTGAGGCGGTCTTAAAAATATGCAAGTGCGTGGAAGAGGATAAGATAATGTTTGCTTCCATTCTGTTTAAGAATTCAGCACTAGAATGGTGGAACACTATCCTCCAGTCTAGGGGAAGTGATAGGGTTTACAATATGGAATGTGAGGAATTTAAGAATATGGTAGAAAGAAAATTCCGCCCTCCCAATGAAAAGGAACAGATAGCAAATAAGTTCCTAAACCTTAGGATGACTGGAGTGGATAGTAAGGGGTACACTACATTATTCTTTGAATATGCTAGGATAGTGCCAACTCTTGCATCACCTGAACCAGTATTAATCTCCCGTTATATCTGGGGATTAATCAGTGAGATTAGGCATGTAGTCAAGGCAGCTAGACCTCAAACCATAGAAGAAGCTGTAGAACTAGCAAACACCTTGACTGATGAATTAGTGCGTAGATGAGAAGAGGATCAGAGGAGAAACCTAGCCCAGAGGCTTACCCAAGAATTTTGTTATGGAAATTCCAACTGTGGGAGAAATGTAGGTTCTACCTCTGCACCTTATTGCAAGGCCTGCAAGAAAAAGCATTCAGGAAAATGCTCTACCTACTGCAATTTCTGCAAGATACCAGGGCACAAGGAAGAAGATTGCAGGAGGAAACCAAATAATGGAATGTGCTTCAACTGTGGAGAAAAAGGTCACATCAAGCCGAACTGTCCAAAACTAGCTCCAGTCACGAACACCAATAATACTAAAAATGCTAGGGCATTTGTTCTAACTGCAGAAGAAGCAACGATGATCCCGGACGTGATCGCCGGTACGTTTTTAGTTAATGAAGTTTTTGCTTAAGTATTATTTGACTCTGGTGCGAACCAAAGTTTTATTAATACTTCATTTTGCAAACTTCTCAATTGACCATTAACTAAACTTCCACAAGAATGTCTAGTAGAGACAACAAATGGGGAAACCATTAAGATTTCTGAAATCTTGCAGGGAGCAAGAATAGAATTTCTAAATAAAAAATTTATTGCAAACCTTTACCCAATGAATCTGGCAGGATTTGATGTTGTACTAGGAATGGATTGGTTAATAGCCAATAAAACCAGTATTTTATGTGTTCAAAAGTCAATCCAAGTAAATTCACCAAAAGGTGAAAAGATCACAATTAAAGGAGATAAACCATCTAGATCCACAAAATTCATCTCTGTGATGAAAACATCAAGTTATATAAGAAATGGATCATTAGTGTATTTGATTTATATAATCACTAACACTAAAGGAAAAGAATTAAAAGATATCCCTGTAGTATCGCAATTTTCAGATGTATTTCCAGAAGAATTACCAGGACTACCTCCAGATAGAGAAGTTGAATTTAGAATCCACCTGCTACCAGGAACAGCACCTATTGCTGTAACATCTGTGCTTGTAATCATTATGAACAGTTCTATTATCAATAAAACAATGTTATTTGATCCCAATGTTTGTTTGGTTGTGTTTTACATTTTTCATGTTTTGACTTTTATGTAATTTCAAACTCTATATCGCTTTCTGGAGAGTTATACGCAAACTGGTGCGTAAACGTAACCAGTTTAATGCGAAAAATGCTCCGGAACAGCAACATATACTTAACATACCTTAAATAACCTTTACATAACTTAGAAATAAGTTTTAAAGGCTTTGGTATGGCAAAACCAAGTTAATTCGCTTACAGGGACTAAACTTGACAAACTGCGAAAGTATGCCAATTTGAACTGTAACGAACATTCCGGAACATGACCATAAGTTAAACATACCATAAATATCCTTTACATAGCTTAGAAATAGGCTTTGAGGGGTTCGGTATGCTAAAATAAACTTTTGGGTCATTCAGGGACTAAAAGTGTCAAAAAGTGCACAAGTTTGCATTTCGACGCATAACTTACGTTCTGAATACATCCGGACATCCAAAAATTTATGTAAGCACTAAAATATTTTATTTTAGTGTTTGGCATAAGAAAAATCCATTCGTCACGTCATTTGGATCGTTTTTCGCGCTTGTGCGCATTCCGTCGTAATTAAGCGAACATCGCGTTCGTACGACCAAACGAACCAACATCCGACATATTTTTGAGCATGTTTCATGTCCACAATGTTTAGGAATCATTTTAGGGCCTTAAAGTTGGCTTTACGGGCCTTAGAAGTGTCGGAAATGGCCATAAACACGTGCAGGGACCAAAACTGTCATTGCTGAAACTTATGTCTGATTAGACATGGCCATGTGGCCCGCGTCAGTTTGGTGTGCATCTTCACGCGGCCCGCGTCAGGCTCCCAGAACAGATAAGACTGATTAGTCAGCAGATTTCAGCTGATTAAACCTCATCCACACACTCACACTTGCCCTTTCAGCTCATTAGGGGCCATTTTTAGTCACCACAACATTTCAACAAGTGTACGCACGAGATTCGATCACGTTATTCAAGAAACGATCTTAACGGTTCGGGAAATACTATAAATACCCCACCCCCATTTGCTTCAAACTCACTAGAATCTGATCTAATGTGCTCTAAGTTGAAACCTTTGTTTCATACCTGAGGTATTTTGATCTAGATTAGCATTCGGGGACCCTTCGTAAGTATTCTTTCATTCTTTTATTGCTTTTCGAGTCCGAAAGTCAAACTTTGTTTGACTTTCTGCGTTGACCAGTTTATGGTCAATGCGAAGTTCGTTTGAACTTCGCAACGTGATTGTAATCACGATGGTTATAGTCCCTTGTGACTATGCCTAATGATTACCACGTTGTCTAGGGTCGTAAGGGTAAGCGATCTAATAAATCACTTATACCTTCGAACCCGACCCATTTGGTCGATCATTAGGATCCGACCAAACACATTAGGTGACCATAGTATATAGGGAATAACCTCCGAGGTTATACCTTATGGTCGCTTCGTTTAAGTAGTTGTATGATAGGTAGTTTATATGCCTTAGGTAAATTACCAAAATACCCCTTTGATGTCAAAATTCGTTTTAAACATATGTAACATAACTTTTGACATCTAAACTGATTTGACAACCATATTAGACATGTTAAGGCATATTTTACTTGTCATAGGACTAGTTAGGCGTTCCGAACGCGTTTTACGCGAACGACGCGTTAAAGTAGCATAAGCTACCTAAACGGGTCGTAATGGGTCACAAACACTTAGGTTAAGTTTCGTTTTAGTATGTGGGCTTTGTTAAACCATATTACACGAGTCTCCATACTCGTTTGGTTTACGAACCCTCATTCTATCCGATCCTCCGATATAGGTCCGGTTTATTAACATAGTTACCTATATTAGGTGCCGTTTGATTCCGTGATCTCTAACATTGCTTGGTGGTTATCTTAGGACTTCTGAGCAATCTCAAGTGAGTACATAGACCCCTCTTTTACTGTTTTTTTTTAAACTGCTTTGGGGTGAAACACATGTGCCTACTTGTTACTTTCGTGCTTTCCTGCTTTCACATCGTATACTTGCTATGTTCATTAGTACATTTATAGTACATGATTTCATTGTGTTCATGCTATGTATGCCCATTGTGTGCGTACTTAGTACATTGTTTTACATTACATTTCATGCTATGTATGTCCATTGTGTGCATACTTAGTACATTGTTTTACATTACATTTCATGCTATGTATGCCCATTGTGTGCGTACTTAGTACAGTTGTTTTCATCACATGCTTACATTTTGTTATGACATTTGGGTTGTTTACAACGGAACAATACATTCATTAACATTAGCTACGCCGTTCGTTAGTAGGTAGTGGTACCATAGGAATTGACAACTCCCGTTCCTGAAATCCTGGGTTTGTTTAGATTGGAAGGAATGACCGAATTCGATATACATAACTTAGATAAACCTTTAATTTGTTTAAAGGTTTATCGCCACAGTCTCAAGGCTTGGATGTATGCATTTTCACAATACCGCATAAATGTTTGTATCAGTATAGCATGCATTTGTTACACAAAACATAACTTTGATTTAAACCATGTTTTACTTCAATACCTTGTTTTTGTGCATTTTACATATGGTTTAGTTGATATATTTCACTTACCATACATGGTATTTTTGGGTAAACATTACATGATCTACATTAACATAAACATTTTGACATTCACATTTAGTGTTTTACATTGGACATAGACATTTCAATATGGTTTACACCTTAACACATGACAATTCATTTATACATGAACAATTTACATTGATGGTTGGTTTGGGTAAATGATTCGAGTAACGAGGCGAGTGTAATATAATACAAGCATGGTGGATACGCCGCTGGTACTTCCTATAAATAAGTGTTCGTATGATATTTCATGTCGTAGCGTTACTTAAATCATTTCAATATTTGACATATTACATTTTACATAAACAACTTATTTTCACAAGACATTGATTTACAAAACAACTTATCTTATACAAACTCATTTTTACTTGGTTATTCATTTAACCTTATATTTATCTTATTTATACATATCATTGCTTTTTAATGATTTACAAAACAAAACAACTTACAAGGTTCATGACTGACTGTTATTAAACAATTTTTCCTAAACTTATAAGTCATGAATCCTATTTTCACAAAACCTATGTATCTCACAGGCATTTTTATGCTGACGTACCTATTTTCACATGTGTTTTCAGGAGCTTTTCCGTAGGATGATGATCGTGACACTAGGGCGGACCTGTGCCTTAGAGACATAAAATGATGATAGACTTAGTTTAATTATGTTCTGAACTCTTTATTTCCTGTTTAAGACAATGTAACTCTTATGTTTATAAATAAAATACAACTTTGAATGCCATGGTTATGAAACAATTAATTCTGTTACAACACTCCCCGACGTTTTCGCCGCGGTTGCATGTTACACGCGGTCGGGGTGTGACAATTGCCAAAGCACCCTACCGTTTGGCACCAGCAGAAATGCAGGAATTAAAGAAACAATTGGATGAATTGTTGGAGAAAGGATTCATACAACCAAGTTCATCGCCATGGGGAGCACCGATCTTATTCGTAAAAAAGAAGGACGGATCAATGCGTATGTGCATTGACTAACGTGAATTGAACAAGGTCACGATTAAGAATCGGTATCCATTACCGAGAATCGATGATCTGTTTGATCAATTGCAAGGAGCTCGGTTTTTCTCAAAAATCGATTTACGATCAGGATATCATCAATTAAAGGTACAGGAAGAGGACATTCCTAAGACCGCTTTTAGAACAAGGTATGGCCATTATGAATTTACTGTCATGCCATTTGGTTTAACCAATGCCCCAGCTGCGTTTATGGACATGATGAACCAAATATGTAGCCATATTTGGATAAATTCATAATTGTTTTTATAGATGATATTCTTATTTACTCTAAGAGTAAGGAGGAACATGCAAAGCATTTGCATGCACTTCTAAGCTTATTGAGAAAAGAAAAGTTGTATGCAAAGTTTTCGAAGTGCGAATTTTGGTTAGAACAGGTACAGTTTCTTGGACATTTAGTCAATCATGAATGAATTCATGTAGATCCCACCAAGATCGAGGCAATTACCAAATGGAAAACCCCTGAGTCACCAACCGAGGTTAGAAGTTTCTTAGGATTGGCTGGTTATTATAGAAGATTTATTCGAGATTTTTCTAGAAAAGCCATTCCCTTAACTAAGCTAACCTGTAAATCTGTTAAGTTTAACTAGGGACCAAAACAAGAAGAAGCCTTTAGAATTCTTAAGCAAAGATTGACCAATGCACCCATACTAGCGTTACCAGAAGGAACTAAAGACTTTGTAGTCTATTGTGACGCTTCTAAATTAGGTTATGGATGTGTATTGATGCAACGTCAAAAGGTTATAGCTTACGCCTCTAGACAACTTAAGAATCATGAAGAGAATTATTCAACCCATGATCTAGAACTTGGAGCTATAATGTTTGCCCTTAAAATTTGGAGACATTACCTTTACGGTAGTAAGTTTACCATTTTCACCGACCATAAGAGTTTAAGGTATGTCTTCGGGCAAAAGGAATTGAATATGAGACAAAGACGCTGGATGGAGATACTTAGTGATTATGATTGTAATATCCAGTACCATGTAGGAAAGGCAAATGTAGTAGCGGATGCTTTAAGTCGAAAATATCATGAAAAGCCAAAAAGAGTACGTTCACTTAAACTAAATCTACAAGTAGATTTAAATGAACAAATTAGAAAGGCACAAGTTATCAGTAATCAAGGATGATACTGAAAAGCTGAAAGGAATGATTAAAGAATTATAACAAGGAACAGATGGAATTTGGAGATTCCATAAGAAAAGAATGTGGATACCTAAATTAGGAAACCTACTCCACCGTATATTAGAAGAAGCTCATAAGTCTAAGTATACAATGCATCTTGGAAGTGATAAGATGTATCAGGACCTAAGAAAGAATTTTTGGTGGATAGGATTAAAAAAGGATATAGCAGCATACGTTGCAAAATGTTTAACCTGTTCACAAGTTAAAGCTGAACATCAAAAACCCTCAGGATTGTTACAACAGTTAGAAATGCCAGTTTGGAAATGGGAATTGATAACAATGGATTTTGTTACTAAATTACCCAAAACAAGAAAAGGTAATGATACAATCTGGGTAATTGTAGACATGCTAACCAAGTCAGCTCATTTCCTACCAATGAAAGAAACTTTCAGTATGGAACAATTAGCTAGATTATATGTAAATGAAATAGTTTCATTACATGGAATTCCTCTATCAATTGTTTCTGACAGAGATAGTCGTTTTACCTCTCATTTTTGGACAAGTTTCCAAAAGCCAATGGGAACCAAGTTGAATCTAAGCACCGCTTATCATCCTCAAACGGACGGACAAAGCGAAAGAACAATTCAGACATTGTAGGACATGCTTAGAGCTTGTGTAATTGATTTTGGAGGTAATTGGTGTAGGTCCACTAGCGGAGGATCTAGTCGCCTAATCCTTGTATACGAACAAACCCGGTTGTGTGGAAACCAACCGGATATGCAAACCGAGATCGAGACACAACAACAAACAACGATTCAACGTTTGAACTATCAACTATATTAATACTCGAAAGTTTGTTTACACTGATTACAAAAGATAAAGCACTCACAAACTTTCTCAGTTCTCTCGTGTGTGTGTGTGTTCTCTGTTCTGTGTCCTCGTGTTCTGTCTTCAGTCTACATACATATAGGCTGCAGGTCGACGAAAGACCTGCAGCGACGAAACACCTCGACGAAACACATGCAGCGACGAAAGACTTCAGCGAAAAACCTGAGACGACGAAAGACAGCAGGTCTTTCGTCACTATCACATCTTGACGAAAGATGTCTTTCATCAAGAGGTTTTTCGTCATCCATGAGTGGCTGAGTTTTTCGTCATATGACTGGACAGTTTTTCGTCAATCAGCAGGTGCAGGTTTTTCGTCAACAAGTATTGATGAGGTTCTTCGTCGCAGACAGCAGCAAACAGAACAGACATATCTGCAACATGCAGATCAGCAACAATTACCGAGACTTGATGGAGGAAATCAAGCCTTGGTCTTCAACTTGTAGCGATGTCGAACCAAACGGGCCGCGTCCATTTAATAGTATCAACAAACTCCCCCTTGGACGCTGCTCATGAGGGTTCGTTTTTCACATTGTCTTTTATGTCGGAGGATCTTTAAAGTCTTCACGCGTCGTAAGTAGAAAGTGTATCAACAAACTCCCCTTTCATTTAGGAAGCGTGTTAACAAACTCCCCCTTAAAATAAACTCTCGCTTGAGTTATGCTCGTGAATCTTTTGATCTTCAATTCTTTAGATCCTTGCGGTGTTGATGATAGGCCAGCGGCAACTCGATCATCTTTATCTTTTGAGTGCCTCCACGTCGTGTCTTCATTCCGAAGCTTGTCATCGAACACGTTCTCTTCCCCTTTAGCTGGATTGATTGTAGCATCTGCACATACAAGAAAGCTAAACGTTTAATGAGAACAACTGCTTGGAATATAGTTAACGTAAACAAACGACACACATGTGACCATTTTTCAATCAACTACCGTCCGACAGTTTGAAAGTTTAACAAATTGTTCAATTTTAGTCTTTAACTTTCAAAACTTGCAAATTTCGACCGTTTATGAAGATTCAGTTGTTTTGGTTTTCGTTCAGGTTTCAGGTAACGAAGACTCGAGTTCCAACATCGGGTAATCAAAAGAAATTAGAAATAAAATCTTTTTGGCTTTTATAAAGTTTATATTAAAACACACCTAAAATCTTTTTGGTATTTTTGCATTTTTGAAATGTAAAGGCGGAAAGCAGTAAATAAATATATACAAAGATGCAGAAACTAAAAGCATTAAATAAATATTTACAGACAATATTTTTGCGAGTTTCGAGGGTAAGAGAATTATATCAGTGTACGGTCACGCCAAAACGCTCTTGTTGTTCAGTTAGTTAACATTTAGATAAGCATCCTATAACGATTATGGGTATTGTTGTCCACTTAAGCACAACTTATCTGATGTAATCATGGCGAGGGGATACGATTAGTGTATGATTTATACTTACCTACCAGTGTTCATCCACACACGACACATTCCCGTATCAAGGTATGCACGAGGATTCATCTTACTGGTGAGTATACCATTTATCATCTGTTTTGACGTATATGAAAATGTGAGATACTCACTTATTTTGAATTGAAAACAAGCCCTATGTGATAGAATCACTTATTGATGAGGAACTTGATTTTCATATGCATGAGGACATAGGAGCAAGTCCGTGAACAGGTCAGTACAAACGTACAGCAAAGAGACGAACTTGACTCCCGGATAAATGTGATATATTATCACTTATTTTGTGGACATGTGATTGTTGATCACTTATTGAGGTCGTATGCAATATGTACACGTATGTATGGTATCATGGAAGATCTAGACTTCGTCTCCGTTGTTTTCGGTAAAAGAAACAACCATGATACCCAGATGATAAACATCATAAAGACCACATATATCAGGAGCTCGGCAATCTATAAAACAAAATTTCGGTACTAAGACCATATGCCAATGAGCGGTTCCCACCTTGTCTTCAGTCGATTTAAGGTTTATATCACCCTGCATACTTTAAAATGATTGTGATCCTACCGATACATCTTACATAGAGCTGCTTATCGTTTTTTATTTTAGGTTTAAAGAGGTTTGGACAGACCACTGATGTACTATCATTTTCTCTTTTGCTCGCCAGGAAACTCATTTTTGTTTTTCTATTGTTTTTGTGTTTTTGAAATTTTTCGATGTTTTTGAATTTTTCAAATTTGGATTTACTCCCCCTAAAATGTAAAACTATGATAAATTAAAAATACAAAGATATTTACAAAAACGATTTTCCGATGTTGGTTTTAGTCTTGCTTTACCTTAATGCCGTTTACCAATAATGAAAAGTCAAATCGTGATTTGTCAACTGCTTTGGTAAAAAGGTCGGCACGTTGATCATCGGTGTGGACCTTAACAACATCGATAAGCCTTTTATCAAAGCAATCACGTATGAAGTGATACTTAATTTCGATGTGTTTGGTCTTTGAGTGCTGCACATGATTTCTAGTGATCTGTAAGGCAGCAGAATTATTAACAAAAATAGGAGTAGTTAGGAATTCAAAACCGTAGTCGCTCATTTGTTATTGAATCCATAGGACTTGGGAGCAACAACTTGAGGCAGCAATGTATTCAGCTTCGCATGTTGATGTAGCGACACAAGTCTGCTTCTTGCACTGCCATGTGACTAGGCAATTTCCCAAAAACTGACATCCAGCCGTTGTGGATTTGCCGTCGATTTTGCATCCGCCAAAATCAGAATCACTAAAAGCGATCAAGTCAACGCTATCATCCCTAGAGTACCATAGATCGGTGTCCGGGCATCCCTTCAAATAGCAAAAAATCCTTTTAACAGCTGCAAAATGTGAGGCATTCGGATTAACTTCATATCTGGCAAGCAGGCACGTTGGATACATTATGTCTGGTCTTGATGCTGTGAGGTACATAAGGGATCCGATCATAGCGCGGTAGTATGAGGGGTTAACAACTTCACCCTTCAAGTCTGGATGAATTCCGTGATTTTGCTGAAGGGGGGGTACCAATGGGCGATGTGTCGGACATCTGAAATCGGTTCAGGATGTCACTCACATACTTAGTCTGATGGATGAATATCCCAGAATTTGTTTGTTGCACTTGTAAGCCCAAAAAGAAAGTCATCTCCCCCATAGCGCTCATTTCAAATTTCTCCTGCATAACACGCTCGAAATTCCTACACAAAACATCGTTAGTAGAACCAAAAATAATATCATCTACATATACCTGTACCAATAGAAGATCTCCATCCTGTTCTTTGATGAAAATAGTGCAATCGATAAGACCTCTCCGAATCCATTCTCCAACAGATAATTTGATAAGGTTGCGTACCAAGCTCTGGGTGCTTGATGTAGACCATAAAAAGCTTTGTTCAGTAACCAAACCCGATCAGGGTGAATATGATCTTAAAAACCTGGAGGCTGTTCGACGTACTCCTCTTCTTCAACCACACCATGTAAGAATGCACTTTTCACGTCCATCTGGTAGACCCTGAATCCTCGGAAGGACGCATAGGCTAGAAAGATTCGAATTGCTTCAAGACGTGCAACAGGTGCATAAACTTCATTGTAGTCGATCCCTTCAATCTGACGAAAACCTTGAACGACTAGTCTTGCCTTGTTTCTAATGACTACTCTACTGTCATCCTTTTTGCATTTGAAAACCCAACGGGTACCAATCTTCTTGTAATCTTCAGGTTTATCAATGAGTTTCCAGACACCTAGCTTCTGGAATTGCTGCAGTTCCTCCTGCATAACTTCAACCCAAGAATTATCTTTCAAAGCTTCTTTCCAAGATTTTGGTTCTTCCTGTGATACATAACACGCGAAGGACCAATCATTTTGTTGACCAGATTCTCGAATCACCGCATACAAGCCTGCATTGTTGTTGTTTCGCAACATGTTTCTCGTTTGTACGCCACTTTGTACATTACCGATGATGTTTTGTTGAGGATGGGTATTGTGAATCCTTGTTTCCGGATTATCTGGAACTTGAATATTTGTACCCAGATTGTTGAGATTAAGATCAACAACCAAATCAATACCCTGAACTGGCGAAGAGGATGATGCAGTAGCTTCAGCTGTTTTGGGGGCGTCCACTGGAGGTGTAGCCTCTGAAGTACCATGAACAACTTCTTGGTCTGCATCGAGAAATTCATCATCCTCTGTAGATTCGTTCAGTTCGTTAGCATCATGAAAATCCTCATTGTCGAGAGTATTATTGTTCACTGAAGATGGTTCTGGATTGTTGACAATAATTGGACGAACCAACGGTGAATCTGTTGCATTGTCACTCTTGAAAAACACCTGTGCCGCAGCATCTACTGCAACATCTTCAATATTAATCGAATTGAAAAAGTCATCGTACTCAAACATCCAAGGTTGACCAGGACATTTGACTGGCAATGTGTGCCTTTGTACTCTAACTTCAGACCATTCCTCGACCCTTTTTGTCTCTAGGTTCTAGACTCTTAAGTTCAGGGTGGCATACCCAAGAAAGTATCCTTCAATGGCTTTTGCCCCAAACTTTCCATTAGGATCGATCATTGTGCAAGGAGCTCCAAACGGTTCAAGATATTGTAAATCTGGTTTCCATTTGTGAAGAAGCTCAAAACAGGTCTTGTTGTGTCTTTTTACTGTAAGGACTCGATTCATTGTATAACATGCAGAGGCCACAGCTTCACTCCAGCATGGAATGGGTAACTGGGACTCTACCAACATAGCCCTAGCAGTTTCGATAAATGTACGGTTCTTACGCTCAGCGACGCCATTCTGTTGAGGAGTGTAACTTGCACTGAATTCGTGAAGAATACCTTTGGATCTACAGAACTCCTCAATTGCATGATTTTTAAACTCAGTTCCATTGTCGCTACGTATCCGTCTAACTTTAAAGGTATACAAACTCTCAATCGTTGTGATCAAGTTTTGATAATTTCGAAAGTTTCACTCTTGTGTGCCATAAACGCCACCCAAGAAAATCTTGAATAATCATCAGTCACCACGAGGCAGTACTGATCATTCCTGATGCTTTTATGCTTGACAGGACCGAACAAATCCATGTGCAAACGTTCAAGAGGAACTGCCACAGTGTTGATCTTCTTTGTAGGGTGCGACTTCTTTCTTTTCTTTCCTTTCTGGCATGAAACACAGACGTCTTGAAGATGGAAATTTTTAAGAGGAACACCAGTCACTAATTCATTTGACACCAAATGATTCACTTTTCTTAAATGAATGTGTCCCATCCGTCTGTGCCAAGAGATTGAGTCCTTTTCTGTGGCTTTGGAAACGAAACAAGTTGCTTGTGCGGACGTTGTAATTGCTTGGCTCATATCAAGGACATACAAATCATTAATCCTTGGAGTAGATAAGAGAATCCAGTCTTTTGGAATCTTGAAACCGGGT
The DNA here is from genome assembly GCA_030545235.1 of Helianthus tuberosus. Classification (NCBI taxonomy): domain Eukaryota; kingdom Viridiplantae; phylum Streptophyta; class Magnoliopsida; order Asterales; family Asteraceae; genus Helianthus; species Helianthus tuberosus. The sequence continues at coordinate 107,293,774 of CM060433.1, read as the reverse complement.
TTCAGCACATAGCATCCATTTGTATCAAAGTACACTGAAAACTTCTTATCAGAAATTTGTGAAACGCTGAGAAGATTGTGATCAAGTTGTTGCACAAAGTTGATCTTATCAAAGCTTACAACCCCGTTGGATACCATTCCTTCACCAGTAATATATCCGCCTTTATCTCCAGGAAACGCAACATAACTTCCTCTAATAGATTTAACGTGGTAGAGAAGCTTCATGTCGCCTGTCATGTGCTTGGATGCCCCACTATCAACAATCCAATGACTGCTGAAAGTTCCTCCTGGAACATCCTGCACATGAACTCACATGATTAGTTGGAGATGGGGACCTAAGCCTTTGTGGTCTTGGGTCTTCCATTTTCATCGACAAAAGTTATTTCAATTTCTCGATGGTTAGGAAATTGTGATGCTCCCCCTGAATTAGTAACCTTTTTTGGTTTCCAAGTCTGTTGTGTTTTACTAGTTTGAATTTTCGAAATCTTAACTTCGTGATTATTAGAAGTTTTAGAAATTTCTGGTTTAACGGACACAGGTTGTTTGTGAACCACGTCGGTTTTAATGGCTTTTTCAATTACCTTGACTTGTTGGCGTTTCTGTTTCTTTTCCCTTTCTTTTACAAGACGGGGATCATGTTTTGAAGAAACAGATCGCTTTCGGTAATTTTGTTCATGGGGAACATCAACTTTAGCCTTTAATTTATGAAGATACTAACAATTTCGAATGATATGTCCAATTTCACCACACTCAAAACATGATCTTCGTTCAACAAACCCCAAAGTATCATGTGACTGTCTTGTTGATGAACTTTGTGATCCCAAGGTACTTGGTTTTGAAATGTTTTGTTCATTTCTTTTCAACATTTTTACTTGATTAACATGATCTAAGTTAGATTTATTGGCAAATGTTTCAAGTTTATCTGTCCCCTTCGACTTCACAAAGTTGACCTTCTTGTTCTTCTTTTGGTTCGGTTCCTTTCGACCTTGAGTCGTTGATTTACCTTTTGGTTTGGTATGATTTTGCTGCTTTTTCACTGTTGGCAATCGTTGATTTCCATATTTTTTTTCGAACTTCAGCTTTTGGAATCGAAGGGCACTGTGTTACCACAACGTGTGAACCCGATTTTCCCAAAAACCTACTTGTCGAATCTTCAAAAACTTTACTGATTAAAGATTGATTTACATTCTTAATTGGAAAATCATTGTCAGAATAGACTTTATCATCACCAACAAGAGTGTACAGCAAATTCACACTCTCAGATTCTTGTGAGGAAGTGGACTCGACCAGAACAGTCTTAGTAGGTTTTGCGGGAGGATCATATAGAATATGATTCTCAAGAGGTATGTCCTCTTCTTTGATTACCGCATCAGACTGTGCTGAGTCAGTATCATCGGATTCATCATCTGAAGAATCAGTATCCTCAACAATGACTGGAGGATCTTGATTCTGTTCAGCAGTTGACACACTTGTAACTGCTGAAACATCTGAATCTGATGATACTTCATTTTTGTATCCAAGTCCGGTTGCAAATTCCTCAATGTCTAAAGGAACAGATTGCTCAAAATAAGTTCTATTCTCCTCATCAGGCATTGCGTCATAATTTTGTCTAACAGGTGGTGGACATTTCTTATATCCAATGCACGTGACATCCTTTTTCTCTTTTGGTATGTCAATGATGTGATCCAGCACATACCTAGAGTTTGAATAACTATCTAGCTTAAGCCGGATTGCCTTACTTTCACACTTTAAACAGGTTAACTCTTTTTGCATGACCTCGAGACGATTGATATAACAGTTTATGTCAGTTTGTTTTCTTGAAACCATTTTTGTTAGCTCGGTTTTATCTTCTCTTAAATTCTCAATCACCGTTTTAAACTCTTTTTCATGGTTTTCATAAAACATGCTAGCCTCTTTGCATTTCGAAAGATCCACTATCAACTTTTGATTGTGGATATATGTCACGTCATACTTGTTTTGCAAATCACCATATTTGCTTTGCAAGTCCGACAATTTATCACCAAAACTAACACATTTATCACAATTATAAGAAGTTGGATCATCGACACATACCTGGTTTGATGAACCGCCCACATTAGCCATAAAGGCTGAATGATTAGAAGAAGAAGAAGAATAAGCAGCTTCATCTACCAAGATTGATCTTCTATGATTCCCTGCTGCAGCTTCTCCCAACAATTCATCAATATCTGCATCGACTGTCACACTTGACGTTTCATCCAAATGATCATCGCCTGAAGTTGAGGATTCTTCATCTAAGCTTCTACTGTAACCAGAACTGTATTCATCTTTAGATGATTCTCCACCACTGGTGGAAGATTCTCCACCGTTGGTGTGTTTCAGATACTTGACAACTTCAGCAAAACAAGCTGTTCCATCCTGAACATCACTTCCCAACTGAATCCACCAGTCACAACCTTCATCAACTTGTACCACAAGAGCCTGGTTGGCATTTGATGCTCCTGCTTGATTTTGATTGTTCACAGGCATCAACGTATGCTCGGTATTCCTGTTTTGATTCTGATTCTGCTGGTTGCCTTGATTCCTAAACGGATTCTGGTTCCCATGTTGAGCTGGTTTGGTACATTCTCTCTTGAAGTGACCTCGTTTACCATAATTGAAGCACTTGACTGATTGTTTATTGAACCCACACTTGGTGTCTTTCTTGCTTTCCAAGCTAGTTCTACCAGTCCTTTCCATGAAGTCCTTAGCTCACCTAACAGCACTAGCGAAAGCCCATTTGATGTCCATCATATCCATTTCCTCCTTATCAATCTGCTGATAATCTTCTTGTGTCAGATTGATGTTTCCAATCTGACCTGCTATTAACCCACAATACGCGCTCACCAATGTGTTTAATAGCTCCATATGATCCTTAGCTACTTCAACACTTACTTTCAAGAAATTTGAAGTGTCGAGCCGAACTGTATTTGGATTAGATGGATGACCGGCAGATGAAGTGCTTCCATAACAAGCTTATTGTGGAACTGGTAATGGATTTCCGTACATATCTCTTGCTCCGGTAGAGTGATAGCTTTTCTTTGAGAGTTCTGGTTCTGGATTTCCGTACATGTCAGTGCTTGAGACAAAAGCCGATTGAGTTGAGGGAACTGGCAGTGGATTTCCGTACATATCTCTTGATACAAAGGCTGTTTAAAGCTGAGCGTGTGGAGCAGGTCTTGCAGCACTGCTAGAACTTCCACAGTTTCCATAATACATATCAGGATTCTATTGCACTGGAATCCTTTTGGCCTTCCTGATTTCTTCTTAATCTTTGTTCTCCAAGAGCTGAACGAAATCATTGATGTTTGTCGTAGCCAAAGTGCCATTGTATTTCAAGATTTCCAAGAAACCATTCCATTGAGCTGGTAATGCGTTGGCAAACTTGATGACTACTTCTTCTGGAGTCACTACTACTCCATAACTATTCAATTCAGTCAACAAGTGATAAAATCGACTTGTCAAATCTCCCAAAGATTCCCTTTCCATACATGTGAAGCCATCAAACTCCTTCTTGAGTAGATCATGTCGCAATTTGCGTGACGCTTCATTTCCTAGACCTCTCGTCTTCAATGCATCCCATAACCGCTTTGACGTCTTGAAGCTGATAAAATGATGATATATATCCTTGCTCAATGCTTGAGTTAGAATAGAATATGCTTTCTTTTCTAAATCATATGCCTTTTTCTCGTCTGCCGTAAGATCTGCAAATGTCGCGGCAGTTGAAGCGGCAACATCAAGAGCTTGATCGAAATATGTAGTAAAACATAACCACAATTCCGTGTTTTGCCCAAGGACATACGTATGGAATCTTTCTTCCCATCCAGGATATTCATTCATGTGCATTAGCTTCGGTGGACGGTTAATGCTTCCGGTTTCACTTTCGCTTAAAAGTATACTTTGAGTTTGATTTGAAACGAACGCCCATTGACTTGTCGAAATTTGATTCGCTTGTGATGGAATAGACGAAGATGCGGGTGCGGGAGATTCGGCCCATGATGGCGACAAACCCGTGCTTCTATACTTGCTCTCCATATTGGATGGAATACCCCACCAATCTGAACTCATTTTGAATATATAATAATGAATACCTGCTTAAATCACTTAAAACAATCCGTTAAGACAATTTTTGAAAGCCTCTGTTAAAAATTGATAAGAGTGACCCACGAAAGACTTGGTTCTTGACGAAAGACCTTAACTGACGAAATACTAGTTTTTTTTTTTTCGTAAAAGACAAAGTGGCGAAAAATAGGGTTTTTCGTCTAGACCAGTTGTGACGAAAAATAGGTTCTTCGTCAAAGTCAAATCCAAAGGAGAATAGGTTTTTTGTTGACCTTTAATCACAAACAGAAAAGATATTTTTCAAGCAAAATCCAATCTTATCATTACCCTCTGACACAGCATATTTGAAGGCAACTTTGTCAAACAAACACACCTTACCTTATCACATCAGTTTACCAACCACCCATCATGGTTTGTGTCAAGATTTTCAAACAATCAATATTTTAATTTTAATGTAATCTTCAATAATTCAAATCACAGTACAAACCCAGAAACTGAACACCGCAAGGATCTAAAGAATTGAAGATCAAAAGATTCACGAGCATAACATAAGGGAGAGTTTATTTTAAGGGGGAGTTTGTTAACACACTTCCTAAATGAAAGGGGAGTTTGTTGATACACTTTCTACTTACGACGCGTGAAGACTTTGAAGATCCTCCGACATAAAAGACAATGTGAAGAACGAACCCTCACGAGCAGCGTCCAAGGGGGAGTTTGTTGATACATATTAAATGGACACGGCCTGTTTGGTTCGACATCGCTACAAGTTGAAGACCAAGGCTTGATTTTCCGGTGAAACTTATGAGTTTTCCGGTGCCGGACAAACTTTTCGAACACAAATTTTTGCACAAAAGTTTACTCAAAACCAAATCTTAACATGGATACATGAAATCTAACAAGGTTTTGTAAAAACTAACAGCAAAAATATCATGTTTTTCAAGGTTTTGAAACTGTTTTTCCCAGAAAATATAAACTTCAAATACAAGAAAACACTCGGTTTTAACAAGGAAGAGAGCCTTGGCTCTGACACCACTTCTAGGTCCACTAGCGGAGGATCTAGTCGCCTAATCCTTGTTTATGAACAAACCCGGTTGTGCGGAAACCATCCGGATATGCAAACCGGGATCGAGACACAACAACAAACAACGATTCAACGTTTGAACTATCAACTGTATTAATACTCGAAAGTTTGTTTACACTGATTACAAAAGATAAAGCACTCTCAAACTTTCTCAGTTCTCTTGTGTATGTGTGTGTTCTCTGTTCTTTGTCCTCGTGTTCTGTCTTCAGTCTGCATATATATAGGCTGCAGGTCGACGAAAGACCTGCAGCGACGAAACACCTCGACGAAACACATGCAACGACGAAAGACTTCAGCGAAAAACCTGAGACGACGAAAGACAGCAGGTCTTTCGTCACTATCACATCTTGACGAAAGATGTCTTTCATCAAGAGGTTTTTCGTCATCCATGAGTGGCTGAGTTTTTCGTCATATGACTGGACAATTTTTTGTCAATCAGTAGGTGCAGGTTTTTCGTCAACAAGTATTGATGAGGTTCTTCGTCGCAGACAGCAGCAAACAGAACAGACATATCTGCAACATGCAGATCAGCAACAATTACCGAGACTTGATGGAGGAAATCAAGCCTTGGTCTTCAACTTGTAGCGATGTCGAACCAAACGGGCCGCGTCCATTTAATATGTATCAACAACTGGGACGATCACTTACCATTGATAGAATTTTCTTATAATAACAGTTATCACACAAGTATCAATGCTGCACCATTCGAAGCACTTTATGGACGAAAGTGCCGAACGCCAGTCTGTTGGGCAGAAATTGGAGAAAATCAACTATCTGGACCTGAGATAGTGCAACAAACAACTGACAAGATCATTCAAGTCAAGGAACGATTGAAAGCAGCATGTGATCGACAAAAGGGTTATGCAGATAATAGACGAAAGCCATTGGAATTTCAGGTAGGTGACAAAGTGTTATTAAAAGTCTCTCCTTGGAAAGGAGTAGTAAGATTCATAAAAAAGGGGAAAGCTAAGTCCCAGGTATGTTGGACCTTTTGAAATTATTTGAAGAATAGGACCTGTAGCCTATCAGCTACAACTGCCAGAGGAAATGGCAGGAATACATGACGTATTTCATGTATGCAATCTCAAGAAATGCTTAGCTGATGAATCACTGATGGTACCTCTTAAGGATATAGAGGTAAACGAACAACTAATATTTGTAGAAAGGCCTCTATAGATTGAAGACAGGAAAATTAAGAACCTCAAGCACAAGAGATTAGTTCTAGTCAAAGTGAAATGGGACTAAAAAAGAGGACCAGAGTACACATGGGAGCTTGAATCAGAAATGAAAAAGAAATACCCACACTTGTTCTAGTAGATCTTGAGGACGAGCTCTAAAACAAGGTGGGGAGGATATAACAAACCCTCAAAATATTTTTGCCACCCTAATATATTTTAAAATGTCCATATATGTCCTAAAATACACCCCGTTTACAAAAACAGGGCCCGAATACCTTTATTTTCATTAAAATTAATTAAAAACAAGAATTAATGGTCTCTCCCGGGGCGCGTAGCCCTTGGCTACCTCCTACGCGGGCCGCGATAGATAGGCCATCAGGAGAAACCCGGAGCTGCCACGTGGCAGCAACGTGTTGGACCTAGTGTGATGACCCGGGCAAGCTAGGCCATACTAACCCTACTACGCGGGACGCGAAGTCCTTAGAGGACTTCTACGCGGGCCGCGAGGAACCTGATTTCAGCTCCTATAAATTGGGAGCTCAGGCCTTCAATCGAACTCGCTCAATTTCTTTTTCTCTCTCGAAATTTCACATAATAGGCATAATCTCCGGGTATAATACCCCCCTAATTAACGAAGTTCTGCCCCGTTGTAAGTATCATAACCCCGGTTACGTATTAGATACGCTGCCCGATTGATCCAGGATTTCGTAATGGCTGTCGTGGTCCTGCCTGACGTAGTCGTTGGAATGCCGTCTCAGGGAGGGTATTACTAATGTAAATATTGGGTTATTATACTAACTCGTATGCATTTGTGTGTATTTAATAGATAATCACCAGGAAACCCTAAAGGAAAACCTAAGACAGCAATGTGAGTAATCTCCTTTTTGCAAATTGTTTTTACAAAACCTCACACAATTAATAATATATTAAACAGTGATTGAGTATTTGTATTCTACAATTATCGTCGGTATGTTGGGGTTTTGTATACAAAATTTGTTACTACCTTGCGAGGAGTAACATGACCACAAGTCGGGTTGACAGTACCGTCGGTGTTAATTAAGTAGATGGAAACAAATGTAATTGCACGACCGCCCTCAATACTGTACAGTGGTTTTTACTTAACTTGATTAAACTGGGATTCACTCACCAGTATTTCCCACTGACAAATGTTTTTAAACGCGTTTCAGGTAACAAAATGTGAAAGCCATATAGAAGCCAGCTGGACAGCACTGAAGGCTTGGAAAAGTGGCAATAAAGTTACCTAAAATAAAGAGATGTTTTATTTAAATAAAATAGGGTTTATCCCTATAAAAATGTGTGTATTTGAAACTTGGGATTTTCCCATGTGTTTAATACATTAAAAGCGTGGTATTTTACTCTGATAAAATATTTCCTAACTAAGATCCTGATGTAATTTCCGCTGCCAAAATGATAAACTCCTGGATACTACCAAAACTGGCCATGGCCGCCCATTCCCGGGCTGTTAGGGGACGGGGGTTGCGACAAGGGTGGTTACGCCATCCTTGGTTGTAGGTTCCTTTCGGAGGACCTGACGGCCTAGGTCTATTATCAATGTAGTTTACCATTTCCGTTTGATTATCCATTTCTTTCATACAACTCCAATTTTCATGTGGCCCACCACACCCTTCACAAGCCATAACCGAGGCCGTTTTTGCCATTTCTAACTTTTTGATTTTTAAAGAAAGGGCCTCGATTTGGGCTTGTAAAGAGGTGCTTTCGTCAACCTGTTAGGTCCAGAGTTTTACGCTTATCTTTATTACGTTTATTTATGTTTATTTGGTTTAGATTAACACTTGGGCTTGGGCTAGGCCATGTGGGCCAATAGGGTAGAGGCTCCTATATACAGTCATGTCTAGATTATTAGTAGTAGAGCTCTGCCATAGGGTAACAATGTAATCCCCAAAGGAGAACCTTGTACCCGACAATCCTAGAGATTGTGTGCAAGGTTCTCGAAGATCGTACCAGACAGTCCTTGAGACTGTGTGCGATCTAAGCAGCGACACTACGTTATGTAATGAAATATTTCTTTTTGTTCTTGCCGGTTTGATCTTATATTCCGCGTTCGATCGAACCGTTGAGTGATATCACGGGTTTTTCGGGACTAACACAACCTTATAGGCGCCCGGGGCAATGGATTTAGTGCCTCGGGAATGTGCCACTGAAAATTGTTTTGAGCAATTTCCTCAATTTGATTATAAATTTCATTCGGGCGGCGATTACCTAAAAGTCCCCCCGGAGCTAGAGTCAAGTGTTTGTCTTGTGTGTGGCAACAACCCATTATAGAAAGTGGATACTTGTTGTGATACCGCAAGACCATGATGAGGACACTTCCTTAGTAGCTCCTAGAACCTTTCCCAAGTTTCATATAAGGATTCCCCATCCTCTTGTGAGTATGTATTAATTTCAGTCATTAATTTAGCCGTTTTAGAAGGAGGGAAATACTTATATAGAAACTTTTGGGCTAGTTCATCCCAGGTGTTTACCGAACCAACTGGGAGGGTGTTAAGCAAAGCCTTAGCTCGGTCTTTTAGTGAAAATGGAAACATTCGAAGGCGGATGGCGTCGTTTGATGCTCCGTTGATCCGAAAAGTATCACATATTTCCAAGAAGTTAGTAATATGTAAATGGGGATCTTCGTCTGCAAGCCCGTGGAAGGTTGTGGAGTTTTGGAGCATTTGTATCAAATGCGGCCGAAGTTCGAAGTTGTTGGCATCGACATTTGGTGCATTGATAGCGGCGCCAAGATTACCTACAGTGGGTCGTAGGTAATCCATGAGGGTACGTTGATCCGCCATTGGAAGTGGGTCCCCCAAAACTTTCTCTTGGTTTTTAGCTTTAAGTCTTTTTCTCAGAAAGCGTTCGGGTTCGTCTAGATGTTCTTTTATGTCTCTACTGGAACTGGAGTTCATACACTGTGTAGAAAGTTCAGGTGCGGTGCATGGGTTCCAAGTCCTGCAATAAAAACAAAAAGAATGTTGGTCAGAAGTTTCACCACGGCCCCGTGCAGAGATGAACACGGCCCGTGGTCGGAGTTACAATGATTGTTTTCCGGATCCCTGTTACTGGAGAGCTCAACACGGCCCCGTGTTCCACCGGCACGGCCCGTGCTCAACTCTCTGTAACTCGGAAAATAAAAACTGCCAGTAACACTGCTAGGCATCGCCCTTGTCCGACCAGGCACCGCCACGTGCTGAGCTCTGTAGAAGATGAAAATTTAAGAAAAATCCTAAAAAAACAGAAAAAAATTAGAAAAAAGATTAGGCCGTTGATTCCTAACTTTCTTAAAATTCTTGTGTCCCCGGCAACGGCGCCAAAAACTTGATGCGTGTGTAGCGTTATATAAGTTTATGTATATTTTTAGCCCTTTTTTAACACTTTAGTCAGGTTCTAAATTTATAAAACACGATATTCTACTAACACTAAACACACATATGGGCAAGTGCACCCATCGTGAGCGTAGTATAGCGTTGGTAAGATACCGAGGTCGTCCAAGGACACAAGAGCTTTTAAAACCGGTTTATCCTCAACGTCTAATCAAATCAAAATCTTGGAAAAAAGGTTTAAACATGAAAATAAAAACTAAAAATGCTGAAAATAAAAATAAAATAAAAACAGATAGACAAGATGAATCACTTGGATCCGACTCGCCTTTAGTGTAACCTTTGATGTTTTCCGCACTTTTGAACTTTTTAAGAGATTATCTTAGTTATAGTAGTAGGCCCCTCTTTTGAAGGTGATGTTACCCTCAACCTAGTAGTTTGAGTCGACAAGGATACAATCCTAAAGGGTTGGAATATTGAAAGATAATTAATTAAGTTATTAATGCGTAATGTGGTAGGCCCCTCTTTTGAAGGTGACGTTACCCTCGGCTAAGTGGTTTGAGTCAGAGGGATACAATCCCAAGTAGCCGGGTTAATGTATTAATAGTAGTTTACATATGAGGGGATCAAGCCATTCGCACCCCCGCCATCCAATACCAGTGGGTATTGAAGGAGGTCCTAGTAAGCTTGACCCAGGTCCTTGCAGGATCTATACACTGAACAAGGCACGAACCTTACCAAACCATTCCCTTAACCCCCGACCAGGTAGCCAACATATCTCTATATAGACCGTAGAGATATGAATGGTGTAAATCTTTTATTTTATATAGACAGTAAAATAACGCCAAGACACCACGGACAAATGATAAGGAAGTTTCACCTTCAACATAAGAAACTAGTTATTAAAGTCATTAATACAAAACCAAATAAAAAGTGCGAAAAGATTAAAAAACAAAAGTATTACACTAATTGCTTGTCTTCACCAAGTGATGTAAGAGACTTAGGCAAACATGGCCTTTGATTGTCAAGAACTCTTACTATCAATCTTGGATCCCGAGACTACTACACACACTCTATGATGGATGATGGATGATGGTGGTGGATGTGGGTGTTGTGATGGTGGTGGAGTGTGGGTGAAGTGGGAGAGAGGTGGTTTGCCAAGGGATGCCTTTGAAGTGAACCAAGCACCCCTATTTATAGCCTGCACAGAAGCCCGGACACGGCCACGTGTCCGGTGGGCACGGCCCCGTGTCCATCCTCTCTCTCTCTCTTTTTTCATTAATTGCAGTTTGTCTGTATTAGCTCCACACGCCCCCGTGTCCGCTGGGCACGACCCCGTGTGCAGAAACGTATCTGTACTATCAAGATTGCTTGGATTCTGCGAATCTTAGCGTTGACCACGACCGTGTTGAGCTGGGCACGCCCCCGTGTTGGGAAATATAAGCTTCTCCAACTTTGTCTTTTCTGCAGACAATTGAGCACGCCCCTTGTCCGCTTGGCACGGGGCGTGTTCAGCCTTCTGATCTCTTGTTTTTGCTTGGGAAGATGCTGTCGAGGGGTCGGGCATGCCACATTTATTCCTTTTCTTGTAATTATGTTAGATTTTGCTGCATATTTGCTTCTTTTGTTCATTTACGCTCATTTAATCCTGAAAATACAAAAGGAAGACAAAAGCACACTTTTTCCAACATTAGTACTGAAAAGGGTTAGTTTTATGCCTCATTTGATGTAATTTATATGTTGCATTTTACACACATCAATGACTTCATTCCAGCAAGAATGGTTCGAATCTAACAGATTTCTTCATGATTTTACACTGTTTTCATCTAAATCTAAACATTCAACAAGTGTTTCAAACTTTTCTTCAAACATTCTTCATTTTTCACTCAAAACTGTTAGAATCTGGACTCGTTCAGGTTCACTACTCGATCTCTAGTGGAGACCTGGTCTGAGAATAGATTTCTATCGAAGAGACGACCGATTCACGGGTTGAAAATGAATCTCTGTCAAGAACAGCTGAGTCTGGTCGAATGGGGTGATTCCTGTCCGATCGGATGAGTTGGACTAGATGCGATTTCCGTTGTTTGGCACGTCCTCGTACCGTCACAGTTCAACCGCAAACCTTTAACTTAACTGATTTTACCAAGTTTTCAACCCAAAACAGGTGCTCGATCTGTCACGGCCCCCCACCCGGTTTGACCCATTTCCGGAGCCGCGGGACAGAAATCCCGTGGTATTTAATTAACAGCGGAAGTTTCTTCAGGATCTTTTTAAAACCGTAATATTTCCCGATTATTTTATTTCACAACTCGGGATAAAACCCGGTAATTTACAATCTTAAGATTTCACGAAGAAATCTTTTATTTTACAAAACATATTTCTTTATTTTATACTGAGCCACTTCCTTAAGCTTGTAGTGCTTCGCGACACTTTTCCTGGATCACAACAGATCACCTGAAATATGTTTGAAAAAGGTTTTGTCAGCGGGAAATACTGAGTGAATCATTCATTTTACTAAAACGACCTGTTTGTTATAATTTACAGTATTAAGAGCGATTACAATGTTTCTATCTTTTGAATTAACTGACCCAGTTGTCACTTGACCGGACTTGTGACTGTGGACATATCACTTGCTGGGTCCTTTCACCCACAAGTGATAAATAATTAGTAGCTATGTGCACATCCCCCCACATACTGGCAGTAATTTCAGATAACAAGACTTAATCCCTGTAATTATAACTTTTGAAATAAATAGGGTTTTGTAAAGTAATTTGATAAAAAGAGAATGACTCACATTGCAGGTTTAATTGAGCAGAGCCTAGCCTACTGATTAGCCTTTTAACCTAAATTTAATAACAGGCACACAATTTGGTTAGTAACTTAATACAGCATTTACGATAACTCACGAGATTAAAACCTTCACAACGAATGACAAAGTGCGATACTTAAACATCCATTGAATTAACAACGAATGACAAAGCATAAACCCTAATGTGGGCAGCACTTAAACATCCATTGGATAGTTTAATCGATCGGACATTGAATCGTATCAGCGATCGAGTTATTACCCTGTATTGCGGCGGCGATTAGTGATCCGTGTGTGTTTTTGATAGTAAACAGAATGTAATTCGGTGCATGTAGCGAAATTTTACGTCGTTTTAGTATCAGAAATCAAGTCCCAATGTCTGCTATTTATACATGAAATTTGCCAGGCTTACGGACCGTAAGACTTAACCCTTACGGTCCGTAAGGGACACAAATTCATTATAGGTCAGCCACGTCTGGGACTAGCCTAGCTGATTTGACAGATTCGAAATTTGAAATTTTGACAGCGAGATTTTAAGATAATCGTAACTAGGGTTTTACCCCCCCTGAGTTTTAGGGGCCCTGATCCTGATTCTGATTGTTCTGAAAATTTTAGGGTTTGTGCAGAATCACTTGAGTGTTTCTATTAGGGTTTCCTATTGGTCAAATTAATTTAATAAATAGGACTTTTGATGAGAGTTGTTACACGATCGAATAGACATCCGATCGAGCGGCTATTCGTCCAGGTGATTGGTGAATTTTGACACTTAAACAATTTTACAAAACTTCAGGGAATATCAGTCTCAAACGAATCACCATCCGAGCGAACGACCATCCGTCCGGATGACCGTCCGACCGGACGAACTGATATGTAGAAACACTTCAAACTTTTCAAAATGCTACAACGAAAAATTCAAAGTTCAAACCTTTCATAAACACATCTCCACTCACTTGAATGACCCTCCGACCGAATGGTCATCCGTCCGGACGGTCATCCGATCGGATCACTGTTCATCTCCCCGGCGCATTGTTTAACACATTGTTCAACGCTTACACTATCGTACTGTGATCAGGCTAATCTCTCCAGCGCTCCCTTCAATCCAAGCTTGTGTTTATTTACTAAACACGAACTGTGAGTATACTTGATCCCTTTTTGCTTAACACACTTTTGGGTGTGACATACGCTATCTATATCAAAACATATCGAACACGCAACGCAAACACTTTTTATACGCTAATCGCTCTCGCATGTTATACGTGTTATTCGATGAATGCTAGTATGTTATGTTTACACAGTGATTGTTGCATGACACCTTAGCAACGATAGTACTATAGTTTGGACTCAGCACCTGTCGTGGATAGGGGTTGTTAAGGGTTTTTCTTCACATGTCACAGTGGTGATATGTGTTGCGCATTCTCCAACTCGTAGTCATGTCTGTGCATATGTCATTGTCGATAGCTTACTTGCTTCACATTTCTACGTGTTACATGCTGGTTATGCGTAAATCGCTTTCGCTATACTATATGCTATTAAACTTGTATGCTCACCCTTACACTCTGTGTATTGACTTTATTTTAACGTATGTGACAGGTGTCTAGGATGCTATGCTTTGCTAGCTGCGATGAATCAAGTTTAGGTGGTCTAGAAACCCACGAATAATTTATAAATTGTCGGAACAATATTTGTCTTTGAGAACACTATGTCTGTAATAACTGTTTTACTTGATATGTTATGGTATGGGACATGACGCTAAATATTTGGTAATTATAGTTGTTATGGATTCTCCTTGACAAACTGTTTCGCTCAGTCTCGCGCCCCGATGTTTCCGCCATCGGTTGGGGTGTGACAGATTGGTATCAGAGCCATAACTATAGGTAATTAGGCAAGACTCGACCTAGTCCGGGTCGATGTCTTAGGATTGACCTAGTCTATAGTCTAAGTACCAACAGACAACCTTGTACGAACCCGGTAGGGGTTCTGCGCGAGGTTATTCTCTATGCTCTCGTTTGTACTCGCTAAACTCACCACGTTGCACGAGCATCGCATACCACAGCTTCGTGCAAACACTCAGCCTTTTCTAAGGCTAACGACACACACGATTTTCGAAAACACTAGCGTGACACAGACGAGTGATTTAGTCGAGATTAGGTGTGAAAACCGTAAACTCTCGATAGAAGCACTCACTCGACAAACATTTTTATTAATGAAACACGAGAATTTGCGATGAGTCAGGAGTGAAATCCATATCTCGACGAAATTCTCCCTATTTATCTCGTGAAATTTATCACACAACCAGGAATGAAGTCGTTAAGTTAGGGGTGAAACCCGCATCTTATTGACTTATTCCGCTCTATATTTGGTTTTACAAAACTCTCACCAAAGTCTCGATGGATTCCAATAACTTGAGTTACGTAATGGCCGAAAGGATACGTGCCATTTGCCCGGATTGAGGCGAGAGCACAGTCTATTAAGCCAACGCGTGTACTCGAAGTCCTTGAGAATAGTCGAATCACTTTGGGTAGTCAAATCTAGCACACCCGAGACATTCTATTTTCAAGCTGCAATCGTCGATTTTATGCTTTATTGTTTTTATGTGTTTCGATTCTGAGCTTGCACCCACTGACTCTGTGAATTATCTTTTTTTTATGTGTTTTATGTGGTTTTAATGTTTATGTGTTTATTTTTGGGGACTTATTCGCTTTTCGCTCATCGCTTCATTAAACACGCGCAACTCGCACAGCTATTTATACCTCAAAATGCTAACAAATTGCAGACTTTCACATGTTATGTTACTCGCTTACGCTATACGCTATCTCTACTCATTCTCACAACTCTCGATCGTTTTATGCGGCTGTGAAAGATAGGTGTATACGTGCAAAATATGTAGGTGAATACGTGCAAAATATAGTGAATATGTGCAACGTGGACTACGTGCTTCTGTGCTTGCATGTTTATGTGCTTATGTGGATTATGTGCCTACGTGACTACGTGCCTAAGTGATTGATGTGTTCCTGAGCTTTATAAGTATGTTAGCTAAACACCGTATGATGAGATTTGAGTGTAACGCGTCTGAATCCTATGACGATGTCTGTTGCAGACAATGTCGTCATTCGGATCCCACACATCTCGCGCTACCCGCCGCAACCACGCTGACAAACGCATCGCCTCGCTAGTCGCCAAGGATATGGCAAAGGTCATTCTGCAAATCGTCAGCGAAATTAATGAAATCGGTAGCAAGTCCTCTGAGGAATCTAGGACCGACTCGCCACGAGCTACTTTTAGCTTCAAGCAATTTAAAGCTTGTGGACCCAAAGACTTCACTGGTGAAGATGGGCCGAGCGCAATGTTTCAGTGGTTCGACTCGATTGAAGTCACTCTTCATCAAAGCGGATGTCCAGATATCCTCCGCACTGTTAACGCAATTGGCGTTTTTCAGTCTAGGGCACTGGACAGGTGGACTGCCGAATGAAATAGGCGAGGTAATGACGCAGCCTATGGGCTTTCTTGGGAGGAATTGAAGGAAGTCATGATGAAAGAATTTTGTCCCCCATATGAACTCTAGAAGCTGGAAGACGAGTTCTGGCATATCAAGCAAGAGGGTGGTGACAATGCTGGTCTTACTGCTCGCTTTAAATAGCTCAGCATCATCTGCCCTGGCCAAGTCTCAACTCCCAACATCACAATCAAGAAAGACATTCGCGCTTTACCTGATTGTGTTGCCGATTTTGTCCAAGCAGCCAAGACTACCACCATTGAGGAGACCTTCCAACTCGCTGCTGAGATTAATGCCAAGCAAGTTCGGGCTGGTTACTTCAAGAACTCCACCAAAAATCTCCACCAAGTCACTGCTACTCCCACTGCTGAAACCGCCTCACCTCAAGCTTCAAAGTCTTCACGCCGCAAGCGCAATAGCAACAACAACAACAACAAGAACTATGCTGTCACTGCCGCTCCTCTAAATGCTATCTCTGCTCAATCGCAGAACCAGAACCGCCAAGTAGCCGTACCCGTGACCAACGCACCTCCTGCCAAACGTGCATACACTGGTCCTTATCCCCTGTGCCCTACTTGTACTTACCACCATCCAGTTGGGATCGCTTGTCGCTTTTGTGTCCACTGCAACAAATACGGACACTTTACCGCAAACTACCGCACTGGCCCCCGTCAAGCTCAAGTTCAAGTTCCTCCTGCACTGTCAGCTCCACTTCCCGCAACTCAGGGTCAAAAAGCAGCTCCTACTCCCGTTGCTCATGCAAGAACCTGCTATGCATGTGGTGATCCTAACCACTTCGCAAATGTCTGCCCAAACCGAGTGGTGAAGCAAGAGCCACAGCAGCAACCAGCGCAACAACAACATCAACAGCAGCAGCCTTAGCAGCAGCAGCCAGCTCAGCAAGCAGCCCGTGGACGAGTTTTCAACATCAACGCTCGCCAGGCCCAAGTTGACAATAACGTTGTCAATGGTACGTTTCTCGTGAATGGTATTTATGCTTTGTGTTTGTTTGATACTAGAGCCGATAACTGTTTTGTATCGTTCGAATTCGAAAGGATCCTAAACCATAAACGTGCTAATCTCCCAATAACGTTCGACGTAGAAATTGCCACTGGAAGAACCGTCACTGTTAGTTCCGTTCTACGTGATTGTACTCTTGAGCTCAACAATCACGTTTTCCCGATCAATTTTAGCCCGATGCAGCTTGGTAGTTTTGATATCATAGTAGGCATGGATTTTCTTCGTGAAAATCATGCTGAAATTGTTTGTTTTGAAAAGATGATCCGTTTCTCTCTTTTAAACGGTGATTAACTCTGTGTCTATGGCGAAGTCGCTTCGAAGGAACTGAAACTTATGTCGTGCATCCAAGAAAGCAAGTATCTCCGCAAGGAATACAAAGCTTTCATGGCACACATTGTAGCAGCGGAGAAGGAAAAGAAAGAGAAGGCAATGGAAAAGGTGCTCGTGGTTCGTGATTTTCCTAACGTCTTTCCTGATGATTTACCTGGTTTACCGCTGTCTCATGATATCGATTTTTGTATTGATCTCATTCCTGGAGCTAACCCTGTCGCTAAAGCGCCTTATCGTCTCGCCCCATCCGATATGCACGAAATTTCAAGTCAACTCCAGGAATTGCTTGATAAAGGCTTCATCCGCCCTAGCACATCTCCATGGGGCACACCTGTCCTTTTCATTAAAAAGAAGGACGGATCGCTCCGAATGTGCATTGATTATAGGGAACTCAATAAGCCGACTATCAAGAATCGCTATCCCTTACCTCGAATCGATGATTTGTTTGCTCAATTGCAAGGCGCAACGTGTTTTTCCAAGATCGATTTACGGTCTGGCCATCATCAGCTACGAATTCAGGAGGAAGATATACCTAAAACCGCTTTTAGAACCCGATACGGCCACTATAAATTTGTTGTTATGCCCTTTGGGCTTACCAACGCCCCCGCAGTCTTTATGGATCTAATGAATCGTGTGTGTAAACCCTTTCGCGACCGCTTCGTCATCGTGTTTAGCGATGATATCCTCATCTATTCGAAATCAAAATCCGAACACGCGCAACATCTCCGCTTGTTTCTCGAACTCTTGCAGGGAAATCGCTTCTATGCCAAGTTCTCCAAGTGTGAATTTTGGCTTGTGGAGGTTCAATTCCTCGGTCACATTGTCAATAGTCAAGGTATCCACATCGATCCCGCAAAGATTGAAGCAGTTAAGAGCTGGATTACGCCTAAGAACCCGTCTGAAGTTCATTCTTTTCTCGGATTGGCGGGTTATTATCGCCGATTTATCGCTGATTTCTCGAAGATCGCCGTTCACCTTACTTCTCTGACGCACAAGGACAAACCTTTTGTTTGGGGAACCAAACAAGAGGAAGCCTTTCAAACTCTCAAGCTTATGCTTTCCAACGCCCCTGTGCTCGCATTACCCGATGGAAACGATGACTTTGTAGTCTACTGCGATGCCTCCAACCTTGGTCTTGGTTGTGTTCTTATGTAACGAGACAAGGTTTCGCCCTTTTCTACTAACCACTAACCCAACCACCTACCTTTAACCCAAGCCTAACCCTTCCCCTAAGTACTCTTGATATCTACAAAGGTTTATAGTTAAAAAGGAGGAGGATTGATTGCTTGGCAAACATATGGTAGAAGTAAGTTCCATGCCGCTCTCGAGTGTTTCACAAAAATACATCTTCAGCCGAGTGTTGAGTGATCCCCCGTGAGGTATGTGAACTTGTGTATAAATGGAATTTTAAAGAGGCATGTTATGCCCCAATATATAATTTCTCTTATGTTATGTTTTAAATAAATCTTGACGAATAGGATTGTAAATAAAGTAAAAATAAAACCTAATAAAAAAATCTTGGAATCCCGACACTCTATGACAAGCCAAAAACCTTCTCTTCTACCCATTCCATTTGGGTGTGTAAGCCATAAAATAAAGAGTTTTGCTTGAGGACAAGCAAAGATTCAAGTGTGGGGGTACTTGATGTGTGCAAAATGCAACATATAAATTACATCAAACAAGGCATAAAACTAACCTTTTTTAGTACTAATGTTGTAAAAAGTGTGCTTTTGTCTTCCTTTTGTATTTTCAGGGTTAAATGAGCTTAAATGAACAAAAGAAGCAAAAATGCAGCCAAATCTAACAATAATAAAAGAAAAGGAAGAAACGTGGCCTGCCCGACCCCTCGACAGCATCCTCCCAAGCAAAAACAAGAGAACAGAAGGCTGAACACGCCCCGTGCTCAATGAGCACGGGGGCGTGCCCAAGTGTCTGCAGAAAAGACGAAGTTGTAGAAGCTTCTATCGCCCAACACGGGGGCGTGTCCACCGGATACAGGGCCGTGGTCAACGCTAAGATTCGCAGAATCTAGGCAAATCTTGATAGTACAGATACGCTTCTGCACACGGGGTCGTGCCCAGCAGACACGGGGGCGTGGTCAACTAATGCAGACAAACTGCAATTAATGAAGAAAGAGAAGATGGGTGGACACGGGGCCGTGCCCAACGGGCACGGGGTCGTGTCCGGACTTCTGTGCAGGCTATAAATAGGGGTGCTTGGCTCACTTGCAATATCATCCCTTGGCAAACCACCTCTCTCACACTTCACCCACCCACCACCACCATCACAACCCACATCCACCACTATCATCCATCATCCATCATAGAGTGTGTGAGTAGTCTCGGGATCCAAGATTGATAGTAAGAGTTCTTGACAATCAAAGGCCATGTTTACCTAAGTCTCTTACATCACTTGGTGAAGACAAGCATTTAGGGTAATACTTTTTATTTTTAATCTTTTCGCACTTTTTATTTGGTTATGTATTAATGACTTTAATAACTAGTTTCTTATGTTGAAGGTGAATCTTCCTTATCATTTGTCCGTGGTGTCTTGGCGTTATTTTACTGTCTATATAAAATAAAAGATTTACACCATTCATATCTCCGTGGTCTATATGGAGATACGTTGGCTACCTGGTCGGGGGTTAAGGGAATGGTTTGGTAAGCGTCTTGCCTTGTTCAATGTATAGATCCTGCAAGGACCTGGGTCAAGTTTAGTAAGACCTCCTTCAATACCCACTGGTATTGGATGGCGGGGGTCCGAACTCCTTGATCCCCTCATATGTAAACTACTATTAAAACTTTAACCCGGCTACTTAGGATTGTATCCCTGCTGACTCAAACTACTTAGCCGAGGGTAACGTCACCTTCAAAAGAGGGGCATACCACAATATGCATTAATAACTTAATTAATTATCTTTCAATAATCCAACCCTTTAGGATTGTATCCTTGCTGACTCAAACTACTGGGTTGAGGGTAACGTCACCTTCAAAAGAGGGGCCTACTACTATAACTAAGATAATCTCTTAAAAAGTGCAAAAGTGGGGAAATAATCAAAGGTTACACTAAAGGCGAGTCGGATCTAAGTGATTCATCTTGTCTATCTGTTTTATTTTTATTTTTATTTTTATTTTCAGCATTTTTAGTTTTTATTTTCTAGTTTAAAACCTTTTTCTAAATTTTGATTTGATTAGACGTTGAGGATAAACCGGTACTAAAAGCTCTTGTGTGCTTGGACGACCTCGGTATCTTACCAACACTATACTACGCTCACGATGGGTGCACTTGCCCATATGTGTGTTTGGTGTTAGTAAATATCGTGTTTTATAAATTAAAACTTGACTAATGTGTTAAAAAGGGCTAAAAATATACATAAAAATATATCCCACCGCATCCACATCAAGTTTTTGGCGCCGTTGCCAGGGACACAAGGATTTTAAGAAAGTTAGGAATCAACGGCCTAATCGTTTTTTCTTATTTTTCTGTTTTTTAGATTTTTCTTAAATTTTCAACTTCTGCAGAACTCAGCACGGGCCGTGCCCGCTGAACACGCCCCGTGCCCAATCCGTGACGCTCAGCACGCCTGCTTCATTGAGAACACCTTGAAAGAGGAAATGAAGAAATGTGGTGCTGAAACCCAACTTGTCACCAAATCAAACGGTATCTACTACTATCTCGATCGCATCTGGATCCCTGGTCGCAATAACCTTCGGGTGATATTGTTGACTGAAGCCCACAAGTCCCGATATTCCATTCATCCCGGTGCCGACAAGATGTACCATGACCTTCGTCTTCGGTATTGGTGGCCTGGAATGAAGAAGGATATCGCCATCTAAGTTTCAAAATGCCTAACTTGTTCTAAAGTCAAGGCTGAACAACAACGACCCTCTGGCTTACTCGTGTAACCCGAGATCCCTATGTGGAAATGGGAGAGTATAGATTTCATTACGAAACTCTCCCGCATGCCATCAGGTCACGATAGCATTTGGGTTATCGTTGATCATCTCACTAAATCCGCCCACTTTCTGCCGATAGGAGAAGACTTTAAGGTTGAACGATTAGCACGAATCTATACCGACGAAGTCATCTGTCGACATGAGACACCTCATGACATCATTTCTGACCGTGATGGTTGATTCACTTCGCGCCTCTGGGAAACTTTTCAATCTGCTCTCGGTACTACTCTCAATCTTAGTACTGCCTTTCATCCTCAGACCGATGGTCAGACTGAACGCACGATTCGCACCCTTGAAGACATGCTTCGCTCGTGTGTTATAGATTTCGGTGGTAATTAGGATTCGCATTTACCTTTAGTCGAATTCTCGTACAACAACAGTTATCACTTTGGCATTTAAATGGCACCATTTGAGGAATTATATGGAAGAAAATGTCGATCGCCTATTGTATGGCACGAGATCGGAGATGCGTAAATTACCGGTCCTGAGTTATTTCAAGAAACGGCTGACAAGATCCTCCAAATACGAGACAATCTCCTGAAAGCTCCAAGTCGTCAAAAGAGTTACGCCAATAAACGCCGCAAGCCCCTTGAACTTGACGTTGGTGATCACGCACTCCTAAAGGTTGCACCCTGGAAGGGGGTAGTTCAATTCGGCAAGAAAAGAAAGCTAGCGCCTCGATACGTTGGACACTTTAAGATTCTGGAAAGAATTGGCAAAGTGGCCTACAGACTCGAATTACCGAAGGAACTCAGCAACGTACATCCGACTTTCCACATTTCGAACCTAAAAAAGTGTGTAGACGACAAGAATTTACATGTCCCACTTGATGATTTACAAGTGGACGAAACATCACTTTGTGGAAAAGCCTGTCGAGATCATGGACTGAGAGACCAAGAAACTCTGACGCTCACACATTCCTATAGTGAAGGTTCGCTGGGAAGGCAAACGCGGCGTCGAGTTCACCTGGGAACTCGAGAGTGATATGAAGGCTAAATACCCACAACTATTCGTTACGCCTGCGCCTTAATTTCGGGACGAAATTCCCTAAAGTAGGGGAGGCTGTAACAACCCGACTTTCCGAAGTCAAAGTACAAGTCAAAGTCAAAGTCAAGGTCAACGTCAGGTTTACGTTCAGATCTGACATTTTTTGCTTAACTATTGATTGTACTCGCAGACTCGATAATCGATATATGTTAATTAACGCTATTTTACGATACGATTTTTTAATATGCGAAGTAACAATGCGATAAACGTAACTAAACGCTAATCTACTAAACGCCATCACATCACTACCGCATCGCAATTCGAATCGTAGTTATGGATATTGTTTTACGTGTGTATTATGTGCTTTACTTGTGTGTGCTTATATATTGTGGGATGTTATTCGCAAACGCAATCGCAACTCTATCGCATCGCATCGCAACCCGAAACGCAAGTTTACTTTATGTTTGTTAGGTTGATTAGGTTATTTGTGTAACTAATGTGTAATACTATCTCATCGCTTACTCGCAACGCAACACAACACAATGCACAACGCACGAAACGAAAGTTGGAAAACTAACCCGTATAAGCCATCCGATCGAACAACTAACCGGTCGAATGGACATCCGACCGGATGACCATCCGAACGGATGGCCGTTCGATTGAACGGCTGTCCGACCCAGTCACTTCACACCGCCTTTCTCCTTTTTCTCCTATAAATACCCCTCATGTCACATTACTGTTCATTGATGTGACAGCTCCCTCCGACCAGTGCACTCCCAAGCTCTTTTCTCTCGATTTCTCGTGATTCTTGTAAGTTTTCACTCTAAATCTTGTACTTTCATCATCGATACACACTTTCTCACCAATTTCACCATCAAATCTTACGTTTTAACCATGAAATCACCTGATTTGGGGCTGTTCTAGGGTGACATCATCACGGGTTCGTATGAACTTTAGAGAATGACTTTATTCCATCAAGAACGGTTCGAATCTAACAGATTTCTACATGATTTTACACGGTTTTCATCTAAATCTAAACATTTAAAAAGTGTTTCAAACTTTTCTTCAAACATTCTTCATTTTTCACTCAAAACGTTAGAGTCAGGACTCGTTCGGGTTCACTACTCGATCTCTAGTGGAGACCCATTCTGAAGAACAGATTTCTATCAAAGAGACGATCGATTCACGGGTTGAACAAGAAACTCCATCAAGAACAGCTGAGTCTGGTCGAACGGGGTGATTCCCGTCCGATCGGATGAGTTGGAGTTGATGTGATTTCCGTTGTTTGACGTGTCGTCGTACCGTCATGGTTCAACCACAAACCTTTTAACTTAACTGATTTTACCAAGTTTTCAACCCAAAACAGTTGCTCGATCGAATAGCCATCCGATCGAACGGCTATTTGACCAGGTGATTGGTGAATTTTGACACTTAAACAATTTACAAAACTTCATGGAATATCAGTCTCAAATGAATCACCATCCGAGCAAACGGTCATCCGTCCGGATGACCGTCCGACCGGACGACATGATATGTAGAAACACTTCAAAATTTTCAAAATGCTACAACGAAAACTTCAAAGTTCAAACATTTCACAAACACATCTCTACTCACTCGAATGACCCTCCGACCGAATGGTCATTCGTCCGGACGGTCATCCGATCGGATCACTGTTCATCTCCCCGACGCACTGTTTAACGCACTGTTCAACGCTTACACTATCGTACTGTGATCGGGCTAATCTCTCCAGCGCTCCCTTCAATCCAAGCTTGTGTTTATTTACTAAACACAAACTATGAGTATACTCGATCCCTTTTTTCTTAACACACTTTTGGGTGTTACATACGTTATCTAGATCAAAACACATCGAACACACAACGCAAACACTTTTTATACGCTAACCGCTCTCGCATGTTATACGTGTTATTCGATGAATGCTAGTATGTTATGTTTACACAGTGATTATTGCCTGACACCTTATCAACGATAGTACTATAGTTTGGACTCAGCACCTGTCGTGGACAGGGGTTGTTAAGGGCTTTTCTTCACGTGTCACAGTGGTGATATGTGTTGCGCATTCTACAACTCGTAGTCATGTCTGTGCATTTGTCATTGTCGATAGCTTACTTGCTTCACATTTCTACGTGTTACATGCTGGTTATGCGTAAATCGCTTTCGCTATACTATATGCTATTAAACTTGAATGCTCACCCTTAAACTATGTGTATTGACTTTATTTTAACGTATGTGACATGTGTCTAGGATGCTATGCTTTGCTAGCTGCGATGAATCAAATTTAGGTGGTCTAGAAACCCATGAATAATTTATGAGTTGTTGGAACAACATTTGTCTTTGAGAACACTATGTCTATAATAACTGTTTTACTTGATATGTTATGGTATGGGACATGACGTTAAATATTTGGTAAATATAGTTGTTATGGATTCTCCTGGACAATCTATTTCCCCTAGTGCCGCGCCCCGATGTTTCCGCCATCGGTTGGGGTGTGACATTTAATTCCCAAACATCATTACAAATTGCACGTTTAATTTCCGAATGCATCTACTTCTCGCAACGGTTCAGATACACAACGGTTCTCCAATTCCAGATCAGTAAGAAAATACACAACAGTTCTCCAAATCCAGATCAGTAATGTAAGGAGAAGCGTTGAGATAACGGACATCCATTAAGCTCAAAAAATAAAACTTATGTTTCCCATAGTCACAAACGATTTCGTTTCAAATCAAAGTTCCCGTCATTACTACCACTTGTTTTCAACGGGGATGTAATGCAATGATTACTCTCAATTGAATAGACAGACACTTGCTTCATAGGACTCACTTGAATCGTCTCGGAAGTACTGAACAAACAAAATAACAACTTCGGTTTCATTAGCTGCATCGTTTACTGTGAAATGCATCCTTACAGAAACCACTAGCAGAAGAACCCGACACGTCTTCATGTTACGGAGAATGTTCTCGAAATTGAAGGAAAAGGAAAAATGGTTGCTGAAGTTTCGTCTTCCAGATTAGTAATGTAAGGAGAAGCGTTGAGATAACGGAAATCCATCAAGCTCATAAAGAGGAACATAAGTAATGTAAGTAGTCCTTTTTTGTGGGTTTTAAAGTAATATTAATGCATTTCGTAAGAAACTTTTCGTGCACTGAACCTTCAGTTGTGTACCCAAATTCATCACCGGTTTCTACAGCACAAGCACATACACCGGGAAAATGTTCTCAAAATTGAAGGAAAAGGAAAAATGGTTGCTGATGTTTTTCAGTATTCGGATTTTGTTGGTTTGTTTCCAGCTAGGGTTTAGAATGGTGGAAGGTATATTGTTTCCAGCAGTTGGTAGAAGACGTGTCGGGTTCTTCTGCTAGTGGTTTCTGTAACTACAATCCTTCCTACATTATTGAAAATTACTATATCACCCCCACCAGATACATCTATGATGATCTGAAACATTCCGAATAACTACACAAAGATTTGTTGAAAACCCAACTCTCTCTATAGATATGACTGAGAGTGAGGGTTACTCTGTTATATATATCAACAAATCTTTGAACATCATTCACCTCTTTCAACCTACCAAAACACCTTAAACCCCTTCTTTTCTTCCCAAAACCAACCCGTTGGTATTTAAATACGATGGGTTTAGTTAGATACCAACTCATATTTATTGATCTTCATATTCTTGGTTTAATACCAATTCATATTTATTGATCTTCATATTCTTGGTTCAATACCATGTGAAAAAAAATTCTTGCTAGCAGACTTTTGTCAGTTTATTTAATTATATACGGGCCGTATAAACTTATATGGCCCGTATACACCATGTGAAAAAAATTTACCAGATCGTATACAATGTATACGTTGATTGTATACGTGCCATATAATAGTATACGGCCCGTATTCTTAGGGTAAAAAATGGTAAAAAATATTATATTTAGGACATGGTTTATTCTCTTTAATCTATTAGAACGATCCTTGTTTTGTCTAGTTGTGTTTGTTTGAGAACCTGATTCAGATTTAAACAATGCACGACATGTCTTCCTGAATCTGAAAGTTAACTATTTTAAGAAACAAATCTGTAAAAATACAACTGATTACTCGATCAAATAATGACCAATAAGAAACAAATCTGTAAAAATACAACTGATTACTCGCCATTCTCTAGTACCTTTTGCAGACCTGCACCTTCAACTATGTTGGTTCTGTTTAGTTTTTTTCCGACTGTTTCAGTTATGATTCAATAAATAATATCTGATTGAGAAGCACTAAAAAGGTTGCGGTTGTCCAATTCCGGATCAGTAATGTAAGGAGAAGCGTTAGAGATAACAGACATCCGTCAAGCTCAATCCTTCCTACATTATTGAAAATTACTATATCACCCCCACCAGATACATCTTCCAACTTTCAAAATTCAAATCAAACTAACACGAAGTATCTCAAAGGTATTTTATTCATACATTACAAATTAATCATTGAAGGAAAAGGAGAACTAGAATATCGATATGGTTGGTGTAAAAGCTCACATTTTACTACATTGACTATGTGTTATACCTGCGAGAAGTAGATGCATTCGGGAATTAAACGTGGAATTTGTAATGATGTTTGGGAATTAAATGCATGTACGTGACAAAACAAGGATCGTTCTAATAGATTAAAGTTATTAAACCACGTACAAGACTGTTTGTCGGGCTTCCACTAGCAGAAGAGCCCGCCACGTCTTCTGCCAACTGCTCGAAATCCCTTTCGACAAATCATAACCTGACATAACCTGCACCTGTCAGACTGCCATGTCTTTTGACAAATCATCTGCTTCCTCAATCTGAATGTAAAAGTTAACTAGACCCCTCAAGTTGTCATTCATAACAACTCATCTTTAGTGGTGTTTGTTTGAGAACCTGATTCAGATACACAACGGTTCCCCAATTCCAGATCAGTAAGCATTCATAGCCACCGTTTTTGTAGTCAAAGACGGTTGCGGTTTGCACATTCAATCTTCATTGCTTCATTAAAACTAACAAGGCGGTCTCGGTTTCATATTTTAGAGACACCTTTAAGTACGGATCCTACAGCTGCATTTGGAACAAGAAGTCCAACAATCTGTTCATTATCTGTTTGTTGTCTAAACAATATGAATGCACACAACGAATTTAACAACTGGTTAAATCACACACTATAAAGTGTAGAGTTATCGTGTGTTGTAGTTTGGAAAGATGACCGAATAGAGATCTGAATCAGGTTGTGTATTTGCTTACTGATTGTTGAAAGATTTTTTGAAATCGAAGAAATGAGTAAAAAAGATTAAATGAGGCGTGCATTGTTTAAATCTAAATTAGGTTGTCAAATAAACACTACTAAAGATGATCCGAATCAGGTTGTTAATTTTAATGAAGCAATGAAGATTGAATGTGCAAATCGCATCCGTTTTTTTACTACGGAAACGGTGGCTATGGGAAATACAAACCCGACATGTCTTCTATGATGATTCGAAACATTCCGAATAACTAGCAGAAGAACCCAACACGTCTTCTGCTAGTTACTCTTTTCTTCGATTTCAACAAATCTTTCAAGATCATTCACCTCTTTCAACCTACCAAAACACCTTAAACCCCTTCTTTTCTTCCCAAAACTAACCCGCAACGAATTTGATAATTGTTTAATCTCTTTAATCTATTATAACGATCCTTGTTTTGTCACGTACATGCGTTTAATTCTCAAACATCATTACGAATTCCACGTTTACATTGTGTAGTTATTCGGAATGTTTCGAATCATCATAGAAAACGAAACTTCAGCAACCATTTTTCCTTTTCATTCAATTTCGAGAACATTCTCCCTAACATGAGAAACGAAAGAGATTTCGAGCAGTTGGTCGATGAGATGATAGATAAAGATCTTAACACGATCATATCCATTTTCAAGTTTTAGACTTGATAGAAGACGTGTCCGGTTCTTTTGCTAGTGGTTTCTATAACCAATTGGGAACCACATATTTGCTTCAAGATTTACGTCTGATGTCCAAGTTTAATCACATTTGACTTCATCTGCGGCAGTCCAATGACTTTCTTCCCACGTGTTTGCACCGTGATCTTCATATTCTTGGTTCAATACCAACTCATCTTTAGTGGTGTTTGTTTGAGAACCTGATTCAAATACACAACGGTTCTCCAATTCCAGATCGGAAGATGTGATTAAGGTAAGTGGAAATGGTGATTTCCCATAGCCACCGTTTTCGTAGTCAAAGACGATTGCGGTTTGCACATTCAATCTTCATTGATTCATTAAAATTAACACGGCGGCCTCGGTTGCATATTTTAGAGAGACCTTTAAGTATGGATCCTACAGCTGCATTTGGAACAAAAAGTCCAATAATCCGTTCATTACCTGTTGTTGTCTCAACAATATGAATGCACGCGATGAATTTGACAACTGTGACAGCTAATTAAAAGTTGAAATCACCTCCAATCCTTTCCTGGTCAAATCACACAATATAAAGTTTAAAGTTATCGTGTGTTATAGTTTGGAAAGATGACCGAATAGAGATCTGAAAAACAAACTGTGGAGAACTTGTTTGTGTCGGGTTCTTCTCCTAGTTATTCGGAATGTTTTGGATCATCATAGAAGACGTGTCGGGTTCTTCTACTAGTGGTTTCTGTAACCAATCCCCGCCGATAACTAGCAGAATCGATAAATAACCAACACGAAGATCTCTGTGATCGCTAAGGTTTCCAACAACGGACTGATCGGTAATATTACTCTACTTGTGCTCCGATATAAGCGGCGTGTTCCGATCAACATTTATCGACATTGTTAAAGGTGATGAAGAGTTTAGAAACCCTAGAATGATTGTGTTTTTACTGGAAAAAACGTGATACTTGAAAAACATCCTTATATACGGGCCGTATATAGTTATACGGCCCGTATACATTTGGTAAAAACCTCACAAAATAAATCCATTGAGCCGTATACGTTTTACAAATCGTATACACATGTATACGGCTCGTATACATATACACAGGCCGTATATAGTAAAACAAAAAAAAAAATTCCCTGCGCATTTTCCTATTAAAAAACATTCTATACGGGCCGTATAACTTTATACGGCCCGTATACAATAGGGGTGTGAAAATAAGATATAGGGTATGTGTAAATAAGAGGGGCCTTTATTTATTTATGGGAGTGGTTATTTTTCTAAACTAGATTTTTGTCATATGCATGGGTGTGTGACGGTGACACCTTAGCTGTTTAGAGTATGGATAAGCAATTGATACTGGGTACCGATACCGAATTTTCCGTATTGAATTATTTTTGGTACCAAATCTGTACCCATTTTTTGGCGTTTTTGGTACAGTACCGGTATTTTACCTTAATTTTCCTTCAAATACTGATACTGTATCGAACATTTTCGGTACCGGTACCCATATATGGTGAATTTCGGTACCAGTACATTCGGTACCGAGCTCATCCCTAGTTTGTAGCTGGTGGCATGTTATGTGATGCGTTAACCATATGAAAATGCGTTTTCGGCATATCCGATCTAAAGCATTGCGGTTAGAAAAGAAACGAAATCGGACCCGAGTTAGTTCGTTTAGTGAGCATTCCACCTAACCACTACACCACCCTCACCTTTGCATCAAGACATAGCGGCGTCAAAACGTACAACAACTCGAATTTATACCGTCGAATGATAACATAATTTGACCTGCCTAAGTAAAACCCCGCATGTGGATTTTGAGGGTGTCGCAGTGGAGGCCCTCGAGAAAAACTTGAAAATTTTGTTTTTCATACTATTTAAGAAAGTATTCATCGCACATTTGGCTAACACTCTTACATGCTTTAAACCTATACTTTTAAGTCATTTTATGAAAGTCCTTCTCTGTTAGCACATTTTGTATTAACAGTGATCACAAATTGGTAAAGAAGAGAAAGATCACATATTGGATGGGAAAATATGTTTGTGGTTCTCATTATAAGTTATTTTTCAAACACTTGTGTTTATTTGAGAGGTTTGATCCCAACCAAGACTAGGGAGACTATGTAAAAATGATCATCGTTACCTTCAAATCCTTCTACTAAAAATATACATTTCATTTTAGTATTATATATCCACTCGTGTACTTTCTTCTCTTTTTGTAAGACTATAACCCAAGAGACCTCACAATTGGGTTCAAGTATCAAATCGTAATTCTTAAACTGATAAATGTCATATATTCGCAGCGGAAAACATCAAATATCCAAAAAAATCAAGTCCTTAAAGTTTAAACATACCAATCAACGTCATTACTAGTTCACTGTGTTCTATAGGATGCCAAACTTTAGGGTACGGTAGCCTTCAATCCATATTGTGGACCTCCTATCAAGCATCAATTTCCTTTTATCCTAACATGCATTCTAAAAATCGTGATTCTGAGTAAGTTATAGTTTTAGGTTAAAACATTAAGTAACCCCTTTAATGGAAACATTTGGTAAATCAAACTAAATTGTACTAAACATCTATTATGCATGTCAACATTCATCATCAATATAAACATCGAATTGTGAAGTAGGATTCACCATCAAATGTTTGTCACATATATAAGCAGGCTTAGACCAGCATAAGACTCTATCAGTACCTGCCGCATCGACACGCCCACAAGATCCATCAATATGTTTCTAGTAACAAATACTAGAAATTAATAACTCTAGCAACAAATGCTAGATGTTAACATTTTATCATTAGTACAATCATATATGTATACTTGACCTATATCACGTAACCTTACTTATTGGTGTCATACCCTAAAATTCCACGTGCGGGGTTTTACCGCGAGGCGTGCGACTGACAAGGATCCAGCAACTAATCATGTTGAACCAATTATTTAAGTTGTAAAAATTCATTACCACCAACACGATTAGTGATCAATGTTTAACAGTCCAAAAATCAGTTTAAATTAGCAGCGAAAATATAAAGTAACCCATCATAACTTGAAACCACAAGTTAAATAAATGTACCAAATGTAAGGCTTTACGAACCACACACTCCAGCCGATTGCAATGTCCGTTCATAGCTGTACCTAACAACCTGCAAAGCATGCAGTAGGGTGTCAACATAAAGTTGGCGAGTTCACGGTTTTTAGTATTGTTTGAAAATCAAGTTTGTTTAAAAAATCAGGGTGTTAAATTACTCAGTTATAAAACATGTCATGGGGAGCTACCCCATCTTTAAGCTACTAAACTGTGTGGTATCAAACCAGGGGCGGACTTAAGGCTAGCCCAAGGTGGGCGCACCCCCGGGAAAAAAAATTAGTGCTAAGTTCCGTCGAAAATCCCGTCCGCACCCCTTGGAATTTTTCGTCCGCACCCCTTAGGTAAAAAGTGTTATAAAAAATACTACCCAAATTATATAACTTTTAATACCTACATAACTAAACCCAAATACCCAGTACCTTTAACCAGCCCACTACTAAGTCTTAGACCATTCAACGAACCTAGCAAATCAACAATATTTCAAACTAAAATAAAATAAGCAAGCCCAAAACCCTTACATATTCTCTCCCGCTCTCTATCATCCCTGAACGCATGCCAGCGATCAGAACATCAACGACAACAGCAGCCGCATACCACCGTAATCAGCCATCATACCACCGCCGATCGAACACGGGTAAGTTTCTTTATTATTTTTGATGATTTTGGGTTGATTTTTTGATTATTTTTTAGTTGATTTTTGGTGGGGTGGGACGGAACCGGTAGCCACCGGAAGTGATTTTTGATGACAGGAGACATGTGCTTCTTGTTAGTGATGATATTTTTTTTGGTGGGTTATATACTTATATTTTGTTAGTGATGATGATATTTTATTTTATTTTTTTGGTGGTTTATATACGATCAGACCTGATGTTTGGGTTTTTTTTAATGGTGTATATGATATTTAGATGATTTTTAGGGTGATTTACATTATGATTTCTAGGGCTTGAATACTTGATACATTATGTAATATGTTATGGAGCCATGAACTTATAGATCAATTTGTTTGTGATAGCCGATAGGAACCATGAGTAGGGACGTTATGGCACGATTTATCAAGAAAAAAGTTGATACATCTTCCGAATTCGTTGATGTGGATACTCTTCCTTCAGATCCTTATGATCGCAAGCCGATTGAATCATATAACGTGAATCAACGAGATGAGATTAGAAGGGCATATCTACTAAGAGGACCATATCAACCAAGAGGTATCAAATTCCCACAATCAACATTTCAAGGTAACGATTTACGAAAATTTAAGGAAGATTGGTATGACGAACATGAGTATAAGGGATGGTTAGAGTATAGCTCAAAATCAGATCGCGTGTTTTGCTTATTTTGCTATTTGTTTAGGAGTCAATTTGGAGATCGTAGAGACACGTTTATGTGCGGTGGGTATAACAATTGGCAAAAAGTACATGCGACACTTAAAAAACATGTTGGCTTAGTTGATAGCCTCCACAACAAATGTTTCCAAATGAGTGCCAATTTAGTTAACGACAATCAAGCGGTACACACACAATGGGACAATAGGTCCACTAAGGAGAAACGTGAATACCGACTTAGACTTAGTGCTTCTACTTTGCTTGGAAAAAGGTTGTTGAATGGCGGATTGGCATTTCGTGGTCATGATTAATCAAAAGATTCATTAAATAAAGGAAATTTCTTAGAGCTTTTAGAACAAATGGGTGAAATGAATGAAGAGCTTGGTAACGTTATCTTAGAGAATGCACCCGCGAATAACCAAATGACAAGTCCTAAAATTCAAGCAGACATCAAGCATTATTATGCTCAAGAGGTACTTAAACAAATTTTAGAAGAACTTGGTGATGATATTTTTTCTTTATTAGTAGATGAATCATGTGATGTATAAAAAAAACAAATGGCGGTTGTTATTCGTTTTGTTGATAAACATGGGATTGTTAAGGAGCGTTTTATTGGGCTTGTTCATGTCAAAGAGACAAGCGCAATAACACTCAAAACGGCTATTGATGATATATTGGCACGTAATGGGTTAAGTTTGAAAAGGATTAGAGGCCAAGGTTATGACGGGGCAAGTAACATGTCGAGCGAGTTTAACGGCTTAAGGGCTCTAATTTTAAAAGAAAATGTTTCGGCTTTCTATATTCATTGTTTTGCACACCAACTTCAACTAGTTGTTGTGGCGGTGGCTCACAAACACACACCACTTTGGAGAGTTTTTGAAACGATAACATGTTTAACAAATGTCGTTTGTGCATCTTCTAAACGACAAGATATGCTTCGTGAAATGCAACGAAGACAATCGGAAAAAATGGAAGACGTACTTTGTAGCGGAAGTGGGTTGAATCAAGAAATGACACTTTCAAGGCCCGGGGATACACGTTGGAATTCCCACTACAAGACACTTTCCCGTTTAATTTCTTTATATCCAAACATTATGGAAGTTTTTGGATGGTTAGTAGAAAAGGGTCAAACTCTTCCTTGTAGTAGACAAGCGGACGAACTTCTAGAGGATATGAAAAAGTACAACTTTATATTTTACATACACTTAATGGAGCATATTCTAAACATCACACAAAAGTACGACTTTGTATTTTACATACACTTGATGGAGCATATTCTAAACATCACACAAACATTGTCCCAATGTCTTTAAAGAAAAGAACAAGATTTGATGAATGCGGTTAAATTGGTTTCTTCCACCAAAAACCAACTTGAAAAGTTTAGGTTGGAAGGTTTTAATGAGTTCTTGGAGAAGGTTAAATCCTTTTGTGACATGTATGAACTTGAGGTGAAAAAATTGGATGATGAATACGTTAACCCAAGGTGGCCAAGAAGAAAGACGTACATCACAAATCGGCATTATTACGAGTGTGATTGCTTCAATGCGGTTCTAGATTTGCAAATTCAATAATTTAGGAACCGTTTTAACGAGGTAACATCTGAACTACTTGTTTGTATGAGTTGTTTGAGTTCGTGTGATAATTTTAGTGCATTTGACATTCCAAATATACTAAAGCTAGCCGAGAAGTATCCATATGATTTCAATGAAGAAGAAAAACGAAGGCTTCCGGTTCAACTCGGAAACTACATTGATTTTGTGAAAAAAGATAAACAATTCGCCAACTTGGATGGTTTGTCAAGTCTTGTAAGGTTAATGGTTTCAACAAATATTCACGTAACTTTTACATTGGTATATCGGTTATTGAAGCTTGTTCTCGTATTACCTGTTGCAACCGCAACCGTTGAAAGATATTTTTCGGCAATGAAGAATGTGAAGACCGACTTGCGTAATTAGATTGGCGATGAGAACTTAAGTGATAGTTGTATATGTGACGGGTAGTCCATAGGACGACCCTTAAGTGTTATAAATGATAGCGAAATCCCGCATTTAGTCAAGTAATTGTCTACGATTAGATGACTACGGTTGCTTGGGTTTTAGGTATGTTCGGGGCATAAACGGGGTGGACTTGCAGCTTGTTTTATGAGCTTGATGGATTGGAGCTTCAAGTACCAAAGATGAAGAAATAAAGAAGGGAGCCCTAGAGTCCACCATAAATTAAGGTGGACACCGTAATTTACGGTAGCCCCAGGATTGAAATTTCCACCGTAGGGCAGTAGAGTATGGTCGTAACGAATTAAAGGCTACCGTAAGCTACGGTAGCCACCGTAGCTTACGGTAGCGGCTGAGACAAAATGTAACTCCTTTTTTAATGGACCATTAGTGGTGAATTTTTGGCATTCCAATCATCATTCTCGTGGGGGAACTGGTTAGAGGCGAATTTTGGCTTGCTCTTGGTGATTTTGAAGATTCCAAACATTCGGTTTATGTTTTTGATTTCTATGAACAATACACTTGATGTTATGAGGATTCACCACACTATGAGAGGCTAATTTCATTGGTGATCATCCTAAGTGTAAGGTTTGTTTGAGACACTATGCTTATGCTTGAATTTCTAGAATAATGAACTTTGCAATGTTTGTTTAGTTTGTTATGGTGTTTGGATATTTGTTTGTAAAGTATTAATTTGTGTTTGATCGTATTCTAAACCATACGTTCTTGGTGCCATTGGCAATCGAGATATCATGGGAGGGATTAGGGTTGGATATTAGTTAATTGGTCATCGGGTAACAACCTCGCGTTCTAGTAACCCGAGTACTTAGTTCCCTTTTATCACAAACATTTAACCAAACATTAGCTGTGTCTATGTGGTTCTTTCTATTGAGCATGAACATTAGTGTCAATTGAAACCTAACACTTAGGATGGTCGCTTTCCTTTAATCTGTTTACAAAACCTAATCTTTGATTTGCAATCCAATTTAATTCAATTTAGATAATTAAAACCAATTAATCCAATTTCTGAATTTGACCTCTTTGCAACTTAGTTTAAATTTAGTCATTAGTAAAGCTACTTAGATAACAAATAATCCACAAACTCCCTATGTTCGATACCCACTTACCGTTAGCTACTTAGTTGTATTTGGATTAAATTTGAGTGAGACTTTGACCTCACGTCAATATGTTATATAGAGAAAGAGTTGCTCAAGAAAGTAAGTTTAGATGATGTTTTGGATAGATTTTAAAAAATGAAAACTCGTAGGGTGACTTTTTAATTTTGTTTATAACAAGG
Organism: Helianthus tuberosus; assembly: GCA_030545235.1. NCBI lineage: Eukaryota > Viridiplantae > Streptophyta > Magnoliopsida > Asterales > Asteraceae > Helianthus > Helianthus tuberosus. Next base: position 107,257,878 of record CM060433.1, on the reverse strand, counting down.
TTTGACATGTTTTGATGATTATATAAATTTAGTTTGATGTTCTTTTGTTTTACATGACCTGACCCCTGTAACACCCTAACACGTAACATCTTAAAAACAACGCAACGGAAAACGAGCCTTAAGTTTTCTTTCTTTATTTACGACATTACTTACGTGAAGGATCAAATACAAAATGTCATACATTCGTTAGAAAGGATTCACAACATTCCATTATATTAATGCTTCAAGAAATATATAAATCAAACTATGTGACCGTTCTTTCCCGTACAATCCTTGCTCTCAACTCGATCTAAGTCCGCTTCTCTTCGTTAGTGGTAGAACAAATCCGTGTATTACCTGTGGACATCACATACAACTTAACCATTAGTCGTTAAAAACATCATACGACATTATTCTCATATAATTTAATATCAAATAACATTCAAGAATATAAACTTTGATTCATTCAAGTCTGCTTATCTTCGCTAGTGGTAGAAGAAATCCGTGTATTACCTGTGGACATCACATACAACTTAACCATTAGTTGTTAAAAACATCATACGACATTATTCTCATATAATTTAATATCAAATAACATTCAAGAATATAAACTTTGATTCATTCAACTATCCTCTCGCATTTTCTCATTCCGAGTTCGACTTCTATACCTCATGAATCCGATGTTCCTTTACCTGCTTTACATTTCAACTTCAAGGCACATAATAGCAATCGTCAATGCCCAAACATAATGAAACGATTCCTTCATACATTATAACATCTCATATTCATACATGTATACTAATTCCTACATGCATTCAAAGCGAATTACATTCATGTATGCATACATTTCCTAATTCTTAGATGCATATAAACATATACACCTACATATATACGCCCACATTCGTACACGCCCGCATATATACGAGCTCTCGCTTACCACTATTATTCACATATACCTATGCTTCTTGTCATAATCACAACTTTCCATATTATAGGTTTTATACCTATTGTCTTGCATACCTATTCGTTCCTAGACTCGGTTACTTTTAGATTTCCTTCACTAACAAGAAGAAAAATCCATAATTTCACTATCCGGGGACTCATAACATCTCTCATGAACAAAAACCGGATTAAAATTAAGTTATGAAACATTGAAAATCTTCCAAACATCGAGTCTGGATACAAAAACGAAAAAGAAAACAAAAATCGCCAGCTTCTAGCTTCCTTGAGGGGCGCGACGCCTACGGCCCCCGGCTCTCGCGGGACGCGACACCTGTCGCGTTGCGTGACGGTGAATCTGAAATGCTGTCGCGTAGCGCGACTGTAATACCTGCGTCCCTAGACTTTTAGATATTGTCAATTTTAGTCCCTGAACTATGTAGTCATTAATACTTTTGGTACTTGGTGAATTTTATGCTATATACTAAATACTTAGAATGTCTAAATCTAAATACTTGGAATGCCTAATTCTAGATACTTGAAATGTCTAATTCTTGATACTTTGGTGCTTGACTCTTGAGGCTCGTGAAACTTAAGACTTTGTTGAACGAGGGACTGGAGTCTTGTCACTGGCGGAAACTACGAATCTTTAAATCTTTTGTGTTATTGCTATAATCTAGTCATACTATTAGCCAATAATACACAACGCTTAACCTAATGCGCAAATCAAATCAAAGACGGTGAAACGGAAATGATGGGATTGACCGAGTGGCAATCCGATCGGATGACCACCCGATCGGATGGCCACTCGATCGAACCACCATCCGATCCGAGTGCACACCGCCTTCACACCTTCTCACACTATAAATAGGCCTGTTACATCACCATTTTCACTGATGTGACAGCCTCACTCGACCAGACGCATGCACTCCTATTTTCTTCCATTTCTCGTCGATTTCGGGACATTCTACACTAGATTCTTGTACATCTTTGATCTAAACAACATTCTCTATGAGATTCTCCTTTGAAATCCCACTTTTCACCATGAAATCTCTCGGATTTGAGCTCTTGAAGGTGATGTCACCATGGCGGTTTATACCAAACTGTTGTGTGATGTCATTCTAGCCAAGATCTAGCTCAGATCTAAGGAATTTCATGCGTTTTACACTAAATCTATGCGAGATCTAAACTTTTCAAGCTAAAAACCTATGTTTATCTTCATCTTTTTTTGAAGTTTTACTAAAACGGTGAGATCAGGATCTAAACGGACTGTAGACTTGATTATTAGTCTGGAGTTGGTTTGAAGAAGGATTGTTGCCAGAGAAGATGACCGGAGTAGGAATTCTGACATAAGCATCATCACGAACAGACGACTGAACGGACTGGGTGTAACACCTCGAAAATTCACGTCCTATAATGAGTTGACACGTGTCATAAAGTTTGAACGTGTGAAAGAATGTTATAAAAGGACTAAAGTTGACAAACATGGAAAGTATGTGATTATACGGGTTCTAAATGTCAACAGTGAATAAATATACTTCATAATAACCCTACATGATGTTTATAACATCAAACGAATAAATCATGGATCATACGAAGCAAAAAGTGAGTGATTACAAACTACAGGGGCTAAATGTGTCAACATGTTTAAATTATACCTCTGAGTGACCTTTTGACAAACCCGAAGCTTTGTAAATGTTAATTATGCTCACTAGAATGCACGATATAAATTTCATAAAGTTTCGTTATCGTATGAGAAAGTTATGATCAAATTCGTGTGCGAGGGGTTAAATTGCAAACGTTGAAAGTTAAGACTTTTCGGGTTAACCGGAAGTGTTCAGGGACTTGGCAAAGTGGGTATAGGTCCTAAAGCCCTTGTGGGTAATTATAAGGGGGTCAAAATGCAAGAAATAACCTTGATTGCCCCTTCGTGAAGCCAAAGGTCAAGTAACAAAACAAAAGAAAATTGAAAATCTGTTTATCAGGCCCAGGCGGCCCGCGTTGGGTCCGGCTAATCGTGAGGCGGGCCGCGTACGACCCCCAGTACCGAGAAAAATGGGTTGTGGTCTGCCATGGCTTTTGTGCGCGATCTTTAACCGATTTTCCACATCACTTGACCCCTAAAACACCCCCTAGACACTAGAAACAAGTGTTGATTAGTTGTGGTGTGTGCTAGGCTTTGTTGTCAATCAATTGTGGTGATTGAAATCACTATAAAAGGGTCTTCAAGTTCACAAACATTCCTCACACCATTCTCTGCATTTCTGATCGATTCTGGAGCTCAAGCCTGCTTCCAAGTGATCATATCTCGTGCATAGGACTCTTGTAAGTCTGCTAGTCCTTCTTTAATTGAGTTTAGCTTGTTTAATTAGCTAAAAGTCAAACCGTCGTAATTACGGTTTGACTTCGAGATTAGTCAACAATGGCTCAGTCATATCTCGAATTAAAAGTAGTTATAGCTTGGTATTTATGTGGGTAATAAAACCCCAAAAGGGTTTCCCCTGATCACCACTCTAACTAGTTCAAATGTCGGGTCAAACATGTAATTAAAAAGTCAACAGGAAGTCTAAAATGCCATTTATGCATGATTAACATTGTAGATCATATACAACCTGTTGGATCATTGTTATAACTTAGTAATAAGTGTAAGAACATGTCTAAACATGTTCAACCCGACAAATTCCTGTAAATACCCGGTTCGGAACCGAAAGTCACATAGTTTGACTTTCACTTTGACTTTCAGTTCTGACCCGTTTAGGCATGTTTTAGAAATGCCTCAGAGCTTTAATTGGATTAGGTTACTTGTTAGTACAACCCTCTGTGATTATACACCTTGGTTCATTAGTTATCCAATTAATATGCATGTTTCCGTTAATTGTTCATATGTTGACCATTATGCCCTTATTGCCTTAAAACGTGATTTATGAAAATGTAAAAGTGTAGAAACCTTAGTTACTGATATATAAACTTGTATGCAAAGTTTGACATCAGTTTGACTTGTAGATTAAGAGTTATGCTCATTATCGCAAATTTAAGGCTTTATGTTAATAAAACGGCGTAATTAGCGTATAGCCTAGTTAAGCCTACTTTTTGATATCAAATCTTTTACCCACTGATGTAATATATTATTTTGGGATTTTTAAAGATTTTTAATTAATTTTAGGCTGAGCATAACTAGTAGTCGTAGGCTTAATCCGGTAATTGTCGGTTTTGCCCTTATGGGCCATAAAATGAGTTTTACATATCTAAACAACTCCAAACCTTTTGCTACTGATCACATATGATAAACAAATTATTTTTAGCCTTCTGGAAATATAAAAATATCAGATGTAAGTATCGAACCCGGAAATGGCCTTTAATCGCCTTATTAAGCGTTTTTAGCGCCAAGTATGTATTAAAATTATATTGGACATAACCGGGTTGATACCTACTGATATATGAGGCAAGTTATAATATTTTAACAGTAAGCAAAGGTTGATAAACTCAGACTTCAGTTTTGAGCTTTTCGGCTTATGTGAAATTACCAAAATACCCCTACGGGGCATAGTTTGGTTAAAAATGATAAATTTCACATATATGCCTTATCTTACTGTTATAACTCATTAACTTGAGTATTTTTACTGATTTCACCAGACCTGTAACTCAGTTAAACACTTAAACCCTTTTACAACCTTTAAAATGACCAAACTACCCCTACGGGGCCTAGTTTGTGTTTAAACACGTTTCGGGCATAATGAAAGACATCTTACTGATGTCGCAACATATTCGAGGCATAATTAACTTAGGAAACCTGTATATAGCTCTCGTGAATACCCATCACGCTTATTACGCGTACGGTTCGGTTTATGTAACAAGTTTACATAAATTAGCCGAGACGGGTCAAACCTTAACGGTTTTATCTCAAAATCCAGAATGTGAATAATAAACCCATGTTAAACAAGTCTTCAAACTTGTCGGGTCTAAATCACATTCTATCCGGTCTTCGCTAAATCGTGCGTACGAACCGTATCTTTGAAACTAGCCGGTCTAAGCTTAAGCTTAATTAAAGACCCGTTAGGATTCTAATAGGTTATTATAAAACCTTCGTTCCAGATTAGGAGGACCATTAAAAGCTACGTGCATTTTGCTTATTGTGATTTATACATTGCTCAGGTAAATACTTTTAACTTATTTTCCCTATACGGGCTTGGGTTACGGTATATAGTATACCGCTTGATCGAGCATCAAATCTCCACAGTTGAGTGGGTAGTTGACTAATTTGACCGGCTCGTTTAAACAGTCTTGATTACTTAAAGCCTTTGGGGGGTTAATGACCATGTCCCGGATATCCTTGGCATCATCTTACGAGATGGCCACGACCTGAGCACGGGGTGTAGGCGTACACCCGTCAGTGTATAACTCTATGATGTGGTGTGTCTATTGATCTTTAACCCGGACAAGATCCAGGCTACTGAACGCACAAGTAACATGTAATTCGTTCACAAGATTATAATATTAAATAATTCTCCCAAGTTATAAAAATGTTTATGCCATGTGCATCCAAACCAATTTTCAATCATTTTCCAAAATGAGTCAGTTGAATGTATTTACCAGTGTAAACTGACGTATTTTCCCAAAAAGACTGAATGCAGGTACTAAACAAAATTGGCTGGATTGTCTCCTTAGCATCAATAAAAAAGTCTCGCAAGCTTAGGATGCCTGAAGTCTGTTGAACCATTAATATTATTTTTATTTCGATCCGACTGTGGACAAACTTCTGGATATTGTGACTTTGATATTACAATATTAAATTCGGTTGTATCATATTTTTAAAATTTGCTTCCGCTGTGCATATTGATTATTGTGTTGTTTGACTATTACGTTACCAACCATGACGTCACGATACTCCCCCACCGGGCCCACCGGTGACACGTGGAAAACGGGGTGTGACAGGTTGGTATCAGAGCCAACACTGAGTGAATTAAACACTAGCCTTTTGTGTTTAATCTCAGTTACACAATTGCACATATCTAAACCTTCGAGTCTAGACATATAACATAGGACAATTCCACCTTTTCGGTTTTTGTTTTGTCCTTTAAATTTTATATTTTGTTATTGTTATCTTATGCTATTTTGACATGCTTAACAAAGATGCCTCCAAGATTCTTCCGTAGGAGAGGACGAGGCAAGGGGCCGATTACCGCCCCCAATGACAACGAGGCAGGACCCTCGAATGCGCGAGCTCCGTCTACTATGGAGAGTGATGATCCACGACAAAACCGAAGGAACCTATTTGAGCCGGCCAGACGATCGGTATCTCACAGCTCTACACCTCCGGTCCAAAACCCGTATGGGCCACAACCGGACTACGAGCCAAACAACCCTCAGCCTTCCTTCATACCATTACAACGATCCCTGTCTCATCATTCTTTTGGGGACCCCACCCCAGTTTTTCGGGGCCGGTTTAATCCGGTAGGCTACGTGCAAGAACCCGTGGGTTTTAACCCACTGGGGCCAGACGATCACTTCTCAGGTGATAACGCTGACGACATGGACGAGGATACGGACCCCGTCGAACCTGCAAGTGGTACTCCAAACCACCCGATCGAAATCTCCGACGGATCTTCGTTTCACGGATCACCCTATGTTGGTCCGGATAGCTTCCAGGAGATGTTCACCCGGCACGAGTGGTACTATACTCCTCCTCACCACTCGTCGCCTCATGAGCAGCAGCAGCCGCAGCAGCAGCATCATCAAGATTCCTCTGAGGATCACCGATTTGTGGCAGTTACGCCACCACCTCCACCGCCACCAGTACAGCCGGCACCTCCTCAACCGCCAAGGCGTAGGAGAACCGGTGCCCGGATGTCGTCACGAGCAGGGGACTTCCATTTCAGTTCCCCACGTCAGTCTAGTGGCAGCCATTATCCGCCACATCAGGAGGACCCACAAATGGGTGGACCCTCCAACCCAGCTGTGCCACAGCCACCGCCAATGGGTTTTGACAACCCAATTCCAGCATATACGGGTTCCATGGCGTACAACCCGTTCGAGCCACCGATTCAACACAACTATGGATACGCAGAGGCAGACCCTTACATGGTTGCGGCAAATTATAACGCCTCGCACCAAGAAGGACCTTACGGAGCTCCATGGGGAGGAGGTTACCCGACACATGGGTACCAGATACCTCCTAGGCCTATTATACGGACTCAATCACAGCCGCCAAGGTTCTCCCCACCTGAGCATGAAGAAATCCTTTATAGGTTGGAGCAAGTTGAACGGGAAGCTCACGAGGACCATAGGGAGAAACAGAGTTTCTTCCAAGGGTTAGCGGACTTATTAAAGGGGAAGAAGAAGAGGGATCATTAAAATCCCTATATGTATTATTGTATTTCAATTAAGTCCCTGCGTGGACAATTATTGGTGCATTTAGCCCCTGCGAGGGCCTGTATTTGCTGTATTAGCCCCTGTGTGGGTGTTTGTATTTGTTTTGACCCCTGCGTGGGTCTATCCTTCTGTAAACCCCTACGTGGGTATTAGTTTGTTTAAAGTCCCTGCGTGGACTAATATGTTTGTTTAAAGTCCCTGCGTGGACTAATTGTAGTTTGACCCCTGCGTGGGTAAATGTGGTTGAAAAGACCCGTTTAGGGCAGCTTGTAATATTATAATAAATCAATGGAATGTTTGTTTTATAAATTTCATATTGCTTTATGTGCATAAATAAATTATAAATGAAATAAATAAATTAAAATCATTCCCTTTTGAACTAATCTGCCTATGTAATTATTAATTAAGAATCTTAAAGTGTGAAACCTAGCCTCGGGTCAATTATAAGACCAGGCCAAGATGGTAAGACCTGTTCAAAAGATTCAAATCCAAGTTAACATCTGAAAACATGTTAACACTCCTGGCAGACGTGATTCGTTAAAATCACATGTCATTTTCATATGTATAAGGATTCTTTAGAAGATTCCTAACCCAATTTAATGATCTCTGAATCATGGGTTAAGATCATCAATTAAGATGATCATATGTTACCATACGTTGGTAATATAATGCCTACGGGCCTTGCTCATTTCTACATGAGCCAAAAGACAGTTGTAGCTATGACTCCCTGTCTGAAAAAGGTAATAAACTATATTCAAACCTTAAAAGCCTTGATTCTCTGAAATCACAGCTTATAATTTATATTGTCCTTGTGACTAGGCCTTTTGTGCCATAAATAAATAAAACTGTTGTTGTTTTATAATTAGGATAAATTATTATAAAAATCCTAAATAAATATGATTAATAAATTAACCAAATATGGTCTCTGTTTACCATGGTTAATGAATTTCCCTAAGGGGCAATTCCATAATAAACTCTCAAATAAACTATTGTCCTTGTTTTCTGCAACAGTTCAATTAAAATGGCTAACTCGGATGAGGGTAATAGCCATCCAGTGGAGGTTAATAATGATGCCCGAATTAATCTAACGAGTGCAGAATTAAAAGCGATCATAGACGGCGCTGTCACACAGGCTTTGGAAAGGCAGTATGAAGAGTACAGTGGGACTCGTAGTAGGACCCAATCTACACAGCCTTCAAAGCCACCGTCCAAGAAGGACGACCCGAAGAAAAACGATGATCGATGCTCCTCGAACCACAGTGCTCCATCTCAGCAGGCTATACGTAATCAAGGGCCCCGTGACAAGGGTTGCTCGTATAAATATTTTGTTTCTTGCAAGCCCCGGGATTTCACTGGGGAGAAGGGAGCCATTGACTGTATGACATGGCTGGATGAGATGGATACGGTTGTAGACATCAGCGGATGTGCTGAGAGAGACGTGGTCAAGTTTGTGTCGCAGTCTTTTAAGGGTGAAGCGTTAGCATGGTGGAGATCTCTGATTGAGGCCACCGGAAAAATCCCATTGTATAATATGTCGTGGGATCAATTTGTTGCCCTTATCAAGGAAAATTACTGCCCTCAGCATGAGGTGGAGAAGATAGAATCTGACTTTCTATCATTGGTGATGACAAACCTCGACTGTCAAGCTTACCTAACGAGCTTCAACACGATGTCCCGGTTGGTTCCATATCTGGTAACCCCGGAGCCAAAAAGAATCGCTCGTTTTATCGGTGGTTTAGCCCCGGAAATCAAGGCAAGCGTAAAAGCTTCTCGGCCAGCTACCTTCAGGTCTGTAGCTGACATTTCCTTATCCCTCACTCTGGATGTGGTCAGGCAGAGATCGCTGAGGAATAAGGAGGCTGAGAAGAGAAAGCGTGAAGATGATGGTTCACGAAAGTCGAACAAGAAGCACCGTGGGAGCGGTGACAACAAGAAGGGATCAGAGTCAAGGAGAGATGGGCATAATTCTGGTGAGAAGCCCAAATGCAAAATTTGCAAGAAGCAGCACTATGGAAAGTGCAGACTTGAGTCGAACTCTCAGACTCAATCAAAAACCTATGCTTGTGGTATATGCAAGTCCACGGATCATAAAACCTTGGATTGCAAGAAGATAAAAGATGCAACGTGCTACCGTTGCAATGAAAAGGGCCACATCAAGACCAACTGCCCTAAGTACAACAAGAAGCCTGAAGGGGCCAAGAAGACTAATGCCAGAGTCTTCAGAATGGACGCAAAAGAAGCGGTTCTGGACGACAACGTTATTACATGTACCTTCCTTGTAAATGACGTTTTTGCTAGAGTACTTTTCGATTCAGGCGCTGATAAGTCTTTCGTTGATAAAAAGTTTTGTGAATTGCTGAAATTACCTGTCAAAACCTTAAATGTGAATTATGAGGTGGAGTTAGCAGATGGTACCATAGAAACCGTCTCAACTGTGTTAGATGGATGTGTTATATCCATTAAGAACCATTCTTTTCCTCTGTCTCTACTTCCCTTTAAGTTGGCCGGTTTCGACATAGTTCTGGGTATGGACTGGTTATCACAAAACCAGGCCCAAATTGTCTGTAACATGAAACAAGTGGTAATAAAGACTCCGTCTGGTGAATCACTTACCATTCGGGGAGATACCCAGTATGGGCTACCTGAGCAAGCGACTATGCTCAAGGCTTCAAAATGTTTAAAGAGGGGTTGTGTCATCTACATGGCACAAGTGATTATTGATGAGCCCAAACCGAAGATAGAAGATATCCCTGTCATCTCTGAATTCCCAGAAGTTTTTCCGGAAGAACTACCTGGTTTGCCACCAAATAGGCAGGTGGAATTCAGGATTGATATCATCCCCGGAGCAGCACCAGTTGCCAGAGCACCCTATAGGTTGGCTCCAACGGAGATGAAAGAATTGAGGACACAGCTGGATGAATTGCTAGCCAAGGGTTTCATTAAACCTAGTTCGTCTCCTTAGGGAGCACCAGTCCTGTTTGTCAAGAAGAAGGACGGATCGATGCGTCTGTGCATCGATTATCGTGAGCTTAACAAGGTCACGATCAAGAATAGATATCCTTTACCCAGGATCGACGATTTGTTCGATCAGTTACAGGGGGCAAGTTATTTTTCGAAGATCGATTTGAGGTCAGGCTACCATCAACTGAAGGTTAGAGATGAAGACGTGCATAAAACAGCATTTAGGACTCGTTATGGGCATTACGAGTTCCTAGTGATGCCTTTTGGGCTCACTAATGCACCGGCCGCATTCATGGATCTCATGAATCGCGTTTGCAAGCCGTACTTAGATAAATTCGTCATCGTTTTCATCGACGATATTCTTATCTATTCGAAGAACCAAGCTGACCATGAGAAACACCTTGGATGTATTCTCAAACTCCTACATCAGGAGAAGCTCTATGCCAAATTCTCCAAGTGTGAATTTTGGCTTCGAGAAGTCCAATTCCTTGGACACGTGGTTAGTGAGCGTGGTATCCAAGTGGATCCCGCCAAAGTTGAAGCTGTTATGAATTGGCAAGAGCCAAAGACGCCTACGGAGATTCGTAGCTTCCTGGGATTGGCAGGATATTACAGGCGTTTCATTGAAATTTTTTCAAGGATTGCTGCACCCCTAACTTCCTTAACTAAGAAGAAAGTAAAGTTCGTTTGGGGCCCTAAGCAGCAAGAAGCTTTCGATATTCTCAAGCAAAAGTTGAGCAATGCTCCTGTGTTGACATTGCCTGATGGAATCGAAGAATTTGTAGTTTATTGTGATGCATCACACACCGGGATGGGGTGTGTGCTTATGCAGAAAGGCAAGGTTATTGCCTATGCATCACGACAGTTAAAGGTGCATGAAAAGAATTACACCACCCACGACTTGGAGTTGGGTGCCGTTGTATTCGCACTAAAACTGTGGAGGCATTATCTTTATGGAATCAAATGTGTGATCTATTCTGATCACAAGAGCCTCCAGCAACTGTTCAATCAGAAAGAATTAAACATGAGGCAACGCCGTTGGATGGAGACTTTGAACGATTATGATTGTGAAATCAAATACCACCCCGGCAAAGCGAATGTAGTCGCGGACGCCTTGAGCAGAAAGGAGAGGGTTAAACCCATCCGAATCAATGCCAAGCGCATGGAGATAAAGAATAATTTGATTGAAAGGGTGTTAGCTGCACAGAAGGAAGCTGTGTTGGAAGCTAACTATCCTAATGAAAAGCTAGGAGTAACTGAAGAGCAGTTAACTCTTAGCAAGGACATAATTTTACGATTAAATGGACGAATATGGGTTCCAATTTATGGAGGACTTCGAGATATCATCCTCCAAGAAGCCCATAGTTCCAAATACTCCGTTCATCCTGGAGCTGATAAGATGTACCAGGATCTAAAGGCAAATTATTGGTGGATAGGCTTGAAAAAGTCTGTAGCCACCCATGTTGCTAAATGCTTGACATGTGCGCAAGTCAAAGCCGAGCATCAAAAACCGTCAGGTTTGCTACAACAGCCTGAACTTCCTACGTGGAAGTGGGAAATGGTAACTATGGATTTTATCACCAAGTTACCTAAAACCAGGAAAGGAAATGATACAATATGGGTTATAGTTGATAGACTGACTAAGTCAGCACATTTCTTACCCATCAAGGAGACTTATAGCTCCGACATGTTAGCCCAGTTATACGTTGATAAGATTGTAGCCTTACATGGCATACCTGTGGCTATTATCTCTGATAGAGATACTAGGTACACGTCGCATTTTTGGAAGAGCTTCCAGCAATCTTTGGGCACACGTTTGAACTTTAGTACGGCTTACCATCCTCAGACAGACGGTCAGAGTGAGCGTACTATTCAAACGTTGGAAGACATGCTGCGTGCATGTGCGATCGATTTGGGTGGTAGTTGGGATAAGAACCTACCGTTAATCGAATTCTCCTACAACAATAGCTACCACACCAGCATCAAGGCTGCGCCTTTTGAGGCATTATACGGTAGAAAGTGTAGATCGCCCGTCTGTTGGGCGGAAGTTGGAGATGTCCAGTTATCAGAACCAGAGATCGTGTTCGAAACGACGGACAAGATTGTCCAGATTCGAGATCGTCTCAAAGCTGCTCGAGATAGGCAGAAGAGTTACGCTGATCCAAAGCGTAAGGATTTTCACTTCGAAGTGGGTGACAAAGTCCTACTTAAAGTGTCACCCTGGAAGGGAGTGATGCGGTTTGGAAAGAAAGGCAAGCTAAGCCCGAGATACATAGGACCTTTCGAGGTTATTGAACGTGTCGGGTCAGTTGCCTATAAGTTAAACTTACCAGAAGAGCTCAGTGGAATTCAAAATGTCTTCCACATCTGCAATCTGAAAAAGTGTTTCGCTGACGAATCACTGGTTATACCACACACAGATGTGCATATAGACGAGAGCTTGAAGTTTGTGGAAAAACCTTTGTCGATTGAGGATCGACGGGTTAAGAAGCTTCGAAGGAAGCATGTGCCTATTGTTAAGGTCAAATGGGATGCCCGTAGAGGTCCCGAATACACGTGGGAGGTTGAATCCACGATGAAAGAAAAGTACCCTTACCTATTTCAGTAAATCTCGGGTCGAGATTTATTTTAAGGGGATGAGGATGTAACACCTCGAAAATTCACGTCCTATAATGAGTTGGCACGTGTCATAAAGTTTGAACGTGTGAAAGAATGTTATAAAAGGACTAAAGTTGACAAACATGGAAAGTATGTGATTATACGGGTTCTAAATGTCAACAGTGAATAAATATACTTCATAATAACCCTACATGATGTTTATAACATCAAACGAAGAAATCATGGATCATACGAAGCAAAAAGTGAGTGATTACAAACTACAGGGGCTAAATGTGTCAACATGTTTAAATTATACCTCTGAGTGACCTTTTGACAAACCCGAAGCTTTATAAATGTTAATTATGCTCCCTAGAATGCAGGATATAAATTTCATAAAGTTTCGTTATCGTATGAGAAAGTTATGATCAAATTCGTGTGCGAGGGGTTAAATTGCAAACGTTGAAAGTTAAGACTTTTCGGGTTAACCGGAAGTGTTCAGGGACTTGGCAAAGTGGGTATAGGTCCTAAAGCCCTTGTGGTTAATTATAAGGGGGTCAAAATGCAAGAAATAACCTTGATTGCCCCTTCGTGAAGCCAAAGGTCAAGTAACAAAACAAAAGAAAATTGAAAATCTGTTTATCAGGCCCAGGCGGCCCGCGTTGGGTCCGGCTAATCGTGAGGCGGGCCGCGTACGACCCCCAGTACCGAGAAAAATGGGCTGTGGTCTGCCATGGCTTTTGTGCGCGATCTTTAACCGATTTTCCACATCACTTGACCCCTAAAACACCCCCTAGACACTAGAAACAAGTGTTGATCAGTTGTGGTGTGTGCTAGGCTTTGTTGTCAACCAATTGTGATCGATTCTGGAGCTCAAGCCTGCTTCCAAGTGATCATATCTCGTGCATAGGACTCTTGTAAGTCTGCTAGTCCTTCTTTAATTGAGTTTAGCTTGTTTAATTAGCTAAAAGTCAAACCGTCGTAATTACGGTTTGACTTCGAGATTAGTCAACAATGGCTCAGTCATATCTCGAATTAAAAGTAGTTATAGCTTGGTATTTATGTGGGTAATAAAACCCCAAAAGGGTTTCCCCTGATCACCACTCTAACTAGTTCAAATGTCGGGTCAAACATGTAATTAAAAAGTCAACAGGAAGTCTAAAATGCCATTTATGCATGATTAACATTGTAGATCATATACAACCTGTTGGATCATTGTTATAACTTAGTAATAAGTGTAATAACATGTCTAAACATGTTCAACCCGACAAATTCCTGTAAATACCCGGTTCGGAACCGAAAGTCACATAGTTTGACTTTCACTTTGACTTTCAGTTCTGACCCGTTTAGGCATGTTTTAGAAATGCCTTAGAGCTTTAATTGGATTAGGTTACTTGTTAGTACAACCCTCTGTGATTATACACCTTGGTTCATTAGTTATCCAATTAATATGCATGTTTCCGTTAATTGTTCATATGTTGACCATTATGCCCTTATTGCCTTAAAACGTGATTTATGAAAATGTAAAAGTGTAGAAACCTTAGTTACTGATATATAAACTTGTATGCAAAGTTTGACATCAGTTTGACTTGTAGATTAAGAGTTATGCTCATTATCGCAAATTTAAGGCTTTATGTTAATAAAACGGCGTAATTAGCGTATAGCCTAGTTAAGCCTACTTTTTGATATCAAATCTTTTACCCACTGATGTAATATATTATTTTGGGATTTTTAAAGATTTTTAATTAATTTTAGGCTGAGCATAACTAGTAGTCGTAGGCTTAATCCGGTAATTGTCGGTTTTGCCCTTACGGGCCATAAAATGAGTTTTACATATCTAAACAACTCCAAACCTTTTGCTACTGATCACATATGATAAACAAATTATTTTTAGCCTTCTGGAAATATAAAAATATCAGATGTAAGTATCGAACCCGGAAATGACCTTTAATCGCCTTATTAAGCGTTTTTAGCGCCAAGTATGTATTAAAATTATATTGGACATAACCGGGTTGATACCTACTAATATATGAGGCAAGTTATAATATTTTAACAGTAAGCAAAGGTTGATAAACTCAGACTCCAGTTTTGAGCTTTTTGGCTTATGTGAAATTACCAAAATACCCCTACGGGGCATAGTTTGGTTAAAAATGATAAATTTCACATATATGCCTTATCTTACTGTTATAACTCATTAACTTGAGTATGTTTACTGATTTCATCAGACCTGTAACTCAGTTAAACACTTAAACCCTTTTACAACCTTTAAAATGACCAAACTACCCCTACGTGGCCTAGTTTGTGTTTAAACACGTTTCGGGCATAATGAAAGACATCTTACTGATGTCGCAACATATTCGAGGCATAATTAACTTAGGAAACCTGTATATAGCTCTCGTGAATACCCGTCACGCTTATTACGCGTACGGTTCGGTTTATGTAACAAGTTTACATAAATTAGCCGAGACGGGTCAAACCTTAACGGTTTTATCTCAAAATCCAGAATGTGAATAATAAACCCATGTTAAACAAGTCTTCAAACTTTTCGGGTCTAAATCACATTCTATCCGGTCTTCGCTAAATCGTGCGTACGAACCGTATATTTGAAACAAGCCGGTCTAAGCTTAAGCTTAATTAAAGACCCATTAGGATTCTAATAGGTTATTATAAAACCTTCGTTCCAGATTAGGAGGACCAGTAAAAGCTACGTGCATTTTGCTTATTGTGATTTATACATTGCTCAGGTAAATACTTTTAACTTATTTTCCCTATACGGGCTTGGGTTACGGTATATAGTATACCGCTTGATCGAGCATCAAATATCCACAGTTGAGTGGGTAGTTGACTAATTTGATCGGCTCGTTTAAACAGTCTTGATTACTTAAAGCCTTTGGGGGGTTAATGACCATGTCCCGGATATCCTTGGCATCATCTTACGAGATGGCCACGACCTGAGCACGGGGTGTAGGCGTACACCCGTCAGTGTATAACTCTATGATGTGGTGTGTCTATTGATCTTTAACCCGGACAAGATCCGGGCTACTGAACGCACAAGTAACATGTAATTCGTTCACAAGATTATAATATTAAATAATTCTCCCAAGTTATAAAAATGTTTATGCCATGTGCATCCAAACCAATTTTCAATCATTTTCCAAAATGAGTCAGTTGAATGTATTTACCAGTGTAAACTGACGTATTTTCTCAAAAAGACTGAATGCAGGTACTAAACAAAATTGGCTAGATTGTCTCCTTAGCATCAATAAAAAAGTCTCGCAAGCTTAGGATGCCTGAAGTCTGTTGAACCATTAATATTATTTTTATTTCGATCCGACTGTGGACAAACTTCCGGATATTGTGACTTTGATATTACAATATTAAATTCGGTTGTATCATATTTTTAAAATTTGCTTCCGCTGTGCATATTGATTATTGTGTTGTTTGACTATTACGTTACCAAACATGACGTCACGATACTCCCCCACCGGGCCCACAGGTGACACGTGGAAAACGGGGTGTGACACTGGGGTGATTCCCATCCGACAAGATCGGCTGTACACTGATGTGTTTACCACCGTCTCAATGCGTACCATGTCGTCGTTGTTTAAACAGAAGCTTAGAGTTTTTAAAAGTTTAGAAACGGGACAAGAGTAACCCAATCGAGTGGCAATCCGATCGAACTGCCATCCGATCAGACGACATACCTCTTGAAGTTTTGAAAACTTGGAACTTTGGATCGAGTGGCAATCCGATCGGATAGCCATCCAATTGGCCAACCATCCGATCAAGGTAACCTAAGATGAACACTTGACTTGACATTTTGAACTTGACACTTGGATCGGATGACCATTCGATCGAATGGCCGCCCGACCCATTCACACGCATGCCATCTCAATCGAATGGAAATCCGATCGGATGGCCTTCCGGTCGGACAGCCATCCGATCAAGATGACTGATCCGACACTTGGTTTGAATCTCGTTATTCTGCCCGACTCTTATATATTGTAATCTAATCAGGCTAAACCTAAAGAGCTCCCTTTGATCCAATAACAGTTAATCCGTTAAGCAATCACTGTGAGTATACTCGATCCCTTTTTGTTTTAAACTTTGGGATGTAACATGTATTCTATTAAACTACGATACTTGAGACTTTTGCAAACTAAACTCTATCCTAGTGTATGTGAAACTTGTGATTCTTGTATTCTATTTGTGCTATGTGGACGTTTAATCCAGGGTGTGTAGTTCCGTCTTAACAATAGTAGCGCTATAGGAGATGCACCTCCCCATTATTCTCGGGGGTATTGTTAGGAGGATTCTAGTTTTCCTTGAGACTTGGGAAAACAACAAAGCATCGTGATACTTGGGCTATCACTTGTTGGACTGCGAACAATAGCATGGCTGAAACTATTTTGTTACACTTGCATAAGGATACGAGTTATTTTAATCTATTATGCTATTACTCAAACTTGTATACTCGCCGGTACATTTTTGTACTGACTCTATTTTAGTACATGTTGCAGGCTGATAGGATGCTGAATCATGGAAATCAAGCTAGGGATGATGCTTAGAAACCCACCAAGTTTAAATATAGTCTTTGAACAATGATTAATGGTTGTATTTTGAATCTTTTGTTGGAGATGCTGTTTTAGACAAACTTATGCATGAATCTTACTTAATCTATAATGAAATTTCTAGTGTTATGGAATCTCATGAGCAATCTGAAAGCTAACTGCTCGTACCCCGATGTTTCCGCCATCGGTTGGGGTGTGACAGATTGGTATCAGAGCCATAACTATAGGGAATTAGGAAAAGTAGGAATACTTGGCCTAGTCTATAGTTCTAGGAATCTTGATTCTTATCTGTTGTTTAAGACTTATGCATTCTACCGCATCTGCTTCCTAGCAGCACATTTTCCTGCTAAACTTACATGCCTTTCCTAAGGCTGACACAATATATACTTGATACTTCGAAAACACTGTTAACTAGTGTTTGTATTTTGCACGAGGTTTGCCCTCAAGTCAGGAGTGACATCCGAACCTTGATGGAAAATCTCCATACTATTCTAGTAGGTCTTGTCTGCGGATAAGTACCAACGCTATTAGGGTACAATGTTGTCAAGTTAGAGGTGAAAATCAGATCTTGATAACTAGTCCCACTCCTTGATGTTTTATTTATGTCTCGCCAAAGTCTCGAAATTTCAATTCAATTGGGTACGTGAAATGACCAAAAGGATGAATATCTTAGGCCTAACATCGATGACGTATTTGTCCAAGTAAGTCAAGACACGTTACCCCAATTCGAAAGGGGTTCGAATCACTCTGGTTAGTCACCGTTCCTCTACCCGGAACACTCTATGTTTTATGAGCCTATCTTTTTATGTTATCTCGACTTTTACATGAGGTTTTAAACTTGATTCTTCATTTATCTTGATTCTTCGTTTATTTTGAGACTCGTTACACAAATCGCACGTACGTCCGCAAGCTAAAACATTAACTCTAATATCAGGATCAACTAAATTTATGAAGCTTTAATCTACCATGATAATCTATGTGGGGAATCTTGGTCAACTATGGCACTATGTGGAACTATCTGATAAATCCATGTCTTGTTGTGGTTGTAAGACACTAAATATAACATGGCATGGAAACACGAGGGAGAAGTGACGTGTCTGAAGCATGGTGGATACGCCGCTGGTACTTCCTATATATAAGTGTTTCCGACATGTTACCAACTTTCGTACTAAGTGTCATGCGAAACTTAGTGTTCTGCAAACCGGTGATGAGATGGTTGAAATCTAAAGTTATGGGAAACTACTTGTGTAATCTATGAGTAATCTATGTGTGTGCTAGCGTAATCTATGTGTAATCTATGTTTGTGTGGTTTTTGAGAAACAAAATACGAAACGTAGCCTAGCGCCGAAGACAAGGCGGACGTGGCATGTCCGAAGCACGGTGGATACGCCGCTGGTACTTCCTATATATAAGTGTTTCTGGCATGTTACCGAACCTTCGTACCACGTGCTAAGTGAAGTTCGTAGTTTTGTAGGCTCGGGTTAAAGTTGTGAAATCTATTTGGGTTAATCTATGTTGTTGAAACTATTTGGTCAATCTATGTGGAGATCTTGTGATGAATTCTAATGTTGTGGTTAACGAAGCATGACACCGATGACGAGACGGACGTGGCATGATTGAAGCATGGTGGATACGCCGCTGGTACTTCCTATATATAAGTGCTTCCGTCATGTTGCTGAACTTTCGTAGCACGTGCCATGCGGGATTTCGTTGTTTGTGGATTGTTAGCACTAATCTATTGAAATCTATGGAAAACTATGAAATCTATTGAAGTCTATTGAATCTATTAAAGTCTATTGAAGTCTATTGGATCTATTGAAGACTATTTGAAACCTATCGTAATCTATTGAAATCTATGTGAATCTATGATAATGATGATGAGTGTGTTTTGCGACACGTAACATGACACCGAGTACGAGGTCAAAGCGATTATGCCCGAAGCGTGGTGGATACGCCGCTGGTACTTCCTATATATAAGCGTTTTTGACATGTCGCCAAACTTCGTACAACGTGCCATGCGAAGGTCGTGGGTTGCGGTATCTATGTGAATCTTGAGTCTTAGTCTATCGTGTGTGAATCTATATTAATCTAGACTTATATGATCCTCTTGTTGGATCTTTAGGATGTCTTCTCGAAAGCTCTCCGACACTCTAAAGAGATCCAGGGAAAAGTCTCAGAAAAAGATGATGTCCTTCATGGCCGACCAGATCGCTCGAGTCGTGCCAAAGATCGTCTCTGAGATCCAAGGATCGAGCACTCCGCCCTCTTCTGTTGACTCTAAAACGGAGAAAGAAAAGTCTACCAAGTTTAGCTATAATCATTTTGTCTCTTGCAACCCTAAGTCTTTCACGGGCAGTGATGGGGTGACTGCTATGCTCGAGTGGTTTGACAGCATCGAGGTTACCTTCATTAATAGCGAGTGCCCAGAACATCTAAAGACTAGGAGTGTAACGGGAATGTTTCAAGGCAGAGCGTTAGAGTGGTGGAAAAATGAGAGAAATATCCGATCGAATGAAGAAGCCTATGCTCTTCCATGGGTTGAGGTGCGAGAATTGATAATGCTTGAATTCTGCCCTCTTCATGAACAACTGAAGCTTGAAGAAGAGTTCTGGTACTTGAAGCAGATTGGTGATGATAATCTGGCTTATACTACCCGTTTCAAGCAGCTCAGCTTGATTGTTCCTCACTTGGTTTCTACCCCTAAACGCATGATAACCAAGTACATCAATGGTCTACCTCCTGGTATGCGTGATTCTATTGAAGCAGCTCAACTTGGAAATATTGAGGAAATCTACCGTCTTGCAGCTAGTCTCAACAATAACCGCGTTCGTGATAAGCAGTTTGCTAATCCTGCCTCCTCCAAATCTGCACATCAAGTTACCCAGCAGCCAAGTGGCAGCAAGAACAAGAGGCGAAAGTCTCAGGGTTCAGGATGCAATGCTATTGTTCGTGCTGCAAACCCTGCTCCGCTGCTGCTCCAATCACTGCTGCTCCTGAAGTCAAGAAGCAGTACTCTGGGTCTTACCCCAAGTGTACGACTTGTAACTTTCATCATCCTTCCGCCTCTGCATGTCGTCTGAGCACCAACTGCAATCGCTATGGTCACACGATTCCCTATTGTCGCCAAGCTAACCCAGCTCAACAAGCCCTAGCCCAGGCAGCTTTACCAGCTCTCCCAGCTCCTCCGCAGAATCCTAAACCAGTCAACGTTGTTCGTGCATGCTATAAATATGGAGATACTACTCACCTTCGTAACTAGTGTCCTCAGCTGAACCAAGACAATGATGTCGTCAATGGTACGTAATGACAATGATGTCGTCAATGGTACGTTTCTTGTGAATAAACTTTATGCTTCGATCTTATTTGATACTGGTGCCGACAGAAGCTTTGTGTCCGTAGAATTCGAATCATTGTTAAACTGTGCACGCTCTATGTTACCTAAGTCGTTTTCGGTAGAGATTGCCGATGGAAAGTCTATTCTAGTTGATTCTATTCTCCGTGGTTGCTCCTTGATTCTTAACGACTACATGTTTACTATTGATCTAATACCCATGCAATTGGGTAGTTTTGATGTCATAATCGTCATGGATTGGTTACGCAAGAACCATGCCGAGATTGCCTGTCACGAGAAGTTTGTTCATCTACCTCTACCGTCTGGTGATGTTTTGCATGTCTATGGAGACCGACCTTCACAAGGACTAAGGCTGATGTCATGCACACAAGCGAGCAGGTGCTTACGTAAACAGAATCTTGCTTTCTTGGCCTACGTGGTGGAACAAAAGAGCAAGAGGAAGAACATAAGCGATGTTCCAGTAGTGTGTGATTTCCCTGATTTTTTTCCCGAAGATCTTCCTGGTCTTCCTCCTCCTAGATCCGTTGACTTTCATATTGATCTCATACCTGGTGCGACTCCTGTCGCCAAGGCTCCCTATCGTCTTGCACCGTCCGAGATGCAATAATTATCTAGCAAACTGCAAGAACTACTCGACAAGGGATTCATTTATCCAAGTACCTCTCCGTGGGGAGCTCCCGTGCTATTCGTCAAGAAGAAAGATGGCTCGTTCCGTATGTGTATCGACTACCATGAACTTAATAAGCTTACCATTAAGAATCGTTACCCCCTTCCCTGCATTGATGATTTATTTGACCAACAACAAGGCGCGTCCTGCTTCTCGAAAATCGATCTTCGTTCTGGCTATCATCAGCTTCGTGTACTCGAGGATGATGTACCCAAGACCGCTTTTCACACTCGTTATGGACACTACGAGTTCGTGGTCATGCCTTTTGGATTGGCCAACGCACCCACTGTGTTCATGGATCTCATGAATCGTTTTGTAAGCCTTATCTTGATCGTTTTGTGATAGTCTTTATTGATGATATTCTCATTTATTCTAAAACTAAAGCTGACCATGCTTGTCATTTACGCTTGATGCTTGAACTCTTACGTGGTGAACGTTTGTATGCTAAATTTTCTAAGTGTGAGTTTTGGATTAATGAAGTGCAATTTCTTAGTCACGTCGTTAGTAAACAAGGTATTCATGTTGACCCGTATAAAATCGAAGCTGTGAAGAATTGGAGTACGCCTAAATCTGCGTCTGAGATTCGTTCCTTCTTTGGATTGGCGGGCTATTAACGCCGATTCATTTTGGACTTCTCTAAGATCGCCGTTCCTCTTACTTCGTTGACTAAAAAAGAGAGGCCTTTTGCTTGGGGTCCCGAGCAAGAGGAATCTTTTCAAACTCTTAAGACTCTTTTGTGTAATGCTCCTGTTTTAACTCTCCCTGACGGGAATGATGATTTCGTGGTATATTGTGATGCCTTGAACCATGGTTTGGGCTGTGTGCTCATGCAACGGGACAAGGTTATTGCTTATGCCTCCCGTCAACTCAAGGTACATGAGAAAAACTATACTACTCACGATCTGGAGCTTGGTGCAGTTGTGTTTGTGTTAAAGATCTGGCGACACTACCTATATGGTACTAAGTCTGTGGTTTTCACTGACCATAGGAGCCTTCAACATATCTTTGACCAAAAAGAGCTGAACATGCGACAAAGACGTTGGGTGGAATTGCTAAACGACTACGACTGACAAATTCGCTATCATCCTGGCAAGGCGAATCTAGTGGCCGATGCTCTTAGTCGTAAAACTCATGTGAATGCTATCCGTATCTCTAATAACCTCCATGCGTGTATTCGTGACGCTCAGTATTCGTCAGCAAATGAAGGAAGTCTAGAAGTGGAAATCCAAGGCGCTAAGATTGAACAACTTGAAACTAAACCGAATGGAATCCAATACTACCTCAATAGCATCTGGGTTCCAGATCGCGATAATCTCCGTGAGCTCATTATGAATGATGCTCACAAATCCCGCTACTCTATTCATTGAGGCGCTGACAAGATGTACCATGATTTGCGTGCAACTTATTGGTGGCCTGGCATGAAGAGGGACATTGCTGTATATGTTTCTAAATGCCTTACTTGTACGAATGTTAAGGCTGAACATCAACGTCCTTCAGGACTCTTAGAACAGCCCGAGATTCCAGTTTGGAAATGAGATAGCACCGGTATGGACTTTATTACTAAGCTACCTCGAACACCTTCTGGTCACGATAGTATCTGGGTGATAACTGATCGATTGACCAAATCCGCCCACTTTCTCCCGATTCGTGAGGATTATAAAGTGGAGAAACTTGCTCGAATCTATACTAATGAGATTATATGCCATCATGGCATACCTCTTGACATAATCTCGGACCGTGATGGTCGTTTTATGTAACACCTCGAAAATTCACGCCCTATAATGTATTGACACGTGTCATAAGCTTGAACGTGTGAAAGAATACTCTAGAGGAACTAAAGTTGACAAACATGGAAAGTATGTGAATATAAGGATTTAAAATGTCAACAATGGATAAATATACTTTACAATAACCCTACACAATGTTTATACCTTCAAACGAATAAATCATGGATCATACGAAGCCAAATATGAAAGAAAGTGAGAGATTACAAACTACAGGGGTTAAATGTGTCAACATGTTTAAAGTATACCTCTGAGTGACCTTTTAGCAAACCCGAAGCTTTGTAACGGTAAATTATGCTCACTAGAATGCATGATAAAAATTTCATAAAGTTTCGTTATCGTATGAGAAAGTTATGATCAAATTCGTATGCGAGGGGTTAAAGCGTCAACGTTGAAAATTATGACTTTTCGGGTAATAACAAAGTGGCCAAGGACTTAACAAAGTAGGTATAAGTCTTGAAGCCCTTATAGTAAATTTGGAGGGCTCATAATGCAAGAAATAAAGTGGAATGCCCTTTCGAAGAACCAAGAGCCAAGATGCAACAACTAGAAAAGTTCTTAACCTGACAACATGACTCAGGCGGGCCGCGTAAGCCTTAACTGAAGCTTACGCGGGCCGCGTCCGATCCCCAGATGCAGAAAAGTGAGACAGCAGCCTGTTTATGCGCAATAACCGACTTAAAACAGATATTTTCACTCCATGGGCGACCCCTAATAATTCCTAGGCACTTAGGGACACTTGTGGGTGATCCATGATCAGTTGTAGCTTTGGTTGTCAACAATCTAGTGAGTTTTAAGCACTATAAAAGGCCCTTATGTTGCAACATTATGATCACACCTTCCATCTGCATTCTTGAAGACTTCTGGAGCTCCAAAGCAGACCCAAGTCATCCCTAGTCGTGCATAGGACTTTGGTAAGTACCCTTGACCTTACTTAATTGAGTTTTTACTTAGTTTTAGCTTAAAAGTCAAACCGTCGTAATTACCGTTTGACTTAGCGATTAATCATTTATGGTCCAGTGATTAGTCGAATTGAAGATAGTTATAAGTTGGTAATTATGTGGGCATTAAACCCTTAAAAGGGCACCCTCTGATTCCCGCTCTAACTAGATCAAATGTCGGGTCAAAGTTGTTTAGAAAAGTCAACAGAAACTTTAATTGCAAATTTACATGTAATTAGCAATGTAGAAGGCATGTAACCTATTTTATCACTCATATAACTTGGTAATAAGTATAAGAACATGTCTAAACATGTTCGACCCGACAATTTTCTGTTTAGACCCGGTTCGGAACCGAAAGTCGCAAAACCTTGACTTTTGCTTTGATTTCAGTTCTGACCCGATTTAGTATGATTTGGAAATGCCTTAGAGCTTCCTTAGGACCAGGCTACATGATAGTATAACCCTCTGTGGTTATATACCTTGGTTCATTAGCTATCCAATTAATATGCATGATTCCGTTAATTGCTTAAATGTTGACCAATATGCCCTTTTGACCATAAAATGAGAATTTAGGATATATGAAAGGACAATAATCTTTGTTACTGATTTATAAACATGTCCCTAAATTTTCACATCAGTTGGAGGTATAGATTAGGAGTTATGCTCATTAGCGTAATTAGAACGCCTTTTAGTAATTAAACGGCGTCATTAGCATAAAGCCTATCTAAACCCAATTTTTGACACCAAACCTTTTACCCAGTGATATAATATAAAATTTTGGGATTTTTAAAGATTTTTAATTATTTTTAACCTGCACATAACCTAAGGTTATGGCGTTGATTCGGTAAATACCGAATATACCCTTTTTGGTTATAAAATGAGTTCTACATAATATTTTGACACCAATCCAATTGCTACTGATTTTAAATAATAAATAAAGTATTTTGAACTTTCTAACCTGATCAAATCGCTTAAAATGGCTTTTTACGCGTATTAAACACATAGTTTAGGTTTAAAACCATTTTTGGCACTTAGGACTTATCACAACTGATATGACCTGTTAAAATAAGTTATTTTACTGATGTATTCAGACCCGAATCCCAGAGTTTCATTTAATCTCTTTTATAATCTTTAAAATGACCAAAATACCCCTACGGGGCTTAATTTGAGATTAAACTCGTTTTGGGCATAATGGAAGATATCCTACTGATATCACAACATATTTAAAGCATATTGACTTAGGAAACCTGTATATGACTCTTACGGTTACCCGTTACGCTTCTTACGCGTTCGGTTTGGTTTGGTTTATGTAACTAGTTTGCATAAATTAGCCGAAACGGGTCAAACCTTGTCGTTTTTATCTCAAAATCCAGAATGTGTTTAGTTTACCCATATTATACAAGTCTTCAAACTTGTCGGGTCTAAATCACATTCTATTCCGGTCTTCGCTTAATCACGCGTTCGAACCGTATCTTTCCGTGAAACTAACCGGTCTAAGTTTAGGCTTAATTAAAGACCCGTTAGGATTCTAATAGGTTATTATAAACCTTCGTTCCAGAATAGGAGACTCGGTAAAAGCTACACGCACTTGCTATTTGTGATTGATACTTGCAAAGGTAAATACTTTTAACTTATTTTCCCTTATACAGGCTTGGGGTATGGTATATAAAATACCACTTGGTTCGGGCATTGAATCTTTAATCGAATAGAGGTTAAACCATTGATATGCTCCATTTTGAAATGTTTTGTTTGCTTAAAGCCTTTGGGGGGTTAATGACCATGTCCCGGATATCCTTGGCATCATCTTACGAGATGGCCACGACCTGAGCACGGGGTGTAGGCGTACACCCGTCAGTGCATAAATAAGTAATGTGGTGTGTCTATTGATCTTTAACCGGTCTACGGATCGGGCTACTGAACGCATGAGAAACATGTAATTCGTTTACAAGATTATATTCAAATAATTATCCCAAGTTATAAAAAGTTTGTGCCACGTGCATTCAAATCAATTTTATTAAACTTTTCAAAATGAGTCGGTTGAATGTATTTACCAGTGTAAACTGACGTATTTTCCCAAAAAGGTTAAGTGCAGGTACTACGCGAACTAGGCTGGCTTTCTCCTAGCGTCCACAATAAGTCTCGCAAGCTTGGATGTCAAAACTGTTGAACAATGTTTCCTATTTATTTTGATCCACCTGTGGATTTCTTTCAACTAGTTGTGATACTTGATATTACAATATTGTTTGGTTGAAATATATCTATCTTTTGCTTCCGCTGTGCATTTAAATATTGTGTTGTTTGACTGTAATGTTACCAACTACGTCACGATACTCCCCACCGGGCCCACCGGCAATACGTGGAAATATCGGGGTGTGACAGGTTGGTATCAGAGCCAACATTGAGTGAATTAACACTAGCCTTTTGTGTTTAATCTCAATGACACAATTGCACATTCCCAAACTTTCGAGTCTAGACAAAGAACATAGGAATAATCCAAATTTGTTTTTATTTTAACTTTGTCCTTTATATTTCTTGTTGTATCTTTTATTATATTAACAGGTTTAACAATGCCGCCAAGATTTAGAAGAGGAGGACGAGGTAAGGGGCCGATCACCGCCCCCAACGATCACGAGGCCGGGCCTTCACACCGGCGAACTCCTTCTACCACTATCAGTGCCGATCCTCAGGGAAACAGGAGGAACCTTTTTGAGCCCGCTAGACGGTCTGTCTCGCACAGTTCGACACCTCCCTATCGTCATTCTTTTGGGCCGCACTCGGAAAACGAGCCCGATAACCCACAGCCTTCATATATACCTCTCCAGCGATCCCTTTCGCACAATTCCTTTGGCAACCCTATTCCTGTCTTTCAGGGCCGGTTCAACCCGGTGAACTATATTCAAGAACCAGTGGGTTTTAACCCATTGGGACCAGAGGACCACTTCTCAGAAGACAATGCAATGGACATGGACGAGGACACGGATCCCGTCGAACCCGCAAGCGGTACCCCCAACCATCCCATCGAGATCTCTGATGGATCTTCTTTCCACGGATCACCTTACGGTGGTCCAGACAGTTACCAAGCGAGGTTTAACCAATATGAATGGTACTTCACACCTTCTCACCATTCATCACCTCACCAGCAGCAGCAGCAGCAGGATCCCTCTGGGGATTCACGATTCGTGGTAGTCACGCCACCGCCTCCACCGCCGCCAGTTCATCAAGCACCTCCAGATCCACCAAGGCGTAGGAGAACGGGCGCGCGAATATCCGCGCGAGGAGGGGATTTTCACTTCAGCACCCCTCAACACTCCAGTGGCAGCCACTATCCGCCACTGCATGAAGACCCACAAGTGGGTGGGCCTTCAAACCCAGCTGCAGCGGTGAATTCTGCACTAGTTGCACCACAGCCGCCACCGATGGGTTTTGATAACCCGATTCCTGCATACACCGGTTCAACGACGTACAATCCGTTTGAGCAGCCGGTTCACACGCATTATAACTACGCTGAAGCCGACCCATACCTGGTCACGGCAAACTACAACGCCCTACATCCGGAAGGACCGTACGGAGCTCCTTGGGGAGTGGGATATCCAACTCATGGATATCAAGTACCTGCTCGACCACCGATTCGGCAACAGTCGCAGCCACCACGATTTTCCCCACCTGAACAGGAGGAGATCCTCCAAAGACTTAGTCGGGTGGAACATGAGTTTCAAGAAGAACGCAGGAACAACAGGGGATTCCTCAAAGGCCTAGCGAGCTTATTAAAGGGGAAGAAGAATAGGGATCATTAAATCCCTATATGTATCGTTGTATTCCTATTTTCAATCAAGTCCCTGCGTGGACATTCCTCTTTGTATTTAGTCCCTGCATGGACATGTATCTGTGTATTTAGTCCCTGTGTGGACTTGTCTTTTAGTCCCTGTGTGGACATCTATTTTAGTATTTGGTCCCTGCGTGGACTTGTGTTGTCGGTTTAACCCCTGCGTGGGTAATTTGTCTATTAAAAGTCCCGATTAGGGCAATGTGTAATCCTCTTTATAATTAATGGAATGTTAGGTTTATAAATTTCATTTTTTGTCATTATCTGCCTATTATATATTAAATAAGAATCTTAAAGGTATAACCTAGCCTACATGTCATTATAAGACTTGGCCAAGATGGTAAGACCTGTTTAAAAGATTCGGATCCCTATTAACATCTAATAAACATGTTAACGCTTCTGGCAGACGTGATTCGTTAAAATCACACACGTCATTCTTATATAAGGAATTCTTCAAAAGATTCCTAACCTAACTTAATGATCTATAAATCATGGGTTTAAATCATCAATTAAGATGATCATATGTTGACCATACATTGGTAATATAGTGCCCACGGGCCATACTCATTGTCATATAAGACAAAAGACAGTAGTAATCTACGACTCCCTGTCAGAAAAAGGTAAAGAACTATGTTCAAACCTTCATGCTTTGATTCTCTGAAATCATGGTTTATAATTTAAAATGTCCCTGTGACTAGGCCTTTTGTGCTAATAATACTGTTATTGCTTTATAATTAGGATAGGTTATAATAAAATCCTAAATAAATGTGAGTAACAAATTAACCAAATATGGTCTATGTTTACCATGGTTGATGAATTGCCATAAAAGACAAATCCATAATAAACTCCCAAATAAAATTTTGTGAATATCTTATGTAACAGTTCAAGATACAATGGCTGATTCGGATGAAATAAATAGTCACCGAAGGGAGAATCAGAATGATGCCCGGATTAATATAGCGGGTGCTGAACTGCAAGCGTTAATAGACAACGCTGTTATGAAAGCCATAGAGCGGCAGTATCAGGAATATAGCGGGACTCGAAGTAGGACCCTATCCGCACCACATTCTAAGCCGAAGACTCATTCTGAGGCTCATAGCAAGCCTCCCTCCAAGAAGGAAGAACCAAAGAAAGTTGATGACGATCGTCAGTCCTCAAATCAGCAAAGTGTTCCATCTCAAAAGGTCATACTGAATCAAGGACCCCGTGATAAGGGTTGCTCCTACAAATACTTTATTTCATGCAAGCCCATGGATTTCACTTGGGAGAAAGGAGCTATAGACTGCATGACGTGGTTGGATGAGATGGACACCATGGTTGATATAAGCGGGTGCGCTGAAAAGGATGTGGTAAAGTTTGTGTCTCAATCGTTCAAAGGTGAGGCCTTAGCCTGGTGGAGATCGTTGATTCAAGCTACTGGGAAGATTCCACTGTACAATATGACTTGGGAACAATTTGTTGCCCTCATCAAGGAGAACTACTGTCCTCAGCATGAGGTCGAAAAGATTGAGTCAGATTTTCTGTCATTGGTAATGAAAAATATGGATTGCCAAGCTTACCTTATGAGCTTTAACACAATGTCAAGATTGGTTCCGTATCTGGTAACCCCGGAACCCAAAAGAATAGCTTGTTTCATTGGGGGTTTAGCCCCAGAAATTAAGGCAAGCGTGAAAGCCTCCCGGCCAGCTACTTTCAGATCTGTAGCTGATATATCCTTGTCCCTCACGCTGGACGCGGTCAGACAGAGATCGCTGAGGAACACGGATGCCGAGAAAAGAAAATGTGAAGATGACAATTCACGACGGTCAGATAAGAAGCACAGGGGAAACAATGACCACAAGAAGGGGTCAGGTTCTAAGAAGGATGGGCATCAATCTGGAGATAAGCCCAAGTGTAAGACTTGTCAGAAGCACCACTTTGGGAGGTGCAGACTTGAGTCGAAATCCCAGTCTCAGCTGAGGCCATGTGGGATTTGCAAATCTTCGGAGCATAAGACTCTAGAGTGCAAGAAACTGAAGGATGCAACGTGCTACAGTTGCAACGAAAAAGGGCATATAAAGACAAATTGCCCAAAATATGCAAAGAAAGCTGATGAAGGAAAGAAGACCAATGCTAGGGTCTTCAAGATGGATGCAAAGGAAGCTGTGCAGGACGACAATGTGATCACATGTACCTTCCTCATAAATGATGTCTATGCAAGAGTACTTTTTGATTCAGGCGCTGATAAGTCTTTCGTAGATAATAAGTTTTGCAAATTGCTGAATTTACCTGTTAAGACCTTAAGTGTGAAATATGAGGTGGAATTAGCAGATGGCACCTTAGAAACCGCCTCAACTATATTAGATGGATGTTTCATATCCATTAAGAACCACTCTTTTCCTTTGTCCCTACTTCCTTTGAAGTTAGCCGGTTTCGACATAGTTTTGGGTATGGACTGGTTATCTCATAACCAGGCCCAAATTGTCTGCAATAAGAAGCAAGTGGTGATCAAGACTCCGTCTGGTGAATCACTTACCATTCAGGGAGATACCCAGTATGGACTGCCTGAGCAAGTGACTATGCTCAAGGCCTCTAAGTGTTTAAAGAAGGGTTGTGTCATCTACATGGCATAAGTGACTATTGACGAGCCAAAACCTAAGATGGAAGACATCCCCGTCATTTCTGAATACCCTGAAGTTTTTCCTGAAGAACTACCTGGATTACCACCAGATAGGCAAGTGGAATTCAGAATTGACATCATCCCTGGAGCAGCACCTGTTGCTAGAGCGCCTTATAGGTTGGCACCAACAGAGATGAAGGAATTAAGGACACAACTAGATGAATTGTTAGCCAAGGGTTTCATTAGACCTAGTTCGTCTCATTGGGGAGCACCAATCTTATTTGTCAAGAAGAAGGATGGATCGATGCGTCTGTGCATCGATTACCGTGAGCTTAATAAAGTTACTATCAAGAATAGGTATCCATTGCCCAGAATCGACGATCTGTTCGATCAGCTTCAAGGGGCAAGTTATTTCTCCAAGATCGATCTGAGGTCAGGCTATCATTAATTGAAGGTTAAAGATGAAGATGTACACAAGACTGCATTTAGGACTCGTTATGGTCATTACGAGTTCCTAGTGATGCCTTTTGGGCTCACTAATGCACCTGCCGCATTCATGGATCTCATGAATCGCGTCTGCAAACCATACTTGGACAAATTTGTTATCGTCTTCATTGACGACATCCTCATCTACTCGAAGAACCAAGCTGATCATGAGAAGCATCTTCGATGTATTCTTTCACTACTTCAGCATGAGAAGCTCTATGCCAAATTCTCTAAATCTGAATTCTGGCTTCGAGAAGTCCAATTCCTTGGACATGTGGTTAGTGAGCGTGGTATCCAAGTGGATCCCGCTAAGGTTGAAGCCGTCATGAATTGGCAAGAGCCGAAGACGCCCACAGAAATTCACAGTTTCTTGGGATTGGCAGGATATTATAGGCGTTTCATTGAGAATTTTTCAAGGATTGCTGCACCCCTAACCTCTTTGACTAGGAAGAAAATAAAGTTCGATTGGGGCCCTAAGCAGCAAGAGTACTTTGATATCCATAAACAAAAGCTGAGCAATGCACCTGTGTTGACATTGCCTGATGGAATAGAAGATTTTGTGGTTTACTGCAACGCATCACACACTGGCATGGGATGTGTGCTTATGCAGAAAGGCAAGGTTATTGCCTATGCTTCACGTCAGTTAAAGGTGCATGAAAAGAATTACACCACCCATGACTTGGAGTTGGGTGCCGTTGTATTTGCACTGAAGCTATGGAGGCACTATTTATATGGTATCAAGTGTGTGATCTATTCTGATCACAGAAGCCTCCAGCACCTGTTTAACCAAAAGGATTTGAACATGAGGCAGCGACGATGGATGGAAACTTTGAATGATTATGATTGTGAGATAAGATACCATCCTGGCAAGGCAAATGTAGTCGCCGATGCCTTGAGTCGAAAGGAAAGGGTGAAACCCATCCGAATCAATGCCAAGGGCATTGAGATAAAGAATGGTTTGAACGAAAGGTTGATAGCTGCACAGAAGGAAGCTGTGTTGGAAGCTAACTATTCTAATGAAAAGCTAGGGGTAAGCGAAGAACAGCTATCTCAGGGCAAAGACGGAATTCTGAGATTGAATGGACGAATATGGGTTCCAGTTTATGGAGGACTTCGAGATGTTATCCTCCAGGAAGCCCACAGTTCTAAATACTCCGTTCATCCTGGAGCTGATAAGATGTACCAGGATCTAAAGGCAAACTATCGGTGGATAGGCTTGAAGAAGTCTGTAGCTGCCTATGTAACTAAATGTTTGACGTGTGCGCAAGTCAAAGCATAACATCAAAAGCCGTCAGGTTTGCTACAACAGCCTGAACTTCCCACGTGGAAGTGGGAAATGGTGACGATGGATTTCATCACCAAGTTACCAAAGACAAGGAACGGAAATGATACGATATGGGTAATAGTAGATAGACTGACTAAGTCAGCACATTTCCTACCCATTAAGGAAACCTATAGCTCCGACATGTTAGCCTAATTGTACATAGACAAGATTGTGTCTCTACATGGTGTGCCTATGTCTATTATCTCCGACAGAGATACTAGATACACGTCACATTTTTGGAAAAGTTTCCAACAATCTTTGGGCACGCGCTTAAATTTTAGTACGGCTTACCATCCTCAGACGGACGGCCAGAGTGAGCGTACTATTCAAACTTTGGAAGACATGCTTCGTGCATGTGTGATTGACTTAGGTGGTAGTTGGGATAACCACCTGCCATTAATCGAATTCTCATATAACAATAGCTACCATTCGAGCATTAAAGCTGCGCCTTTCGAGGCCTTATACGGTAGAAAGTGCAGAACGCCCGTTTGTTGGGCGGAAGTTGGAGATGTCCAACTGACAGGACCTGAAATAGTCTTTGAAACGACGGACAAGATTTTCCAGATTCGTGATCGCCTGAAAGCTGCCAAAGATAGGCAGAAAAGCTACGCGGATCTAAAGCGTAAACCTCTGAAATTCGAGGTAGGTGACAAAGTGTTGCTCAAAGTATCACCCTGGAAGGGAGTGATGCGATTCGGTAAGAAAGGTAAGTTAAGCCCGAGATACATAGGACCATTCGAGGTCATCGAATGTGTCGGATCAGTTGCTTATAAGTTAAAATTACCTGAAGAGCTCAGTGGTATTCACGATGTATTCCACATCTGCAATCTGAAGAAGTGTTTCGCTGATGAATCACTAGTCATACCACATACAGATGTGCACATAGAAGAGAGCGTGAAGTTTGTTGAAAAACCTGTGTCGGTCAAGGATTGACAGGTTAAAAAGCTTCGAAGGAAGCATGTACCGATCGTAAAGGATAAATGGGACGCCCGTAGAGGTCCCGAGTACACATGGGAGGTTGAGTCCACAATGAAAGAAAAGTACCCTCATTTATTTTAGTAAATCTCGAAGTCGAGATTTCTTTTAAGGGGGTGAGGATGTAACACCTCGAAAATTCACGCCCTATAATGTATTGACACGTGTCATAAGCTTGAACGTGTGAAAGAATACTCTAGAGGGACTAAAGTTGACAAACATGGAAAGTATGTGAATATAAGGATTCAAAATGTCAACAATGGATAAATATACTTTACAATAACCCTACACAATGTTTATACCTTCAAACGAATAAATCATGGATCATACGAAGCCAAATATGAAAGAAAGTGAGAGATTACAAACTACAGGGGTTAAATGTGTCAACATGTTTAAAGTATACCTCTGAGTGACCTTTTAGCAAACCCGAAGCTTTGTAACGGTAAATTATGCTCACTAGAATGCATGATAAAAATTTCATAAAGTTTCGTTATCGTATGAGAAAGTTATGATCAAATTCGTATGCGAGGGGTTAAAGCGTCAACGTTGAAAATTATGACTTTTCGGGTAATAACAAAGTGGCCAAGGACTTAACAAAGTAGGTATAAGTCTTGAAGCCCTTATAGGTAAATTTGGAGGGCTCATAATGCAAGAAATAAAGTGGAAGGCCCTTTCGAAGAACCAAGAGCCAAGATGCAACAACTAGAAAAGTTCTTAACCTGACAACATGACTCAGGCAGGTCGCGTAAGCCTTAACAAAAGCTTACACGGGCCGCGTCCGATCCCCAGATGCAGAAAAGTGAGACAGCAGCCTGTTTATGCGCAATAACCGACTTAAAACAGATATTTTCACTCCATGGGCGACCCCTAATA
This sequence comes from Helianthus tuberosus, assembly GCA_030545235.1. NCBI lineage: Eukaryota > Viridiplantae > Streptophyta > Magnoliopsida > Asterales > Asteraceae > Helianthus > Helianthus tuberosus. The sequence continues at coordinate 107,223,640 of CM060433.1, read as the reverse complement.
ATTCCTAGGCACTTAGGGACACTTGTGGGTGATCCATGATCAGTTGTAGCTTTGGTTGTCAACAATCTAGTGAGTTTTAAGCAATATAAAACGCCCTTATGTTGCAACATTATGATCACACCTTCCATCTGCATTCTTGAAGACTTCTGGAGCTCCAAAGCAGACCCAAGTCATCCCTAGTCGTGCATAGGACTTTGGTAAGTACCCTTGACCTTACTTAATTGAGTTTTTACTTAGTTTTAGCTTAAAAGTCAAACCGTCATAATTACCGTTTGACTTAGCGATTAATCATTTATGGTCCAGTGATTAGTCGAATTGAAGATAGTTATAAGTTGGTAATTATGTGGGCATTAAACCCTTAAAAGGGCACCCTCTGATTCCCGCTCTAACTAGATCAAATGTCGGGTCAAAGTTGTTTAGAAAAAGTCAACAGAAACTTTAATTGCAAATTTACATGTAATTAGCAATGTAGAAGGCATGTAACCTATTTTATCACTCATATAACTTGGTAATAAGTATAAGAACATGTCTAAACATGTTCGACCCGACAATTTTCTGTTTAGACCCGGTTCGGAACCGAAAGTCGCAAAACCTTGACTTTTGCTTTGACTTCAGTTCTGACCCGATTTAGTATGATTTGGAAATGCCTTAGAGCTTCCTTAGGACCAGGCTACATGATACTATAACCCTCTGTGGTTATACACCTTGGTTCATTAGCTATCCAATTAATATGCATGATTCCGTTAATTGCTTAAATGTTGACCAATATGCCCTTTTGACCATAAAACGAGAATTTAGGATATATGAAAGGACAATAATCTTTGTTACTGATTTATAAACATGTCCCTAAATTTTCACATCAGTTGGAGGTATAGATTAGGAGTTATGCTCATTAGCGTAATTAGAACGCCTTTTAGTAATTAAACGGCGTCATTAGCATAAAGCCTATCTAAACCCAATTTTTGACACCAAACCTTTTACCCAGTGATATAATATAAAATTTTGGGATTTTTAAAGATTTTTAATTATTTTTAACCTGCACATAACCTAAGGTTATGGCGTTGATTCGGTAAATACCGAATATACCCTTTTTGGTTATAAAATGAGTTCTACATAATATTTTGACACCAATCCAATTGCTACTGATTTTAAATAATAAATAAAGTATTTTGAACTTTCTAACCTGATCAAATCGCTTAAAATGGCTTTTTACGCGTATTAAACACATAGTTTAGGTTTAAAACCATTTTTGGCACTTAGGACTTATCACAACTGATATGACCTGTGAAAATAAGTTATTTTACTGATGTATTCAGACCCGAATCCTAGAGTTTCATTTAATCTCTTTTATAATCTTTAAAATGACCAAAATACCCCTACGGGGCTTAATTTGAGATTAAACTCGTTTTGGGCATAATGGAAGATATCCTACTGATATCACAACATATTTAAAGCATACTGACTTAGGAAACATGTATATGACTCTTACGGTTACCCGTTACGCTTCTTACGCGTTCGGTTCGGTTTATGTAACTAGTTTGCATAAATTAGCCGAAACGGGTCAAACCTTGTCGTTTTTATCTGAAAATCCAGAATGTGTTTAGTTTACCCATATTATAAAAGTCTTCAAACTTGTCGGGTCTAAATCACATTCTATTCCGGTCTTCGCTTAATCACGCGTTCGAACCGTATCTTTCCGTGAAACTAACCGGTCTAAGTTTAGGCTTAATTAAAGACCCGTTAGGATTCTAATAGGTTATTATAAACCTTCGTTCCAGAATAGGAGACCCGGTAAAAGCTACACGCACTTGCTATTTGGTATTGATACTTGCAAAGGTAAATACTTTTAACTTATTTTCCCTTATACGGGCTTGGGGTATGGTATATAAAATACCACTTGGTTCGGGCATTGAATCTTTAATCGAATAGAGGTTAAACCATTGATATGCTCCATTTTGAAATGTTTTGTTTGCTTAAAGCCTTTGGGGGGTTAATGACCATGTCCCGGATATCCTTGGCATCATCTTACGAGATGGCCACGACCTGAGCACGGGGTGTAGGCGTACACCCGTCAGTGCATAAATAAATAATTTGGTGTGTCTATTGATCTTTAACCGGTCTACGGATCGGGCTACTGAACGCATGAGAAACATGTAATTCGTTTACAAGATTATATTCAAATAATTATCCCAAGTTATAAAAATTTTGTGCCACGTGCATTCAAATCAATTTTATTAAACTTTTCAAAATGAGTCGGTTGAATGTATTTACCAGTGTAAACTGACGTATTTTCCCAAAAAGGTTAAGTGCAGGTACTACGCGAACTAGGCTGGCTTTCTCCTAGCGTCCACAATAAGTCTCGCAAGCTTGGATGTCAAAACTATGAACAATGTTTCCTATTTATTTTGATCCACCTATGGATTTCTTTCAACTAGTTGTGATACTTGATATTACAATATTGTTTGGTTGAACTATATCTATCTTTTGCTTCCGTTGTGCATTTAAATATTGTGTTGTTTGACTGTAATGTTACCAACTACGTCACGATACTCCCCACCGGGCCCACCGGCAATACGTGGAAATATCGGGGTGTGACATTTTACTTCACGTCTTTGGCAAACCGTTCAATCCGCTATGGGTTCTCACTTGAATCTCAGCACGGCATTCCATCCCCAAACGGATGGACAGACCGAGCGTACTATTTAGACCCTATAGGATATGCTCCGTTCTTGTGTCATCGACTTTGGTGGTAACTGTGTACATTTACCATTGATTGAGTTCTCATACAACAACAGCTATCATTCCAGTATTCAGATGGCTCCTTTCAAAGCTTTGTATGGCCGCAAGTGCCGATCTCCTCTCAGCTGGCATGAGATTGGTGACAAGCAGTTTACTGGCCCTGAAATCATTCAAATGACAACGGATAAGATTCTTCAGATTCGTGATAACTTGATCAAGGCTAGGAGCAGACAAAAAAGCTAGGCTGATAATAGGCGTAAGCCTCTGGAATTTGATGTTGGTGACCGAGTTCTTCTCAAGGTATCTCCCTGGAAGGGAGTAGTTCATTTTGGTAAGAAGGGGAAGCTCGCTCCTCGCTATGTGGGTCCTTTCAAGATACTCGAAAGGATTGGCAAGGTGGCGTACAAACTCATCCTACCACAGGAACTAAACAATGTGCATCAAGTGTTCCACGTATCCAACCTACGTAAATGCCTAGCCGACGAGGAACTACAGGTTCCCCTTGAAGACTTGCAAATAAATGAAGGTGTACACTTTATGGAGAGACCGGTCGAAATCATGGATCAGGGTGTCAAGCGACTGAGGCGCAACAAAATTCCCATAGTCAAGGTTAGATGGGAAGGAAAGCGTGGTGCCGAATTCACTTGGGAACTGAAAAGTGAGATGAAGGCCAAGTATCCGTAGCTCTTCGAGCAGTCTTCTTCTTAGATTTCGGGGACGAAATCTCCTAAAGGAGGGGAGACTGTAATACCTGCGTCCCTAGACTTTTAGATATTGTCAATTTTAGTCCCTTAACTATGTAGTCATTAATACTTTTGGTACTTGGTGAATTTTATGCTATATACTAAATACTTGGAATGTCTAAATCTAAATACTTAGAATGCCTAATTCTAGATACTTGAAATGTCTAATTCTTGATACTTTGGTGCTTGACTCTTGAGGCTCGTGAAACTTGAGACTTGGTTTAACGAGGGACTGGAGTCTTGTCACTAGCGGAAACTACGAATCTTTGAAATCTTTTGTGTTGTTGCTATAATCTAGTCATACTATTAGCCAATAATACGCAACGCTTAACCTAACGCGCAAATCAAATCAAAGACGGTGAAACGGAAATGATGGGATTGACCGAGTGGCAATCCGATCGGATGACCATCCGATCGGATAGCCATCTGATCGGATGACCACGCGATCGGATGGCTACTCGATCGAACCGCCATCCGATCCGAGTGCACACCGCCTTCACACTTTCTCTCACTATAAATAGGCCTGTCACATCACCATTTTCACTGATGTGACAGCCTCACTCGACCAAACGCACGCACTCCAATTTTCTTCCATTTCTCGTCGATTTCGGTACGTTCTACACTAGATTCTTGTACATCTTTGATCTACACAACATTCTCTACGAGATTCTCCTTTGAAATCTCACTTTTCACCATGAAATCTCTCGGATTCGAGCTCTTGAAGGTGATGTCACCATGGCGGTTTGTACCAAACTGTTGTGTGATGTCATTCAACCCAAGATCTAGCTCAGATCTAAGGAATTTCATGCGTTTTACACTAAATCTATGCGAGATCTAAACTTTTCAAGCTAAAAACCTATGTTTATCTTCATATTTTCTTGAACTTTTACTAAAACGGTGAGATCCGGATCTAAACGGACTATAGACTTGATTATTAGTCTGTAGTCGGTTTGAAGAAGGATTTTTGCTGGAGAAGATGACCGGAGTAGGAATTCTAACATAAGCATCATCACGAACAGACGACTGAACGGACTGGGGTGATTCCCATCCGACCAGATCGGCTGTACATTGATGTGTTTACCATGGTCTCAATGCGTACCAAGTCGTCGTTGTTTAAACAGAAACTTAGAGTTTTTAGAAGTTTAGGAACGGAACAAGAGTAACCCGATCGAGTGGCAATCCGATCGGATAGCCATCCGATCGAACAGCCACCCGATCAAGTAAACACTTGCCCCTTAACTTTAAAACACTTTAAACCTTGAAGCCATGATCATCGAATGGCAACTCGATCGGATAGCCATCCGATCGAACTGCCATCCGATCAGACGACATACCTCTTGAAGTTTTGAAAACTTGGAACTTTGGATCGAGTGGCAATCCGATCGGATAGCCATCCGATCGGACAACCATCTGATCAAGGTAACCTGAGATGAACATTTGACTTAACATTTTGAACTTGACACTTGGATCGGATGACCATTCGATCGAATGGCCGTCCGACCCATTCACACGCATGCCATCTCAATCGAATGGCAATCCGATCCTATGTGTAACATGTATTCTATTAAACTACGATATTTGAGACTTTTGCAAACTAAACTCTATCCTATGTGTATGTGAAACTTGTGATTCTTGTATTCTATTTGTGCTATGTGGACGTTTAATCCACGGTGTGTAGTTCCGCCTTAACAATAGTAGCGCTATAGGAGATGCACCTCCCCATTATTCTCGGGGGTATTGTTAGGAGGATTCTAGTTTTCCATGAGACGTGGGAAAACAACAAAGCATCGGGATACTTGGCTATCACTTGTTGGACTGCGAACACTAGCATGGCTGAAACTATTTTGTTACACTTACATAAGGATGCGAGTTGTTTTAATCTATTATGCTATTACTCAAACTTGTATACTCGTTGGTACATTTTTGTACTGACTCTATTTTAATACATGTTGCAGGCTGATATGATGCTGAATCATGGAAATCAAGCTAGGGATGATGCTTAGAAACCCACCTAGTTTAAATCTAGTATTTGAACAATGATTAATGGTTGTATTTTGAATCTTTTGTTGGTGATGCTGTTTTAGACAAACTTATGCATGAATTTTACTTAATCTATAATGAAATTTCTAGTGTTATGGAATCTCGTGAGTAATCTGAACGCTTAGTGCTCGCACCTTGATGTTTCCGCCATCGGTTGGGGTGTGATAACGACAACCCTATTTCGACAGTATGCTTCCTTTTTGCTGCAGCACTTTTGCTCAGCTATGATTTCAACCAAAACACTAACTTCTAAATTCCATAACTTTCGATCTACATATGCAAAACATGATTCTTGTTTCTATGCGACCGTAATTTAATTACGGATCCGCTTATCACCTCGGGTCGCATCAAGAGCTGATTTATAAGCAAACGACTTATAAATCCTTTATACCATTATTTGACCCGTTTAATCCTACTAGTTTACCTTCATTATAAATAACTCATTTGTTATACTAAAAGTAACACTTACCTTAATACTCTCATTCATTACATAATCCTTGCATTATTTTCCACACTCATAAATATTAAATTCTACATACGTACTAAGAAGTGAATCGGAATCACTTACCTCGTGCGTCCAAGTTTGTGCATAGCTTCCGTATTTACCTTTGACACATTGCCCTTCCATGCTCGTGTCCATGTTGACATGGCTCTTACGCTTTCAGTTTATCATCAACACATTCTTGTTAGCATACATCATTGTACTTGGTAACGAGCATACATTTTCATAATTACACATTCAACTTGCATTAATCATTCCTAACAAGCATACGACATGTATCTGATTTCACATCCTTTTAAACCCATATAATCCATCATGTCATTCCATTTATCTCATATTTATATACCATATACCATACGATTATCTATAATCTTATAATCACAACAACAAGTCTACCCATGTTCCTTATCCGTAGTTGACTTTCAGAGTCAACGATTTATCATTTTAACTTTCTGCTTAATCTCATATACTCATGACATCATAATAGGCTGTTTTGGGACATCCGTTTACTGTACTTACGAGCTTGCAAAAATTACAATCTTTTTACGTGACGTGCCTCTCAGAGGGGTTATCCTTGTATTAAATTTTTAGAGTCTAAATCTCTACCAAAAATTTATAAAAATTCATTTACTAAGCTGCAATCAGATTCGTCACTTCTGACTGCAGCTAACGGAAAAATTCATTTAAAATTCCTCGTTTATCCGATTGAAGAAATTCCAGTTGGAGATTTTTTAAATCATCTGAAGCATACTACAGTAAAAATTTGAGATCATAAATCAATTCCTAAATTGAGTTATGACATTCGTAATGGGCTGCAAGTTCTGCCAGAAAACGCAGCCTGAACCTTCGACACGGAAAAATTCATAAAACGTTCATTTTTCATCGAAAAAATGCAATTCCAATTGGGTTTGAAAGGTTTTTCCTGGTAGTTGATCACAAACTCAATAAACATCAGCTTTTGACAAGATTTGACCCAGTTACAGCCGATTACATTCGGCTGTAACTTTCTGGACATATTTAATTTTCACCAAATCTTTTCTAAATATCTCTCATTCTAACTTCACCTAGACATTTCATCATACACCTTGTGTGCGTACTACCATCTAAGCCTAATGTACAAGGATTTCAAGCATGTTCTTCCTAATTTCATCTCATGAACCATGACATTCAAGCAAAATCCCAAAATCATCAATTCCACATCAAGTTTATCTATCATAACCTATCATATAACACCTTATACATCACAAAATCACAATATAACACCTACAAGTTCATCATGATCATCTTCTTCACACTCATGAATTAGGTTTCATTCTAATTCATCCAAATAACTAAAAATTTAACCATGATTCAACTTCAACATGATAGCATTAACAAGTATTCATTCTAATTTTAACGTAATTCACAGATTAAACATAACCCATATCATCAAACATCATCAAAACATAAAATTTAACTTACTTGGTGTGAAGAACACTTGAATGGATCATAAATCTTACTTCATGCTCCAGATTTGAGCCTAATTTCCTTGTCAATTGGAAGATATCTTGTGAATAAGGGTTTCACCCTTTTCTTCTGCCTTTGTCCGATCGCCAGACACACACACACACAATGTGTGTGTTTTAATTTCTTTTTATTCTTATAAGTTTTGACACTTTACATTTTTGCCCCCTTCAAGTTTGTTCACTTATTAAACTTAAACACTATCCATTTTATTTCTAGTAGTAGTAACATTTTCCATTAACTAAGTTAAATTTTTAATTAATTTAACTTAGTTTTAATAATCCGAGTTTTAGGGTGTTACAAATCTACCCCCCTTAAAAAAGGTTTCGTCCCCGAAACCTACTTCATCAATATCGTTTTATCCATTATGTCATAACTTTAAGAACATCATTTTTAGAAATCCTTTTTACATTCTTCCAACAAATCCGCCTACCCAAATTGGTACGTATCATTGCTTTAGCAACAATCATATAGTCCATCCGACCGGTTCATAACGGGTCAAAGTTTTGACCATTATCTTAGCCCGTCATGCTTGTCTTAATTAACCCATCCATAACGGGTCAATACATACCTTTTTATTATTACCATAATTTCATCCCTTGCGACCCATTATAACGAGTCACTACTTATACAATTTCTTCATTTTGCTTTTTACATCACAGTGACCCTTTCGTAACCGGTCAACTACACATACCTTACATTTCCATTCCTTATTAATTTTTTTCTTAAATTTTCAACTCATCACATTATCGTACTTAACTAAAGTGTGCAAATTAGTAACAACCTAAAGAGTCTAATACCATGATTCACATTACAACAATTTGAAGCACTTCACCGTTAGTATTAGTTCTAATAGTTTCGCTTATACCTGGAGTTTTATTTCTACCTTCTTACTCATACACGCACTGCTTACTACATAAGCCTGAACTAAAACTCATTCTTAATCAACTTCTAAAGGCCAAGCCTTCCTTTTCATAACACATTCTGCGCTACCTTATTTCGTACGAAAATACTTTTTCAACCCATAACTACTTATTTACATTCAGATATTAAACAATTCGCTAATCTTCTTACTTTGGTGCAATACTTCGATATGCAACAACGAATCGGTCCTCTTCGTTACCATTCATACCATCTTCCGGATTGACCTCATTCATTCGTGTGATAAGCTTCCGCTCATGAGCATTCTTTAACCGTCCTTGATAGGTTTATCACATCATGATCCCTGCCATTCTCATTATAAGATTAGGGGCTTACACAATTCATTCGATTTAATTCAGACATGATGTTTATTACATATCCTTATTTATATATTAATCCTTTCTCGATTCCTTTTTTTTAACATTAGTGCGTTTAACCTGTTCAAAACAGGTCAATACGTGACCTTTTCCTTAACGTATCATTTTCGTTGTTTGACCCATTCACGACGGGTCGATACATAACCTTTCTTTCGCAATTCTTTATCTTATTTGTTAACTTCTGCAGTTTGACTTTTCAAAGTCAAACTGCCACTTCTTTCTTATTATATATACCCATAACGAAGTACACGTTTGTACTTCTCGTCAATTCAAGCATGCATACAATTTCATCGCTTCATGTCTCAGTGCTTCTTGCAAATACTTGTCCTTTACATTAAAACTTAAGCCTTCCGTCCGGGTCATAACCCGTCATCCACTTTGACCCGCAAGAGTCATTTAGTAATATATCTAACACGTAACTGGTTCAAAGCTTATTTCTTTCAACTAAGGTTTCTTGCTATTACAATAGCTTTCATCGGTTTTACCTACTTAGTGAATCAAATACTTCATGCTATTTTACAATTACTTGCTTAATAATTATCAACTTACTTTGTTTGACCTTTCGGAAGTCCATTTGTAAATACATTCTGACCTATGTTTACCAATTACCCAGTTTTGACACATCCCTCTCTAGTCGAGCTATAAGCTCCCATTAAAAGCATAACCTTTATACATACCTGGCGCAAGTCAAATCCATTGACTCGTTATCCATATCTTGCGTTGACTATTTCCTTCCAGTGTGTGACATTGCATGACCATACATTATAATCACCTACAATTATGTGACTTAACCATTTCAAACGTTAAATACCGGGTTCAAATGGCAATCACCATTTGACCCGCATAACTCATTTGTCCTTTCAACCATTTTGCATACAACGTATTCACATAAATATATTTATATAGATAAAAGTTTAAAACATAACTTGGACAATATCCACTTTTAAAGAATATTTACTTGTTTGGTCGTAATTACTTACGAATTTGAACCTTTCATTCTTATCATTCATTCTTACTTATTTGATTCGTACCTACTAACGAATTCAAACTTTTTATTCTATCATTCATTCCCCTCTATTTTTCGAATCCGTCTCGCGGATTCTAACATATCATTCATATCCTTCATTCCTTCTATGTTTAGAATCCGTCTCGCGGATTCTAACATATCATTCACATCCTTCATTCCTTCTATGTTTCGAATCCGTCTCGCGGATTCTAACATATCATTCACATCCTTCATTCCTTCTATGTTTCGAATCCGTCTCGCGGATTCGAACATGTCATTCACACTTTCCATTACTTTTATGTTTTGAATCCGCCTCGCGAATTCAAACATATCATTCATACTTCTCTTTAGTATTTGGTACTCTCAATTTCTTGAGAGTCTTACATTTCCCTTCACCCTCACGTCCACCTACTCCCTAATCCTAACGGATATACCTGTAACAATTATCACGGTCTCACGAACGTTATATGTTTCTTGTGTACTGGCCAGGTACACCATCCACATACTAGTTTCGTGTCTTCGTGTAATCATCACCTTATGTATGAAGAATTTGGTGTCGGTACGTGTAACATTTTAAAAACTTCATTACGATTCCATTCTTTATCTTTCATTTAAAATTTTCCTTCCCTTGATAGGTTTTACCATTACATGCACCCACATATTAAATTTACGTACCTGGGGTCAATTTGTCTTATTACATGCCTTGATGTCGGTCCTAGACCGCATTCGTGGATCATCCTATCCAAACAACTATGCTTACCTTACACATAACATACTGTTAGTTTTCTTCATATACATACTTAAATACATACTTACATTCGCTTCGACCTTTAGATCTTGATCGAGTCTTGGATTGTACGGGTTCCTTGTCACAAGAGCATACAGGTTTGAGTTCAAGTATTTACCTCCTCATACTTGATTTCCCTCAAACCAGGGCTCTGATACCAACTTGTATCACCCTAACACGTAACATCTTAAAAACGACGCTGCGGAAAACGAGCCTTAAATTTCTTTCTTTATCTACGACATTACTTATGTGAAGGACCAAATTCAAAATGCCATACATTCGTTAGAAATGATTCACAACATTCCATTATATTAATGCTTCAAGAAATATATAAATCAAACTATGTGACCGTTCTTTCCCGTAGAATCCTTGCTCTCAACTCGATCTAAGTCCGCTTCTATTCGCTAGTGGTAGAAGAAATCCGTGTATTACATGTGGACATCACATACAACTTAACCATTAGTCATTAAAAACATCATACGACATTATTCTCATATAATTTAATATCAAATAACATTCAAGAATATAAACTTTGATTCATTCAAGTCCGCTTCTCTTCGCTAGTGGTAGAAGAAATCCGTGTATTACCTGTGGACATCACATACAACTTAACCATTAGTCGTTAAAAACATCATACGACATTATTCTCATATAATTTAATATCAAATAACATTCAAGAATATAAACTTTGATTCATTCAACTATCCTCTCACATTTTCTCATTCTGAGTTCGACTTCTACACCTCATGAATCTGATGTTCCTTTACATGCGTTACATTTCAACTTCAAGGCACACATTAGCAATCATCAATGCCTAAACATAACAGAACAGAACCATTCCTTCATACATTTATAACATCTCGTATTCATACCTGCATACTAATTCCGACGTGCATTCAAAGCGAATTACATTCATATATGCATACATTTCCTAATTCTTACATGCATACAAACATATACACCTACATATATACGCCCACATTCGTACACGCACACACATATACGAGCTCTCGCTTACCACTATTATTCACATATACCTATGCTTCTTGTCATAATCACAACTTTCCATATTATTGGTTTTATACCTATTATTTTGCATACCTATTCGTTCCTAGACTCGGTTACTTTTAGATTTCCTTCACTAACAAGAAGAAAAATCCATAATTTCACTATCCGGGGACTCATAACATCTCTCATGTACAAAAACCGGATTTAAATTAAGTTATGAAACATTGAAAATCATCCAAACATCGAGTCCGGATACAAAAACAAACAAGAAAACAAAAATCGCCAGCTTCTGGCTTCCTCGCGCGGCGCGACGCCTACGGCCCCCGGCTCTCGCGGGACGCGACACCTGTCGCGTTGCGCGACGGTGAATCTGAAATGCTGTCGCGTAGCTCGACAACCCTATTTCGACAGAATGCTTCCTTTTTGCTGCTGCACTTTTGCTCAGCTATTATTTCAACCAAAACACTAACTTCTAAATTCCATAACTTTCGGTCTACATATCCAAATTACATGATTCTTGTTTCTATGCGACCGTAATTTAATTACGGATCCGCTTTGTCACACCCTGACTTTTGCGGAAGCGTGATTATGATGTGACTTGCTTAATACCATTGCATTCTATCATAACAATAACTATATGATAAACCAAAGATGTTCACCCATTAAAATAGTTTTAAAACATAACAACATTGTCTTGAAACATAGACTTCAAATTCGAGTACAAACCATGCAACTTGTTTGAGAGTTCACAAAGACTCGACAAAAGACATTAGATAAAACCAGACTTGGAAAGGTGTGTCTTGTCCAGGATGAGACACACCATCCATATCCTAGAACACCGGATGATATCTTTTATTCCCAACATACTTGAAAATATCCAAACGCCCGCCAGATCCACTAAATTCCCTGAAATACATGTAGTTTGAAAACATCAACAAAAGTTGAGCGAGTTCATGTGTGTGTACACGAATAAACCTTTGAAATCATTGGAAGTATGAATGTATGTTTGTAAATCCTGGTATGAAAGCAACAAGGAAAACAGATCACCAATGGTTTGCAAGGCCATTGATATGTGTGAAGTGATGCAGGAAAACTCAAACCTAGCAAATTTGTCTCCGGGAATAAGACATAGTCACCACATTGGCCACCCTGGTCCGCATGGGTGTTGGCTCGCTACACCCAAATAGATCTATCACTCATGTCCATCGGTCCTACAAAGAGGATTAATGGCCTTAAGCGTCATACCCACCACTCACATGATCTAGCAGTACCCTTCCTTAGCTAACCATACCATGTATAAATGTTTGTAAACAGCTTGTAACATGTATTTCACCCCCGAAGTTATAAAACTGAAAACAGTTAAAAGAAAAGGGGGACATGAACTCACAGTCTTGCGTCTTCAATCACCGTAACTCAAGCTTCTTCGGGTAAAACACGACTACCTACAACGTACTAATGTCTATTAGACGAACGGGCCGTGCCTTGACTTAGTGTTAATGTCTTTGAGTTACGTTTCTTCGTATCTTCGATATTATTCCAAGTTATATAATTATTTGTTAAAATAATAAATATTTTTACTTGAATTATGTTTATTAAATTTTGGAATAATTGTTAAAACAATATATTTTAACTTAATACTTCCTAAGTATTTATACTTGTATTTCCTTCCCAAGGATGGGAGTATCTTATTCTTATACTTGTATATTTTTGCCATGTATTAGGGTCGTATTCTGGTGTGTATTTGTACGTACGAGAATACGTATCTTTATTGTATGCATTAAGTATTCTTATACTTAATTTCGTATTATTTTTTTCGGAATATTATTTTTAATAAAAGTCCACCAACATATATTTCCAAAATATATATTGTAAATAATGTTATTTAGAAAAATTATTTATAATTTTTCTTTTGGCAAAAATATTTGTATTTTCTCATAAGTTCCAAAAATAATATATTTTCATGTCTAACTTGGAAAATATATATATATAAACTCATTTTTCTCCAAAAATGATGTATTTCATATTCATTTGAGAAAATATATCTTTCATTCCAAAAATTATTGTATTTCATGTTTGTGTAAGAAAATATATATTTCTTAAAAATAATATATATTCTAAAATTTTTTCAAGAAAGATATATATTCATACTTGCCAAAAATAATATATTTTTCCCTTGTCAAAAATATGATATATTCTTGTAGTAATTGTAAAAATCATATTTTCGTTTCCTTGGTGTCCAAAATATTATTTACCAAAATATACTTTGTGAATAAATTTCCGGAATATTTTGTAAGTCTTACTCCATAGTTCGGTTTCACCAATAATTTGTGTGAAATGTGCATATTTATTCCTTGGAATTTTGGTTATATTTTGGATTGTGATTCTTGGTATTTTGATGTGTTATATTATTTCATGTCCTAAAATAATATAACTAATACACAAAGTATACAATTAATCACGCACATGGTGTCATCTAAATATATATTTCCAAAATACATATTTAGTCACTTTTATTTATAAAAACCAACCTCCAATAAGTATAATTTTTGTAACAAAATTTATGGCAAAGTTTATGTAAAAATCCATGATTTAGAATACACTTGTAAGTGTATGTTAATAAATATTTTTCTAAGTGTTTAGATTTTTAGAAAATTTTGCCATAGTTTCCCCTAAAAATGGAGGTTTCCATGCTTTCAAGCATATCATTTTCTTTTGTAAAAATCATCACAATTAATCCACAATCAATAATAAAGAACCTTTACTTACCATCTTTGCCAAAAACAAGTAATAATCTACTACTTCATGAACTTGAATATTTGTAAAAATTTGTAGTAACTTACTAGTGTTCTTAGTAAGCCTTGTTACCTTCTAAAGTGTGATTAGTTCTTTAAAACCTTTATTTTTAAAGAATATGGATCTTTACAACTTGTGATCTTCATTTCTAAAAATGTTTCTTTATGAAATTTTCTTGTTACACAAGTGTTTCTACACTTGTTTATCCACAAAAAATAAGGTTTGTTTATCTAAGAACCAAGATTTAGAAAAACTTATATTTTTAACTTGGTTTCTTTAGAAATCACCCATGAAACTTTTAGATCTACAAGATTAACAACTTACTTTAATCATTATTTTCAAGAAACCACTTGTTCATTCAAGTTCATGCTTCATGTGTGGATGATCTATCATCCTACAACATTTCTATTCTCTCATCTTGCTAGATTATGTTTTTAATCATGATCTAGCAAGATCATATGATGATCTACATCATATACATGAACACATAACAATCAACAAGCAAAACAACACAATAACAACTTAGTTTCTTCATTAAACATGCTTATGTTCAAGTTTACTTCTTGTGATCTTTAGTGTTCTTCATGTTTAACATTATGATTCTTCTTTTAACCACTTAAAATAGAAGTAAACTAGCAAGATTAAGGTTCTTGCCACTAGCACAAGGCTAGGGATGATCAAGTGTAGAAAACAAGTGGATAAAAGCAAATAAGAGAGGTCCTTGAACTTCCAAAAGCTCCTAGCTCCTTTATGTGACCTCTAACACCTTTGTAAGTATGTAAAATGAATGGAACTTGAATGAAGATGGTGGTTGTGTGGTGGTGATGTTTCAGCCGAAGGTAGGCAAGGGAGGAAGGAGAAGATGTGTGTTTTTCTAGTGTGTGTGAAATGAGCTTAGAACTTTCATGCTATACTTATAACCATATTATCATTCTAACTCTTGGTTTTTATGTCACAAAAAGCATCAACATGATCCATTTAAAAATGAAAACAAATCTCTATGTGGGACCCTTGTTGGAGCCGTGAATAGGTGGGGGGGGGGACTAGCATCGGTTTAAGCTAGATTAGTTACTCACTAGTTGAAATTTAAGTATTAGTTACGTGTTTTAGTTATTAGATATTTGTATGGGGTGTTATGATGTTCGGGGACCATAACTAGCTTGGTAATGTTAAAACAGTGCTTCTAGTGTAAATTTGATGTTTCGGGTAGTGTCCGGTTGTTCGGTTGGTTACCGGTTCGTTAAAGTGCTAAACTTTGCAGTTTAGTGTGCTTTATGTACCTTTTTGTGACACTTTTGATTCCCGGCACTTAGAAAAGCATTCAAGACCATTTAACCATATTTTGCATAAAATTAGATTGTTAAAATACTGATTTTTGCTGAATTCATCACTTTGGGTGAGTTTTAGGCACTTTCCGGCACTTACACTATCACTAGAAGGGCAGTTTTGTGATCCTTACTTTCCTACACACTATACTAGTGTAATACTTGGTTTCTGGCTCATTCTGTGTCTCAATGCACTGTCTGTCTATGTGCTGAGTTCTGTCAGCATTTTTCTGATTTATCAGATAACTGTGCTAACTGTACTTAATGCATCATTTGAGGCAATAAAGCTTTCATGCAATATTGGTATGACATTAAACAATGTATGATGCACATGTATGTATATGGCAGTAATCAGAAAGCAGTTAATTGCAAATTCAGCACAATCATTAAGCACTAATCATGGTTAATTAATTGTACGGATACCTGAATTTTTAACAGTTGTCACATTCTCCCCCTGTTAAGAAAATTTCGTCCTCGAAATTTATACTACCTTAACTCCTTAGGGTTACGTCATGCATGTATGGATATGAATAACACCACAGTGACTAACCATAACACCGAACCAAGACCTATTGAATCAGGTGAATCCAAGGACATCTTTCTATATTAAGAATCCAATGGTTAAAAGGTATGTCTCTCAAAAATCTGACGTCAAGGGATACGACATGTACAGATGTAAAGTCCGGTGTCACTTATTTCACAGGGATCCAACAAAAGAGGAGTTTCGACCAATAGAATTCCAATGGATCGTTTACAATATGAAAATGAGTTTAGAAACAATAACATCCACTTGATGAACTCAAAATCAGCAAGCTCAACTGTAACAGTAACATGATAATGATCCGTCAACTTTCGAACAAATGAATGAATAAAATTGGTGCGTTGACAGTATTGAATCGCAAGAATACCCCGAAATGAAATACAATCGAAGCTTGGTGTGTCATTGACTTAATACATAGTTGCACTAAGAGTGTTTTAAAAGACAAGCAAAAGTATATGTAGTTGCGTGTGAAACGGTTGACCACAATTAGCACAAGCTACAAGTTCGTACCGACACCACAAGGTGTCGTAATGACATAATTCAATAATAGTGGTGACTGAACAAGTTCACCGTGTTTGATATCAAATGGAAGTGTACTGAAACCATCTGAAGATTTGATTTACACACTGTCATAGAGTTTTCAATTGAATATGGAACATCAAAGAACTACTATTTTCGATTGAAGATGAATAAGTTCTGCAAGGCATTCGATTGATAATGAAAGAATCGTTAGGAGGTACACTAGAATATAAAATGAATTTATGTACCATTGTCTTAACACACGATTGTGTTAGGACTGCTTTAATTATGTTAAACAAAACATATTTAGAGCAAGTCAATAATTAAACAATTAAATCCGTGTATGGGATGTGTAAACGAGATTAGCGCAAGCTTCAACTTAGCTAACGCATCACCACACGGTGCCGAAATCAACAGACGACTTAATGGAGCCATAGACCAAACAAGTCTACTACGATTCAGAACAAAATAAACGTTTGCGAAAATGAATTTGAATATGATGCTCTCAATACATCACGTGGTGTTTTGAAATGAATATGCGATATGGACAAGTTCAAGCAATTGAATTTGGTTTCAGCGCAAACTGATAATAAACGTATGTATCGACAGGGGAATTTCGGCATAGTTACAATGATAAACCATGTATGACCTCGAAGCTCTTATCCGTGACGCTCAGCATGCCTGCTTCATTGAGAACCCCTTGAGAGAGGAAATGAAGAAATGTGGTGCTGAAACCCAACTTGTCACCAAATCAAACGGTATCTACTACTATCTCGATCGCATCTGGATCCTTAGTCGCAATAACCTTCGGGTGATATTGTTGACTGAAGCCCACAATTCCCGATATTCCATTCATCCCGGTGCCGACAAGATGTACCATGACCTTCGTCTTCAGTATTGGTGGCCTAGAATGAAGAAGGATATCGCCATCGACATTTTGAAATGCCTAACTTGTTCTAAAGTCAAGGCTGAACAACAACGACCCTCTGGCTTACTCGTGCAACCTGAGATCCCTTTGTGGAAATGGGAGAGTATAGCTATGGATTTCATTACGAAACTCTCCCGCATGCCATCAGGTCACGATAGCATTTGGGTTATCGTTGATCATCTCACTAAATCCGCCCACTTTCTGCCGATAGGAGAAGACTTTAAGGTTGAACGATTAGCACGAATCTATACCGACAAAGTCATATGTCGACATGGGATACCTCGTGACATCATTTCTGACCAAGATGGTCGATTCACCTCCCGCCTCTGGGAAACTTTTCAATCTGCTCTCGGTACTACTCTCAATCTTAATACTGCCTTTCATCCCCAGACCGATGGTCAGACTGAACGCATGATTCGCACCCTTGAAGACATGCTTCGCTTGTGTGTTGTAGATTTCGGTGGTAATTGGGATTCACATTTACCTTTAGTCGAATTCTCGTACAACAACAGTTATCACTTTGGCATTCAAATGGCACCATTTGAGGCATTATATGGAAGAAAATGTCGATCGCCTATTGTATGGCACGAGATCGGAGATGTGCAAATTACCGGTGCTGAGTTATTGCAAGAAACGACTGACAAGATCCTCCAAATATGAGACAATCTCCTGAAAGCTCAGAGTCGTCAAAAGAGTTATGCCGATAAACGCCGCAAGCCCCTTGAACTTGATGTTGGTGATCACGTACTCCTAAAGGTTGCACCTTGGAAGGGGGTGGTTCAATTCGGCAAGAAAGGAAAGCTAGCGCCTCGATACGTTGGACCCTTTAAGATTCTAGAAAGAATTGGCAAGGTGGCCTACAGACTCGAATTACCGAAGGAACTCAGCAACGTACATCCGACTTTCCATGTTTCGAACCTCAAACAGTGTCTAGCCGACTAGAATTTACATGTCCCACTTGATGATTTACAAGTGGACGAAACATCACTTTGTGGAAAAGCCAGTCGAGATCATGGATCGAGAGACCAAGAAACTATGACGCTCTCGCATTCCTATAGAGAAGGTTCGCTGGGAAGGCAAACGCGGCGCCGAGTTCACCTGGGAACTTAAGAGTGATATGAAGGCTAAATACCCACAACTATTCGTTACGCCTGCGCCTTAATTTCGGGACGAAATTCCCTAAAGTAGGGGAGGCTGTAACAACCCGACTTTCCGAAGTCAAAGTCAAAGTACAAGTCAAAGTCAAAGTCAAGGTCAACGTCAGGTTTACGTTAAGATCTGACATTTTTTGCTTAACTATTGATTGTACTCGCAGACTCGATAATCGATATATGTTAATTAACGCTATTTTACGATACGATTTTTTAATATGTGAAGTAACAATGCGATAAACGTAACTAAACGCTAATCTACTAAACGCCATCACATCGCTACCGCATCGCAATTAGAATCGTAGTTATGGATATTGTTTTACGTGTGTATTATGTGCTTTACTTGTGTGTGCTTATATATTGTGGGATGTTATTCGCAAACGCAATCGCAACTCTATCGCATCGCATCGCAACCCGAAACACAAGTTTACTTTATGTTTGTTAGGTTGATTAGGTTATTTGTGTAACTAATGTGTAATACTATCGCATCGCTTACTCGCAACGCAACGCAATGCACAACGCATGAAACGGAAGTTGGAAAACTAACCCGTACAAGCCATCCGACCGAACAACCAACCGGTCGAATGGACATCCGACCGGATGACCATCCGATCGAACGGCCGTCCGATCGAACGGCCGTCCGATCGAACGGCCGTCCGATCGAACGGCTGTCCGACCCAGTCACTTCACACCGCCATTCTCCTTTTTCTCCTATAAGTACCCCTCCTGTCACATCACTGTTCATTGATGTGACAGCTCCCTCCGACCAGTGCACTCCCAAGCTCTTTTCTCTCGATTTCTCATGATTCTTGTAAGTTTTCACTCTAAATCTTGTACTTTCATCATCGATACACACTTTCTCACCAATTTCACCATCAAATCTTACGTTTTAACCATGAAATCGCCTGATTTCGGGCTGTTCTAGGGTGACGTCATCACGGGTTCGTATGAACTTTGGAGAATAACTTCATTCCAGCAAGAACGGTTCGAATCTAACAGATTTCTTCGTGATTTTACATGGTTTTCATCTAAATCTAACAATTCAAAAAGTGTTTCAAACTTTTCTTCAAACATTCATCATTTTTCACTCAAAACCGTTTGAGTCTAGACTCGTTCGGGTTCACTACTCGATCTCTAGTGGAGACCCGTTCTGAGAACAGATTTCTATCAAAGAGATGACCGATTCATGGGTTGAACATGAAACTCCATCAAGAACAGCTGAGTCTGGTCGAACGGGGTGATTCCCGTCCGATCGGATGAATTGGACTTGATGTGATTTCCGTTGTTTGACGTGTCGTCGTACCATCACGGTTCAACCACAAACCTTTTAACTTAACTGATTTTACCAAGTTTTCAACCCAAAACAGTTGCTCGATCGAATACCCATCCGATCGAACGGCTATTCGACCAGGTGATTGGTGAATTTTGACACTTAAACAATTTACAAAACTTCAGGGAATATCAGTCTCAAACGAATCACCATCCGAGCAAACGGTCATCCGTCCGGATGACCGTCCGACCAGACGACATGATATTTAGAAACACTTTAAACTTTTCAAAATGCTACAACGAAAACTTCAAAGTTCAAACCTTTCACAAACACATCTCCACTCACTCGAATGACCCTCCGACCGAATGGTCATCCGTCCGGACGGTCATCCGATCGGATCACTGTTCATCTCCCCAGCGCACTGTTTAACGCACTGTTCAACACTTACACTATCGTACTGTGATCATGCTAATCTCTCCAGCGCTCCCTTCAATCCAAGCTTGTGTTTATTTACTAAACACAAACTATGAGTATACTCGATCCCTTTTTTCTTTACGCACTTTTGGGTGTTACATGCGTTATCTATATCAAAACACATCGAACACACAACGCAAACACTTTTTATACGCTAACCGCTCTCGCATGTTATACGTGTTATTCGATGAATGCTAGTATGTTATGTTTACACAGTGATTATTGCCTGACACCTTAGCAATGATAGTACTATAGTTTGGACTCAGCACCTGTCGTGGACAGGGGTTGTTAAGGGCTTTTCTTCACGTGTCACAGTGGTGATATGTGTTGCGCATTCTACAACTCGCAGTCATGTTTGTGCATATGTCATTGTCAATAGCTTACTTGCTTCACATTTCTACGTGTTACATGCTGGTTATGTGTAAATCGCTTTCGCTATACTATATGCTATTAAACTTGTATGCTCACCCTTACACTCTGTGTATTGACTTTATTTTAACGTATGTGACAGGTGTCTAGGATGCTATCCTTTGCTAGCTGCGATGAATCAAGTTTAGGTGGTCTAGAAACCCACGAATAATTTATGAGTTGTCGGAACAACATTTGTCTTTGAGAACACTATGTCTGTAATAACTGTTTTACTTGATATGTTATGGTATGGAACATGACGTTAAACATTTGGTAAATTTAGTTCTTATGGATTCTCCTGGACAATCTATTTCGCTCAGTGCCGCGCCCCGATGTTTCCGCCATCGGTTGGGGTGTGACATTTAATTCCCAAACATCATTACAAATTGCACGTTTAATTCCCGAATGCGTCTACTTCTCGCAACGGTTTAGATACACAATGGTTCTCCAATTCCCGATCAGTAAGCAAATACATAACGGTTCTCCAAATTCATATTAGTAATGTAAGGAGAAGCGTTGAGATAACGGACATCCATTAATCTCAAAAAATAAAACTTATGTTTCCCATAGTCACAAACGATTTTGTTTCAAATCAAAGTTCCCGTCATTACAACCACTTGTTTTCAATGGGGATGTAATGCAATGATTACTCTCAATTGAATAGACAGACACTTGCTTCATAGGACTCACTTGAATCGTCTCGAAAGTACTGAACAAACAAAATAACAGCTTCGGTTTCATTAGCTGCATCGTTTACCGTGAAATGCATCCTTACAGAAACCACTAGCAGAAGAACCCGACACGTCTTCATGTTACGGAGAATGTTCTCGAAATTGAAGGAAAAGGAAAAATGGTTGTTGAAGTTTCGTCTTCCAGATTAGTAATGTAAGGAGAAGCGTTGAGATAACGGAAATCCATCAAGCCCATAAAGAGGAACATAAGTAATGTAAGTAGTCCTTTTTTGTGGGCTTTAAAGTAATATTAATGCATTTCGTAAGAAACTTTTCGTGCACTGAACCTTTAGTTGTGTACCCAAGTTCATCACCGGTTTCTACAGCACAAGCACATACATAGGGAAAATGTTCTCAAAATTGAAGGAAAAGGAAAAATGGTTGCTGATGTTTTTCAGTATTCGGATTTTGTTGGTTTGTTTCCGGCTAGGGTTTAGAATGGTTGAAGGTATATTGTTTCCAGCAGTTGGTAGAAGACGTGTCGGGTTCTTCTGCTAGTGGTTTCTGTAACTACAATCCTTCCCACATTATTGAAAATTACTATATCACCCCCACCAAATACATCTATGATGATCTGAAACATTCTGAATAACTACACAAAGATTTGTTGAAAACCCAACTCTCTCTATAGATATGACTGAGAGTGAGGGTTACTCTGTTATATATATCAACAAATCTTTGAACATCATTCACCTCTTTCAACCTACCAAAACACCTTAAACCCCTTCTTTTCTTCCCAAAACCAACCCGTTGGTATTTAAATACGATGGGTTTAGTTAGATACCAACTCATATTTATTGATCTTCATATTCTTGGTTTAATACCAATTCATCTTTATTGATCTTCATATTCTTGGTTCAATACCATGTGAAAAAAAATTCTTGCCAGCAGACTTTTGTCAGTTTATTTAATTATATACGGGCCGTATAAACTTATATGGCCCGTATACACCATGTGAAAAAAATTTACCAGATCGTATACAATGTATACGATGATTGTATACGTGTCGTATAATAGTATACGGCCCGTATTCTTAGGGTAAAAAATGGTAAAAAAATATTATATTTAGGACGTGGTTTATTCTCTTTAATCTATTAGAACGATCCTTGTTTTGTCTAATTGTGTTTGTTTGAGAACCTGATTCAGATTTAAACAATGCACGACATGTCTTCCTGAATCTGAAAGTTAACTATTTTAAGAAACAAATCTGTAAAAATACAACTGATTACTCGATCGAATAATGACCAATAAGAAACAAATCTGTAAAAATACAACTGATTACTCGCCATTCTTTAGCACCTTTTGTAGACATGCACCTTCAACTATGTTGGTTCGGTTTAGTTTCTTTCTGACTGTTTCAGTTATAATTCAATAAATAGTATCTGATTGAGAAGCACTAAAAAGGTTGCGGTTGTCCAATTCCAGATCAATAATGTAAGGAGAAGCGTTGAGATAACGGACATCCGTCAAGCTCAATCCTTCCTACATTATTGAAAATTACTTTATCACCCCCACCAGATACATCTTCCAACTTTCAAAATTCAAATCAAACTAACACAAAGTATCTCGAAGGTATTTTATTCATATATTACAAATTAATCATTGAAGGAAAAGGAGAACTAGAATATCGATATGGTTGGTGTAAAAGCTCACATTTTACTACATTGACTATGTGTTATACCTGCGAGAAGTAGATGCATTCGGGAATTAAACGTGGAATTTGTAATGATGTTTGGGAATTAAATGCATGTACGTGACAAAACAAGGATCGTTCTAATAGATTAAAGATATTAAACCACGTACAAGACTGTTTGTCGGGCTTCCACTAGCAGAAGAGCCCGACACGTCTTCTGCCAACTGCTCGAAATCCCTTTCGACAAATCATAACCTGACATAACCTGCACCTGTCAGACTGCCATGTCTTTTGACTAATAATCTGCTTCCTGAATCTGAATCTGAAAGTTAACTAGACCCCTCAAGTTGTCATTCATAACAACTCATCTTTGGTGGTGTTTGTTTGAGAACCTGATTCAGATACACAACGGTTCCCCAATTCCAGATCAGTAAGCATTCATAGCCACCGTTTTCGTAGTCAAAGACGGTTGCGGTTTGCACATTCAATCTTCATTGCTTCATTAAAATTAACAAGGCGGTCTCGGTTGCATATTTTAGAGATACCTTTAAGTACGGATCCTATAGCTGCATTTGGAACAAGAAGTCCAACAATCCGTTCATTATCTGTTTGTTGTCTAAACAATATGAATGCACACAACGAATTTGACAACTGGTCAAATCACACTCTATAAAGTGTAGAGTTATCGTGTGTTGTAGTTTGGAAAGATGACCGAATAGAGATCTGAATCAGGTTGTGTATTTGCTTACTGATTGTTGGAAAGATTTGATGAAATCGAAGAAATGAGTAAAAAAGATTAAATGAGGCGTGCATTGTTTAAATCTAAATTTGGTTGTCAAATAAACACTACTAAAGATGATCCGAATCAGGTTATTAATTTTAATGAAGCAATGAAGATTGAATGTGCAAATCGCATCCGTTTTTTACTACGGAAACGGTGGCTATGGGAAATACAAACCCGACACGTCTTCTATGATGATTCGAAACATTCCGAATAACTAGCAGAAGAACCCGACACGTCTTCTGCTAGTTACTATTTTCTTCGATTTCAACAAATCTTTCAAGATCATTCACCTCTTTCAACCTACCAAAACACCTTAAACCCCTTCTTTTCTTCCCAAAACCAACCCGCAACGAATTTGACAATTGTTTAATCTCTTTAATCTATTAGAACGGTCCTTGTTTTGTCATGTACATGCGTTTAATTCTCAAACATCATTACGAATTCCACGTTTACATTGTGTAGTTATTCGGAATGTTTCGAATCATCATAGAAAACGAAACTTCAGCAACCATTTTTCCTTTTCCTTCAATTTCGAGAAGATTCTCCCTAACATGAGAAACGAAAGAGATTTCGAGCAGTTGGTCGATGACATGATAGATAAAGATCTTGACACGATCATATCCATTTTCAAGTTTTAGACTTGATAGAAGACGTGCCGGGTTCTTTTGCTAGTGGTTTCTGTAACCAATTGGGAACCACATATTTGCTCCAAGATTTACGTCTGATGTCCAAGTTTAATCACATTTGACTTCATCTGCAGCAGTCCAATGACTTTCTTCCCACGTGTCTGCACCATGATCTTCATATTCTTGGTTCAATACCAACTCATCTTTAGTGGTGTTTGTTTGAGAACCTGATTCAGATACACAACGGTTCTCCAATTCCAGATCAGTAAGCAAATACACAACGGTTCTCCAATTCCAGATCGGAAGATGTGATTAAGGTAAGTGGAAATGGTGATTTCCCATAGCCACCGTTTCCGTAGTCAAAGATGGTTGCGGTTTGCACATTCAATATTCATTGGTTCATTAAAATTAACAAGGCGGTCTCGGTTGCATATTTTAGAGAGACCTTTAAGTACGGATCCTACAGCTGCATTCGGAACAAGAAGTCCAATAATCCGTTCATTACCCGTTGTTGTCTCAACAATATGAATGCACGCGACGAATTTGACAACTGTGACAACTAATTAAAAGTAGAAATCACCTCCAATCCTTTCCTGGTCAAATCACACAATATAAAGTTTAAAGTTATCGTGTGTTGTAGTTTGGAAAGATGACCGAATAGAGATCTGAATAACAAACTGTGGAGAACTTGTTTGTGTCGGGTTCTTCTGCTAGTTATTCGGAATGTTTCGGATCATCATAGAAGACGTGTCGGGTTCTTCTACTAGTGGTTTCTGTAACCAATCCATTATCACCCTTGGTGGTTTCTGTACCCATCCCCGCCGATAACTAGCAGAATCGATAAATAACCAACACGAAGATCTCTGTGATCGCTAAGGTTTCCAACAACGGACTGATCGGTAATGTTACTCTACTTGTGCTCTGATTTAAGCGGCGTGTTCCGATCTACATTTATCGACATTGTTAAAGGTGATGAAGAGTTTAGAAACCCTATAATGATTGTGTTTTTACTGGAAAAAAGTGATACTTGAAAAACATCCTTATATACGGGGCCGTATACAATTATACGGCCCGTATACATTTGGTAACATAAAAAACCTCACAAAATAAATCCATTGAGCCGTATACGTTTTACAAATCGTATACACATGTATACGGCTCGTATACATATATACGGGCCGTATATAGTAAAATCAAAAAAACATTCTCTGCGCATTTTCCTATTAAAAAACATTCTATACGGGCCGTATAACTTTATACGGCCCGTATACAATAGGGGTGTGAAAATAAGATATTGGGTATGTGTAAATAAGAGGGGCCTTTATTTATTTATGGGAGTGGTTTTTTTTCTAAACTAGATTTTTTTCATATGGATGGGTGTGTGACGGTGACACCTTAGTTGTTTAGAGTATGGATAAGCAATTGATACTGGGTACCGATACCGAATTTTCCGTATTGAATTATTTTTGGTACTAAATCTGTACCCACTTTTTGGCGTTTTTGGTACAGTACCAGTATTTTACCTAAATTTGCCTTCAGATACTGATACTTTATCGAACATTTTCGGTACCGGTACCCATATATGGCGAATTTCGGTACCAGTACAATCGGTACCGAGCTCATCCCTAGTTTGTAGTTGGTGGCACGTTATGTGATGCGTTAACCATATGAAAACCCGTTTTCGTCATATCCAATCTAAAGCATTGAGGTTAGAAAAGAAACGAAATCGGACCCGAGTTAGTTTGTTTAGTGAGCATTCCACCTAACCACTACACCACCCTTACCTTTGCATCAAGATTTATACCGTCGAATGATAACATAATTTGACCTGCCTAAGTAAAACACCGCATGTGGATTTTGAGGGTGTCGCAGTGGAGGCCCTCGAGAAAAAACTTGAAAATTGTTTTTCATACTATTTAAGAAAGTATTCATCGCACATTTGGCTAACACTCTTACATGCTTTAAACCTAGACTTTTAAGTCATTTTATGAAAGTCCTTCTCTGTTAGCACATTTTGTATTAATAGTGATCACAAATTGGTAAAGAAGAGAAAGATAACACATTGGATGGGAAGATATGTTTGTGGTACTCATTATAAGTTATTTTTCAAACACTTGTTTTTATTTGAGAGGTTTGATCCCAACCAAGACTAGGGAGACTATGTAAAAATGATCATCGTTACCTTCAAATCCTTCTACTAAAAAAAACATTTCATTTTAGTATTATATATCCACTCGTGTACTTTTTTCTCTTTTTGTAAGACTATAACCTAAGAGACCTCACAATTGGGTTCAAGTATCAAATCGTAATTCTTAAACTGATAAATGTCATATATTTGCAGCGGAAAACATCAAATATCCAAAAAAATCAAGTCCTTAAAGTTTAAACATACCAATCAACGTCATAACTAGTTCACTGTGTTCTATAGGATGCCAAACTTCAGGGTACGGTAGCCTTCAATCCGTATCGTGGACCTCCTATCAAGCATCAATTTCCTTTTATCCTAACATGCATTCTAAAAATCGTGATTCTGAGTAAGTTATAGTTTTAGGTTAAAACATTACGTAACCCCTTTAATGGAAACATTTGGTAAATCAAATTAAATTGTACTAAACATCTATTATGCATGTCAACATTCATCATCAATATAAACATCGAATTGTGAAGTAGGATTCACCATCAAATGTTTGTCACATATATAAGCAGGCTTAGACCAGCATAAGACTCTATCAGTACCTGCCGCATCGACACGCCCACAAGATCCATCAATACGTTTCTAGTAACAAATACTAGAAATTAATAAATCTAGCAACAAATGCTAGATGTCAACATTTTATCATCAGTACAATCATATATGTATACTTGACCTATATCACGTAACCTTAATTATTGGTGTCATACCCTCAAATTCCACGTGCGGGGTTTTACCGCGAGGCGTGCGACTGACAAGGATCCAACCACTAATCATGTTGAACCAATTATTTAAGTTGTAAAAATTCATTACCATCAACACGATTAGTTATCAATGTTTAACAGTCCAAAACTCAGTTTAAATTAGCAGCGGAAATATAAAGTAACCCATCATAACTTGAAACCACAAGTTAAATAAATGTACCAAACGTAAGGCTTTACGAACCACACACTCCAGCCGATTGCAACGTCCGTTCATAGCTGTACCTAGCAACCTGCAAAGCATGCAGTAGGGTGTCAACATAAAGTTGGCGAGTTCACGGTTTTTAGTATTGTTTCAAAATCAAGTTTGTTTCAAAAATCAGGGTGTTAAATTACTCAGTTATAAAACATGTCATGGGGAGCTACCCCATCTTTAAGCTACTAAACTGTGTGGTATCAAAACCAGGGGCAGACTTAAGGCTAGCCCAAGGTGGGCGGGCGCACCCCCGGGAAAAAAAATTTAGTGCTAAGTTCCGTTCGAAAATCCCGTCTGCACCCCTTGGAATTTTTCGTCCGCACCCCTTAGGTAAAAAGTGTTATTAATTTATATTTTAAATTTTTTTCGTAAACTCTTATTTTTAAAAAAATACTACCTAAATTATATAACTTTTAATACCTACATAACTAAACCCAAATACCCAGTACCTTTAACCAGCCCACTACTAAGTCTTAGACCAATCAACGAACCCAACAAATCAACAATATTTCAAACTAAAATAAAATATGCAAGCCCAAAACCCTTACATATTCTCTCCCGCTCTCTATCATCCCTGAACGCATGCCAGCGATCAGAACATCAGCGACAACAGCAGCCGCATACCACCGTAATCAGCCATCATACCACCGCCGATCGAACACGGGTAAGTTTCTTTGTTATTTTTGATGATTTTTGGTTGATTTTTTGATGATTTTTTAGTTGATTTTTGGTGGGGTGGGACGGAACCGGTAGCCACCGGAAGTGATTTGATGACAGGAGACATGTGCTTCTTGTTAGTGATGATATTTTTTTTGGTTGGTTATATACTTATATTTTGTTAGTGATGATGATATTTTATTTTACTATTTTGGTGGTTTATATACGATCAGACCTGATGTTTGGGGTTTTTTTTAATGGTGTATATGATATTTAGATGATTTTTAGGGTGATTTACATTATGATTTCTAGGGCTTGAATACTTGATACATTATGTAATATGTTATGGAGCCATGAACTTATAGATCAATTTGTTTGTGATAGCCGATAGGAACCATGAGTAGGGACGTTACAGCGCGATTTATCAAGAAAAAAGTTGATACATCTTCCGAATTTGTTGATGTGGATACTCTTCCTTCAGATCGTTATGATCGCAAGCCGATTGAATCATATAACGTGAATCAACGAGATGAGATTAGAAGGGTATATCTACTAAGAGGACCTTATCAACCAAGAGGTATCAAATTCCCACAATCAACATTTCAAGGTAACGAGTTACAAAAATTTAAGGAAGATTGGTATGACGAACATGAGTATAAGGGATGGTTAGAGTATAGCTCAAAATCGGATCGCGTGTTTTGCTTATTTTGCTATTTGTTTAGGAGCCAATTTGGAGATCGTAGAGACACGTTTATGTGCGGCGGGTATAACAATTGGCAAAAAGTACATGCGACACTTAAAAAACATGTTGGCTTAGTTGATAGCCTCCACAACAAATGTTTCCAAATGAGTGCCGATATAGTTAACGAAAATCAAGCGGTACACACACAATGGGACAATAGGTCCACTAAGGAGAAACGTGAATACCGACTTAGACTTAGTGCTTCTACTTTTCTTGGAAAAAGGTTGTTGAATGGCGGATTGGCGTTTCATGGTCATGATTAATCAAAAGATTCATTAAATAAAGGAAATTTCTTAGAGCTTTTAGAACTAATGGGTGAAATGAATGAAGAGCATGGTAACGTTATCTTAGAGAATGCACCCGCGAATAACCAAATGACAAGTCCTAAAATTCAAGCAGACATCAAGCATTATTACGCTCAAGAGGTACTTAAACAAATTTTAGAAGAACTTGGTGATGATATTTTTTCTTTATTAGTAGATGAATCATGTGATGTATCAAAAAAGAACAAATGGCGGTTGTTATTCGTTTTGTTGATAAACATGGGATTGTTAAGGAGCGTTTTATTGGGCTTGTTCATGTCAAAGAGACAAGCGCAATAACACTCAAAACGGCTATTGATGATATATTGGCACGTAATGGGTTAAGTTTGAAAAGGATTAGAGGCCAAGGTTATGACGCGGAAAGTAACATGTCGAGCTAGTTAAACGGCTTAAGGGCTCTAATTTTAAAGGAAAATGTTTCGGCTTTCTATATTCATTGTTTTGCACACCAACTTCAACTAGTTGTTTTGGCGGTGGCTCACAAACACACACCACTTTGGAGATTTTTTGAAACGATAACATGTTTAACAAATGTCGTTTGTGCATCTTCTAAACGACAAGATATGCTTCGTGAAATGCAAAGAAGACAATCGGAAAAAATGGAAGACGTACTTTGTAACGGAAGTGGGTTGAATCAAGAAATGACACTTTCAACGCCCGGGGATACATGTTGGAATTCCCACTACAAGACACTTTCCCGTTTAATTTCTTTATATCAAAACATTATGGAAGTTTTTGGATGGTTAGTAGAAATGGGTCAAACTCTTCCTTGTAGTAGACAAGCGGACGGACTTCTAGAGGATATGAAAAAGTACAACTTTGTATTTTATATACACTTAATGGAGCATATTCTAAACATCACACAAAAGTACGACTTTGTATTTTACATACACTTGATGGAGCATATTCTAAACATCACACACACATTGTCCCAATGTCTTTAAAGAAAAGAACAAGATTTGATGAATGCGGTTAAATTGGTTTCTTCCACAAAAAAACCAACTTGAAAAGTTTAGGTTGGAAGGTTTTAATGAGTTCTTGGAGAAGGTTAAATCCTTTTGTGACATGTATGAACTTGAGGTGAAAAAATTGGATGATGAATATGTTAACCCAAGGTGGCCAAGAAGAAAGACGGACATCACAAATCGGCATTATTACGAGTGTGATTGCTTCAATGCGGTTCTAGATTTACAAATTCAATAATTTGGGAACCGTTTTAATGAGGTAACATCTGAACTACTTGTTTGTATGAGTTGTTTGAGTTCGTGTGATAATTTTAGTGCATTTGACATTCCAAATATACTAAAGCTAGCCGAGAAGTATCCATATGATTTCAATGAAGAAGAAAAACGAAGGCTTCCGGTTCAACTCGGAAACTACATTGATTTTGTGAAAAAAGATAAACAATTCGCCAACTTGGATGGTTTGTCAAGTCTTGTAAGGTTAATGGTTTCAACAAATATTCACGTAACTTTTACATTGGTATATCGGTTATTGAAGCTTGTTCTCGTATTACCCGTTGCAACCGCAACCGTTGAAAGATATTTTTCGGCAATGAAGAATCTGAAGACCGACTTGCGTAATTAGATTGGCGATGAGACCTTAAGTGATAGTTGTATATGTGACGGGTAGTCCATAGGACGACCCTTAAGTGTTATAAATGATAGCGAAATCCCGCATTTAGTCAAGTAATTGTCTACGATTAGATGACTACGGTTGCTTGTGTTTTAGGTATGTTCGGGGCATAAACGGGGTGGACTTGCAGCTTGTTTTATGAGCTTGATGGATTGGAGCTTCAAGTACCAAAGATGAAGAAACAAAGAAGGGAGCCCTAGAGTCCACCGTAAATTAAGGTGGACACCGTAATTTACGGTAGCCCCAGGATTGAAATTGCCACCGTAGGGCAGTAGAGTATGGTCGTAACGAATTAAAGGCTACCGTAAGCTACGGTAGCCACCGTAGCTTACTGTAGCGGCTGAGATAAAATGTAACTCCTTTTTTAATGGACCATTAGTGGTGAATTTTTGGCATTCCAATCATCATTCTCGTGGGGGAACTGGTTAGAGGCGAATTTTGGCTTGCTCTTGGTGATTTTGAAGATTCCAAACATTCGGTTTATGTTTTTGATTTCTATGAACAATACTCTTGATGTTATGATGATTCACCACACTATGAGAGGCTAATTTCATTGGTGATCATCCTAAGTGTAAGGTTTGTTTGAGACACTATGTTTATGCTTGAATTTCTAGAATAATGAACTTTGCAATGTTTGTTTAGTTTGTTATGGTGTTTGGATATTTGTTTGTAAAGTATTAATTTGTGTTTGATCATATTCTAAACCATACGTTCTTGGTGCCATTGGCAATCGAGATATCATGGGAGGGATTAGGGTTGGATATTAGTTAATTGGTCATCGGGTAACAACCTCGCGCTCTAGTAACCCGAGTACTTAGTTCCCTTTTATCACAAACATTTAACCAAACATTAGCCGTGTCTATGTGGTTCTTTCTATTGAGCATGAACATTAGTGTCAATTGAAACCTTACACTTAGGATGGTCGGTTTCCTTTAATCTGTTTACAAAACCTAATCTTTGATTTGCAATCCAATTTAGTTCAATTTAGATAATTAAAACCAATTAATCCAATTTCTGAATTTGACCTCTTTGCAACTTAGTTTAAATTTAGTCATTAGTAAAGCTACTTAGATAACAAATAATCCACAAACTCCCTATGTTCGATACCCACTTACCGTTAGCTAATTTAAGTGAGACTTTGACCTCACGTCAATATGTTATATAGAGAAAGAGTTGCTTAAGAAAGTAAGTTTAGATGATGTTTTGGATAGATTTCAAAAAATGAAAACCCGTAGGGCGACGTTTTAATTATGTTTATAACAAGGTTTGACATTTTTTGATGAATATATAAATTTAGTTTGATGTTCTTTTGTTTTACATGACCTGACCCTGTAACACCCTAACACGTAACATCTTAAAAACGACGCAGCGGAAAACGAGCCTTAAGTTTTCTTTCTTTATTTACGACATTACTTACGTGAAGGATCAAATACAAAATGCCATACATTCGTTAGAAAGGATTAACAACATTCCATTATATTAATGCTTCAAGAAATATATAAATCAAACTATCTGACCGTTCTTTCCCGTACAATCCTTGCTCTCAACTCGATCTAAGTCCGCTTCTCTTCGCTAGTGGTAGAACAAATCCGTGTATTACCTGTGGACATCACATACAACTTAACCATTAGTCGTTAAAAACATCATACGACATTATTCTCATATAATTTAATATCAAATAACATTAAAGAATATAAACTTTAATTCATTCAAGTCTGCTTCTCTTCGCTAGTGGTAGAAGAAATCCGTGTATTACCTGTGGATATCACATACAACTTAACCATTAGTTGTTAAAAACATCATACGACATTATTCTAATATAATTTAATATCAAATAACATTCAAGAATATAAACTTTGATTCATTCAACTATCCTCTCGCATTTTCTCATTCCGAGTTCGACTTCTATACCTCATGAATCCGATGTTCCTTTACCTGCTTTACATTTCAACTTCAAGGCACATAATAGCAATCGTCAATGCCCAAACATAATGAAAACATTCCTTCATACATTATAACATCTCGTATTCATACCTGTATACTAATTCCTACGTGCATTCAAAGCGAATTACATTCATGTATGCATACATTTCCTAATTCTTAGATGCATATAAACATATACACCTACATATATACGCCCACATTCGTACACACACACATATATACGAGCTCTCGCTTACCACTATTATTCACATATACCTATGCTTCTTGTCATAATCACAACTTTCCATATTATAGGTTTTATACCTATTGTCTTGCATACCTATTCGTTCCTAGACTCGGTTACTTTTAGATTTCCTTCACTAACAAGAAGAAAAATCCATAATTTCACTATCCGGGGACTCATAACATCTCTCATGAACAAAAACCAGATTTAAATTAAGTTATGAAACATTGAAAATCTTCCAAACATCGAGTCTGGATACAAAAAAGAACAAGAAAACAAAAATCGCCAGCTTCTAGCTTCCTTGCGGGACGCGACGCCTACGGCCCCCGGCTCTCGCGGGACGCGACACCTGTCGCGTTGCTCGACGGTAAATCTGAAATGTTGTCGCGTAGCGCGACTGTAATACCTGCGTCCCTAGACTTTTAGATATTGTCAATTTTAGTCCCTGAACTATGTAGTCATTAATACTTTTGGTACTTGGTGAATTTTATGCTATATACTAAATACTTAGAATGTCTAAATCTAAATACTTGGAATGCCTAATTCTAGATACTTGAAATGTCTAATTCTTGATACTTTGGTGCTTGACTCTTGAGACTCGTGAAACTTGAGACTTTGTTGAACGAGGGACTGGAGTCTTGTCATTGGAGGAAACTACGAATCTTTGAAATCTTTTGTGTTATTGCTATAATCTAGTTATACTATTAGCCAATAATACACAACGCTTAACCTAACGCGCAAATCAAATCAAAGACGGTGAAACGGAAATGATGGGATTGACCGAGTGGCAATCCGATCGGATGACCACCCGATCGGATGGCCACTCGATCGAACCGCCATCCGATCCGAGTGCACACCGCCTTCACACCGCCTTCACACTATAAATAGGCCTGTCACATCACCATTTTCACTGATGTGACAGCCTCACTCGACCAGACGCACGCACTCCTATTTTCTTCCATTTCTGGTCGATTTCGGGACATTCTACACTAGATTCTTGTACATCTTTGATCTACACAACATTCTCTACGAGATTCTCCTTTGAAATCTCACTTTTCACCATGAAATCTCTCGGATTTGAGCTCTTGAAGGTGATGTCACCATGGCGGTTTGTACCAAACTGTTGTGTGATGTCATTCTAGCCAAGATCTAGCTCAGATCTAAGGAATTTCATGCATTTTACACTAAATCTATGCGAGATCTAAACTTTTCAAGCTAAAATCTATGTTTATCTTCATCTTTTCTTGAACTTTTACTAAAACGGTGAGATCCGGATCTAAACGGACTGTAGACTTGATTATTAGTTTGGAGTCGGTTTGAAGAAGGATTGTTGCCAGAGAAGATGACCGGAGTAGGAATTCTGACATAAGCATCATCACGAACAGACGACTGAACTGACTGGGGTGATTCCCATCCGACAAGATCGGCTGTACATTGATGTGTTTACCATTGTCTCAATGCGTACCAAGTCGTCGTTGTTTAAACAGAAACGTAGAGTTTTTAAAAGTTTAGGAACGGGATAAGAGTAACCCGATCGAGTGGCAATTCGATCGGATAGCCATCCGATCGAACTTCCATCCAATTCGACGACATACCTCTTGAAGTTTTGAAAACTTGGAACTTTGGATCGAGTGGCAATCCCATCGGATAGCCATCCGATCGGACAACCATCCGATTAAGGTAACCTGAGATGAACACTTGACTTGACATTTTGAACTTGACACTTGGATCGGATGACCATTGAATCGAATGGCCGCCCGACCCATTCACACGCATGCCATCTCAATCAAATGGAAATCCGATCGGATGGCCATCCGGTCGGACAGCCATCCGATCAAGATGACTGATCCGACACTTGGTTTGAATCTCGTTATTCTGCCCGACTCTTATATATTGTAATCTAATCATGCTAAACCTAAAGAGCTCCCTTTGATCCAATAACAGTTAATCCGTTAAGCAATCACTGTGAGTATACTCGATCCCTTTTTGTTTTAAACTTTGGGATGTAACATGTATTCTATTAAACTACGATACTTGAGACTTTTGCAAACTAAACTCTATCCTATGTGTATGTGAAACTTGTGATTCTTGTATTCTATTTGTGCTATGTGGACGTTTAATCCAGGGTGTGTAGTTCCGCCTTAACAATAGTAGCGCTATAGGAGATGCACCTCCCCATTATTCTCGGGGGTATTGTTAGGAGGATTCTAGTTTTCCTTGAGACTTGGGAAAACAACAAAGCATCGTGATACTTGGGCTATCACTTGTTGGACTACGAACACTAGCATGGCTGAAACTATTTTGTTACACTTACATAAGGATACGAGTTATTTTAATCTATTATGCTATTACTCAAACTTGTATACTCGCCGGTACATTTTTGTACGGACTCTATTTTAATACATGTTGCAGGCTGATAGGATGCTGAATCATGGAAATCAAGCTAGGGATGATGCTTAGAAACCCACCTAGTTTAAATCTAGTCTTTGAACAATGATTAATGGTTGTATTTTGAATCTTTTGTTGGTGATGCGGTTTTAGACAAACTTATGCATGAATCTTACTTAATCTATAATGAAATTTCTAGTGTTATGGAATCTCGTGAGCAATCTGAACGCTTACTGCTCGCACCCTGATGTTTCCGCCATCGGTTGGGGTGTGACAGATTGGTATCAGAGCCATAACTATAGGGAATTAGGAAAAGTAGGAATACTTGGCCTAGTCTATAGTTCTAGGAATCCTGATTCTTATCTGTTGTTTAAGGCTTATGCATTCTACCGCATCTGCTTCCTAGCAGCACATTTTCCTGCTAAACTTACATGCCTTTCCTAAGGCTGACACAATATACACTTGATACTTCGAAAACACTGTTAACTTGTGTTTGTATTTTGCACGAGGTTTGCCCTCAAGTCAGGAGTGACATCCGAACCTTGATGGAAAATCTCTATACTATTCTAGTAGGTCTTGTCTGCGGATAAGTACTAACGCTATTAGGGTACGATGTTGTCAAGTTAGAGGTGAAACTCAGATCTTGATAACTAGTCCCACTCCTTGATGTTTTATTTATGTCTCACCAAAGTCTTGAAATTTCAATTCAATTGGGTACGTGAAATGACCAAAAGGACGAATATCTTAGGCCTAACATCGATGACGTATTTGTCCAAGTAATTCAAGACACGTTACCCCAATTCGAAAGGGGTTCGAATCACTCTGGTTAGTCACCGTTCCTCTACCCGGAACACTCTATGTTTTATGAGCCTATCTTTTTATGTTATCTCGACTTTTACATGAGGTTTTAAACTTGATTCTTCATTTATCTTGATTCTTCGTTTATTTTGAGACACTTTACACAAATCGCACGTACGTCCGCAAGCTAAAACATTAACTCTAATCTTAGGATCAACTAAATTTATGAAGCTTTAATCTACCATGATAATCTATGTGGGGAATCTTGGTCGACTATGGCACTATGTGAAACTATCTGATAAATCCATGTATTGTTGTGGTTGTAAGACACTAAATATAACATGGCATGGAAACACGAGGGAGAAGTGACGTGTCTGAAGCATGGTGGATACGCCGCTGATACTTCCTATATATAAGTGTTTCCGACATGTTACCAACTTTCGTACTAAGTGCCATGCGAAACTTAGTGTTCTGCAGACCGGTGATGAGATGGTTGAAATCTAAAGCTATGCATGGGAAACTACTTGTGTAATCTATGAGTAATCTATGTGTGTGCTAGCGTAATCTATGTGTAATCTATGTATGTGTGGTTTTTGAGAAACAAAATACGAAACATAGCCTAGCGCCAAAGACGAGGCGGACGTGGCATGTCCGAAGCACGGTGGAT
Source organism: Helianthus tuberosus (assembly GCA_030545235.1). NCBI lineage: Eukaryota > Viridiplantae > Streptophyta > Magnoliopsida > Asterales > Asteraceae > Helianthus > Helianthus tuberosus. Next base: position 107,186,306 of record CM060433.1, on the reverse strand, counting down.
ACGCCGCTGGTACTTCCTATATATAAGTGTTTCTGGCATGTTACCGAACATTCATACCACGTGCTAAGTGAATTTCGTAGTTTTGTAGGCTCGGGTTGAAGTTGTGAAATCTATTTGGGTTAATCTATGTTGTTGAAACTATTTGGTCAATCTATGTGGAGATCTTGTGATGAATTCTAATGTTGTGGTTAACGAAGCATGACACCGATGACGAGACGGACGTGGCATGATTGAAGCATGGTGGATACGCCGCTGGTACTTCCTATAAATAAGTGCTTCCGTCATGTTGCTGAACTTTCGTAGCACGTGCCATGCGGGATTTCGTTGTTTGTGGATTGTTAGCACTAATCTATTGAAATCTATGGAAAACTATGAAATCTATTGAAGTCTATTGAATCTATTAAAGTCTATTGAAGTCTATTGGATCTATTGAAGACTATTTGAAACCTATCGTAATCTATTGAAATTTATGTGAATCTATGATAATGATGATGAGTGTGTTTTGCGACACGTATCATGACACCGAGTACGAGGTCGAAGCGATTATACCCGAAGCATGGTGGATACGCCGCTGGTACTTCCTATATATAAGCGTTTTTGACATGTCGCCAAACTTCGTACAACGTGCCATGCGAAGGTCGTGGGTTGCGGTATCTATGTGAATCTTGCGTCTTAGTTTATCGTGTGTGAATCTATATTAATCTAGACTTATATGATCCTCTTGTTGGATCTTTAGGATGTCTTCTCGAAAGCTCTCCGACACTCTCAAGAGATCCAGGGAAAAGTCTCAGAAAAAGATGATGTCCTTCATGGCCGACCAGATCGCTCGAGTCGTGCCAAAGATCGTCTCTGAGATCCAAGGATCGAACACTCCGCCCTCTACTGTTGACTCTAAGACGGAGAAAGAAAAGTCTACCAAGTTCAGCTATAAGCATTTTGTCTCTTGCAACCCTAAGTCTTTCACGGGCAGTGATGGGGTGACTGATATGCTCGAGTGGTTTGACAGCATCGAGGTTACCTTCATTAATAGCGAGTGCCCGGAACATCTAAAGACTAGTAGTGCAACGGGAATGTTTCAAGGCAGAGCGTTAGAGTGGTGGAAAAATGAGAGAAATATCCGATCGAATGAAGAAGCCTATGCTCTTCCGTAGGTTGAGGTGCGAGAATTGATAATGCTTGAATTCTGCCATCCTCATGAACAACTGAAGCTTGAAGAAGAGTTCTGGCACTTGAAGCAGATTGGTGATGATAATCTTGCTTATACTACCCATTTCAAGCAGCTCAGCTTGATTGTTCCTCACTTGGTTTCTACCCCTAAACGCATGATAACCAAGTACATCAATGGTCTACCTCCTGCTATGCGTGATTCTATTGAAGCAGCTCAACTTAGAAATATTGAGGAAGTCTACCGTCTTGCAGCTAGTCTCAACAATAACCGCGTTCCTGATAAGCAGTTTGCTAATCCTGCCTCTTCCAAATCTGCACATTAAGTTACCCAGCAGCCAAGTGGCAGCAAGAAAGAGAGGCAAAAGTCTCAGGGTTCAGGATGCAATGCTATTGTTCCTGCTGCAATCCCTGCTGCTAAACGTGCTCCGCTGCTGCTCCAATCACTGCTGCTCCTGAAGTCAAGAAGCAGTACTCTGGGTCTTACCCCAAGTGTACGACTTGTAACTTTCATCATCCTTCCGCCTCTGCATGTCGTCTGTGCACCAACTCCAATCGCTATAGTCACACGATTCCCTATTGTCGCCAAGCTAACCCAGCTCAACCAGCTCAACAAGCCCTAGCCCAGGCAGCTTTACCAGCTCTCCCAGCTCCTCCGCAGAATCCTAAACCAGTCAACGTTGTTCGTGCATGCTATAAATGTGGAGATACTACTCACCTTTGTAACCAGTATCCTCAGCTGAACCAAGACCAGCCACCAGCCACCAGCCGCCAGCCGCCAGCCGCCAGCCTCTCGTGGACGAGCGTTCAATCTTAATGCTAATCAGGCTCGTAACGACAATGATGTCGTCAATGGTACGTTTCTTGTGAATAACCTTTATGCTTCGATCTTCTTTGATACTGGTGCCGACAGAAGCTTTGTGTCCGTAGAATTCGAATCATTGTTAAACTGTGCACGCTCTATGTTACCTAAGTCGTTTTCAGTAGAGATTGCCGATGGAAAGTCTATTCTAGTTGATTCTATTCTCCATGGTTGCTCCTTGATTCTTAACGACCACATGTTTACTATTGATCTAATACCCATGCAATTGGTTAGTTTTGATGTCATAATCGGCATGGATTGGTTACGCAAGAACCATGCCGAGATTGCATGTCACGAGAAGTTTGTTCATCTACCTCTACCGTCTGGTGATGTTTTGCATGTCTATGGAGACCGACCTTCACAAGGACTAAGGCTGATGTCATGCACACAAGCGAGCAGGTGCTTACGTAAACAGAATCTTGCTTTCTTGGCCCACGTGGTGGAACAAAAGAGCAAGAGGAAGAACATAAGCGATGTTCCAGTAGTGTGTGATTTCCCTGATGTTTTTTCCCAAAGATCTTCCTGGTCTTCCTCCTTCTAGATCCGTTGACTTTCGTATTGATCTCATACCTGGTGCGACTCCTATCGCTAAGGCTCCCTATCGTCTTGCACCTTCCGAGATGCAAGAATTATCCAGCAAACTGCAAGAACTACTCGACAAGGGATTCATTCGTCCAAGTACCTCTCCGTGGGGAGCTCCCATGCTATTCGTCAAGAAGAAAGATGGCTCGTTCCGTATGTGTATCGACAACCGTGAACTTAATAAGCTTACCATTAAGAATCGTTACCCCCTTCCCCGCATTGATGATTTATTTGACCAACTACAAGGCGCATCCTTCTTCTCGAAAATCGATCTTCGTTCTGGCTATCATCAGCTTCGTGTACTAGAGGATGATGTACCCAAGACCGCTTTTCACACTCGTTATGGACACTACGAGTTCGTGGTCATGCCTTTTGGATTGACCAACGCACCCACTGTGTTCATGGATCTCATGAATCGTTTTGTAAGCCTTATCTTGATCGTTTTGTGATAGTCTTTATTGATGATATTCTCATTTATTCTAAAACTAAAGCTGACCATGCTTGTCATTTACGCTTGATGCTTGAACTCTTACGTGGTGAACGTTTGTATGCTAAATTTTCTAAGTGTGAGTTTTGGATTAATGAAGTGCAATTTCTTAGTCACGTCGTTAGTAAACAAGGTATTCATGTTGACCCGTATAAAATCGAAGCTGTGAAGAATTGGAGTACGCCTAAATCTGCGTCTGAGATTCGTTCCTTCTTTGGATTGGCGGGCTATTAACGCCGATTCATTTTGGACTTCTCTAAGATCGCCGTTCCTCTTACTTCGTTGACTAAAAAAGAGAGGCCTTTTGCTTGGGGTCCCGAGCAAGAGGAATCTTTTCAAACTCTTAAGACTCTTTTGTGTAATGCTCCTGTTTTAACTCTCCCTGACGGGAATGATGATTGCTTATGCCTCCCGTCAACTCAAGGTACATGAGAAAAACTATACTACTCACGATCTGGAGCTTGGTGCAGTTGTGTTTGTGTTAAAGATCTGGCGATACTACCTATATGGTAATAAGTCTGTGGTTTTCACTGACCATAGGAGCCTTCAACATATCTTTGACCAAAAAGAGCTGAACATGCGACAAAGACGTTGGGTGGAATTGCTAAATGACTACGACTGACAAATTCGCTATCATCCTGGCAAGGCGAATCTAGTGGCCGATGCTCTTAGTCGTAAAACTCATGTGAATGCTATCCGTATCTCTAATAACCTCCATGCGTGTATTCGTGACGCTCAGTATTCGTCAGCAAATGAAGGAAGTCTAGAAGTGGAAATCCAAGGCGCTAAGATTGAACAACTTGAAACTAAACCGAATGGAATCCAATACTACCTCAATCGCATATGGGTTCCGGATCGCGATAATCTCCGTGAGCTCATTATGAACGATGCTCACAAATCCTGCTACTCTATTCATCGAGGCGCTGACAAGATGTACCATGATTTGCGTGCAACTTATTGGTGGCCTGGCATGAAGAGGGACATTGCTGTATATGTTTCTAAATGCCTTACTTGTACGAAAGTTAAGGCTGAACATCAACGTCCTTCAGGACTCTTAGAACAGCCCGAGATTCCAGTTTGGAAATGAGATAGCATCGCTATGGACTTTATCACTAAGCAACCTCGAACACCTTCTGGTCACGATAGTATCTGGGTGATAACTGATCGATTGACCAAATCCGCCCACTTTCTCCCCATTCGTGAGGATTATAAAGTGGAGAAACTTGCTCGAATCTATACTAATGAGATTATATGCCGTCATGGCATACCTCTTGACATAATCTCGGACCGTGATGGTCGTTTTACTTCACGTCTTTGGCAAACCGTTCAATCCGCTATGGGTTCTCACTTGAATCTCAGCACGGCATTCCATCCCCAAACGGATGGACAGACCGAGCGTACTATTTAGACCCTATAGGATATGCTCCGTTCTTGTGTCATCGACTTTGGTGGTAACTGTGTACATTTACCATTGATTGAGTTCTCATACAACAACAGCTATTATTCCAGTATTCAGATGGCTCCTTTCAAAGCTTTGTATGGCCGCAAATGCCGATCTCCTCTCAGCTGGCATGAGATTGGTGACAAGCAGTTTACTGGCCCTGAAATCATTCAAGAGACAACGGATAAGATTCTTCAGATCCGTGATAACTTGATCAAGGCTAGGAGCAGACAAAAAAGCTATGCTGATAATAGGCGTAAGCCTCTGGAATTTGATGTTGGTGACCGAGTCCTTCTCAAGGTATCTCCCTGGAAGGGAGTAGTTCGTTTTAGTAAGAAGGGGAAGCTCGCTCCTCGCTATGTGGGTCCTTTCAAGATACTTGAAAGGATTGGCAAGGTGGCGTACAAACTCGACCTACCACAGGAACTAAACAATGTGCATCAAGTGTTCCACGTATCCAACCTACGTAAATGCCTAGCCGATGAGGAACTACAGATTCCCCTTGAAGACTTGCAAATAAATGAAGTTGTACACTTTATGGAGAGACCGATCGAAATCATGGATCAGGGTGTCAAGCGACTGAGGCGCAGCAAAATTCCCATAGTCAAGGTTAGATGGGAATGAAAGCGTGGCGCCGAATTCACTTAGGAACTGAAAAGTGAGATGAAGGCCAAGTATCCGCAGCTCTTCGAGCAGTCTTCTTCTTAGATTTCGGGGACGAAATCTCCTAAAGGAGGGGAGACTGTAATACTTGCGTCCCTATACTTTTAGATATTGTAAATTTTAGTCCCTTAACTATGTAGTCATTAATACTTTTGGTGCTTGGTGAATTTTATGCTATATACTAAATACTTGGAATGTCTATATCTAAATACTTAGAATGCCTAATGTGACATCTGTGCTTGTAATCATTGTAAACAGTTCAGTTATCAATGAAATAAAGTTATTTGATCCCAATGTTTGTTTATGTTTTACATTTTTCATGTTTTGACTTTCATTCCATTTCAAACTCTATATCGCTTTCTGGAGAATTATACGCAAACTGGTGTGTAAACATAATCAGTTTAACGCGAAAAATACTTCGAAACATCAACATATGCTTAACATACCTTAAATAACCTTTACATAACTTAGAAATAAGTTTTAAAGGCTTTGGTATGGTAAATTCAAGTTAATTCGCTTACAGGGACTAAAATTGACAAACTGCGAAAGTATGCCAATTCGAACTGTAACGGACATTCCGGAACATGGCCATAAGTTAAACACACCCTAAATATCCTTTACATAGCTTAGAAATAGGCTTTGAGAGGTTCGGTGTGCTAAAATAAACTTTATGCTCATTCAGGGACTAAAAGCGTCAAAAAGTGCACAAGTTTGGATTTTCGCGCATAACTTACATTCTGAATACATCCGGACATCCAAAAATTTATGTAATCATTAAAATATTTTTTTTAGTGATTGGCTTGTCAAAAATCCATTCGTCGCGCAATTTGGATCGTTTTTCGCGCTTATGCGCATTCCGTCGTAATTAAGCAAACATCGCGATCGTACGACCAAACGAACCGACATCCGGCATATTTTTTTAGCATGTTTCATGTTCCCTATACTTTAACATCCTTATAGAGCTTAAAAATGGGTTTGACGGGTGTTAGAAGTGCCAAAACACGACGATACGCGCACAAGGGCCTGTTCTGCCATTTTTGAAAGTTTCAGACCTGCAAGGTCCTTACGGACCTCAACATTATGAGTGTTGAGGTCCGTAAGCAGGGTTCAGACAGCAGAATGTTACAAACAGCCTGTTTTTAGCTGTTATACACTCTTTTCTCACTTGCAACTGGTTTCTAGCAATCCTATGGGCTCCCATGGGTTTGTAAATCAGTGGGTATGTGTTGTATGGCTGAGATTAATGCTTGGGAAACAAGAAACGATCCTAACGGCTCAACATTTCCTATATATACCCCCCCCATGTCTTGCTCATTTCCCTCACACTTGAATCTGATTCAAAGCTCTCTAAGTGGATGTAGATCCCAAAACGAATCCGGATCACAGTGGTTGGTTGTTTTAACCCATAACACCTATTGATTAGGTGTTTGAGATATGAAAAGTTAAGAAAGATCAAAGATGAAGGTGAAGCTAATGGATTAATGAATACAACCAGTGTTGTATTGAATCCAAACAATAAGATATAACAATAAAACACCTTGGATATCAGATTTGAGCACAAGATCAACACAAGAATGTAACAACACCAATATTCATTCAAGAGCCAAAAGCTTGCCAAGGTTACAATGTGAAGGCTATTTATAGTGTTCCTGACTTGCCAGCAAATTTATAAATTTGCTGGAATCTTAACTACACCAAGTCAGGAATTCTAGTTTCATGAAATTACAAAATAAGCCCCTAGACTTTCTAAAGCTTAATAAACTTAACCAAAGCAATCCAGAACCATCTAAAACAAGTACCAACGGTCTCAAATGACCTAACAATATTCCCCCTAGACCGTTGCGTACTTGATCGTTCTTCATTCTTGTTTAGCGTTTCAGACCCTAAGCGACTCAAGTACCGACGATCTCAAAATGGTCCAACAATATTCCCCCTAGACCGTTGCGTACTTGAGCGTCTTCATTCTTTGACTCTGGTTTCAGGATTTGCTGTGTCTTTTCCCACGTTGTGCTGTGATGGAGTTTGCTTGTTATCAGCTTCACTTGCGCCCCCTATTGTGACATTGTATGTGGATGACACCGGAGATTGAATCTCTCGAACTTCTGATATGAACGATTCATGACTTTTGGAGCAGGTGATTGATGATAGCTTCTTTCTTCTCTCAACCTTCGTCACACTCCTCTTGTTCTTCAATTTTTAAATAAGATCTCCATCATCTCAGTCTTTCTTTCTTTCACCTTTCTCACAGCCCACGTGTATCCCTACGCAGGTAAAGATTGCATCTAAAGATCAGCTTGTAGTGCCGAATCACCCCACCTTTTCTTTCGCTTGTCTCTGCTTTTTGCAACCTGTTGGGGATCTTCTTCAATATCTTGTTCTTCGTTTCCGTGTGAGAGACTTCAAAGAGAACATATGCAAAATATATCTTCAATCCTACACCATCCCGTTTCTCTTGATCTCGTTTCTAACAGTTCTTGTATTCTGAAACACACAAACGAGCTAAGTGAGATCTGGATTGCAAAATGAGAAGGTTAGATAATGCTATAATGCTATATTTAGGATAGAAGTAGTAATGAAAGATATAAGAATATTTACAAAGGCGCAGTCAAGTATGCAGGTAAGAACACTACACATTTTTGAAATTTAGATAAATACGTCAGTCAGATTATGTTAAGAGCATCGGATTATATACGAGTCATGATTAAAACGCTCGAAAATTTCAAACTTTCTCGAAAAGCATGCCCATGTTATCTTTAGAAAATATTTACAAAATGTCAAAACTTGGATAATTTTGGCCTTCGAAATTCATTTTTATTTTTTAAACCGGGAGGTTCCTTTTTCACTGATTTCCTTTTTCTTTTGACGCTCGTCAATTTACCTTCAGAAGATCATATTGCCAACACCTGTCAATTTCTTATATATTATTATTATTATTATTGAAACAAGGCACAAGAAAAACTGGCAGTATGTTTGTCCACTTAAATCCATGCATCCTTCTTTCAACATGCCTTCGGAGAGCGCTTTTATCATGTTTTCGGTAATATTGACAAGTCTTCAATGACCCCCACACAAGCTATTGAGAATAGAATCATTACGCCCGTGAGTCCCACATCAGGACATACCCCCGCGATCAAGGTATGCGCAAAGACTCCTCATAACAGGTGAGTATATTGTTTTCATTCTTTTCAACGGTAGAGCGGAGATCAGGTCTGTACTTTCGTACAACAGAGATTCCAAGAACTACCGAGGGCTAAGATAGATAGTTTGGTGAACAGGTCAGTACTTCCGTACAGCAGAGAGACCAGAACTAATCCATCTGAAGGTATTGGCCAAAATTTGGCGCTTATTACGAAAGGGTTTGGCCTTTTTTTTTTTTTTTTTTTTTTTTTAAGGCACTTATTATGAAAGGATATCATAGAAGTTCTAGGTCAGCATGTATCTGGATGCAGCAGAAGACCAACTATGATACCCCCGAATGAAAACCAATATAAAGACCCGAGATCTCAGACTTTGGCAATCTATCAACGCAAGATTTAAGACCATTAAGCCATATGCCGCAACGTGTTACCCACAAGATGCGTAATGCCTGAGAAAAGCCAGAATCCTTGTGTAGACGTTATGTTTTGCTCCCTAACAGCAGTTTACTCGTCGGTGTTGCTGAATCTACCGACACGTCGTTGCTTGGTACCCCGATTTCTCCTTTTTTTTTTTTTTTTTTTTTTTTTTTTTTAAGAAAAGACAAAGTGTTAGCAATTTTCTATCATTTCCTCCAACAGGAGTCAGACACAAGCATCTGATTTTCTGAAATATCCCCCCTAAAACTTTTATTTTCGAGAGTCCATTTGCCCGAAAATGAAATTTTAAATTTTGCAGAAAATCTTTTTGGTGGGCAACGTTTAACGATACTTGTTTTACTTTCAACAGACGTTTTTTTTTTTTTTTTTTTTTTTTTTTTTTTTTTTTTTTAACAAAATTATGAACAAAAGATAGAGTATTTACGAAAGCTTTTGGACATCAAGATTCATTTCCACTCAAGGAAATCAACCATTTCCACTCAAGGAAATCAACCATTTCCAACCAGGTTACCAATCTGGTTGATACGGGTCTATTTTGAAGATTTATGTGGGGATGTCGGCTTTTTTGTTGTGGGAAGCTGTGTAGTTAGACGCATTCTACATCGTTGAATGGAGCTGACATTCCTTTGTCACAAACTTCTGATGCGCTCATAGGATTCTAGCATGAATCTGAAGCATAGAGAATATCTTCTTAGACTAATTGCGTCCAATGTACAACTAGCTTGCCTCCTTTTTGAACATCGGTAAGCGATACAACTTCATCATCGACGAGTTTCAAGTTCTTGAGAAGCCCTTTGAAGATTCATCATGTGTCTAATGAGCTCCATCGCCACCCAACGCAATTTTATTCTAGTCTACAAAAAAAATACAAGTTAGTTAGTTTTCGGAACCCATACTTGCTTCAATTTTAATCTATCATGATTTTGAATCACAAAGTTTTCTTTTTGTGTCCAAAAACAAGTTGAGTTAACTAAGTTTTTGACTGTTTTCTTAAGGTTATAAAACTGCTCAGTGAAATTTTTGACGAAATTATTTTCAGGTTCGGAAAATTTCTTGCATTTGCAATGTTTCACTGTATGTCCTAAACGACCACAGCGAAAACATCGTTTGCAATTAGCTCTTTTTCTTTTGGGGGTTGATGTGTTAGAGGGTAAGGTATGTGATGAAAGTCTTGATCTGCATGAGATGTTGTCTGATGATGATGAATCCTTGCAGCTTGAGCTTTTGACTTTCTTCATTTTCTTATCTATACGGCTTTCATCTTCTGAAGAGTCATCATCATTGTCGGGGTCTGATGAACTTTCAGACGTTTGGTATTCACTTGAGCTCTGCTCTTCACTTGCTTCGTAACTTGGATCATTGCAGCTTTGATCTTCGCTTGAACTTTCTGAGTCTTGGTCTTCAATTATCTCAACACTTGAACATTCAGAGCTCTCCCACATTTGTAAATCATGTAGCTCCCAAAAGGAGAACCTTGTACCCAACAATCCTATTTTTGAACCGCCGCAGTCTCCATCCTCATCGCACACATCTTCTTTACACATAATTGGATCTGCATTACTTTTAGAAAAGTTAGCGGTTGTTTCGTTTTCACAAGAATTGTTTTGTTCTACAGAGGCCTTTTCATCAATGAGATCATTTTCGGGATGAGGAGTTGGTATAGGCACATAGTTTTTGCTATGTGGAGGAAGAAAAAGTTTTCTTTCATTTCCTTGCCTATCCTTGTACCCGATCCCGTCTTTTACATACGTTGGTCGTTGGCAGTTTTTGATGTCAGTAAAGGCCTTTTGACTGACATTCCATTTATCGATGATAATTTGCAATTTATTCTTTTCGTTCAAAGCCTTTTCTAGTCTATCTGTGAGATCGTTAATGATAAGATCTTTTCTAATCACAAATTCTTTTAGAGTTTGCATTTCAGCTAAAGTTGAATTCAACTTTCTCTGATATGCGGCCTCGTTCAGTTTAAGTTCGTTATTCATTTTTAAGGCTTTGTCCTTTTGTCTCTCAAATTCTAGATTAAGAGACTTGTAATGTGCCACGACATCAACGCATGCTGGTGTGCATAACTTTACTTTAAAGTTATGTGGAATGCTGTTTACCAAGTCTTTGTCTGCCTTTTCTTTTGAGGATTCGGTTTTCATGGCCGCAGCTGAGGCTTTCGCTTTCTCTTCCTTCACAGAAGTTGTTTCTTTCTGAACCTGCTTTGTGGCCTTCACAGCTTCTTCAGCCTTCTTGTCTTTCTCAGGCTCGGAGGAAGTGAAAATACTCTTCAGACCCTTGTCGGTAGCATCATCTCCTTTTGGGATTCCCATAGTCTGTTTCTCGGTGGGTTTTGACGATGAAAATAAAGACTCGCTCGAGATTTTTGCCATGAGTGCTTTGTGAACTTGTTCCTTAGCTTCAGCATTCTCTTCAGCTTGAGTGTCATAGAGCACAGCTGTCTTTTCACTGGACCATGGAGCCTTTGATGCGCTTGCGGAAGCGTTGAAGTAAGTCGTGTCTGAAGCTTGTTGATTGACACCTTCAGATGCAAGAAGTGCCACGTTCTTCAATCCTGCAGAAGTCTGAGCAGGCTTTGGGGTGTAACCAGTCGTATTCATTTCTCGTTTGTTAACATCCATTTCAAAAACCATCAAAGTGTTGATCAAATCGGTTAGAGTGACAGGATTTGGATTGTTGATGAAATCCCTTTTGATCATCATGCACTTCAGGCTCCATTCCTTTGTAAGTGAGTCCAAAAGCTTCTTTATGGCAGCACGGTTAGTGATATGATTTCCTGCCTTCTTCATCTTGGTCATCATATTTCGAAAGCGACTGATATGATCGGAAAGGCTTTCTCCATGAATTCCACAAAACAGGTCGTATTGCTTCTGCACCATGATTCTTTTGCTCTCAATCAGCTCTTCGTTTCCCTCGTAATATTCGATCAAAGCGAGCCAGAGTTCGTTTGCCGTTTTGTATTTTTCAAACATGTTACAGTCATCAGTTGACAGAGCCATGGTTAAGGCGACATGTGCACGGCTATCGCGTTGGATTAGGGCCTTGTCTTCGTCAGTGAAGGTTGTGGCGTCATTGTTAGCGACTATCGCATCTCCTCGAACCACCGTTGGAATGTGGGGTCCGGCGGTGACTGAGAGCCACAGATTGTAGTCCGTGTACTCGAAGAACGATTGAATGCGAGTCTTCCAGGTGCTAAAGTCTTCATCCCCTTTCAACTTTGGTGGCCGAGTAGTGGTTCCAGTCTCAAGTTCCGCTTGAGCAATTGGACTTAGTTGATTCAATGACATCTTTACTTGATTTTGACAAAATGGGGCTGATCAGAAGCTAATTTCGCTGACAAGTCACAGAAGACCAGTTACAGAGTTAATTTCGCCGATGACCAAAGGAGCTTGATCAAATTCGCTGACGAATCTTCGACCTTCGCTGGTACTTTAGGTAGTCCTGCACGAGCGAACACGCTAATTTCGCTGACAAACACAACACAGACGTTAGTTAGATTAATTCCGCAGATTACCGTGATAAGAACGCTGTGGTTCAGTATCACAGTTCTCGAAGTCGCCTTCGATAATTTCGCTCAAGGGTCACCGGACACTATTTCGCTGATGATCAGTAATTTCGCTCGAATGATGATCGTCGAATTTAGTGATCCTGCGATGAGTTTCTCAACAATTTCGCTATGTTCGCTATATTCAAGCTATGTTCGCTATATTCAAAAAAATAAGTTCGCTGCCTTCAAATATTGTTCGCTGCATTCATGTTAATTTCGCAGGACAGAGGGTTTAACACGAACTCAAACCCTCTAATCACTCAAAAACAGCTCAAAAACCATGTTTTAATGCATCAAAATGTCCAAAATGACTCCCTAATCATGTATTAACAACAACCTATCGATTAAACACACCAAATCAATCCATTTTAAGTCCAAAAATTTGAAAACTTTGAAACTCTTGAAAAACCTTCAAAACAAAAAAAATCTCAACAAGGGCACAACAACCAAGAGCACTAAGGCTCTGATACCAATTGTAGATCCCAAAACGAATCCGGATCACAGTGGTTGGTTGTTTTAACCCATAACACCTATTGATTAGGTGTTTGAGATATGAAAAGTTAAGAAAGATCAAAGATGAAGGTGAAGCTAATGGATTAATGAATACAACCAGTGTTGTATTGAATCCAAACAATAAGATATAACAATAAAACACCTTGGATATCAGATTTGAGCACAAGATCAACACAAGAATGTAACAACACCAATATTCATTCAAGAGCCAAAAGCTTGCCAAGGTTACAATGTGAAGGCTATTTATAGTGTTCCTGACTTGCCAGCAAATTTATAAATTTGCTGGAATCTTAACTACACCAAGTCAGGAATTCTAGTTTCATGAAATTACAAAATAAGCCCCTAGACTTTCTAAAGCTTAATAAACTTAACCAAAGCAATCCAGAACCATCTAAAACAAGTACCAACGGTCTCAAATGACCTAACAGTGGAAGTTTATATGCTTCCTACCTGAGAGTGAATCGGGTCAAATACTTGCGGGGACCTTCTGTAAGTATTCTTTCGTTCTTTTCATTCGTTTTAGCGTTAAAGTCAAACTGCGTGTGACTTTCTGCATTGACCAGTTTATGGTCAATGCGAAGTTCGTTTGAACTTCATAACGTGAGCGTAATCACGATGGTCATAGTCCCTAGTGACTATACCTACTGATTACCACGTTATCTAGGCTCAGTGACGAGTCGTAGTTTCGGCCAAAATGCGTGTTCTCGCGTATTTTGTAACCAAACTACTCTAGGGTATCAAAACCGTTTGTTTTGATACCAAACCTGTTTTTAAACCTTGCTAAACATGTTCTAGCATGTTTAGCTCGTCACTTTTAGATTTGTGCTTGTTTAGGGTCGTAAGGGTAAGCGATCTAATCAATCGCTTATGCTTTCGAACCCGACCCATTTGGTCGATCATTAGGATCCGACCAAACACTTTAGGTGACCATAGTAGTTTAGGGAATAACCTTCCGAGGTTATACCTTATGGTCACGTCATTTAAGTAGTTGTATGATAAGTAGTTCTTATGCCTTAAGTAAATTACCAAAATGCCCTTTTTAAGTCAAAATTCATTTTAAGCCTATGTAACATAACCTTTGGTATCTAAACTGATTTAGTAACAATATTAGACATGTCAAGGCATATCTTACTTGTCATAGGGCTAGTTAGGCGTTCCGAACGCGTTCTACGCAAATGACACGTTAAAGTAGCATAAGCTACCTAAACGGGTCGTAACGGGTCAAAAGCACTTAGGCCAGGTTTCGTTTTACTATGTAGGCTTTGTCAAACCATATTACATAAGTTCCTACACTTATTTGGTTTACAAACCCTCATGCTACCTGATCCTCCGATTAGGTCCGTTTATTAATGTAGTTACCTATATTAGGTGCCGTTTGATTCCGTAACCTTCTAGCTTTGCTTGGTGGATATCTAAAGTCTATTGAGCAATCTCAAGTGAGTACATAGACCCCTCTTTTACTGTTTTCCAAACATTTTGGGGTGAAACACATGTGCCTACTTGTTACTTTCGTGCTTTTCATGTTTTCTCATCATATACATGCTATGTTCATTAGTACATTATTAGTACATCGTTTTACATGACATTTTATGCTATGTATGTCCATTGTGTGCATACTTAGTGCATTGTTTTACATTACCTTTTCATGCTATGTATGTTCATCATACTTAGTACATTTTCATTTCATCACATGCTTACATTTTGATATGACATTTGGCTTGTTTAAATGGGACCATATACATTCATTAACTTTGATCACGCCGCTCGTTAGTAGGTAATGGTACCATAGGAATTGACAACTCCCGTTCCTAACATCCTAGGTATGTTTGGATGAAAGGAATGACCGAATTCGATAAAACATAATACAGATAGACCTTTAATTTGTTTAAAGGCTCATCACCACAGTCACAAGGCTTGGATGTATGCATTTTTACAATACCGCATAAATGTTTGTATTCAGTATAGCATGCATTTCCACAAAACATAACGCTGATTTAAACCACGTTTTACTTCAATACATTGTTTTGTGCATTTTTATCTATGGCTCAGTAGATATATATAAATATATATATACTTCATTTGCCATACATGACATTTTGCTTACACATTTCATAATTGACATTTGACATAGACATTTTGATATTGATATACATATTTCATAGACTACATTTTGACATAAACATTTTGACATAGTTTACACAAAGACATTTGACAAATGGTTTAGACATGGGCAATTTACATTGGTGGTTTGTTTGGGTAAAATGATTTAAGTAACGAGGCGTGTGTAATATGATACAAGCATGGTGGATACGCCGCTGGTACTTCCTATATATAAGTGCTTGTATGGTATTACATATCGTAGCGTTATTTGAATCATTTCAATTTAGACATATAACATTTTATACAAATAACATATTTTTCACAAGACATTATAAACAACTTATTTTATACAAACTCATTTTACTCAGTTACTCATTTAACCTCACATTACTCTTTTACATATTATCTACTTTATCATCGCTTTTCAAAAGATTTATAAAACAAAACATTTTACAAGGATCATGACTGATTTTGTCAAACAACCTTTTCTTAAAACTTACGTCATGAATCCTATTTTTTTTTTACAAAACCTATGTATCTCACAGGCATTTTTATGCTGACGTACCTATTTTACATGTGTTTCAGGAGCTGATGCTTAGGATGATAGTGACACTAGGGCGGACATGTGCCTTAGAGACTTAAAAATAAAGATAGACTTAGTTTAATTATATGATGTACTCTTTGGTTCTTGTTTTGAGACAATGTATTCCACCTTTGGTTGATGAATAAAAATATAATTTTAATTACCATGGTTGTGGAACAATAATTCTGTTACAACACTCCCTGACGTTTCCGCCACAATTTGATGTTTTACGTGGTCGGGGTGTGACAGAAGATTTGGTATCAGAGCCAATGGTTATAGGGAATTAGGTTATTAGTAATGCTTTGACCTAGACTATAACCTTTCTAGGACCCCAACGCAAGATGTCTTGTGTTTAGATCTTAAAACATGCACTTCACCTATCCTTAGGTGATCACAAAAACGAGAACCCAATTTCCTAAAACGATTTTTGAAAATGCAATCTCTGTTTTTAAATAAATTGTTATATGGTTTTGAACCCTTTTGATTTTTCTTTTAGATTGATTTTGAAAATTTATCATTTGTTTTTGAATGATTCTTTTGGCCTTGTGCCTTCCAAGTTTTCAAAATCTCGTCAAAGTTTTGGGTTCTAAATAGTGTGAACACGTGCAAACTGGAAGGGTGAATGCCTGTACCCTGGGTTTTCTGTCTAAGGCTAGAGTGTTCGTACAAATCCACATAATCGGACCAGTCACTCTTACCTGTGAACTCTTGGGGTGAGTGTTCACTTATAGGCGAGCATGTCTTCGCTAAGCATTATTTTTGGACCTATTTACTTTGATTAGTCATTGTTTGTCGTTTGATTGCTTTGTGATACGGACAAATGACCACCATCCTTGCTTTTGTTGATTTTGTTTCGTCTCGCTCTTTTCATCAAATCATCTCACTCGTTTCCTTTCATGTTTCCTCTTTTAGAATGCCTCCTCGACGTGAAAATCCGCTACCAAATGCCGAACTGGCAGAAATCATTACGCAGCAAATGGCTGCTCAATTCCCAAACCTCTTTGCTCAATGGAACCAAGCCAACAACAACAACAATACTCCATGCAATTTCAAGAGTTTTAACTCGGCTAAACCTCTCAAGTTTAGTGGTACGGAGGGAGCAACTGGGCTTCTTCAATGGTTCGAGAGCATTGAGAATACTTTCCGTCACGTTTAGTGTCCTGATAATCGCAAAGTCGAGTTTGCTTCAAGCGTATTTCAGAAGAGGGCTTTGACATGGTGGAACGGGGTTATGAGAGATCGTGGTGCTGAGGTTGCCTTGGCACAAACATGGGCTGAGCTTAGGACTCTTATGATGAGGGAGTTTTGTCCTCGTCATGAGCTGCGAGCTCTAGAAAGGGAGTTTGATGATCTAAAACATGATAGTGGCGAGCACCGGGCGTATACCGATAGATTTGAGGAGCTGAGTTTGTTATGCCCAACAATGGTTACCCCACTCGACAAGGCTATCGAAAGGTACATCGATGGTCTACCTGACTCCATACAAGACACCGTTACTGGTAGTAATCCTACCACACTCCGTCAGGCAATCGAGTTATCTGCAACATTGACCGAGTCGCAGATTCGAAGGGGTAAGCTGCATAGAAAGGGTGACAAGGGTAAGAAGCAGTCGTCTGACAAAGAGGATAGCAAGAAAGGTAAAAACAAGAAGGGTAAGGATTCTGGATCCTCAAAGAATTCAAGGAAGCGTAAGGCTTCCCAAAACTACACCGTTACTGCACAGGCAAATCAAGCTGCACTAAATCAGCCAGCGCAACCTCCAGCAAAGAAGCGGTATGAAGGGAATGCACCTTTGTGCAATAGGTGCAATAGTCATCATCAACAGCAACTTCCGTGCCGTTTCTGTACGAACTATGGGAAGTCTGGACACCTTGCAGAAGTTTGTTGTTCTGCTCGTAATCAGGCAGCTCAGAACCCGGCTCAACAAGTTGCTCAGCCTCCTGCTCAGCAACAGGGTCAAGCTGCACGACCTCACTATTCTCCTGGCTCGTGTTATAACTGTGGAGACCTCACCCATTATCAAAACTAGTGTCTAAAACTGGTTAATGCGAATCTGAATCAGGCTCCAGCTCGAGGTCGAGTTTTTAACATGAATGCACAAGAAGCGCAAGCAGACAATGAAGTGGTGAACGGTACGTTCTCTGTTAATAATCAACCCGCATCTGTTCTTTTTTATTCTGGTGCTGATAAGAGTTTTGTGTCATTATCTTTTGAGCCATTGCTTCGCGTGTCTAGAACGAAACTAGGTAAACCCTTGACAGTAGAGGTTGCCAGTGGTGAACCCATTGTTCTTAATTCTGTCCTTCGCAACTGCCAGTTGAACCTTAATAACCATCTTTTTCCCATCGACCTCACGCCAATGCAACTTGGAAACTTCGACATTATAGTGGGTATTGATTGGTTAGCCAAGCATCGCGCAGAGGTAGTTTGTTTTGAGAAGATCGTTCGTGTGCCGCTTTCGTCAGGTGAGACCCTACAGGTTCGTGGTGAGAAACCTGCTAGTAGCCTCAAGCTTATGTCTTGTACTCAAGCTCGGAGGTATCTGCGGAAGAACTATATGGCCTTTTTGGCACATGTTACAGCAGATAAAGGCAAAGGTAAGTCCATTCGAGATATCCCGGTCGTTCGGGATTATCCGGAGCTATTTCCTGAGGAGTTACCTGGATTACCCCCAGCGCGCCAAGTCGAGTTCCGTATTAATCTCGTACCAGGTGCAAATCCCATTGCCAGAGCTCCATATCGTCTTGCACCGTCTGAGTTGCAAGAGCTGTCCAAGCAGCTTCAGGAGCTTTCAGATAAAGGTTTTATCCGTCCTAGCTTTTCACCTTGGGGGTGCTCCCGTTCTTTTTGTCAAGAAGAAGGATGGATCCTTCAGGATGTGCATCGATTACCGTGAGCTTAACAAGCTCACCATCAAGAATCGATATCCCCTACCTCGCATCGACGACCTCTTTGATCAGTTACAGGGCGCTTCTTATTTCTCGAAGATTGATCTTCGTTCGGGGTATCATCAACTTCGTGTGCATGAAGAAGATATTCCCAAGACAGCGTTCCGTACTCGTTATGGGCATTATGAGTTCACAGTTATGCCATTCGGTTTGACTAATGCTCCTGCTGTTTTTATGGACTTGATGAATAGGGTGGGTCTGCAAGCCTTATTTAGATAAGTTCATCATCGTTTTTATTGATGATATTTTGATATACTCTAAGACGAAAGCTGATCACGAGCAACATCTTCGTCTTACTCTGGAACTCCTAAAGAAAGAACAACTTTTTTCCAAATTCTCCAAGTGTGAATTTTGGCTTAAAGAAGTTCCATTCTTGGGACATATTGTCAACAAACAAGGTATTCATGTAGATCCCTCCAAGATCAGTGCGATTAAGGATTGGGATACGCCTACTACTCCTACCGAGGTTCGTTCTTTTCTTGGTCTTGCGGGTTATTACCGCCGCTTCATAGAGAACTTCTCGAAGATTGCAGTTCCTCTAACTACTCTAACTCAGAAGAACAAGCCCTTTGAATGGGGTTCTAAACAAGAAGTAGCATTTCAGACCTTGAAGCAGAAGCTTTGTGACGCACCTATTCTGACTTTGCCTGAAGGCAATGATGATTTTGCCGTGTACTGCGATGCATCCAAATTAGGTCTTGGCTGTGTTCTGATGCAAAGGAACAAAGTCATAGCATATGCATCGAGGCAGTTAAAGGTGCATGAGAAAAACTACACCACTCATGATCTTGAATTGGGTGCAGTTGTGTTCGCTCTTAAGATCTGGAGACACTATTTGTATGGAACAAAATGTGTGGTTTTCACTGACCACAAAAGTCTTCAGCATATCTTCAATCAGAAAGAACTCAACATGAGGCAAAGACGTTGGGTAGAGCTTCTGAACGACTATGACTGCGAAATTCGCTACCATCCTGGTAAGGCGAATGTCGTAGCTGACGCTTTGAGTCGTAAGGAACATGTCAAGCTTCATTGTGTTCGTGTTCAATCTGATATTCAAGCTCGAGCTGATATTCAAGCCCGTATTTCTCAGGCTCAACATGCTTGTGTTTCACAAGACTTGATGGGTAAGGAATTACCCTATCACATTAAGCCTGATCTTGTTTTGAAAGACAATGGATCTTATTATTTCATGGATCGTCTGTGGGTTCCAAGCCAAGATGGTCTTCGCACCTTGCTCATGGATGAAGCTCATAAGTATCGTTATTCTGTCCATCCTGGCTCAGATAAGATGTATAAGGATCTTCGTACTCAGTATTGGTGGCCTGGTATGAAGAAAGACATTGCTTTGTACGTTTCAAAATGCCTTACTTGTCTTAAGGTTAAGGCTGAACACCAACATCCTTCTGGTCTTTTGGAGCAACCAGAGATCCCAGTTTGGAAATGGGAAAACATCGCTATGGATCTCATTACAAAACTTCCGCGCACTAAGAAAGGTCATGATGCCATTTGGGTAGTTGTTGATCGTCTTACTAAGTCAGCACATTTCTTGCCGATCCGTGAGGATCTATCTGCTGACAAACTGGCCAAAATCTATGTGGATGAAATCGTATCTCGACATGGTGTTCCCTTGAACATTATTTCTGATAGAGATGCTCGTTTTTCTTCTCGTTTTTGGAGAACCATGCAATCTGCTATCGGGACCCAACTTAATCTGAGCACTGCTTATCATCCGCAGTCTGATGGTCAATATGAAAGAACAATCCAAACCTTGGAGGATATGCTTAGAGCTTGTGTAATCGATTTTGGTGGTAGTTGGGATTCACATCTTCCATTGATTGAATTCTCCTACAACAACAGTATCACTCCAGCATCAACATGGCTCCTTTCGAGGCTCTCTATGGTAAAAAATGTCATTCACCAGTCTGCTGGAATGAGATCGATGAGGCTCAGCTTACTGGACCTGACCTCATTCTAGAGACAACAGATAAGGTTAAGAAAGTTCGTGATAACCTTCTGACAGCTCGAAGCCGTCAAAAGACTTACGCGGACCAAGGACGCAAGCCCATGGAATTTCAAGTCGGTGATCGAGTATTACTTAAGGTCTCACCTTGGAAAGGTGTGATCAGATTTGGAAAGACTGGAAAACTTACACCTAGATATGTTGGACCATTCAAGATCGTTGAAAGAATCGGTAAGGTAGCCTACAGACTTGAGTTACCTCCTGAACTTGGAAATGTTCATCCAACCTTCCATGTGTCCAATCTCAGGAAGTGTTTAGCTGATGAGAACCTCCACATACCACTTGACGAAATTCGTATTGATAAGACACTACATTTTGTTGAGAAACCTGTGGAAATCATGGACCCTATAGTCAAATGGCTTAAACGCAAGCGCATTCCTTTGGTCAAAGTTCGCTGGGAATCTAAACGTGGACCTGAGTTTACTTGGGAACGTGAAGATCAAATGAAGGCGAAGTATCCGCATCTTTTCTCACGAGTTTCCTCTAAACAAATTTCGTGACGAAATTTCCACAAGTAGGGGAGATTGTGACATCTGTGCTTGTAATCATTGTAAACAGTTCAGTTATCAATGAAATAAAGTTATTTGATCCCAATGTTTGTTTGTTTATGTTTTACATTTTTCATGTTTTGACTTTCATTCCATTTCAAACTCTATATCGCTTTCTGGAGAATTATACGCAAACTGGTGTGTAAACATAATCATTTTAACGCGAAAAATACTTCGAAACATCAACATATTCTTAACATACCTTAAATAACCTTTACATAACGTATAAATAAGTTTTAAAGGCTTTGGTATGGTAAAATCAAGTTAATTCGCTTACAAGGACTAAAATTGACAAACTGCGAAAGTATGCCAATTCGAACTGTAACGGACATTCCGGAACATGGCCATAAGTTAAACACACCGTAAATATCCTTTACATAGCTTAGAAATAGGCTTTGAGAGGTTCGGTGTGCTAAAATAAACTTTATGCTCATTCAGGGACTAAAAGCGTCAAAAAGTGCACAAGTTTGCATTTTCGCGCATAACTTACATTCTGAATACATCCGGACATCCAAAAATTTATGTAATCATTAAAATATTTTTTTTTAGTGATTGGCCTGTCAAAAATCCATTCGTCGCGCAATTTGGATCGTTTTTCGCGCTTATGCGCATTCCGTCGTAATTAAGCAAACATCACGATCGTATGACCAAACGAACCGACATCCGGCATATTTTTGAGCATGTTTCATGTTCCCTATACTTTAACATCCTTATAGAGCTTAAAAATGGGTTTGACGGGTGTTAGAAGTGCCAAAACACGACGATACGCGCACAGGGGCCTGTTCTGCCATTTTTGAAAGTTTCAGACCTGCAAGGTCCTTACGGACCTCAACATTATGAGTGTTGAGGTCCGTAAGCAGGGGTCAGATAGCAGAATGTTGCAAATAGCCTGTTTTCAGCTGTTATACACTCTTTTCTCACTTGCAATTGGTTTCTAGCAATCCTATGGGCTCCCATGGGTTTGTAAATCAGTGGGTATGTGTTGTATGGCTGAGATTAATGCTTGGGAAACAAGAAACGATCCTAACGGCTCAACATTTCCTATATATACCCCCCCATGTCTTGCTCATTTCCCT
Organism: Helianthus tuberosus; assembly: GCA_030545235.1. NCBI lineage: Eukaryota > Viridiplantae > Streptophyta > Magnoliopsida > Asterales > Asteraceae > Helianthus > Helianthus tuberosus. The sequence goes on along the minus strand of CM060433.1, from coordinate 107,164,194 downwards.
CACATTTGAATCTAATTCAAAGTTCTCTAAGTGGAAGTTTATATGCTTCCTACCTGAGAGTGAATCGGGTCAAATACTTGCGGGGACCTTCTGTAAGTATTCTTTCGTTCTTTTCATTCGTTTTAGCGTTAAAGTCAAACTACGTTTGACTTTCTGCATTGACCAGTTTATGGTCAATGCGAAGTTCGTTTGAACTTCATAACGTGAGCGTAATCACGATGGTCATAGTCCCTAGTGACTATACCTACTGATTACCACGTTATCTAGGCTCAGTGACGAGTCGTAGTTTCGGCCAAAATGCGTGTTCTCGCGTATTTTGTAACCAAACTACTCTAGGGTATCAAAACCGTTTGTTTTGATACCAAACCTGTTTTTAAACCTTGCTAAACATGTTCTAGCATGTTTAGCTCGTCACTTTTAGATTTGTGCTTGTTTAGGGTCGTAAGGGTAAGCGATCTAATCAATCGCTTATGCTTTCGAACCCGACCCATTTGGTCGATCATTAGGATCCGACCAAACACTTTAGGTGACCATAGTAGTTTAGGGAATAACCTTCCGAGGTTATACCTTATGGTCACGTCGTTTAAGTAGTTGTATGATAAGTAGTTCTTATGCCTTAAGTAAATTACCAAAATGCCCTTTTTAAGTCAAAATTCATTTTAAGCCTATGTAACATAACTTTTGGTATCTAAATTGATTTAGTAACAATATTAGACATATCAAGGCATATCTTACTTGTCATAGGGCTAGTTAGGCGTTCCGAACGCGTTCTACGCAAATGACACGTTAAAGTAGCATAAGCTACCTAAACGGGTCGTAACGGGTCAAAAGCACTTAGGCTAGGTTTCGTTTTAGTATGTAGGCTTTGTCAAACCATATTACATAAGTTCCTACACTTATTTGGTTTACAAACCCTCATGCTACTTGATCCTCCGATTAGGTCCGTTTATTAATGTAGTTACCTATATTAGGTGCCGTTTGATTCCGTAACCTTCTAGCTTTGCTTGGTGGATATCTAAAGTCTATTGATCAATCTCAAGTGAGTACATAGACCCCTCTTTTACTGTTTTCCAAACATTTTGGGGTGAAACACATGTGCCTACTTGTTACTTTCGTGCTTTTCATGTTTTCTCATCATATACATGCTATGTTCATTAGTACATTATTAGTACATCGTTTTACATGACATTTTATGCTATGTATGTCCATTGTGTGCATACTTAGTGCATTGTTTTACATTACCTTTTCATGCTATGTATGTTCATCATACTTAGTACATTTTCATTTCATCACATTCTTACATTTTGATATGACATTTGGCTTGTTTAAATGGGACCATATACATTCATTAACTTTGATCACGCCGCTCGTTAGTAGGTAATGGTACCATAGGAATTGACAACTCCCGTTCCTAACATCCTAGGTATGTTTGGATGAAAGGAATGACCGAATTCGATAAAACATAATACAGATAGACCTTTAATTTGTTTAAAGGCTCATCACCACAGTCACAAGGCTTGGATGTATGCATTTTTACAATACCGCATAAATGTTTGTATTCAGTATAGCATGCATTTCCACAAAACATAACGCTGATTTAAACCACGTTTTACTTCAATACATTGTTTTGTGCATTTTTATCTATGGCTCAGTAGATATATATAAATATGTATATACTTCATTTGCCATACATGACATTTTGCTTACACATTTCATAATTGATATTTGACATAGACATTTTGATATTGATATACATATTTCATAGACTACATTTTGACATAAACATTTTGACATAGTTTACACAAAGACATTTGACAAATGGTTTAGACATGGGCAATTTACATTGGTGGTTTGTTTGGGTAAAATGATTTAAGTAACGAGGCGTGTGTAATATGATACAAGCATGGTGGATACGCCGCTGGTACTTCCTATATATAAGTGCTTGTATGGTATTACATATCGTAGCATTATTTGAATCAATTCAATTTAGACATATAACATTTTATACAAATAACATATTTTTCACAAGACATTATAAACAACTTATTTTATACAAACTCATTTTACTCAGTTATTCATTTAACCTCACATTACTCTTTTACATATTATCTACTTTATCATCGCTTTTCAAAAGATTTATAAAACAAAACATTTTACAAGGATCATGACTGATTTTGTCAAACAACCTTTTCTTAAAACTTACGTCATGAATCCTATTTTTTTTACAAAACCTATGTATCTCACAGGCATTTTTATGCTGACGTACCTATTTTTACATGTGTTTCAGGAGCTGATGCTTAGGATGATCGTGACACTAGGGCGGACCTGTGCCTTAGAGACTTAAAAATAAAGATAGACTTAGTTTAATTATATGATGTACTCTTTGGTTCTTGTTTTGAGACAATGTATTCCACCTTTGGTTGATGAATAAAAATATAATTTTAATTACCATGGTTGTGGAACAATAATTCTGTTACAACACTCCCCGACGTTTCCGCCACGATTTGATGTTTTACGTGGTCGGGGTGTGACACCTAATTCTAGATACTTGAAATGTCTAATTCTTGATACTTTGGTGCTTGACACTTGAGGCTCGTGAAACTTGAGACTTGGTTGAACGAGGGACTGGAGTCTTGTCACTGGCGGAAACTACGAATCTTTGAAATCTTTTGTGTTATTGCTATAATCGAGTCATACTATTAGCCAATAATATGCAACGCTTAACCTAACGCGCAAATCAAATCAAAGATTGTGAAACGGAAATGATGGGATTGACCGAGTGGCAATCCAATCGGATGACCACACGATCGGATGGCCACTCGATCGAACCGCCATCCGATCCGAGTGCACATCACCTTCACACCTTCTCACACTATAAATAGGCCTGTCACATCACCATTTTCACTGATGTGACAGCCTCACTCGACCAGACGCATGCACTCCTATTTTCTTCCATTTCTCGTCGATTTCGGTACGTTCTACACTAGATTCTTGTACATCTTTGATCTACACAACATTCTCTACGAGATTCTCCTTTGAAATCTCACTTTTCACCATGAAATCTCTCGGATTTGAGCTCTTGAAGGTGATGTCACCATGGCGGTTTGTACCAAACTGTTGTGTGATGTCATTCTAGCCAAGATCTAGCTCAGATCTAAGGAATTTCATGCGTTTTACACTACATCTATGCGAGATCTAAACTTTTCAAGCTAAAAACCTATGTTTATCTTCATATTTTCTTGAACTTTTACTAAAACGGTGAGATCCGGATCTAAACGGACTGTAGACTTGATTATTAGTCTGTAGTCGGTTTGAAGAAGGATTGTTGCTGGAGAAGATGACCGGAGTAGGAATTCTGACATAAGCATCATCACGAACAGACGACTGAACGGACTGGGGTGATTCCCATCCGACCAGATCGGCTGTACATTGATGTGTTTACCATGGTCTCAATGCCTACCAAGTCGTCGTTGTTTAAACAGAAACTTAGAGTTTTTACAAGTTTAGGAATGGGCAAGAGTAACCCGATCGAGTGGCAATCCGATCGGATAGCCATCCGATCGAACAGCTACCCGATCAAGTAAACACTTGCCCCTTAACTTTAAAACACTTTAAACTTTGAAGCCATGATCGTCGAATGGCAACTCGATCGGATAGCCATCTGATCGAACTGCCATCCGATCAGACAACATACCTCTTGAAGTTTTGAAAACTTGGAACTTTGGATCGAGTGGCAATCCGATCGGACAACCATCCGATCAAGGTAACCTGAGATGAACATTTGACTTGACATTTTGAACTTGACACTTAGATCGGATGACCATTCGATCGAATGGCCGTCCGACCCATTCACACGCATGCCATCTCAATCGAATGGCAATCCGATCGGATGGCCATCCGGTCGGACAGCCATCCAATCAAGATGACTGATCCGACACTTGGTTTGAATCTCGTTATTCTGCCCGACTCTTATTTGTTGTAATCTAATGAGGCTAAACCTAAAGAGCACCCTTTGATCCAATAAAAGTTAATCCGTTAAGCAATCACTGTGAGTATACTCGATCCCTTTTTGTTTTAAACTTTGGGATGTAACATGTATTCTATTAAACTACGATACTTGAGACTTTTGCAAACTAAACTCTATCCTATGTGTATGTGAAACTTGTGATTCTTGTATTCTATTTGTGCTATGTGGACGTTTAATCCAGGGTGTGTAGTTCCGCCTTAACAATAGTAGCGCTATAGGAGATGCACCTCCCCATTATTCTCGGGGGTATTGTTAGGAGGATTCTAGTTTTCCTTGAGACTTGGGAAAACAACAAAGCATCGGGATACTTGGCTATCACTTGTTGGACTGCGAACACTAGCATGGCTGAAACTATTTTGTTACACTTACATAAGGATACGAGTTGTTTTAATCTATTATGCTATTACTCAAACTTGTATACTCGCTGGTACATTTTTGTACTGACTCTATTTTAATACATGTTGTGGGCTGATAGGATGCTGAATCATGGAAATCAAGCTAGGGATGATGCTTAGAAACCCACCTAGTTTAAATCTAGTCTTTGAACAATGTTTAATGGTTGTATTTTGAATCTTTTATTGGTGATGTTGTTTTAGACAAACTTATGCATGAATTTTACTTAATCTATAATGAAATTTCTAGTGTTATGGAATCTCGTTAGTAATCTGAATGCTTAGTGCTTGCACCCCAATGTTTCCGCCATCGGTTGGGGTGTGACAACGACAGCCCTATTTCGACAGTATGCTTCCTTTTTGCTGCTGCACTTTTGCTCAGCTATGATTTCAACCAAAACAGTAACTTCTAAATTCCATAACTTTCGATCTACATATCCAAAACATGATTCTTGTTTCTATGCGACCGTAATTTAATTACGGATCCGCTTATCACCTAGGGTCGCATCAAGAGATGATTTATAAGCGAACGGCTTATAAATCCTTTATACCATTATTTGACCCGTTTAATCCTACTAGTTTACCTTCATTATAAATAACTCATTTGTTATACTAAAAGTAACACTAACCTTAATACTCTCATTCATTACATAATCCTTGCGTTATTTTCCACACTCATAAATATTAAATTCTACATACGTACTAAGAAGTGAATCGGAATCACTTACCTCGTGCGTCCAAGTTTGTGCATAGCTTCCGTATTTACCTTTGACCCATTGCCCTTCCATGCTCGTGTCCATGTTGACATGGCTCTTACGCTTTCAGTTTATCATCAACACATTCTTGTTAGCATACATCATTGTACTTGGTAACGAGCATACATTTTCATAATTACACATTCAACTTGCATTAATCATTCCTAACAAGCATACGACATGTACCTGATTTCACATCCTTTTAAACCCATATAATCCATCATGTTATTCCATTTATCGCATATTTATATACCATATACCATACGATTATCTATAATCTTATAATCATAACAACAAGTCGACCCATGTTCCTTATCCGTAGTTGACTTTCAGAGTTAACGATTTATCATTTTAACTTTTGGCTTAATCTCATATATTCATGACATCATAATAGGCTGTTTTGGGACATCCGTTTACTGTACTTACGAGCTTGCAAAAATTACAATCTTTTTACGTGACATGCCTCTCAGAGGGGTTATCCTTGTATTAAATTTTTAGAGTCTAAATCTCTACCAAAAATTTATAAAAATTCATTTACTAAGCTGCAATCAGATTTGTCACTTCTGACTGCAGCTAACGGAAAAATTCATTTAAAATTCCTCGTTTATCCGATTGAAGAAATTCTAGTTGGAGATTTTTTAAATCACCTGAAGCTACCTACAGTAAAAATTTGTGATCATAAATCAATTCCTAAATTGAGTTATGACATTTGTAATCGGCTGCAAGTTCTGCCAGAAAACGCAGCCTGAACCTTCGACACGGAAAAATTCATAAAACGTTCATTTTTCATCGAAAAAATGCAATTCCAGTTGGGTTTGAAAGGTTTTTCCTAGTAGTTGATCACAAACTCAATAAACATCAGCTTTTGACAAGATTTGACCCAGTTACAACCGATTACATTCTGCTGTAACTTTCTTGACATATTTAATTTTCACCAAATCTTTTCTAAATATCTCTCATTCTAACTTCACCAAGACATTTCATCATACACCTTGTGTGCGTACTACCATCTAAGCCTAATGTACAAGGATTTCAAGCATGTTCTTCCTAATTTCATCTCATGAACCATGACATTTAAGCAAAATCCCAAAATCATCAATTCCACATCAAGTTTATCTATCATAACCTATCATATAACACCTTATACATCACAAAATCACAATATAACACCTACAAGTTCATCATGATCATCTTCTTCACACTCATGAATTGGGTTTCATTCTAATTCATCCAAATAACTAAAAATTTAACCACGATTCAACTTCAACATGATAGCGTTAACAAGTATTCATCAAAACATAAAATTTAACTTACTTGGTGTGAAGAACACTTGAATGGATCATAAATCTTAGTTCATGCTCCAGATTTGAGCCTAATTTCCTTGTCAATTGGAAGATATCTTGTGAATTAGGGTTTACACCCTTTTCTTTTGCCTTTGTCCGATCGCTAGACACACACACACACAATGTGTGTGTTTTAATTTCTTTTTATTCTTTTATTATTGTAAGTTTTGACACTTTACATTTTTGCCCCCTTCAAGTTTGTTCACTTATTAAACTTAAACACTATCCATTTTATTTCTAGTAGTAGTAACATTTTCCATTAACTAAGTTAAATTTTTAATTAATTTAACTTATTTTTAATAATCCGAGTTTTAGGGTGTTACAAATCTACCCCCCTTAAAAAAGGTTTCGTCCCCGAAACCTACTTCATCAATATCGTTTTATCCATTATGTCATAACTTTAAGAACATCATTTTTAGAAATCCTTTTTACATTCTTCCAACAAATCCGCCTACCCAGATTGGTACGTATCATTGCTTTAGCAACAATCATATAGTCCATCTGACCGGTTCATAACGGGTCAAAGTTTTGACCATTATCTTAGCCCGTCATGCTTGTCTTAATTAACCCATCCATAACGGGTCAATACATACCTTTTTATTGTTACCATAATTTCATCCCTTGCGACCCATTATAACGAGTCACTACTTATACAATTTCTTCATTATGCTTTTTACATCACATTGACCCTTTCGTAACCGGTCAACTACACATACCTTACATTTCCATTCCTTATTAATTTTTTTCTTAAATTTTCAACTCATCACATTATCGTACTTAACTAAAGTGTGCAAATTAGTAACAACCTAAAGAGTCTAATACCATGATTCACATTACAACAATTTGAAGTTCATAAGAACTTACTAATACACTTCACCGTTAGTATTAGTTCTAATAGTTTTGCTTATACCTGGAGTTTTATTTCTACCTTCTTACTCATACACGCACTGCTTACTACATAAGCCTGAACTAAAACTCATTCTTAATCAACTTCTAAAGGCCAAGCCTTCCTTTTCATAACACATTCTGCGCTACCTTATTTCGTACGGAAATACTTTTTCAACCCATAACTACTTATTTACATTCAGTTATTAAACAATTCGCTAATCTTCTTACTTTGGCGCAGTACTTCGATATGCAACAACGAACCGGTCCTCATTGTTACCATTCATACCATCTTCCGGATTGACCTCATTCATTTGTGTGATAAGCTTCCGCTCATGAGCATTCTTTCACCGTCCTTGATAGGTTTATCACATCATGATCCCTGCCATTCTCATTATAAGATTAGGGGCTTACACAATTCATTCGATTTCATTCAGACATGATGTTTATTACATATCCTTATTTATATATTAATCCTTTCTCGATTCCTTTTTTTAACATTAGTGCGTTTAACCTGTTCAAAACAGGTCAATACGTGACCTTTTCCTTAACGTATCATTTTCGTTGTTTGACCCGACGGGTCGATACATAACCTTTCTTTCGCAATTCTTTAGCTTATTTGTTAACTAAAGTCAAACTGCCACTTCTTTCTTATTATATATACCCATAACGAAGTACACGTTTGTACTTCTCGTCAATTCAAGCATGCATACAATTTCATCGCTTCATGTCTCAGTGCTTCTTGCAAATACTTGTCCTTTACATTAAAACTTAAGCCTTCTGTCCGGGTCATAACCCGTCATCCACTTTGACCCACAAGAGTCATTTAGTAATATATCTAACACATAACTGGTTCAAAGCTTATTTCTTTCAACTAAGGTTTCTTGCTACTACAATAGCTTTCATCGGTTTTACCTACTTAGTGAATCAAATACTTCATGCTATTTTACAATTACTTGCTTAATAATTATCAACTTACTTTGTTTGACCTTTCGGAAGTCCATTTGTAAATACATTCTGACCTATGTTTACCAATTACCCAGTTTTGACACATCCCTCTCTAGTCGAGCTATAAGCTCCCATTAAAAGCATAACCTTTATACATACCTGGCGCAAGTCAAATCCATTGACTCGTTATCCATATCTTGCATTGACTATTTCTTTCCAGTTTGTGACATTGCATGAGCATACATTATAATCACCTACAATTATGTGACTTGACCATTTCAAACGTTAAATACCGGGTTCAAATGGCAATCACCATTTGACCCGCATAACTCATTTGTCCTTTCAACCATTTTGCATACAACGTATTCACATAAATATATTTATATAGATAAAAGTTTAAAACATAACTTGGATAATATCCACTTTTAAAGAATATTTACTTGTTTGGTCGTAATTACTTACGAATTTGAACCTTTCATTCTTATCATTCATTCTTACTTATTTGATTCGTACCTACTAACGAATTCAAACTTTTTATTCTATCATTCATTCCCTTCTATGTTTCGAATCCGTCTCGCGAATTCTAACAAATCATTCATATCCTTCATTCCTTCTATGTTTCGAATCCGTCTCGCGGATTCTAACATATCATTCACATCCTTCATTCCTTCTATGTTTCGAATACGTCTCGTGGATTCGAACATATCATTCACACTTTCCATTACTTCTATGTTTTGAATCCGCCTCGCGGATTCAAACATATCATTCATGGGACACGAATCTAAATCCGCCCACTTTCTGCCGATAGGAGAAGACTTTAAGGTTGAACGATTAGCACGAATCTATACCGACAAAGTCATATGTCGACATGGGACACCTCGTGATATCATTTCTGACCGCGATGGTCGATTCACTTCGCGCCTCTGGGAAACTTTTCAATCTGCTCTCGGTACTACTCTCAATCTTAATACTGCCTTTCATCCCCAGACCGATGGTCAGACTGAACGCACGATTCGCACCCTTGAAGACATGCTTCGCTTGTGAGTTGTAGATTTCAGTGGTAATTGGGATTCGCATTTACCTTTAGTCAAATTCTCGTACAACAACAGTTATCACTTTGGCATTCAAATGGCACCATTTGAGGCATTATATGGAAGAAAATGTCGATCGCCTATTGTATGGCACGAAATCGGAGATGCGCAAATTACTGGTGTTGAGTTATTGCAAGAAACGGCTGACAAGATCCTCCAAATACGAGACAATCTCCTGAAAGCTCGGAGTCATCAAAAGAGTTACGCCGATAAATGCCACAAGCCCCTTGAACTTGATGTTGGTGATCACGTACTCCTAAAGGTTGCACCTTGGAAGGGGGTGGTTCAATTCGGCAAGAAAGGAAAGCTAGCGCCTCGATACGTTGGACCCTTTAAGATTCTGGAAAGAATTGGCAAAGTGGCCTACAGACTTGAATTACCGAAGGAACTCAGCAACGTACATCCGACTTTCCACGTTTCGAACCTCAAACAGTATCTAGCCGACTAGAATTTACATGTCCTACTTAATGATTTACAAGTGGACGAAACATCACTTTGTGGAAAAGCCAGTCGAGATCATGGATCGAGAGACCAAGAAACAATGACGCTCACGCATTCCTATAGTGAAGGTTCGCTGGGAAGGCAAACGCGGCGCCGAGTTCACCTGGGAACTCGAGAGTGATATGAAGGCTAAATACCCACAACTATTCGTTACGCATGCGCCTTAATTTCGGGATGAAATTCCCTAAAGTAGGGGAGGCTGTAACAACCCGACTTTCCGAAGTCAAAGTCAAAGTACAAGTCAAAGTCAAAGTCAATATCAAGGTCAACGTCAGGTTTACGTTAAGATCTGACATTTTTTGCTTAACTATTGATTGTACTCGTAGACTCGATAATCGATATATGCTAATTAACGCTATTTTAAGATACGATTTTTTAATATGTGAAGTAACAATGCGATAAACGTAACTAAACGCTAATCTACTAAACGCCATCACATCGCTACCGCATCGCAATTTGAATCGTAGTTATGGATATTGTTTTACGTGTGTATTATGTGCTTTACTTGTGTGTGCTTATATATTGTGGGATGTTAATCGCAAACGCAATCGCAACTCTATCGCATCGCAACCCGAAACGCAAGTTTACTTTATGTTTGTTAGGTTGATTAGGTTATTTGTGTAACTAATGTGTAATACTATCGCATCGCTTACTCGCAACGCAACGCAATGCAAAACGCACGAAACGGAAGTTGGAAAACTAACCCGTACAAGCCATCCGACCGAACAACCAACCGGTCGAATGGACATCCGACCGGATGACCATCCGTGTGACACCTGTGTCACTTCAACCATCAAACAAATTCCAAACCAATGAAATATTGTATTTCATACTTGGGATTTGTATAAATATGTGAATCATTTGCGCATATCAATTCTTGTTCGATTTCGGGCTCTAAATCGCTTTCTGGAAGGTTATACGCGCACTGATGCGTAAATATAACCAGTTTAATGCAACAAATACTCCGGAATAGTGACATAGGCTTAAAATACCTTAAATAACCTTTACATAACTTAGAAATAAATTTTGGAAGCTTTGGTATGCCGAAATCAAGTTTATTCGCTTACAGGGACTAAATTCGACAAACTGCGAAAGTATGTCAATTTGTACTGTAACAGACCTTCCGGAACTTGATCATAAGTTAAACACACCCTAAATATCCTTTACATAGCTTAGAAATAGGATTTAATGGGTTCGGTGTGCTAAAATAAACTTTATGCTCATTCAGGGACTAAAAGCGTCAAAAAGTGCATAAGATTGCATTTTCGCGCATAACTTACGTTCTGAATACATCCGGACATCCAAAAATTTATGTAAGCATTAAAATATTTTATTTTAGTATTTGGCATAAGAAAAATCCATTCGTCGCGCAATTTGGATCGTTTTTCGTATTCGTGCGCATTTCGTCGTAAATGAGCGAATATCGCGATCATACCACCAAACGAACCGACATCCGGAATATTTTTGGGCATGTTTCATGTCCTTCATACTTAGTCATCATTGTAGAGCCTTCAAAATGGTTTAGCGGGCCTTGAACGTGTCGAAAAAGGGCTTAAACACATGCAGGGACTAAAACTGCAATTAACTGAAACTTGTTGTGCAGACCTGAGGTCCAGGCGGGCCGCGTAACCCTGCTTGTCCCCTTACGCAGGCCGCGTGAGCCTGCCAGATGTGCAGAAAGTGTATAACAGCTTGTTCCAGCCGTTTCCAACACTTGCAAATGGTTTTGGGGCTTCCTAGGGGCTGGTTTTGAGTGCCCAAGGTATTTCAAAACAGGGGGCACAATTGTAAGGTTGAGATCAAAGCTCGGTTTTCGATAAACGATCTTAACGGCTCTCCGAACACTATATATACCCATCCTATTTCACTTCAATACCCACTTGATTTCTGAGATTTCTCTAAGTTGGGGTGTTTTATCACTTCATACCTGAGAATACTTGGAAAATCGAACTTGCAGGGACCCTTTGTAGGTATTCTTTCGTTCTTTTATTCGTTTTTATCGTAAAAGTCAAACTTTGTTTGACTTTCTGCATTAACCAGTTTATGGTCAATGCGAAGTTCGTTTGAACTTCATAACCTGAGCGTAATCACGATGGTCATAGTCCCTAGTGACTATACCTACTGATTACCACGTTATCTAGGCTCAGTGACGAGTCGTAGTTTCGGCCAAAATGCGTATTCTTGCGTATTTTGTAACCAAACTACTTTTAGGTATCAAAACCGTTTGTTTTGATACCAAACCTATTTTAAACCTCGTTAAACATGTTTTAACATGTTTAGCTCGTCACTTTTAGATTCGTGCTTGTCTAGGGTCGTAAAGGTAAGCGATCTAACCAATCGCTTATACTTTCGAACCCGACCCGTTTGGACGATCATTAGGATCCGACCAAACACATTAGGTGACCATAGTTGTTTAGGGAATAACCTTTCGAGGTTATACCTTATGGTCACGTCGTTTAAGTAGTTGTATGATAGGTAGTTTATATGCCTTAGGAAAATTACCACAATACCCTTTTTACGCATAAATTAATTTTAAGCATATGTAACCTAAATTTTGACATCTAAACTGATTAGGTAACTCAATTAGACATGTTAAGGCATATTTTACTTGTCATAGGACTAGTTAAGCGGTCCGAACGCGTTTTACGCGAACGACGCATTAAAGTAGCATAAGCTACCTAAACGGGTCGTAGTGGGTCGTAAGCACTTAGGTTAGGATTCATTTTAGTATGTAGGCTTTGTTAAACCATATCATATGAGTTCCAATACTCATTTGGTTTACGAAACGTCATACTATCCAATCTCCCGATTTAGGTCCGGTTTGTGACACTCTGAATTTTCCCGAACAACCTTCTAGTTCAGCATTTCGTGTACGTACTATTATTAGTTGAAAGGTGTGACTTATTTTGATGTGCTATGTGCTGATAACGTGTAAGTAATATATAGGTATAGATATATTTATTCGTGAACCGAAATCACAACTCGAGACCACTCGGTCTCGAGTGAACAATAAGGTAGAGGGCCGGTTGGGCCTTGCACATCACGAAACCCAAAACACAAGGACCTGACTCGAGACTATTCGGTCTCGAGTGACCCAAGTCGGTTGGGCCGCAATCCTTGAGCCCACTCGGAAACCCATTAGGGTGCACCATCTCGGTAAGGGTAAAAAACCCATTCTTCTAGCCGACATTTCCATTTTGGAGCAACCATCATTTCACTCAATTCCCCAAACATCCCATCCTCCTCTCTCACTCCCTCTAGCTTTCTCTCTCTAGAAAACCCTACACCTCACCAATTCAACCCCCATTCTTCTCGAACTCAACAAGTGGCAGCTAAGGACTCGCAACCAGCTAGTGTTCATAGTTCTACGGCCTTCTCTCAACTATTTTCACAACTCTCTTGCATTCAGATACCATTCGGTTAGTGTGTTACATTTGGTTATTAATATTGCGTGTTAAATGAGCCTAATGGCAAGTAGTTTGGATACTTAGCAATATGATCTTTGAATGATAAAATAAAGACCGAATGATATGCATGACTAGGGGCTGGTTAGGACACTTAATGATTGTTGCACATGAATGTTCTTGGAGAAAAGAATGAGATATTACATATTATTGGTTATGAAATGTATAATGTGTGTGTTGTAGTGTTGTAGGCTTACTGTTATGCTTTTATGACCATATTTTTGGATGAACCGAATAAATATGAAGATGAATGATAAACCCTAAAAGATGAACATATGATGAATATATGTTGAATGTGTTGAATATTTAAAAGATGGTGTGTTTTGATCTGTTTTATTTAGAATTTGGACAAGAAAACATGTTTGTGGTATTTGATTGGTTAGTACATAGGAGCATGACTATGAAACGTGATTGGTTAGTACAAGCTGGCATGTTCTAGAAGAATGCCATCATCATGCGTGCAAGTCGAGACCCCCGGTTTCGACTCGAGATCATCAAGTGACAACTCGAGACCATCAACTGACTAATCGAGAACAGTTGTTTCATCAGCGGTCTCGACAAAGGTCTCGACTCAGCAGGTGGTTCATCAGTGTTGCGACTCGAGACCACCAGTGGTTGCGAGTCAAAGCACTGCCCTGTTGCGACACATAAATGCATGACTCGAGATTAGTGGTTTCGACACGAGACCACTCCTCAACTTCACCATCAGTGGATGGCACTCGAAACCACTGACCATGCCTACAACAGTAGTTGCGACTCGAGACTGTTTCTCAGTGGCATCGACTCGAGACCACTCATCAGTGGATTCAACCTATCAGTGGTTTCGATTGGGCCATGCTGTTATTGGGCCATATTGGTTTAACGGACTGCTTTCTGTGTGGACTAAGTGTTTACTGATTTCTGCTTGAATTGCTAGCACGATAGGGCGGGCCCAATAACCTTGAATGACATATATGTTATGTGTTAACTGTTACTAGTCTACTGCTCAAATATTAGAACAGGCTCATTAACTTAAAGGATAATTGTATGTTATGCATGCTATGTGTTAGTTATGTGTTAGATACGTGACTTCTTTGTACCCAAACCTGACCTATACTGGTAACCATGTTAGGACGTGGTGACCAACGTGTTTGACCAAGTAAACTAAACTGCCGAGCAACCCAAGGTGAGTTCACAACTTTTAAAGCATGCGTTCCCGGTGGTTTTGGGAAACGGAAACTTAAACAAACGCTATCCCCTCGTAAGGGATACAAACCTACTTTTTCCCCTTAAATGGGACTCTTAGTTAATTATTGTTTATACGGTAATGCAACAAGCAACACTAAACGAAACTCTATCACTCAAGTCCTCACTACTTAATACCGATTAATCGCCGGGGCCTGGCGAACGGGTTATTAGTTGATAGCGCTATTTAGGTGTAACCAGCCTCACACCGACCCTTGTTACTGGGAACGGGAGTGAACTAATGTACTTTGGCAAACCGTCAATGATGATAGAACATTGACAAACGGGGCACTGCGGAAACGTATGGTTAAATAAGTATTCGGTATTGGAAAAACAGTTTAGTCGCTTACTTATGGGGTAGCTCCCCATCGCATGTATAAACGGTTAAATTAACTGGTGAAACAAGTTTTTGGTAATTAAAACTGGACAACTCGTGGACTCGCCAACATTTTTGTTGATACCCTACTGCATGCTTTGCAGGTAACCAGTGACTCAGGAGCTTGTAGCTTGGGAATGTGTAGTGGTCGTTTAACCCTTGTGTTGGGTTTTAAATAATCTTGAACTATGAACTTTGTTTTGAGACTGTTGGGTCTATGCTTCCGCTGTTTACTCAAACTGTTATTTGAACTTAACTTTTTTCACTTTAAAATATGGCGTTTACTAACTATTGTGGTTGGTGAATACCTTTACTATTAATCAATGCTCAGTATAATTGGTGGCTGGATCCTGGTCAGTCACGCCTCCAAGCGGTAGTCCTCCGCATGTGGATTTTGGGGGTGTGACAGATTGGTATCAGAGCCATTGGTTATAGTGAACTTGGTTTTAAAAAGAAGAGTCTTTTTGAGAAAAACCAGACTATAACCCGTGACTCGTGACGACACTACACTCCAAGGGCAAGACTCAGCATATTAGCCCTCATAGCCCTCACTTGTGTTTACTTGTTGTTTGTTTAAGTGCTTATGTGCTAATATACATATTAGTGTGCCTAGCTAGATGTATACACAATCCCCCCCCCCCCCCCACATTCTTGTTTCACTACGACGTCTCTTCTCACTCTGTGTCTTCTGAACATCAAGATAATGACCGGACTCGATGGAGATAGCATAACCCTGACAAGGGACCAGCTGGCGGCCCTGGTAGACGCTCGGGTCGCTGAAGCCTTGGCAACCAACCCAGAAGGACCATCCACATACACCCAACCCCGAGTTGGCACCCTCAGGGCGTTCTTGGAATGCAAACCACTCCCCTTCGATGGCACAGAAGGAGCAGTAGGCATTTTACATTGGTTCAGGAGGATCGAGTCTGCGTTCGAAGAGGGTGAAAGCCCATGTAGCAAACGAGTAGAGTACGCCACTAGCACGTTTCTAGGAAAAGCGTTTTCATGGTGGAACACGCAAGTTCAGATGCTCGGATTGGCAGATGCAAATGCCACTCCCTGGGATGATTTCAAGGATCTAATCAGGGAAGAATTCTGTCACAGGGATGACATGCAGAAGCTGGAAATAGAATACTATGGGTTAAAGATGGTTGGCTCGGAGATCGAAGTGTACACGAAAAGATCCAATGACTTGGCTGCTTTGTGTCCTAACTTGTCGCAGCCTCCCTACAAAAAAATCGCACTCTACCTTAGGGGCTTAGTCCCAGAAATCCAGGGTTCATTGATCGCAACCAAACCCCCTACAATCCAACAAGCCATCCGTCTAGCACACCATTTCACAAACCAAGCGGTGGAAGAGGGCCGGTTGCCCAGGCGTTTAGCTGCTACAGCTAATGCTTTCGATTTTAGCCAACGCAAGTGGAATGACTACCAAAGTGGGAGTCCCAGCACTATGCCACCTCAAGCTCAACAACGGAGGGTCGTTGGGAGCGAGGGCCCTGGCCCGCGAACGAGTGGTTACCAAAGAAAACTACCCAAGTGTAACAAGTGTGGCCGACATCACAACGGGCCCTGTACGAAGAACAAGTGTCAGCGATGCAACAAGATGGGGCATGAGGCCAAGGATTGTAGGAGCCCTCATCCCGCAAGACAGAATCAACTGCAGCAGCAGCAGCATCATGGGAACATCAAGGGTTGTTTCCAGTGCGGAGCCGAGGGGCACATTAAGAAGAATTGTCCCCAGTATAACCAGGACAACAACCCGGGTGCGGGAAATAACAACAACACCAACAACGCTGGGAATGGTGCAAGAGAAAGAGTTGTTGTGTTTGGAGCTGGAAAAGCGAGGAATGACCCAACATAGTAACAAGTAAGTCCCTACTTAACGATCATTGTGTTGCCATACTTTAATTCTGAAACCAACGATAGACACGTATTAATACGCATAAGTAGACGCCTAGGCCGACACCAAACTTTAAACCCGCTGTCGAAGTGGCTTATGGTAAAAACTTGGAGGCCTCCCCCATTGTCAGTAACTGCAACCTCATGATGTCTAGTCAGACCTTTTCCATCGACCTCTTTCCTATCATTCCTAGGAAATCGTTTGTATCCCACGTCCTTTGGGCAAACCCCCACCGTTCAAGGTGACAAAGGCGTAAAAGTCACCTGCATCATTTCGTACTTAAAAGCCCAGAAGTGTTTATGAAAGGGGCACGCTGCTATCTTAGCACTCGTCACCGACACCCAGGAAAGGGAAAGGAGGATCGAGAATTTTTCAATAGTACACAACTACCCGAGGTAATACCTGGACTCCCTCCTCACCGTCAGGTCGAATTCCAAAACGAACTAGCTCCCGGAGCAGCACCTAGAGCTCGCGCCCCTTATCAACTAGCTCCCACAGAACTGAAGGAACTTTCTACGCAACTACAAGAACGGATGGACAAAGGATTTATCCGTCCTAGCTCATCGCCCTGGGGAGCACCAGCGTTCTTTGTTAAGGAGAAGGATGGCACATTCCGTATGTGCATCAACTATCGTGAGCTGAACAAGGTTACCATCAAGAACCGTTACCCACCCCCACGTATCGACGACCTATTCGATCAGTTGCAAGGATCAAGCTACTACTCTAAGATTGACCTGCGATCAGGTTATCATCAGCTGAGAGTCTGTGATGAAGATATCTCCAAAAACTGCGTTCAGAACTCGTTATGGTCATTATGAATTTCTCGTCTTGACTTTTGGAATGACCAACGCGCCTGCAGTTTTTATGGATCTCATAAACCGAGTGTGCAAACCCTATCTCGACAAGTTCGTGATTGTGTTTATCGATGACACCTTAATCTACTCAAAAAGTCATGAGGAGCATGAACAACACTTGCGTCCTACTCTCGAGCTCATTTGCAATGAACAACTGTACGCCAAGTTATCGAAATGCGATTTCTGGCTTCGAGAAGTCCACTTCCTTGGGCACGTGGCCAGTAAGGACGGAATTCACGTCGATCCAGCTAAGATCGACTCTATAAAGAATTGGCCTACCCCTAAGACACCGACGGAGTTCGCCAGTTCTTGGGATTGGCAGGATACCATCGTAGATTCATCAAGGGATTTTCGAAGATCGCTCAACCCCTCGCAACTCTCACCCAGAAGGGCATTGCTTACAAGTGGAATAATGCTCAAGAGTCTGCCTTTCAGAAGCTAAAGGAAAACCTTTGTAGTACTCCTATCCTTCCATTACCTAAAGGTACCGACAACCATGTGGTTTATTGTGACGCGTATATTCATGGGCTCGGTTGCGTGTTGATGCAACGCGAGAAAGTCATCGCCTATGTATATTCTCGACAACTTAAGATTCACGAAAGGAACTACACGACGCACGACTTGGAGCTCGGAGTAGTCGTCTTTGCACTCAAGATATGGAGACATTACTTGTACGGTACCAAGTGCACGAATTACACCGATCACAAGAGTCTTCAGCATATCTTGGACCAGAAGGAGTTGAACAGGAGGCAACGCAGATGGGTAGAACTCCTTAACGACTACGAATGCGCAATTAAGTATCACCCAGGCAAGGCCGATGTGGTGGTTGATGCCCTTGGCAGGAAGGAAACCAAACCTAAGCGTGCTCTTGCTTTACAACTCACCACCCACTCGGACCTCCCTAATCGGATTTGAAATGCTCAGGTTGAAACATTGAAAGAAGAAAACATCAGGGCTGAAACCCTACGAGGATCGAGGAAACCGGTAAGTGCTCGAAGCTTGCTGCAATCCACTTGAAGGAAATAGTTGCTATACACTGAGTGCCGATCTCTATAACCTCCGATCGTGACCCACGCTTTACATTTGAACTATGGCAAGCCACGCATAAATCTTTTGGCTCATGTCTGGACATGAGTACTGCTTACCATCCACAGACCGATGGACAAACGGAACGTACCATTCAAACGCTTGAAGACATGCTGAGAACATGTGTTATTGATTTTGGAAACGGATGGGAACGACACTTACCATTGGTAGAGTTCTCCTACAACAACAGCTATCACACCAGCATTCAGGCAGCACCCCTTTGAGGCATTGTACGGTCGTAAATGCCGATCACCTCTTTGCTAGGCGGAAGTTGGTGACAGCCAGATCATAGGTCCAGAACTTGTGGTGGACACAACGGGAGGGATTGCCCAGATCAGACAACGCAGGGCGGCAGCTCGTGACCGTCAGAAAAGTTACACTGGTAAGCGTAGGAAACCGCTAGAATTCCAGGACGGTGACCGGGTTCTACTTAAAGTCTCACCCTGGAAGGGTGTGGTTCGTCTCGGGTAACGGTGCAAGCTGAATCCGTAATATGTTGGGCCGTTCGAAATTACCGAGAAGATCGGTAAGGTAGCTTATAGAGTAAACTTGCCGGAAGAACTAAGTGCAGTACACAACGTCTTTCACATGTCTAATCTAAAGAAGTGCCTGTCAGATGAGACACTCATCATCCCTTTCAAGGAACTCGCTTTTGACGAACAGCTACACTTTACTGAGGAACCAATTGAGATCGCGGGTCGAGAGATCAAAACCCTCAGACGTAGCCAGATACCTCTCGTACGAGTTCGTTGGAACTCGCGCCATGGCCCAGAGTTTACCTGAGAGCGGGAAGACCAGATGAAGCACAAGTATCCCCAGTTGTTCCCAAATGAAACTCCCAGCACTGAAGCTACAACCGAATTTTGGGACGAAATTCCAAACTAACGGGGGGATGATGTGACACCCCGTTGAAATGTTCTCACTTATACTAGCTTGACAGTGACTGCCTTAACTTTCGGGACGAAAGTTCTTAAAACTTGGGGATAATGTGACACTCTGAATTTTCCCGAACAACCTTCTAGTTCAGCATTTCGTGTACGTACTATTATTAATTGAAAGGTGTGACTTATTTTGATGTGCTATGTGCTGATAACGTGTACGTAATATATAGGTATAGATATATTTATTCGTGAACCGAAATCACAACTCGAGACCACTCGGTCTCGAGTGAACAATAAGGTAGAGGGCCGGTTGGGCCTTGCACATCACGAAACCCAAAACACAAGGACCTGACTCGAGACTATTCGGTCTCGAGTGACCCAAGTCGGTTGGGCCGCAATCCTTGAGCCCACTCGGAAACACATTAGGGTGCACCATCTCGGTAAGGGTATAAAACCCATTCTTCTAGCCGACATTGCCATTTTGGAGCAACCATCATTTCACTCAATTCCCCAAACATCCCATCCTCCTCTCTCACTCCCTCTAGCTTTCTCTCTCTAGAAAACCCTACACCTCACCAATTCAACCCCCATTCTTCTCGAACTCAACAAGTGGCAGCTAAGGACCCTCAACCAGCTAGTGTTCATAGTTCTACGGCCTTCTCTCAACTATTTTCACAACTCTCTTGCATTCAGATACCATTCGGTTAGTGTGTTACATTTGGTTATTAATATTGCGTGTTAAATGAGCCTAATGGCAAGTAGTTTGGATACTTAGCAATATGATCTTTGAATGATAAAATAAAGACCGAATGATATGCATGACTAGGGGCTGGTTATGACACTTAATGATTGTTGCACATGAATGTTCTTGGAGAAAAGAATGAGATAGTACATATTATTGGTTATGAAAGGTATAATGTGTGTGTTGTAGTGTTGTAGGCTTACTGTTATGCTTTTATGACCATATTTTTGGATGAACCGAAGAAATATGAAGATGAATGATAAACCCTAAAAGATTAACATATGATGAATATATGTTGAATGTGTTGAATATTTAAAAGATGGTGTGTTTTGATCTGTTTTATTTAGAATTTGGACAAGAAAACATGTTTGTGGTATTTGATTGGTTAGTACATAGGAGCATGACTATGAAACGTGATTGGTTAGTACAAGCTGGCATGTTCTAGAAGAATGCCATCATCATGCGTGCAAGTCGAGACCCCCGGTTTCGACTCGAGATCATCAAGTGACAACTCGAGACCATCAACTGACTAATCGAGAACAGTTGTTTCATCAGCGGTCTCGACAAAGGTCTCGACTCAGCAGGTGGTTCATCAGTGTTGCGACTCGAGACCACCAGTGGTTGCGAGTCAAAGCACTGCCCTGTTGCGACACATAAATGCATGACTCGAGATTAGTGGTTTCGACTCGAGACCACTCCTCAACTTCACCATCAGTAGATTGCACTCAAAACCACTGACCATGCCTACAACGGTAGTTGCGACTCGAGACTGTTTCTCAGTGGCATCGACTCGAGACCACTCATCAGTGGATTCAACCTATCAGTGGTTTCGATTGGGCCATGCTGTTATTGGGCCATATTGGTTTAACGGACTGCTTTCTGTGTGGACTAAGTGTTTACTGATTTGTGCTTGAATTGCTAGCACAATAGGGCGGGCCCAATAACCTTGAATGACATATATGTTATGTGTTAACTGTTACTAGTCTACTGCTCAAATATTAGAACAGGCTCATTAACTTAAAGGATAATTGTATGTTATGCATGCTATGTGTTAGTTATGTGTTAGATACGTGACTTCTTTGTACCCAAACCTGACCTATACTGGTAACCATGTTAGGACGTGGTGACCAACGTGTTTGACCAAGTAAACTAAACTGCCGAGCAACCCAAGGTGAGTTCACAACTTTTAAAGCATGCGTTCCCGGTGGTTTTGGGAAACGGAAACTTAAACAAACGCTATCCCCTCGTAAGGGATACAAACCTACTTTTTCCCCTTAAATGGGACTCTTAGTTAATTATTGTTTATACGGTAATGCAACAAGCAACACTAAACGAAACTCTATCACTCAAGTCCTCACTACTTAATACCGATTAATCGCCGGGGCCTGGCGAACGTGTTATTAGTTGATAGCGCTATTTAGGTGTAACCAGCCTCACACCGACCCTTGTTACTGGGAACGGGAGTGAACTAATGTACTCTGGAAAACCGTCAATGATGATAGAACATTGACAAACGGGGCACTGCGGAAACGTACGGTTAAGTAAGTATTCGGTATTGGAAAAACAGTTTAGTCGCTTACTTATGGGGTAGCTCCCCATCGCATGTATAAACGGTTAAATTAACTGGTGAAACAAGTTTTTGGTAATTAAAACTGGACAACTCGTGGACTCGCCAACATTTTTGTTGATACCCTACTGCATGCTTTGCAGGTAACCAGTGACTCAGGAGCTTGCAGCTTGGGAATGTGTAGTGGTCGTCTAACCCTTGTGTTGGGTTTTAAATAATCTTGAACTATGAACTTTGTTTTGAGACTGTTGGGTCTATGCTTCCGCTGTTTACTCAAACTGTTATTTGAACTTAACTTTTTGCACTTTAAAATATGGTGTTTACTAACTATTGTGGTTGGTGAATACCTTTACTATTAATCAATGCTCAGTATAATTGGTGGCTGGATCCTGGTCAGTCACGCCTCCAAGCGGTAGTACTCCGCATGTGGATTTTGGGGGTGTGACACGGTTATTTATGTAGTTATCTATATAGGGTGCCGTTTGATTCTGTGATCCCTCTAGCTATGCTTGGTTGTTGTTCAAGACTTCTAAGCACCCTCAAGTGAGTACATAGTCCCCTCTTTTACTGTTTTTCAAACATTTTGGGGTGAAACACATGTGCCTACTTGTAATTTTCATGCTTTCCATGTTTTCATATCATATACTTGCTATGTTCATTAGTACACTATTAGTACATGATTTCATTATGTTTTGCTATGTATGTTTACTTAACATGCTAGCACATTGTTTTACACTACATTTCTTTTGCTATGTATGTTTACTTAACATGCTAGCACATTGTTTTACATGACTTTTCTGCTTTGTATGTTAACTTAGCATACTTAGTACATTGTTTTACATTGCTTCTCTGTTGCATATGTTCTCGTAACATATGGACACATTGTTTTATATCTCTACCTTGTATGTTTACTTAGCATACTCGGTACATTATTTTCATAAAACATGCTTACATTTGGTATATCATTTGGTTTGTTTAACGGGACTAAATTACATTCATTAACACCGATCATGCCGCTCGGTAGTAGGTAGTGGTGCCATAGGACTTGAAAAATCCCGTTCCTAAAATCCTAGGTTTGTTTGGGTGGAAGGAATGACCGAATCCGAAAACATTTTTCTTTGATAACCTTCACTCTAAGGTTATCCGTCTGTCTCAAGGCTTGAATGTAGGCGTTTAACATACCCGCATAGATGTTGTATCAGTAATGCATGCATTATCTTACAAAACATAACTTTGATTATATTTTATCAAATACATTGTTTTGTACATTACTTTCTTATAGGGTTGAATAAATGCTTTTAATCAATAAATGCTTTTATTCACTCTACATAACATTTGTTTACACATTACATGATTTACATTTGATGGTTTTTACATATACATTTGTCATTTGACTATACATAAACATTTTTACATTGATGGTTTGTTTTGGTAAAGTGATTTAAATAACGAGGCATGTGTAATAAGATAAAAGAATGGTGGATACGCCGCTGATACTTCCTGTGTATAATTGCTTTTATAGTATTACATATCGTAGCGTTATTTAAACCATTTCAGTATTTGACTTATTACATTCTACACAAATAACATATTTTCACTAAACATTTGTTTTACAAAACAACTTATTTTATACAAACTCATTTTTACTTGGTTATTCATTTAACCTTATATTATTCTTTACATATCATCTATTTTATCATCGCTTTTCAAATGACTTTTAAAAGAAAACATTTTACAAGGATCATGACTAACTTTTCTTAAACATTTTTCTTTAAACTTATAAGTCATGAATCCTAAATCAATAAAACCTATGTATCTCACAGGCATTTTTATGCTGACGTACCTATTTTCACATGTGTTTCAGGAAATGATGCATAGGATTGATCAAGATACACTTAGGTGGACTTGGGCCTTAGCGACATTAAAAGATGCAAGACTAGTTAATTATGTTATGTTTCTTTGCTGTTAAGACATTGTAACTCTTTTAATCAATAAAACAAAATTTCAATTGTCCATGTGTTATGAAACAATGATTCTGTTACAACACTCCCCGACGATTCCGCCATGTTTTGTTGTTTTACGTGGTCGGGGTGTGACAGAAAAGTTGGTATCAGAGCTCATGGTTATAGGGAATTAGGTTATTAGTAATGCTTTGACCTAGTCTATAACCTTCCCAGGACCCTAACACAAGATCCTTGTGTTTAGACCTAAAAACAATACCGTCACCTATCCTTAGGCGACAACCACAACAGGAACACAAATTTCAAAACCGCTTTGAAAAGCAATCATCTTTTCTAGGATGATTAATTACTAGGTTTTGAACCCTCTAAGTTTTCAAATCTCGTCAAAGTTTGGAGGTACGGTGGACGCACCAATAACGCTTAATAGACTTATATATAAGTGTCCCTCCTACATTGTAAGCATGATGTTATTTAAAGTTACTAGAAGTTCAGAACTCTAACCAGTGTTGTTTGATCTTTTCAACTTCATTTTTCAAACCCTAACAAGTTTCCTCTAAATAAATTTCGGGACGAAATTTCCTGAAGTAGGGGAGACTGTGACACCTGTGTCACTTCAACCATCAAACAAATACCAAACCAATGAAATATTGTATTTCATACTTGGGATTTGTATAAATATGTGAATCATTTGCGCATATCAATTCTTGTTCGATTTCGGGCTCTAAATCGCTTTCTGGAAGGTTATACGCGCACTGATGCGTAAATATTACCAGTTTAATGCAAAAAACACTCAGGAATAGTGACATAGTCTTAACATACCTTAAATAACCTTTACATAACTTAGAAATAAGTTTTGGAAGGTTTGGTATGCTGAAATCAAGTTTATTCGCTTACAGGGACTAAATTCGACAAACTGCGAAAGTATGTCAATTTGTACTGTAACAGACCTTCCAGAACTTTATCATAAGTTAAACACACCCTAAATATCCTTTACATAGCTTAGAAATAGGCTTTGAGGGGTTCGGTGTGCTAAAATAAAGTTTATGCTCATTCAGGGACTAAAAGCCTCAAAAAGTGCATAAGTTTGCATTTTCGCGCATAACTTACGTTCTGAATACATCCGGACATCCAAAAATTTATGTAAGCATTAAAATATTTTATTTTAGTGTTTGGCATAAGAAAAATCCATTCGTCGCGCAATTTGGATCGTTTTTCGCATTCGTGCGCATTTCGTCGTAAATGAGAGAATATCGCGATCATACGACCAAACGAACCGACATCCGGCATATTTTTGAGCATGTTTCATGTCCCTCATACTTAGGCATCATTTTAGAGCCTTAAAAATTGTTTAACGGGCCTTGAACGTGTCGAAAAAGGGCTTAAACACATGCAGGGACTAAAACTGCAATTAACTGAAACTTGTTGTGCAGACCTGAGGTCCAGGCGGGCCGCGTAACCCTGCTTGTCCCCTTACGCGGGCCGTGTGAGCCTACTAGATGTGCAGAAAGTGTATAACAGCTTGTTCCATCCGTTTCCAACAGTTGCAAATGGTTTTGGGGCTTCCTAGGGGCTGGTTTTGAGTGCCCAAGGTATTTCAAAACAGGGGGCACAAGTGTAAGGTTGAGATGAAAGCTCGGTTTTCGATAAACGATCTTAACGGCTCTCCGAACACTATATATACCCATCCCATTTTACTTCAAAACCCACTTGATTTCTGAGATTTCTCTAAGTTCGGGTGTTTTATCACTTCATACCTGAGAATACTTGGAAAATCAAACTTGCGGGGACCCTTTGTAAGTATTCTTTCGTTCTTTTATTAGTTTTTATCGTAAAAGTCAAACTTTGTTTGACTTTATGCATTAACCAGTTTATGGTCAATGCGAAGTTCGTTTGAACTTCATAACGTGAGCGTAATCACGATGGTCATAGTCCCTAGTGACTATACCTACTGATTACCACGTTATCTAGGCTCAGTGACGAGTCGTAGTTTCGGCCAAAATGCGTATTCTTGCGTATTTTATACCCAAACTATGTATGTTTACTTAACATGCTAGCACATTGTTTTACATTACATTTCTTTTGCTATGTATGTTTACTTAACATGCTAGCACATTGTTTTACATGACTTTTCTGCTTTGTATGTTAACTTAGCATACTTAGTACAATGTTTTACATTCCATCTCTGTTGCATATGTTCTCGTAACATATGGAAACATTGTTTTATATCTCTACCTTGTATGTTTACTTAGCATACTGGGTACATTATTTTCATAAAACATGCTTACATTTGGTATATCATTTGGTTTGTTTAACGGGACTAAATTACATTCATTAACACCGATCATGCCACTCGGTAGTAGGTAGTGGTACCATAGGACTTCACAAATCCCGTTCCTAAAATCCTAGGTTTATTTGGGTGGAAGGAATGACCGAATCCGAAAACATTTTTCTTTGATAACCTTCACTCTAAGGTTATCCGTCTGTCTCAAGGCTTGAATGTAGGCGTTTAACATAACCGCATAGATGTTGTATCAGTAATGCATGCATTATCTTACAAAACATAACTTTGATTATATTTTATCAAATACATTGTTTTGTACATTACTTTCTTATAGGGTTGAATAAATGCTTTTAATCAATAAATGATTTTATTCACTCTACATAACATTTGTTTACACATTACATGATTTACATTTGATGGTTTTTACATATACATTTGACATTTGACTATACATAAACAATTTTACATTGATGGTTTGTTTTGGTAAAGTGATTTAAATAACGAGGCATGTGTAATAAGATAAAAGCATGGTGGATACGCCGCTGGTACTTCCTATATATAAGTGCTTTTATAGTATTACATATCGTAGCGTTATTTAAACCATTTCAGTATTTGACTTATTACATTCTACACAAATAACATATTTTCACTAAACATTTGTTTTACAAAACAACTTATTTTATACAAACTCATTTTTTCTTGGTTATTCATTTAACCTTATATTATTCTTTACATATCATCTATTTTATCATCGCTTTTCAAATGCCTTTTAAAAGAAAACATTTTACAAGGATCATGACTAACTTTTCTTAAACATTTTTCTTTAAACTTATAAGTCATGAATCCTAAATCAATAAAACCTATGTATCTCACAGGCATTTTTATGCTGACGTGCCTATTTTCACATGTGTTTCAGGAAACGATGCATAGGATTGATCAAGATACACTTAGGTGGACTTGGGCCTTAGCGACATTAAAAGATGCAAGACTAGTTAATTATGTTATGTTTCTTTGCTGTTAAGACATTGTAACTCTTTTAATCAATAAAACAAAATTTCAATTGTCCATGTGTTATGAAACAATGATTCTGTTACAACACTCCCCGACGATTCCGCCACGTTTTGTTGTTTTACGTGGTCGGGGTGTAACAATCCGATCAGATGGCCGTCCGATCGAACGGCTGTCCGACCCAGTCACTTCACACCGCCATTCTCCTTTTTCTCCAATAAGTACCCCTCCTGTCACATCACTGTTCATTGATGTGACAGCTCCCTCCGACCAGTGCACTCCCAAGCTCTTTTCTCTCGATATCTCATGATTCTTGTAAGTTTTCACTCTAAATCTTGTACTTTCATCATCGATACACACTTTCTCACCAATTTCACCATCAAATCTTACGTTTTAACCATGAAATCGCCTGATTTGGGGCTGTTCTAGGGTGACGTCATCACGGGTTCGCATGAACTTTGGAGAATAACTTCATTCCAGCAAAGAACGGTTCGAATCTAACAGATTTCTACATGATTTTACACGGTTTTCATCTAAATCTAAGCATTCAAAAAGTGTTTCAAACTTTTCTTCAAACATTCTTCGTTTTTCATTCAAAACCGTTAGAGTCTAGACTCGTTCGGGTTCACTACTCGATCTCTAGTGGAGACCCGTTCTGAGAACAAATTTCTATCAAAGAGACGACCGATTCACGGGTTGAACATGAAACTCCATCAAGAACAGCTGAGTCTGGTCGAACGGGGTGATTCCCGTCCGATCGGATGAGTTGGACTTGATGTGATTTCCGTTGTTTGACGTGTCATCGTACCGTCATGGTTCAACCACAAACCTTTTAACTTAACTGATTTTACCAAGTTTTCAACCCAAAACAGTTGCTCGATCGAATACCCATCCGATCGAACGACTATTCGACCAGGTGATTGGTGAATTTTGACACTTAAACAATTTACAAAACATCAGGGAATATCAGTCTCAAACGAATCACCATCCGAGCAAATGGTCATCCGTCCGGATGACCGTCCGACCGGACGACATGATATGTTGAAACACTTTAAACTTTTCAAAATGCTAGAATGAAAACTTCAAAGTTCAAACCCTTCACAAACACATCTCCACTCACTCGAATGACCCTCCGACCGAATGGTCATCCGTCCGGACGGTCATCCGATCGGATCACTGTTCATCTCCCCGGCGCACTGTTTAACGCACTGTTCAACGCTTACACTATCGTATTGTGATCATGCTAATCTCTCCAGCGCTCCCTTCAATCCAAGCTTGTGTTTATTTACTAAACACAAACTATGAGTATACTCGATCCCTTTTTGCTTAACGCAATTTTGGGTGTTACATACGTTATCTATATCAAAACACATCGAACACACAACGCATACACTTTTTATATGCTAACCGCTCTTGCATGTTATACGTGTTATTCGATGAATGCTAGTATGTTATGTTTACACAGTGATTATTGCCTGACACCTTAGCAACGATAGTACTATAGTTTGGACTCAGCACCTGTCGTGGACAGGGGTTGTTAAGGGCTTTTCTTCACGTGTCACAGTGGTGATATGTGTTGCGCATTCTACAACTCGCAGTCATGTTTGTGCATATGTCATTGTCAATAGCTTACTTGTTTCCCATTTCTACGTGTTACATGCTGGTTATGCGTAAATCGCTTTCGCTATACTATATGCTATTAAACTTGTATGCTCACCCTTACACTCTGTGTATTGACTTTATTTTAACGTATGTAACAGGTGTCTAGGATGCTATGCTTTGCTAGCTGCGATGAATCAAGTTTAGGTGGTCTAGAAACCCACGAATAATTTATGAGTTGTCGGAACAACATTTGTCTTTGAGAACACTATGTCTATAATAACTGTTTTACTTGATATGTTATGTTATGGAACATGACGTTAAATATTTGGTAAATTTAGTTCTTATGGATTCTCCTGGACAATCTATTTCGCTCAGTGCCGCGCCCCGATGTTTCCGCCATCGGTTGTGGTGTGACATTTAATTCCTAACCATCATTACAAATTGCACGTTTAATTCCCGAATGCATCTACTTCTCGCAACGGTTCAGATACACAATGGTTCTCCAATTCCAGATCAGTAAGCAAATACACAACGGTTCTCCAAATCCAGATCAGTAATTTAAGGAGAAGCGTTGATATAACGGACATCCATTAAGCACAAAAAATAAAACTTATGTTTCCCATAGTCACAAACGATTTCGTTTCAAATCAAAGTTCCCGTCATTACAACCACTTGTTTTCAACGGGGATGTAATGCAATGATTACTCTCAATTGAATAGACAGACACTTGCTTCATAGGACTCACTTGAATCATCTCGGAAGTACTGAACAAACAAAATAACAGCTTCGGTTTCATTAGCTGCATCGTTTACCGTGAAATGCATCCTTACAGAAACCACTAGCAGAAGAACCCGACACGTCTTCATGTTACAGAGAATGTTCTCGAAATTGAAGGAAAAGGAAAAATGGTTGCTAAAGTTTCGTCTTCCAGATTAGTAATGTAAGGAGAAGCGTTGAGATAACGGAAATCCATCAAGCCCATAAAGAGGAACATAAGTAATGTAAGTAGTCCTTTTTTGTGGGTTTTAAAGTAATATTAATGTACCCAAATTCATCACTGGTTTCTACAGCACAAGCACATACATAGGGAAAATGTTCTCGAAATTGAAGGAAAAGGAAAAATGGTTGCTGATGTTTTTCAGTATTCGGATTTTGTTGGTTTGTTTCCAGCTAGGGTTTAGAATGGTTGAAGGTATATTGTTTCCAACAGTTGGTAGAAGACGTGTCGGGTTCTTCTGCTAGTGGTTTCTGTAACTACAATCCTTCCTACATTATTGAAAATTACTATATCACCCCCACCAAATACATCTATGATGATCCGAAACATTCCGAATAACTACACAAAGATTTGTTGAAAACCCAACTCTCTCTATAGATATCACTGAGAGTGAGGGTTACTCTGTTATATATATATCAACAAATCTTTGAACATCATTCACCTCTTTCAACCTACCAAAATACCTTAAACCCCTTCTTTTCTTCCCAAAACCAACCCGTTGGTATTTAAATACGATGGGTTTAGTTAGATACCAACTCATATTTATTGATCTTCATATTCTTGGTTTAATACCAATTCATCTTTATTGATCTTCATATTCTTGGTTCAATACCATGTGAAAAAAAAGTTCTTGCCAGCAGACTTTTGTCAGTTTATTTAATTATATACGGGTCGTATAAACTTATATGGCCCGTATACACCATGTGAAAAAAATTTACCAGACCATATACAATGTATACGATGATGGTATACGTGCCGTATAATAGTATACGGCCCGTACTCTTAGGGTAAAAAATGGTAAAAAAATATTATATTTAGGACGTGGTTTATTCTCTTTAATCTATTAGAACGATCCTTGTTTTGTCTAGTTGTGTTTGTTTGAGAACCTGATTCAGATTTAAACAATGCACGACATGTCTTCCTGAATCTGAAAGTTAACTATTTTAAGAAACAAATCTGTAAAAATACAACTGATTACTCGATCGAATAATGACCAATAAGAAACAAATCTGTAAAAATACAACTGATTACTCGCCATTCTCTAGCACCTTTTGCAGACATGCACCTTCAACTATGTTGGTTCGATTTAGTTTTTTTCCGACTGTTTCAGTTATGATTCAATAAATAGTATCTGATTGAGAAGCACTAAAAAGGTTGCGGTTGTCCAATTCCAGATCAGTAATGTAAGGAGAAGCGTTGAGATAACGGACATCCGTCAAGCTCAATCCTTCCTACATTATTGAAAATTACTTTATCACCCCCACCAGATATATCTTCCAACTTTCAGAATTCAAATCAAACTAACACAAAGTATCTCGAAGGTATTTTATTCATATATTACAAATTAATCATTGAAGGAAAAGGAGAACTATAATATCGATATGGTTGGTGTAAAAGCTCACATTTTACTACATTGACTATGTGTTATACCTGCGAGAAGTAGATGCATTCGGGAATTAAACATGGAATTTGTAATGATGTTTGGGAATTAAATGCATGTATGTGACAAAACTAGGATCGTTCTAATAGATTAAAGATATTAAACCACGTACAAGACTGTTTGTCGGGCTTCCACTAGCAGAAGAGCCCGACACGTCTTCTGCCAACTGCTCGAAATCCCTTTCGACAAATTATAACCTTACATAACCTACACCTGTCAGACTGCCATGTCTTTTGACAAATAATCTGCTTCCTGAATCTGAATATGAAAGTTAACTAGACCCCTCAAGTTGTCATTCATAACAACTCATCTTTAGTGGTGTTTGTTTGAGAACCTGATTCAGATACACAACGGTTCCCCAATTCCATATCAGTAAGCATTCATAGCCACCGTTTTCGTAGTCAAAGACGGTTGCGGTTTGCACATTCAATCTTCATTGCTTCATTAAAATTAACAAGGCGGTCTCGGTTGCATATTTTAGAGATACCTTTAAGTACGGATCCTATAGCTGCATTTGGAACAAGAAGTCCAACAATCCGTTCATTATCTGTTTGTTGTCTAAACAATATGAATGCACACAACGAATTTGACAACTGGTCAAATCACACACTATAAAGTGTAGAGTTATCGTGTGTTGTAGTTTGGAAAGATGACTGAATAGAGATCTGAATCATGTTGTGTATTTTCTTACTGATTGTTGAAAAGATTTGTTGAAATCGAAGAAATGAGTAAAAAAGATTAAACGAGGCGTGCATTGTTTAAATCTAAATTTGGTTGTCAAATAAACACTACTAAAGATGATCCGAATCAGGTTGTTAATTTTAATGAAGCAATGAAGATTGAATGTGCAAATCGCATCCGTTTTTTACTACGAAAACGGTGGCTATGGGAAATACAAACCCGACACGTCTTCTATGATGATTCAAAACATTCCGAATAACTAGTAGAAGAACCCGACACGTCTTCTGCTAGTTACTCTTTTCTTCGATTTCAACAAATCTTTCAAGATCATTCACCTCTTTCAACCTACCAAAACACCTTAAACCCCTTCTTTTCTTCCCAAAACCAACCCGCAACGAATTTGACAATTGTTTAATCTCTTTAATCTATTAGAACGGCCCTTGTTTTGTCATGTACATGCGTTTAATTCTCAAACATCATTACGAATTCCACGTTTACATTGTGTAGTTATTCGGAATGTTTCGAATCATCATAGAAAACGAAACTTCCGCAACCATTTTTCCTTTTCCTTCAATTTCGATAACATTCTCCCTAACATGAGAAACGAAAGAGATTTCGAGTAGTTGGTCGATGACATGATAGATAAAGATCTTGACATGATCATATCCATTTTCAAGTTTTAGACTTGATAGAAGACGTGTCGGGTTCTTTTGCTAGTGGTTTCTGTAACCAATTGGGAACCACATATTTGCTTCAAGATTTACGTCTGATGTCCAAGTTTAATCACATTTGACTTCATCTGCGGCAGTCCAATGACTTTCTTCCCACGTGTCTGTACCGTAATCTTCATATTCTTGGTTCAATACCAACTCATCTTTAGTGGTGTTTGTTTGAGAACCTGATTCAGATACACAACGGTTCTCCAATTCCAGATCAGTAAGCAAATACACAACGGTTCTCCAATTCCAGATCGGAAGACGTGATTAAGGTAAGTGGAAATGGTGATTTCCCATAGCCACTATTTCCGTAGTCAAAGATGGTTGCGGTTTGCACATTCAATCTTCATTGATTCATTAAAATTAACAAGGCGGTCTCGGTTGCATATTTTAGAGAGACCTTTAAGTACGGATCCTACAGCTGCATTTGGAATAACAAGTCCAATAATCCGTTCATTACCTGTTGTTGTCTCAACAATATGAATGCACGCGACGAATTTGACAACTGTGACAGCTAATTAAAAGTAGAAATCACCTCCAATCCTTTCCTCGTCAAATCACACAACATAAAGTTTAAAGTTATCGTGTGTTGTAGTTTGGAAAGATGACCGAATAGAGATCTGAATAACAAACTGTGGAGAACTTGTTTGTGTCGGGTTCTTCTGCTAGTTATTCGGAATGTTTCGGATCATCATAGAAGACGTGTCAGGTTCTTCTACTAGTGGTTTTTGTAACCAATCCATTATCACCCTTGGTGGTTTCTGTACCCATCCGCGCCGATAACTAGCAGAATCGATAAATAACCAACACGAAGATCTCTGTGATCGCTAAGGTTTCCAACAACGGACTGATCGGTAATGTTACTCTACTTGTGCTCCGATTTAAGCGGCGTGTTCCGATCTACATTTATCGACATTGTTAAAGGCGATGAAGAGTTTAGAAACCCTAGAATGATTGTGTTTTTACTGGAAAAAACGTGATACTTGAAAAACAACCTTATATACGGGGCCGTATACAGTTATACGGCTCGTATACATTTGGTAACATCAAAAACCTCACAAAATAAATCCATTGAGCAGTATACATTTTACAAATCGTATACACATGTATACGGCTCGTATACATATATACGGGCCGTATATAGTAAAATCAAAAAAACATTCCCTGCGCATTTTCCTATTCAAAAACATTCTATACGGGCCGTATAACTTTATACAGCCCGTATACAATAGGGGTGTGAAAATAAGATATAGGGTATGTGTAAATAAGAGGGGCCTTTATTTATTTATGGGAGTGTTTTTTTCTAAACTAGATTTTTGTCATATGGATGGGTGTGTGACGGTGACACCTTAGCTGTTTAGAGTATGGATAAGCAATTGATACTGGGTACCGATACCGAATTTTCCGTATTGAATTATTTTTGGTACCAAATCTGTACCCACTTTTTGGCGTTTTTGGTACAGTACCGGTATTTTACCTAAATTTGCCTTCAGATACTGATACTGTATCGAACATTTTCGGTACCGGTACCCATATATGGCGAATTTCGGTACCAGTACAATCGGTACCGAGCTCATCCCTAGTTTGTAGCTGGTGGCACGTTATGTGATGCGTTAACCATATGAAAACCCGTTTTCGTCATATCCGATCTAAAGCATTGCGGTTAGAAAAGAAACGAAATCAGACCCGAGTTAGTTCGTTTAGAGAGCATTCCACCTAACCACTACACCACCCTTACCTTTGCACCAAGACTTAGCGGCGTCAAAACGTACAATAACTTGAATTTATACCGTCGAATGATAACATAATTTGACCTGCCTATGTAAAACCCCGCATGTGGATTTTGAGGGTGTCGCAGTGGAGGCCCTCGAGAAAAAACTTGAAAATTGTTTTTCATACTATTTAAGAAAGTATTCATCGCACATTTGGCTAACACTCTTACATGCTTTAAACCTAGACTTTTAAGTCATTTTATCAAAGTCCTTCTCTGTTAGCACATTTTGTATTAATAGTGATCACAAATTGGTAAAGAAGAGAAAGATAACATATTGGATTGGAAGATATGTTTGTGGTACTCATTATAAGTTATTTTTCAAACACTTGTGTTTATTTGAGAGGTTTGATCCCAACCAAGACTAGGGAGACTATGTAAAAATGATCATCGTTACCTTCAAATCCTTCTACTAAAAAAATACATTTCATTTTAGTATTATATATCTACTCGTGTACTTTTTTCTCTTTTTGTAAGACTATAACCTAAGAGACCTCACAATTGGGTTCAAGTATCAAATCGTAATTCTTAAACTGATAAATGTCATATATTCGCAGCGGAAAACATCAAATATCCAAAAAAGTCAAGTCCTTAAAGTTTAAACATACCAATCAACGTCATAACTAGTTCACTGTGTTCTATAGGATGCCAAACTTCAGGGTACGGTAGCCTTCAATCCATATCGTGGACCTCCTATCAAGCAGCAATTTCCTTTTATCCTAACATGCATTCTAAAAATCATGATTCTGAGTAAGTTATAGTTTTAGGTTAAAATATTAAGTAACCCCTTTAATGGAAACATTTGGTAAATCAAATTAAATTGTACTAAACATCTATTATGCATGTCAACATTCATCATCAATATAAACATCGAATTGTGAAGTAGGATTCACCATCAAATGTTTGTCACATATATAAGCAGGCTTAGACCAGCATAAGACTCTATCAGTACCTGCCGCATCGACACGCCCACAAGATCCATCAATACGTTTCTAGTAACAAATACTAGAAATTAATAAATCTAGCAACAAATGCTAGATGTCAACATTTTATCATCAGTAAAATCATATATGTATACTTGACCTATATCACGTAACCTTAATTATTGGTGTACTACCCTTAAATTCCACGTGCGGGGTTTTACCGAGAGGCGTGCGACTGACAAGGATCCAGCCACTAATCATGTTGAACCAATTATTTAAGTTGTAAAAATTCATTATCATCAACACGATTAGTGATCAATGTTTAACAGTCCAAAACTCAGTTTAAATTAGCAGCGGAAATATAAAGTAACCCATCATAACTTGAAACCACAAGTTAAATAAATGTACCAAACGTAAGGCTTTACGAACCACACACTCCAGCCGATTGCAACGTCCGTTCATAGCTGTACCTAGCAACCTGCAAAGCATGCAGTAGGGTGTCAACATAAAGTTGGCGAGTTCACGGTTTTTAGTATTGTTTCAAAATCAAGTTTGTTTCAAAAATCAGGGTGTTAAATTACTCAGTTATAAAACATGTCATGGGGAGCTACCCCATCTTTAAGATACTAAACTGTGTGGTATCGAAACCAGGGGCGGACTTAAGGCTAGCCCAAGGTGGGCGGGCGCACCCCCAGGAAAAAAAATTTAGTGCTAATTTCCGTTCGAAAATCCCGTCCGCACCCCTTGGAATTTTTCGTCCGCACCCCTTAGGTAAAAAGTGTTATCAATTTATATTTTAAATTTTTTTCGTAAACTCTTATTTTTTAAAAAAATACTACCTAAATTATATAACTTTTAATACCTACATAACTAAACCCAAATACCCAGTACCTTTAACCAGCCCACTACTAAGTCTTAGACCAATCAACGAACCCAACAAATAAAAAATATTTCAAACTAAAATAAAATATGCAAGCCCAAAACCCTTACATATTCTCTCCAGCTCTCTATCATCCCTGAACGCATGCCAGCGATCAGAACATCAGCGACAACAGCAGCCGCATACCACCGTAATCAGCCATCATACCACCACCGATCGAACACGGGTAAGTTTCTTTGTTATTTTTGATGATTTTTTGATGATTTTTTAGTTGATTTTTGGTGGGGTGGGACGGAACCGGTAGCCACCGGAAGTGATTTTTAATGACAGGAGACATGTGCTTCTTGTTAGTGATGATATTTTTTTGGTGGGTTATATACTTATATTTCGTTAGTGATGATGATATTTTATTTTATTATTTTGGTGGTTTATATACGACCAGACCTGATGTTTGGGGTTTTTTTTTAATGGTGTATATGATATTTAGATGATTTTTAGGGTGATTTACATTATGATTTCTAGGGCTTGAATACTTGATACATTATGTAATATGTTATGGAGCCATGAACTTATAGATTAATTTGTTTATGATAGCCAATAGGAACCATGAGTAGGGACGTTACGGCGTGATTTATCAAGAAAAAAGTTGATACATCTTCCGAATTCGTTGATGTGGATACTCTTCCTTCAGATCGTTATGATCGCAAGCCGATTGAATCATATAACGTGAATCAACGAGATGAGATTAGAAGGGCATATCTACTAAGAGGACCATATCAACCAAGAGGTATCAAATTCCCACAATCAACATTTCAAGGTAACGAGTTACGAAAATTTAAGGAAGATTGGTATGACGAACATGAGTATAAGGGATGGTTAGAGTATAGCTCAAAATCGGATCGCGTGTTTTGTTTATTTTGCTATTTGTTTAGGAGCCAATTTGGAGATCGTAGAGACACGTTTATGTGCGGCGGGTATAAAAATTGGCAAAAAGTACATGCGACACTTAAAAAACATGTTGGCTTAGTTGATAGCCTCCACAACAAATGTTTCCAAATGAGTGCCGATTTAGTTAACGAAAATCAAGCGGTACACACAAAATGGGACAATAGGTCCACTAAGGAGAAATGTGAATACCGACTTAGACTTAGTGCTTCTACTTTTCTTGGAAAAAGGTTGTTGAATGGCGGATTGGCGTTTCATGGTCATGATTAATCAAAAGATTCATTAAATAAAGGAAATTTCTTAGAGCTTTTAGAACTAATGGGTTAAATGAATGAAGAGCATGGTAACGTTATCTTAGAGAATGCACCCGCGAATAACCAAATGACAAGTCCTAAAATTCAAGCAGACATCAAGCATTATTATGCTCAAGAGGTACTTAAACAAATTTTAGAAGAACTTGGTGATGATATTTTTTCTTTATTAGTAGAGGAATCATGTGATGTATCAAAAAAGAACAAATGGCGGTTGTTATTCGTTTTGTTGATAAACATGGGATTGTTATGGAGCATTTTATTGGGCCTGTTCATGTCAAAGATGTCACACCCCGAACACGTAAAACATCAAATCGTGGCGGAAACGTCGGGGAGTGTTTTAACAGAATTAATTGTTTCACAACCATGGAAATTAAAGTTACGTTTTATTTATCAAACAAGAGAGTCACATTGTCTTAAAACAAGAAACAAAGAGTACATAACATAATTTAACTAGTTCTTGCTTCGTTTTAAGTCACTAAGGCACAGGTCCGCCTAAGTGTGTCACGATCATCCTATGCAACAGCTCCTGAAAACACATGTGAAAATAGGTACGTCAGCATAAAAATGGCTGTGAGATACATAGGATTTGTGAAAATAGGATTCATGACTTGAGTTTAAAGAATTGTTTAATAAAAAGTAGTCATGAATCTTGTTGAGTGTTTTCTTTCATAAATCATTTGAAAAGCGATGAATAAATCAGATGATATATATATATAAAAGTATAAGGTATGGTTAGGTGAACAACCAAGTAAAATGAGTTTGTATAAATTAAGTTATTTGTAAAACGATGTCTATGTGAAAATTTATTGTAAATGTAATATGTCTAAACTGAAATGGTTTAAATAACGCTACGATATGTAATACCATAAAAGCACTTATATATAGGAAGTACCAGCGGCGTATCCACCATGTTTTTATCGTATTACACGTCGCCTCGTTATATAAATCACTTACCCAAACAAACCACCAAGATGTAATGTTTAATAATTGTAGAAATGTTTATGTATGGTCAAATGTTTATTGTCAAATGTAAATCATGTAATGTGTAAACAATGTTATGTATGGTAAGTAAAATGAGACTACTTAAACCACAAGTAAAAATGTACAAAACAAAGTATTTTGAATAATCAAAAGTTATGCTTTGTAAAATAACTGCATGCTTTACTGATACAAACACTTAAGTGGTAAGTTAAACGTCTACATCCAAGCCTTGAGACAGTAGGATAATCCTTAGAACAGATCAAAGGTTATCAAAAATGTTTTCGGATCCGGTCATTCCTTACGTCCAAACAAACCCAGGATTTTAGGAATGGGAGTTGTCAAGCCCTATGGTACCACTACCTACTACCGAGCGGCATGATCGGTGTTAATGAATGTATTAGTTTCGTTAAACAACCAAATGTTATACCAAATGTAAACATGTGATGTGAGAACAATGCACTAGGTATGCGCTAAATGAACATACATAGTATAAGATGTAATGTAAAACAATGTGCTAGCATGCTAAGTGAACATACATAGCAACACATGTATGAAATCATGTACTATATGTGTACTAATGAACATAACAAGCATATGATATGAAAACATGGAAAGCACGAAAGTAACAAGTAGGCACATGTGTTTCACCCCAAAACAGTTTGAAAACAGTAAAAGAGGGGTCTATGTACTCACTTGAGATTGCCTAGAAGTCCTTGAGTAACAACCAAACAATGCTAGAGATCACGGAAATCAAATGGCACTTAATATAGGTAACTATGTTAATAAACTGGACCTAAATCGGAGGATCGGATAGAATGAGGGTTCGTAAACCAAACGAGTATGGGAACTCATGTAATATGGTTTAACAAAGCCTACATACTAAAATGAAACCTAACCTAAGTGCTTATGACCCATTACGACCCGTTTAGGTAGCTTATGCTACTTTAACGCGTCGTTCGCGTAAAACACGTTCGGAACGCCTAACTAGTCCTATGATAAGTAAAATATGTCTTAACATGTCTAACATTGTTGCCAAATCAGTTTAGATATCAAAAATTATGTTACATATGCATAAAATGAATTTTGGCGTAAAAAGGGCATTTTGGTAATTTACCTAAGGCATATAAACTACCTATCATACAACTAACTAACATTGTGACCATAAGGTATAACCTCGGAAGGTTATTCCCTATACATCTATGGTCACCTAATGTGTTTGGTCGGATCCTAATGATCGACGAAACGGGTCGGGTTCGAAAGTCTAAGCGATTGTTTAGATCGCTTACCTTACGACCCTATATAAGCACAATAACTAAAGTCACGAGCTAAACATGTTAGAACATGTTTAACGAGGTTAGAAAACAGGTTTGGTATAAAAAAACGGTTTTGATACCTAAAAGTAGTTTGGTTACAAAATACGCAAGAATACGCATTTTGGCCGAAACTACGACTCGTCACTGAGCCTAGATAACGTGGTAATCAGTAGGTATAGTCACAAGGGACTATAACCATCGTGATTACGCTCACGTTGCAAAGTTCAACCGAACTTCGTGTTGACCATAAACTGGTCAACGCAGAAAACGCTAAAAGAACGAAAGAGGACTTACAACGGGTCCAAGAACAGAAGTTTTGATCCGAATATTCTCAAGTATGAAGTGATAAACACATCAACTTAGAGAACAATTTCATATTCAAAGGTGTGGGTTTTGAGTTGTGAACTTGAGGGGTATTTATAGATTTCTTAGGACCGTTAAGATCGTTCATCGAATAACGTGCTTTGATCTTGTCCGTACATGTGCACCCATGGTTTTACAAAAACCATTGGAGCCCCTAGATTAAGCCCATAGTTTCAGAAATACCATTTGCATGTGGGTTAAGAGTGTATAACAGCTGTTAAAACTGGTTTTGCTAATCTGGGAGGTCCTTACGGACCGTATGGATAAGTGCTTACAGTCCGTAAGCCTTGTGCAGACCAGCAAAGTTTGATTTTTGGCAGAACAGGCCCCTGTGACTCCGAACTTGATTTTTGATGCGTTTTGACACGTTTAAGCCCGTTAACCTCATTTTATGGCTCTAATATGAAGTTAAAGTATAGGGAACTTAAAATATGCTCAAAAATATGTCGGATGTCAGTTCGTTTGGCCGTACGGTTGCGTTGTTCGGTTAATAACGACGGAAGTCGTAACAGACGTGAAAACGATCCAAATTGCGCGACGAATGGATTTTTAACAAGCCAATAACTAAAACATAATATTTTAATGATTACATAAATTTTTGGATGTCCGGATGTATTCAGAACGTAAGTTATGCGCGAAAATGCAAACTTATGCACTTTTTGACGCTTTTAGTCCCTGAATGAGCATAATGTTTATTTTAGCACACCGAACCCCTCAAAGCCTATTTCTAAGCTATGTAAAGGATATTGAGGGTGTGTTTAACTTATGGTCATGTTCCGGAATGTTTGTTACAGTTCAAATTGGCATACTTTCGTAGTTTGTCAATTTTAGTTCCTGTAAGCGAATTAACTTGATTTTGCCATACCAAAGTCTTCAAAACTTATTTCTAAGTCATGTAAAGGTTATTTAAGGTATGTTAAGCATATGTTGATGTTCTGGAGTGTTTATCGCATTAAACTGATTACGTTTACGTACCAGTTTGCGTATAACTCTCCAGAAAGCGATGTAGGGTTTAAAATTGAACGAACATTGGGATCAAATAACATTATTTTATTGATAACTGAACTGTTTAAAATGATTACAAGCACAGGTGTCACAGTCTCCCCTACTTGTGGAAATTTCGTCCCGAAATTTATTTAGAGGATTCTTATGAGAAAAGATGTGGGTATTTCGCCTTCATTTGATCTTCACGTTCCCAAGTAAATTCTGGTCCACGTTTAGGTTCCCAGCAAACTTTGACTAATGGAATGCGCTTGCGTTTGAGCCATTTGACTATACGGTCCATGATTTCCACTGGTTTCTTAACAAAATGCATCGTGTTATCAACACGAATCTCATCGAGTGGTACATGGAGGTTCTCATCAGCTAAACACTTCTTGAGATTGGACACGTGAAAGGTTGGATGAACATTTCCAAGTTCAGGAGGTAACTCAAGTCTGTAGGCTACCTTACCGATTCTTTCGACGATCTTGAATGGTCCAACGTATCTTGGTGCAAGTTTTCCTTTCTTTCCAAATCTGATCACACCTTTCCAAGGTGAGACCTTAAGTAATACGCGATCACCGACTTGAAATTCCAAGGGCTTGCATCGTTGGTCTGCGTAACTCTTTTGACGGCTTCTAG
This sequence comes from Helianthus tuberosus, assembly GCA_030545235.1. Classification (NCBI taxonomy): domain Eukaryota; kingdom Viridiplantae; phylum Streptophyta; class Magnoliopsida; order Asterales; family Asteraceae; genus Helianthus; species Helianthus tuberosus. The sequence goes on along the minus strand of CM060433.1, from coordinate 107,122,355 downwards.
CTGTCTGAAGGTTGTCACGAACTTTCTTAAGCTTATCAGTTATCTCTAAAATGAGGTCAGGTCTAGTAAGCTGAGCCTTACCGATCTCATTCCAGCAGACTGGTGAACGACATTTTCAACCATAGAGAGCTTTGAAAGGAGCCATGTTGATGCTGGAGTGATAACTGTTGTAGGAGAATTCAATTATCGGAAGATATGAATCCCAACTACCACCGAAATCGATCACACAAGCTCTAAGCATATCCTCCAAAAGTCTGGATTGTTCTTTCAGATTGACCATCCGTTTGCGGATGATAAGCTGTGCTCAGATTAAGTTAGGTCCCCATAGCAGATTGCATGGTTCTCCAAAAATGAGAAGTGAAACGAGCATCTCTGTTAGAAATAATGTTCAAAGGAACACCATGTCGAGATACAATGTCGTTCACATAGATTTTAGCAAGTTTGTCAGCAGATAGATCCTCGCGGATCGGCAAGAAATGCGCTGACTTTGTAAGATGATCAACAACTACCCAGATGGCATCATGACCTCTCTTTGTGCGTGGAAGTTTGGTAACAAGATCCATAGCAATGTTTTCCCATTTCCAAACTGGAATCTCTGGTTGCTCTAATAAACCAGAAGGACGTTGATGTTCAGCCTTAACCTTAAGACAAGTAAGGCATTTTGATACATATAAGGCAATGTCTTTATTCATACCAGGCCACCAATACTGAATACGAAGATCCTTATACATCTTATCTGAGCCAGGATGAATAGAATAACGAGACTTATGGGCTTCATCCATAAGCAAGGTGCGAAGATCATCTTGGCTTGGGACCCATAAACGGTCCATGAAGTAATACGATCCATTGTCCTTTAGTTCAAGATCAGGCGTAATGTGATAGGGTAACTCCTTACCCATCAAACCTTGTGAAACACAAGTGTGCTGAGCCTGAGAGATGCGGGTTTGGATATCAGATCGAGCTTGAATATCAGATTGAACACGAACACAATGAAGCTTGACATGTTCTTTACGACTCAAAGCGTCAGCCATGACATTCGCCTTACCAGGATGGTAGCGAATTTCGCAGTCATAGTCGTTTAGAAGCTCAACCCAACGTCGTTGCCTCATGTTGAGTTCTTTCTGATTAAAAATATGCTGAAGACTTTTGTGGTCAGTGAAAACCACACATTTTGTACCATACAGATTGTGTCTCCAGATTTTGAGAGCGAAAAAAATTGCACCTAACTCAAGATCATGAGTGGTGTAGTTCTTCTCATGTATCTTTAACTGCCTCGATGCATATGCTATGACTTTGTTCCTTTGCATGAGAACACAGCCAAGACCCAAGTTTGATGCATCACAATATACGACAAAATCATCATTACCCTCAGGCAATGATAGAATAGGCGCATCACAAAGCTTCTGCTTCAAGTTCTGAAAAGCTTCCTCTTGTTTGGATCCCCAATCAAAGGGTTTGTTCTTCTGAGTTAGAGCAGTTAGAGGAACTGCAATCTTCGAGAAATTTTTGATGAAGCGGCGGTAATAACCCGCCAGACCAAGAAAAGAACGAACTTCAGTAGGAGTAGTAGGCGTATCCCAATCCTTAATCGCACTGATATTGGAGGGATCTACATGAATACCTTGTTCGTTGATGATATGCCCCAAAAATTGAACTTCCTTAAGCCAAAATTCACACTTGGAGAACTTGGCGAAAAGTTGTTCTTTCTTCAGGAGTTCCAGAGTGAGACGAAGATGTTGTTCATGATCAGCTTGCGTCTTGGAGTATATCAAGATGTCATCAATGAAAACGATGATGAACTTATCTAAATGAGGGTTGCATACGCTATTCATTAAGTCCATGAAAACAGCAGGAGCATTTGTTAAACCGAATGGCATAACTGTGAACTCATAATGCCCATATCGAGTGCGGAAAGCAGTCTTGGGAATATCTTCTTCATGCACACGGAGCTGATGATACCCAGAACGTAGATCAATCTTTGAAAAATAAGAAGCACCTTGTAACTGATCAAAGAGATCATCAATGCGAGGTAGGGGGTATCGATTCTTGATTGTAAGCTTGTTAAGCTCACGATAATCGATGCACATCCTAAAAGATCCATCCTTCTTCTTGACAAAAAGAATGGGAGCACCCCAAGGTGAAAAGCTTGGACGGATAAAACCTTTGTCAGAGAGCTCTTGAAGCTGCTTAGACAACTCTTGCATCTCAGACGGTGCAAGACGATAGGGGGATCTGGCAATGGGATTTGCACCAGGTACGAGATCAATACGGAACTCGACTTGGCGTGCTGAGGGTAAACTAGGTAACTCTTCAGGAAATACTTCAGGATAATCCCGAACAACAGGGATATCTTGAATAGACTTACCTTTTCCCTTATCTGCTACAACATGTGCCAAAAAGGCCACATAGTTCTTTCGCAGATACTTCCGAGCTTTAAAACAAGACATGAGTTTGAGACTACCAGCAGGTTTCTCACCATGAACTTGTAGGATCTTACCTGTCGAAAGCGGTACACGAACAATCTTCTCGATACAAACTACCTCTGCGTGATGCTTGGCTAACCAATCCATACCCACTATAACGTCGAAGCTTCCAAGTTGCATTGGCGTGAGGTCGATAGGAAAAAGATAGTTGTTAAGGTTCAACTGGCAGTTGCGAAGAACAGAATCAAGAACAACGGGTTCACCACTAGCAACTTCTACTGTCAAGGGTTTTCCTAGTTTCGTTCTAGACATGCGAAGCAATGGCTCAAAAGATAATGACACAAAAATCTTATCGGCACCCGAATAAAAAAGAACAGATGCAGGCTGATTATTAATAAAGAACGTACCGTTGACCACATTATTGTCTGCTTGAGCCTCTTGTGCATTCATGTTGAAGACTCGACCTCGAGCTTGTGCCTGATTCTGATTTGGATTTGCGTTAGCTAGTCTTGGACACCGGTTTCGGTAGTGGGTCAGATCCCCACAATTGTAGCACGAACCAGGAGGAAAATGAGGTTGTGCAGCCTGAGCTTGTTGCTGCGCAGGAGGTTGTGCAGCTTGCTGAGCTGGGTTTTGAGCTGCCCAATTCTGATTAGCAGGAAGATGACAGGTGGCAGCAAAATGGCCAGATCTTCCATAATTTGTCCACTGACGACACTGAATGTGCGGCTGGTGATGACTGTTACATCTGTTGCATAGAGGTGCATTGCCAAGGTATGGTTTCTTGGCAGGTGTTTGCGCGGCCTGATTTGGAGCAGTTTGGTTGGCCTGCGCTGTAACAGCGAAGTTTTAGGAAGCCTTGCACTTCTTAGACTTCTTTGTAGATCCAGCTTCCTTATCTTTCTTGTTCTCACCCTTTACAGACAACTGTTTCTTATCCTTGTCACCCTTCTTATGTAGCTTACCCTTTCGGACCTGCGACTCAGTCAATGTCGCAGCTAACTCGATTGCTTGACGAACTGTGGTAGGGTTATTTCTAGTGACGATGTCTTGTATGGAGTCAGGTAAGCCATCAATGTACCTTTCGATAGCTTTGTCGAGTGGGGTAACCATGGTTGGGCAAAGCAGACTCAACTCTTCATACCTATCAGTGTAAGCCCGATGCTCATCACTATCTTGCTTCAAATCATCAAATTCCCTTTCTAGAGCCCTTAGCTCATGACGAGGACAGAATTCCTTGATCATAAGAGCCCTAAGCTCGGCCCAAGTTTGTGCTAAAGCAACTTCAGCACCACGGTCTCTCATCACCCCGTTCCACCATGTAAGTGCCCTCTCAGAAACACACTGGAAGCAAACTCGACCTTGCGATTATCAGGACACTGAACGTGACGAAACGTACTCTCAGTGCTCTCGAACCATTGTAGGAGCCCAGTTGCTCCTTCAGAACCACTAAACTTGAGTGGCTTAGCCGAACTGAAACTCTTGAAATTGCATGGAGCATTATTGTTGTTGTTGGCTTGGTTCAGTTGAGCAATAAGATTTGGGAAAGCAGCAGCCATTTGCTGCGCGATGATTTCTGCCAGTTCGGCATTCGCTATCTGATTGTCGCGTCAAGGAGGCATTCTAAAAGAGGAAACATGAAAGGAAACGAGTGAGATGATTGGATGAAAAGAATGAGATGATACAAAAATTGACAAAAGCAAAGATGGTGGTCATTTGTTTGTCACCACAAGGCAAACAAACGACACATTGTGACTAATCAAAGTAAATGGGTCAAAAATAATGTATCGTGAAGACATGCTCGCCTATAAGTGAACACTCACCCCAAGAGTTCCCAGGTAAGAGTGACTGGTCCGATTATGTGGATTTGTACGAACACTCTAGCCTTAGACAGAAAACCCAGGGTACAGGCATTCACTCTTCCAGTTTGCACGTGTTCACACTATTTAGAACCCAAAACTTTGACGAGATCTTGAAAATTTGGAAGGCACAAGGCCAAAAATCAAATTGGAAGGGTTCAAAACCTTACAATAAATTATTTAAAAACAGATGATTGATTTTTAAAAAGCGTTTCGAAAAATTGGGTTCTTGTTTTGGTGATCACCTAAGGATAGGTGAAGTCATGTTTTCAAATCTAAACATAAGACAACTTGTGTTGGGGTCCTAGAAAGTTATAGTCTAGGTCAAAGAATTACTAATAACCTAATTCCCTATAATCATTGGCTATGATACCAACTTTTCTGTCACACCCCGACCACGTAAAACATCAATCGTGGCGGAAACGTCGGGGAGTGTTGTAACAGAATTAATTGTTTCACAACCATGGAAATTAAAGTTACGTTTTATTTATCAAACAAGAGAGTTACATTGTCTTAAAACAAGAAACAAAGAGTACATAACATAATTTAACTAGTTTTTGCTTCGTTTTAAGTCACTAAGGCACAGGTCCGCCTAAGTGTGTCACGATCATCCTATGCAACAGCTCCTGAAAACACATGTGAAAATATGTACGTCAGCATAAAAAGGCCTGTGAGATACATAGGATTTGTGAAAATAGGATTCATGACTTGAGTTTAAAGAACTGTTTAATAAAAAGTAGTCATGAATCTTGTTGAGTGTTTTCTTTCATAAATCATTTGAAAAGCGATGAATAAATCAGATGATATATATATATAAAAGTATAAGGTATGGTTAGGTGAACAACCAAGTAAAATGAGTTTGTATAAATTAAGTTATTTGTAAAACGATGTCTATGTGAAAATTTATTGTAAATGTAATATGTCTAAACTGAAATGGTTTAAATAACGCTACGATATGTAATACCATAAAAGCACTTATATATAGGAAGTACCAGCGGCGTATCCACCATGTTTTTATCGTATTACACGTCGCCTCGTTATATAAATCACTTACCCAAACAAACCACCAAGATGTAATGTTTAATAATTGTAGAAATGTTTATGTATGGTCAAATGTTTATTGTCAAATGTAAATCATGTAATGTGTAAACAATGTTATGTATGGTAAGTAAAATGAGACTACTTAAACCACAAGTAAAAATGTACAAAACAAAGTATTTTGAATAATCAAAAGTTATGCTTTGTAAAATAACTGCATGCTTTACTGATACAAACACTTAAGTGGTAAGTTAAACGTCTACATCCAAGCCTTGAGACAGTAGGATAATCCTTAGAACAGATCAAAGGTTATCAAAAATGTTTTCGGATCCGGTCATTCCTTACGTCCAAACAAACCCAGGATTTTAGGAATGGGAGTTGTCAAGTCCTATGGCACCACTACCTACTACCGAGCGGCATGATCGGTGTTAATGAATGTATTAGTTTCGTTAAACAACCAAATGTTATACCAAATGTAAACATGTGATGTGAGAACAATGCACTAGGTATGCGCTAAATGAACATACATAGTATAAGATGTAATGTAAAACAATGTGCTAGCATGCTAAGTGAACATACATAGCAACACATGTATGAAATCATGTACTATATGTGTACTAATGAACATAACAAGCATATGATATGAAAACATGGAAAGCACGAAAGTAACAAGTAGGCACATGTGTTTCACCCCAAAACAGTTTGAAAACAGTAAAAGAGGGGTCTATGTACTCACTTGAGATTGCCTAGAAGTCCTTGAGCAACAACCAAACAATGCTAGAGATCACGGAAATCAAATGGCACTTAATATAGGTAACTATGTTAATAAACCGGACCTAAATCAGAGGATCGGATAGAATGAGGGTTCATAAACCAAACGAGTATGGGAACTCATGTAATATGGTTTAACAAAGCCTACATACTAAAATGAAACCTAACCTAAGTGCTTATGGCCCATTACGACCCGTTTAGGTAGCTTATGCTACTTTAAAGCGTCGTTCGCGTAAAACGCGTTCGGAACGCCTAACTAGTCCTATGATAAGTAAAATATGCCTTAACATGTCTAACATTGTTGCCAAATCAGTTTACATATAAAAAATTATGTTACATATGCTTAAAATGAATTTTGGCGTAAAAAGGGCATTTTGGTAATTTACCTAAGGCATATAAACTACCTATCATACAACTAACTAACGTTGTGACCATAAGGTATAACATCGGTGTAACGCCCGGCTCTTTTGTACTTTCCATTTATAGAAAGATTTGTTTGTATTTCCATTTTTGGAAACTTTGTATTCTTGTAATCGTTCTATCTTTGTAATCGTTGTAAAATCCGAGACTTGGATCATTAATGAAAACTCGTATTTTGTTACAAACATGTTATACACACTTTATATATGCTCATACATTCAATTTCGTGGAACAATTGATACTTATTCGTAATTCTTGGGAACTATGTGCTAAACTTGCAATTATGTGGAACTTATGCATAAAACATGCTTTGAGCGTAAACGATACTTGTATACGACCTTCATACGCTTAATTATACTTTGATTATGTTCCTCATACCTTATTTGGCCTTAAACTATGCTTAAATGGCAAGTCTAGTCCTTAAAACACTTTAAAAGCCCAAAAATATAAACTACAGGGGCCTAAATGTCAAAAATCAAACTTAATTTCAGAAGCCATGCAGTGGCGTAGCGCGAGCACTAAGGCCTTAGTGCTAGCGCTACGCGAGCACCTTGTTTCGACAGATTGTGTGTTTCTTCAGCGAAAATGCACGAAATCCCAAGTTCCAACCTCACCCAATCACCTCTAATCCACCTCTAATCACCTCCAATCAACTCTAAACTCCTCCACTATAAATACAACCCTTCTCCACACCATTTTACACTTTCACAACACTCAAATCTCTCCAAAATACTCTCTAGTTCTTGCAAGAATCTGAAATTCGGACAGATTCATAACCTTGTACAAAAGTGAGTGTAACTTGCTCATTTCTTAACGAAATTGCTTGATTCTTCTTCCTACTTGCTTGGATAATCATAGGGTATGATTCCTTGACTTCTCCTTGGAGAAATCAGACCTGGAAATCCCCTGAAATGATCCAAAAACTTTCTGTTTTGAGTTATGTTCTTTCAAACTTGTTTAAACTTCATCAAACTTGTGTCTAACACATCTCATGCCTATGTCCCAATGCTTACAACCTCTTCTATGGTTGGTTAGGCTTAAAAACAAGGTTGAGACACTATAAATCAGAGGTTAAAACCTCAAATACTTTCTGTTTTGTTTAGGGTATTTCACCCACAAGTCATGTTCAAGCTAGTTCTTGATGTAGAGTGATTATGGAACAACTTGGGTTGTTCCAACATAAAATCCTCACATGATTTGATGATTTCTCTTAGTATAGCTTGTTATATTATTGTACCTACCTTAGTTCTTGACCCTCCTTGGTTGTTTTTACATCAAGTGTAGTGGTGAACATACAAGGGGTTCCTAAACGGAAGCTTGTTCTTCCTACCCCATACATGACATTCATGATACTAGAGGTGCCTAAATGGAGATTTAATCTCCTACCTCCTACTTGAATCATTGGACCTAATAATATACTAATCTTATTATTATGTAAATACACTTATTTGAACCTTTAATAATAAACTTGTGTTTATATATTGAAGTAGTAGAAAACCATCTAAGACCTAGGACTTTAAGTATGATTCTAATGGGCATACCACCCATGAAAACATTATAACCTACTTGGTTACATAGTGTCATACGTGAGTTACTAAGTCAAAGATGATTACTTTCATATTATGATACTTTATGATACATTTACAATCCGAATCTTTAATCTACCGTGTACGCCAAACTCACACACCTATGTTTCCTCGTGTAGAAGGACTAGGTGCTCCAAAGTAATCCATCACCAACTCACTCGTGGAATTTCAAGTAGGAAAGCTTGCAACCACCGTGAGTATACTCGATCCCTTTTTCCCCTTTACACTTTGGGATGCAACATGTATAATTATGTAAACAACTTTTGAACTAAACATACTCATCCTTTGAACGAATGCATGAAACTAATGTGACTTACTTGCTATTCTTGTATGCTCTATGAACGATTTGGAACGTTATATGCTCATTGATTTGTTCGCCCACCTTAACAATTATAGCGCTATAGGATTTACGCCCCGCCTGCTGAACTATTGGGTATTGTTAAGTTTACCATCCCGCTGAACTATTGGGATTTTATGCGTTGTGTTCTAGGGTTTGATCATATTGTACGCCAAAATTGCGTACTAGCAAGCACATATTATGAATCATGTTGGATTGAGTTTTTATTCTATTATGCTATGTAAACAAACTTGTATACTCGCTCATTGCCTTTGCATTGAAACTCTATTTTAATACATGTTGCAGGTTGATTATTGAAGTATGGATGATTGACGAAACAAGTTTAGGGTGGACTAGATACACACCTTTAATCTATTTATCTTTGTTGATTTGAATTTGAACAATGTTGTTATTTCCATTTTAAATGTTGTATGACAATTTAGTCCTTGCAATGAAATTTGAATTCAATTAAATATTGTCACATAGTGTTATGATGTTTTGAGCAATTTGTTCGTCTCATCCCGATGTTTCCGCCATCGGTTGGGGTGTGACAGATTGGTATCAGAGCCATAACTATAGGGAATTAGGAAAATTGCCATGCTTTTGCCCTAATCTATAGTTTTAGGAATTTTGCCTCTTATGTGTTGTTTAAAACTTTTGTATTCTACCATGCATGCTTCCTAGCTACACTTCTTGTTGATTAAATTTATATGCCTTTCCTAAGGTTAACATGAATACACTTATGTTTATTTGTATACTCTTGTGACACAAACGAGACAACTTTACCAAAATAGGCGTGAAACCCACAATTTGGTAAACGACTCTCATTCTACCTTAAACTATTTTTGCACGAAATTTCACCATTAAGCTAGGAGTGAAATCCACAACTTAATGGTAATTTCCATTTCAACTCTAGTGGACCCTTGTCATAGTGTCGAAATTTTATTTTTGACCCGACAAGTACCAACCACATCTAGGGTACGAAATCGTCAAGTTAGGGGTGAAACCCGCATCTCGTCGATTAAGTCCCATTCCTCGATTTTCAATCTCGCCAAAGTCCCGATTGTTTCAATCGATTAGAGATGTGTAGTAACCGGAAGGGTAAGATACCGTTAATCGCTTCTCGACGAGAGTATCTTACCTATAGGCCAAAGCACGTTTTCTCTAATTCGAAAGGACTTTCGACCCACTTTGGAATAGTCGACGTTTCTCTACCCGAAACAATCCTATGTTTTATTGAGCCTCTCTTTTATGTATCTCAATTTATATGTTATTTTATACTTGAACGTTCGTTCATTTCAAAATTTCGTTTTAATCGTTTCGCACGTTATCGCAATCACAACAATAATAATCCCTCGTGAACAAACTAAATTTACAATGCTTTCATTTATCCATGTTATGCTATGTTGAACTCATGACTATGCTTTATGTGACGTTTAAACTCTTTACGCTATGTGAATTAATTTGAATCTTTTATGCTATGTGAATCATTTTATGCAAACGATTTTTCGTAAACAAACATTATGATCAAGTCTCACCTATTCGTTCTTTTGAATCTTAGATGTCTTCTCGTCACTCCAACTCGTCTAAGAAGTCAAAATCCCGTGCTACGAAGAAAATGATGGCTTTCATGGCCGATCAATTTGCGCGCGTCGTTCCAAAAGTCATCTCCGAAATTCGAGCTTCTGAAACTCCGAGCTCTTCCGTCGACTCCAAGGTCGAAATACGCAAGCCCGCTTCGTTCAACTTCAAGCACTTTTCATCGTGCAATCCCAAGCCATTCACCGGCAATGATGGGGTGACCGCCATGCTCGAATGGTTTGATAGCATGGAGGTCACATTCATCAACAGTGATTGCCCCAATGAGCTCAGAACGCGTAGTGCGACTGGGGTATTCCAAGCCCGAGCTCTCGAATGGTGGACGAACGAAAGGAACATTCGTTCGAACGAACTGGCATATGCGTTGGAGTGGGAAGAAGTCAAGGCCCTGATGATGGACGAGTTTTGTCCTCCGCATGAGCAACAAAGGCTAGAGGAAGAATTTTGGGCGCTAAAACAAGTGGGAGATGAGAACCTAGCCTATACCACCCGTTTTAAACAGCTTAGCTTCATAGTTCCTCACCTTGTTATGACCACCGACCGCAAGATACGGAAGTACATCAATGGGTTACCCTCTGCCATGCGTGATACCATCGAGGCAGCCAAACTCGATAATATTGAAGCTGTTTACCGCCTCGCTGCTTCCCTAAACAACAATCGCATTCGCGATAAACATGTTGCTACCAAGATAGCCAATCAGATTACCACTGACCATGAAGCCCAAGCAAGTGGTGGCGAAGGCAGGAAACGAAAGTTTCAACACACAGAGTCAGTCAACAAAGTACGCGCTTGCTACAAGTGTGGAGACACTACTCATCTTCGCCCACAATGTCCTCTATGGAATCAAGAACGACAGCAAGCCCAAGATGACGACGAAGACAGTGAGGATACACTTTCTCATTAGCAACCTAATTACCTCTATTCGCGTAAAACCTTGTGTTGTTAAACTTGAATTTATGTCATTTTCGGTCAGAATTTTGATGGCAAGTCCATCACCGTAGAATTTTATTTTCCATTATTGTTTTCTCGCACTCAACATCCATGTTTTCTCGAACGACGAAGTATCCCTATCTTTTCCCTATGTCTTCCTAAATTTCGGGACGAAATTTCCTAAAGGAGGGGAGACTGTAACGCCCGGCTCTTTTGTACTTTCCATTTATAGAAAGATTTGTTTGTATTTCCATTTTTGGAAACTTTGTATTCTTGTAATCGTTCTATCTTTGTAATCGTTGTAAAATCCGAGACTTGGATCATTAATGAAAACTCGTATTTTGTTACAAACATGTTATACACACTTTATATATGCTCATACATTCAATTTCGTGGAACAATTGATACTTATTCGTAATTCTTGGGAACTATGTGCTAAACTTGCAATTATGTGGAACTTATGCATAAAACATGCTTTGAGCGTAAACGATACTTGTATACGACCTTCATACGCTTAATTATACTTTGATTATGTTCCTCATACCTTATTTGGCCTTAAATTATGCTTAAATGGCAAGTCTAGTCCTTAAAACACTTTAAAAGCCCAAAAATATAAACTACAGGGGCCTAAATGTCAAAAATCAAACTTAATTTCAGAAGCCATGCAGTGGCGTAGCGCGAGCACTAAGGCCTTAGTGCTAGCGCTACGCGAGCACCTTGTTTCGACAGATTGTGTGTTTCTTCAGCGAAAATGCATGAAATCCCAAGTTCCAACCTCACCCAATCACCTCTAATCCACCTCTAATCACCTCCAATCAACTCTAAACTCCTCCACTATAAATACAACCCTTCTCCACACCATTTTACACTTTCACAACACTCAAATCTCTCCAAAATACTCTCTAGTTCTTGCAAGAATCTGAAATTCGGACAGATTCATAACCTTGTACAAAAGTGAGTGTAACTTGCTCATTTCTTAACGAAATTGCTTGATTCTTCTTCCTACTTGCTTGGATAATCATAGGGTATGATTCCTTGACTTCTCCTTGGAGAAATCAGACCTGGAAATCCCCTGAAATGATCCAAAAACTTTCTGTTTTGAGTTATGTTCTTTCAAACTTGTTTAAACTTCATCAAACTTGTGTCTAACACATCTCATGCCTATGTCCCAATGCTTACAACCTCTTCTATGGTTGGTTAGGCTTAAAAACAAGGTTGAGACACTATAAATCAGAGGTTAAAACCTCAAATACTTTCTGTTTTGTTTAGGGTATTTCACCCACAAGTCATGTTCAAGCTAGTTCTTGATGTAGAGTGATTATGGAACAACTTGGGTTGTTCCAACATAAAATCCTCACATGATTTGATGATTTCTCTTAGTATAGCTTGTTATATTATTGTACCTACCTTAGTTCTTGACCCTCCTTGGTTGTTTTTACATCAAGTGTAGTGGTGAACATACAAGGGGTTCCTAAACGGAAGCTTGTTCTTCCTACCCCATACATGACATTCATGATACTAGAGGTGCCTAAATGGAGATTTAATCTCCTACCTCCTACTTGAATCATTGGACCTAATAATATACTAATCTTATTATTATGTAAATACACTTATTTGAACCTTTAATAATAAACTTGTGTTTATATATTGAAGTAGTAGAAAACCATCTAAGACCTAGGACTTTAAGTATGATTCTAATGGGCATACCACCCATGAAAACATTATAACCTACTTGGTTACATAGTGTCATACGTGAGTTACTAAGTCAAAGATGATTACTTTCATATTATGATACTTTATGATACATTTACAATCCGAATCTTTAATCTACCGTGTACGCCAAACTCACACACCTATGTTTCCTCGTGTAGAAGGACTAGGTGCTCCAAAGTAATCCATCACCAACTCACTCGTGGAATTTCAAGTAGGAAAGCTTGCAACCACCGTGAGTATACTCGATCCCTTTTTCCCCTTTACACTTTGGGATGCAACATGTATAATTATGTAAACAACTTTTGAACTAAACATACTCATCCTTTGAACGAATGCATGAAACTAATGTGACTTACTTGCTATTCTTGTATGCTCTATGAACGATTTGGAACGTTATATGCTCATTGATTTGTTCGCCCACCTTAACAATTATAGCGCTATAGGATTTACGCCCCGCCTGCTGAACTATTGGGTATTGTTAAGTTTACCATCCCGCTGAACTATTGGGATTTTATGCGTTGTGTTCTAGGGTTTGATCATATTGTACGCCAAAATTGCGTACTAGCAAGCACATATTATGAATCATGTTGGATTGAGTTTTTATTCTATTATGCTATGTAAACAAACTTGTATACTCGCTCATTGCCTTTGCATTGAAACTCTATTTTAATACATGTTGCAGGTTGATTATTGAAGTATGGATGATTGACGAAACAAGTTTAGGGTGGACTAGATACACACCTTTAATCTATTTATCTTTGTTGATTTGAATTTGAACAATGTTGTTATTTCCATTTTAAATGTTGTATGACAATTTAGTCCTTGCAATGAAATTTGAATTCAATTAAATATTGTCACATAGTGTTATGATGTTTTGAGCAATTTGTTCGTCTCATCCCGATGTTTCCGCCATCGGTTGGGGTGTGACAGATTGGTATCAGAGCCATAACTATAGGGAATTAGGAAAATTGCCATGCTTTTGCCCTAATCTATAGTTTTAGGAATTTTGCCTCTTATGTGTTGTTTAAAACTTTTGTATTCTACCATGCATGCTTCCTAGCTACACTTCTTGTTGATTAAATTTATATGCCTTTCCTAAGGTTAACATGAATACACTTATGTTTATTTGTATACTCTTGTGACACAAACGAGACAACTTTACCAAAATAGGCGTGAAACCCACAATTTGGTAAACGACTCTCATTCTACCTTAAACTATTTTTGCACGAAATTTCACCATTAAGCTAGGAGTGAAATCCACAACTTAATGGTAATTTCCATTTCAACTCTAGTGGACCCTTGTCATAGTGTCGAAATTTTATTTTTGACCCGACAAGTACCAACCACATCTAGGGTACGAAATCGTCAAGTTAGGGGTGAAACCCGCATCTCGTCGATTAAGTCCCATTCCTCGATTTTCAATCTCGCCAAAGTCCCGATTGTTTCAATCGATTAGAGATGTGTAGTAACCGGAAGGGTAAGATACCGTTAATCGCTTCTCGACGAGAGTATCTTACCTATAGGCCAAAGCACGTTTTCTCTAATTCGAAAGGACTTTCGACCCACTTTGGAATAGTCGACGTTTCTCTACCCGAAACAATCCTATGTTTTATTGAGCCTCTCTTTTATGTATCTCAATTTATATGTTATTTTATACTTGAACGTTCGTTCATTTCAAAATTTCGTTTTAATCGTTTCGCACGTTATCGCAATCACAACAATAATAATCCCTCGTGAACAAACTAAATTTACAATGCTTTCATTTATCCATGTTATGCTATGTTGAACTCATGACTATGCTTTATGTGACGTTTAAACTCTTTACGCTATGTGAATTAATTTGAATCTTTTATGCTATGTGAATCATTTTATGCAAACGATTTTTCGTAAACAAACATTATGATCAAGTCTCACCTATTCGTTATTTTGAATCTTAGATGTCTTCTCGTCACTCCAACTCGTCTAAGAAGTCAAAATCCCGTGCTACGAAGAAAATGATGGCTTTCATGGCCGATCAATTTGCGCGCGTCGTTCCAAAAGTCATCTCCGAAATTCGAGCTTCTGAAACTCCGAGCTCTTCCGTCGACTCCAAGGTCGAAATACGCAAGCCCGCTTCGTTCAACTTCAAGCACTTTTCATCGTGCAATCCCAAGCCATTCACCGGCAATGATGGGGTGACCGCCATGCTCGAATGGTTTGATAGCATGGAGGTCACATTCATCAACAGTGATTGCCCCAATGAGCTCAGAACGCGTAGTGCGACTGGGGTATTCCAAGCCCGAGCTCTCGAATGGTGGACGAACGAAAGGAACATTCGTTCGAACGAACTGGCATATGCGTTGGAGTGGGAAGAAGTCAAGGCCCTGATGATGGACGAGTTTTGTCCTCCGCATGAGCAACAAAGGCTAGAGGAAGAATTTTGGGCGCTAAAACAAGTGGGAGATGAGAACCTAGCCTATACCACCCGTTTTAAACAGCTTAGCTTCATAGTTCCTCACCTTGTTATGACCACCGACCGCAAGATACGGAAGTACATCAATGGGTTACCCTCTGCCATGCGTGATACCATCGAGGCAGCCAAACTCGATAATATTGAAGCTGTTTACCGCCTCGCTGCTTCCCTAAACAACAATCGCATTCGCGATAAACATGTTGCTACCAAGATAGCCAATCAGATTACCACTGACCATGAAGCCCAAGCAAGTGGTGGCGAAGGCAGGAAACGAAAGTTTCAACACACAGAGTCAGTCAACAAAGTACGCGCTTGCTACAAGTGTGGAGACACTACTCATCTTCGCCCACAATGTCCTCTATGGAATCAAGAACGACAGCAAGCCCAAGATGACGACGAAGACAGTGAGGATACACTTTCTCATTAGCAACCTAATTACCTCTATTCGCGTAAAACCTTGTGTTGTTAAACTTGAATTTATGTCATTTTCGGTCAGAATTTTGATGGCAAGTCCATCACCGTAGAATTTTATTTTCCATTATTGTTTTCTCGCACTCAACATCCATGTTTTCTCGAACGACGAAGTATCCCTATCTTTTCCCTATGTCTTCCTAAATTTCGGGACGAAATTTCCTAAAGGAGGGGAGACTGTAACGCCCGGCTCTTTTGTACTTTCCATTTATAGAAAGATTTGTTTGTATTTCCATTTTTGGAAACTTTGTATTCTTGTAATCGTTCTATCTTTGTAATCGTTGTAAAATCCGAGACTTGGATCATTAATGAAAACTCGTATTTTGTTACAAACATGTTATACACACTTTATATATGCTCATACATTCAATTTCGTGGAACAATTGATACTTATTCGTAATTCTTGGGAACTATGTGCTAAACTTGCAATTATGTGGAACTTATGCATAAAACATGCTTTGAGCGTAAACGATACTTGTATACGACCTTCATACGCTTAATTATACTTTGATTATGTTCCTCATACCTTATTTGGCCTTAAATTATGCTTAAATGGCAAGTCTAGTCCTTAAAACACTTTAAAAGCCCAAAAATATAAACTACAGGGGCCTAAATGTCAAAAATCAAACTTAATTTCAGAAGCCATGCAGTGGCGTAGCGCGAGCACTAAGGCCTTAGTGCTAGCGCTACGCGAGCACCTTGTTTCGACAGATTGTGTGTTTCTTCAGCGAAAATGCATGAAATCCCAAGTTCCAACCTCACCCAATCACCTCTAATCCACCTCTAATCACCTCCAATCAACTCTAAACTCCTCCACTATAAATACAACCCTTCTCCACACCATTTTACACTTTCACAACACTCAAATCTCTCCAAAATACTCTCTAGTTCTTGCAAGAATCTGAAATTCGGACAGATTCATAACCTTGTACAAAAGTGAGTGTAACTTGCTCATTTCTTAACGAAATTGCTTGATTCTTCTTCCTACTTGCTTGGATAATCATAGGGTATGATTCCTTGACTTCTCCTTGGAGAAATCAGACCTGGAAATCCCCTGAAATGATCCAAAAACTTTCTGTTTTGAGTTATGTTCTTTCAAACTTGTTTAAACTTCATCAAACTTGTGTCTAACACATCTCATGCCTATGTCCCAATGCTTACAACCTCTTCTATGGTTGGTTAGGCTTAAAAACAAGGTTGAGACACTATAAATCAGAGGTTAAAACCTCAAATACTTTCTGTTTTGTTTAGGGTATTTCACCCACAAGTCATGTTCAAGCTAGTTCTTGATGTAGAGTGATTATGGAACAACTTGGGTTGTTCCAACATAAAATCCTCACATGATTTGATGATTTCTCTTAGTATAGCTTGTTATATTATTGTACCTACCTTAGTTCTTGACCCTCCTTGGTTGTTTTTACATCAAGTGTAGTGGTGAACATACAAGGGGTTCCTAAACGGAAGCTTGTTCTTCCTACCCCATACATGACATTCATGATACTAGAGGTGCCTAAATGGAGATTTAATCTCCTACCTCCTACTTGAATCATTGGACCTAATAATATACTAATCTTATTATTATGTAAATACACTTATTTGAACCTTTAATAATAAACTTGTGTTTATATATTGAAGTAGTAGAAAACCATCTAAGACCTAGGACTTTAAGTATGATTCTAATGGGCATACCACCCATGAAAACATTATAACCTACTTGGTTACATAGTGTCATACGTGAGTTACTAAGTCAAAGATGATTACTTTCATATTATGATACTTTATGATACATTTACAATCCGAATCTTTAATCTACCGTGTACGCCAAACTCACACACCTATGTTTCCTCGTGTAGAAGGACTAGGTGCTCCAAAGTAATCCATCACCAACTCACTCGTGGAATTTCAAGTAGGAAAGCTTGCAACCACCGTGAGTATACTCGATCCCTTTTTCCCCTTTACACTTTGGGATGCAACATGTATAATTATGTAAACAACTTTTGAACTAAACATACTCATCCTTTGAACGAATGCATGAAACTAATGTGACTTACTTGCTATTCTTGTATGCTCTATGAACGATTTGGAACATTATATGCTCATTGATTTGTTCGCCCACCTTAACAATTATAGCGCTATAGGATTTACGCCCCGCCTGCTGAACTATTGGGTATTGTTAAGTTTACCATCCCGCTGAACTATTGGGATTTTATGCGTTGTGTTCTAGGGTTTGATCATATTGTACGCCAAAATTGCGTACTAGCAAGCACATATTATGAATCATGTTGGATTGAGTTTTTATTCTATTATGCTATGTAAACAAACTTGTATACTCGCTCATTGCCTTTGCATTGAAACTCTATTTTAATACATGTTGCAGGTTGATTATTGAAGTATGGATGATTGACGAAACAAGTTTAGGGTGGACTAGATACACACCTTTAATCTATTTATCTTTGTTGATTTGAATTTGAACAATGTTGTTATTTCCATTTTAAATGTTGTATGACAATTTAGTCCTTGCAATGAAATTTGAATTCAATTAAATATTGTCACATAGTGTTATGATGTTTTGAGCAATTTGTTCGTCTCATCCCGATGTTTCCGCCATCGGTTGGGGTGTGACAATCGGAAGGTTATTCCCTATACATCTATGGTCACCTAATGTGTTTGGTCGGATCCTAATGATCGACCAAACGGGTCGGGTTCGAAAGTCTAAGCGATTGTTTAGATCGCTTACCTTACGACCCTATATAAGCACAATACCTAAAGTGACGAGCTAAACATGTTAGAACATGTTTAACGAGGTTAGAAAATAGGTTTGGTATAAAAAAACGGTTTTGATACCCAAAAGTAGTTTGGTTACAAAATACGCAAGAATACGCATTATGGCCGAAACTACGACTCGTCACTGAGCCTAGATAACGTGGTAATCAGTAGGTATAGTCACAAGGGACTATAACCACCGTGATTACGCTCACGTTGCGAAGTTCAACCGAACTTCGTGTTGACCATAAACTGGTCAACGCAGAAAACGCTAAAAGAACAAAAGAGGACTTACAACGGGTCCAAGAACGGAAGTTTTGATCCGAATATTCTCAGGTATGAAGTGATAAACACATCAACTTAGAGAAGAATTTCAGATTCAAAGGCGTGGGTTTTGAGTTGTGAACTTGAGGGGTATTTATAGATTTCTTAGGACCGTTAAGATCATTCTTCGAATAACATGCTTTGATCTTGTCCGTACATGTGGACCAATGGTTTTACAAAACCATTGGAGCCCCTAGATTAAGCCCATAGTTTCAGAAATACCATTTGCATGTGGGTTAAGAGTGTATAACAGCTGTTAAAACTAGTTTTTCTAATCTGGGAGGTCCTTACGGACCGTATGGATAAGTTCTTACGGTTCGTAAGCCTTGTGCAGACCAGCAAAGTTTGATTTTTGGCAGAACAGGCCCCTATGACTCCGAACTTGATTTTTGATGCGTTTTGACACGTTTAAGCCCCGTTAACCTCATTTTAAGGCTCTAATATGAAGTTAAAGTATAGGGAACTTAAAATATGCTCAAAAATAAGTCGGATGTCAGTTCGTTTGGCCGTACGATTGCGTTGTTCGGTTAATTACGACGGAAGTCGTAACGGACGCGAAAACGATCCAAATTGCGCGACAAATGGATTTTTAACAAGCCAATCACTAAAACATAATATTTTAATGATTACATAAATTTTTGGATATCCGGATGTATTCAGAACGTATGTTATGCGCGAATATGCAAACTTATGCACTTTTTGACGCTTTTAGTCCCTGAATGAGCATAAAGTTTATTTTAGCACACCGAACCCCTCAAAGCCTATTTCTAAGCTATGTAAAGGATATTTAGGGTGTGTTTAACTTATGGTCATGTTCCGGAATGTTTGTTACAGTTCAAATTGGCATACTTTCGCAGTTTGTCAATTTTAGTCCCTGTAAGCGAATTAACTTGATTTTGCCATACCAAAGCCTTCAAAACTTATTTCTAAGTTATGTAAAATTTATTTAAGGTATGTTAAGCATATGTTGATGTTCTGGAGTGTTTGTCGCATTAAACTGATTACGTTTACGCACCAGTTTGCGTATAACTCTCCAGAAAGCGATGTAGGGTTTAAAATTGAACGAAACTCAAAACATGAAAGATGTTAAACTTAAATAAACAAACATTGGGATCAAATAACATTATTTTATTGATAACTGAACTGTTTACAATGATTACAAGCACATGTGTCACAAAAGACTTGTAACATCCTGAAAACATGGATTCTTAAATTTGTAAATTTAATTGCAAATAAATTGGTAAAATAAACTAACTAGGAATGACACTAACCTAGTTAGATAATGACTTGTGTGTAGTTAAAGAAATATAAAAATAAACTAAGAGAAACTAGAGGGACCAAAAGTGTTTAACTTGAAACTAGTTTTAATAAAAATATTTTATTAAAACATAAACACTCCATTTGGAGTCTCATGGAGATCGACCAGAACAGGGGGTGCGACCCCAAGCTCCATCAAAACCTAGTTCATCACAAAACTCACAAATTGAGGGCTCAAACCAAGTCAAAATCGAAAATCGAGCATAGATTAGTGATCCTCATCACAAGGGGGTTACAAGGTATGTAAAATTTGGTGTTAATTCTCTGTTTGAAATTCTCATGGAATTGGGAAATCTGAAAAATTGATGTTGCATGTTTGCTATTTGGGTAGAATAGGGTTGATATAGTGTCTAGGAGTAAAACCTAGACAGTAACATGTGAAATCATGGCTAATTCCTGAAAATCTAATGAACACATTGAAGGTGATTCATGGGTTTTGTGGGAAACTAGTAAACACTAGGGTTTAGAATGATTATTCTAGTGTAATACGGGTCATAGAAAGTGATTTCTGAAATGATGATGTTTAAATGTTATATGAAAGCTTTATTGATGTTAAGTTTAGCTAAATAACAAGCTATGAACTTGAATATGAATGATATAAAATTCTGCCCGTTAAGTGTTTGTAAAAATGCCCCAAAGAAGGCTCGAAATTGAAATTTAAAGTTAGACGCATGATTGTGATGATTTGACAAAATTATGCGATATATGGTTGAAAAGGAGTTCTAAACAAGTCGTGATTGAACTCTATAGGAAAAGATGCCGGAGCGTCGAGTGGACAAGCCGGTGGCGGTTCGCGTTTGAAGGGCGTGCACTAAAGGTATGTAACTTGACCCGTTACATTAAACGAGTTATTGTTAAATTATGCAAAGTCTCATTGTAGGATAATTATGGTGTCGATTGTAGCGACCATGATCGTTGCTTAAATTAATAGGCTAAGAGTGACAAGAAATCGTTTGGTAGTCGTCATATTGGAGGATTCCACAAGATGAGCCAAACGGGTCGGTTAGTTGTGTAAAATATTGTACTAGTGTTTTAGAGAGTTAAAATGGCGATGACAATCACAAGAGCATTAAGCCATGAGATTGGTAAAGAAATACGGGTGATAATAAGCCCGGATGTTGGGTATAAAGTGTCATAAATTTACTAACGAGATGGTAGTTAATTGTGTGAAGTTGGAATGGGTCGAAAAAGGTCATAAGTGACTTTTAGTTGTTCAGCCCGTAAGTTAAACTTTTGGTATGACTATCGTAATAGGCACGTTGGTAATGAATTTACAGACGTATAGGAAAAAGAATCACTAAAAACGGACTTACGAATCATAAGTTATGGAAATTTTAAGTTGGGATTTGAATAAACATTGAGCTGGGTATGTACAGCAACAGCTTAAGAAACATTCTGTGAGAAACAGGGCTAGGCGTCACGCGGCGCCCCCTAGTCCGGGAAAAATTTATTTTTTGTTTGTTTGACCCCTGGAACTTGTTTATATCCATTCTAACATTATCAAAACTGACATTTGATGTGATTTTGACCTTAGGTGCTGTGGAAACTAATCGGATGACGATCAAGCAAATTCCGAAGAACCGAACACGACTTTTGAAGCTTCCGCAATATTTTAACCCCTAATAGACTATGTTTATGGGATGTAAACAAATTGTTAAAATTTTTTTGAATGTTTTAACTTAGTCGTTAGTTGACTAAGGTTTTGCTACTTATGAACTTTACTTATGGAATCTATGTTAACTAGACATCTTTTATCTAAAATGGTATGAATTATTATTAATTTCAAGTAGTAATTAGACGGGTGTTACAAGAGACAAGCGCAATAACACTCAAAACGGCTATTGATGACATATTGGCACGTAATGGGTTAAGTTTGAAAAGGATTAGAGGCCAAGGTTATGACGGGGCAAGTAACATGTCGAGCGAGTTTAACGGCTTAAGGGCTCTAATTTTAAAGGAAAATGTTTCGGCTTTCTATATTCATTGTTTTGCACACCAACTTCAACTAGTTGTTGTGGCGGTGGCTCACAAACACACACAACTTTGGAGAGTTATTGAAACAATAACATGTTTAACAAATGTCGTTTGTGCATCTTCTAAACGACAAGATATGCTTCGTGAAATGCAAAGAAGACAATCGGAAAAAATGGAAGACGTACTTTGTAACGGAAGTGGGTTGAATCAAGAAATGACACTTTCAAGGCCAGGGGATACACGTTGGAATTCCCACTACAAGACACTTTCCCGTTTAATTTCTTTATATCCAAACATTATGGAAGTTTTTGGATGGTTAGTAGAAACGGGTCAAACTCTTCCTTGTAGTAGACAAGCGGACGGACTTCTAGAGGATATGAAAAAGTACAACTTTGTATTTTACATACACTTAATGGAGCATATTCTAAACATCACACAAAAGTACGACTTTGTATTTTACATACACTTGATGGAGCATATTCTAAACATCACACACACATTGTCCCAATGTCTTTAAAGAAAAGAACAAGATTTGATGAATGCAGTTAAATTGGTTTCTTCCACCAAAAACCAACTTGAAAAGTTTAGGTTGGAAGGTTTTAATGAGTTCTTGGAGAAGGTTAAATCCTTTTGTGACATGTATGAACTTGAGGTGAAAAAATTGGATGATGAATACGTTAACCCAAGGTGTCCAAGAAGAAAGACGGACATCACAAATCGGTATTATTACGAGTGTGATTGCTTCAATGCGGTTCTAGATTTGCAAATTCAATAATTTGGGAACCGTTTTAACGAGGTAACATCTGAACTACTTGTTTGTATGAGTTGTTTGAGTTTGTGTGATAATTTTAGTGCATTTGACATTCCAAATATACTAAAGCTAGCCGAGAAGTATCCATATGATTTCAATGAAGAAGAAAAACGAAGGCTTCCGGTTCAACTCGGAAACTACATTGATTTTGTGAAAAAAGATAAACAATTCGCCAACTTGGATGGTTTGTCAAGTCTTGTAAGGTTAATGGTTTCAACAAATATTCACGTAACTTTAACATTGGTATATCGGTTATTGAAGCTTGTTCTCGTATTACCCGTTGCAACCGCAACCGTTGAAAGATATTTTTCGGCAATGAAGAATGTGAAGACCGACTTGCGTAATTAGATTGGCGATGAGAACTTAAGTGATAGTTGTATATGTGACGGGTAGTCCGTAGGACGACCCTTAAGTGTTATAAATGATAGCGAAATCCCGCATTTAGTCAAGTAATTGTCTATGATCAGATGACTACGGTTGGTTGTATTTTAGGTATGTTCGGGGCATAAACGGGGTGGACTTGTAGCTTGTTTTATGAGCTTGATGGATTGGAGCTTCAAGTACCAAAGATGAAGAAACAAAGAAGGGAGCCCTAGAGTCCACCATAAATTAAGGTGGACACCGTAATTTACGGTAGCCCCAGGATTGAAATTGCCACCGTAGGGCAGTAGAGTATGGTCGTAACGAATTAAAGGCTACCGTAAGCTACGGTAGCCACCGTAGCTTACGGTAGCGGCTAAGACAAAATGTAACTCCTTTTTAATGGACCAATAGTGGTGAATTTTTGGCATTACAGTCATCATTCTCGTGGGGGAACTGGTTAGAGGCGAATTTTGGCTTGCTCTTGGTGATTTTGAAGATTCCAAACATTCGGTTTATGTTTTTGATTTCTATGAACAATACTATTGATGTTATGATGATTCACCACATTATGAGAGGCTAATTTCATTGGTGATCATCCTAAGTGTAAGGTTTGTTTGAGATACTATGTTTATGCTTGAATTTCTAGAATAATGAACTTTGCAATGTTTGTTTAGTTTGTTATGGTGTTTGGATATTTATTTGTGTTTGATCATATTCTAAACCATACGTTCTTGGTGCCATTGGCAATCAAGATATCATGGGAGGGATTAGGGTTACATATTAGTTAATTGGTCATCGGGTAACAACCTCGCGTTCTAGTAATCCGAGTACTTAGTTCCCTTTTATCACAAGCATTTAACCAAACATTAGCCATGTCTATGTGGTTCTTTCTAGTGAGCATGAACATTAGTGTCAACTGAAACCTAACACTTAGGATGGTCGCTTTCCTTTAATCTGTTTACAAAACCTAATCTTTGATTTGCAATCCAATTTAGTTCAATTTAGATAATTAAAACCAATTAATCCAATTTCTGAATTTTACCTCTTTGAAACTTAGTATAAATTTAGTCATTAGTAAAGCTACTTAGATAACAAATAATCCACAAACCTATGTTCGATACCCATTTACCGTTAGCTAATTAGTTGTATTTGGATTAAATTTGAGTGAGACTTTGACCTCACGTCAATATGTTATATAGAGAAAGAGTTGCTTAAGAAAGTAAGTTTAGATGATCTTTTGGATAGATTTCAAAAAATGAAAACCCATAGGGCGACATTTTAATTATGTTTATAACAAGGTTTGACATGTTTTGATGATTATATAAATTTAGTTTGATGTTCTTTTGTTTTACATGACCTGACCCTGTAACACCCTAACACGTAACATCTTAAAAACGACGCAGGGGAAAACGAGCCTTAAGTTTTCTTTATTTATTTACGACATTACTTACGTGAAGGATCAAATACAAAATGTCATACATTCGTTAGAAAGGATTCACAACATTCCATTATATTAATGCTTCAAGAAATATATAAATCAAACTATGTGACCGTTCTTTCCCGTACAATCCTTGCTCTCAACTCGATCTAAGTCCGTTTCTCTTCGCTAGTGGTAGAACAAATCCGTGTATTACCTGTGGACATCACATAAAACTTAACCATTAGTCCTTAAAAACATCATACGCCATTATTATCATATAATTTAATATCAAATAACATTCAAGAATATAAACTTTGATTCATTCAAGTCTGCTTCTCTTCGCTAGTGATAGAAGAAATCCGTGTGACAACTCGAATTTCCGACATTCTTTATTCGCATTTATTGCACGTTGACTGTCTAGATTATTGCTTACACGAATTATTTTACCTGGTAATTGTGCACACTAAATTATAGTCAAGATGATAATCTTGATTTTTGAGTGATAAGGTGTAAGTACTTGACTGCATGATTAATTGTAAACTGTTTGAGACCTGAACAACTCGACGAAACACAATATGTGTTTCGCCATAACCACTCTCGACGAAACAGATTGTTTCGCCAACCATCCACTCGACGAAACAGGTCAGTTTCGCCGAGCCCAGTTTCGCCGAAGCCCAGTTCGGGCCCAGCTTGTTATTTCGGGTTTTAAACGTGTAACAGCCTCAGTTTTACATCTGCTCTCAAAACAATCGAAACCCTAGAGCCCTTCTCTCCTGTGTGACGGCAGTTGGAGCTTCTCGAAGATATCCTTAGCGATCGATTCGTATTCCTCTCATCTCGGTTAGTCGTGTGTATGTTAATCGGTTTCTTGATTCTGTACCATCTCGATTCATGTTTGTGTAAATGATTGATGCGTGTTATTGCTGCGATTCTAGTATGACGGTGATATAGATTTCGATTATGTATGATGTAGTAGGATATACAATGCTATGCGAAACTTAATACAATCGAATGCTCGGTTCTGGATATTGTTATTATGTTATGATTCTGAATGAACGTTAGCATCTTGATAGGGTTCAATGATATGATGTTGTATGATTGATATGTTATATTCATAAACTAGGGTTTATGCTAGACAATGATTCTTGGATGATTGAGTTATGATGATTTTACATACACATTGACCTTCATATGATTTCTGTTATTGATGACAGCTGCTAGAACGATTAGGGTTTCTGTGTTATCCGAATCTGCTGTTACTGATGTCTGCGAAACTGACATCCGACGAAACAGAACTCTCGGCGAAACAGAAAGTGTTTCGCCAAGAGTAATCGACGAAATTGAATTCTGTTTCGCCAAATAAGACCACGACGAAACAGAACGTGTTTCGTCAAATGTGTGTGTTTCGCCAACTTATGTGTTTCGCCAATATCTGTGTTTCGCCAATATGTGTGTTTCGCCAAACAGTTAATCTGCACAGTAACTTGAGTTAATTCTGTTAAGTGTTAACTGGAATATTTAACTGCTGTTAAGGGTAACCATCTTGTATGACTGTGATTACGTGTTACCCGCTTATACATGAACAACTTGGGCACAAACTGATTATGTATACGTGCATACCTTAGGACGTGATTGATTATTTACGAGCACATACTTAGCATACCGAGCAAACCAAGGTGAGTTCACACTCTTACCAAGGCATGGGATTCCCCGGTGGGTTGGGAATGGGATTGAATGATTACTTATACTTACATCACTACTAGACTACTTACCACGGTCCTCGGATTGGGAAGGATGCCTGTGCCAAATTCTACGTAAA
Organism: Helianthus tuberosus; assembly: GCA_030545235.1. NCBI lineage: Eukaryota > Viridiplantae > Streptophyta > Magnoliopsida > Asterales > Asteraceae > Helianthus > Helianthus tuberosus. Next base: position 107,095,965 of record CM060433.1, on the reverse strand, counting down.
GCCTACGTACTGTCCTCGGATTGGGAAGGACACCAGCACTAAACCTACGTAAACCTACGTACTACCGTCCTCGGATTGGGAAGGACGCCAGTGCTAAACCTACGTACTACCGTCCTCGGATTGGGAAGGACGCCAGCGCTAAAACCTACGTACTCGCTACGTACTGTCCTCGGTTGGGAAGGGCACTTACGTAAAACTTACGTAAACCTATACTTACTACTATCCTCGGATTGGGAAGGATACTTATGATTACGAATAGTCTAGTGGATATACAATATGGGAAGCCCCCACCAATAGAACGTACTATCGGCCCAGTAGAGCCACATGTTACATACGAACTTACTATTTCGCATTTACTTTCTGTGAACTCGCTCAACTAGTTGTTGATCCGTTGTTACATGCCTTGCAGGACCTTAGGTACTTATGGAGCTTGCACGGGAGGCGCGGTCGTTGTGGACATGGATCGTGAATACTTGATTAGACGTTATGCCATTTCATACTTATACTTATGATTGGGTTTACTTTTATGCTTCCGCTAAACATTGAATTATACTTATGTTTTGAACACCTTTCATATTGGTTTGGTTGAAAATACATTACTATTTACATTTGTTCGATATGATTGGTGGCTTGATCCTGGTCAGTCACGCCTCCAAGCGGTGATACTCCGCAGGTGGATTTTGGGGGTGTGACAGATTGGTATCAGAGCCATTGGTTATAGAGAACTAGGTTTTAATATGGGGAAAATGTTTTTATTAAAACCAGACTATAACCAGAACAGTGCTCAACGATCCACAACGACGCTTCGCTCCACGTGCAAGACTCAACATCCTAGGTAATAAGGTTTATGTTTATTGCCTACATGCTAGAATTACATAGAACTTTGCTCGTGGTATGCTCAGATTACAGAACCTACTATATGTTATTGCTTGAGAATACTTGTGTGCTCACTCTCTTCGCACTATTCGCGAACCTCTCACCCACGTGTTCTCCTTGATGTCAAGATCATGAGTGGACGCGTTAACCTAACTCAAGCCCAGTTGGCGGCTTCGATCACTGAACAAGATTACTGCAGCACTCGCAGCTGCCCAGGCAGGAGGTGTAGCCTGCCATCACAACTTACTCTAGGACCTTTAGATCCTACTCTCGTAACTCAACACTTGTGCTTAATTTTGATTACTCTTACGCACACGACAAGTCAACACGCTCAGCCACCTGTATGCACATACAAGACTTTTATGGACTGTTGTCCTAGTACTTTTAGTGGCACTGAAGGGGCCGTTGGACTCCTCCATTGGTTTGAAAAGCTCGAATCGGTCTTCTGAATATGTGAATGCCCTGAGGCTCATAGGGTGAAGTACGCCACTGGTACTCTCGAAGGCACTGCGCTAACTTGGTGGAACGCGCAAGTTCGGATGTTGGGGCTGGCGGCTGCTAATGCCACCCCTTGGGACAAATTCAAGGAACTAATCAAACTAGAATACTGTAACTATGATGACATCCACAAACTGGAAGTGGAGTTCTTTAACCTGAAGATGACGGGGTCAGAAATAGAGGCGTATACGAAGCGATCTAGCGAACTGGCAACTTTGTGCCCTACTATGGTGGAACCTCCCATCAAGCACACCGAGAGCGGTACCTCAAAGGCTTAGTACCAGAAATTCAAAGTCATGTGATGACTGCTAATCTTGCTACTATTCAAGATGTTACTCATCTTGCTCATCGTCTCACAGACCAGGCAGTGGAACAGAACAAGCTGCCTAGACGTATTGGTGCTACTACTACTACTTCTGTTATTCCCAGTGACAACAAATGAAAGTGGGATGGAACCTCTAGCAAGGATTCGACTACGGCTTCATCCCAAGCACAACAGTGAAAGATCGATGACAACCAAAGTCCTGGTCAGCAACCTTTTAGTAGTCAATGGCAGGGTGGATGCAGGGGAAACCACCCTAAGTGCAAACGATGTAACTTGCACCACAGCTGGCAGTGCAACCGAAATCATTGTCAATGATGCAACAAGCTTGGTCATGGAGCCAAAGATGGTGGAAACTCATGTTCTGCGAACCGGAACCAACAACAACAGCCACAAGATCTATAGAATCAGCAGCAGCAGCAGCAGCAGCAGGGTAACAAGGGAGGTTATCAGGTGGTGCTGAAGGTCACTTCAAAAGACACTGCCCACAGTTGAACCAGAACCAGAATCAGAACCACAACCAAGGAAACAGGAACAATAATGGAGACAACAATGGGGGTAATAACGACGGCAATGGTGCCAGGGGTCGAGTGTTCGTGATTGGTCAGGGTGATACTAGGAATGACCCCAACGTTGTGATGGTTTTGACATCGATATTGGTATGGATTGGCTACCTCAACATCGAGCAGAGACTCTTTGCAAAGAAAAGATCATCCGCATTCCTCGTGCTGGTTAAGAACCTTTGGTAACTCATAGTAACAAGCTCCTGGAGCAGCAGCTATAGCTCGAGCACCTTATCGCTTAGCTCCAACGGAACTGGAAGAACTGTCTAAGCAACTGCAAAGAACTCTTGGAAAAGGGTTTCATACGTCCTAGCTCTTCGCCTTGGGGAGCTCCAGTGCTATTTGTAAAGAAGAAGGACGGTACCTTCCGCATGTGTATAGACTACCGCGAATTGGACAAGGTGACTGTGAAGAATCGCTATCCTCTTCCGCGCATCGACGACTTATTCGACCAGTTGCAAGGGTCGAGCTATTACTCAAAGATTAATCTGAGATCAGGTTATCATCAACTGAGAGTCCGGGATGAGGACGTCTCCAAGACAGCATTCAGAACTCGCTACGGCCATTACGAGTTTCTGGCCATGCCATTCGGGCTAACGAACGCCCCTGCGGTTTTCATGGATCTTATGAACAGGGTGTGCAAACCTTATCTCGACAAGTTCGTCATTGTTTTCATCGACGACATCCTGATCTACTTGAAGAGTCGGGAGGAACACGAGCAGCATTTACGACTTATTTTGGAACTCCTTCGAACGGAACAACTATACGCTAAGTTTTCGAAATGCGACTTCTGGCTTCGTGAAGTCCACTTCTTAGGCCACGTGGTAAACAATGATGGGATCCATGTAGATCCATCCAAGGTGGATTCGATCAAGAACTGGCCTGCACCACGCACACCAACAGAAATACGCCAATTCTTGGGTTTGGCGGGTTATTACAGAAGGTTCATCAAAGACTTCTCAAAGATTGCTCAGCCACTTACGCTACTGACGCAGAAGGGTGTTGTCTACCGTTGGGGTAATGCACAGGAAATAGCGTTTCAGCACTTAAAGGATAGACTTTGTAGCGCGCCTATCCTTTCACTGCCTGAAGGCACGGACGATTTTGTAATCTACTGTGACGCATCTATCCAAGGTCTTGGATGTGTATTGATGCAACGGGATAAAGTTATTGCTTATGCTTCGCGCCAACTTAAGGTTCACGAACGGAATTACACTACACACGATTTAGAGCTGGGAGCGGTTGTTTTTGCACTTAAGATATGGCGACACTATTTGTACGGTACCAAATGTGCTATCTACACTGACCACAGAAGCCTCGAACATATATTCAAACAGAAGGAACTGAATATGCGACAACGGCGATGGGTTGAACTGTTAAATGACTACGAATGCTCAATCAGGTACCACCCAGGCAAAGCCAATGTTGTGGCTGACGCCCTCAGTCGGAAGGACACCGCGCCTAAGCGCGTACGAGCCTTACAACTCACTATACAGTCTAGTCTTCCTTCCCAGATACGAAATGCTCAGGTGGAAGCATTGAAACCAGAAAATGTCAGGGCTGAAGCCCTACGCGGCTCAAGACAACGTTTAGAACAGAAGGAAGATGGTGCTTACTACGTCATAGGACGCATTTGGGTCCCACTGTACGGCAACTTACGCGAGCTGGTAATGGATGAAGCTCACAAGTCTCGCTACTCGGTACACCCCGGTTCGGATAAAATGTACCACGATATTAAGACTACATACTGGTGGCCTAGCATGAAGGCCCACATAGCCACATACGTTAGCAAATGCTTGACTTGTGCGAGAGTCAAGGCAGAATACCAGAAACCGTCAGGACCACTCCAACAACCTGAGATACCACAATGGAAATGGGAGCAAATTTCCATGGATTTTGTTACCGGTTTACCTAGATCCCAGCGCGGAAATGACACTATTTGGGTGATCGTGGATCGACTCACTAAGTCTGCTCACTTCCTGGCAATCAAAGAAACGGATAAGTTCTCCACACTAGCAGACGTATATCTTAGGGAAGTTGTTTCGAGGCACGGTGTGCCCACCTCTATTATCTCTGATCGCGACGCTCGTTTTACTTCTGAACTATGGCAAGCAATGCACAAATCTTTTGGCTCTCGATTAGACATGAGCACAGCTTATCATCCTCAGACCGATGGGCAGTCTGAGCGCACTATTCAAACTCTAGAAGACATGCTTCGGGCGTGCGTGATTGACTTTGGCAATGGTTGGGAAAAACATCTGCCACTTGTGGAATTTTCATACAATAACAGCTACCACACCAGCATTAAAGCTGCTCCATTCGAGGCATTGTACGGGCGTAAATGCCGGTCACCTCTCTGTTGGGCAGAGGTGGGAGATAGTCAAATCACAGGTCCAGAAATGGTAGTTGATACTACTGAAAAGATTGCTCAAATACGACAACGCATGGCGGCAGCTCGTGACCGTCAGAAAGTATACGCTGATAAAGATAGAAAACTACTCGAATTCCAAGTTGGGGATCGAGCGCTACTCAAAGTTTCGCCCTGGAAGGGTGTGGTTCGTTTTGGCAAACGCGGCAAACTCAATCCACGATACGTCGGACCTTTCGAAGTTATTGAGAAAATAGGCAAAGTGGCCTACAGACTGAACTTACCACCTGAACTCAGTGCAGTTCACAACGTCTTTCACGTGTCGAATCTGAAGAAGTGTACGTCAGATGAGACCCACATAGTTCCCTTGAAGGAACTCACTATCGACGAACGGTTGCACTTCGTCGAGGAACCTGTTGAAATCACGGACCGGGATGTGAAGGTCCTCAAGAACACGAGAATCCCTCTTGTACGAGTTCGTTGGAACTCCCGTCGTGGTCCAGAGTATACCTGGGAACGAGAAGATCAAATGGAACTCAAATATCCCCAGTTATTCGGAACCAATGCAACTACTACTGAGGCTGAAGCTACTACTGCAGAATTTCGGGACGAAATTCCAAATCAACGGGGGGATAATGTGACACCCCAAGGAAACCAGTAATCTTCGCAAACCTGCTCGGGGAGCCGCGATACAATACAGGTAAACAACGTTACACCACTAGCTTCCTCAGTAACCGCATGCTAAATTTCGGGACGAAATTTCTTTCAAGTTGGGGATAATGTGACAACTCGAATTTCCGACATTCTTTATTCGCATTTATTGCACGTTGACTGTCTAGATTATTGCTTACACGAATTATTTTACCTGGTAATTGTGCACACTAAATTATAGTCAAGATGATAATCTTGATTTTTGAGTGATAAGGTGTAAGTACTTGACTGCATGATTAATTGTAAACTGTTTGAGACCTGAACAACTCGACGAAACACAATATGTGTTTCGCCATAACTACTCTCGACGAAACAGATTGTTTCGCCAACCATCCACTCGACGAAACAGGTCAGTTTCGCCGAGCCCAGTTTCGCCGAAGCCCAGTTCGGGCCCAGCTTGTTATTTCGGGTTTTAAACGTGTAACAGCCTCAATTTTACATCTGCTCTCAAAACAATCGAAACCCTAGAGCCCTTCTCTCTTGTGTGACGGCAGTTGGAGCTTCTCGAAGATATCCTTAGCGATCGATTCGTATTCCTCTCATCTCGGTTAGTCGTGTGTATGTTAATCGGTTTCTTGATTCTGTACCATCTCGATTCATGTTTGTGTAAATGATTGATGCGTGTTATTGCTGCGATTCTAGTATGACGGTGATATAGATTTCGATTATGTATGATGTAGTAGGATATACAATGCTATGCGAAACTTAATACAATCGAATGCTCGGTTCTGGATATTGTTATTATGTTATGATTCTGAATGAACGTTAGCATCTTGATAGGGTTCAATGATATGATGTTGTATGATTGATATGTTATATTCATAAACTAGGATTTATGCTAGACAATGATTCTTGGATGATTGATTTTACATACACATTGACCTTCATATGATTTCTGTTATTGATGACAGCTGCTAGAACGATTAGGGTTTCTGTGTTATTCGAATCTGCTGTTACTGATGTCTGCGAAACTGACATCCGACGAAACAGAACTCTCGGCGAAACAGAAAGTGTTTCGCCAAGAGTAATCGACGAAATTGAATTCTGTTTCGCCAAATAAGACCACGACGAAACAGAACGTGTTTCGTCAAATGTGTGTGTTTCGCCAACTTATGTGTTTCGCCAATATCTGTGTTTCGCCAATATGTGTGTTTCGCCGAACAGTTAATCTGCACAGTAACTTGAGTTAATTCTGTTAAGTGTTAACTGGAATATTTAACTGCTGTTAAGGGTAACCATCTTGTATGACTGTGATTACGTGTTACCCGCTTATACATGAACAACTTGGGCACAAACTGATTATGTATACGTGCATACCTTAGGACGTGATTGATTATTTACGAGCACATACTTAGCATACCGAGCAAACCAAGGTGAGTTCACACTCTTACCAAGGCATGGGATTCCCCGGTGGGTTGGGAATGGGATTGAATGATTACTTGTACTTACATCACTACTAGACTACTTACCACGGTCCTCGGATTGGGAAGGATGCCTGTGCCAAATTCTACGTAAAGCCTACGTACTGTCCTCGGATTGGGAAGGACACCAGCACTAAACCTACGTAAACCTACGTACTACCGTCCTCGGATTGGGAAGGACGCCAGTGCTAAACCTACGTACTACCGTCCTCGGATTGGGAAGGACGCCAGCGCTAAAACCTACGTACTCGCTACGTACTGTCCTCGGTTGGGAAGGGCACTTACGTAAAACTTACGTAAACCTATACTTACTACTATCCTCGGATTGGGAAGGATACTTATGATTACGAATAGTCTAGTGGATATACAATATGGGAAGCCCCCACCAATAGAACGTACTATCGGCCCAGTAGAGCCACATGTTACATACGAACTTACTATTTCGCATTTACTTTCTGTGAACTCGCTCAACTAGTTGTTGATCCGCTGTTACATGCCTTGCAGGACCTTAGGTACTTATGGAGCTTGCACGGGAGGCGCGGTCGTTGTGGACATGGATCGTGAATACTTGATTAGACGTTATGCCATTTCATACTTATACTTATGATTGGGTTTACTTTTATGCTTCCGCTAAACATTGAATTATACTTATGTTTTGAACACCTTTCATATTGGTTTGGTTGAAAATACATTACTATTTACATTTGTTCGATATGATTGGTGGCTTGATCCTGGTCAGTCACGCCTCCAAGCGGTGATACTCCGCAGGTGGATTTTGGGGGTGTGACAATCCGTGTATTACCTGTGGACATCACATACAACTTAACCATTAGTTGTTAAAAACATCATACGAAATTATTCTCATATAATTTAATATCAAATAACATTCAAGAATATAAACTTTGATTCATTCAACTATCCTCTCGCATTTTCTCATTCCGAGTTCGACTTCTATACCTCATGAATCCGATGTTCCTTTACCTGCATTACATTTCAACTTCAAGGCACATAATAGCAATCGTCAATGCCCAAACATAATGAAACCATTCCTTCATAAATTATAACATCTCGTATTCATACCTGTATACTAATTCCTACGTGCATTCAAAGCGAATTACATTCATATATGCATACATTTCCTAATTCTTACATGCATATAAACATATACACCTACCGATATACGCCAACATTCGTACACGCACATATATATACGAGCTCTCGCTTACCACTATTATTCACATATACCTATGCTTCTTGTCATAATCACAACTTTCCATATTATAGGTTTTATACCTATTGTCTTGCATACCTATTCGTTCCTAGACTCGGTTACTTTTAGATTTCCTTCACTAACAAGAAGAAAAATCCATAATTTCACTATCTGGGGACTCATAACATCTCTCATGAACAAAAATCGAATTTAAATTAAGTTATGAAACATTGAAAATCATCCAAACATCGAGTCTGGATACAAAAACGAACAAGAAAACGAAAATCGCCAGCTTCTGGGTTCCTTGCGGGGCACGATGCCTACGGCCCCCGGATCTTGTGGGACGCGACACATGTCGCGTTGCGCGACACCTGTCGCGTTGCGCGACGGTGAATCTGAAATGCTGTCGCGTAGTGCGACTGTAATACCTGCGTCCCTAGACTTTTAGATATTGTCAATTTTAGTCCCTGAACTATGTAGTCATTAATACTTTTGGTACTTGGTGAATTTTATGCTATATACTAAATAGACAAAATTGCAGAAATCAACCTTTATGTTATACCCAAACTGCACTTCGTACCTTTCACTATGAAATCGGCAAAAACCAACCTTTATGTTCATGTTTTGATACAGGGGTCAACCTTTAACATTAACACCGTTAGATTTCTTGGTTAAATTACATCACATGAAATGCATGTGAGGGCATTTTAGTCTTTCTCCAACACATTTATTATAATTATATAAAAAAAAACTATTTTCCTTCACCCCTCTCTCTAGCTCTCTCTGTAAACCTGCAACCACTCTGGCTCTCCTAGATGCCAGTGGATGAAGAAGTTACAAAAATTTCACTACAATTACTTAAACAACATACATCTACCAGAAATAATTCACATAACATCACTTATAATTTTGTTTTTGACTGTGTCGATTAAATTAGCTTTTCATACCCCTGCCTCTTTATTATACAATATATATATCCCCTGTCTCAGCTCACACTTGTTTCAACATCCACACACAAAAATGTTTGAAGAATTTGAAGACAAATCGGTTGAGTTTCTGGGGGTTTTCTTCGACGGCGACTGCCAAACCGACATCGGAAACATAACAATCAATCCAACGCTTGATTTCAAGCAGTTTCAGAAGTGGCCGCCGTCCGCCGCTCATCCGCCGCCGTGTCCTGCCCCACCAGCAACTGCGACTCTCAGCCCCTTCTCTCCATACCTCAAGGTTACTTACAACTGTTTTTTACCAATTTGGGTATTACTAGTTATTGTTCAGATGTACCAATTTGGGTATTACCAAAGAGGTGCATAAATCTCCCAAACTATGATGAATTTCGAAATTCTATTCAATGGGTTTTGTTCGTCTTGAAAAGTTACACAATTTGCACCCAAGAACTGCTTGATTTCATTAAAATTTGAAGAAGACATGGTGTCTTGAAATTCTAGGGTTTATAAGACTTTTTATGAAGAAGATGATGTTGATGAAGATCTGGGTTTCAAATGATGATGTATAAATGGTGAATATTGATTTAGGTTTTGTTTTTTTATTTATTATTTTAGTATAGTTAAATTATCAAAATACCCCTTAACTGATTTTTTTAAATTAATACCCTAATGTTTTAAATGAATTTTAGTAAAAGACCTAAATGCCCTCACATGCAAGGCATGTGAGTCCATTTAACTGAACTTTTTGACGTGGTTAGCGCTAAAGGTTATAGGGTGTAATAAAACATGAACATAAAGGTTGATTTTTGCCGATTTCATAGTGAAAGGTATAAAGTGCAGTTTGAGGCAAACATAAAGGTTGTTTTCTGCAATTTAGTCTACTAAATACTTAGAATGTCTAAATCTAAATACTTGGAATGCCTAATTCTAGATACTTGAAATGTCTAATTCTTGATACTTTGGTGCTTGACTCTCGATGTGACAACCCGTGATTTACGGCTTTTAATTACGTAATTAACAGGCGATTAACGCGACAATAAATAGTGTTTACAACACGGATTAACTTAATTAGGCCTTTGGAGTGCCTGAGAATGTTTATCCGACTTTACAATGCGCGAACGGTGGTTTACAGAGAAACCTGTGAAACGTTAAACGGCAACGGATTGAAACCGAACAGCATACTTACAACGCCGACAAATATTAAACTTTTACGATATATATTAGCTTCGTAATAAAATTTTTGTGACTACAGTCGAAACCGGATAGAAAAACGGATTAAAGACGGCAACGATACAATTTTTCGCGATTATTACCGTGATCGACGAACGGGCGTGCAAACAACGACTACCGACCGTATTTTTGTATATTTTAATTTTTGACGTTAAACGGAGTTCTGGTTTTGACAACGGGTCTCGTAGGAATTACGGGCCGCTTACGCACGAGATGGGCTTGTGGGCCCTGGGCCCAAGCCTAAACCTATACATAATATTTTAGATCTCTACTACAAGATCTTTTCTTGTAGATCCTTCCAAAAATCCCATCAAGATCTAAATAAAATCTATATAAGATTAGAAAATCTTTCCAAAATCTTTTGACATACTACAAAATCTGTACAAAATATTTCCAAGATCATATTAGACCTCACCCACATTTATAAAAGGGACTACCCCCTTTATTATTGAGCAGGCAAGTAACCACACCACATTTTTTTTTACCTCTCTCTCTCGAATACATGAGCAGACAAACACAAGTTCACCATTTTTTCCCTCATTCCTCTCTTGATCTCACTCAACACAAAGCCAAACACCCCCACCCCCCTTCTCGGTGACACCCACCTGTTTTACCCCCCCCCCCCCTTCTGTACATCGGCCAACCACCACCATCTTTTGGTGGTGGCGGACTTCAGCAGCACCACCACAGGCGGCGGCGCTGTGGTGGGTGGTGCCGGTCCGTACTTCAAGCGAGAGAGAGAGAGACGTTGAGAGAGAGCTGAAGAGATGAGAGAGAGGCGAGACAGAGAGAGAGAACGGCGATGAGAGAAGAGGGCGACAGCAGCGGTGCCGCCGCAGACGGCGGCGGCAGTGGGCAGCGGTGATGGTGGTTCAGCAGAGCTGGGTGCTCGACTCAACCCCAGCGGGTGTGGTTCGGCTCGGTTCTGGTTCGGGTCACATCTCGGCTCAGGTTATATGGTTTCGGCTCACCTGTGGGTGTTTCGGGACTTAGTTGGTTTCTTGCGGGTCAGATTTCAGGAGTTTCGGGTTTCACGGTAACTCGGTTTCAGGTCAGACTGGTTCGGGTTAGTTTTGGTTCAGCCTTGGTTCGGTCCAACCCGGTCAAAAACAGCAGCCTCGGGTTTTGCTCGGTTCAGTTGACTCGGTCAAACCGAGTCGACTCAGTGTTCGGGTCAGCAGGTTCAGGTCAACAGTTGGTTCTATGTCAGTCGGTTCGGGTTAGATTTTGAAGCGGTTCGAGTCAACTCAGTCCAACTCGACCAACTCAGTTGACTCAGTCAACTCAGTGAGTTGACTCGGTCAGCTCGGTTTTCGACACGAGAAGATGGTAAAGATTTTACGGCGCAATACATTTCATTATTCTTATAATTTTATTTATTTCGTGAACGAGCTCGACCGATACTTTTAGCGACTATTTACACTTTAATTTGGCATATTTGATGAAAAGCTATATATATTGCGTGAATTGATTGAATTTTGATAAAAATAGTGACAACTTGTGTTGTCGGGGCGTCCAAAAACAGAGGAAACTCTGCCCGTTTTTCGAGAAAACCCGTAAAAGCAAAACATGTTTTATTGAAAAGCGACTTTTATGAGAACCAATATAAATGTGTATATCACTTTCGACGACGCTTTATCACATATGAAAACGACAATTCTTTTATAAAATAAATATATTCTATATATTTATTTTAAGCGTCAAACAACTCGTATTCATTTTACAATATAAATATAGTTTACACATTTATTTCGAATACCATACAACGCGAATTCTTTTCTAAATAAATAGAAGTTTTTTTTATATTTATTTCAAGCGCCGAAACGGCATATACGTATATTTTTGGCAAATATACACAAGACGTGATATATATAATACAAGTTATTATATATTACTTTCATACGAAACACGATATATGATACGAGTTTGTTATATGATATTTTCATAGAAATATTCTTTTATACACGTATGACTACTCGAGACGGCTAACACACCTACAACGATATATTTATATATTTTTATATAAATACTTATTTATTTTAAGTCTCTCGGAAACTAAGTCTTTTTCAAGACTTATTAAATTGCTGCTGACATTAAACAAGACTTAACACGTATAACCTAATCTTTTCCATTAAGTTAACAACTTACCGTTGAATCGTCCGATTAATGATTCGGTAGAGCTCGGTGACACGTAGTGTAGTTACCGCATTTATTTAGAAACTTATAAGATATTCCGTGTTAGGAATATTGTAGAATGCACGCTAGCGAGTCTCATTTTGGAAACGACATCACGGGGTCGTAATTAACTCGCTTTGCACAAGAATATTCAGGTGAGTTCATAACCCCACTTTTTACGGTTTTACATTCTTGTAAATGTTTTTGGGGTGGAAAGACATGCACGTTTTGCAAGGAGATACAAAGTTTTTGAACGAAAGAAAACTCATATTTCTAAATCATGTTACGAACGGATTTCAAGGAACTCAAATGGTTTACGAATGGGTTATACTAAATATACCGGTTTTTACAAAACAAATGCATATTAACGAAATGGGAATGAATTTCATGACTATGGGAAGTTAGCCTTAGTGGCTAGGGAGGTTCAGCCTTGGTGGCTGGGGAGATTCAGCCTTAGTGGCTGGGGTAAAATACATGTTACAATTATTGAGGACATTTTATACATGGTATGGTTACCTTAAGGAGGGTTAGGGACATTTAGATCATGTGAGTGGTGGGTACAACACTTAAAGCCATTAATCCTCATTGTTAGGACCGAGGGACACAAGAGTGATAGATCTATTTGGGTGTAGCGAGCCCACACCCGTGAGGCCGGGGCGGCCCATAGAGGTGACTGTGTCTTCCAGCCGGATGCCCGGTAACAAATTTGCTAGGTTTGAGTTTCCCTGCACCTTTTCACACATACCAGTGGCTTTGCAACCCATTGGTGATCTCTTTTTCCTTAATGCTACATACCAGGGACCTTTATTCATACATGAAAGGTTTATACATACTCACAGAAATACTTGATTTATACAAATTAGATGTCATGTTTTTATACAAATTCAAAAAGCATAGGATTATGTGGGCATGAAGTCAAAGTCAGGCTGGGCATTGACGGGTATACGAACATTACAAATACTAGACTTTACAAATACATGGTTACAAATACAATGTTTCCATATAACTTGGCAAGAAAATGATTTCTAAATTCGTTTTCTCAACAATACTACTTCAAAAACCGGTTATTCCAAAGATTTATTTCAAATCTTTCATAACTCAAAAGATTTATTTCAAATCTTTTACAAACAAACTATGGACTCGCTCAACTTTATGTTGACTTTTTCGCATGTTTCTTTCTCAGGTTACTTTTCTAAGACAAGGCACGGTTGGAATAGGAGAACCATTGGAGACTCGAGTACTTAGTGGGCGTTAAATTTCTAAAAGACTTAGCTCTTTTGCTTCCGCTGTGCAATGAAGATACCAGTCCAGTCACGCCAAGCTCTAATAATTTCGGGGTGTGACAGATTGGTATCAGAACTATAGGTTACAGCGAATAGGGTTTCTGTAAAGATACCTAGGCTCTAACCTCACTTTCCTCTGGGAACTTAGACTATTAAGACGTTGAATACATACAGAATGCCTAGTACTCGAATATGGTCTCCAACCGTTGCCAAAAAGCAAACAGTCAAAATTTTGTTTTCAAACATACGCTATTGTGATGTTTTATACACGGTACACGAAACGATTACATACAGTACACAAAAATCTGAGAGTTTAGGAAACATGCATTTAAGACCTTCGGAACAGGGAGTCAGTCTGAGAGGCTGGGAGGATAGTCTAGTGGGACTAGGAGATTCAGTTTGAGAGACTAGGAGATTCAGTCTGAGAGGCTGGGAGGATAGTCTAGTGGGACTAGGAAGTTCAGTCTGAGAGGCTGGGAGGATAGACTGGTGGGACTAGGGGAATTACTTGATTGCTTATTGGTGACTAACATGTTTATTTAATTATATGATTGATTATTTGCGCATGTGTGTGTTTATTAAAGGTCATCACGTAGGAACCGCGAATATTAACTCGGGCACACATTATTATCCATATTGTCTGTGATATTTTAACTTCCCGAGCAGGCAGCCTACGCATAACAAAACGAGTGCACAAGAATACATGCAACTCAGTCTTTACGTCAACGGATGTTGGGGCACATCACGTTCTACGCGGAATGAAACGCTAGTGCACAGGTATACGCGAAACTCAATATGTACGTCAACGGAGGTTGAAGCACGTCACATACGACTGTCAAGGCGAGGTCTTTGAGAAGGAACGATGACGCAAATTTAACGACGACGCTAGATCCCTGTCAGCAGGAGAACTAACGATCAGGGAACAACAACTTGTCACGTGATCCTGCAACGACATGAATCACGCCAGGGAGAAGACGATTATCTCCGCATTCCCCGCCCCCTACCTAACTAACGACGAATACGCTATGTTCGACATTCCATGGTAATGTCACCTAACAATTGGTCGTCACACGAAACCCCAGGTAAAGTCCTCAAATTTCTTTATTGAAATTTCGAATTTCACACTTACTGAGTAGATTTTCGTATCTCTACTCCTCTTAATGGTCATTGTATCACGATCATTTCTTTACAAGTTACATACATGGTTTTTCGTTGTAACCATACCTAAAATTTTCTTCTCAATACATATATTTATTATCGGATTGCGCTAAAACCAAGTTCAGTTGTTTGAACTTGCCCATTACACACATTTACTTCAGAGCATCATATGATGTATTGGGAGCATCATATTCCAAATTTGTTTTAACAAGTGTTTTCATTTGTTCCGAGTCGTGGTAAACTTGTTCGGTATTCGACTCCATTAAATTGTTGATTTCGACACCTTGTGGTGGTATTTTCACTTATTTGAACCTTGCGCTAAACTCGTTTACATATCTTATGCCCGGATTTAATTATTTATTTATTGATTTAGATTAAATCCGCTTTGATTTATCACATTACAACAGTCTTAACACAATCGTGTGTTAAGATTATGCTACACTAATTTATGTCATATTTCGGTGTACCTCTTAAAGGTTCTTTCAACATCGATCAAATGTTTTGCAAAATTCATTGCTTCTTCGTCTTCGATCGAAAACATTATTTCTTTAATGTTCCATTTCCAATTGAAAATTCTATGATGTCATTTGAAACAAACTTTCGGATTCACTTTATTGCGCTTCCATTTAACTTCAAACACAGTGAATTTGTTTGATCACCACTGTTATTGAATCATTTGAATCACTACGACACCTTGTGGTGCAAGTACAAACTTGTAGCTTGGGCTAATTATGATTGATACAAAACACAGGTGATACTTGTTCAATCACCGCTATTATTGAATTGTTTCATTCATTGCGACACCTTATGGCGTCGATATAACTTGCAGCTTGTGCTGATCACGATCGAGCGTTTCATGCAAACTAATACATTTGAGATTGTTGATTCTAAGTTCATCCAGTGGATGTTATTGCTTCTAGAACTCATTTACCTGTTATAAACGTTAATATGGAATTCGATTGGTCGAAGTTCCTGTTCATTGTTGGATCCTTGTTAACTTAGTCGCACTAATGACTGTATCATTACGTCTCGTTTCCTTTTAACATCAGTTACCGAGACACATTTTTAAACCGTTGGGACTCCTATTGTGAGGGAATGCCCATGAATTCACATGATTCGAATAAGTCTTGTTTCGATTACGCGGTCATTCACTTTGTTATTATTCGGACTTACCTGCGAGCAACACAATTCAGAGGACATAACATAGTCTAAATTTCGAGGACGAAATTTCTGTAACAGGTGGAGAATGTAACAACCCGTGATTTACGGCTTTTAATTACGTAATTAACAGGCGATTAACACGACAATAAATAGTGTTTACAGCACGGATTAACTTAATTAGGCCTTTGGAGTGCCTGGGAACGTTTATCCGACTTTACAATGCGCGAACGGTGGTTTACAGAGAAACCTGTGAAACGTTAAACGGCAACGGATTGAAACCGAACAGGATACTGACAACGCCGACAAATATTAAATTTTTACGATATATATTAGCTTCGTAATAAAATTTTTGTGACTACAGTCGAAACCGGATAGAAAAACGGATTAAAGACGGCAACGATACAATTTTTCGCGATTATTACCGTGATCGACGAACGGGCGTGCAAACAACGACTACCGACCGTATTTTTGTGTATTTTAATTTTTGACGTTAAACGGAGTTCTGGTTTTGACAACGGGTCTCGTAGGAATTACGGGCCGCTTACGCACGAGATGGGCTTGTGGGCCCTGGGCCCAAGCCTAAACCTATACATAATATTTTAGATCTCTACTACAAGATCTTTTCTTGTAGATCCTTCCAAAAATCCCATCAAGATCTAAATAAAATCTATATAAGATTAGAAAATCTTTCCAAAATCTTTTGACATACTACAAAATTTGTACAAAATATTTCCAAGATCATATTAGACCTCACCCACATTTTTAAAAGGGACTACCCCCCTTTATTATTGAGCAGGCAAGTAACCACACCACATTTTTTTTACCTCTCTCTCTCGAATACATGAGCAGACAAACACAAGTTCACCATTTTTTTCCCTCATTCCTCTCTTGATCTCTTGTCGAGGTAGGACTCCACCAGGGGTCTGCGTTGAGCCCTTTTCTTTTTGTGGTTGTCTTGGATGAGTTGTCCAAGTTGATTCAGAAGACTGTTCCGTGGTGCATGCTTTTTGCAGACGATATTGTGTTGATTGCAGAGACTAAACAGTGTCTGAACGCGAGGGTAGAGGAGTGGAGAGTAGCCTTAGAGAGCAAGGGCCTAAGGATTAGTCGATCTAAGACGGAGTATCTACACTGTGATTTCAGTGGTGTAGCCGATGACGATGACACCCAAATCACCATTGAGGATCTATTGGTCCCGCAGGTAACTTGGTTTAAGTATCTGGGGTCGTTTGTACAAAGAGATGGTGACATAGATAGTGATGTAACCCATCGCATACAGGCTGGCTGGTGTAGATGGAGGGCAGCCAGTGGGGTATTGTGCGATAGGAGGTTCCCAACTAAATTAAAGGGGAAATTTTACAGGGTAGCAGTCAGACCCGCTATGCTATATGGAACAGACTGTTGGGCTATCAAGAAGACACAAGTGCGCAAGATGGAGGTAGCAGAGATGAGGATGCTGAGGTGGATGTGTGGACACACGAGGTTAGACCGGATAAGAAATGAGGTTTTTAGGGAAAAATTAGGAGTGGCTAGTATATCGGAGAAGATTAAGGAGGGGAGATTGAGATGGTTTGGGCATGTGAAGCGGAGGGAAACGACGGCACCAGTTAGAGTAGTGGAAACTCTTACTGTCGAGGGGAGGAGAGGAAGAGGCAGACCCAAACTGACATGGGATGAGCAAATTAGGCATGATTTAGTAGAGTTGCATCTTTCTGAGGACATGGTCCAAGATAGGACTGCGTGGAGGCATAGGATTAGGGTTAAGGACTTCTAGAAGATACTACAGTAAGGTCTTAGGTGTATTTTAAGGAGGTAGGTTTTTCCTAGTCTTTAAGGGACTTTTCCGGTGATTGCCTTCTTGTGTTTATGCCCAAATGATGTTGTATGCATGCTATTATACATGATTTACATTATATTGTGTCAACTCGGATCAATTTCTTGGTATGGGGACTTCTTATTTGTATATTCTTTTACTTGGTGTGTTGGTTTGTTGTGCGTTTTCGAGCCGAGGGTCTCTCTGGAAGCAGCCTCTCTATCCCTATGGATAGAGGCAAGGTCTGCCTACATCCCACCCTCCCCAGACCCTATAAGTAGCTTTGCTATTTGTGGGATTTACTGGGTATGGTTGTTGTTGTTGTTGTATTCCTCTCTTGATCTCACTCAACACAAAGCCAAACACCCCCACCCCCTTCTCGGTGACACCCACCTGTTTTACCCCCCCCCCCTTCTGTACATCGGCCAACCACCACCATCTTTTGGTGGTGACGGACTTCAGCAGCAGCAGCAGCACCACCACAGGCGGCGGCGCTGTGGTGGGTGGTGCCGGTCGGTACTTCAAGCGAGAGAGAGAGAGACGTTGAGAGAGAGCTGAAGAGATGAGAGAGAGGCGAGACAGAGAGAGAGAACGGCGATGAGAGAAGAGGGCGACGGCAGCGGCGCCGCCGCAGACGGCGGCGGCAGTGGGCAGCGGTGATGGTGGTTCAGCAGAGTTGGGTGCTAGACTCAACCCCAGCGGGTGTGGTTCGGCTCGGTTCTGGTTCGGGTCACATCTCGGCTCAGGTTATATGGTTTCGGCTCACCTGTGGGTGTTTCGGGACTTAGTTGGTTTCTTGCGGGTCAGATTTCGGGAGTTTCGGGTTTCACGGTAACTCGGTTTCGGGTCAGACTGGTTCGCGTTAGTTTTGGTTCAGCCTTGGTTCGGTCCAACCCTGTCAAAAACAGCAGCCTCGGGTTTTGCTCGGTTCAGTTGACTCGGTCAAACCGAGTCGACTCAGTGTTCGGGTCAGCAGGTTCAGGTCAACAGTTGGTTCGATGTCAGTCGGTTCGGGTCAGATTTTGAAGCGGTTCGAGTCAACTCGGTCCAACTCGGCCAACTCAGTTGACTCGGCCAACTCAGTTGACTCAGACAACTCAGTGAGTTGACTCGGTCAGCTCGGTTTTCGACACGAGAAGATGGTAAAGATTTTACGGCGCAATACATTTCATTATTCTTATAATTTTATTTATTTCGTGAACGAGCTCGACCGATACTTTTAGCGACTATTTACACTTTAATTTGGCATACTTGATGAAAAGCTATATATATTGCGTGAATTGATTGAATTTTGATAAAAATAGCGACAACTTGTGTTGTCGGGGCGTCCAAAAACAGAGGAAACTCTGCCCGTTTTTCGAGAAAACCCGTAAAAGCAAAACATGTTTTATTGAAAAGCGACTTTTATGAGAACCAATATAAATGTGTATATCACTTTCGACGACGCTTTATCACATACGAAAACGACAATTCTTTTATAAAATAAATATATTCTATATATTTATTTCAAGCGTCAAACAACTCGTATTCATTTTACAATATAAATATAGTTTACACATTTATTTCGAATACCATACAACGCGAATTCTTTTCTAAATAAATATAAGTTTTTTTTATATTTATTTCAAGCGCCGAAACGGCATATACGTATATTTTTGGCAAATATACACAAGACGTGATATATATAATACAAGTTATTATATATTACTTTCATACGAAACGCGATATATGATACGAGTTTGTTATATGATATTTTCATAGAAATATTCTTGTATACACGTATGACTACTCGAGACGGCTAACACACCTACAACGATATATTTATATATTTTTATATAAATACTTATTTATTTTAAGTCTCTCGGAAACTAAGTCTTTTTCAAGACTTATTAAATTGTTGCTGACATTAAACGAGACTTAACACGTATAACCTAATCTTTTCCATTAAGTTAACAACTTACCGTTGAATCGTCCGATTAACGATTCGGTAGAGCTCGGTGACACGTAGTGTAGTTACCGCATTTATTTAGAAACTTATAAGATATTCCGTGTTAGGAATATTGTAGAATGCACGCTAGCGAGTCTCATTTTGGAAACGACATCACGAGGTCGTAATTAGCTCGCTTTGCACAAGAATATTCAGGTGAGTTCATAACCCCACTTTTTACGGTTTTACATTCTTGTAAATGTTTTCGGGGTGGAAAGACATGCACGTTTTGCAAGGACATACAAAGTTTTTGAACGAACGAAAACTCATATTTCTAAATCATGTTACGAACGGATTTCAAGGAACTCAAATGGTTTACGAATGGGTTATACTAAATATACCGGGTTTTACAAAACAAATGCGTATTAACAAAATGGGAATGAATTTCATGACTAGGGGAAGTTAGCCTTAGTGGCTAGGGAGGTTCAGCCTTAGTGGCTGGGGAGATTCAGCCTTAGTGGCTGGGGTAAAATACATGTTACAATTATTGAGGACATTTTATACATGGTATGGTTAGCTTAAGGAGGGTTTGGGACATTTAGATCATGTGAGTGGTAGGTACAACACTTAAAGCCATTAATCCTTATTGTTAGGACCGAGGGACACAAGAGTGATAGATCTATTTGGGTGTAGCGAGCCCACACCCGTGAGGCCGGGGCGGCCCATAGAGGTGACTGTGTCTTCCAGCCGGAAGCCCGGTAACAAATTCGCTAGGTTTGAGTTTCCCTGCACCTTTTCACACATACCAGTGGCTTTGCAACCCATTGGTGATCTCTTTTTCCTTAATGCTACATACCAGGGACCTTTATTCATATATGAAAGGTTTATACATACTCACAGAAATACTTGATTTATACAAATTAGATGTCATGTTTTTATACAAATTCAAAAAGCATAGGATTATGCGGGCATGAAGTCAAAGTCAGGGTGGGCATTGACGGGTATACGAACATTACAAATACGAGACTTTACAAATACATGGTTACAAATACAACGTTTCCATATAACTTGGCAAGAAAATGATTTCTAAATTCGTTTTCTCAACAATACTACTTCAAAAACCGGTTATTCCAAAGATTTATTTCAAATCTTTCATAACTCAAAAGATTTATTTCAAATCTTTTTCAAACAAACTATGGACTCGCTCAACTTTATGTTGACTTTTTCGCATGTTTCTTTCTCAGGTTACTTTTCTAAGACAAGGCACGGTTGGAATAGGAGAACCATTGGAGACTCGTGTACTTAGTGGGCGTTAAATTTCTAAAAGACTTAGCTCTTTTGCTTCCGCTGTGCAATGAAGATACCAGTCCAGTCACGCCAAGCTCTGATAATTTCGGGGTGTGACACTCGAGGCTCGTGAAACTTGACACTTGGTTGAACGAGGGACTGGAGTCTTGTCACTGGCGGAAACTACGAATCTTTGAAATCTTTTGTGTTATTGCTATAATCTAGTTATACTATTAGCCAATAATACGCAACGCTTAACCTAACACGCAAATCAAATCAAAGACGGTGAAACGGAAATGATGGGATTGACCGAGTGGCAATCCGATCGGATAACCATCCGATCGGATAGCCATCCGATCGGATGACCACCCGATCGGATGGCCACTCAATCGAACCGCCATCCGATCCGAGTGCACACCGCCTTCACACCTTCTCACACTATAAATAGGCCTGTCACATCACCATTTTCACTGATGTGACAGCCTCACTCGACCAGACGCACACACTCCTATTTTCTTCCATTTCTCGTCGATTTCGGTACATTCTACACTTGATTCTTGTACATCTTTGTTCTACACAACATTCTCTACGAGATTCTCGTTTGAAATCTCACTTTTCACCATGAAATCTCTCGGATTTGAGCTCTTGAAGGTGATGTCACCATGGCGGTTTGTACCAAATTGTTGTGTGATGTCATTCTAGCCAAGATCTAGCTCAGATCTAAGGAATTTCATGTGTTTTACACTAAATCTATGCGAGATCTAAACTTTTCAAGCTAAAAACCTATGTTTATCTTCATCTTTTCTTTAACTTTTACTAAAACTGTGAGATCCGGATCTAAACAGACTGTAGACTAGTGTGATTCCCATCCGACCAGATCGGCTGTACATTGATGTGTTTACCATTGTCTCAATGCGTACCAAGTCGTCGTTGTTTAAACAGAAAATTAGATTTTTTACAAGTTTAGGAACGGGACAAGAGTAACCCGATCGAGTGGCAATCCGATCGGATAGCCTTCCGATCGAACAGCCACCCAATCAAGTAAACACTTGCCCCTTAACTTTAAAACAATTTAAACTTTGACGCCATGATCGTCGAATGGAAACTCGATCGGATAGCCATCCGATCGAACTGCCATCCGATCAGACGACATACCTCTTGAAGTTTTGAAAACTTGGAACTTTGGATCGAGTGGCAAATCCATCCGATCAGACAACCATCAGATCAAGGTATCCTGAGATGAACACTTGACTTTACATTTTGAACTTGACACTTGGATCGGATGACCATTCGATCGAATGGCCGTCTGGCCCATTCACACGCATGCCATCTCAATCGAATGGCAATCCGATCGGATGGCCATCCGGTCGGACACCCATCCGATCAAGATGACTGATCCGACACTTGGTTTGAATCTCGTTATTCTGCCCGACTCTTATCTGTTGTAATCTAATCAGGCTAAACCTAAGAGCTCCCTTTGATCCAATAACAGTTAATCCGTTAAGCAATCACTGTGAGTATACTCGATCCCTTTTTGTTTTAAACTTTGGGATGTAACATCTATTCTATTAAACTACGATACTTGAGACTTTTGCAAACTAAACTCTATCCAATGTGTATGTGAAACTTGTGATTCTTGTATTCTATTTCTGCTATGTGGACGTTTAATCCAGAGTGTGTAGTTCCGCCTTAACAATAGTAGCACTATAGGAGATGCACCTCATTGTTAGGAGGATTCTAGTTTTCCTTGAGACTTGGGAAAACAACAAAGCATCGGGATACTTGGGCTATCACTTGTTGGACTGCGAACACTAGCATGGCTGAAACTATTTTGTTACACTTACATAAGGATACGAGTTGTTTTAATCTATTATGCTATTACTCAAACTTGTATACTCGCCGGTACATTTTTGTACTGACTCTATTTTAATACATGTTGCAGGCTGATAGGATGCTGAATCATGGAAATCAAGCTAGGGATGATGCTTAGAAACCCACCTAGTTTAAATCTAGTCTTTGAACAATGATTAATGGTTGTATTTTGAATATTTTGTTGGTGATGCAGTTTTAGACAAACTTATACATGAATCTTACTTAATCTATAATGAAATTTCTAGTGTTATGGAATCTCGTGAGCAATCTGAACGCTTACTGCTCGCACCCCGATGTTTCCACCATCGGTTGGGGTGTGACAGATTGGTATCAGAGCCATAACTATAGGGAATTAGGATAAGTAGGAATATTTTCCCTAGTCTATAGTTCTAGGAATCTTGATTCTTATCTGTTGTTTAAGACTTATGCATTCTACCGCATCTGCTTCCTAGCAGCACATTTTCCTGCTAAACTTACATGCCTTTCCTAAGGCTGACACAATATACACTTGATACTTTGAAAACACTGTTAACCAGTGTTTGTATTTTTTACGAGGTTTGCCCTCAAGTCAGGAGTGACATCTGAACCTTGATGGAAAATCTCCATACTATTCTAGTAGGTCTTGTCTGCGGATAAGTACCAACGCTATTAGGGTACGATGTTGTCAAGTTAGAGGTGAAACTCAGATCTAGATAACTAGTCCCACTCCTTGATGTTTTATTTATGTCTCGCCAAAGTCTGGAAATTTCCATTCAATTGGGTACGTGAAATGACCAAAAGGACGAATATCGTAGGCCTAACATCGATGACGTATTTGTCCAAGTAAGTCAAGACATGTTACCCCAATTCGAAAGGGGTTCGAATAAACTCTGGTTAGTCACCGTTCCTCTACCCAGAACACTCTATGTTTTATGAGCCTATCTTTTTATGTTATCTCGACTTTTACATGAGGTTTTAAACTTGATTCTTCATTTATCTTGATTCTTCATTTATTTTGAGACTCTTTACACAAATCGCACGTACGTCCGCAAGCTAAAACATTAACTCTAATCTCAGGATCAACTAAATTTATGAAGCTTTAATCTACCATGATAATCTATGTGGGGAATCTTGGTCGACTATGGCACTATGTGAAACTATCTGATGAATCCATGTATTGTTGTGGTTGTAAGACACCAAATATAACATGGCATGGAAACACAAGGGAGAAGTGACGTGTCTGAAGCATGGTGGATACGCCGCTGGTACTTCCTATATATAAGTGTTTCCGACATGTTACCAACTTTCGTACTAAGTGCCATGCGAAACTTAGTATTCTGCAAACCGGTGATGAGATGGTTGAAATCTAAAGCTATGGGAAACTACTTGTGTAATCTATGAGTAATCTATGTGTGTGCTAGCGTAATCTATGTGTAATCTATGCATGTGTGGTTTTTGAGAAACAAAATACTAAACGTAGCCTAGCGCCGAAGACGAGGCGGATGTGGCATGTCCGAAGCACGGTGGATACGCCGCTGGTACTTCCTATATATAAGTATTTCTGGCATGTTACCGAATCTTCGTACCACGTGCTAAGAGAAGTTCATAGTTTTGTAGGCTCGGGTTAAAGTTATGAAATCTATTTGGGTTAATCTATGTTGTTGAAACTATTTGGTCTATCTATGTGGAGATCTTGTGATGAATTCTGATGTTATGGTTAATGAAGCATGACACCGAGGACGAGACGGACGTGGCATGATTGAAGCATGGTGGATACGCCGCTAGTACTTCCTATATATAAGTGCTTCCGTCATGTTGCTGAACTTTCGTAGCACGTGCCATGCGGGATTTCATTGTTTGTGGATTGTTAGCACTAATCTATTGAAATCTATGGAAAACTATGAAATCTATTGAAGTCTATTGAATCTATTGAAGTCTATTGGTGTGGTACCCGTGGAAAATCCACAGTCATCCTGCGTTAACATCTTGGATTACTCGTCAAATTTCGGGACGAAATTTCTTTCAAGTTGGGGATGATGTGACAACCCGAGATTTCAAGGTCTTTCTCCTACGCGTTATTTGTTTTACAATTGGTTACGTGGTGTCATGAGTAGTTTATTTGGATAATTAAGTTTTGTTACGATTGGGTGTTGCATGATGTTTATGTAATGGTGTGTCATGTTTAGCTTTGGGGTTGCACCACAGACTTGATAAAGAACTTATACTAGTGGCCCAATTATTTAACAACATCCAATATCTTATGCGTCGGCCCATGAAAAATATTAATTGATCTCTACAATTAGCGGCCCAATCAAGTTACTTGTCCATTCAAGCAGCTAAATCTATATTGCATGTGATGATGTGGTCGGCCAGTATCTCTTGGCTCAATAAAGTGGCCATGTGCTAATGTCTAACATGTGAGATCGGTCCTATGGCACTTCAACACAATTGATATTTGATCAGAATTGCATGGCTCCATATTATCATCAAGACAGTAAGCCGATAGCCATGTGAATATTGTAGGTGCGGCCCAATGGTTGTGAGCCATGTCATAATTGTTGGGCCCAATAAAACAACTGAGTTTGTCATGACGCTCACGACGAAAGATGAGTTTCGTCGTAATACGAGTTTCGTCAAGATTGAGTTTCGCCGTAAGGGGGCCTCGGCCCAAAGAGATTAGCGGCCCAGCTTCTTGACTTTTATAATCTTATGATCAGTTACGTAAACTAAACCCTAGAGCTCCTCCTTGAACCCGACGGCAACACCCCTCTCTTGTGAAGCTTTTCCTTCGAGTTCCTCTAGCATCTTGATTTCCTTCGGTTAGTATAGTCTCACTATATTGTAAATCAAATCCTCTTGTTATGCATAGTTGTATCAATGCTTGACTATTATGAATTATGCTAGTGTATGATGTTATGGGTTTTTACTGCATGACAATCGATGATTTTAACTTGATAATAGATATTTTGTTGACTATGAAATACTGATGGTTTCAACCAATTGCTTAGGGCGATTAGGGTTTCAATAAATCACCAACAATTGTTCGGTCCAATCATGTTAACTGAACTATTTTATAAGCAATACATGATCATGAAACTGTTAAAGGGTAAGTGGAGTGTTAGCTAATCATAAAAGGGAGTGTTGAATCTGTGTAAATCGGAACTGTAGGAAATTAGGGTTGCAGTTGCAAGCCATCTGATGTCACCCACAACACACATGGATCCCCATGAAACCTATGAGTTTCGTCATAAGTAACTCCAACGAAACCTTTAGGTTTCGTTATATGTGACTCCCCACGAAAGTCATGTGTTTCGTCGTAGGTAACCCCCATGGAACATAGGTGTTTCGCCGTGAATGAGACAAATATAACCGTTTGAACAGTGGACTTGTTTGCTTGGTATAGGGTATGTGATCCCTTGATGTTTTCTATATAAACCTGTTGTGTAGATTTTGTGTGTATGCATGATTCTAAAGTGGCCTTGATGTTCTAGATAGGACTGCGACTGTTATGCGGTTTGTATGGGTGATGAAACAGTTTAATTATGTGGTATAATTGATCCAATTCACTGACCTTATGTTAAATGTTAATTAATTGGGTTTAGTGGTTGTTTGGGCCAAACTTGTTGTTGGGCCTCAAACAGAAAGGGAACCGGGTAGCGTGTGCGGGTTGCACACTTGTTGTGGATCACACACCTTATGACATTTGGGCCTTAACAGTTGGGTTGTACGTCGGACTATTATATTGGGCTGCTCATTTAATTGCACACTCTCACTTTGGGTTTTGGGCTGTATAGGCCATGAAATGTGAGACAGTGATTTTAAACGTGAATCTGTTGTACATGCTAACATGTGTACGAAATGCTTGATGTGTATCATGTAATGAAGTGGTAGTAGACAATACGTTACTGTGTGTATTGGGTGTATGTGAAAACTAATTGACTATGATAATCGTACTAGGATTTGATTGATCAATGTGAAACAAAGTGATTTATCATACCGAGCCATCTCAGGTGAGTTCACTGCTCTTTTCCAAGCATGCATCCCGGGAAGGGATATCGGGTAACGTTTTCAGGGAAGAATGTCAGGTTAAGGGGATGTTTATTATTACTCAGTTTCTATCATATAAGACCCATTACATCTACCGATTGTTGCCGGGAAGGCAACAAGGTATTTAGTTGATAGCGCTATTAGGTTTGGCACCCTCACACCGGGCCGGAATGGACGGGCGTGAACTATTTACCTTGACCACATGACCAATGCTTTGATAGAGGCATTGGGGTTTGGGCAAACACATCTTGTAGCCACTTGTGGTAATCGAGTTAATAACAACATCAAATCAAATCATTGAACAGTTTTACACACATATCTGGTAACTAAACGCGTTAACAAAACTTTGAACTCACCAGCGTCGTCTGACACACTTGTCTGCATGCTTGCAGGTCTATAGGCTTATATCATTTGGAACTTGCTGTCTGGGAGGCTGGAGTGGTCATGGGTCGAGATACATGGAATCCCAATACAAGCTTAATGATTTATGTACACATGTTTTACAAAACACTTAACAACTGAATTATGCTTCCGCTGTATACAATGAATGACATGTAACGTTTGCAACACTTTATGTTAATGAATGAAAGTTTTATTTAAATATATTTATGAGTTCAACATGATTGGTGGCTTGGATCCTGGTACGTCACACGCCTCGCGGAGGTTTCCGCATGTGGTATTTTGGGGGTGTGACAGTTTGGTATCAGAGCCACTGGTTATAGTGAACTTGGTTTTAAAAACGTTTTTATAAAACCAGACTATAACCGAACAGTTCTGAAAACATGAATACGATCATGACACTCAGCTCCAGATTGCAAGGTTCGTCTCTTGTATACTCATTGTACTGCGTAACTAGTGAACATTTACATATGATATTGCTTGTGATTGCACGTTTAACACAACAGTATGAATTTACATATTACTTGCACGAGTTATATGACTGATGGGGTGGTATTTTCCCTAAACATTCATGACTCACGTTTTGTGATGCTCTCTGTTTGCTACTCGAGTTTGAGGAACCATTCGACATGAGTTAGGAGGAGCTGAGATGAGCATGCAAATCACAATATTATTGTGGGTGCACACATAATAATAATGTGGGGTGCATGTGAGTCCCAGTGAGGCTTAACAAGTGAAGAAGGGGTTTCGCTCTGTTATTTGATCAGTGTGAAACGTAACAAATTTATAGGAGTCATAACAGTGATCGTCTCCTACTCGAATGTGACCTTTTCACCTCTCTCTGAATCCTTTCGAATCTCGATGCTATCGAGTATTACCTGAACACCCATCTGAACGCCTAGCGAACCGTGTAGAATGTTAGGTGTTGGTACAAACGTCCCTGAGTTGGATGTTGCAACGTCAATGATTAACATTTCTCACTTCTCATTGTATGGTGGAACTCAAAGAATTGGCACATTAGATCCAGAAATGCGATCACTTCTGCAACACTCTCGCAGCAAACCGTGTAGTATTTAATCAACTTGGAAGAACGATGGACAAGAGGGTAAATTTGGTACTTTACCGACTTCAGCATTTGAACGAATCTAGTTACTGGCAACAAACATCAGCGATTTGACTCTAAACGAATCCTTAACCCTAGTCAACAAGTTATGGGAGCCGACTTTTCCGAATCAATCGGGACATAAACGATGACGATTGACCATGATGTGGAATGTGTAACTGCCAGCACAATAAGTAGCGCCTTGGAGCGTGGCACGAAATGTGAAGAGATGGACATTGTTGGTGAAAGATCGCAGGACTCCATTTCGAGCAACAGCATTAGAAGGAATAGTCACAATGACAGCAAGGTACTCGCAAATCATGACTTTCGGTATGGAAATGATGGTGGCTTCAACAGAGAATGGCCAAGGTTAAGGCAAGACGCCAACAACCCAGGGAGCAATGACAGTTTCGGGAGTTCTAGTAGCAGTAGCAACAACACCAGTAGCAACAACACTGGATATGGTACACGCAAAGGACATTTAGGATTGGCGTGGGCGACGCCAGGATTATAACAATATGGTGGCCTACACGTTCTTAGTAACTAATCGCTTCGTCACTGTTTCGCTTAACCCTGATACTTCTTGAAACCGAACCTGTTGCTGAACCGGTGGATGGAAAGTCAGATGAAACCGCATATATTAGTTGGGATGCAAACTCGACCTTATGGGGCAGGTATTCGACACCGATCTTCTTTCTACTATCCTTGATGGCTGCAATGCAGTAGTTAGTGTGGACTGGTTATCCAGAACTCGCGCGGATGTACCCAGTGGGGAGAAAATTTTATGTGGTGAATTGTTATTTGTTCTAAAGCGTCAGGGTAGTGCGAAGGTGAGTGCCATTTCTATTAGGAAAGCCCAGGAGCATCTATGGATAGATTACTCCGCTATGAATGGCAACCGATACTGATGTTAGGACTAAGGAAAAGAGGATCGAGGATCCACCGGTTGTTTGTGATTTCTTTCGATGAGCTACTCGAGGAACTCCCAGGTTTACTTCCATCACTGTTAGGAAGAATCTCAGTTTGATCTCACGCCAGAGGCAGCCTTAATTCCTCGTACTTCTTGCCGTCTTGCGCCAGGTGGGATGCAAGAACCGTCAAATCAACTACAGAGACTATGGGACAAAAGTTTTTTTGGATCTAGTTTTCCCTCCGGGGAGCCCCATCTTACCCGTGGAGATAAGCCTTTTTGTATGCATGCTGATTATAGAAAGCTCAACACAGTGGCAGTCAGGAACCGTTTGCCCCGACCATGTATTGACAACCTGTCGACTAGTAGCGAGAGTCAAGCTCCCGTTTGAGGATTGGCTAACGAATGAACTATCATTAGATGGAAGTCCAATGGGAGAATGCTCTTAGAACGGCATATCAAACGCAATGCATCCATTTCAACTTTGTACACCATGATCATTGAGTTGATCAACACACCAGCAGCTTCAGGGATCACACGAATCGACCGTATTTGTTGATGTCGTTCTGAATCATGACAAGGAGAAAGGAACACCATGGGTGGCATATGTATCCTACTTTAGCACTCCTGTAGGAGGAGCCATTACGTGCGAAGTCATGTTAAATGTCACATCTAGATTCGAGAGATGCATTTTGATCATGTAACCAACAGACTGGGAATACACGTGGATCTCGCTAAGATGCATCTTGTTAGAAACTGATCGACACCAAAGATTCCTTCGGGGATGCAGCAATTCCTTGGTTTCGCTAGATACTATCGCAGCTTACTCACAGGATTTTCGAAGGTTGCACAGCTTAAATCTCTTTAGCACAGCAGGGTGTTGTGTTCGTGAAAGACGAAACAGGAGGACGTCTTTTCAGCTTTCGAATTCCAACTCTGCAATGCACTGAGCATCATCTTTACCCGAGGGAGCTAGTGATTTAGTGGTATACCATGATGGTCTGAATCAGAGTCCCAGATACACGTCGACGCAACACAAGAAAGTGATGACTTACGTAATGGAGTTACAAGAGCAACTGCACGACACACAACCGGCGGTGGAATCCATGGTTTTTGGATTTACTTGGAGGCATTACTTGGACGGTACCGAATGCGTTACTTAGACCGATCACAAGGGCCTCCCGTGTACCCTGGTCTCGGAAGAGCTAAATCAGTTAATGGGATCGCTGGAGGGAACTTTTGGATGATTACAACTATGAAACTTGAACGTGTATGAGCTTTGCAGCTCACTATCGACTCTAACTTACCTTATCAGACTCGTTCTATTCAAACTGAAGAACTAACAGAGGAGAATTTTCAAGTTGTGTCCATGCGAGGCATGGAGGAGCAACTTTGGCAAGACGGACGATAATCACTACCTCATGGAATGAATGTGAATCTCATTTCACGGCAATGGTAGGGAATTGTGTTGAGCAAAGCACACCGGTTTCGAAATTCTAGTCATCTGGGTTTTGATGAAAGATGTTTGGATCTGTAAATCTTATACTAACGATCGGGCATGAAAACCCACCTAGCAATGTATGAGTATGACGTTCGACTTGTGGGAAAGTCAAGGCGAAGTATCAGAAACCAGCAAAACCCATTGTCTCACATTACCAGCGCACTCTCTTGCAATCAAGGAACCTGCGAGTCTTCACATCTGCGAGTGTTCCTCTGAGAGAGGCGGCTCTTTAGACATGAGGTGCCAACTCCTGTTATCTCTGATTTTGATCTATACCTGGTTTATGGCAGGCATTGCACAACCCTCTTGGCTCACATATATAGACAAGAGCATTACTCATCATCATAGGACAAACGGTTAGAGTAAACGAACCATCCTGACACTTGAAGACATGATGCGGGCATGTGTATGATTGACCTAGAAACATAGGAAGGACACCTATCCCTAGTTGAATTTACTGCAACAACTACCATTCTAGTATTTGGACAGCCCTGTTTGGGGGGCATTGCGTGGACGATAATGCCAATCTTCTTGTTTGACTAAGGTGGGTGACAACCTACTCACAGATCCAGGACTTGTATTCGAAACTCTTGAAGATTGCTTGGATCAGAAATTGTTTGACGGCAACGCGTGACTGTCAGGAAACACTGGGAGTTCGCTGTAGGCGAATGTGTCATAATCGAAAGACTTGTCCTAGGAGGGTGCGGTACGCATTGGGAAGCGTGGCAAGATGAAGTTACATTGCAGTGGCCCATGATCTGCAAACTCGAGTTAACCGACAAACTGAGTAATGTGCATGGTATCATTTATGTTTCGAATCTAGGGAAGTGTTTGTCTGATGAAACACTTGTTACCATTACGAGAGGCTAAGGTTAACGACAGGTTGCAGCTGTCAAGGAATCTATCGTAGGCATGGACCAAGAAATCAAGTTTTGTCATCATAGTCGAGATTCCAATTGAGGGAGTCGTTGGAACTCAAGACGTGGACCGGAGTTCACGTGGAAACGCAATGATTGGATGAAACTCTGGTATCCTCAACTGTTTAAGCGGTAAAATCAACCTCTGATATCATTTATGAATTTTGGGACGAAATTCCCTTTCAAGTTGGGGATGATGTGGTACCCGCGGAAAATCCACAATCATCCTGCGTTAACATCTTGTTGTCCTGGATTACTCGTCAAATTTCGGGACGATATTTCTTTCAAGTTGGGGATGATGTGACAACCCGAGATTTCAAGGTCTTTCTCCTACGCGTTATTTGTTTTACAATTGGTTACGTGGTGTCATGAGTAGTTTATTTGGATAATTAAGTTTTGTTACGATTGGGTGTTGCATGATGTTTATGTAATGGTGTGTCATGTTTAGCTTTGGGGTTGCACCACAGACTTGATAAAGAACTTATACTAGTGGCCCAATTATTTAACAACATCCAATATCTTATGCGTCGGCCCATGAAAATATTAATTGATCTCTACAATTAGCGGCCCAATCAAGTTACTTGTCCATTCAAGCAGCTAAATCTATATTGCATGTGATTATGTGGTCGGCCAGTATCTCTTGGCTCAATAAAGTGGCCATGTGCTAATGTCTAACATGTGGGATCGGTCCTATGGCACTTCAACACAATTGATATTTGATCAGAATTGCATGGCTCCATATTATCATCAAGACAGTAAGCCGATAGCCATGTGAATATTGTAGGTGCGGTCCAATGGTTATGAGCCATGTGATAATTGTTAGGCCCAATAAAACAACTGAGTTTGTCATGACCCTCACGACGAAAGATGAGTTTCGTCATAAAAGAGTTTCGTCGCACAACTTTCGCCACAATACGAGTTTCGTCAAGATTGAGTTTCGCCGTAATGGGGCCTCGGCCCAAAGAGATTAGCCGCCCAACTTCTTGACTTTTATAATCTTGTGATCAGTTACGTAAACTAAACCCTAGAGCTCATCCTTGAACCCGACGGCAACACCCCTCTCTTGTGAAGCTTTTCCTTCGAGTTCATCTAGCATATTGGTTTCCTTCGGTTAGTATAGTCTCACTATATTGTAAATCAAATCCTCTTGTTATGCATAGTTGTATCAATGCTTGACTATTATGAATTATGCTAGTGTATGATGTTATGGGTTTTCACTGTTTGCATGACAATCGAAGATTTTAACTTGATAATAGATATTTTGTTGACTATGAAATACTGATGGTTTCAACCAATTGCTTAGGGTAATTAGGGTTTCAATAAATCACCAACAATTGTTCGGTCCAATCGTGTTAACTGAACTATTTCATAAGCAATACATGATCATGAAACTGTTAAAGGGAAAGTGGAGTGTTAGCTAATCATAAAAGGGAGTGTTGAATCTGTGTAAATCGGAACTGTAGGAAATTAGGGTTGCAGGTGCAAGCCATCTGATGTCACCCACAACACACATGGATCCCCACGAAACCTATGACTTTCGTCATAAGTAACTCCCACGAAACCTTTAGGTTTCGTCATATGTGACCCCCACGAAACTCATGTGTTTCGTCGTAGGTAACCCCCATGGAAGATAGGTGTTTCACCGTGAATGAGACAAATATAACCGTTTGAACAGTGGACTTGTTTGCTTGGTATAGAGTATGTGATCCCTTGATGTTTTCTATATAAACCTGTTATGTAGATTTTGTGTGTATGCATGATTCTAAAGTGGCCTTGATGTTCTAGCTAGGACTGCGACTGTTATGCGGTTTGTATGGGTTATGAAATAGTTTAATTATGTGGTATAATTGATCCAATTCACTGACCTTATGTTAAATATTAATTAATTGGGTTTAGTGGTTGTTTGGGCCAAACTTATTGTTGGGCCTCAAACAGAAAGGGAACCGGGTAGCGTGTGCGGGTAGCACACTTGTTGTGGATCACACACCTTATGACATTTGGGCCTTAACAGTTGGGTTGTAAGTCGGACTATTATATTGGGCTGCTCATTTAATTGCACACTCTCACTTTGGGTTTTGGGCTGTATGGGCCATGAAATATGAGACATTGATTTTAAACGTGAATCAGTGTTACATGCTAACATGTGTACGAAATGCTTGATGTGTATCATGTAATGAAGTGGTGGTAGACAATACGTTACTGTGTGTATTGGGTGTATGTGAAAACTAATTGACTATGATAATCGTACTAGGATTTGATTGATCAATGTGAAACAAAGTGATTTATCATACCGAGCCATCTCAGGTGAGTTCACTGCTCTTTTCCAAGCATGCATCCCGGGAAGGGATATCGGGTAACGTTTTCAGGGAGGAATGTCAGGTTTAGGGGATGTTTGTTATTACTCAGTTTCTATCATATAAGACCCCTTACATCTACCGATTGTTGCCGGGAAGGGAACGAGGTATTTAGTTGATAGCGCTATTTGGTTTGGCACCCTCACATCGGGCCGGAATGGACGGGCGTGAACTATTTACCTTGACCACTTGACCAATGCTTTGATAGAGGCATTGGGGTTTGGGCAAACACATCTTGTAGCCACTTGCGGTAATCGAGTTAATAAAAACATCAAATCAAATCATTGAACAGTTTTACACACATATCTGGTAACTAAACGCGTTAACAAAACTTTGAACTCACCAGCGTCGTCTGACACACTTGTATGCATGCTTGCAGGTCTATAGGCTCATATCATTTGGAACTTGCTGTCTGGGAGGCTGGAGTGGTCATGGGTCGAGATACATAGAATCCCAATACAAGCTTAATGGTTTATGTACACATGTTTTACAAAACACTTAACAAATGAATTATGCTTCCGCTGTATACAATGAATGACATGTAACGTTTGCAACACTTTATGTTAATGAATGAAAGTTTTATTTAATTATATTTATGAGTTCAACGTGATTGGTGGCTTGGATCCTGGTACGTCACACGCCTCGCAGAGGTTTCCGCATGTGGTATTTTGGGGGTGTGACAATTGGATCTATTGAATACTATTTGAAACCTGTCGTAATCTATTGAAATCTATGTGAATCTATGATAATGATGATGAGTGTGTTTTGCGACACGTAACATGACACCGAGTACGAGGTCGAAGCGATTATGCCCGAAGCATGGTGGATACGCCGCTGGTACTTCCTATATATAAGCGTTTCTGACATGTCGCCAAACTTCGTACAACGTGCCATGCGAAGGTCGTGGGTTGTGGTATCTATGTGAATCTTGAATCTTAGTCTATCATGTGTGAATCTATATTAATCTTGACTTATATGATCCTCATGTTGGATCTTTAGGATGTCTTCTCGAAAGCTCTCCGACACTCTCAAGAGATCCAGGGAAAAATCTCAGAAAAAGATGATGTCCTTCATGGCTGACCAGATCGCTCGAGTCGTGCCAAAGATCGTCTCTGAGATCCAAGGATCGAACACTCTGCCCTCTTCTGTTGACTCTAAGACGGAGAAAGAAAAGTCTACCAAGTTCAACTATAAGCATTTTGTCTTTTGCAACCCTAAGTCTTTCACGGGCAGTGATGGGGTGACTGTTATGCTCGAGTGGTTTGACAGCGTCGAGGTTACCTTCATTAACAGTGAGTGCCCGGAACATCTAAAGACTAGGAGTGCAATGGGAATGTTTCAAGGCAGAGCGTTAGAGTGGTGGAAAAATGAGAGAAATATCCGATCGAATGAAGAAGCCTTTGCTCTTCCATGGGCTGAGGTGCGAGAATTGATGATGCTTGAATTCTACCCTCCTCATGAACAACTGAAGCTTGAAGAAGAGTTCTAGCACTTGAAGCAGATTGGTGATGATAATCTGGCTTATACTACCCATTTCAAGCAGCTCAGCTTGATTGTTCCTCACTTGGTTTATACCCCTAAACGCATGATAACTAAGTACATCAATGGTCTACCTCCTGCTATGCGTGATTCTATTGAAGCAGCTCAACTTGGAAATATTGAGGAAGTCTACCGTCTTGCAGCTAGTCTCAACAATAACCGTGTTTGTGATAAGCAGTTTGCTAATCCTGCCTCCTCCAAATCTGTACATCAAGTTACCCAGCAGCCAAGTGGCAGCAAGAACAAGAGGCGAAAGTCTCAGGGTTCAGGATGCAATGCTATTGTTCCTACTGCAAACCCTGCTGCTAAACCTGCTCCTCTGCTGCTCCAATCACTGCTGCTCCTGAAGTCAAGAAGCAGTACTCTGGGTCTTACCCCAAGTGTACGCCTTGTAACTTTCATCATCCTGCCGCCTCTGCATGTCGTCTGTGGACCAACTGCAATCGCTATGGCCACACTACTCCCTATTGTCGCCAAGCTAACCCAGCTCAACCAACTCAACAAGCCCCAACCCAGGCAGCTTTACCAGCTCTCCCAGCTCCTCCACAGAATCCTAAACCAGTCAACGCTGTTCGTGCATGCTATAAATGTGGAGATACTACTCACCTTCGTAACCAGTGTCCTCAGTTGAACTAAGACAAGCAGCCAGCCGCTCGTGGACGAGCGTTCAATCTTAATGCTAATTTGGCTCGTAACGACAATGATGTCGTCAATGGTATATTTCTTGTGAATAACCTTTATGCTTCGATCTTATTTGATACTGGTGCCGACAGAAGCTTTGTGTCCGTAGAATTCGAATCATTGTTAAACTGTGCACGCTCTATGTTACCTAAGTCGTTTTCGGTAGAGATTGCCGATGGAAAGTCTATTCTAATTGATTCTATTCTCTGTGGTTGCTCCTTGATTCTTAACGACCACGTGTTTACTATTGATCTAATACCCATGCAATTGGGTAGTTTTGATGTCATAATCGGCATGGATTGGTTACACAAGAACCATGCCAAGATTGCCTGTCATGAGAAGTTTGTTCGTATACCTCTACCGTCTGGTGATGTTTTGCATGTCTATGGAGACCGACCTTCGCATGGACTAAGGCTGATGTCATGCACACAAGCAAGCAGGTGCTTACGTAAACATAATCTTGCTTTCTTGGCCCACGTGGTGGAACAAAAGAGCAAGAGGAAGAACATAAGCGATGTTCCAGTAGTGTGTGATTTCCCTGATGTTTTTCCCGAAGATCTTCCTGGTCTTCCTCCTCCTAGATCCGTTGACTTTCGTATTGATCGCATACCTGGTGCGACTCATGTCGCCAAGGCTCCCTATCGTCTTGCACCTTCCGAGATGCAAGAATTATCCAGCAAACTGCAAGAACTACTCGACAAGGGATTCATTCATCCAAGTACCTCTCCGTGGGGAGCTCCCGTGCTATTCGTCAAGAATAAAGATGGCTCGTTCCGTATATGTATCGACTACCATGAACTTAATAAGCTTACCATTAAGAATCGTTACCCCCTTCCCCGCATCGATGATTTATTTGACCAACTCCAAGGCGCGTCCTGCTTCTCAAAAATCGATCTTCATTCTGGCTATCATCAGCTTCGTGTACTCGAGGATGATGTACCCAAGACCGCTTTCCGCACTCGTTATGGACACTACGAGTTCGTGATCATGCCTTTTGGATTGACCAACGCACCCGCTGTGTTTATGGATCTCATGAATCGTGTTTGTAAGCCTTATCTTGATCGTTTTGTGATAGTCTTTATTGATGATATTCTCATTTATTCTAAAACTAAAGCTGACCATGCTCGCCATTTACTCTTGATGCTTGAACTCTTACGTGGTGAACGTTTGTATGCTAAATTTTCTAAGTGTGAGTTTTGGATTAATGAAGTGCAATTTCTTGGTCACATCGTTAGTAAACAAGGTATTCATGTTGACCCGTCTAAAATCGAAGCTGTGAAGAATTGGAGTACGCCTAAATCTGCGTCTGGGATTTGTTCCTTCTTAGGATTGGTGGGCTATTAACACCGATTCATTTCAGACTTCTCTAAGATCGCCGTTCCTCTTACTTCGTTGACTCAAAACGAGAGGCCTTTTGCTTGGGGTCCCGAGCAAGAGGAATCTTTTCAAACTCTTAAGACTCTTTTGTGTAATGCTCCTGTTTTAACTCTCCCTGATGGGAATGATGATTTCGTGGTATATTGTGATGCCTCGAACCGTGGTTTGGGCTGTGTGCTTATGCAGCGGGACAAGGTTATTGCTTATGCCTCCCGTCAACTCAAGTTACATGAGAAAAACTATACTACTCACGATCTGGAGCTTGGTGCAGTTGTGTTTACGTTAAAGATATGGCGACACTACCTATATGGTACTAAGTGTGTGGTTTTCACTGACCATAGGAGCCTTCAACATATCTTTGACCAAAAAGAGCTGAACATGCGACAGAGACGTTGGGTGGAATTGCTAAACGACTACGACTGTGAAATTCGCTATCATCCTGGCAAGGCGAATCTAGTGGCCGATGCTCTTAGTCGTAAAACTCATGTGAATGCTATTCGTATCTCTAATGACCTTCATGCGTGTATTCGTGACGCTCAGTATTCGTCAGCAAATGAAGGAAGTCTAGAAGTGGAAATCCAAGGCACTAAGATTGAATAACTTGAAACTAAACCGAATGGACTCCAATACTACCTCAATCGCATCTGGGTTCCGGATCGCGATAATCTCCGTGAGCTCATTATGAATGACGCTCACAAATCCCGCTACTCTATTCATCGAGACACTGACAAAATGTACCATGATTTGCGTGCAACTTATTGGTGTCCTGGCATGAAGAGGGACATTGCTGTATATGTTTCTAAATGCCTTACTTGTACGAAAGTTAAGGCTGAACATCAACGTCCTTCAGGACTCTTAGAACAGCCCAAGATTCCAGTTTGGAAATGAGATAGCATCGCTATGGACTTTATTACTAAGCTACCTCGAACACCTTCTGGTCACGATAGTATCTGGGTGATAATTGATCGATTGACCAAATCCGCCCACTTTCTCCCCATTCGTGAGGATTATAAAGTGGAGAAACTTACTCGAATCTATACTAATGAGATTATATGCCGTCATGGCATACCTCTTGACATAATCTCGGACCGTGATGGTCGTTTTACTTCACGTCTTTGGCAAACCTTTCAATCCGCTATGGGTTTTCACTTGAATCTCAGCACGGCATTCCATCCCCAAACAGATGGACAGACCAAGCGTACTATTCAGACCCTATAGGATATGCTCCGTTCTTGTGTCATCGACTTTGGTGGTAACTGGGATGTACATTTACCATTGATTGAGTTCTCATACAACAACAGCTATCATTCCAGTATTCAGAGGGCTCCTTTCAAAGCTTTGTATGGCCGCAAGTGCCGATCTCCTCTCAGCTGGCATAAGATTGGTGACAAGCAGTTTATTGGCCCTGAAATCATTCAAGAGACAATGGATAAGATTCTTCAGATCCGTGAAAACTTGATCAAGGCTAGGAGCAGACAAAAGAGCTATGCTGATAATAGGCGTAAGCCTCTGGAATATGATGCTGGTAACCGAGTCCTTCTCAAGGTATCTCCATGAAAGTGAGTAGTTCGTTTTGGTAAGAAGGGGAAGCTCGCTCCTCGCTATGTGGGTCCTTTCAAGATACTCGAAAGGATTGGCAAGGTGGCGTACATACTCGACCTGCCACAGGAACTAAACAATGTGCATCAAGTGTTCTACGTATCCAACCTACGTAAATGCCTAGCCGACGAGGAACAACAGGTTCCCCTTGAAGTATGCAAATAAATGAAGTTGTACACTTTATGGAGAGACCGGTCGAAATCATGGATCAGGGTGTCAAGCGACTGAGGTGCAGCAAAATTCCCATAGTCAAGGTTAGATGGGAAGGAAAGCGTGGCGTCGAATTCACTTGGGAACTGAAAAGTGAGATGATGGCCAAGTATCCGCAGCTCTTCGAGCAGTCTTCTTCTTAGATTTTGGGGATGAAATCTCCTAAAGGAGGGGAGACTGTAATACCTGCGTCCCTAGACTTTTAGATATTGTCAATTTTAGTCCCTGAACTATGTAGTCATTAATACTTTTGGTACTTGGTGAATTTTATGCTATATATACTAAATACTTGGAATGTCTAAATCTAAATACTTAGAATGCCTAATTCTAGATACTTGAAATGTATAATTCTTGATACTTTGGTGCTTGACTCTTGAGGCTCGTGAAACTTGAGACTTGGTTGAACGAGGGACTGGAGTCTTGTCACTAGCGGAAACTACGATTCTTTGAAATCTTTTGTGTTATTGCTATAATCTAGTCATACTATTAGCCAATAATACGCAACGCTTAACCTAACGCGCAAATCAAATCAAAGACGGTGAAACGAAAATGATGGGATTGACCGAGTGGCAATCCGATCGGATGACCATCCGATCAGATAGC
Organism: Helianthus tuberosus; assembly: GCA_030545235.1. Taxonomy (NCBI): domain Eukaryota; kingdom Viridiplantae; phylum Streptophyta; class Magnoliopsida; order Asterales; family Asteraceae; genus Helianthus; species Helianthus tuberosus. The sequence goes on along the minus strand of CM060433.1, from coordinate 107,055,925 downwards.
CATCCGATCGGATGACCACTCGATCGGATGGCCACTCGATCGAACCGCCATTCGATCCGAGTGCACACCGCCTTCACACCTTCTCACACTATAAATAGGCCTGTCACATCACCATTTTCACTGATGTGACAGCCTCACTCGACCAGACGCACGCACTCCTATTTTCTTCCATTTCTCATCGATTTCGGTACGTTCTACGCTAGATTCTTGTACATCTTTTATCTACACAACATTCTCTACGAGATTCTCCTTTGAAATCTCACTATTCTCCATGAAATCTCTCGGATTTGAGCTCTTGAAGGTGATGTCACCATGGCAGTTTATACCAAACTGTTGTGTGATGTCATTCTAGCCAAGATCTAGCTCAGATCTAAGGAATTTCATGCGTTTTACACTAAATCTATGTGAGATCTAAACTTTTCAAGCTAAAAACCTATGTTTATCTTCATCTTTTCTTGAACTTTTACTAAAACGGTGAGATCCGGATCTAAACGGACTGTAGACTTGATTATTAGTCTGGAGTCGGTTTGAGAAGGATTGTTGCCGGAGAAGATGACCGGAGTAGGAATTCTGACATAAGCATCATCACGAACAGACGACTGAATGTACTGGGGTGATTCCCATCCGACCAGATCGGCTGTACATTGATGTGTTTACCATGGTCTCAATGCGTACCAAGTCGTCGTTGTTTAAATAGAAACTTAGAGTTTTTACAAGTTTAGGAACGGGACAAGAGTAACCCGATCGAGTGGCAATCCGATCAGATAGCCATCCGATCGAACAGCCACCCGATCAAGTAAACACTTGCCCCTAAACTTTAAAACACTTTAAACTTTGAAGCCATGATCTTCGAATGGCAACTCGATCGGAGAGCCATCCGATTGAACTGCCATCCGATCAGATGACATACCTCTTGAAGTTTTGAAAACTTGGAACTTTGGATCGAGTGGCAATCCGATCGGATAGCCATCCGATCGGACAACCATCTGATCAAGGTAACCTGAGATGAACACTTGACTTGACATTTTGAACTTGACACTTGGATCGGATGACCATTCGATCGAATGCCGTCTAACCCATTCACACGCATGTCATCTCAATCGAAAGGTAATCCGATCGGATGGCCATCCAGTCGGACAGCCATCCGATCAAGATGACTGATCCGACACTTGGTTTGAATCTCGTTATTCTGCCCGACTCTTATTTGTTGTAATCTAATCAGGCTAAACCTAAAGAGTTCCCTTTGATCCAATAACAGTTAATCCGTTAAGCAATCACTGTGAGTATACTCGATCCCTTTTTGTTTTAAACTTTTTGATGTAACATGTATTCTATTAAACTACGATACTTAAGACTTTTGCAAACTAAACTCTATCCTATGTGTATGTGAAACTTGTGATTCTTGTATTCTATTTGTGCTATGTGGACGTTTAATATAGGGTGTGTAGTTCCGCCTTAACAATAGTAGCGCTATAGGAGATGCACCTCCCCATTATTCTCGGGGGTATTGTTAGGAGGATTCTAGTTTTCCTAGAGACTTGGGAAAACAACCAAGCATCGGGATACTTGGGCTATCACTTGTTGGACTGCGAACACTAGCATGGCTGAAACTATTTTGTTACACTTACATAAGGATACGAGTTGTTTTAATCTATTATGTTATTACTCAAACTTGTATACTCGCCGGTACATTTTTGTACTGACTCTATTTTAATACATGTTGCAGGCTGATAGGATGCTGAATCATGGAAATCAAGCTAGGGATGATGCTTAGAAACCCACCTAGTTTAAATCTAGTCTTTGAACAATGATTAATGGTTGTATTTTGAATCTTTTGTTGGTGATGCTATTTTAGACAAACTTATGCATGAATCTTACTTAATCTATAATGAAATTTCTAGTGTTATAGAATCTCGTGAGCAATCTGAACGCTTAGTGCTCGCACCCCGATGTTTCCGCCATCGGTTGGGGTGTGACAGCGACAACCCTATTTCGACGGAATGCTTCCTTTTTGCCGCTGCACTTTTGCTCAGCTATGATTTCAACCAAAACACTAACTTCTAATTTCCATAACTTTCGATCTACATATCCAAAACATGATTCTTGTTTCTATGTGACCGTAATTTAACTACGGATCCGCTAATCACCTCGGGTCGCATCAAGAGCTGATTTATAAGCAAACGGCTTATAAATCCTTTATACCATTATTTGACCCTTTTAATCCTACTAGTTTACCTTCATTATAAATAACTCATTTGTTATACTAAAAGTAACACTTACCTTAATACTCTTATTCATTACATAATCCTTGCATTATTTTCCACACTCATAAATATTAAATTCTACATACGTACTAAGAAGTGAATCGGAATCACTTACCTCGTGCGTCCGAGTTTGTGCATAGCTTCCATATTTACCTTTGACCCATTGCCCTTCCATGCTCGTGTCCATGTTGACATGGCTCTTACGCTTTCAGTTTATCATCAACACATTCTTGTTAGCATACATCATTGTACTTGGTAACGAGCATACATTTGCATAATTTCACATTCAACTGGCATTAATCATTCCGAACAAGCATACGACATGTACCTGATTTCACATCTTTTCAAACCCATATAATCCATCATGTCATTCCATTTATCGCATATTTATATACCATATACCATACGATTATCTATAATCTTATAATCACAACAACAAGTCTACCCATGTTCCTTATCTGTAGTTGACTTTCAGAGTCAATGATTTATCATTTTAACTTTCGGCTTAATCTCAAATACTCATGACATCATAATAGGCAGTTTTGGGACATCTGTTTACTATACTTACGAGCTTGCAAAAATTACAATCTTTTTACGTGACGTGCCTCTCAGAGGGGTTATCCTTGTGTTAAATTGTTAGAGTCTAACTCTCTACCAAAAATTTATAAAAATTCATTTACTAAGCTGCAATCAGATTCGTCACTTCTGACTGCAGCTAACGGAAAAATTCATTTAAAATTCCTCGTTTATCAGATTGATGAAATTCCAGTTGGAGATTTTTTAAATCACCTGAGGTTACCTACATTAAAAATTTGAGATCATAAGTCAATTCCTAAATTGAGTTATGACATTCGTAATGGGTTGCAAATTCTGCCAGAAAACGCAGCCTGAACCTTCGATACGGAAAAATTCATAAAACGTTCATTTTTCATCGAAAAAATGCAATTCCAGTTGGGTTTGAAAGGTTTTTCCTGGTAGTTGATCACAAACTCAATAAACATCAGCTTTTGACAAGATTTGACCCAGTTATAGCCGATTACATTCGGCTGTAACTTTCTGGACATATTTAATTTTCACCAAATCTTTTCTAAATATCTCTCATTCTAACTTCACCTAGACATTTCATCATACACCTTGTGTGCGTACTACCATCTAAGCCTAATGTACAAGGATTTCAAGCATGTTCTTCCTAATTTCATCTCATGAACCATGACATTCAAGCAAAATCCCAAAATCATCAATTCCACATCAAGTTTATCTATCATAACCTATCATATAACACCTTATACATCACAAAATCACAATATAACACCTACAAGTTCATCATGATCATCTTCTTCACACTCATGAATTGGGTTTCATTCTAATTCATCCAAATAACTAAAAATTTAACCATGATTCAACTTCAACATGATTGCATTAACAAGTATTTATTCTAATTTCAACCTAATTAACGGATTAAACATAACCGATATCATCAAACATCATCAAAACATAAAATTTAACTTACTTGGTGTGAAGAACACTTGAATGGATCATAAATCTTAGTTCATGCTCCAGATTTGAGCCTAATTTCCTTGTAAATTGGAAGATTTCTTGTGAATTAGGGTTTACACCCTTTTCTTCTGCCTTTGTCCGATCGCCAGACACACACACACAATGTGTGTGTTTTAATTTCTTTTTATTCTTTTATTATTATAAGTTTTGACACTTTACATTTTTGCCCCCTTCAAGTTTGTTCACTTATTAAACTTAAACACTATCCATTTTATTTCTAGTAGTAGTAACATTTTCCATTAACTAAGTTAAATTTTTAATTAATTTAACTTAGTCTTAATAATCCGAGTTTTAGGGTGTTACAAATCTACCCCCCTTAAAAAAGGTTTCGTCCCCGAAACCTACTTCATCAATATCGTTTTATCCATTATGTCATAACTTTAAGAACATCATTTCTAGAAATCCTTTTTACATTCTTCCAACAAATCCGCCTACCCAGATTGGTACGTATCATTGCTTTAGCAACATTCATATAGTCCATCTGACCCATTCATAACGGGTCAAAGTTTTGACCATTATCATAGCCCGTCATGCTTGTCTTAATTAACCCATCCATAACGGGTCAATACATACCTTTTTATTATTACCATAATTTCATCCCTTGCGACCCATTATAACGAGTCACTACTTATACAATTTCTTCATTATGCTTTTTACATCACATTGACCCTTTCGTAATCGGTCAACTACACATACCTTACATTTCCATTCCTTATTAAATTTTTTCTTAAATTTTCAACTCATCACATTATCGTACTTAACTAAAGTGTGCAAATTAGTAACAACCTAAAGAGTCTAATACCATGATTCACATTACAACAATTTGAAGTTCATAAGAACTTACTAATACACTTCACCGTTAGTATTAATTCTAATAGTTTCGCTTATACCTGGAGTTTTATTTCTACCTTCTTACTCATACACGCACTGCTTACTACATAAGCCTGAACTAAAACTCATTCTTAATCTACTTCTAAAGGCCAAGCCTTCCTTTTCATAACACATTCTGCGCTACCTTATTTCGTACGGAAATACTTTTTCAACCCATAACTACTTATTTACATTCAGATATTAAACAATTCGCTAACCTTCTTACTTTGGCGCAGTACTTCGATATGCAACAACGAACCGGTCCTCTTCGTTACCATTCATACTATCTTCCGGATTAACCTCATTCATTCGTGTGATAAGCTTCCGCTCATGAGCATTCTTTCACCATCCTTGATAGGTTTATCACATCATGATCCCTGCCATTCTCATTATAAGATTAGGGGCTTACACAATTTATTCGATTTCACTCAGACATGATGTTTATTACATATCCTTATTTAAATATTAATCCTTTCTCGATTCCTTTTTTTTAACATTAGTGCGTTTAACCTGTTCAAAACAGGTCAATACGTGACCTTTTCCTTAACGTATCATTTTCATTGTTTGAGTCGTTCACGACGGGTCAATACATAACCTTTCTTTCGCAATTCTTTAGCTTATTTGTTAACTTCTGCAGTTTGACTTTTCAAAGTCAAACTGCCACTTCTTTCTTATTATATATACCCATAACGAAGTACACGTTTGTACTTCTCGTCAATTCAAGCATGCATACAATTTCATCGCTTCATGTCTCAGTGCCTCTTGCAAATACTTGTCCTTTACATTAAAACTTAAGCCTTCCGTCCAGGTCGTAACCCGTCATCCACTTTGACCCGCAAGAGTCATTTAGTAATATATCTAACACGTAATTGGTTCAAAGCTTATTTCTTTCAATTAAGGTTTCTTGCTACTACAATAACTTTCATCGGTTTTACCTACTTAGTGAATCAAATACTTCATGTTATTTTACAATTACTTGCTTAATAATTATCAACTTACTTTGTTTGACATTTCGGAAGTCCATTTGTAAACACATTCTGACCTATGTTTACCAATTACCCAGTTTTGACACATCCCTCTCTAGTCGAGCTATAAGCTCCCATTAAAAGCATAACCTTTATACATACCTGGTGCAAGTCAAATCCATTGACTCGCTATCCATATCTTGCGTTGACTATTTCCTTCCAGTTTGTAACATTGCATGACCATACATTATAATCAACTACAATTATGTGACTTGACCATTTCAAACGTTAAATACCGGGTTCAAATGGCAATCACCATTTGACCCGCATAACTCATTTGTCCTTTCAACCATTTTGCATACAACGTATTCACATAAATATATTTATATAGATAAAAGTTTAAAACATAACTTGGATAATATCCACTTTTAAAGAATATTTACTTGTTTGGTCGTAATTACTTACGAATTTGAACCTTTCATTCTTATCATACATTCTTACTTACTTGATTCGTACCTACTAACGAATTTAAACTTTTTATTCTATCATTCATTCCCTTCTATGTTTCCAATCCGTCTCGCGGATTCTAACATATCATTCATATCCTTCATTCCTTCTATGTTTCGAATCCGTCTCGCGGATTCTAACATATCATTCACATCCTTCATTCCTTCTATGTTTCGAATCCGTCTCGCGGATTCTAACATATCATTCACATCCTTCATTCCTTCTATGTTTCGAATCCGTCTCGCGGATTCGAACATATCATTCACACTTTCCATTACTTCTATGTTTTGAATCCGCCTCACGGATTCAAACATATCATTCATACTTCTCTTTAGTATTTGGTACTCTCAATTTCTTGAGAGTCTTACATTTCCCTTCACCCTCACGTCCACCTATTCCCTAAACCTAACGGACATACCTGTAACAATTATCATGGTCTCACGAACGTCATATGTTTCTTGTGTACTGGCCAGGTACACCATCCACATACTAGTTTCGTGTCTTCATGTAATCATCACCTTATGTCTGAAGAATTTGGTTTCAGTACGTGTAACATTTTAAATACTTCATTACGATTCCATTATTATCTTTCATTTAAAATTTTCCTTCCCTTGATAGGTTTTACCATTACATGCACCCACATATTAAATTTACGTACCTGGGGTCAATTTGTCTTATTACATGCCTTGATGTCGGTCCTAGACCGCATTCGCGGATCATCCTATCCAAACAACTATGCTTACCTTACACATAACATACTATTAGTTTTCTTCATATACATACTTAAATACATACTTATATTCGCTTCGACCTTTAGATCTTGATCGAGTCTTGTGTTGGTGCATATTTGTGACAACAGCTTAGATTTGGTCTTTGGATATCTTGTAATTAGTTAAACGATAAACAGTTAGCGGGTTTAGCTTTGTAATAGTGAAATAATAGAGTTTGGGCTAAACAAAACCCAATTAGGGTGATGGGGGACGAAATGGGCTTGTCCATGTAGTAAACCCCAGCCCAAGTAGCAACCTTGTGTTATATAAACAAGGCTTTGCTTTAGGGTTTAGGTTAATCAGCCAAAACATTTTTGTGAGAGATAGAATTCGTGAGAGCTAGGCTTGGACGAATTTGAGAGAGAGAGTTAGGGTTTTGATTGATTGTAATACTTTGGTTTGATAATCAATAGAAAACCCGGTTTGAAAGTGAATTGCTGATTTATGTTCCTACACGTTTTCTGCTATATTCTGATCAAGAGGATTCCGCACTCTTGATTAGATTGACAATTCTGTGAAAGATCCATACATCAAGGGGACCTACAATTGGTATCAGAGCATTAGGCTTTTGAAGGCTCGGTTCAGAATTGTGCTTGGCAGAAGAACAGGGAGATTTTCGAAATTTTGAAACCTGAAAATTAGGGTTTCGAAATTTCTTGAGTTTTGATAATTTTCAGCGATTTTGTTGGTGTTTGATCAATTAGTTTTGTTTGGTTTTACTGATTTGCAGGTTTTCAGCACAGTTTCTGGTTGATTGGTTGAAGAATTTTGACTGGACAGGCTTGAAGATTCAAAGATTATCTTCGTGTTCTTCAGGGTTTTCATTATGTTCTTCGCTGTTTTTCGTAAATTACTGATTATTTTGCTGTTTCGGTTCTGCAGGAAGGTGTTGGTAGAATCTGGAAAATCTTAGAAATTTAAAAAAGATTGAATTTCCATATTCTGGCTGACGAAATTAACAAATTCGCAGACTGGACCTGCGAATTTAACTAAGCTGCTAACTTGTCGGCGAATTTAAAATCCAAAGGCGACTTTGGTAACCGTGTAATTGTCCACAGCGAAATTACCAAGGTTTTCAGCGACTTTACCAGTCGTCGTAATAGCGAAATTGACCGGCGAACCTGACAGCATAATTACCAGCGAATTTAAGTGACCCAGCGAAATTAATCAGAGTGTTGATAATCTGCGAATTTAACCCAGCGAAATTAACAGCATTATTTAAAAGTGGTGGAATATTTTCTGGGAAGCGTAAGAAAAAATTCACGTTTTCGAAAATAGAAATTGATCCGTAGCTCGTTTGACAGAACCGTCTGCACCGTCGAATTCCTTGCATAGACTCTGGAAAATCCCGAATTCGGTTTTCGACATTATATATCATTGGATTCGTCTTTTGGAGACGATTCTAACGGTGTAATTTGGTAACCACTGTTTTCGGAGATATTTTGTACGGCTTTATCAGTCTGCAACGGTTAATATGTCGAACATGACGAATTTGAACGCACCTAAGATGATGAAGGTGGAGAATTATCTTACATGGAAGGACAACTTCAAATCCTTCATTGAATCTCAGGATGCACGCATGTGGATCTGTATTGTAGATGGGTACACAAACCCAACACACGATTATGAGGGCAGACCACGTAGAACAGACTATGTGAACATGCAAGAGGATGATAAAAAGATGTATGAGGCTGAAAAAAGAGCCTTGGCTGCTATAAAGATGTCATTACCTGATAGCATCAAGCATACCTTCAAAAGGTACACAAATTCAAAGGATATGTGGGATGCATTAGAAAAGAGGTATCAAGGAAATGAAGATGTTAAAAGGAATAAAGCTGCGATCTCTACAGTACGAGAAGGTTCAAATGATTGTAGTGTTCATCTGGAAAATAATGAGAATACCACTCAGGCATTCATGGCAGAGATAATGCCAGTTGATGAGGCTGAAACTACTGTGAATAATGCTGAAGCTAAAGTGGAGAATGCTGAAGCAAAAGTGGATGCTGAAGTAGAGAAAGAGAGTGCAGCTGAACAGGTTGTTGCTGATGAAACCTCAGAAGTTCATGAGAAAGAGGTACAATCTAATTCTGTATGTTTGAGATGTCGTGAACTACAGGGTGAGGTTGACAGGTTGTCAACACAAAACCAAAGTTTGATAAGCGAGATGTCTAACATTAAAGAGTCAAACTTTTTTGCTAAAAGAAATGAATCGTCATACTTGAAGAAGATAAAAGGTTATGAAGCTGAAATTGAAGCTTTAACTTGCAAACTAAATGAAAAACTTCAAGTCATAGACTTAGCTCATGACATGATGGCTGAGAAAACAAAAGAGATTTCTGAAAAATGCAAAGAGTTGTCAGATGCACAACTCAAAATTGTTGAACTTGAAAAGAAATTGAGTCAATTCAGAGATTCGTCTTTTGTAATGAAACACATGATGGGTGGGTTAAAGAAGAGTAATGACAAGACCAGTGTGGGCTTCCAGGGCTTTAATGAAGTTCCACCTCCTCTTAGTCATGACTATTCATTCCTGCCTAGTGAAGATGAGCTAGCAGACTTTATGGCATCTGCACCAAGTAGTTTCGCATCCACATCAAGTCAAGGTGATGGATCTGAGAGTGATGATGCTAAGAAGAACAATAACAGGGAACCTTTGAAAAGGAAAAATTCACCGCCTAAGAATAAAAATCAAGCTTTTGTTAAAAAGATTAATTTTGTTCAAGGTAGTGATATGAAAAATGAAACAACTGTTATTGAAAATGAATCAAATGTAGAGTTTGCTAAAAATAAAAACAAAGAAAAATCTGAATCCAATCAAAATAAACAAGGTTCATCCAAGGGATCATCACCATCTGATAAGGGATCTACCTCAGAGACTCCAGCTAAGAAGTCTTTGAAAAGGAGATCGTGCTTCAAGTGTCACATCAAAGGACATGTAGCTAGCTGTTGTCCTAACAAAAAGAATGAAGCACAAGTGAGTGAGAGAAAGAAAGAGAAATCACCTGAGAAGAAAGGTGATAACGAGGAGAAAGTTGCAAACTCTCAAAAGAAATCTGCTCCCAAGCAACCAGAGGCTGTTGCTGTTGGTGTAGATAAGGCTGAAAAAGGAACTCCACAAGTTCCTCGTTTTCAAAGAAATCAACCAAGATTTCAGCCTAGATCTCCACCAGGCAGATATGAGAGACCTAGAAGCAGTTCACCAAGAATGAACAATTATAATTCTAATAATTTCAGAAGTCAAGGTCAATATCAAAATCGATACCAAAATAATGGTGGTCGAACTTTTTATAACAATGGTTTTAGAAATTACAACAATAATGCTTCTTGGAATCAAAATTCAAGGTACCAAAATCAAAATTTTCAAAGGTCAAATAGTCCAAACACATATAGGAACCCTCAGGACCAAAGACCTAGTGGAAATCAAAATCAAATTCCATCAACAGGTCTGAGATCCAAGACTCCAGTTAGGAGTAATGGATATTGGATGGATGTTCAAGTGGTTGGTGAATTTGGACGACCCAAGACCATTAAGGCTTGGGTCCCCCAATCTAACTAATTTCTTAGTTGGTGTGTGCAGGAGCTGCTAAGGAGGATTATCAACTTATGTTGATAGTAGCTGCTTTAGGCACATGACGGGGGATGTGAGATTGTTGATATATATATATATATATATATTGATTGATTTAAATTGAAGTTCAAGTGTTGAGTCGACACACTAGATAACCTGGCAGATCTTTATACTAAAGCATTTGACAGGGCTCGCTTTGAGCATTTAGTCGAACTCAACGGGATGAGGAATCCTGAATAACTGGTTTTTCATAAGAATTTTGTAAATAGTTTACTGTTTTTCTTTAAAATCAAAAAATACAAAAACATTGAAAAACCAAAAACATAAAAAAATAGAAAAACAAAAATGAGTTATCACTGTGTGAAAAAGAAGAAATGATAGTACATCAGCAAGTTAGACTGTCACACTGAAAATGAACTAAATTGCTTAAGTGTGATGGCAGCTTCATCATATGATGTACCAGTAGGCAAAAAGCATGAAATAATCAACTTACCAATGTGATATAAACTTAAATGAACTGACTATGAGTGGGGAACACATCAGTGGTGTATGGTTTAATGACCTTAAATCTTGCGTTGATAGATTGCCAAAATCTGAAGTTTTGGGTCTTTATACTGTTATTTCATCTGGGGATATCAGGGGTGCCCTTCTGCTGCATCCAGATATATGCTGACCTAGACACACCCAGGATATCTTAAAGGAGCTAAAAATGCCAAAACCCTGAAAATGAAGAAGCTCTCATAGAGAGTCATTCAAAATGTGCAAAATGCATAAATCGTACCAAAAAATGGTATTTGTCATAACCCTCATTAGATATTTTGGTCTCTCTGCTGTACGGAAGTACTGACCTGTTCACCAATTATCTAAACGTTGAAAAACAAAACGGATGAATTCAGTATACTCACCTACTACAATGAATCTTTGTGCATACCTTGATCGCGGGGGTATATCTTGAAGTGGGACACACTAGTATATCAGTATTAAAATTACCTTAACGTATCATATGGTAATGGTACTTGAAATGTTCATGCATTTTGTTTAGGTGGACGAACATACTGTTAATCGTCTTGGACTGCTTTTCATGAAAAATTAAATAAAGAATTATCTAATAGTGTGAAACAGTTTGATTGTGCTGATATGATCTTCTTACCGGTGATTCTCACAAAAATAGAGTGTTTATTGCTTTTGTATTTACTTGCTTTCAGAAAATATAAAAATCCAAAAATAGTGTCTTTTTCTGTTTAAAAATTCTTAATGTACGGAAAACTGTTATTCTTGGAGGAATTGTTACTGATAGGGGGAGACGGTGTTGGAAAGTGAGTTGAAAATTTTAAATCATGCGGGTTATAGAGTGTGTGATTAAAAAGTTTTGCGTGTTGATGATAAGTTGAAAATGCTTAATCTGTGATACAGTTTAACTATCTCTTGAAAAATAATAATTTATTTAACTATGTTGAAAAATTCTTATGGTTTCTCGAGATGTTTGTTTTATAGTATACAGATTGAAGCAGTATGTTGCTGAGAAGTTGCTGTGAAAATGAGAGTTTGATTGGATGCATGGTAGAACCTCCTTTCTACATTGCAGACATAGCTGATGAGTTTGAAGATTGCTGTGCAAATGCTGAACTGGAGTTTACTCAAACGCTAAAGTTTTTGAAGATTTGGTGATTGGATGCATCAGCTTAGGGGGAGTCTGTTGCTGACAGAAGCTGTTGAAGCTGAAGCTATCCAAAGACCAAAGACAGTGCAAGATTACATGAAGATTGCAAGAAGACTGAAGACAAAGTTATTTTATGAAGCTATTGTCAAGGGGGAGTTTGTTCGTGCATATTTGTGACAACAGCTTAGATTTGGTCTTTGGATATATTGTAATTAGTTAAACGATAAACAGTTAGCGGGTTTAGCTTTGTAATAGTGAAATAATAGAGTTTGGGCTAAATAAAACCCAATTAGGGTGATGGGGGACGAAATGGGCTTGTCCATGTAGTAAACCCCACCCCAAGTAGCAACCTTGTGTTATATAAACAAGGCTTTGCTTTAGGGTTTAGGTTAATCAGCCAAAACAGTTTTGTGAGAGATAGAATTCGTGAGAGCTAGGCTTGGACGAATTTGAGAGAGAGAGTTAGGTTTTTGATTGATTGTAATACTTTGGTTTGATAATCAATAGAAAACCCGGTTTGAAAGTGAATTACTGATTTCTGTTCCTACATGTTTTCTGCTATATTCTGATCAAGAGGATTCCGCACTCTTGATTAGATTGACAATTCTGTGAAAGATCCATACATCAAGGGGACCTACATCTTGGATTGTACGGGTTCCTTGTCACAAAAGCACAAAGGTTTGAGTTCAAGTATTTACCTCCTCATACTTGATTTCCCTCAAACCAAGGCTCTGATACCAACTTGTATCACCCTAACACGTAACATCTTAAAAACGACGCAGAGGAAAACGAGCCTTGAATTTCTTTCTTTATCTACGACATTACTTATGTGAAGGACCAAATACAAAATGTCAGACATTCGTTAGAAATGATTTACAACATTCCATTATATTAATGCTTCAAGAAATATATAAATCAAACTATGTGACCGTTCTTTCCCGTACAATCCTTGCTCTCAACTCGATCTAAGTCCGCTTCTCTTCGCTGGTGGTAGAAGAAATTCGTGTATTACATGTGGACATCACATACAACTTAACCATTAGTCATTAAAAACATCATACGACATTATTCTCATACAATTTAATATCAAATAACTTTCAAGAATATAAACTTTGATTCATTCAAGTCCGCTTCTCTTCGCTAGTGGTAGAAGAAATACGTGTATTACATGTGGACATCACATACAACTTAACCATTAGTCGTTAAAAACATCATACGACATTATTCTCATATAATTTAATATCAAATAACTTTCAAGAATATAAACTTTGATTCATTCAACTATCCTCTCACATATTTTCATTCCGAGTTCGACTTCTATACCTCATGAATCTGATGTTCCGTTACCTGCATTACATTTGAACTTCAAGGCACACATTAGCAATCATCAATGCCGAAATATAATAGAACCATTCCTTCATACATTTATAACATCTCGTATTCATACCTGCATACTAATTCCAACGTGCATTCAAAGTGAATTACATTCATATATGCATACATTTCCTAATTCTTACATGCAACAAACATATACACCTACATATATACGCCCACATTCGTACACGCACACATATATATGAGCTCTCGCTTACCACTATTATTCACATATACCTATGCTTCTTGTCATAATCACAACTTTCCATATTATAGGTTTTATACCTATTATCTTGCATACCTATTCGTTCCTAGAGTCGGTTACTTTTAGATTTCCTTCACTAACCAGAAGAAAAATCCATAATTTCACTATCCGGGGACTCATAACATCTCTCATGTACAAAAACCAGATTTAAACTAAGTTATGAAACATTGAAAATCATCCAAACATCGAGTCTGGATACAAAAACGAACAAGAAAACAAAAATCGCCAGCTTCTGGCTTCCTCGCACGGCGCGACGCCTACGGCCCCTGGCTCTCGCGGGACGTGACATCTGTCGCGTTGCGCGACAGTGAATCTGAAATGCTGTCGCGTAGCTCGACAGCCCTATTTCGACAGAATGCATCTTTTTTGCTGCTGCACTTTTGCTCAGCTATGATTTCAACCAAAACACTAACTTCTAAATTCCATAACTTTCGATCTACATATCCAAATCACATGATTCTTGTTTCTATGCGACCGTAATTTAATTACGGATCCGCTTTGTCACACCCTGACTTTTGCGGAAGCGTGATTGTGATGTGACGTGCTTAATACCATTGCATTCAATCATAACAATAACTATATGATAAACCAAAGATGTTCACCCATTAAAATATTTTTAACATAACAACATTGTCTTGAAACATAGACTTCAAATTCGAGTACAAACCATGCAACTTGTTTGAGAGTTCACAAAGACTCGACAAAAGACATTAGATAAAACCCGACTTGGAAAGGTGTGTCTTATCCAGGATGAGACGCACCATCCATATCCTAGGACACCGGATGACATCTTTTATTCCCAACATACTTGAAAACATCCAAACGCCCGCCAGATCCACTTAATTACCGGAAATACATGTAGTTTGAAAACATCAACAAAAGTTGAGCGAGTTCATGTGTGTGTTTGTATACACGAATAAACCTTTGTAATCATTGGAAGTATGAATGTATGTTTGTAAATCCTGGTATGAAAGCAACAAGGAAAACAGATCACCAATGGTTTGTAAGGCCATTGATATGTATGAAGTGATGCAGGAAAACTCAAACCTAGCAAATTTGTCTCCGGGAATAAGACATAGTGACCACATGGGCCACCCTGGTCCGCATGGGTGTGGGCTCGCTGCACCAAAATAGATCTATCACTCATGTCACTCGGTCCTACGAAGAGGATTAATGGCCTTAAGCGTCATACCCACCACTCACATGATCTAGCAGTACCCTTCCTTAGCTAACCATACCATGTATAAATGTTTGTAAACAGCTTGTAACATGTATTTCACCCCTGAAGTTATAAAACTGAAAATAGTTAAAAGAAAAGGGGGACATGAACTCACAGTCTTGCGTCTTCAATCACCATAACTCAAGCTTCTTCAGGTAAAACACAACTACCTACAACGTACTAATGTCTATTAGACGAACGGTCCGTGCCTTGACTTAGTGTTAATGTCTTTGAGTTACGTTTCTTCGTATCTTCGATATTATTCCAAGTTATATAATTATTTGTTAAAATAATAAATATTTTAACTTAAATTATGTTTATTAAATTTTGGAATAATTGTTAAAACAATATATTTTAACTTAATACTTCCCAATTATTTATACTTGTATTTCCTTCCCAAGGATGGGGGTATCTTATTCTTATACTTGTATATTTTTGCCATGTATTAGGGTCGTATTCTGGTGTGTATTTGTACGTACGAGAATACGTATCTTTATTGTATGCATTAAGTATTCTTATACTTATTTTCGTATTAATTTTTCCGGAATATTATCTTTAATAAAAGTCCACCAACATATATTTCCAAAATATATATTGTAAATAATGTTATTTAGAAAAATTATTTATAATTTTTTTTTGGCAAAAATATTTGTATTTTCTCATAAGTTCCAAAAATAATATATTTTCATGTCTAACATGGAAAATATATATATAAACTCATTTTTCTCCAAAAATGATGTATTTCATATTTATTTGAGAAAAAATATATCTTTCATTCCAAAAATTATTGTATTTCATGTTTGTGTAAGAAAATATAAATTTCTTAAAAATAATATATCTTCTAAAAATTTCAAGAAAGATATATATTCATACTTGCCAAAAATAATATATTTTTCCCTTGTAAAAAATATGATATATTCTTGTAGTAATTGTAAAAATCATATTTTCGTTTCCTTGGTGTCCAAAATATTATTTACCAAAATATACTTTGTGAAGAAATTTCCGGAGTATTTTGTAAGTCTTACTCCATAGTTCGGTTTCACCAATAATTTGTGTGAAATGTGCATATTTATTCCTTGGAATTTTGGTAATATTTTGGATTATGATTCTTGGTATTTTAATGTGTTATATTATTTCATGTCCTAAAATAATATAACTAATACACAAAGTATACAATTAATCACACACATGGTGTCATCTAAATATATATTTTCTAAATACATATTTAGTCACTTTTATTTATAAAAACCAACCTCCAATAAGTATAATTTTTGTAACAAAATTTATGGCAAAGTTTATGTAAAACTCCATGGTTTAGAATACACTTGTAAGTGTATGTTAATAAATATTTTTCTAAGTGTTTAGATTTTTAGAAAATTTTGCCATAGTTTCCCCTAAAAATGGAGGTTTCCATGCTTTCAAGCATATCATTTTCTTTTGTAAAAATCATCACAATCAATCCACAATCAATAATAAAGAACCTTTACTTACCATCTTTTCCAAAAACAAGTAATAATCTACTACTTCATGAACTTGAATATTTGTAAAAATTTGTAGTAACTTACTAGTGTTCTTAGTAAGCCTTGTTACCTTCTAAAGTGTGATTAGTTCTTTAAAAACTTCATTTTTAAAGAATATGGATCTTTACAACTTGTGATCTTCATTTCTAAAAATGTTTCTTTTTGAAATTTTCTTGTTACACAAGTGTTTCTACACTTGTTTATCCACAAAAAATAAGGTTTGTTTATCTAAGAACCAAGATTTAGAAAAACTTATATTTTTAACTTGGTTTCTTTAGAAATCACCCATGAAACTTTTAGATCTACAAGATTAACAACTTACTTTAATCATTATTTTCAAGAAAACCACTTGTTCATTCAAGTTCATGCTTCATGTGTGGATGATCTATCATCCTACAACATTTCTATTCTCTAATCTTGCTAGATTATGTTTTTAATCATGATCTATCAAGATCATATGATGATCTACATCATATACATGAACAAATAACAATCAACAAGCAAAACAACACAATAACAACTTAGTTTCTTCATTAAACATGCTTATGTTCGAGTTTACTTCTTGTGATCTTTAGTGTTCTTCATGTTTAACATATTGATTCTTCTTTTAACCACTTAAAATAGAAGTAAACTAGCAAGATTAAGGTTCTTACCACTAGCACAAGGCTAGGGGTGATCAAGTGTAGAAAACAAGTGGATAAAAGCAAATAAGAGAGGTCCTTGAACTTCCGAAAGCTCCTCGCTCCTTTATGTGACCTCTAACACCTTTGTAAGTATGTAAAATGAATGGAACTTGATTGAAGATGGTGGTTGTGTGGTGGTGATGTTTCGGCCGAAGGTAGGCAAGGGAGGAAGGAGAAGATGTGCTTTTTTCTAGTGTGTGTGAAATGAGCTTAGAACTTTCATGCTATACTTATAACCATATTCTCATTCTAACTCTTGGTTTTTATGTCACAAAAAGTATCAACATGATCCATTTAAAAATGAAAACAAATCTCTATGTGGGACCCTTGTTGGAGCTGTGAATAGGTGGGGGGGTCTAGCATAGGTTTAAATTAGATTAGTTACTCACTAGTTGAAATCTAAGTATTAGTTACGTGTTTTAGTTATTAGATATTTTTATGGGGTGTTATGATGTTCGGGGACCATAACTAGCTTGGTAATGTTAAAACAGTGCTTCTAGTGTAAATTTGATGTTTCGGGTAGTGTCCGGTTGTTCGGTTGGTTACCGGTTCGTTAAAGTGCTAAACTTTGCAGTTTAGTGTGCTTTATGTACCTTTTTGTGACACTTTTGATTCCCGACACTTATGAAAGCATTCAGGACCATTTAACCATATTTTGCATAAAATTAGATTGTTAAAATGCTGATTTTTGCTGAATTTTGCTGAATTCGGCACTTTGGGTGAGTTTTAGGCACTTTCCGGCACTTAAACTATCACTAGAAGGGCAGTTTTGTGATCCTTACTTTCCTACACACTATACTAGTGTAATACTTGGTTTCTAGCTCATTATGTGTCTCAATGCACTGTCTGTCTATGTGCTGAGTTTTGTCAGCATTTTCCTGATTTATCAGATAACTGTGCTAACTGTACTTAATGCATCATTTGAGGCAATAAAGCTTTCATGCAATATTGGTATGACATTAAACAATGTATGATGCACATGTATGTATATGGCAGTAATCAGAAAGCAGTTAATTGCAAATTCAGCACAGTCATTAAGCACTAATCATGGTTAATTAATTGTACGGATACATGAATTTTTAACAGTTGTCACATTCTCCCACTGTTATGAAAATTTCATCCTCGAAATTTATACTACCTTAACTCCTTAGGGTTACGTCATGCATGTATGGATATGAATAACACACAGTAACTAACCACAACACCGAATCAAGACCTATTGAATCAGGTGAATCCAAGGACATCTTTCTATATTAAGAATCCAATGGTTAAAAGGTATGTCTCTCAAAAATCTGACGTCAAGGGATACGAGATGTATAGATGTAAAGTCCGGTGTCACTTATTTCACAGGGTTCCAACAAAAGAGGAGTTTCGACCAATAGAATTCGAATGGATTGTTTACAATATGCAAATGAGTTTAGAAACAATAACATCCGCTAGATGAACTCAAAATCAGCAAGCTCAACTGTAACAGTAACATGATAATGATCCGTCAACTTTCGAACAAATGAATGAATAAAATTGGTGCGTTTACAGTATTGAATCGAAAGAATACACCGAAATGAAATACAATCGAAGCTTGGTGTGTCATTGACTTAATACATAGTTGCACTAAGAGTGTTTTAAAAGACAAGCAAAGGTATATGTAGTTGCGTGTGAAATGGTTGACCACAATTAGCACAAGCTACAATTTCGTACCGACACCACAAGGTGTCGTAATGACATAATTCAATAATAGTGGTGACTGAACAAGTTCACCGTGTTTGAAATCAAATGGAAGTGTACTAAAACCATCTGAAGATTTGATTTACACAATGTCATAGAGTTTTCAATTGAATATGGAACATCAAAGAACTACTGTTTTCGATTGAAGATGAACAAGTAACAAATTCCGCAAGGCATTCGATTGATAATGAAAGAATCGTTAGGAGGTACACTAGAATATAAAATGAATTTATGTACCATTGTCTTAACACACGGTTGTGTTAGGACTGCTTTAATTATGTTAAACAAAACGGATTTAGAGCAAGTCAATAATTAAACAATTAAATCCGTGTATGGGATGTGTAAACGAGATTAGCACAAGCTTCAACTTAGCTAACACATCACCACATGGTGCCGAAATCAACAGACGACTTAATGGAGCCGTAGACCAAACAAGTCTACTACGATTCAGAACAAAAGAAACGTTTGCGAAAATGAATTTGAATATGATGCTCTCAATACATCACGTGGTGTTTTGAAACGAATATGCGATATGGACAAGTTCAAGCAATTGGATTTGGTTTCAGCGCAAACTGACAATAAACGTATGTATCGACAGGGGAATTTCGACATAGTTACAATGATAAACCATGTATGAAATGAAATTTCAAGAAAGTGTGCTGACTTGATAGCATAGGAGCCAACCATTACAATAAGGTAGGTTATTCGAATCATAATTCAATAATTAGATTTAACGAAATGATATTTGAACTTTGATGAAGCACTCATTCGAAACGAAACCACATGCATAACAAACGGTGCACGCGTAACATAAGAATTTCCAAGAAATGAATCAATGAGTATTCGCTATAACGAAGAAATGATCAAGTATCGTGACAAAGGAGTGTTTGCTTTAATGAAGAAAATCATTGGGATGCAACTACCATCAAGAGGAGTAGAGATGTAAAAATCTACTGGCTAGATGCAAAAGTGGAAATTTCAATAAAAGAAATTTGGGTACTTTATCCGTTCGGTTAACTGAAATAGCATATATGTCAGAATCATGAGGGTTGCTTGAGCTAACGGACGTAGTTCCTAAGTGATGACCTTTAATGAGTTTTGACCTAGGTTCCCGAAGGTCCTAAGTATATGTCTCCTGGATTCTCCAAGTTTTGTATTATGTGTAAAACTGTCTTGTGCGTCGTATATAAAACACAACGCTAGCGCATGTCTGAAATCAGCTTGTTGACTCCCTGTTCTTTGGCATACTTTCTTCCTGAATCCGCAGATGCGATACCCTGATCGACAATTGATCTTAGAGTAGTAACTTGATCTCTGAAGTTGCGTTGACCACTCTTGCATTTCTGAAGGCGTAAGTCGATAAGGTGTCTTAGCTACAGGCGTGGCGCCTGGAACCAAGGCAATGTGGAATTCGACTTGTTATTGGGGGGGGTAATTCTGGAAAGTCTTCGGGGAAGACTTCAGGATATTCCCTTCCACAGGGATATCTTCGAGCTTCGGTTCTCCGGCTTCCTTGTCCACGTCATGAGCCAAGAGGGCAACACATTCTTTGTGCAAAACTTCCGTGCCTTCAATCATCTAATAACTCGTAGAGGCATATCCTGTTTATCCTTATGAATTACGGTCGTTTCTTCACTTGCCATCGGGATGCGAAAAATCTTCTCATGGCGTACCGTCTCCGCATGATTACTCGTCAATTAATCCATCCCAACTATGACGTCGAAGCTTCCCAACTCAACTGGCAGAAGATCTATCGAGAACTCACGCTTTCTAGGTTCTATCGCGCAGCCTTTAATAACTTCGTTGCCATTCCACTGGCTTCTCATTAGTCAGTTCTATCGAATACGGGATATCTAACTTACTGCTAATAAACCAAGTATATTCTTAAACTTTAGAGATACGAAGCTATGGTCGGCATTGGTAATCAAGCAGCATAGATGCAAAATTTTTGGTTGATAGAGAACGTACCAGCAACCGTATCTGGATCCTGGCATCCTTCACGAGCTCCGATGTTGCACGCCCTTCTACGGTCCTGGTCATCCTTTAAGCATTCCTTCCTAAAGTGCCCCACGTCCCCGCATTTGAAGCAACCTGGAGTTCTAGCATCGTCGTTTCCGTCTTGGTTGTCGTTATTATTTTCTTCTTGTCTGGGATACTTCGTTCGACATGTATACTTGTTGTGTCCTTCCCTTCCGCACCTATCGCACCAAGGCTTCTTGCATCGACCTTCATGGTGAAACTTGCACTCATCACATCTCGGCTTAGTCCCCAAGTAAGCTCTCCGGGAATGCCCTACGCCACCATAACCTTAATTTTGTCCTTGATTATTACCGTTTCCGTCCTGGTGACCGTTGTTGTTGTTTTCTCCGTGATTTCCGCTGCCATCCTGACCTTTATCCCTATGTCCAGTACCGTACCAACATGTCTCCTTAGGGTGACCAACTTTTCCACAAGTTCCACATTTCCCATTCCTGCATCGCCCATTATGATAACGTCGACAATTGTTGCACTTAGGTGGGATACCCATGTGCTCCTTCCCCTTTTTGGCCCTGTTCTTGTTATTCATCTGAGTGCCCTTCTTGAACTTTGCGAACTTCCTCTTGTTATCTCCCGATGGCTCCACATGAGTCTCCTTCTTCTCGTCAGGGGTTGAGATGTTGGTGCATTCATCTGTCGTCTTCGTCTTATGTCGAGTCTCAGGTTGCGTTGCGGATCTAATCAAGTGATATCACTAATGACATCATCATGTGACATCATTAGTGATATCACATTCATGACATCACTCACTAAAGACAAAACAAAAGGACAAATTGCATGAAATTGAAATCAGATTATGTTTGCATGTCAATTTCGCTTCAAGACAAAAGATTGTAAATTGTCAAGTTCGCTTGAGAGGTGTCGCTTGAAGCATTCATGTTTGCTTCAAGCGAAATCATGATAAGTATATATAGGTTAGTTGACTTGTCATTTGTAACAGATTCTGAAAATCATACCGAAGTGCTGCCGGTGTGAAAACTGATTGTAAACGATAGTATATCAATATAATCAGTGTTAAAGTGATATGCAAGCTGTTTCGACATCCGTTTCTTAGTTTCCGCCTCTGAAACGGACTAAATCTCTTCTGAACGACTCGTTCGGGTCGCGAACCGATCCTACAATTGGTATCAGAGCTCAGGAGGAAGAGATTTCGCCAAAACAGCTCGTTTTTGTCACTTTTTCTGATTTTCTACACCTTCTTTCAAAATCGAACAAATTTTTACGGTTAAAATTGGCTAAAACTTTCACATAACGTGCGAAAACATGTTTTAACAGTTCCTGGAAAGTTTCAGAAACTAAATCAGCCTAAAACTGGTAAAAAAGTATGTTTTCGCTTGAAGTTCGTTCGTCATTTGCTGACATCACGATTTCGCTTGAGAGATTGAAGCGAAATTGAAGAATTCGCTTGAAAAAATTATGTAGTTTGAAGCGAAACCATTTTTAAAAAAAAAAAAAAATTTTTAGGTCTCGCTTGAACAACAATTTGAATCTGTTTGAATCTCGTTTTCTGCATACGTGTCTGATTCTGCTTGAATTCAACATTTGCTCGACATACGTGTTTGAATTTGACATCTCACTTTAAAACAGCAACTGTTTGAAACTGACACATTGTTTGAAAATGGTTTAGTTAATCACGTGAAAGCTTATTGAATTGTGTGAACCGATTCTTCACGCATCGAGTTGTGTTTATCATTAAACAAAGTTGTTAGTGGGTTGAGACAAGAAATCACGTGTTATTGTGTCTGACTAATTTGAAAGGTCCAATAGATTTCTTGCATTTGTTAATTGTGATCACGTGAACTGTTGAATCATTTTTTTGAATTAAAAAAAAAACTATTTTCTTTCATATTATGCACATGATTTTTGATAAATAGTCAAAAGTGTGTCAGCCATTTAATTGACCATATCTCGAAATTGTTGTTCAAGTGGCCCATGTGCATTATTAATGGTAAATAGGTGTTAAGTTTGGTTGGCATGTGATTCAAAGATAAGAGTGTCAGTATCTATCATATCAAGTTGGCATGTGAATTGATCAAAGTTTGACTAAATACTATCATAGTTTAATATTTGTTTTAGAGCTTGTTGATCATTTGTGATTGTAAGTGTTGAATTGAGTAAAATTTGTCGAGATTTTTTGAAAGTTAGAAAAATGGCAATGATATTTGATGAGAAGGAAAATGAGTATCTTGAAAATTTAAATCGTTGGTATATGAGAACTGTGGACAGTAATTACAGGAATGTAGATGTGGATGTTTGGGTAAAGAGTTATGAATTATTCATTTGTCAAAAGGATGAAACATTGAATGAGATGGAAACACGGTTTAAAATTCTAACGGACAATTTGTGGAGAACGGGTATTAGAATGACAAATGATGATCATATATCGAAATTGACAACTGCATTACCTGCTAAATGGGATGAATTTATGGTTGAGCTAAAAGGAAAAGATTTGTTTCAAGAGCTTAATCCACATCAGTTCTTTAATGAGGTTCATGCAGAGTGTCGTAAGGAAGAAAAGAATAGGAGGGATTTTTTGTCCAAGATGGAAAAGAATTTAAATAAATTGGAGTTGGATGTACTTATTGAAATTGATAAAAGAATTTGTGGATTTCTTGCAACAAAGAGTACTCTGAAATATGATATCAAAAGGAAATGTTATATTGATGACAGTATGAATCCTTTTGATTTCGTTAAACTCTTTTGTGCAGGTACATACAAAATGAAGACAGAACAGGTTCAAAAGAATGAAGAATCTGTGAAGCTTGGATCTTCAAGTTCAGAATCAGTGTGCTCAAAATGCGATAACTTTAAGATTGACAATGACAAACTCTTGAAGAATGCGGAAAGTTTGACACTGGAAGTCGAAAAGTTGAGAAACGAGAAGCAAGCTGATGATAAGCAGATTCTTATTCTAAAAGAAAATTGTGAGAAGCTGAAAACTGAAAATGACAAACTGTTGGGTAATTTGAACAGTTTGACATCGGAAAATGTTTTGAAAAATCAAATTCACAATTTGGAAAAACAAAAAGAAAAAGATTTTCAAAGTCAAATAAAAATTTTAGAAGATGAGAGAGATTTGTTTGGTAAAGACAATCTTGAAAAACAAATTGCAATTAATTCTCATCTTGAAAAGATTATTCGACTTGAAAAGGAAGCAGAGTGTGCTCAAAAGAAAATCAAAGAGTTAGAAGGTAAAATCAGGGAATGGGAAGAAAAGTTGAAGGTCTTTGTTAATACTTCAGCTATTCCCTGCCCAAAACCTGTTAATTCTGTTCCAATAAGTGACAATGTCACAAACTTTGACAATGTCAAAGTTGAAGATTGCGATGAAAAATCTGATGATGAAAAAGTAAAAATTGACAAAAAGAATTTACATTTGAAGTTAAAAGAAAAATTTCAAAAAGCTGTTCCACAATCAACTGAAAAGGGAGAATGCTCTAAGCAAAAACCTTTAAAGAAGAATGTGGAACAGAAACAAAAAATTAAAAATTTGAAAAATGTTCAAAAAGAAAATAACAGATCATCAGATCGATCATCCAATCACAATCAAAAATTACAAAAAGTAAAAAATGAAAATTTAAAAATAGTTGGTGAAAAGTGGTGCAGGTTGGACCACAGTGCTTCAAGGCCAAATCAAGCTTACAGGAAAAGAGATGGATATCACCTAGCCAAACAATGCTATGATTTGAATGTTTGGGCTGAAAATGGTGATTGGTACGATAACAGAGTGTGTTACCGATGCGGTTATCAAGGACACATTGCTGTTAACTGCCAGAGTTGGAGTTATGAGACGAGAAGATGCTTTAATTGCAACATCATTGGTCATATTGCTAGAGATTGCTCAATGAGATCAATGAGAAGATCGAGAGTTGAATCTCAGAAGCAGGTGAAGAAACTAGTCTCTGTCAAGCCCAAAGAACAGAAAGTTCAAGAACGTAAAGTTCAAGAACTGAAAGTTCAAGAACCGAAAGTAAAGCTTTCTCAGGGGCAAAAAGACAGACTGAGGAAGAAGAGAAAGAAGGTCAGAGAGTATCTGGAAAGGATTTTGTCCTCGGATACAACTGGTAAAACAGATAAAAGTTCTGATAAATCGTCTTGCTCACCAAAGAACAACAAATCAAGCAAAACGC
This sequence comes from Helianthus tuberosus, assembly GCA_030545235.1. Classification (NCBI taxonomy): domain Eukaryota; kingdom Viridiplantae; phylum Streptophyta; class Magnoliopsida; order Asterales; family Asteraceae; genus Helianthus; species Helianthus tuberosus. The sequence goes on along the minus strand of CM060433.1, from coordinate 107,030,811 downwards.
ATTCATCAGATACAAATCTGAGGACGAAAGAGGAAAAGAAGAAGAAAGTTGTTGGCAATGAATCTGTTTCTTCGGAAACAAAGGAGCCACATGTCGGCGATGAATCTGGCTCATCAAAGTCAGACAAGCCACATTCAGGCAATGACTCTGGTGTGGTAAAGCCAGAAGAGCCAGTTGTTGAGGTAAAGACTGAGAATTCTAGTTTAACAATGGATGATGAAAATTTTCCATCGTTGTTGAACAAGAATTCAAAATCACCCAAGAACGGTCAGGCTTGGGTGAATTTGTTTAAATGAAAAACCTGACTTGCCGGAGCTCCCAAGTTGGTAAAAGTGGAGCAGGAATCGGCACATTTCTTGAGAAATTCACTTCGGTGATATTTCGACTTACAAGTGGTAAATCAGGGACATTAAATTGTATCTGATTTTCTACAAATGATATGAAAACAATGTGATGAAACCCCTAACCTACAAGTGGTAAAATCAACTAAACTTATTTTCCGAAAAAAACCATTTTGATTAAAACAAACTTAAATGTTTTGAAATCACTATGGGAAAATAGTTTGTTGTGAGGGGGAGTTCTGATTGTTTATGCCAAGTGGATGGAGAATTGAAGTGATTTGATATCAGTTGTCAAGTTTATTGTACAGTTTGATTTCAAATTTCCTAAAATGTGTTTGCATTTTAGGGGGAGTAAGAATTTTTAGAAAATCCAAAAACATTTGAAAATTTGAAAAAAGCCAAAAACATGATAAAATTCAAAAATGAGTTTCGTTGTATAAAAGAGGAAATGATAGTACATCAGTTGGACTGTCACAGCATGCTAAAGAAATGGAAAGTTATAATGTGATAAACGATCTTACTAAAGATGTGACGGTAGGCTCAGCTAGACTAGTAGATTTGCGATAACGATACAAACCTAAATGAATAAGCCTAGTTCTAGTGGGAAACATGATTGAAAGCATAGTACTTAGTTTTGTCCTTCTTGACTGTGTGCCTACTCAGTAATCGCTGATTGTCGAAAGACATAAAACTGGTTAAGTTTGTGAACTTTCACAACTTTGCTAAAAAGTCGCTGTGATTGTGCATTTTATTTTGCAAAGATTTAAACTTGTCTTATTTCTTTATTTTGTTTAAGCATCGGACATCCTCTGCGTATACGTGAGTATCGACCTGGATGTTGTTGCCTAAACGTTCTGCTTTATTTTCTTTGGTGTTTCGTTTAAGCTTTGGATCACCTCTGCGTATACGGGAGTATCGACCTGGTGGTTAAAGCCTAAACAACTTCAACTTATTTTATTTTCTTATTTTGTTTAAACATTGGACTTTCTCTGCGTATACGGAAGTATCGACCTGATTGTTAATGTTTAAACATTCTGCTTTGTTTTCGCACAAATCACAGTTGATAAAAGTTTAAAGGCATTACTTGAGCTAGTGTATTGCATGATGAGGGGATATGCTGAGATCGTGGGGTCCATAAGAATTTAGTGCTATCTAAATATACCTTAACGTATCGGTAAGCAGATTGAAAGTTTTTAGATTGAGTTTAAGTGGACAACAATATCGTCAATCAACGTGAATCGTTTAGAGCTGAAAATGCAATGAAGCTTAATGGTGTTGGTGATTGGTCTTAAAAACTGATATGATCCTCTTACACGAACTCACAAAAATATTGTCTGTAAATATTACTTTATTACATTTCATTATAGTCAAAAATCCAAAAAGATTTTCAGTGTGTTTTAGCATAAATTTTGAAAAATACAAAAAGATTTTCGACAACTGATGTTGATAAGCTGATTTTCAAAATTCCAAGTGCTGAACATGATGAACAGGGTTGGTTTTAAATGCTGAATTGAAAATTTTTGATTTGAGAAAGAAATTGAGTTTAGTTAATCAGGGTCATTAATTTGAACTTGATATAACTATTTCTAGTAAGTTTTTCTTATTGTTTTAAGAAAAAACTTATGTTTTTGATGAGAAAATGTGTGCAGGATATGAGCTTAAACAGATATAAAGCCAGGGATTGATCTCAAGGTGATAGCTAATTCCAGATGGCGATCCCATCATGATGAGAGGGGGAGTCTGACGAGGTTAAAGCCAAAGAGAAGATCCTGGTATATGCAAAGAACGTGAACAGACTGATAAAGACTGAAGATTGAAGAATACTCGACATTTAAGACTCGTCAACATCTGAGGGGGAGTCTGTTGGTGCATTCATCTGTCGTCTTCGTCTTATGTCGAGTCTCAGGTTGCGTTGCGGATCTAATCAAGTGATATCACTAATGACATCATCATGTGACATCATTAGTGATATCACATTCATGACATCACTCACTAAAGACAAAACAAAAGGACAAATTGCATGAAATTGAAATCAGATTATGTTTGCATGTCAATTTCGCTTCAAGACAAAAGATTGTAAATTGTCAAGTTCGCTTGAGAGGTGTCGCTTGAAGCATTCATGTTTGCTTCAAGCGAAATCATGATAAGTATATATAGGTTAGTTGACTTGTCATTTGTAACAGATTCTGAAAATCATACCGAAGTGCTGCCGGTGTGAAAACTGATTGTAAACGATAGTATATCAATATAATCAGTGTTAAAGTGATATGCAAGCTGTTTCGACATCCGTTTCTTAGTTTCCGCCTCTGAAACGGACTAAATCTCTTCTGAACGACTCGTTCGGGTCGCGAACCGATCCTACATGAGAGTTTTTCTAATCTAAGTGCTTCTTTAGCGAGCGTCAAACTCAAGATACTCGCATCAATAGTTGTTGGTGGTGTTGATGCCGTCATCAAGCTCAGGATCTGAGACGTCAGTCCCCAGATGAATTGCTCCATCCTTTTCAACTCTGGTTCAACCGGATATGGAACAACTCGCGACAAATCATGAAGTCTCTGCACGTACTCCACCACCTTTGGACCTTCCATCATCAGGTTCCGGAATTCAATTTCTAGTTCTGGATCTTCATCTGAGAACAATACTCCCTACGCATCATTTCTTTCAGCTCATCCCATGTCAAAGCATACGCAGCAGCCTCGCCCATTATCTGAACCCGAAGGTTCCACCATAACAGAGCCTCTTCTTGAAACAATCCAGAAACGTATCGGACTTGTTGCTCTGGCGTACATCCGCTTATTCGCAAAACAGAATCCATATTCTCGACCCATTTCACAAAAGCTACGGCACCTCCAGTGCCGTCGAAGTTCAGAGGCTTGCAGTCTAAGAACTGCTTGTAGGTATAACCTGTACCCAGGCAATCATCATCACAGAAAGCAATAGCAAAGCACACTTGGAATTGTCCAAACGTATTGTAATGTGTCTTAGGTGACTAAACATTACCATTGGGTGGGTTATTTCCTGAGGTGCTTTCACTGCGTTTGTAGCGAAGGACCTCCTGCCAAGCTATAGCCCGTGAGACATGTGCTTGCCACTCTGCCATGGTCAGCCGAATGATTTCTTGATGAGACATCTTCTAAGAAGAAGTTTGGATTGGTCAGGTCTCATTTGTTCAGGGAGTGTATATAGTTGTTTAGAGGTCGTATATACATACACACATTAAGTCATCATCTCAAACAATCAAACAATAGCACCATCATAGCATAATCAAGTAAATGGGAACATGTTTAATAAGAACATAGCAAACAAGTATGTTGTGGATTTATATGCTTAATAAGAACATGACGATTGGGCTTTCATTAATCATTGACCACAAAGTATCATTACGTGTTTTACAAAGTGCATCATATCAAAAGGGAACACAGGGTCACACTACCCTTGTCCAACAAGTCTACCAATCTACAAAGGTCATACAATCAAATAGTGGTCTCCAAAAGGCTTCACAAGCTCAGCTCAATGGTGGTGTTCTCATCATAGGTAATGCATCTGCATAAAACCAAAAACCTACTGTACTGATGGCGGAGGAGGAGGAGGGAGGAAAATCAAACTGAGAACATGTGCGAGCTCCTCCTCGAGCTTGTGCACATGATGAAGCAAATAACGGACCTGCTGCTCAATAGTAAGGAATCGAGCATCAAACTCTGGAAAAAGGAGTAAGAGGTGCTGGTGAACATGCAAACGGAGGCGGTGATGAATGAAGGGGATTAGAAGCATGTTGACAAGGACATGGTAAAGGACGCGGTATCGACTCAAGCTCCAAGACTCTGCGACTCATAACTTCAAATCGAAGCTGAAGCGAATAAAGTAACTCATCATGTGTATAGCCAACAAAATGCAAAGGATGGTAGGGGTCTGAGGTCGGCATGGAATATGGCGGGGACCCTCTAAATGGCTCATCAGTTGGTGAAGAAGTAAAAGGAGCAAAAGGTGCAGACTGGGGAATGTGTGGGTAAGCTGCTGAAACATGGATGTCCTGACTAGTCTGCTGGCCTGAAGTGCCTTCTCCTGGACGGGGTGCGAGTATGTTCTGCAAGAAATCGATACGTAAATCAACACGATGGACATCAAATTCCACAGTATGAGAAGGAGCAACATCAGTGGGTGCTGGTGCAAGTGGAGGAACAAATGTCTCAACAACAGGAGGATCAACGGTTGCAGGAACTGGATCAGGTATGAGGGGTGCAATGTTAGGTATGCCAAAAGGAACAGGGTCATGATCAGGCAAATGCTCAGGAGCAAGTATCAGCTCAGGATCAGTGGGTGCATCAACAGGCTGATCGACAGGGATAAAATCAAGCTCAAGTCCAGGCTCAATGTCATGTGGAGGAATCGATGCGGCTGACATGGCCGTCTCCTCATCAAAATCAGTAGCATAACGTCGCAAACCAACTGCCTGTAAGGCGGAAGATGACACAGACTCAAAGGAATCTGGGACGAAGTGTAAACTAGTGTCAGGGGAAATCTCGACAACAGGGATCTCAAAAAGTGGAATAGCAACAATGTCCTCGTCTAGCCTTTCATCACCATGGGCTTCATCAAAAGGACCATCAACAAGCAAGTCAACGTTAACATCAATCAAATCGTCAAAAGGCAAGTTCTCGAGAGGAATGGCCACCAAGGGATCGGGAGCGAGGATCGGTGCCACGACATGCTCACCATCGGGATGCCCGATGACAAGATGTTCGTGAACTAGAATGGGAGCTACAAAAGGATCCTCGTCTGGAATGCCATCAGTAGTCAGTGGATCATCTCCCAAGTCGGGCAGCGCAAATGGCTGGAAATCTTCATTGTCGTCGGACATCATCTCCAGGTCACTCTCTTCATCGAAAGTAAAGATCTCTGGCTCAGGGACAATCTCATCGTCAGAAACAACGGCCATAGGTTCGTGGTCATCGGACAATCCGCTATCGGATGACGACATGGTATCTGTAACATAACAATCACCACATATGCACATATATCAACTACTAACACTAAGCATGTAATCAATGACAAGGTAATCATGTAATCAGGTATCCTCGTGATTCCTCACGAACCCTTTCTATCCTTCCTAGTCTCCTAGACTAAACCACCTAGCCTCCTAGACTAAACCACCCAGTCTCTCAGACTGAACCACCCAGTCTCTCAGACTGAACAACCCAGTCTCTCAGACTGAACTACCTAGTCTCTCAGACTAAACCACCCAGTCTCCCAGACTGAACCACCCAGTCTCCCAGACTGAACCACCCAGTCTCCCAGACTGAACCATAAACACAAACCTTGAAATGTGTTTCGTGTCTTTTTGTTTGTAAAAATGTTTGTTTTCCTGGATCTGGGCGTTTCGTGCATACAATGAAAACATGTTGTAAAAACATTTTCGTGAGAGCCCTAATGATTGTAGTCTAGACTCGAGAAGGAATCCTAGTTCGCTACAATCGAAGCTCTGATACCAAGCCGTCACACCCTGACTTTTGCGGAAGCGTGATTATGGTGTGACTTGCTTAATACCATTGCATTCAATCATAACAATAACTATATGATAAACTGAAGATGTTCACCCATTAAAATAGTTTTAAAACATAACAATATTGTCTTGAAACATAGACTTCAAATTCGAGTACAAACCATGCAACTTGTTTGAGAGTTCACAAAGACTCGACAAAAGACATTAGATAAAACCAGACTTGGAAAGGTGTCTTGTCTAGGATGAGACGTACCATCCATATGCTAGGACACCGGATAACATCTTTTATTCCCAACATACTTGAAAACATCCAAACGCCCGCCAGATCCACTTAATTCCCTGAAATACATGTATTTTGAAAACATCAACAAAAGTTGAGCGAGTTCATGTGTGTGTTTGTGTACATGAATAAACCTTTGTAATCATTGGAAGTATGAATGTATGTTTGTAAATCCTGGTATGAAAGCAACAAGGAAATCAGATCACCAATGGTTTGCAAGGCCATTGATATGTGTGAAGTGATACAGGAAAACTCAAATCTAGCAAATTTGTCTCCGGGAATAAGACATAGTCACAACATGGGCCACCCTGGTCCGCATGGGTGTGGGCTTGCTACACCCAAATAGATCTATCACTCATGTCCCTCAATCCTACAAAGAGGATTAATGGCCTTAAGCGTCATACCCACCACTCACATGATCTAGCAGTACCCTTCCTTAGCTAACCATACCATGTATAAATGTTTGTAAACAGCTTGTAACATGTATTTCACCCCCGAAGTTATAAAACTGAAAACAGTTAAAAGAAAAGGGGGACATGAACTCACAGTCTTGCATCTTCAATCACCGTAACTCAAGCTTCTTCGGGTAAAACACGACTACCTACAACGTACTAATTTCTATTAGACGAACGGGCTGTGCCTTGACTTAGTGTTAATGTGTTTGAGTTACGTTTCTTCGTATCTTCGATATTATTCCAAGTTATATAATTATTTGTTAAAATAATAAATATTTTAACTTAAATTATGTTTATTAAATTTTGGAATAATTGTTAAAACAATATATTTTAACTTAATACTTCCCAAGTATTTATACTTGTATTTCCTTCCCCCAAGGATGGGGGTATCTTATTCATATACTTGTATATTTTTGCCATGTATTAGGGTCGTATTCCGGTGTGTATTTGTACGTATGAGAATACGTATCTTTATTGTATGAATTAAGTATTCTTATACTTAATTTCGTATTAATTTTTCTAGAATATTATCTTTAATAAAAGTCCACCAACATATATTTCCAAAATATATATTGTAAATAATGTTATTTAGAAAAATTATTTATAATTTTTCTTTTGGCAAAAATATTTGTATTTTCTCATAAGTTCCAAAAATAATATATTTTCATGTCTAACTTGGAAAATATATATATAAACTCATTTTTTCTCCAAAAATGATGTATTTCATATTTATTTGAGAAAATATATCTTTCATTCCAAAAATTATTGTATTTCATGTTTGTGTAAGAAAATATATATTTCTTAAAAATAATATATCTTCTAAAAAATTTCAAGAAAGATATATATTCATACTTGCCAAAAATAATATATTTTCCCTTGTAAAAAATATGATATATTCTTGTAGTAATTGTAAAAATCATATTTTCATTTCCTTGGTGTCCAAAATATACTTTGTGAATAAATTTATGTTGGATCGTCGTGTGACCCTAACGAGTCAATCTGAAGAGTTCAACATCAAAATCAAAGGTGGAATCAATGAAATTGACGTAACACAGCTTGATACTTTCTAATTATCTTCTCTTATTGATTTCCTGAGCTTTTACAATTCAAATAACAATCCGGCAGCACCTCGGCTCAGAAACAATGGTCTAATTCCGTTTCAAATGACACAGTAACATCCCTATATATAGAGTTGGTAATTCCGTTTGAAAGTGGCACTGGCCATTTCAAGCGGAATTAAACTTGTTAATTTCATTTGAAATGGTCATGGTCACATTCAAACGAAATTACCCTCTTTAACACAAAGTAACCCTAATTTCTATCCTGTTGTGTGCCAGTTTATCCTATCTAGACATAAGACTCAATAAAGACGAAGTTAACAGACATTTGATGCACCAACAGACTCCCCCCTTGGATGTTGACGAAGTCTTTAGCATTCAGTCTTCAGTCTTTAGTCTTTGTTTATCTTTGTCTGCCCTAAATTGTCTTGACATTGTAAAGTCTTCTTCAAATCTTTTATCTTCAAACTCCCCTTTGAATGTTGATCTAGAATTTTGACTCCCCCTTTCGAAGACTCCCCCTCACGATAAGCTGGGACTCGAATTCTAGTTCAAACTTTAACATTTTCTTTGCCATGGGGATCTTGACTCCTGTTTCCTGCACAATCTCTACCTAAATATAAGATATATGACAATAACAGTTTCAATCTAAACTTACCATTCAACTTCATTTGTTGGTCTTGTCAGTAATTTAGAAATCCACTTAAGTATCCAGGTCCAAATTAATGATCCTGATTACTCAATTTGTCTACCAAGTCCAACTTAATGACCTTGGTTGACCTGAGACAAATCACACTGACATTTTGTACAAACTTGTTCAAACAATTTTCTGAAATTTATAAGTTTCAAATTAATGAACTTGTTTTAATTTTTCAATTTTCTCAAGTTTAACATATTAAGCTCACGACTCATCTTCCGGCTCAGAAACTTCCTACAACTGCTTCAACTTTCGAATCTGAAGATCAGCTTTCCACTTTGGTTTGTCGGAAAATAAAGCAGAAATGTAAAATCTTTTTAGATTTTTAATAAAGTTTCTAGACTAGAAATGAATTACAGAAATAAAATGCAATAAAAGTAAACTATTTACAAACATATTTTTGGTGAGCGTGTTAGGGAATCATATCAGCTATTCGACAAGTCACAAGTACCGTTAAGCTTTGATTACATACTCAGAATTAAACAATTCACTTAGATTGTCGATATACTGATCCATTTAAATTCTCACATACATTTCAATCTGTCCAGGATACGGATTTAGTGTTTTAGAAACTTAAACTCATTCATGTGTCCCACCTCTTGAATATACTCCCGTATCCAAATCCCAATATTCAGTCTTACAGGTGAGTATACCACAGATGATATCTGTAAGGGGTTAAATTGCGAAGGCCGTGAGAGCTCAGGTGAGAACTTCCGTTCAGCAGAGAGATGACGGCTTCGACTTTTGGTGGGTCCCCTTTAGAGGATCATTTTTACAACAGCAATGATTAGCATTTTTAATGTTTCATCATTTTTGTGCTGAGGGCGGTGCTATGTTTCAAGCAAGTGGTAAAGTATTATACGGGGACTAGGCCATTGCTTCCGCAAAATCAGAAGTCCCGGGATAATACCCCAGATATCACTGAGTATAAAGACCTAGTATCTCAGAAAGAGGGATCTTTCAAACAAGATTTCAGGGGTTACCTATATATCCAAGTAGTGTTCCCCACGAAATAAGTAAGTTTGAATTTAGGTTTATATCCCGAACAAACCTAGTAAATGTGTAAAAACCTATCGGCACATCATCAGCGAGACTGTTTAAAACTTTTAAACTTTACATATCTTTAGCATACCGTAACTGTCAAGCCAATGTACTATCATTTTCCCTTTTTACACAAACTCTTTCTGGTTTTCTATTGTTTTTGGATTTTGAAAATATCTCATGTTTTTGGATTTTTAGAAATTTTTTTACTGTTTTTGTATTTTTCTGAAAATATTACCCTATACTCCCCCTAAATACCAAAACAAGTAAAAAATCGACAAACCATTGCAGATTGCTTCTCAACATCATCTACAATGTCTTCTTCATCAACGCCAAGAATCTCCTCCAACACCGATAAAAGCTTCATACCGTTCAATTTTAGCAAGTATTGAAAACGAGTTTTATCAAATGCTTTGGTATGTAAATCAGCTTTTTGTTCGTCAGTGTGGATTTTCTCAATTCGTATCAACTTCTTCTCGAAACAATCTCGGATGAAGTGATGTCGAATTTCAATGTGTTTCGTTTTAGCGTGATGAACAGGATTTTTAGTAATGTTAATCCCTGCCTCATTATCAACAAAGATAGGGGTATTAAGAAATTGCAAACCGTAGTCGTGCATCTGTTGCTGGATCCACAAGATCTGAGAGCAGCAACTGCTAGCAGATACATACTCCGCTTCACATGTAGATAAAGCTACAGAGGTTTGTTTCTTACATTGCCAGGTGACCAAACGTGGTCCAAAGAACTGACAACCCGCTGTTGTTGATTTAGCGTTAACTTTGCAGCATCTGAAATCGGAATCGGAATACCCTTCGAGCGTGAAATCGCCTTCTTTTGGATACTACAACCCCAATGATGGAGTTCCTTTCAGGTAGCGTAATATCCTTTTCACAATAACCATATGTGAAGCTCTAGGATTAGACTGAAATCTTGATGCGAGGCAGGTTGGATACATAATAGCGGGTCTTGAAGCTGTCAAATACATCAACGATCCGATCATGGAACGATACAATGTTTCATCTACCTTCTCTCTGGTGAGATCAGGATTTATCCCATGGTTCGTCGCTAACGGGGTGGAGGCTGGAGTAGAACCTGACATCCCAAATTTCTCTAAGATATCATGAACATACTTCGTCTGGTGTATGAAAATTCCCTTAGGCAGTTGATCAACCTGAAGTCCCAAGAAGAATTTCATCTCACCCATCGATGACATTTCAAATTTCTGCTTCATAACTCGTTCAAAATCTTTGCACAGATTTTCATTTGTTGACCCAAATATTATGTCGTCCACGTATATTTGAACAATCAGAAGATGTCCGTCGACTTCTTTGGTGAAAAGAGTGGCATCCACTTTTCCACGGATGAAACTGTTGGCTAGTAAGTGTTGAGACAATGTCTCGTACCAAGCTCTCGGGGCCTGGTGTAAACCATACAGTGCTTTATCCAGCAAATATACCTTGTCTTTGTGGATTGGATCGGTGAAGCCCGGTGGTTGTCCGACATATACCTCCTCTTTTACCTTCCCATATAGAAACGCCGATTTAACATCTAGCTGATAAACTTTGAAATTTTTCCAAGATGCAAATGCTAGGAAGATTCTGATCGCTTCAAGTCTAGCAACTGGAGCATATACTTCAGTGAAATCTATACCTTCCTGCTGACTGAAACCCTGGACTACGAGTCGAGCTTTGTTATGAATAATAACTCCTCGATCGTCCCTCTTGCACTTGAACACCCACTTGGTGTTTATCTTCCTGTGACCATCAGGCAAGTCTACCAATTTCCACACTCCTAACTTCTCAAATTGACTCAACTCTTCTTGCATAGCATTGACCCAAGAATCTTCAGTAAGTGCCTCCTTATAAGTCCTCGGTTCAATTTGCGAGATAAAACAACTAAGTGAAAACTCAGTTTGTAAAGGAGCTACTGTAGAATAAAAACAAGTAATGCCTTGGTCAATTTGTCGTCTAGTGCGAACGCCTGATTGTAATTCTCCAATAATCAACTCTCTTGGATGGTACAAAAGAGTTCTCGGCATCACCTCGCCTGGAACATCTACCTCGCCTTCCAAATTTGTGACATTCTGATTTGAACCTTGTTCACTGACTGGAATAGTTTGACTTGAACTCTGGATTTGCTCCCCCTCAGAATCTGAATCACCATGATCAAATATAGGCATATTATTAGATTCTTGATTATCATTGACTGTCGTCTGATTATCATGAGCAACTTCATCTTGTTGAATATCATCATGTTCTCCAGCATTGCTTGGACCGGCTTCATCGTCATTAGAAGCTCGATTTTGACGTCTAGAATACTCAGCTGGGAACCTTTCCTGCGATGACTCATACTCTCTCAGAATATCCAACTCATCAAAGAAATCTTCTTCTTCTTCCTCTTCCATGTCAAACGAATTCCACAAAGTGTCATAGTGAAAACGCCATGAATCGCCGGGATTTTGCGGTGGCATTGTGTAGCCTTGACATTCAACATTATGTGCCTCAATAATCCGCTTTAAGCTCGGAACAAAGACTCGTTTCAAAGGACTTGAGTATCCCACAAATATTCCTTCAATGCTCTTTGCACCAAATTTACCAAAAGGCTCTAGAACAGTGCAGGGAGACCCAAACGGTTCTAAATACTTCAGGTTCGGTTTGCGGTTATTGATCAGCTCGAAACATGTCTTGTTGAATTTCATCACTGTGAAAACCCGGTTGAGTGTATAGCATGCGGCTGACACTGCTTCTGCCCAAAAGTTGACAGGTAGTTTAGAATCGGCAAGCATCGTCCTAGCCGTTTCAATTAGCGTCATGTTCTTTCTTTCAGCTACTCCATTCTGTTGCGGAGTGTAAGGCGCGCTAAATTCATGCAATATACCTCTTTCATCACAATATTCTTCCATTTTGAAATTCTTAAACTCAGTACCATTGTCAGTACGTAATCTTCTGATGTGGGTTTGGCACAAGTTTTCTATCTTCTTGAAAAGCGTCATCAAACGATCAAACATCTCATCTTTTGAGTTCAAAAATAATACCCATGAAAATCTTGAGTAATCATCTGAAACTACTAGATAATAGAGATCCCCAGTTATGCTTTTGATGTTCACTGGACCTAACAAATCCATATGGAGTCTCTCTAAAGGTTTCGAGATTGAGTTTTCCTTATTTCTAGGGTGAGATTTCTTCTTTTGCTTGCCTTTGACACAGCTAATGCACTCCCCCTCAAGATGAAAACCTTTCACATGAACACCAATTACTAAGTCATTATGCACCAGGTGATTCATTTTTCGCAAGTGAATATGACCCATCTTTCGATGCCATAACTGTGATTCTTTTTCCGTTGCTCTTGACATAAAACAATGAGCCTGACCCGTGGTAGTAGTTGCTACACTCATGTCCAACACGTACAGATCATTGACTCTGGACGCTCTCATGATAACCCACTCTTCGGGAACAACAAATCCTGGTTTCAAGATCAAACATTCTTTGTCTGTAAAGTGCGTAGTATACATACGATCACAAATCTGAGAGATGCTCAGAAGATTATTTTCAAGCTCGGTGATGTAGTTTACTCTTTCAAACGTGACAATCCCATTTGATAACGTTCCTTCACCAACTATTCGACCACCTTGATTCCCTGCAAATCCCACGTAACCTCCATTAAACCCTCTAACATCATACAATAGGGTCTTCTTCCCCGTCATGTGCCGAGAAGCTCCACTATCCATAATCCAACGTGAAACGGATCTTGGAAGCTCCTGCACATTTCAAACACAATTTAGTTAGATGTTGATGCCACCCAAGCCTCTTTCGACTCGGGTAACTTGACATTTAGGTGAGTTTTTGCAATGTAAAGTGGCGGAAAATTCTTGTCGTTCATCTTTAAGCTCTCCTCAAATCCAATATCAACCTTTTTGTATAAAAATAAATCATTTTGAGAAGGTTGATCAGTTAATTGGTCTTTCTTTGGTACATACTTCTTTTCAGAAGTAGTAGACTTTTGAGTCTCAAGTTTCTCATAATAATCCACAGGAACATTCATCTTTACCGGAATGGTAGAAGACGATTGTTTTTCTGTCTCAGAAACCTTTGGTTTTGGAGAACTTGACTTCTTATCAACTGATTTTGGCTTCCATGTTTGTTGAGGTGAAACAACCCGTTTGTAAAACTTGTCAGTTTTAGTTACCACATTCTTTACGGGTTCAGTTTTGATCTTGATGGTTTCATTGCTTGAACATGTCTCAAGAGAAATTACATTCAAACGGAATTAGGTAATTTCGTTTGAACATGTCATGGTCATTTCAAACGGAATTACAACTTCTAATTTCGTTTGAAGTTGCCTCTCACCCTATATTTGACTATTTCCTCGTAATACGTGCCTAGACCTGTCAATACTAATCTAAGACTCGGATGAAGATGAAGTCGACAGACAACTGCACCAACAGACTCCCCCTTGAATGTTGACGGAATCTTCAGTGAGAGTCTTCATCATGACGACTCTTCAATCTTGATCGGTCTCCTTTCTTTCTTAGCATGTACCAGGATCTTCTCTTTGGCTCTAACCTCGTCAGACTCCCCCTTTCATCATGCTGGGATCGCTGTCTGGAATTAGCTATCACCTTGAGATCAAACCCTGGTTTTTAGTTCTGTTTAAGACCTCTACAGGTTCTGAAACATCTCATGGCTCTTTGTAGCAACAGGATCAGAAACCTAGCTTCTTCAATATTTCCTGCACACATTTTCTCACCAAAACATAAGTTTTTACTTAAATAAATAAGAAAAACTTACTGGTAGAAACCATTCAATCATAATATTTACATCAAGTTCAATTTAATGACCTTGATTAACTGATCAAACTTTTTCTCAAAACAAATTTCTTCATTTAAGCACACATTCCCATCCCTGTTCATCATGTTCAGCACTTGAAATTTTGAAATTCAGCTCTTCAACATCAGTTGTCGAAAATCTTTTTGAATTTTCAAATAAAAGCTAAACTTCTAGAAAGAACAATATAGAAATGCAGAGAAATATTTACAAACAATATTTTTTGTGAGTTTGTGTAAGAGGATCATATCAGTTTATGAGACAAATCACCAACACCGTTAAGCTTTAAACATTTTAAGTTCTAAACGATTCACTTAGATTGTCAGTATACTGATCCACTTAAATTTTCACACAAAGTTCAACTGCTCCGAGATACGAGATTAATGTTTTAGAGACTTAAACTTAATCGCGTGTCCCACCTCAGAATATACTCCCGTATCCAGATCCCAATATTCAGTCTTACAGGTGAGTATACCTAGATGATATCTGTAAGGGGTTAAATTGCGAAGACCGTGAGAGCTCAGGTCAGAACTTCCGTTCAGCAGAGAGATGACGGCTTCGACTTTTGGTGGGTCCCCTTTAGAGGATCTTTTTTACAATAGCACATGATTAGCATTTTGCAATGTTTTATCATTTTTTATGCTAAGGGAGGGCTATATTTCAAGCAAGCGTAAAGTATTCTCCGGGGACTAGGCCATTGCTTCCGCAAAATCAGAAGTCCCGGGATAATACCCCAGATATCACTGAGCATAAAAACCTAGTATCTCAGAAAGAGGGACCTTTCAAACAAGATTTCGGGGGTTACCCATATATCCAAGAGATGTTACCCACGATATAAGCAAGTTTGAATTTAGGTTTATATCTCGTCACAATCTACTAAATGTGCAAAAACCTACTGACACATCATCAGTGAGACCGTTTATCACATTTTGACTTTCCAATTCTTTAGCATACTGTGATCGTCCCCTGATGTACTATCATTTCCTCTTTTTGACAACAAAACTCATTTTGAATTTTATCATGTTTTTGACATTTTCAAATTTTCAAATGTTTTTTGAATTTTCTGAAATTCTTAAACAACCATTGGAGCTTTGCCTTTTGCAGCAGCTTTCTTTTTCTGACTCTCAACAACTTCAGACTTAGGCTTTAAGTTGGTGCACTTTCGTGCAATATGTCCAACTTTGTTGCACTTAAAGCATGTACGAGTATCAACTACCCGACTTGTGCCTTCAGACTGAGGCTGTGAGGCCTTCTTCTCAAAGAATTCTTCATTTGTTTTCGAAAAAATCTTAGATTCTTCATCAGAAAGTGATCTTGAACTTGAAACAAACACCTTTTTCTCAACAAATTTCTTGTTTTGAAAATTTCTTCTTTGATAATTCTTACCACCCTTATAACCACCCAACCATTTGTTTTGATAGTTGTTAGAAAAACGCGGTGGTACAACAGGTTTCTTGTAGTAAGCTTTATCTTTTTCAAAATTCATTTGCCTCTTTGTCTGTTTCAAACCTTCTATCTCAGACAGATCAATCTCAATCAACTTGAACACATTTCTCAATTTACCAATATTCACATTCTTTAAAGGAAAATCACGATCTGAATACAACTTATCAGATCCCGCCATCTTGTACATCACAAGACTAGGTTCATCACTTAAGTTGTCTTTGGATGTTGATTTTGGAATGTATTTATCCAAAAAGCATTCATCATCCTCAGTAGTGTCACTTTCAGACTTTAAAACATTTTCAGCCATACTTTTAACAATTTCAGATTGGACACTATCTTCATCAGATGATGTGGTAAATGTGATATCAATCGTGTCAGGAAGCTTAAACTCATTTTATTCTTCATCATTAACCAACCCGGATTTTTTCTTGGAAAAATTGTTTAGAACCGGTGGTGGAACCTGATGAAACCCAACCACAATTCCATCCGAGTAAACATCTTCGCCTGCTTTGTTCTTCTCAATTGGTTTAGGGACGATATGTTGTAAAACAAAGCTTACGGAGTTGTAACTGGTTAATTTAAACTGGATGCGTTCATTTTCAATTTTAGCTTCTTGAAACTGAAGCTTTAACTTAGCAATTTCATCCAATTGCTGATTGATTAACTCCTCTTTCACTCTAAGAACTCCTGATAGTTGAAGATTTTCTTTGGTTGTTTTACCATTTCTTTCATCAGAATCTTTAACCGTTCGTTTTAGCTTCTCAAAATTTTCTGAAATGTGACGATTTTCAAGAATCAACTTTTCGTTTTCTTTCCTTATTCTTTCTATGTCATTTTTATCATTTTCAATTTTATCAGTTAATTCTTTTAATCTGTCGTTCGAAGCTTTCAACAATTTATCACGGTTTAAGATCTGATCTTCAACACTTCTGACTCTACCAGTCAGTTCTTCAACTTTCTTACCACTAAGGTAAGCAATTGTACTACAAACTTTGCACTCTTTCATGCAATTTTTGCAGTCGTTCTCATATTTAACTTTCTTACCTAACTCATGTGTATCATTTGAACTGACCTTGTTTTTTGACTCAGTTCCAGAACTAGAAACTACCTCTAGTTCTTTTGCAGCAAAAACTTTGTCAGCCATCTTCTTCAAGTTTTCAGCGGTAAATTCTTGTGATGTATCAATGATCCCATCATCAATTTTCTTTGTCTGCGACTCTTTTTCTTTTTCTTCTACTTTCTCTTCTCCACCTCCCCACAATTCTCTCTGTCTAGTTTCTTCTTCTTCAGCAAATTGCTGGATGAGAGCATCAATACTAATGGAATCTAGATCAACCGCAATGTTTCCTTGTGGATCAAGGTAACATTCTCTGTCGGCATCCCATCTTTTTGCTCTTTTAGCTTCTTTGTATGTGTTATAGATTCTGCTCATCCTGGTTTGTGCTTTCATCCTTCTGTTGACAAATTTTTCTTTTTCTGTTCTGTTGTCTTTAAAAGGAACAATCTTTGCTGCTGTAAAGGCATATCCAACTGCATCTTCCTCAGGCAAAACATCACTCCAATCATAACCTTCATCATCATGAAAAACAGCAAGTGCCCTGGATTTTTCTCTGGGTGCCTCCTCTATCTGTTTCATTCTGGGCGGTTCTGATTTGTTCTGATGATAGATCGCTCTTTTGTAATAATCTTCACGAAATGGATTTGCAGTATCATCAGCTGGTGCATTACGACATTCTCTTTTGAAATGTCCTTTTTGTTTACACCTGAAGCACGTGACTTTTGACTTGTCAAAGCCTAACTTGGTAGAGGGTCTGCCAATAGACTGTCTTCCGGTAATCTCCATGAATCATTGCGCTCTTCTCACTACACTCGCCATACACCACCTTATATCAATCAACTCCATCTCCTCAGGATCGATCTGATCGTAGTCTTCTTTTGTTAGGTTGGTGTTTCCTATCTTTCCAGCAATGAGACTTTCGTACGATTCTAACACAGACGCTAAAAACACCATCTGTTGTTTGGCAGATTCTTCACTAAAATTCTGACCATTCTTCAGATCCACAGCAATGTTGCATTGAAACAAGTTCTTTGAGGATGATTGACTTGAAGTTGACGAAGAACCACTATGAAAACCACTGCTTGAACTCTCTTTACTTGATGTGTTAGAATTTTCAGCAGAGAAAGCTGTTTTAGGAGACACATTCTTGGGAATCATACTTTTTGGATAGTACAGCTCCACATTCTGCTGATATGAGGAATGATTGACTTTATTTGATTTCTTGATCTCCAGCTCATGACTCTCCAGTCTTTCAATCAACAGATCAACTGTTAAATTCTCCGACTTTATCGTATTCTTCAACATCAAAGCAAAGTATTGCCAATCCATCTCATCCGGCAACGAGTCAAACAATTTGTCAACTAATTCTTCTCGAGAATATACAACCCCGTGTCTTGCCAGCTCTAACTTCAAATGCCCGAATCTTTCAATCATCTTAGAAACAGATTCGTTTTTCAAACAGCCAAATAAATCAAACTCTTTTCTTAATAGTTTCTTTTTGTTTTTTACTATCTCAGCACTACCCACACATATCACTCTCAATTTTTCCCAAAGATCTTGAGCATTTTTGTACTCAATCAAAGATATTATGTCGTCTCTCACAGACTGATGAAGCAATGCAATGCACTTTTGTTCAGCAACAAAATTCTCTATATCTTCAGTTTCTGTCAAATTTTCACAATCTGGTCTTCCATTATTGAAGCCATTCTTTAAACTTTTCCAGCTTGGGTACGCAAACGCTTTTAGCCATTCTTCAAATCTTTTGGCCCACCTATTGTATTCTTCAATCGCCATCAACGTTGGAGGTTTGTTATATGTACCATATGCACTCTCCACACTTAAAGCATCAGACAGAGTTTTCTTCGCACTTGGAGTGTTTTCATTTGTATTGTTTGAAGTATCATCTTCGGTGTTTCCCGCGAAAGCAAACATGTCACTGAAAGGATTCATAAACTCATCCATCTTTCAAGTTCCTGAAATAATCAACAAACACTTAGAAATTTTTTTTGGATTTTATCAAACACAGTTTCAAACGGAATCAGTTCAAGCGGAATAGCTCAAACGGAATACTGTTTCACACGAAATAAGCCTTTTTCAAGCGAAATAAGGTTTTCAAACGGAATACCACTCAAACATAATCAGGTTTGAAGCGGAATAGCTAATTGCGTTTGAAACTTTCAAACGAAATCTAATCTCGTTTGAAATCAGACAGCACTTTCAACCGGAATTAGTGATTCCGTGTGAAATCAACAGCAGTTTCAAACGGAATTAACAACAAAAGCTAATTTCGTTTTAAATCACTCGTGCTATTTCAAGCGGAATTAGTATGATGTCAGCATGTTCGAACAGTTTTTCAAGCGGAATTACAAGTTTTATCAAATTTAGATCGAATTTTAAATCACTCGTGCTATTTCAAGCGGAATTAGTATGATGTCAGCATGTTCGAACAGTTTTTCAAGCGGAATTACAAGTTTTATCAAATTTAGATCGAATTTTAATCCAATTCTTTCAAGGATTAGTTAAAACTATGTTTTACGTGATATATGTGAGTTTTAAGCAATTTCAACCGTTAAATCTCATTCAAATCAGAAAAGAATGAGTAGAAGTAAGAGAATCCGATGAAATCAAGCTGAATTGGTATGAACTCCTCGTCCTGAGCTCTGATACCACTTGTTGGATCGTCGTGTGACCCTAACGAGTCAATCTGAAGAGTTCAACATCAAAATCAAAGGCGGAATCAATGAAATTGATGTAACACAGCTTGATACTTTCTAATTATCTTCTCTTATTGATTTCCTGAGCTTTTACAATTCAAATAACAATCCGGCAGCACCTCGGCTCAGAAACAATGGTCTAATTCCGTTTCAAATGACACAGCAACATCCCTATATATAGAGTTGGTAATTCCGTTTGAAAGTGGCACTGGCCATTTCAAGCGGAATTAAACTTGTTAATTTCGTTTGAAATGGTCATGGTCACATTCAAATGAAATTACCCTCTTTAACACAAACTAACCCTAATTTCTATCCTACTGTGTGCCAGTTTATCCTATCTAGACATAAGACTCAATAAAGACGAAGTTAACAGACATTTGATGCACCAACAATTTCCAGAATATTTTGTATGTCTTACTCCATAGTTCGGTTTCACCAATAATTTGTGTGAAATGTGCATATTTATTCCTTGGAATTTTGGTAATATTTTGGATTGTGATTCTTGGTATTTTGATGTGTTATATTATTTCATGTCCTAAAATAATATAACTAATACACAAAGTATACCATTAATCACGCGCACGGTGTCATCTAAATATATATTTCCTAAATACATATTTAGTCACTTTTATTTATAAAAACCAACCTCCAATAAGTATAATTTTTGTAACAAAATTTATGGCAAAGTTTATGTAAAACTCCATGGTTTAGAATACACTTGTAAGTGTATGTTAATAAATATTTTTCTAAGTGTTTAGATTTTTAGAAAATTTTGCTATAGTTTCCCCTAAAAATAGAGGTTTCCATGCTTTCAAGCTAATCATTTTCTTTTGTAAAAATCATCACAATCAATGCAACAATCAATAATAAAGAACCTTTACTTACCATCTTTGCCAAAAACAAGTAATAATCTACTACTTCATGAACTTGAATATACTAGTGTTCTTAGTAAGCCTTGTTACCTTCTAAAGTGTGATTAGTTCTTTAAAAACTTCATTTTTAAAGAATATGGATCTTTACAACTTGTGATCTTCATTTCTAAAAATGTTTCTTTATGAAATTGTCTTGTTACACAAGTGTTTCTACACTTGTTTATCCACCAAAAATAAGGTTTGTTTATCTAAGAACCAAGATTTAGAAAAAACTTATATTTTTAACTTGGTTTCTTTAGAAATCACCCATGAAACTTTTAGATCTACAAGATTAACAACTTACTTTAATCATTATTTTCAAGAAAACCACTTGTTCATTCAAGTTCATGCTTCATGTGTGGATGATCTATCATCCTACAACATTTCTATTCTCTCATCTTGCTAGATTATGTTTTTAATCATGATCTATCAAGATCATATGATGATCTACATCATATACATGAACAAATAACAATCAACAAGCAAAAAACACAATAACAACTTAGTTTCTTCATTAAACATGCTTATGTTCGAGTTTACTTCTTGTGATCTTTAGTGTTCTTCATGTTTAACATTATTAATCTTCTTTTAACCACTTAAAATAGAAGTAAACTAGCAAGATTAAGGTTCTTACCACTAGCACAAGGCTAGGGATGATCAAGTGTAGAAAACAAGTGTAGAAAACAAGTGGATAAAAGCAAATAAGAGAGGTCCTTGAACTTCCGAAAGCTCCTAGCTCCTTTATGTGACCTCTAACACCTTTGTAAGTATGTAAAATGAATGGAACTTGATTGAAGATGGTGGTTGTGTGGTGGTGATGTTTCGGCCGAAGGTAAGCAAGGGAGGAAGGAGAAGATGTGTGTTTTTCTAGTGTGTGTGAAATGAGCTTAGAACTTTCATGCTATACTTATAACCATATTCTCATTCTAACTCTTGGTTTTTATGTCACAAAAATCATCAACATGATCCATTTAAAAATGAAAACAAATCTCTTTGTGGGACCCTTGTTGGAGCCGTGAATAGGTAGGGGGTCTAGCATAGGTTTAAACTAGATTAGTTACTCACTAGTTGAAATCTAAGTATTAGTTACGTGTTTCAGTTATTAGATATTTGTATGGGGTGTTATGATGTTCGGGAACCATAACTAGCTTTGTAATGTTTAAACAGTGTTTCTAGTGTAAATTTGATGTTTCGGGTAGTGTCCGGTTGTTTGGTTGGTTACCGGTTCGTTAAAGTGCTACACTTTGCAGTTTAGTGTGCTTTATGTACCTTTTTGTGACACTTTTGATTCCCGACACTTAGGAAAGCATTCAGGACCATTTAACCATATTTTTGCATAAAATTAGATTGTTAAAATGTTGATTTTTGCTGAATTTTGCTGAATTCGGCACTTTGGGTGAGTTTCAGGCACTTTCCGACACTTAAACTATCACTAGAAGGGCAGTTTTGTGATCCTTACTTTCCTACACACTATACTAGTGTAATACTTGGTTTCTGGCTCATTCTGTGTCTCAATGCACTGTCTGTCTATGTGCTGAGTTCTGTCAGCATTTTCCTGATTTATCAGATAACTGTGCTAACTGTACTTAATGCATCATTTGAGGCAATAAAGCTTTCATGCAATATTGGTATCACATTAAACAATGTATGATGCACATGTATGTATATGGCAGTAATCAGAAAGAAGTTAATTGCAAATTCAGCACAGTCATTAAGCACTAATCATGGTTAATTAATTGTACGGATACCTGAATTTTTAACAGTTGTCACACGCTTATCACCTCGGGCCGCATCAAGACTGATTTATAAGCAAACGGATTATAAATCCTTTATACCATTATTTGACCCGTTTAATCCTACTAGTTTACCTTCTTTATAAATAACTCCTTTGTTATACTAAAAGTAACACTTACCTTAATACTCTCATTCATTACATAATCCTTGCATAATTTTCCACACTCATAAATATTAAATTCTACATACGTACTAAGAAGTGAATCGGAATCACTTACCTCGTGCATCCGAGTTCGTGCATAGCTTCCGTGTTTACCTTTGACCCATTGCCCTTTCATGCTCGTGTCCATCTTGACATGGCTCCTACACTTTCAGGTTATCATCAACACATTCTTGTTAGCATACATCATTGTACTTGGTAACGAGCATACATTTGCATAATTTCACATTCAACTTGCATTAATCATTCCTAACAAGCATACGACATGTACCTGATTTCACATCCTTTCAAACCCATATAATCTTTCATGTCATTCCATTTATCACATATTTATATACCATGTACCATACGATTATCTATAATCTTATAATCACAACAACAAGTCTAGCCATGTTCCTTATGCGTAGTTGACTTTCAGAGTCAACGATTTATCATTTTAACTTTCGGCTTAATCTCATATACTCATGACATCATAATAGGCTATTTTGGGACGTCCGTTTACTATACTTACGAGCTTGCAAAAATTACAATCTTTTTACGTGACGTGCCCCTCGGAGGGTTATCCTTGTGTTAAATTTTTAGAGTCTAACTCTCTACCAAAAATTTATAAAAATTCATTTACTTTGCTGCAATTAGATTCGTCACTTTTGACTGCAGCTTACGGAAAAATTCATTTAAAATTCCTCGTTTATCCGATTGACGAAATTCCAGTTGGTGATTTTTGAAATCACCTGAAGCTACCTCTAGTAAAAATTTGAGATCATAAATCAATTTCTAAATTGAGTTATGACATTCGTAATGGGCTACAAATTCTGCCAGAAAACGCAGCCTGAACCTTCGATACGGAAAAATTCATAAAACGTTCATTTTTCATCGAAAAAAATGCAATTCCAGTTAGGTTGAAAGGTTTTTCCTGGGAGTTCATCACAAACTCAATAAACATCAGCCTTTGACAAGATTTGACCCAGTTACAGCCGATTACATTCGGCTGTAACTTTCTGGACAGATTTAATTTTCACCAAATCTTTTCTAAATATCTCTCATTCTAACTTCACCTAGACATTTAATCATACACCTTGTGTGCGTACTACCATCTAAGCCTAATGTACAAGGGTTTCAAGCATGTTCTTCACAATTTCATCTCATGAACCATCACATTCAAGCAAAATCCCAAAATCATCAATCCCACATCAAGGTTATCTATCATAACCTATCATATAACACCTTATACATCACAAAATCACAATATAACACTTACAAGTTCATCATGATCATCTTCTTCACACTCATGCATTGGGTTTCATTCTAATTCATCCAAATAACTAAAAATTTAACCATGATTCAACTTCAACATGATAGCATTAACAAGTATTCATTCTAATTTCAACCTAATTCACGGATTAAACATAACCCATATCATCAAACATCATCAAAACATAAAATTTAACTTACTTGGTGTGAAGAACACTTGAATGATCATAAATCTTAGTTCATGCTTCAGATTTAAGCCTAATTTCCTTATCAAGGAAGATTTCTTGTGAATTAGGGTTTACACCCTTTTCTTCTGCCTTTGTTCGATCACCAGACACACACACATACACACACACACAATGTGTGTGTGTGTTTTAATTTCTTTTTATTCTTTTATTATTATAAGTTTTGACACTTTACACTTTTGCCCCTTCAAGTTTGTTCACTTATTAAACTTAAACACTATCCATTTTATTTCTAGTAGTAGTAACATTTTCCATTAACTAAGTTAAATTTTTAATTAATATAACTTAGTTTTAATAATCCGAGTTTTGGGGTGTTACAGACCCGACTCGAACCGACCCAATACGAACCAATTTTTTTACTTATATACCTTAAGGCCTAAATTTTTAAAAATATTCCGCACCCCCATGAAAAAATTCCTAGGTCCGCCACTGACCGAAACTTTGACTGTTTAAGTTGTTTGTGCCCTAGGTCAACGTCAATCATCAAAACCAGGAATATTAGGCAATCCTAAACTAGGGAAAGTGTGGTCCACCTCTAGTGGATAGTATGTTCAGTAGTTCCAATCCAGGAACGCGCGTGTGGCCCCAAACCAGGGGTACCGTAGGTATTTCCCAAACCAGGGAAATAAGTGTGTTGTCCCAAACTGGGGACACATGCTTTTTAGAAAAAAAGTTGTGAACTCACCTTAGATTAGCTCGGCAGATTAAGTTATGTGAGCTAGTATGATCAACCATGTCCTATTATGGTTACTAAGAACATTAGGGGTCGTTTATGTAATTCACGCAAATCCTACACGTAACTAGCAATTATCATGCATACAAGTTGTCACAACTATATTACCGAGTAGTTTTTAAGCATATGTTCATAATGTACACTATGACATGCCATTCATAAGTTATACAACCATTAAGCTCATGCGGATACTAAACGTAGCAAATTCGACACTTTACAAACTCATAAGCATGCATAACTCAATTCACTGAAAATAGGCTGTTTTGGGATGTCTGTTTACCATACTTACGAGATTGAAAAAAATACGAACTTTTTATGTGACGTGCCCCTAGGAGGGGTTGGTTTTCTTTTAAATTTTTAGAGTCTAAATCTTTAACAAAAATTTATAAAAATCATTTACTAAGCAGCAATCAGATTCGTCACTTTCTGACTGCAGCTTATGGAAAAATTTATTTAAAAATCCTCGGTTATCCAATTGACGAAATTTCAGTTGGAGGTTCGCACGGACACTTAAGACTATCCACAGTATAAAATTCATGGTCTAACTCTAAGTGTTCATCAAGTTATGACTTAAAACATAACACGTAAAATCTGCAGAAAAACGCAGCTTTAATTGCTGAAATGAAATAATTTATTTAAAATAGCAACGGTGTCGAAAAATCATGATTCCAATGCCATTTAAAGCGTAATTCGAAATATCACATTATAGACTGAAGAAAACCCATTTTACATTATATTATGACCCGGTTACAGCCGATTAAAGTTGGCTGTAACAGTCGGACAGAACCTGTTTTCGTTACCCAATCTCCCCAACCGAAAAACTAGCGCACCCAACGACCCATAATGATCATCTACATCAGATTATCTTCATAAAACATATCATACTCAACTATTCAGTAGGAACTAACAAGGTTTACATCCAAATTATGCAAAGAAACTAAACCCTAATGACTAGGCGAACACACAATCGATCTTAACATTACATACATATGATCTTTGACAACTAGCACTGTAATTATCATCAAGAAACATCAACAATCATCACAAACCAGGAAATGAAGCCAAGTAGACTCCATAAAATCATGCATGAATAATTAACAATACTACCAATCACATGTTTCAACCTATAAACAAAATCCTAGCGACACAATCCAACTCATGTTCAATTCTAATCTCAACAACCATCGTGTCTAGCAACTTTATACTACTAGTATCATCATAGAATAGAAAACGCAGCCATGAAATCAACGAAACTAAAAGCCAAGACAGCACAAAATACTAACCGTAATAAGAGAGCGATGCGAGAGAGAGAGAGCCTAGAGACGAAGAATGAGATCAAACAAGATTAGGGTTTTTTGTTTCTTGAAATCACCTAGAGGTAGGGAGAGGGTGTGGGTGCGTACGTGATTGAGGGGGGAGGCCTAGGGTTGGGATTTACTATTATTATTATTATTATTATTATTATTATTATTATTATTTTAAACCAACTTTCAAATAATGCACAAATGGTCCGTCAAGTTTCCAAGTTACAAACTTGTGCAGAAAGTTACATCAAGTAACTTTGTGTGAGTGACTGTGACAACCCTCGTAATTACATGTATCCGTACGATTATTTAATGATAATTAAAGTGCTTGATGGTTGTGCTGAATCACTTAACTGCTTTCTGATTACTGTGTTATACTTACATGTGCATGTTAATTTACTAGTAGTGTACAGAAAAGTTACTAAATAGTCCGGTATGCTTTCCTAAGTGTTGAAAATTAAAATGTTACAAATATATATATATATATATAGGACACTTTACGGATTAATTAAGCACTTTAACGGAACAGTATCAAACCGAACAACTGGACATTTCCCGGAACACCAAAATAATGCTAGAAGCATTGTTTTTATTTTTCTAAGCTAGTTATGGTTCCCGAGTACACTAACGTATTACATAAAGCATGTAACACACTAAACACAAGTCCTACACCCTAACCTTCCAGTAAATCACCTACTTATCCCCAAACTTGCACTTAACCTCGAGTACACTAACCTATTACATAAAGCATGTAACACACTAAACACAAGTCCTACACCCTAACCTTCCAGTAAATCACCTACTTATCCCCAAACTTGTACTTAACCCCCTCCCCCCTTCTTGTAATTGGCCCAAAGGGGCCCCACCACTCCAAGATTGCCTAAATCTCCTTTATATCTTCCATGATCTTGCCTTAGAACTTGGTGGATTTTGTTAGTACTAAACGGGACATAGAAACCAATGGGTCTTGCACTAAATTGGATAAAAGGAACATAACCACCTTCATCATCACAACTCAACACCACAACTCCATCTCTCTCTCCCTCCATAGCTCGGCCGAAACCCCCTTTGTCACCACCACCATTTTCAATCTTTGATCAAGCAATCCAAGTGTACATTAAGGTGTAACAAGATCATTAACGAAGTGTGGAGCTCACGGATTGTCAAGGACCTCTCTGGATTGCTTTTATCCACCTGTTTTCTCTAGTGTTTCTTCCCTGGCTTAAAAGCTAGTAGTAAGCTTCTTGAATCCTTATTTATTCCATGTTTATGTTGGTTAATAGTTATATTAAGATGATATCTCAAGAACACTAAAAGATCATGTGCAAAAGTCTTGAACATAAAACTAACTTGATGATGAAGTATGGTTAAAAATGATGAAGAAATCATGGTATTCATGTGTTGTGATGCTTGTTGGTTGTCGTTACTCATGTAGTTGATATGGATCATCATATGGTCTTACTAAATCATGATTAAAAACATGATCTAGCAAGATGAGAGAGTAAAAATGTTGTAGGATGATGGAATCATCCACACATAAACTATGAACTTGAATGAATGGGTGATTTCTTGAAAAATAAAGATCAAAGTAGGTTATAATCATGTAGATCTAAAGATCCATGAGTGGTTTTTCAAAAGAATCAAGTTAAAAATATGAGTTTCACTAAAACTTGGATCTTACATAAACTAACCACATTCTTGGTAAATAAACAAGTGTAGAAACACTTGTGTAATAAGAAAAGTTCAGAAAGAAATATTTTTAGAAAATATGATTTGAAGTTGTAAACACTTAAACTCTTTAAAAATAAAGTTTTTAAAGAACTAATCACATTTTGGAAGGTAACAAGACTTACTAAGTATGCTAGTATGTTACTACATATTTTCATAAATATTCAAGTTCATGAGTTTATAGTTTATGCTTGTTTTGACAAGTTTGGTAAGTAGAAGTTGTATATTGTGGATTGGTGATTGTTGAATGATTTTTTTTACAAAAGAAAATGATATGCTAATAAGCATGGACACCTCCATTTACAAAGGAAACTCTGGCGAAATTTTCTAAAAATCCCAACACTTAGAAAATATTTTTCTAAACAAGCGTTATAAGTATAATTTGTAACTTGTATTTCGAATATAAACTTCGCCATAATATTTGTAACAAAAATACAAAGTGTCGGAGGTTGATTTTACAAGTAAAATGGATAAATATATATAAATTTAGAATATATATATTTTATATTAGAACACTTGTGTGGATACTTGTTTATTTTGTAAGATAGTTATATTATTCTAGGAAAAATAATGTAACTTAACAATGTAACTTGACATTCGAATTGTGTGGTATGTGATAGAAGTAATGAGTAAATAAACCGTACGTAGGATACGTGTTATGCATGAGAAACTGATTATTATCCGTACCTTATTAGGACGTGCTTGATTTCTGATTTGTTAGAGTAATTAATCTAACCGAGCAAACCAAGGTGAGTTCACACTCTTTCTAAGGCATGGGACTCCCGGTGGTTGGGAATGGGTTAAAGAATTAAAATGGAATCTACATATCCTCCTTAGGTAGGATATGTACGGCCATCCTCCTTGGGTAGGATGCCAATATTAATCCTACGTATTCCCCTTGGGTAGAATACGTACGTTCGTCCTCCTTGGGTAGGACAACAACCTTAAAACTTACTAGACAAAAACTCTATCATTAAGTCCCTCATTTTATATCGACTTAATCGTCGAGGCCGATGGCGAGCGGGTCATTAGTTAATAGCGCTATTAGGTTTAATAAACCTCACACCGTGTCGTCCGAACGGGCGTGTACTAATGGACTATGGCAAACTGTCAATGATGATAGAACATTGACGTAGGGCACAACAAAATTCGTTAGTAGTCGATATCATAACAGTCTAGTAGTTCACATGGGGAAGCCCCCACTGATTACGGATATGGTTTGGGTAATAAAAAGGAACCGGTTAAACATACTTTCAACTATGGGGTAACCCCCACGGCAAATAAGCCAACGAAAGTCAAACCACGTTTTTTTTAGAAATAACTTAAAACTAATCAACTAACTGTGAACTCACTCAACTTTGTTGTTGACTCGTTGTTACATGCCTTACAGGTCGCTAGATGCATATGGAGCTTGTACGAGGAAGAAATCGTTGTGGGGTGTGGACTGTTATGTCCCGTGCTAAACATTTAATCCTTATGAACTTACGTAATGGACTTTAAACTTATGAACTATGGAACTTATGTTTTGAACTTACGTTTTATGCTTCCGCTGTCAACTTAAAATTGGTTACTCTCTTTTGGTCACCAATTGTATTGAGGTCGGTTTTAAATTGCTTAATTATGTTATTCAATATGATTGGTGGCTCGATCCTGGTCATGTCACGCCTCCAAGCGGTGATACTCCGCATGGTGGATTTTGGGGATGTGACAGATTGGTATCAGAGCCATTGGTTATAGTGAACTTGGTTTTAAAAAGGGGAAAAGCTTTTTGACAAAACCAGACTATAACCTGTACAGTGCTCAACGATCCACAAGGACGCTTCGCTCCACGTGCAAGACTCAACATTATAGGTAATATGGTTTATGTTTGTATTGCCTACCTGCTAGTAGCACATTTGATCATGGTATGCATTAGTTAATGTGATAACTGCTATTTGAACCTTGTGTGCTTACTCTCTTCTGTCACTCCACACTTACGCACCTTGCGACACCTTTCGTACGTGTGTTCCTTCGATGTGAAGATCATGAGTGGATGTCTCGACATGACCCAGGGTCAGCTGACGACCTTGATTAACGAACAGATTGCTGAAGCCTTAGCAACCCAATCAGGGAGTCAACCCAATCACGCATAGGCACATTCAAGGCGTTCTTGGAATGCAAACCTCCCACTTTCAACGGCACTGGAGGAGCAATCGACCTTCTACACTGGATCCGAAGAATCGAATATACATTCGAAGAAAGTGAAAGCCCTGCCAGCAAACGAGTAGAGTACGCTACTGGCATGTTGCAAGGGAAAGCGTATTCTTGGTGGAACGCACAAGTTCAGATGCTCGGGTTGGCAGACGCGAATGCCACCCTTTGGAGCGACTTCAAGGATTTGATTAAGGAAGAATTCTGCCACCTGGACGACATCCTGGAACTTGAAATAGAGTATTATGGTCTGAAGATGGAAGGATCAGAGATTGAGGCATACACAAAGAGGTCCAACGACTTGGCCGCCTTATGTCCTAACATGTCACACCCCATATCTAGACGAATCAAGCTATACCTCAGAGGCTTAGTCCCGGAAATCCAAGGGTCTGTAATTGCGGCCAACCTTCCCACAATCCAGAAAGTCGTTCGTTTTGGCGCACCAACTCACCGATCAGGTGGTGGAAGAGGGCAAGTTGCCCAAGCGTAACTTTTCCAATGCAAATGCCCTTATTAGTAACAAGTATATTTGGGGTGACCACCAAGGTGAGGGTCCTAGCTCTATACCACAGGAACCGCACAGGAAACTAGTACAGCGGGGGCTGAACTACCAAAATCAGGGGGGATACCTAGGGAATAAACTGAGATGCCGCAAGTGCCAACGGCACCACAGCGGGGCATGTGCGGGATCATGTTGCCAACGATGCAAGAAGATGGGACATATGGCTAGAAACTGCAGGAGCCCATATCCTGCAAACCGGAACCAACGGCAACACCAGCAGGGTAATAAGGGATGTTACCAGTGCGGTGCTGAGGGTCACTTCAAGAGGAACTGTCCGCAGATGAGACAGAAGCATGAAAACAGCGGCAACCAGGGCAACGGGAACAATAACGGAGACAATAAGGATAACCGCAGGACTGGTGAGCATGAGTTCCCGAATGGACAAGAGGGAGAAAGAAACAACCCCAACGTTGTGGCGGGTAAGTTCCTACCAGACAATTTCTTTGTTTCAATTTTAGTTGGTTCAGGTGCCGATGTTAGATATGTGTTCCTAAAAGTTAGTCAGGTGCTTAAGCGTACCCCATTACCCTTAAAACACCAAACATGTTGTAGAACTAGCTAATGGTGAAAGTCTTAAGGGCACACACACAGTTAAGGCTTGTAACCTCGTCTTAGCTGGTCAGACCTTCTATATCGATCTTATTCCTATTGTACTTAGTAGCCTCGACGCTGTTATTAGGAAGGATTGATTATCTCACCATTAAGCGGAAATTCTTTGCAACGAGAAGATTTTCCGCATCCCTCGTTCTGGTAAAGGACCCCTCATGATTCGTGGCGACAAGAGTGGTGCTGTCATAGGCATTATCTCTTTCCTTAAGGCCCAGAAGTGTTTGCGAAAGGGGCCACACTGCCATTCTAGCACTCGTTACTGACGCATCAATGGAATAGAAGAGAATTGAAGACATTCGAGTTGCAAGGGGCAACATTGCGCGATTTTCCTGAGGTATTTCCTGAGGAATTACCTGGTCTTCTGCCTCATCGACAAGTCGAGTTTCAAATCGAGCTCGCTCCTGGAGCAGCGCCCATAGCTCGAGCACCTTATCATCTAGCTCCATCGAAACTTGAAGAACTGTCTACGCAATTACAAGTACTCTTGGAAAAGGGTTTTATACGTCCTAGCTCTTCGCCCTGGGGAGCTCCAGTCTTGTTTGTGAAGAAGAAAGACGGTACTTTCAGAATGTGTATTGACTATCGCGAACTTAACAAGGTGACCGTGAAGAATCGTTATCCTCTATCTCGTATTGATGACTTATTCGACCAGTTGCAAGGGTCGAGTTTCTATTCCAAGATTGACCTGAGATCGGGATACCATCAGCTGAGAGTCCGAGATGAGGACGTCTCCAAAACAGCATTCAGAACTCGTTATGGGCATTACGAGTTTCTGGTTATGCCTTTCGGATTGACGAATGCAGCTGCGGTCTTCATGGATCTCATGAACCGAGTGTGCAAACCCTACCTGGATAAGTTTGTCATAGTTTTCATCGACGATATCCTGATCTATTCGAAGAATCAGGAGGAACACGAGCAGCATCAACGACTTATTCTGGAACTTCTTCGAGCAGAACAACTGTATGCTAAATTTTTGAAATGTGACTTCTGGCTTCGCGAAGTCCACTTTCTAGGCCACGTAGTAAACAAGGATGGGATTCATGTTGATCCATCCAAGGTGGATTCGATCAAGAACTGGCCTGCACCCCGTACACCAACAGAAATCCACCAATTCTTGGGTTTGGCGGGCTACTACAGAAGGTTCATCAAGGATTTCTCCAAGATTACGCAACCTCTCACCTCACTGACTCAGAAGGGTGTCACCTATCGTTGGGGCGATGCACAGGAATCCGCATTTCAGCACTTAAAAGATAGACTTTGTAGCGCGCCTATCCTCTCATTGCCTGAAGGCACAGATGATTTTGTGGTTTATTGCGACGCTTCCATCCAAGGACTTGGTTGCGTGTTGATGCAACGTGACAAGGTCATTGCCTACGCATCACGCCAACTTAAGGTTCACGAAAGGAACTACACTACACACGACTTGGAATTGGGAGCAGTTGTTTTCGCACTTAAGATATGGAGGCATTACCTGTACGGTACCAAGTGCACCATTTACACCGATCACAGGAGTCTTGAGCATATCTTCAAGCAAAAGGAATTAAACATGCGACAACGCCGATGGGTCGAGCTCTTGAATGATTACGAATGTGCGATCAAGTACCATCCGGGCAAAGCCAATGTGGTAGCTGACGCCCTCAGTCGAAAGGATACTATACCTAAGCGAGTACGTGCGTTACAGCTTACCATTCACTCTAACCTTCCCGCTCAAATTCGTGATGCTCAGGTTGAAGCACTAAAAGCAGAAAAACATCAGGGTTGAGTCCCTGCGAGGATCAAGGAAACGGTTAGAACAAAAGGAAGACGGCGCCTACTATGTTAACGGGCGCATCTGGGTTCCACTTTATGGAAACTTACGCGAGCTTGTGATGGATGAAGCACATAAGTCTCGTTATTCAGTACATCCTGGTTCGGATAAGATGTACCATGACCTAAAGACTACATACTGGTGGCCTAGCTTGAAAGCCCACATAGCAACCTACGTCAGCAAATGCTCGACTTGTGCCAGGGTCAAGGTCGAGTACCAGAAACCATCAGGCCTACTTCAACAACCAGGGATCCTGAAATGGAAATGGGAGCAAATTTCCATGGATTTCATTACTGGCCTGCCTAGATCTCAACGCGGAAATGATACCATTTGGGTGATAGTGGATCGATTGACTAAGTCTGCACACTTCTTGGCTATCAAGGAAACCGACAAGTTTTCTACTCTAGCAGACATCTACTTGAAGGAAGTAGTATCAAGGCACGGAGTGCCAACCTCCATCATCTCTGATCGAGACTCACGTTTTACATTGGAATTTTGGCAAGCTATGCACAAGTCCTTTGGCTCTCGATTAGACATGAGCACAGCGTATCATCCACAGACGGATGGGCAATCTGAACGCACCATCCAAACCCTTGAAGACATGCTTAGGGCATGTGTAATCGACTTTGGTAATGGCTGGGAAAAACACCTCCCATTAATGGAGTTTTCGTATAACAACAGTTACCACACCAGCATCCAGGCCGCTCCGTTCGAGGCATTGTACGGACGGAAGTGCCGATCGCCTCTTTGTTGGGCAGAAGTTGGTGACAGCCAAATCACAGGCCCAGAACTTGTGGTAGACATGACTGAGAGGATTGCTCAGATACGACAGCGAATGGCAGCAGTTCGTGACCGTCAGAAAAGCTATGCTGATAAGCGCAGGAAACAACTCGAGTTCCAGGTTGGGGATCGAGTGCTACTCAAAGTCTCACCTTGGAAAGGTGTAGTTCGTTTTGGCAAACGAGGCAAACTAAATCCGCGTTATGTCGGACCATTCGAAATCATTTAGAAAATTGGCAAGGTCGCTTACAAGCTGAATCTACCTGAAGAACTCAGCGGAATTCATAATGTTTTCCATGTGTCGAATCTGAAGAAGTGTCTGTCAGATGAGACCCTCATAGTTCCTCTCAAGGAGCTCACTATCGACGACCAGCTGCGATTCGTCGAGGAACCAGTAGAGATTACTGATCGAGATGTTAAGATTCTCAAGTGTACCAGGATACCTCTCGTCCAAGTTCGTTGGAATTCCCGTCATGGCCTAGAGTATACTTGGGAGCGAGAAGACCAAATGAAACTCAAGTATCCTCAGTTGTTTAAGAAAAGTGCAACCACTACTGAGGCTGAAGCTACTGCAGAATTTCGGGACGAAATTCCAAATCAACGGGGGGATGATGTGACACCCCAGGAAAAGCCAGTAAACACCGCAACTTAACTAGCTTCCTCAGTAACCACGCACTAAATTTCGGGACGAAATTTTCTTAACAGGGGGAGAATGTGACAACCCTCGTAATTACATGTATCCGTACGATTATTTAATGATAATTAAAGTGCTTGATGATTGTGCTGAATCACTTAACTGCTTTCTGATTACTGTGTTATACTTACATGTGCTTGTTAACATACTAGTAGTGTACAGAAAAGTTACTAAATAGTCTGGTATGCTTTCCTGAGTGTTGAAAATTAAATGTTACAAAAATATATATATAGGACACTTTACGGATTAATTAAGCACTTTAACGGAACAGTATCAAACCGAACAACCGGACATTTCCCGGAACACCAAAATAATGCTAGAATCATTGTTTTTATTTTTCTAAGCTAGTTATGGTTCCCGAGCACACTAACGTATTACATAAAGCATGTAACACACTAAACACAAGTCCTACACCCTAACCTTCCAGTAAATCACCTACTTATCCCCAAACTTGCACTTAACCCCCTCCCCCCTTCTTGTAATCGGCCCAAAGGGGCCCCACCACTCCAAGATTGCCTAAATCTCCTTTATATCTTCCATGATCTTGCCTTGGAACTTGATGGATTTTGTTAGTACTAAAGGGGACATAGAAACCAATGGGTCTTGCACTAAATTGGATAAAAGGAACATAACCACCTTCATCATCACAACTCAACACCACAACTCCATCTCTCTCTCCCTCCATAGCTCGGCCGAAACCCCCTTTGTCACCACCACCATTTTCAATCTTTGATCAAGCAATCCAAGTGTACATTAAGGTGTAACAAGATCATTAACGAAGTGTGGAGCTCACGGATTGTCAAGGACCTCTCTGGATTGCTTTTATCCACCCGTTTTCTCTAGTGTTTCTTCCCTAGCTTAAAAGCTAGTAGTAAGCTTCTTGAATCCTTATTTATTCCATGTTTATGGTGGTTAATAGTTATATTAAGATGATATCTCATGAACACTAAAAGATCATGTGCAAAAGTCTTGAACATAAAACTAACTTGATGATGAAGTATGGTTAAAAATGATGAAGAAATCATGGTATTCATGTGTTGTGATGCTTGTTGGTTGTCGTTACTCATGTAGTTGATATGGATCATCATATGGTCTTGCTAAATCATGATTAAAAACATGATCTAGCAAGATGAGAGAGTAAAAATGTTGTAGGATGATGGAATCATCCACACATAAACTATGAACTTGAATGAATGGGTGATTTCTTGAAAAATAAAGATCAAAGTAGGTTATAATCATGTAGATCTAAAGATCCATGAGTGGTTTTTCAAAAGAACCAAGTTAAAAATATGAGTTTCACTAAAACTTGGATCTTACATAAACTAACCACATTCTTGGTAAATAAACAAGTGTAGAAACACTTGTGTAATAAGAAAAGTTCAGAAAGAAATATTTTTAGAAAATATGATTTGAAGTTGTAAACACTTAAACTCTTTAAAAATAAAGTTTTTAAAGAACTAATCACATTTTGGAAGGTAACAAGACTTACTAAGTATGCTAGTAAGTTACTACATATTTTCATAAATATTCAAGTTCATGAGTATATAGTTTATGCTTGTTTTTGACAAGTTTGGTAAGTAGAAGTTGTATATTGTGGATTGGTGATTGTTGAATGATTTTTTTTTACAAAAGAAAATGATATGCTAATAAGCATGGACACCTCCATTTACAAAGGAAACTCTGGCGAAATTTTCTAAAAATCCCAACACTTAGAAAATATTTTTCTAAACAAGCGTTATAAGTATAATTTATAACTTGTATTTCGAATATAAACTTCGCCATAATATTTGTGACAAAAATACAAAGTGTCGGAGGTTGATTTTACAAGTAAAATGGATAAATATATATATTTAGAATATATATATTTTATATTAGAACACTTGTGTGGATACTTGTTTATTTTGTAAGATAGTTATATTATTCTAGGAAAAATAATGTAACTTAACAATGTAACTTGACATTCGAATTGTGTGGTATGTGATAGAAGTAATGAGTAAATAAACCGTACGTAGGATACGTGTTATGCATGAGAAACTGATTATTATCCGTACCTTATTAGGACGTGCTTGATTTCTGATTTGTTAGAGTAATTAATCTAACCGAGCAAACCAAGGTGAGTTCACACTCTTTCTAAGGCATGGGACTCCCGGTGGTTGGGAATGGGTTAAAGAATTAAAACGGAATCTACATATCCTCCTTAGGTAGGATATGTACGGCCATCCTCCTTGGGTAGGATGCCAATATTAATCATGCGTATTCCCCTTGGGTAGAATACGTATGTTCGTCCTCCTTGGGTAGGACAACAACCTTAAAACTTACTAGACAAAAACTCTATCATTAAGTCCCTCATTGTATATCGACTTAATCGCCGAGGCCGATGGCGAGCGGGTCATTAGTTAATAGCGCTATTAGGTTTAACAAACCTCACACCGTGTCGTCCGAACGGGCGTGTACTAATGGACTCTGGCAAATTGTCAATGATGATAGAACATTGACGTAGGGCACAACAAAATTCGTTAGTAGTCGATATCATAACAGTCTAGTAGTTCACATGGGGAAGCCCCCACTGATTACGAATATGGTTTGGGTAATAAAAAGGAACCGGTTAAACATACTTTCAACTATGGGGTAACCCCCACGGCAAATAAGCCAACGAAAGTCAAACCACATTTTTTTTAGAAATAACTTAAAACTAATCAACTAACCGTGAACTCACTCAACTTTGTTGTTGACTCGTTGTTACATGCCTTACAGGTCGCTAGATGCATATGGAGCTTGTATGAGGAAGAAGTCGTTGTGGGATGTGGACTGTTATGTCCCGTGCTAAACATTTAATCCTTATGAACTTATTAAACTTACGTAATGGACTTTAAACTTATGAACTATGGAACTTATGTTTTGAACTTACGTTTTCTGCTTCCGCTGTCAACTTAAAATTGGTTACTCTCTTTTGGTCACCAATTGTATTGAGGTCGGTTTTAAATTACTTAATTATGTTGTTCAATATGATTGGTGGCTCGATCCTGGTCATGTCACGCCTCAAAGCAGTGATACTCCGCATGGTGGATTTTGGGGGTGTGACAGTGACTAAACAAGTTCCTCATGTTTTTAGGTTTTCAATTATTGTGTAAGAAGTTAAAAAGTTAACAAGTTAACTTTCCGTAATGATGAGATAAACCCCCGTGTTTCGTTAATTTCAAACGTTGCCATGAAACTACATCGTGTGTTATAATTATACGATAATTCAAAAGGAATATGAAATGTGTAAAACTTACAGTAATTACTTGAAATTGCGGGATGTCACAATTGGAACATCAAATATAAGCACATAATAGGTAACTTCTGTCACGCCCCAAAAACGTCGTAGCGGAAATACAATCGTGGCGGCTAAGTTCAAAGTTTAGAGTTTAAACGTAAACCACAACCACATCACTGTTGTTTGATCTTTATGGATCTTAGTACACACGGTCCCCAAAAGTAGTTTTAAAAGTTGTCCAAAAAATTATTTAATAAAACTTGCATCACAACCACAAGACATGCCAAAATCCCAAAAGTCGAAATCATGTTCCTGAAGAACACGTAAAATCAAGTATCAACACAAAGGAGGGTGAGTTCACATATTCAGATTGTAATTAATTTGTTTAAGTAAAACTTTCTTATTATGAATTTTATATCAAAACATCCATATATAATTAAGAAAGTCGAGTTAAGTTCTGTATTGAAAATCAAAGGGGTCAGTTCTCTGAGCGCAAGCGTTTTCTAAAAACCTTTGACATAAATCATCTTCCCAAGATTTATTTATATATTAAATTTCTAGCATCAAATATTAAGATTTGTAAGTTTGCAAGACCTACGAGCTATATATTAACAACAAGGGTATAATCAACGCTAGACAATCACAGAATATAAATTCGTCGCTTGACTTGACACGAAGCTACCGGTCACAACGAGGTGGTCAACCCGATAGATCTATAAACAATTCTACGCATACCAATATTAATGATTAAGCGGCTAAATTCGCGTAAAGTACCACACAATGGGTCACCTATAGTGCCTGCCTCATGAACAGTATATATATCCTACTAAAATGATAAATTTAATATTTTGTGTTGTACAGATTCCCCGAAGTCCCCACCGAAACGTAAGCCTATTCCGATACATACTCTATTGAGATCAAGCAAATTCGTTACAACTTAGATTTAAATATTTTTGAATCTATATGGCCGTTTTATCCCAAACACCGTAATCTTCCCTGTTTCTCCCCGAAACATATTTTTAGTTCAATCACATTTCCAAATCCATGTTTTCCTCGAAAACATATTTGTATCACTCCAAATCATATTTTCCATGAAAATATATTTATAATTTATTCAAAGGCATGATTTAAACAAAAACGTATAATTATCTTTTTTAAGGTGTGTTCTTCCCCCAAAACATTATTCAAAATAATAAAAAGAGGGGTTAGTGACACTCACTTTTGGGTGCGTTTTTATATTAGCGTAATCCCTCAAATTGGTGTACACGTCCTAATTTAAGTAGGAACGATTTAATAACCGATTATTCTACAAATAACTAAGTTTCTCCAATACTTAGAATTTTCACATAACTTTGAGATTTTCTCGAAAAATTCATTATTTTGATTATGTTGGCGTATTTATATATGTGTTCATATATACATGTTTTAAGATTTTCGCGACTTGAACGATTTTATTGGTGACCCTCCTTATGTTATATCCGTTATCACATCCGTTTAAGTACAACATATCTACGATTTTGCGATTCATAATATATTTACATAAACATGAACATATTTATCGAATTTTGTAATTCACGTATCTCATCAATTTATATATTTATCATTTTAAAACATTTATACACAAAATAACTCATCGAGTTAACCTATGTATTATTTTCATGCTCGACAAATAAGTTATATATTTAACTTGACATTTAACGAAATTACCGTTTTAAACGTACAAGTGTACATGTATGCCTTAACTTCTACTATCATGTCAACACTTAGCATATCACATTACACATACTCATATCCACATATCATATTAACACACACAAAGTTCACCCTTGATCAACCGGTTTTAAACATACAAGTGTACATGTATGCCTTAACTTCTACTATCATGTCAACACTTAGCATATCACATTACACATACTCATATCCACATATCAAATTATCACACACAAAGTTCACCCTTGATCAACCGGTTTTCGCGTACCTTGAAATATGCGTATTTTAACATATCATATGTCCCTGAAACCTGTTGCATATCAATTAATTGAGGGTAACAAACACTCTTTTATTTCTTTCTCGGACGCCCATGTGGCTTTTGAACCTTTCTGGTGACTTCACTGAACCTTTACTTGTGGTATGACTTTATTCCTTATAAACCATTTCTCTTTTATGTAGCAACTCCTCAATAGTTAAGTCTTTCTTCAACTTCGATATCGTTGAGCGGCAATGTTGTTCGGTTAGTATCAGTATAGCACTAATACTTTGTATAGTTTATAATACCAAAAAAAATATTGTATTTTGAATACATATCTATTTTCAGTTAAATTAATATAGGGATTTTTTAAAAACAAATTACTCAATATTGTACCAAAAATATCGAAATTGATAAAAATGAGTCCAAACACAAATAGAACACTACTGATCCCATCGGTTCGTAAGGAATATTAGATTACACCTAAATATACAAGGTGCATTTTTTTTTAAATTGGGATGCTGTTCTCACATTGTTCACACAACTCAATATCCATCCCCATGTATATAAGGGAATTATAAATAGGAAACCTACTTAAGCTAAGGAAACCGTGAAAACTTTCTGTTACATACAAAAAAAAAATTATGAAAAAATTAACACATACAATATACATGTTCTTAAAAATTTGAGTAAAAAAAAAAACGCCGAGTACTTTTAAAAAAATAAACTTTTGTTGTTTTGTATGTAAATATACCTATTGGTTATGTAAGTATGATGTTACACATGTAACATGCACATTTTGTTAAAAAAAACACTAAGACCACCCGTAGTGGTAACAACTTATAATGCCCCCACTATGGGGCATTATCCGACACGTGTCATCCCAGTCAGCATGGGGCATTATAGCAAAAAGTGGTGTAGTGGGGCATTATTCCAATAACGCCCATGCAATCATTTGACAATTATTTTTTTAATTTAAAACATAATAAACTTCATTAATTTAAAATAAAAATTACACTACTTGGAAAAAAAAAACCCGAAATAAAAAACAGAAAATTAAAAAACCTAAAAAAAAAATAAAGTTAAAAATTACTTTTTGTTTTTTTCCCCACCAAAGGTCCCACCACTCCCTTCTTCTCCTTCTTCCTTTCTTCTTCCCCACCTCCCAACTTCATTCTCTTCTTCC
This sequence comes from Helianthus tuberosus, assembly GCA_030545235.1. Lineage (NCBI taxonomy): Eukaryota > Viridiplantae > Streptophyta > Magnoliopsida > Asterales > Asteraceae > Helianthus > Helianthus tuberosus. Next base: position 106,990,223 of record CM060433.1, on the reverse strand, counting down.
TCTTTTTTTGTTTTTCAGAAAAAAAAAAAAAACTAATCATACACACACACAAATATTATATACACATGGCAAGGTATCATTGGACAAAGAAATGAAGCTCCGGCGTTTTTTAAATCACGCCAAACCCATTTTTTTTCAAAAAAAACGCCCGGAAACGCCCTATGTAGTGGGGATCTCGGCGTTATCCGGCTTTTTTTTTGAATTTTTTAAAAAAAAAAAACGCCCCACTACGGGGGGTCTAACAACTCTTTGGCTTTTTTACTCAAAACGCTTAAAAACATTTATGTTACATGTGTTATTTATCATAAAAAAGGTTCTTTTTCAATGAGTTTCTATGTTTATGTTTTCAAATTATCATCCCCATGTGTGTGTATGCTGGAGGGTTCAAATAAGAAGAAAACTCTTGTAAGAATAGAAAGAATAAGTTTTAAACCAATAGAAATGCTCCATATTTAATATGTGTATTAAGTTATTGTAAGGGCATGTAGATAAATTTATAACTTTTAATTAATTTATTGTATTACCTGAAATTAGCTAGGTAATTAAACTTGTAACTTATTTTTAAAATATACTTTTCAAGACAATCTCAATTATGGTTAAGGGCAATTTCGGTATTTATAGAATAAAATGTAAGAAATTTTTTGATATGTGTAGCATAAAGTGTAAGATAAATTTTGATACGTGTAGAGTGCATGTATGATAAATTTCGGCAAGTGTAGGATAAACTGTGAAATGTGTAAGATAAAGTGTTTTTGCCTGATTAATAAGAGATAAAATACTAATGAGATGAGTTATAAGCTATTTATTGTTTTACTATTATGTGTTTTATTCTTTTTCTTCACACATTAAGTTTCTTCTCAAACGATCCGTACACACACATACACCCCCCCCCCCCCACACACACACACACATATATATATATATATATATATATATATATATATATATATATATATAAGATTTGGGAAGGATATAATTGTAATCTAGTATACATATACATATTTTTCATTTTGGTGCGTAAGGTCGAAGTTTCATGAGTTGGTTTTGGTTATGGCTCAATAGCGAACAGAATCACACCCTCCATACTCTAAAATTACCAATCTAAATATTGTGTTTCCTGTCGCGTCGAGTAGCCATCTCACTAGTGTGTGTATATATATTTTTTAGCGTTTATTATCTTACATTCATTATTACAAGTTGTTGAAGTTTGACTTTTAGCTTACTTATAAAGTTGGAGATACTTTTATGAGGGACTGTCATCTTTCATAAAATGTTATATCAACAAACACACATTTAACACCTTTCACACCAAAACACACAAACATCTTCAATGTATAAATGTATATGTGTTTCATGTTCTTCTTTAACAATATATGCTTAAATACATAATTTTCATGTAAAGAAGTTATATCATGTAAAAATATGCTTCGAGGGGACACAAAATGGAATATGTTATAACGGGTCAAGTTTGACGAGTCGGAACTAGTAGGATAAAAAATTTACACTAGATTTTAATAAACTCTGTGTATTATGACACGACCTTATAATGTATTCAAACGAATCATAATAATATTTACCTCATAGGCTCATAAGTGTCCAAGATGCAAATCTTCTCATTCACATTACAAGTTTTTAATCATTATAAAATACGCAAATCATTATGTTTTATAAATAAAGTAATAAATAAAATTGAACATATATCGGTTTATAAGTTTTTTTTTTCTAAGTTAACATATAACAAAATCAAACTATATTTTACAAATATATTGTATTTTAGTTAGTGGGAACAACATCTAATCATTGTGCTCAACTTACCTAACAGAGGCAGGGGCACTCAAGCCTAAGGGTACAAGGGGCACTCACCTAATAGGTGAGTCCCCTCTCTTACACACCACCAATCAGATAGTGTCACGTCAACTCCCCTCTTAAACTCCCCTAACACCACATTTTGATGGCGGCACTCCCCTAATAGGTGACTTGGGTTTTTTTATTTTTATTTTTATTTATGCATGTTTATAAATTAAAAAAATATTAATAAAAATTAAATAAAAGACATTTCATTAAATTAAAAAAAAAACAACCTAGAAAAATAAAAATTACATTCAAACTAGAAAAATAAAAATTACATTCAAACTAGAAAAATATAAAAACAAACTACTCGTCGTCGGAACTCACTTCAAGGTGAGGTAGATCTAAACCTTTTGCAACGGCGTGAAACTTTTCTTCATTCTCCCGTCCAAGCCCTCTTGAAACCACTCGTCGTACGCTTCGACGTCACTAACAATTTTTAGGAACAAAGACTTGGACATACGAAACCTCTGACGAAAAATATCGGCATTAAATTTTGGATTTTCTACAAAATAATCGGCCATTAGTGTTTCGTGGCCACCCTGACGATCTCGAGGGACAACTTTTTTTTACTAGACGATGCCGTGTCTAGTAGCTCCGCTTGTTGGATGAGATTTTGGAAGAAAATTAAGCTACTATCGTTTGACGGTTCACCTTCATCGTCGGGAAAGTCGGGTAGGGGAGGAAAAATCGGGAACCTGGGATCCATTTAGTGAAGTGGGTGTTGTTTGAGAGTATAAAAAATAAGAAGTGGGTGTGGTTTGAGAGTATAAAAAATAAGAAGTGGGTGTGGTTTGAGAGTATAAAAAATAGTGAAGTGGGTGTGGTTATTTATATTTGTTTAAAAAGTGAATTTTTTTTTTTTAAATCGACCGTTCATCAATATGCGTGCAAAATTCAATCGGTGGACATGGGCCGAAACCACCCCCCGAATCGGGTCCCCGCACCGATGGCGGCGATGTTCCCGATTGGGGAAAGTGGTCACCGAAGGGGTCCCCGATGGGTGCCCCGGATACCCTAAGACCATCTGTAGTGGGGCGTTTTTTTAAAAAAAAATTGAAAAAAAACGCCCCAAAACGCCCCCCACCCCATTACACATGGCGTTATCCGGCGTGATTTTTTGAAAATTTGGATGCGAGCGTTTTAATTAAAACGCTGAAGAGAGAGGGCGATCATGCATGTGGCCAATCAAATTTGAGGTACCCACATGGTGGTCTGACAACTTTTGAATATAATATGGAGCAGCACCTATTTTGTGTACATGTGTATTTCGGTTTTTTTTTTTCATTAAAAATAATATGGGCGTTATTGGAATAATGCCCTACTACACCACTTTATGCTATAATGCCCCATGCTGACTAGGACGACACGTGTCGGATAATGCCCCATGGTGGGGGCATTATAACCCACTACCACTACACATGGTCTAAGTACCCTAGCATCGACCAACCATCACCCGTCACATCAAATTCGGCTCAAAGTACCCATTAGCTAGTAAGTAATGGCAGCGCCTACCAATGTCATAAACTTAACCTTTTTTTTTAATTTAAATAAATTCCATTAATAAAACTTACAACTTAACATTACAAACGTTTTAATAATCTGCCACACCGAAACGTGCTCAAAGTTCTTGCCGTAGGCGTGTTTGTAGTCCACAAGGGACACTTACGTTGTGAGGATTTTCCACAGTCATGAACCTTCTATAGAATCTTGAACACTTGAAATGGACAAACGAGAAACGTGAGTCTACTTGATCTACAGTTCGGGTGATCTCACCAACGCGGATACAAAATTGTTGGAACATTCGGTTCCAAAAAGTAGCGCTTCCACTAGGGGATGAGCGTTTGTGATGAATTATGACATAAGACATCGCCAACGCGATTTCTTCCTCTTCGGTCCACGGGATCCTTGCCATTTTGAGATAAGATTTTTGTAGATAGGAATATAAAATTAGAGACGTTTTGGTAGATGGAAATATAAAATTGGGCGAGCTAGCATGAACTTATCCTAGTGGTGCCTAGACTGCCTAGTGGTTTATCCATCAAAGTGATATACGTTCAAGTGTTATAAAGCGGGCAATAAATGGATTTTGAGAGTATATTTTAGGGCTGTGTGTTCAAAAAAGTGGTGGTGGAGATATAAGATAAAAAGAGGCAGTTTGTGGCATAAAAGTGTATCGGCTATCCATTTTTCGGCCAACTTGTCATCGTATCTTCCAATAAAAGCCGGAATTACCAGGGTTTGGAATGGCATCATCAAAATAGAAAAAGATTTGGCGGACTTGGATATGCAGGTCTCAGAGTTGATGGAAGCGGTATTACAGGATGGATCAACTACATGCTTTTGGGTAGAAATATGGATTGGAGTAGTTGGGTGTCTTTTAATTTGCAAGAGTAACATGTACTGATCTATAGGTGAAGTCTTGGGTGATTGTATGATCATGTTGTTGGCCTAGTCTCTTGCTTGTCATAAACATTGTACAACAAGCCAAACCCAATATTCTGAATTTAAAAATCCTTTTCATTTTACTACTGTAATATTTTAAGCGTACATATTAATTGTTAACTATTAATTACGTAATAAATATTAATTATGTTATACAAATAAGTTAAAGTACGTATTCATTGAACCACACAAACAAATCAAATGAATCACAGCATAGAAACAAACGTTTTCTTATGTAAGTAGATATTCACTTGATATACTTTTAATAATGATTTTTTTGTTGGGTTATGGAAATTTTGGTTCACATTTGATTATTTGAACTAAAACACTCATATATGTAATTATAATTTTATTCAATTAAAACTCTTGTGTAATTTTACATGTGAACTGATATTTGATTACAATTTCAGTTAATGTTAATTCATGTATGAATGTATATCATCTGAAGTCTAGAATCCTCAAGACTAAAAGGTTTTTTTTTTTTTTTTTTTTTTTTTTTTTGTTCTTCTAAGTTTACAAAGAAAGAACATGGAGTCAACCAAACCATAACATTTAAAGCTAGTTCATATGCTAATCGGAGTCTGTTCATATGTGAATCATTGTTTATTCATAAGCAAGTGTTAATTCACATGTCAACACTAATTATAATATTTGATCACATAACTATAACTGTGTGTCTGCGTAGCGTGCATTCCAGTTTTTGTGTTTCCATCACACGCCTTTATAGTTCTTTCTATTGTATACTTAAGTAGTATGCGTTTTCATAGAACGTAATGGAATTAGAATTGAAAATGGATTTTAAATTGGATTTTAAAGAATTCCTTTAAAATCCGGTTTGTATAATTTTCAATGGAATTGAAATGTAAACTATGTAAAATCACATAATTACCTTCATAAGAAATATGGAAAACAATTCTTACTAATTTGTTTTTCTGCTTATTATTTGGGCTCTGTGGACTACCAAAAGCCCAAAGCTACACACCTATATAGCCCATTTTCAATGCTAAAATATTACGACCCATGCGAAGATCAATGTTTTCCACTTGGTCGCTCTTATAATTTGGTCTGAAAACAGGTTTATTGGCTTACTTTTCTCCATCATATCTGGAGATCAAGCCCATATATGATGAAGATCAAGCCCATTAATAGAAAACTAAACCAATGAATATCTCTTACATCTCAAATTTGCATCGAAGTTGTTAAAAATCCTAAAAAAGTGTAAACGAAATGCAACTTTATGAGTTGGAGAAATCTCAGGAAGTTTCTCTCTTTCTAAATCAAAAACTGTTTTTCAAAGAAGTTAATTATACATATAGTCCTTGTGGTTTATTGAAAGTAACACATTTGAGTACTAATTTGTTTTTTTAACAGGTTCAAGTTATATGATTTCGATTTTGTAACACCTTTGAGTATTAAGGATAATTGCCGTTAATTCTTTTTTTCCCTAAAAATGTAAAATGACTAAAATACCCTTTATCTAATTTTCAATTAATACTCAAAGGTGTTACCTTCAATAAACCACAAGAACCATGTGTGTAATTAACTCTAAAAATATAAAAACTCATTATATTTGTAAAAAATAATTTATAAAATATGCTACATAAAAATATTTAATAATTATATTTCTAAAGTTAATACACATATAATTACTAACCGTCTATTATGAGAGAAAATATTATAGTAGGGACGATGTTTAGCTTTTTAATTAATTTTTTTTATAAAACTAATTTAAAAAAGTATTATGATAAATATAAAACTCATGGATTTATCTTTAGTATAATATAACACACACACTTTTTTATCTTTTATTATATTCGGACCTACAAATTTTAATTATGATTATTTTTTAGTTTAGTTAATATTATATTATACAAATATTATATTATGTGTTATATCATATTATATTCTTTGTTTAGTTTAGCTAATATTATATTATATTATATTATATCATGTGATGTCATTTTACCTAAACTAAACAAAGAATATAATATATTGTATAATATAATATGACACGCTATAATATAATATAACACAACCTAATTTAACATAACACATAATATAATATTTGTATATATCATATTATATTCTTTGTTTAGTTTAGATAATATTATATTATTTTATATTATATTATATTATATCATGTGATGTCATTTTACCTAAACTAAACAAAGAATATAATATATTGTATAATATAATATGACACGCTATAATATAATATAACACAACCTAATTTAACATAACACATAATATAATATTTGTATAATATAATATTAACTAAACAAAACAAAGAATCGTAATAAAAATTTGTTGGTCCAAACATAATAAAAGAGAAAAAAATGTGTGTGTATATTTTATTTGAGACAATATGTATGAGTTTTATATTTATCATATTTCTTTTTGAATATATATATACTAGTCGTTTACCCGCGCGATGCGGCGGAAAACATATCACTTAGGTTGGTGAGTTTAGGGCTATGTACGAGGATGTAGTTTCCGATGTGGCGTGCGACAACGATGGTGGTAGTGTAGCAGAACGTGAGGGTCGGTTGCGGCCTTCTTCAGCGACCTTCTTCAGCGGTGTGCGGCGATTGGTGGTTTTGTGATGGTGTTTGGTGGTTATTGTGCGACGCTTCAGGAGAAAACAAAGAAAATTGTGTGATTCTAGTTATGTTATGAGGGGTTTTAAAGATATGGGTAAATCAACGGTTTTGAATGATGAATCGTATCATCAGTTACAATGAGGCCTTCGGCAGTGGTGAAGCTTAACGTTTTTTACGGAGGGGGGGGGGGTCGAAAACATATATTTCCAAAACTTTCTAATACGAATACCCTATCATCTAATTGATAAAAAACAGAACAAAAAATTAATTTAAATGCCCAAACACCCAAAACCCTTTTCATACTCGTAGCAGCTTGATGATGCACTTGATTAGATAAGATCGCGCCTCTCATTTCTTTACAGATAACTATCTTGTTCCAAAAAAAAAAAACAAATGGATCATTAAACTTTAATCATTAAAGTGTACACTAGCACCATTTGCTACACCTAATCAAAATACATGGACTTATTAAGAAGCATGGTTGTTTTGCATATGTAATGCCAATAGAAGACCGTTTGACTTTTGCATCCCCTTTGACCCAAGCTATTGATTAATTGGAGGTTCAACCTGAATAGGATACTCGTTTACTTGAAACTCGAAACCCAACCTGAATTTGAAGCCACCCAAACCTAAGTTAGAGAATACAATTTTATATTGCCGTGAATCTCATCTTTCCTCTTGCATTGGGTTTTTGTTTGGCTAGATAGGATGCATTTTTTTGAGGTAAACACACCCGAATTGATTTAGAAATGTGGTCAATGTATGGAGTGAGAAAAAATCACGTTTTGTGAAGTGCATCTCATTTGTAGTAATGGATTTTGGTATGGTCACTTTATCCAATTTGTGATGATTGTCAAGTGGCCCACAAACGCGTTCATTATTAAGGTACGTGAGCTACGACAATTATTTCATTGTGTTATGGTCGTTAACAACAACCATATAGACTCAATTATATGTCGACCGTGACTACTCGCTTCACAAATTTGAAGTTAAAAATCAAATCGATCCCTTCATTAAGATTCCTTCAAAATTGTAACAATTTACTTGGATTCATTTAACGACTTTTATATAATATTATCACCTACATATAGTCATTTAAATCTAAAAAAAAGTTAACATTTTGTAATATTATCACTCACATGTAGTCATAGAGATATGATGAATAAAAATATATAATTAGAATAAATGCACTAACATGAATTTAAAAGAAAGATATTAGAATTATGTATCGGGTATAGCCGGATATAATTAGTTCCGGTTTCAGGTATAATCAGTTACAATTCCGGTTCCAGGTATTGAGATCAAAATGCATACTCTATCCACTCTACGGGTAGGGTCGGTTCCAGGTATTAAAAAAACATGTTCCGGGTTTTTTTACCGGGTTCGGTTCCAGGTACAATATTTTTGTACACCTCTATCTTGGAGAATAATCCAAACATAGTAATTAACACACGTTTTAAATAATAATGAAACATTACTACAATAATATAAATGAACAGTAACTAAAACTAAAACTATCATACATTAACCAAATGTTGAACATGAAGCTTACGTTGATTTTCAACATGCCTTTTAATTAATTTTTACACAAACATTTGATTCCCAATCCACACCACAAACAACCAACTAATGACGATGGTGTTCGTGTTCCACTAGCACCGATGGAAACCGACCGGTGTCACTGCAGTAGTCATAAATCATATGGTTTGCGCGCACCCAAATCAACTGGTGGCTTTGATGCAAATTTTAATTCTGACAACACTGGTTGATCCCACCAACCACCGCTGTTGGCACATCGCTTGGTAAGTGTAGCGTAATATAACACTTGACTAATATTGTGCTTCAAGATTTGTACACAAAGTGTGTTTGTGTGTGTGTTTTGGATAAGAAACTTACACAACTTGACGCTGGTTCCATAGAATAGAGTAAGTATGGAAGTCCTTTGTTGGATCAAACAACAGGTTCAACCTCTGTTCCCTATTACCCTGCATATACCAAACAAACTTGCGATTAGTTTATGCACAGCTATTCATAATCATTTTATCATTAAATAAGGATACCTGAACAAATGTTCCGCACGACCAATAGTTTCCCTTGACGCATTTGCAGGCAAGTGGCTCAGCTTAAAACACAAATTTATAGTATTAACATGTAAATCGTTACAACTTTTAAGAACAATATGACCCAAACCCTGACGCGAATTTAAATTCTAAAAAAATACAGGCAATGACCAGAACGGTTGTGCACAGCTTAGACATGTTAATCGACAATCACCTTAAACAGACCATTTTCAAAATAGGTACAAAAAGTAATCAACGCAAGGGGCAGCAATTCTTGACGCTACCCGAACATGAAAATGACTGATTTTAGCTCGACTAACACGACCTGTTTCAAACAGCTCATTTCATAACGTGGACGCATTAGTGGCATAACATCTCTCCATTGTTTATCCAGCGCAGAAAACTATCTGAATATTCCTCATGAACATCAAATTCTAGGTTATCATCCATTGCAATAGTAAGTTTGTTGCCGCTCCCACTCCCCTAATATACAAACACCGCATTACAGCTCATAGAGAAAGAAAAAAACGTCATTAACAATATTAACTTGGAGTTGTCAAGTTAAATTATTATCCTAAACTGACCTTGATACTGGATTCGCTGGTTGATGGAGTCGTCTCGTCTACAATTTCGTTGGTAGCCTTCTCTGAGGAGTATTTGAAGGATGATCTGCAAAATAAGGAAAAAGGTTATTAATAACTTGCATATCTTAACATGAGTGAAATCTGAAATCTTTTTTGATGTGTCACCAGGAAGAAGGATCAGGGATTCTTTTTTAGGTGGCTTGAAAAAGAAATCGATGTCGTCTTTGATATCTTTTAGTAGTTGAATGCTTAGCTTCACCATCATGGCCATGGATCCTTGAGGTTTTGTCGGGCACGTTAAGCAAGGAATATCTTTTATTTTGTTCGCACAAAGATCTGATATGTATTTCAGTATGTTCAAAGTTCTTGTGAAGAACGCTTCGCTTGTTTCCTTTAGAATTCGAAGTACTGCTGCATGAAACAAACCGTTAAGATTGTATATTATCAAGTAAACCTTTCATTATTTTTTCATCCCTTTCGTTGTTTTTACGTATCAGCCTCCTACAGATTCTAATTTTGACCTAGGAGTACATGTCGCGCCTTTTAAAACCATGAGTAGATACGTAAAATATAAAGAAACTATAAAAACATCTACCTGCATAAATGTTGCTGGACCTCCACAAATATCAAAATACTTCTTGAGGCGCTCAACAGTCTGAAAAGACAGTTAGAAACAGGTTATTAAACTGTAACCAATTCAGGCATAACAGAAAGCTTCACGATAACTCAACTTTAAACAATTCTTTTGTACATAAATATACATTTAATCATGAGTAAGATACACGGATAGTCCCTGTGGTTTTCCAAAATTTTGAATTTGGTCCCTAACTTTTAAAAAGTATATGAATGGTCCCTGTAGTTTGCACTTTGTAAGGCATTTAGTCTCCAACTTTTACCAAAAGTACATGGATGGTCCATGTGGTTTGCACTTTGTAACACATTTAGTCCATAACTTAGACCGCCTGAAACCTTTAAACTTGTTGGATTGGGACTACATGCGTTACAAAGTGCAAACCATAGGGACCATCCGTGTACTTTTGAAAAGCTAGGGACCAAATTCAAAATTTTGGAACAGGGACTATCCGTGTACAGTGTACTTTACTCTTTAGTTATTTAAACAATTGTAACTCAAGCTTTCAGTATAGGTTTTCTGGAACAAGCATTTGTATGGTGAAAGTTAACTTCCTGGTTCACGTACCTTTGCATTTTTGAAATGGCATTAGGGTCAGTCATGACAAACCACCCGAACCGCCAACCTGGCACTATCCATCTTTTTGACAAAGACCCGAGTGTAAGAACAGGCACCATGGACCCAAAAACACCCATTGGCACAAATGGGTTTGCTCCAAACGCTAAATGGCCATAAACTTCATCTGCTATAACAACAATCTTATGCTTCTTGGCAGTTTAAGCAATCTACTTACATAAAAATAATTAAACCCATATTAGTACCTCAAATCATTAGCCAATTGCAAAAAATAAAAAATAAAAAATAATAATAAAAAAAACTGAAATAAGAATCCTTTATGTAGTATGCAAAACGGCCACATGGATTCCCGGGGTTTATAATTACAATAGCTATAGTATTCTGATCAGCCAACGCATCAACGGCATCAAGGTCAACCTCCCAACCATTCTCGGGTAGATGGTCAAAATGGCGTATTTCAACGTTTCTAAAAGCTGCACAAAGTTCATAGATCAGGAATCCTGGTCTTGGAACCAAGATGTTTGCATTTGGTGAGGCTAGAATTGATATAGCAACTTCTTTAGCTTGTGTGCACCTTGCTGTTATGTGCACGTCGTCCGGAGATAGCTTGTATGGGAGATTAGTGGACAAATATTCACAGATTGCGCTGTTTCGACAAGATGACAATAAACGAGGTTTCCCGTGGACTCGTCTACCTCCACAATCTCTGGCACCTAATAACCGAAAAATGCAAGCGTTATAGTTTATTGCCATAAGAGTCGTAGAAAATAAAAGGTGAGGCAGACAGTTATAATACCTTTTGAGTGTAATAAACTCCTCCTTGTATCACTTTAGAAGAGCGTGGGAGGCCATGGCGACTACCGTTACCCAAGTGGCAGAGGAGACGGTAGGGGTTACAACAGGATTGACAAGGGGACATAAGGACACCTGGTGGTGGAGTGAGGATGTACAGACCAAGATAAGGGATAAACAAGGGAGTTTTAGAGATCTTTTGAGGTGCACGGTCGAGGAAGAGCGACTGAGGTTGAAGGAGAGGTACAAGAAGGCCAAAAGAGAGGCGAAGAAGGCAGTGGCGGAGGCAAAGAACACCGCTTATAAGAATATGTATGAACGCCTGGAGACGAAGGAAGGGGAAAATGCCATGTTCAAGATTGCCAAAGCTAGGGAGCGTAGAAAGCAAGATTTAGGGGTAGTGAAATTTATAAAGGGAGAGGATGGGCACGTCCTAGTAAAGGAACCGGACATTAAGTTGAGATGGCAAACCTACTTTTCTAATCTTTTTAATGGGGGGAGGGAAGCCCAACAAGAAAGCGACAACAACAACACTCAAGGACGACAACGAAATAACTGCTATTGTCGGGGTATTACAATGGGAGAAGTAAGGATAGCACTCAAGAAGATGGGAAGGGCTAAGGCAGTTGGTCCTGACAACATACCGATAGAAGTGTGGAAGTGTTTGGGAGAGGATGGAGTTCGATGGCTAGCTACTTTGTTTAATCTTATTTTCAGATCTGGAAAAATCCCGGAGCAGTGGAGGAGTAGTGACGTAGTGCCCTTGTATAAGAATAAAGGAGATGCCCAGTGTTGTGGGAACTACAGAGGGATTAAGCTATTAAGCCACACTATGAAACTTTGGGAACGGGTAATTGACACTAGGATCAGAAAAGAAACTCAGGTTACGGTAAACCAGTTTGGTTTCATGCCAGGGCGGTCAACTACGGAGGCGATTCATATTCTACGGAGATTAATGGAAAAGTATAGGGAGAAAAAGAGAGATCTACATATGGTTTTCATTGACCTTGAAAAGGCATATGACAGTGTGCCACGTAGACTGATTTGGGAAAGCTTGGAGGGTAGGGGAGTTCCTGTGAAATATATAGACTTAATTAGGGATATGTATGATAGGACTGTGACTAGGGTTCGTGCGCCTGTAGGAGATACAGAGTCCTTCCCCGTGGAAGTAGGACTCCACCAGGGGTCCGCGTTGAGTCCGTTTCTTTTTGCGGTTGTCTTGGATGAGCTGTCCAAGTCCATTCAAGGGACAGTTCCGTGGTGCATGCTTTTTGCGGATGATATAGTGTTAGTGGCTGAAACTAGACAAGCCCTAAATGCCAGGTTAGAGGAATGCAGAGCAGCCTTAGAAGGCAATGGTTTAAGGATTAGTCGGTCTAAGACTGAATACCTTTATTGTAATTTCAGCGGTGCAGGTGGCAACGAGGACACTCAGGTTACCATTGAGGGTCAAGAGGTCCCACAAACGACTAAGTTCAAGTACTTAGGATCGTTTGTGCAAGGGGACGGGGAGATAGATAGTGATGTATCTCACCGCATCCAAGTTGGCTGGTGTAGGTGGAGAGCAGCCACTGGGATTTTGTGTGACAGGAGGTTCCCAACAAAATTAAAGGGAAAATTTTATAGGGTAGCAGTTAGACCGGCTATGTTATACGGGACAGATTGTTGGGCCATCAAGAAAACACAAGCGCGCAAGATGGAGGTAGCGGAGATGAGGATGTTTAGGTGGATGTGTGGCCACACGATGTTAGACCGAATTAGAAGTGTGGTTTTTAGGGATTGGTTAGGAGTAGCTAATATATCGGACAAGATAAAAGAGGGGAGGTTGAGATGGTTTGGGCATGTGAAGAGGAGGCAGTTGACAGAACCAGTTAGAGCAGTGGAAACCATGACAGTGGAAGGAAAGAGGAGTAGAGGCAGGCCCAAGTTGACTTGGGATGAAAGACTTAGACAAGATTTGTTAGAATTGCACCTCTCTGAGGACATGGTTCATGATAGGAGTTCGTGGAGACGTAGGATTAAGGTTAAGGACTAGTAGGTGAGGGTATAGACGTGTCCTATCTGTGCGGGGGGGGGGGGGGGGGGGTTAGATTTCGTTTACGATTTAGGTAGACCAACATATGATGATTTTCTTGTATATTTGCATATATGTTGCTTACTGATGACTTATCTGCCTATTGCTGCGTGATTTATTTACCCGTTTCTCGTCTATCTGTCTGTTGGTTGTTTTGGAGCCGGGGGTCTCTCAGGAAGCAGCCTCTCTATTCTTGAATAGAGGAAAGGTTTGCCTACATCCCACCTCCCCCAGACCCTACCAATAGTCTGCTATTTGTGGGATATACTGGGTATGGTTGTTGTTGTTGATACCACCTATCTTAATAAGGGGTGCAACACATCCATCGACTTTTAGAACTACGCGACCATCATCCTCTACGAAATATGCGTACTTGCCTTGAGATTCAGATTAAGATTCATTACTGTATTTTAACTTTCATAAATATACCAAGCCAGGGTCATTTAAAATTGCAACTGAATTTTAAAAAGTTATCAAAAATTCACTTGTAAGCGAAAATATATTCTTAATAATTTGTTCAACTCCCTCCCTATAAAACAAATATCACATTATTATTTCCTTTTAAGCCAAGAATATTTAATTTAAGGATTGTGACCTGGATAATCAGCAGATGCAGATGCAGATGCACTTGGATCTGCATATGCATATGGATATGAAAATGGAAATCCTGATGCTGCTGATGAATTCAAACTTTTATAACAAAGGAACAACTTTAAAAGTTAAAAAAGTTTTGAGTGACTTTAGTAAACATTATTGAAACTTCTCATTATTTTCTTTTTCTTCTTCTTTTTGACCAACACTAAACAACAAACTTCTTATTACACACACAAACAGTAACTGAATTCAATCGTAAAAAACAAAACACAAATATATATACGCCTGAGTGGTTACCGTAGGCAGCAACAACAACAGTTGGTGATGGATTCTCAACAAGATCCTCACGAGGGCACTTAAGAGCTTCTGTACCTACTATTTAGCATGGTTGCAAAAGTCGATAGGCGCTCCCTAGTCGGCCGACCGGGGAGTTGAGAGTACTCGGCTTAGGCGAAGAGTACTCGGGGAGTACTCGGACATGTTAAATTATAAAGAAATAAGTTTTTGGAAATTAAATATATGTCAAATAACATAAATTTACTAATATCTATAACAAAATACGTAAAAATGATATTCATTCTTTAATATAATAGGCATAGAAATTATGTTTTATTATCTTTTAAGTCAAACAAGGCCCGGGTTGACCTACTAGATACGATTTTGGCCGAGGTTGACCGTGTTTGACCGATTCCGAGTAATTAGGCGGAGTCAAAGAAAGTCGCATCGGCAGCCTACCTTGTAGCGACTACTCGGAGAGTACTCGGCCTTGGAAACCTTGTTTTACAACCATGCTATTTACTATAAATACACAAATTGTTCAAAAGAAAAATAAAGAGATTTTGGATCAAGTTTATGCGTATCTTAATAATATAAACGATAACAAACCTCGTCTTCAAGCACACCGCTAATGGTTCTTAAGTTGCTTCATTTTTTCAGCACCATCTCTCACACAAAACCCTAGAAAAAAAACAATTAAACCTTTAAATCCAGATTACACAAAAGGTATGAAATAAAATTAGAGCTGAAACTACAAACACAACGTACAAACAGTTTTGAAGCGAAAAACTATGAAATAGGAAGGGGTTTGAGAAATATTCAGGGTGTAGGTATCTCCGATATGAACAGATACTGCATCGGCTCATACCTAATCGGAGTGTTTTGGTTCCGAACGGCATGGAAGCCCTAGATTTTAACTCGAACATATCCGACCACCCTTTCCACTGTCTCCATTAAGTTTAGGGTTGATAGGAAGAAGATATTGCGTACCAGATGTAAGATCCTTCTGAGTAGCAGCTTGAATCGCCTTGGAGGAAAACCCTAGATCCAGATGGAATCGCCAGAGAGAGAGAGAGAGAGATAGAGGAGCAGGGAAGGGAAGCGGGCGATTTTGAAATGTTTTGAAATGGTGAAACCCTAATGTATCCTGTGTTTTTTAGTCAAAGGGTATAAGTGGAAATTGATTTTTTCTGGTGCTTAAAAGACTTGTACATCATGCTTCAGGGGTGTTTTAAGGAAATTTCAATGACCTTAAGAAGTCCTTTGGATATGTATATTATATATAGTATATATATATATATATAAAAAGTATTAAAAAAACTAAACAAGATGATGGTGTATTGGAAAAGTGGATTGATAGACTGTCACACCCCAACCGATGGCGGAATCATCGGGGCGCGGGACTAGGCGAATCAGATTGCTTAAGAGAATCCATAACAACTAAATTGCAACAGTATTTAATGCGTTCATTATCCCATACTAATAAACAATTACAATCACATCAGCTGTCACGAATTTCATGTCCTCTCAAACAATTCAAATTCGACAACCTAGATTTTAGGTGAGTTTCTAGACTTCCTAGCTTGATTTGATGTAGACTGCAACTAAACCTGCAACATACGTTAAAACAACGTCAATACAAAAGTATTGGCGAGTATACAAGTTTTGATAGAGTAGCGTAAATAGTTAAAAGGGCTGCGAATTAGCAAATACATAAACGAGATACCTCAACATACATGCATACAAGACTGATACTACCAGCTAAGTCACTCGAGCTGCGATTTCGATTGCTATTCATCCTAACTAGACCATGCCGGGTGCTATAGTACTATACTAGTTAAGGCGGGACCTTGCGAGTATAAGTCCTAACACATATGTAACTAGCATCACGTGTAAATATGCATAACAGTTATTCCCAAGTGATAAACAGTTTGATTGAATAATCCGTTTGATAAGTTTGATTTGATAGAAAGGTATGTTACACCCAAAATGCGTTAAAAA
The DNA here is from genome assembly GCA_030545235.1 of Helianthus tuberosus. Lineage (NCBI taxonomy): Eukaryota > Viridiplantae > Streptophyta > Magnoliopsida > Asterales > Asteraceae > Helianthus > Helianthus tuberosus. Next base: position 106,973,742 of record CM060433.1, on the reverse strand, counting down.
GGGTTCGAGTATACTCACAGTCGGTGCTCAGCAGGCAAGCAACCACAACTTGGTTGGATTGAAGGGAGCGCGTCTGAGAATAGCCTGATCACAGTTTGATAGCGTAAGCGTTGCGTAGTGCGTTAAACAGTGTAAAGTGTCAAAGGATCGGACTGTACTCCGATCGGATGGCAGGGTGGTCACTCGATCGGATGGCAATCCGACCGGGTGGCACTCTGATGGAACTGCAGGCCTTGGAAATGCTAAGTGTTGAAGATCTAAATGTCATCCAATAGGCTGGTCACTCGTTCGGGTGGCAACCCGTTCGGGTGGCATTTCGTTTGACGTCCAGATCTTTAGAGGGTTTGAAAAATGACTAAGGGTGGGGCCTCAAGTGCAACACGATCGGATTGCAGGTCGATCGGGTGGCAGTCCGATCGGGTGGCAGTCCGATCGGACAGCAGTCCGTCCCGCAATCTGATCGTCTTGTAACTTGAGTATTTTGTTAAGTTCTTTTGCGATTTGATCGAGACGGTATGACTACGAGCTAATCAATGGAACTCCACCAAGCCCAAGTCATCGGATCAGATGGGAATCACCCCGTCCGATCAGTTAACTGTTCTTAACGGTCGTTCGTGTTCATCTCGCTAAGCCGGTCGTCTTGTTGACAGAAATCAGTTCTCAAACTGACACATCACTAGAGAATGAGTAGAAGATCTGATTGAGTTCTGGTTGTATCAGTTTTTGAGTAAAAAGTTAAGAAAGCTTGAAGAAAACCTTGAAAAACTTAGATTCGGCTTAGATCTAGGTGAGATTAGTGTTTATACACCGTTGAATCTATCAGGTCTGGACTGTTCTTGATGAGAGGAGGTCACACTTCATTGTTCCTAAGAACTCCATGATGACATCACCTTAGAACGGCTCAAATCCGAGGATATAACGGTGAAAAAGTGAGATTTGATGGTGAAAAAGATGAAGGAGTGCGTGTTGATCATAGAAGTACAAGATTTAAGGTGAAAACTTAAAAGAATCGCGAGAAATCGGGCGAAAATGGCGAGAAAGCGTCTGGTCGAGCGAGAGGAGTCACATCAACTGTTGTTGATGTGACAAGTGGGGTATTTATAGGCAAGGAGGAGGAGAAGGGCGGTGCAGTGAATCGGATCGGACGGTTGTCCGATCGAGTGGCACCCTGATCGGGTGGCACCTCGATCGGGTGGCACCTCGATCGGGTGGCCATCCGATCGAGTGGTCAGTCGATCGGTGGCATCCGGCGAGTTGTATTTCGGCGTTTCATTTCGATCGTTAAGCGCTGCGATAGTTTGGTTACACTTCTTTATCCACATTTTCATATTTTTATTATAATTAGTCACGTTGGGTCGTATATACATATCCATATCTCAAATCCTGCGATAATCGAGTTACGCATGCCTGCGAGTGCGTTTTCTTGAGTATTGAGTTGCACTGCGACACATCACGGCTATCAAGGAGGGAAGAATTGGTCCTCACTTGACATCTTCGTGGTTGTCAGCAAGTGCAATGTGATGTGATAGCGATAAAGTATGCGAAATTATGCGAAAATATTGCGTTATAGCGATATATGCGATATAGGTACATTATGATCCGAATCTCTGGTGCTAGGCGTAACGAGTATGACGAGTAGTAACAACGCACGAACGTGCGGGTTGTTACAGTCTCCCCGGATTTAGGAAATTTCGTCCTGAAATTAATCCATAAGAAGGGTTGCGAGGTTTGATGCGAGTGGGAGTAGCGATTAAAACGCGTTAAAATAAGCGAGCGATCGATTGAAATTCGACGAGCGAGAGTGTTGCGATGACTGGCGATGGCGGCGAGCAAGGCGATTCGTATACAAAAGATGACAACACACAAAAAGTGATCTTGTATTCTTGAGAAGTTGATTAATTCGAAAAAGGTTTGAAGAAGCTTGTTTATGAAAAATCTTCCCACAGTGCGGCGTTAAACTGTTTCGATGTCCACACCAGCGTTATGAGTGGGGTTTTATTAGGTTACTAAAAGATCTTAGGATGTTTAAAATCGTTTTACGAAATTTTCTCGTCACGTGGCAGTAACTTGAGTCGATTGTCACACCGTCGTTACAAGAAAATCTCGTTTTGTACAAAGGTTTTGATCAAATTTTAGAAAAAGTTTTGTAAGAAAAGCTTTGTTTACACAAAGGTTTTAATAATATCAAAAAGTTTTAAATTTAAAGTCGGCCCCGCATGGCACTTTCCCATGAAAGTTCGACAATATGGCTAAAACACTTATATATAGGAAGTACCAGCGGCGTATCCACCATGTTTTAGCCATATGGCTTCCGTCCCGTGAGGCGATGTCATGTGTGTCGACATAGTACTGATAGATTTCGATTCCCTCGGCCCAAGCGAAAGATAGTTGGACCAAGTGTAAGAGAAAGATTGAGTAAACTGAGCGATGAAGTCGTTTTCGAATTCAGTTTAGCAAGCGAGCGAGTGCGACAAGCGATAAGCGGTACGCGATAATGGATAGCACAAAACAACATACTGAGCGAAAGACGACGGCGATATGCGAAAAGCGATGAGCGGTAAGCGACGAGTGATAGCGACAACCGTCGAGCGATAGGCGACGATCGATGTGTTGCAAGCGATGGGAATATGTGCTTTGATTAGGTTAAACGACACCACAAATTTTTTAACTAACATTAGAGCATTCACATCCAATCCATCAAATTATACATACATTCCACTAAAAAACAACTACTATATCAATATATTTCCACTAAAAACAAATACTTTTTCTCTCTCCTTTCAATTAAATAATATTATCATTACATTTTTCTTTCACTTCCACTGACAACCACTTTCAAAATATATTAAAAAATTATAACGGGTGAACAGTGTCCCCCAAAATATACAGATGAACAGTAACATTTTCTCTCTCCTCTACTCACAATCACTTTTTATACCCTTTATAATATAAAAACCCCTCCTCACATAATTTGATGGTCAGGATGTGAATGCTCTTAGACCCCACATGGCCTTTTTCCACGAATATCTGCTGATATGGCTAAAACACTTATATAAAGGAAATGCCAGCGGCGTATCCAACATGTTTTGACCCTATCAGTTTCGTCTCGTGAAGCGAGGTCATGTGTGCTAACATAACATAGATAACATAAATAACGGTAAGCGATAACAATGGCGATAAGCGTTAAGCGATACCCGATGAGCGATAGTGCAATACACAGGTGTTAGAGCGACACACAAGCGATAGAGCGATACACACGATAGAGCGATATCGCAATACACATAATAAGCGATTGAGATTGTGAGATAGATTCCAGCGTTAGTGCGATTGCGAGCGTGTTGACTTACGAAAAGTCTAGCAATTACACGCTTTGAGTTGCGATTGAGATTGTTACGCCTTGCGATGTAGTGTAGTATGTCGAAAATAGAATTAAATAGCATACTTGGTCTAATAACGTTCAACTTGTATGGCACTTTCTTCATAAGACATTGGTTGGCATGGCGAAGCACTTATACATAGAAAGTACCAGCGGCGTATCCACCATGCTTCCACCACACGCCTCCGCCCCGTGAATAGGTGTCACACTGTGTCGACATGGTCAAGACGCTTATATATAGGAAGTACCAGCGGCGTATCCACCACGCTTAACCATGCTTTTAACGTTATGGCATCATTGAAACTTGTTACGATCTCCGTACACTGATCACAGTAATCCCGTGTGCACCCGTGATTAATTTGATCCTTACACGTTTATCGTACTTCATCTCAAGAACGCATAGTAGGGGGAAAACACATTATATAGTACATAGTGCTAGTATATAGTCCGTGCGCGAGTGCGAGGGAGTGCGAGAGATAAATAGGGTCCATATTGCGTCGAGAAATAGAGCAAGTTCAACATGCAAAAGAAATTAATCGGCGAAGATCATATCATTACAACAACATTGGAAGCATAACTAATGTTGCTATGGAGGACTTTTACGGAGACTGCGATTGTTACTGAAATTCCTCAAGTCTGCGGCCCCGTGCGGCAGTGCTGGGTAAGATGACCATAGCAGTTGTAATTTGCGCAAAAGCGACAGTTAGCTTCTGGCGGGTGATGATATGTACACATGAGACACAGGGGATGAGTTCCGTTGTAGTCGCGCTTCAAGTGAACTGGAACTGCTGAAGAGGTTCTGGTTGTGATAGTTCAGTTGTTGAAGAGGTTGGGCTCATGGTCTTTCGTTTGCGGCTGGACTGAGCTTCCTGAAGCGGTGCGTTGTCGTCGGAGGATTCGTCTGAGGACTCGCTTGAAGAATCGTTGGTAGAATCGTCGAAAGAATCGTCGGAAGGATCGATGACGATTGCTTGGTGAGCTTGCTTGACAAGCTTGCTTGACAGGATTCTTAGAGAAAAATCTGTCCAAGACTCGTTTGTCGTTGATTTATGCGGCCAAGCGGTAGGTCTCTTCGATGGTAGCAGGTCTTGCAGCTTTGACAAAATCGCCCACACATTTAGGTAAGCCGCGAATGTACTTCGTGATGGCTTTTTCTGAAGTGTTGACTTGACTTGGGCAGATTATGCTAAGCTGTTTGAACCTTGCGGTGTAGCCAGTATTGTCACCTTCGACATGCTTAATTTTCCAAAATTCATCTTCGAGTTTCTTGACTTCGTGGGGAGGGCAGTACTCTTTTTCATGAGCTCTTTCAGCTCTTCCCAGGAGAGAGCGTAAGCTGCGGAGATCCCACGTTTGTTACGTTCGGTTGTCCACCAGTCGAGTGCATGCGATTGAAATACTCCAGTAGCGCAAGTAGTACGGAAACCATAGGGACACCCACTCTGACGAAGGGTGACTTCGATAGAATGAAACCATTGCAGTAGCTGGGACACACCTCCTTCACCTGTGAACTCCATCGGGTCACAGGCTTTGAAGTGTTTGTAGAGGAAAGCAGATTGCGGCGCTTCCGTCCTAATGTCTTCCGAGGTTTGAGAGTTGCTGAGAGAGTGCACTTGAGCGAGAATTTGAGGAATGACCTTGGCCACTTCCTTGGCCACAAGCGAGGCAATCCTCTTTTCGGCGCTTCGTTTGGCCCTTCTTCTAGCTGTTTGTCTCGAGGTAGAGTCATTTGAAGACATCTAGACAGAGATAGTTTTGGAGTGAGATTTGATCATAATGATTTTTGAGTTTTGCGAAGCGATTGAGCGCGATCAAAACTTGTAGCGAGCAATATAATAGATTTCACATAGGAGCCATATAGGATACACGAGATTCCTAAGTTCTCACACAATTGATTTGTTTTGTACATTTAGTTACTTGTAGTTTATTCTTACACACATACATGTCGGTGTAGAATACACGAGGACGTGATGAAGAGGGAGAGAGAGCGAGAGCAAAAGCGAGTCATTTAGACATTAGTTTTGTTGCTAACATTCGGTTTTCGTTTTAGGTTGCAATGGCTGTGCGACTTGTGCGTTTATAAAAACATGGGGCGAAAATCGAGAAATCAATAAAGCGTAAAGTTTTAAATCGTAACCACATAAGCGTAAATAGGTTCCACAAAGCGTAAAATTAACGAGTCATATGCTAGAAAAAATGGATAGAGTGCCTCGGGTGTTTAGGCGTCGACTTCCCAAGGTAACCCAACTACACCCGACAAGTTCGTGCACGCGCGTTGCCCTAGAAGGCTTATGCTTCCACTGGGATGCAGCTCATGGCACTCGTCTTCCTGGTCACCGCGTGGCTCGAGTTATTGTTATAGTCGAGTCCTTAGTGAGAGCTTTTGAAAACCATTTTTATAGAGAGCGGAACGGTTTATTAAGATACGGGTTTCACCCCTGACTTAATAACTTTGCTCCTAACTGTGGTTGTGCTCTTCGAATAAATTCGGGAGTTCCACTAGATTTTGAAATGGAGACTTTCGTTGAGATATGGATGTCACTCTGAGCTCAACGGAAAGTTCCCGTGCTAGAAAATGCGCTGGCTGAGCGATCTTGTCGAGAGTTCTTGGTTTTCATGCCTGATCTCGACTGGACCACTCGGTTGTGTTACGCGAATAATTTTGAAAACATGTGTATTGTGTTGGCCTTAGGAAAGGCTAAGTAATATTCCAGCCTTAGGAAAGGCTCTTCGCGTGAAATTGTAGTATGCGGTGTTCACGCGAAGTGGTAGTTCTTAGCGAATTCGAACGAGAGCATCAAGTAGGCCCGTGCAAATCCCACTGGGTTCGCATGAGTCGGCCCGTTGGTACTTAGACTATAGACTTGGTCGTTTCTAAGACATTGACCCGGACTAGGTCATGTCTGGCCTAATTCCCTATAGTTATGGCTCTGATACCAATCTGTCACACCCCAACCGATGGCGGAATCATCGGGGCGCGGCATTAGGCGAATCAGATTGCTTAAAAGAATCCATAACAACTAAATTGCAACAGTATTTAATGCGTTCATTATCCCATACTAATAAACAATTACAATCACATCAGCTGTCACGAATTTCATGTCCTCTCAAACAATTCAAATTCGACAACCTAGATTTTAGGTGAGTTTCTAGACTTCCTAGCTTGATTTGATGTAGACTGCAACTAAACCTGCAACATACGTTAAAACAACGTCAATACAAGAGTATTGGCGAGTATACAAGTTTTGATAGAGTAGCGTAAATAGTTAAAAGTGCTGCGAATTACCAAATACATAAACGAGTTGCCTCAACATACATGCATACAAGACTGATACTACCAGCTAAGTCACTCGAGCTGCGATTGCGATTGCTATTCATCCTAACTAGACCCCGTCGGGTGCTATAATACTATACTAGTTAAGGCGGGACCTTGCGAGTATAAGTCCTAACACATATGTAACTAGCATCACGTGTAAATATGCATAACAGTTATTCGCAAGTGATAAACAGTTTGATTGAATAATTCTTTTGATAAGTTTGATTTGATAGAAACGTATGTTACACCCAAAATGCGTTAAAAAGGGTTCGAGTATACTCACAGTCGGTGCTCAGCAGGCAAGCAACCACAACTTGGTTGGATTGAAGGGAGCGCGTCTGAGAATAGCCTGATCACAGTTTGATAGCGTAAGCGTTGCGTAGTGCGTTAAACGGTGTAAAGTGTCAAAGGATCGGACAGTACTCCGATCGGATGGCAATCCGATCGGGTAGCAATCCGATCGGGCGACTGTTCGATCGGGCGGTGATCCGATCGGCGAGACATTCCTCAAAGATAACAAGTTTCCAACAGGATGGTCACTCGATCAGATGGCAATCCGATCGAGTGGCACTCTGATGGAACTGCAGGCCTTGGAAATGCTAAGTGTTGAAGATCTAAATGTCATCCAATAGGTTGGTCACTCGTTCGGGTGGCAACCCGTTCGGGTGGCATTTCGTTTGACGTCCAGATCTTTAGAGGGTTTGAAAAATGACTAAGGGTGGGGCCTCAAGTGCAACCCGATTGGATTGCAGGTCGATCGGGTGGCAGTCCGATCGGGTGGCAGTCCGATCGGACAGCAGTCCGTCCCACAATCTGATCGTCTTGTAACTTGAGTATTTTGTTAACTTCTTTTGCGATTTGATCAAGATGGTATGACTACGAGCTAATCAATGGAACTCCACCAAGCCCAAGTCATCGGATCGGATGGGAATCACCCCGTCCGATCAGTTAACTGTTCTTAACGGTCGTTCGTGTTCATCTCGCTAAGGCGGTCGTCTTGTTGATAGAAATCAGTTCTCTAACCGACACATCACTAGCGAATGAGTAGAAGATCTAATTGATTTCTGGTTCTATCGGTTTTTTAGTAAAAAGTTAAGAAAGCTTGAAGAAAACCTTGAAAAACTTAGATTCGGCTTAGATCTAGGTGAGATTAGTGTTTATACACTGTTGAATCTATCAGGTCTGGAGTGTTCTTGATGAGAGGAGGTCACACTTCATTGTTCCTAAGAACTCCATGATGACATCACCTTAGAACGGCTCAAATCCGAGGATTTAACGGTGAAAAAGTGAGATTTGATGGTGAAAAAGATGAAGGAGTGCGTGTTGATCATAGAAGTACAAGATTTAAGGTGAAAACTTACAAGAATCGCGAGAAATCGGGCGAAAATGGCGAGAAAGCGTCTGGTCGAGCGAGAGCAGTCACATCAACTGTTGTTGATGTGACAAGTGGGGTATTTATAGGCAAGGAGGAGGAGAAGGGCGGTGCAGTGAATCGGATCGGACGGTTGTCCGATCGAGTGGCACCCTGATCGGGTGGCACCTCGATCGGGTGGCCATCCAATCGAGTGGTCAGTCGATCGGTGGCATCCGGCGAGTTGTATTTCGGCGTTTCATTTCGATCGTTAAGCGCTGCGATAGTTTGGTTACACTTCTTTATCCACATTTTCATATTTTTATTTTAATTAGTCACGTTGGGTCGTATATACATATCCATATCTCAAATCCTGCGATAATCGAGTCACGCGTGCCTGCGAGTGCGTTTTCTTGAGTATTGAGTTGCACTGCGACACATCACGGCTATCAAGGAGGGTAGAATTGGTCCTCACTTGACATCTCCGTGGTTATCAGCAAGTGCAATGTGATGTGATAGCGATAAAGTATGCGAAAATATTGCGATATAGCGATATGCGATATAGGTACATTATGATCCGAATCTCTGGTGCTAGGCGTAACGAGTATGACGAGTAGTAACAACGCACGAACGTGCGGGTTGTTACATAGATCATACTGGTTGCAGACCTGGACGGATGTGTATTCCCATGTAATTGATATAGTCGATGGTCAAGACATATGGACACCTTCCACATGCCCTTCAAAGTTGCTTCCACCAAAGCGTCACAAGCAAGTAGGCATGCCAAAAAAGAAAAGGAAGAGGACTGCTGTGAAGATCAGTGAGTTAAATCAACAGTTGGAATCTAGTATTAAGATGTCAAGGAAATGTGAAATTGTGGAATGCACTAAGTGTAAGCAGAGGAATCATAATAGGGGGAGTTGCAAGGGGGCTGATGTTGAATAGGCTAGGCTGATGTTGAATAGTTTGGTAGTAACATGTCTTGGTTAAGTTATCTGAGCATGTCTTTTGTATGTTTTGGTACATGGCTTCGTTTTATTTTTTTTAATCCAAGAACATGTTTGATATGTCTTGTAAATTGCTATGTTTGGTTATCTATAGCTTTGTGGTAATGCATCATGTTTAGTTGTGTTAATATTTTTAGTTTCGGTCATTTGTTTAGTGTTTTGGTCATTTTGCAGTCTTGGCTTTGCTGTGCAGAACTTGTTCAGGTCATTGCCTTTTAGTTTAGAGTTTTGGTCATTTTGCAGTCTTTAGTTATTAGTTGCAGCATATCTTTGGTCATTAGTTAGAAGTTGGTTTGTTCATTTGTAGTAGTTGGTTTATTTTTTGGTAATTTGCATCGGTTAGTTTTTCATTTGCAATGAATTAGATGTGGCTTGGTCCTTTTGAAGGTCGTTAGTTTAGAGTTTTGGTCATTTTGCACTCTTGGTTTTATTGTGCAGAACTTGTTCTAGTCATTGCTTTTTTACTTTTGGTCATTAGTTTATAGTCTTAGTCATCAATTTATGTTGTATGTATCTTTGTTGTGCAGAAGTTGTTTTGATCAATTAGTTATTAGTTGCAGTGTATCTTTGGCCATTAGTTAGAAGTTGGTTTGTTCGTTTGCAGTGTATCTTTGGTAATTTACAGCAGTTGGTTTGTCATTTGCAATGGATTAGATGTGGTTTGGTCGTTTTGAAGGCTCATTTGGTCATACAACATGTTGGTCATAAACTTTCATGGCATTTGACACATCATATTGCATTCGGTCATGTTTCCATTTTGTCATATTCAGCAAGTGCATGAACCATACCCTTGCATTAACATATTAAAAGGTACATCATATATCACATTACATCAGCATCCCATTACATATCCAAAAGAGATCACAAAACACAAATCTATAACCATATCCATCCTTTCACTGATAAACAAAATATAAGATGAAAATAACCCAACTAAAAATTAACAACATCTTTATTCTTGTATACTTCACTGCTATCATTACAGCTTGTTATTGATCGTGCTTAATTTCATTTGCCAGCATTAAACGTTGTTCTTCATGTTCCCTAACTTGATTTGCCACCGTTACAGGTTGTTGTTCATGCACAAAATGTCGAAACACTTCAATTTCCCTTTGACACGATGGACCCTCTGCCCAATCCACAAACCCACAACCCCTTCATCGTCGACTGATGCAGCAAAAAAACCTTCGTCCAGGGTTTGTAGAGGTCCACGATTGCTTCGGAAGACACTTTTTTCGATATTCTTTGATTTCAAAGATGCATTATCAATCATGTAAAACATCTAATAAAATAAATAGAGAAAAGCGGATTATCGGAATCGAACCGATGACCATCGCATTACAAATGTGATGCTCTAACCTCTGAGCTAAGCAGGCTCACATAAAATTAATTCAACATGTATATGAATTCACTAAACTCTTGCAATTTTTGCTATTAACTATTTGAATTCTTGGCTATTCATATTATTCATAATTAATATGAATATATTAATATTAAAGAATAAAATATAGAATTTCAAATAACTGTTAAATATTATAGAACATAACCATTAATCTAGCGATATAGACTTTTCATTTTTTATCACGATTAATTTATCACGATTAAATATTCTACAAAAAAAAAATCGATCGTTCAAGTATTTGAAATTTCAGGGGAAAATCAGTGGAAGAGAGACAAATTTTTAGGGTATGTATCCCACCATATTGAATTGCGAATACAGAAATGATAAAATCGTTTTTGATTGCATCGAATATGAGCCTCCTATAGAAGATAGACAAGAAATCAAAGACAAAGAGGAGAAAACACTTTTTCGAGACAGGAATCGGCATCTATCTAAGGAATTCAAAGGTTCCGGTATAAATGAAAGAAAAAGGGGAACGAGATCGCAATGAGATTTTTATCTCAAAAAGGGGGATATGGCGAAATTGGTAGACGCTACGGACTTAATTGGATTGAGCCTTGGTATGGAAACTTACTAAGTGATAACTTTCAAATTCAGAGAAACCCTGGAATTAATAAAAATGGGCAATCCTAAGCCAAATCACGTTTTCCGAAAACAAACAAAGGTTCAGAAAGCGAAAATAAAAAAGGATAGGTGCAGAGACTCGATGGAAGCTGTTCGAACGAATGGAGTTGATTGTCTTACATTGGTAGAGGAATCCTTCTATCGAAACTTCAGAAAAGAGGAAGGATAAACCTGTATACATAGAAGAATTGGTATGAATCGATTCCATATTGAAGAAAGAATCAAATATTCATTGATCAAAGCATTCACGTATAATCTGATAGATCTTTTGAATAACTGATGAAATCGGACGAGAATAAAGATAGAGTCCCGTTCTACATGTCAATATCGGCAACAATGAAATTTATAGTAAGAGGAAAATCCGTCGATTTCAAAAATCATGAGGGTTCAAGTCCCTCTATCCCCAATTTGCCGCCCTAATTATTTCTCGTATCCTTTTTATTTATTTTATCCTTTTTTCATTAGCGGTTTAAAAGTACTTATCTTTCTCATTCACTACTCTTTATACAAATGGATCTGAGCGGAAATGTATCACATGTCACATGTGACATATATGATACATGTACAAATGAACATCTTTGAGTAAGGAATCCCCATTTGAATGTTTCACGATCGATATTTTGATTCATATTGAAACTTACAAAGTTGTTCTTTTGGTAAATTCTAGGACCTGGCTGAGGCTTTGTAATACCAGTTCAATTGACATATACCCACGTTCTCTAGTAAAATGAAAATGAGGATGAGATATCAGGAATAGTCGGGATAGCTCAGTTGGTAGAGCAGAGGACTGAAAATCCTCGTGTCACCAGTTCAAATCTGGTTCCTAACACATGATTAATTTGTATGAGTCTCTATTCTACCAATTAATTTATATGAATACGTATTCATTAAGTATTTTCCAAATTTGAGAATCCCATTGAATCCTTAATTTTATTGTATTTTTTATTCTATACATAATAAAAATACAAACCATAATACAAACGAGACTTCAATTACTCTATTTAATCTAGAATAGAACCTTGAATCTATAGAATTGTAGAAGTGAAGATTAGTTTTTTATCATTCAATGAGCATCTTGTATTTCATAAAAATTGGGAGCAATATAATCCTTACGTAAAGGCCATCCTATCCAACTTTCAGGCATTAAGATACGTTTCAAACGTGGATGATTATCATAAGAGATTCCCAACATATCATAAGATTCCCGTTCTTGAAAATCCACACTTTTCCAAACCCAGAAAACAGACGGAATTCTAGGATCCTTCCTCGGGGCAAATACTTTTATGCATACCTCTTCTGGTTGATCCACACCATACTCTATTCTAGTAAGATGATACACACTAGCTAATAGTCCTTCAATTTTTGGATTTTGTGGTGCTTCACTTCTAGGGGATCGATTGAATTAGGGTTAAAGTTTCTAATATGACTTGCAGGTGACTGGGTTTTAAAGGGGTTGTGTTATATTAGACTTAAAAAAGTGAAAATAAAACAAATAATGAAATGACAAATTTGCCATTCATTTAACCTAAGTGACTTAACTGGGGTTTAATTTTTGTACTGAAATGACATGTTTCTATTATGTCAAGGAGGAAACTGGTTCAGTTTTGAAAATTGACTTGAAATGGCAAAAGTGGACAAACCACAGGGTCGAAAATGGCACTTAACTCTATATAATAATAATAATAATAATAATAATAATAATAATAATAATAATAATAATAATAATAATAATAATAAGAGTTAATTGCCCGGATAGTCCCTGTGGTTTGCAAGTTTTTCGCCTTTAGTCCCCACCTTTTTAAAATAGCATGTTTGCTCCCTATGGTTAGCTCACTTGTTACTCGTATAGTCCCTACAGTGGATGGAGGTTTGTTTGTTCAGTTAAATACGTATGAAATGACCGAAATACCCTCACTTTTAATATAAATAATAAACCAAAAAATTATGATTGGTCACTAAAAACAAGTGAGCCCACCATTTAATTTAATAATAAACTTTAATCCCTTCTTCCCTCCCTCTGTATCTCTTCCCCACCATTTCACCTTCATCACCACCAGACCAGCACCCTATCACCGCCAGCCACTACAGCTTCCACCCTACCACCACCAGCCATCACCACCTCCATTGCCCGCACCTGCCATCGCTAGCCACCATCGCTACCCACCTGCCACCTCAGTGAACACAATCACCCGACAACACAACCTGCACCACCATCAGCACCCTAGCATCCAACCTCCGATCAAGATCTTGTTGTTACAGAGCCAACAAACCAATACTCGAACCCAACGAACCCGAAAGCCCGTTATCCAACACGTCAACAAACTGTAAACTCGTCGGAAGCATCTCCGGCAACCCACCGGAAAATCCATTTGAATGAAGATCAAGAAACTCAAGATTACGACAACCCGATATCGATTTCGGAATCATTCCAATAAACTTATTGTTACTCATATCAAGAAAATTCAAACTCTTCAAATTCCCAATTTCTAATGGAACAGTACCCGAAAGCCGGTTATTGTTGACTCTAAACTGGTACTAATTTGAACATTTTCCGATCTACGGCGGAATAAAACCGGTCAGATTGTTGGAAAGTAATAACAATTTTGTAAGATTTTGGAGGGAAAATAACTGTGACGGAATTGTACCGAATAATTGGTTATATGACAGATCAAGAGCTTGAAGATTCTGACAGTTCGATAACGACGCCGAAATGTTACCGGAGATATTATTCCATGCAAAAAATAGAGTCATGCTCTGTAAATTTCCGATGGTTGCCGGAATCTCGCCGGTGAGTTGATTGTTATCAACTCGTGTCTGTAACAACAAGTTTTTGGTTTATTATTTATATTAAGAGTGAGGGTATTTCGGTCATTTCATATGTATTTAACGGAACAAACTAACCCCCATCCACTGTAGGGACGATATGAGTAACAAGTGAGCTAACCACAGGGAGCAAACATGCTATTTTGAAAAGGTGGGGACTAAAGGTGAAAAACTTGCAAACCACAGGGACTATCCGAGCAATTAACTCTAATAATAATAATAATAATAATAATAACAATACTAATAATAATAGTAGTAAAAAGACAATAATACCCTTCGATTTTTATGTTAAAAGACATATCTGCCCTAGTGAACTAACAACCGACTAACCAGATCTGTTAGCAGGGACTTGATTGATCCAAATCGACAATCACAGGAACTTGATTGTTCAGTTTTACCAAATAGGGACTCAACGTGTCATTAGGTGTTAACCACATAGACTCAAATTGTAGTTTACTCTAAAGGAAAATAGGAAATGACAAGTTTGCCTTTCATTAAACAATAGTCAATGACAGTGGTGTCTTTGAGAATTCATGCACCCTATTCGAGCTTGAGAAAATGTGCCATTCCGTGAAGTTTTATTATGATTATTATTATTATTATTATTATTATTATTATTATTATTATATATAATTAAATGGGTATTGAGCTCACTAAACCTAATACCAATGGGCTAACTTCTAAACCATAAAATTTGTTTTGTAAATGGGCATATCTTGGAGCTGTTATGGGTATACTATTTTAAAAAAAAAATTAACATATGTATATATCGGATTTAAAAAAAAACACTTGCCCCTCGAAATCACGAGGCCTGTGCGGTGATCCTCCCCGCACACCCTCATCACCACCTCTGGTCAAAGGGGTTATTTTATTGGGGTCGACGACCCTTCAACTACCTCTAGCTTTGTCCTTGTCGAGACTTATTGTTCTTCTAGTCCTACCATATCATCAACTCATAAAAGGTCTCAAACCATTTGTTACTAGTTTTAATTTCTGGCCGATAAACAATCGCGGATATAACTTATCACATTAATTAATCCCTTCCCCGTGGCCCAGTGGTATCCCCACTTGGGTTATGTTGGTCGGCTCCTCCTTTGGGAGGTCACCGGTTCGACTCCCACTGTGGTCTTAGGGGGGGGGGGACGTCCCAATGATGGATCGTATCCTACCGAGTCATGGTGCGGTCTTGAGGGCAACCCGGTTTTACCCAGCTGTTACCCCAGCGAGTCTCTCGTGTGGGGGCAGTATGGTTTCCGGGCGGAAGTCAGCTTGCGCGGCGGCCGGGGCCCGATCGAACATCGCGTCCGAGAGTGCGGGGTTGACTGGGGAATGTCTTCGACATGAACCCGGTGACCAATAGGTCCAGTACATAGAAAGTCACCTTCCAAAAAAAATTATCACATTAAAATAACTCCTAAAGTAATAGTAATCACACTCACCAACTCTTTGACATTGAATACTCTTTTATTGCCTCTATGATAGGTTAGTGCATGGACTTTTATATGCAGTGACGAAGCTTGCCTTCGAGAACCACGGGGGGTGGGACGTATATACCTAAAAAATTTTATACGAAAACTACATATATAACACTACTGAGCGAAAAATTCGGGCCTCCCCTGCCCCTGCTTATATGAAGCCTTGTCTACATCAACCATAGCTCTAATCCTTAATGCAATATGGTTGTACTCTTAATGTTGCATTATGAAGTTGTTGATTTTTGTGAAAGTACACATTTTAAAGACAACCCATCGCCAATCCATATCATTTACAAACAAATAAATTAAACAAAGGACTTCCCAATTTCACTCGTGGTTGTGATGCTTTCTTTGAATGTTTAGTTGGGGACCGGCTAAATTCATCATTGGAGATCATTTAATGGTTATCTCTAACTTTTCAATTTCAAATTTAAGAGAAAAGGTGGCGTACCCAAATCACATTTCACTTGGTTTCAAAGTTGAAATTTACAAGATCATTAATGCAGAAAATTAATTGAGTTTATAGAAAGAGACCCATAATATTATGCATATATATTTTTTTTTTCCATCAAAAGAAACATCATCGGCTAGTAAAACATTATGCATGGTTCGGAAGGCAACTAATAGTGGTTCATACTTTTGAGTTTGGATGTGGTAAAGGTATTCGACAAGGGGATCCGATTTCCCTTTTTTTATTTATAATAGTCATGGAGGCTTTTTCATGCATGGTTCCGAAGGCAACTGATAGTGGTTCATTTGATGGAGTTCGGTTTTCAAATGGTGGGCCGGTTTTGTCTCATCTCCTTTATGCTGACGATGCTATGGTCATGGGGGAGTGGTCTCGATTTAATTTTCAGGCATTGAAGAGGATCCTGCGCATTTTTCATTTATGCTCTGGTCTCCGAATCAACTTACATAAATCGAGTTTATTCGGAGTTGGTAAAAGTATGGAAGAGATAATGGTGTGTGCAATGGGTTGGGTTGGGTTGGGTTGGGTTGTAGACAAGGAGATATTCCCTTTCAGTATTTGGGAATCCAGGTGGGTGCTAATATGAGTCTCATTACAAATTGGGACCCGGTTGTGGAAGTTTTTAATAAAAGGCTTTCGAGATGGAATGCTAGTGTATTATCTATGGGGGGAAGGGTTACACTGATTAAGTCGGTGCTTGAGAGTCTTCCTTCTTATTATTTTTCATTATAGAAATCTCCAGTGGCGGTGATTAATAAACTGGAAACAATCGTTAAGAGATTCCTTTGGGGTGGCAATGATGAAAAAAATAAGGTACATTGGGTTGCTTGGGAGATAGTTACGGAGTCAAAGAAAGATGGTGGCTTGGGCCTTAGCAAGCTTGAGGAGATCAACAATGCGCTAGTTTTAAAATGGTTATGGAGATATCGTTTAGAATATGGTGCTCCTTCGACGAAGATTATTGATGCGATTCATGGGTTCAAAAGAACATGGGATACATTTCCTTGCAACAAACGGTTCACAGGTACTTGGACAAAGTTGGCGATGTTTGGTTATCGTTTTAGAAACAAGGTAATAGCTTTGTTAACATGATTCGGGGTATTGTGGGTAATGGGAAGAAGCTAAGGTTTTGGATTGATCCTTGGTTACTAGCCGAACCTTTAAAGGTGTTGTATCCGACTTTATTTCGGCTCGAGAAAGAAAAAGGCTATAAGGTAGCTGATAGAATTATTAGAGGCGGTAATCAAAATGTGATCCAATGGCAATGGAAGGTTTATTCTCACTTGCCACAAAAGGTCGAACAACTTGTGGAGTGTCACAGGTGATTGTCGAGGGTGCAACCAGAAGATAAAAGTGATTATTGGGCTTGGAACCAAGGTCGGCCGGGTGAATTCTCGGTGAAGGAAACACGAAAATGGTTAAAAGGCGATGATGTGAATGATCATAATTTTACATTTACTTGGTGCAAGTGGATGCCGAATAAATGTAATATATTCATGTGGAGGGCGAGCATGGATAGGATTCCAACGTATTGTGCGCTTCGAAAGAGGAACATTTATGTGGGTGACGGGTTGTGTGTATTTTGTGGCAAAACAGAAGAAACATCAGATCACTTGTTCTCGGCTTGTAGTTTGGTGGGTGGAGTTTGGAATGCTATTGCTAATTGGTGCAAGATATCTTTTTTTTTTGTGTTTTCGACAACAGACGTGCTTCATTTGGTTGATTACTTGGGCGGCTCAAAGACTAAGAAAGGGATTCTATATGGCATTTTTATTTTGACGTGTTGGCGGTTATGGAAGGCTAGGAACGATCAGGTTTTTTGATGGGAAGGTAGTGAATGTTACTAAAATCGTTTCTGATATAAAATCGTTGGGGTTTCTTTGGTATAGGAGTAGACACAAGGAGGGTATGGTAGAATGGAGAAATTGGTGTAACTTTTCTTTTTCCTTGATGTAACAGTTTTTTAGGCGGGTCATCTCTTTCTTGGAGATGTCCGTTCTTTTTGGTGTTTAATGAAGTTTACCTTTCAAAAAAAAAGTAAAACATTAGCTAGGGACAAACAACTTACAAGGACAAGAGGAGGTATTCAACCGATCCATTCACTTTAAGTCCATCTTTCGATTCTTATTCACATGCCACTAATAATCGTAACTTAAAAAATCAATTCTTTCACCTTATGTGGGATTAACTTCCTTTTTATAAAGAGATGTTGGAATTACTTATAATGCGATTTTGTGAAACTTATCGAGGAATTTTATTGGAAGGGTTCGTTTAGCAATGGGTGTACGTCGTCGTTTATTGCTTTAATTCCAAAGAAAAATGATCCGGGAGGTGGCGGACTATAGGCCAATAAGCTTGATTGGGTGTATTAATAAAGTGGTATCAAAAGTGTTGGTGAATAGACTTAAAACGGTGATTCATGGCTTAGTTTCGGAGGAGCAAATGGGTTTCTTGTCTTCTAGAAGTATTTTGGATGGCCCGTTGATTCTAAACGAGATTATTCCATGGATGAAGTGGGGTAATAAGAAGGGGTTAACTTTTAAGGTGGATATTGAAAAAGCATACGATATGTTAAATTGGGGTTTTCTTGATTCTGTGCTTTCACAAATGAATTTTCCTTTGAAATGGAGAAGTTGGGTCATGGCTATCGTGTCTACCACAAGAGCTTCGGTTCTAGTAAACGGGTCCCCGACTCAAGAATTCCGTTGTGAGAAGGGTTTGAGGCAAGAGGATCCTTTGTCTCCTTTTCTATTTATTTTGGCTATGGAGGTAATGACGTGTATTATGAAAAAGGCATGTTCGATCGGGCTACTCCATGGTATTTCTGTTCCGTTGCATGGTCCAGTTTTGTCTCATTTCTATATGCGGATGACGTTATTTTTGTAGGTGAGTGGTCGATACAAAATGCAATCAATTTAAACCAGATTCTTAGGTATTTTTACCTTAGTTCGGGTTTAAAAGTGAACCTTGCAAAGAGTAGTTGATTTGGGATTGGGGTAGAACAAGCTTAAGTGCAAATCATGGCGAGTATTTTAAGATGCAAACCGGAGTTTTTCCTTTTAAACGTTTGGGGCTTCAAGTTGGAGCAAATATGAATTTGATAAAGCATTGGGATCCAGTTGTTGACACTTTTAAAAAAAGGCTTGAGGTTTGGAAAACTTCCACTCTTTCATTTGGGGGCCGGATGACACTTGTGAGATCTGTGTTAAACTCCCTTCCCACTTATTACTTTTCTCTATACAAGGCGTCAATCTAAGTAATAAAGAGGTTAGAGAGATTACACAGAGATTTTTTGTGGGGAGCCTCCTCGAAACAAGCTAAGATGAATTGGATAGCCTGGAAAAACATAATGGCGCCAAAGGAATATGGGAATTTGGGTTTCGGTTCGCTTCGGAAAGCAAACTTGGCAATGTAGGCAAAATGTTGGTGGCGAGTGGACCAAAAATGTTTACGGAGAAAAGTCATTTAGAGCTTGCATCATAACTCACGAAATTTTAATTCTATTCCGGTAAAATTGTCCGCTCCGGGTCTGTGGAAGCAAATTGCAAGCATCTCCAGCGACCTTACAGGTTTGGGTGAGTTGTTTTCGTGTCGTGAAAAACAAATCACGTTCTGAAAGGGGAGTTGGATATGTGATTAGCTATTGTGTAATTATAAATTCCCGAATATATATATGGTAGGGATCCTAAGAGAAGTCCAGCCTATTTGAGAAACTTGAGAAGCAATCTGGACCACACATTTTCCCTAAGCAAAAAATGCAAAAAAAAGGTGAAAAAAATGCAATTTTTTTTTTTTTAGAAAAATCGCAGCTTTTACTTTAAGGATTAAATTTTTTATTTTTAATTTTTTTTTTGATTTATACACATGTGTATATTGTTAATCTTTTAACTATACATATATGTATATTGTCAATTATACATATATGTATATACATGTTTAAAATTGAAAAAATATGTGTTATAAATCCTAAACCTTAAACCATAAACACTAAAGCTAAACCTTAATGCTAAACCTTAATGCTAAACCCTAAAGCTAAACCCTAATGCTAAACCCTAAAGCTAAAACTAAACCCTAAAGCTAAACCCTTAATGCTAAACCCTAAAGATAAAGCTAAACCCTAAAGATAAAGCTAAACCCAAAAGTTAAAGCTAAACCCTAATGCTAAACCCAAAAGCTAAACCCTAATGCTAAACCCTAAATACTATTGCTAAACCCTAATGCTAAACCCTAAAGCTAAACCCTAAACCATAAAGCTAAACCCTAAATACTAATGCTAAACCCTAAATAACACTTATTTTTCAATTTTAAACATGTATATACATATATGTATAATTGACAATATACATATATGTATAGTTAAAAGATTAACAATATACACATGTGTATAAATAAAAAAAATAAAAAAAAAATTAAATACTTGAAGAAAAAGCTACGATTTTTCCAAAAAAAAAAAATTGCATTTTTTTAACTTTATTTTTTGCATTTTTTTGCTTAGGGAAAATGTGTGGTCCAGAATGCTTCTCAAGTTTCTCAATTAGCCTACTACTTCTCACATGATCCTTATCCTATATATATATAGGAGAAGGATCCGTTAAGAACCACCATTTATTGCGAGAACCGCGAGAACCAGTGTGAACACAAACAATAATACCTAAAAAAATCTAAAAAATACCAAATTTTTTTTTACTATTTTTTGGAAAAATCTCTATATTTCATTAATAAAAAAAATTAAAAAAAAAATTCGAGTAACAGTTATCAATGCACATGTGCATATGTATCATTTCTTTGACAAATTCCGTAATTCATTATAAATATTAGTCAATTGCACTTTCATTTACACTACCACGTGTAATACACTACTTTTTACGTTAACAATATTAGAAATGCACATGTGCATCTATATGTATCAACATGAAATAAGGTGTTTTGGTACACTACTTTGAATACACTTTCTCTTTCATCTATTATTCCATCCATAATACACAAACATGCACATGTGCATATGTATCATTTCTTTGACAAATTCCGTAACTCATTACAAATATTAGACAATTGCACTTTCATTTACACTACCATATGTAATACACTACTTTTTACATTACCAATATTAGAAATGCACATGTGCATCTATATGTAAAACATGAAATAATGTGTTTTGGTACACTACTTTGAATACACTTTCCCTTTCATCTATCATACTATCCATAATACACTACCATTACTTCTTACCATCCATAATACAATACCATTACCTCCTACCATCCATAATACAATACAATTACCAATATTTTCACTTTATTACATGTATATCAACACCATTTATACCATCCAATCATCATATTACATCATAAAGTAATAACTACAGCCAAACCATCAACCACTAGATATAACTAACCAAAAAACATGTAAATGTGCCTACTTCTCCATTCAAAATCACAAACTTTTTGTACCAAAACATGTTATATTATGGTTATACCTAATGATGCACATGTGCATTTTGAATATTGGTAATGTAAAAAGTAGTGTATTACGGATGGTATTGTAAATTAAAGTGCAATTGTCTATTACTGATAACGTATTACGGAATTTGTCGAAGCAATGATACATATGCATATGTGCATGGATAACTGTTAATCGAAAAAAAAGTTTTTTTTTTGGTAACTAAATATAGCGATTTTTTTAAATACTAAAAAAAATTGAGTGCTTTTTTGATTTTTTTAGAATTTATTTTGTGTTCACATTGGTTCTCGCAATAAGGGTGGTAACACATGTTTTTTCACGTGTTTTAAGGGTTTTGGGAAAAAAAAAAATCAAAAAAGCGCTGAGTGGATATTTAAAAAAAATAAACAAGTTTTTGGGGTAACATATGTCAGATGAATGTAATATATGTTACACCAAAACTAGTTTATTTTTTTTTTAAATATCCACTCGGCGCTTTTTTGATTTTTTCTGCCCAAAACCCTTAAAAACATGTATATAACATGTGTAAAATTTTTCAAAAAAAAAATCGGTAGCTTTGAGTTTCCTATACATCCTTCCCCTATATATATATATGGATTAGGATCAAATACAAAGGATCCTAATTGTAAGAAGTGTAAGAAGGATTTATAGAGTGACAAGTGTCTAATAACCTAAAAAAACCCACTACACAAAAAAACCCCACTACAGAAAAAAAACCTTAAACATCCACCACCACCAAAAACCTACCCCCCCCCCCCACATCACCCACCCAAATTTTTTTTTTTTTTTTTGCCGAGGGGGTGGGGGTTTAGGTTTTTGGGTCGTGGGGGTGGGTGTTTAGTTTTTTTTTTAGATTTTTTTTAGGTTTTTGGGGGGTGGGGGGGGGGGGGGGTTAGGTTTTTTTAGGTTTTTGGGGGGTGTGGGTGGTGGTGGGGGGTTTAGGTTTTTGGGTGGTGGTGGGGTGGGGTGGGGTGGGGTGGGGGTGGGTGTTTAGGTTTTTGGTGGTGATGTAGTGGGTTTAGTTTTAGGTTATTGGACACTTGTCACTCTATAAATCCTTCTTACACTTCTTACAATTAGAAGCCTTTGTAGAATAACTTAACCCATATATATATAGAAACGACATCAGGAGAAAACGCCCAAAAGTGTGAGAACGCATCCTGGCCCAACACGTGTCACGCGACATAGAGAAGGGCGGAGGGGCTTTTTTGTCCTTTCATATTCTTTTTTTAAACGCGTGTCATATCACCTTTCCATTTTTTGGCGTTTAACAAATACGCGGCGTTTTTATTGTTTTTAGGTCAGGATCATAGTAAACATTTTGGCGTTTTAACTAATAAATGTTTTTGGCGTTTTATATCGCAACAACGTGCTTTGCTAGCATCCGTTCTCACAGTTTTCACCCTATCAGGCGTTTTGGTGTTTATAGTTTTTGGCATTTTATACTAAATTTTTTTGTTAGTAGAGATTTAGATAATAAAAACAGAGAATTAGATAACAAACAATACAAAATGAAAAAAAAATTAAAAATTATAATCTAATTTCTCATCCAAATCTTCACTGTCATCAGCCTCTTCTACTTTAACCTTTTTAGCATTTTGAATACCTTATGTAGATCCTTATTTTTCTATATACCTCCCGTCTTTAGAAGATGCTTATTTTTGGGCATCCTTTATTGTGGTTTGATATATTCTTGTTTAGTGACATGTTGAAGATCAACGCCTGCTCTGCCATCAATATATCCATCATGAACAAAGTGACATGATGACATATCAGTGTCATCAGTCTCTTTTTCATGAATATTTGTTCATCTCATTCAGCAAAAGCTTATAGAGATACACACCTCAGAGTAGAATCCATTCAGTGAAACTTCACTTAGAACAATACTCAATATAGAAGAAATGAGGTTCTGCATCTGTGGCTTTTTTAACTATCTTTTTTTGGCGTTTTAAAGTGAATGGTTTCTTGGAAAGATGGCGTTTGTTTTTGGTGTGTGATCAGTTGATTGTGCAGAGACGTCTCTCTTATAGGATGTTTTTGGCGCGTAGTTTAGGCGGGAATTTTATTTTTAATAAATGATATTAATAAAGTAGCCATCTTTTCAGTTACTGTGTGTATTTTTTACTCTTTTTGTTCAGCTTTTTATGAGTTTTTAGGGTCATAGACGTTCCATCTTCCAAGTTTGGCGTTTTTAATGGCTTTAAGTAGTTTTTGGCGTTTTTCCCATTTTTAGCTTTTAATAATACTTCTCCAAATTACTTTTATTATAGTTTGGGAGTTTTTGGCGTTTTATTGCATTATGGCGTTTTACCGCATTATGGCGTTTCATAATCATTATGACTTTTTGGCTCTTTATTAAACTTTTTTATTCTTAGTCGAAAAATACATAACAAACAATAGAAAAGAAGGGGTTGAGGGATTCTTGCTTTAATCCGTCCCGCCATTCCTTACTTAGGAAGGAATATAGTTACTTCCAAGGTATAGTTGATATGCTCCCAATGTGATATTGTCTACCAAAGCATAGTTTGATATGCTACTTACAAAACCAAAGTATAGTTTGATATACTACCGACTTTGCTATTTCAGAAACTAAAGTATATTTTGATGTACTACCAAAGCATAGTTGATATGCTATTTTCAAACCAAAGCATAGTATGATATGCTACTTTCAAAACCAAAGTATATTTCTGTATATACTACAAACCTTTTATCAAAACAATACGTTTTTGAAACAAAACTTTTTACAAGAATTCATGGCTATTTTCGTAAACATAAAAATCGTTTTCTTATGTTAACCAAAGCCATGAATCTAATTCACAAAACCTATGTTACTCACAGACATTTTTTATGCTGACGTTTTATTTTCACATATGTTTCATGTGCTACTATGTGATGATTGTTGATGCATGCTACACATAGGATGGACTCGTGCCTTAGCGACTTTAAAACTTGAAAGAAAATTATTTGTATTTATCTAGTTTGTATTAAAACAATGAGTTCATTAAAGGAATAAAACAAAACTTAAATCACCATGTGTTGTGAAACAATGATTCTGTTACGACACTCCCCGACGTTTCCGCCGCGGTTTGTTGTATTACGCGGTCGGGGTGTGACAGAAGAGTTGAAACAATTCATCTTCTAAATCTTCACTGTCATCAGTCTCTTTCTTATTTGAAACATGTTCACTGGTGGTTTGGCTTTGTCATGCTTGTGTTTTTGTGGCCTTTTGGATAGACAAAATGACATGAGTTTTTTGTTTGAATATGTATCTTCAAACCACTCATCAGTGTCATTCGTCTATTCATACTATTATAATATTCATCAATAACAAACACAAAAAATGACATAAGTCTGACACCAGTATCTTTTTCTTAAAGTTTTGTCCATCTCATGCAGCAAAATGTTATTTGAGTCACAACACCTCAGGAAAGAATGCATTCTCCGAAACTTCGCGTAGAACAATATTGAATATACAAGAAACGATTTTTGCCATTTTTGGCGTTTTACTGAGGAAATAGTGTATCTGAAAGAAACGTCCATTTTACTATATTGAATATAGTAAAATATGGCGTTTTGAATA
This sequence comes from Helianthus tuberosus, assembly GCA_030545235.1. Lineage (NCBI taxonomy): Eukaryota > Viridiplantae > Streptophyta > Magnoliopsida > Asterales > Asteraceae > Helianthus > Helianthus tuberosus. The sequence goes on along the minus strand of CM060433.1, from coordinate 106,948,859 downwards.
GGTATGTTTGATGTTTTGGGAATTTTGGCGTTGTAAGATGAATGGTATATAATAGAAAATATGGCGTTTCAGGTTGGGGGAGGTGTGTTTTTATGTATGAGAATGTTTTGTTTATATAGGGATGTGTTTTGGCCAGTAATGGCGTTTTATTCATTAGTTTGGCGTTTTGGTATAGAAGTGTAAAGACCCTTTTACCCTTAAGGAAGCGTGTCCAATCAATAGAATTCGTGTTATTTACGAAAACGCCACCGCGCCAATCTAGTCCATAGATTGTTTTGATCGGACGATCCATAAGCGTTCTCACCGTTCTCACACTTTCCACCGTTTTCTCTAAATCCTGATCCTATATATATATATATATATATATATATATATATATATATGCTAGAAAGATGCAAAATAGTAGGCGTTAATGATCGTGTTGTGATGTCAAATGGCCTAGTTGGGCTGCACTATAACTGGTCAAGACAGCTGAGCAGTCAAATAGAATTGGATGAACTGGTTGAATTAAATGCAGCAGTAGCTGCTGTATCGTTTGGCGTTGGTCACGACATGTGGACATGGTTATTGGAGAAACATTCTTACAGTAATAATGGGTGTGAGTTTGTTTGGAACGGGTGGGTGCCGCTAAAGGTGAATTTTTTTTTTGTGATGTTTCATCATAGATAGACTCCCAACAGCGGCGAACTTGAGGCGGAGAATGTCGAGATTCCATGGGTTCCATGCAAGATTTGCGGTGAAGACGATGAAACGGCCAGCCATTTATTCATGACGTGCACTCTTGCACAATGGGTGTGGGATTTCATAGCTGAGTGGGCCAGAACTGGTCCATTATACGTGCTCGGACTTAGTGACAATGTAGAATAGGTGTCGGGGATCTTAGAGGTGGAGAAAGGTTGTGTTAACCATCATTCAGATTTCTATATGGGTCATACGAAAAAATAGAAATGAAGTTGTTTTCAATCACAAGCAAATGCATGTGCAGAGGCCAAAAGAGGATATAAAAACTCTTGGGTATCTCTGAGTAAAACTTAGGGAAAAGTGTCGGGATTTAACGTGGGATGAGTGGTGTAGATTTGATTTAATTCGGTTGGGTGTTTGATGTAATGTGTGTTTGTTTATTTTGGTGAACTTGTATGTATGTCGGTATACCTGTTGTGTTCCGGTTTAGTTTAATAAAGTTTCGTTGGCCTTTCAAATAAAAAATTCTTGAAAACAACATCCATAGTAAAACGCCACAGAATCTACCAAACACAAAAGATGACAACTTGTAATATCTCCATCTTAGTCTACACGGTGTGGAGGGGCTTGAAGATAGGACATTATGCGATACATGGACCATGCATCAGAACATGGCGTGGTGTTAAAAAAGGATGGTGTGGCCCGGGGCGTGGAAACATGGCTTTTTTCGACACGTGTCACACACTTTTTGTGTTATTTTATAATTAAAAGTATATAAAATGTATTAAAACTTATAAATATATTACTAGTAAAATAAATTTAAAATAAAAAACAATAGATAAATTCTAAAAACATTACATAAAATAAAAATAAAACTAGAAAACACATAATTTAAATAAAAAATCTAATGATTTCCCACGCCTAATGGAGCCTGAATTCACGGTTGTGCACGTGCCTGAAGTTGATGAGAGCCACTTGAATGATGTCGTCCTCCCCGAGATCACCACCCTCGAGCTCCACGACGGTGTGGATCGTTTCTAATCTTTTGCAGCCAAGGCAGATCGTCCTAAAACGAGACGAAAGGGAGTCGACGGTTTGGTTTTCTCACCGGTATAGGATTTAAAGTGTTGTCGGATTATCATCCAAAATGGACCACTCGAGCGTCTACCCAGCGTGTGGTGGCTCAAAGCTTCGACCTACGGCTCGCAAAGTGCAATATCCTCTTCTTCGGTCGACGCCACGGCTGCCACCCTGTGTTTTTTGGGTGAACTTGAACGGCGTTGAAGTGGTGGGGGTTGTATAAAAATGAAGAAGTGGTGGAGTTTGTATAAATTTGGGTGAAGAAGTGGGTTGTATTTTATAGTGTGAAATTATAGAATTAAAAAAAAGTATTTATTTTAAATTTAAAAGTTAACCGTTGGGATTAAACGGCTAACATTCACGTCCATCAACCGCGTGCTACGTCAACTGCAAAATCTCTTCCACGCCGGTGAAGATTACCCCGCCCAATCAATAACGCCGTGATAAACACCGTGGACGAGACGGTGTGAACGGTGTTGAGCAGCAACAACGCCATTTTTGAACGCCCACACTGTGTGGTCTTAACCTTGTTATGTACTCCCAAAATTTGAATAGACTTTTGTGTTAATGAGTAGGGTTGTTCAAATTACTTGACGCTTGATCGAAATATGCTCGAAATACCTCCGTTCTATCAAGGCCGTCCACGAAAATTCTTGAAAAATTTTGAACCTTTGGCCAGGCCCCTATAATATAATGTCGATAACTCAATTTTGAAAAGAAAAAATTAATATATTTGAATTAGTACAAATTTATATACTAAAAAGCATAAAAAATAAATGAAAAAATAGGCCGCTAATGTATAACTTTTTTTTTAAATTTATAACTTTTAAAAAATATATATATACTAGTGTGTTCGTTTTGATGCACTTGCCATAGAAAACGAAAGAGAAAACTCAAAAAATATAGTCGTAATATACCCAAAACGTGTCCGAATCATTAGTTTTTTATATAATAAAAGAAAAATGTCATTTCGGAAACTGTTTAGTTAATTGAAGAAACAGTGATCAGAATGACCGTAATCAATCAGATCAGGGGTTTAGTCTCTGCATAAAAAGGGTTAATCCTCTCGCTGATTCGGGGGTTTGGTTGAATTCATTCTCCAGTGATCACTGCAAAACAGAAAGCTGTTAGACTCGCCACAAGGAGAATGGGGGTTCTCTCCGTGACCACCCTCCGGGGTGAGAATAAGTACAGTGATCTCAATAAAGAAGAAGCAGTGAAAGTGAAGTGAGAGTAACTTGTGAGATCATACCTGCAATAACTTATTTATAGCCGGTTATTGGCGGGAAACTGGTGTGACGGAGGAAATAATGGAAAGCATCTTCCGTAGGCGGTTACATCTCCTTCTGTTAATCTTGTGCACACGGATCGTAGATTTTGATCAACGGTTGGGGAGCTGCTATGTGGAAAGTGGTTTTGGGTAGATACTTCTCCAAGTTAGTGTTATCATCGTGATTTAGATGAGTGCCTAGGATTGTGCCACGTCATCTTTCAATTGTGACCGAATGGTTGTGCACGATGAGCATTAGAGAGTCTTCTAGAAGATCTACAGCTGTAAACCTTTATCTTTCTGCCACGTGTCTATTCTGTTGTAACAGAAAAGATACTTTTGTTTAAGTCTTGATCTTAGGCGCGCAGAGTTGCATAGGGTTTTCTATCTTCCTGTCTAACTGTTACCTTGTGTAGGCTTGTGCAAGGGTGTTTAGTGGAATGTTAGTTTCTTCTTTCTTCTGGCGCGTGTTTATTGGAGACTATTTTCTTTTATAACTTTTGGGACCATTGTTGTAACAACTCTCACCAAAACTATTATTTCTTAACTTATTTTACCCAATAGGAAACCCTAATTGAGACCCCCAAGTGATACTGCATGACCCCTAAAATTTTCAGAACAATCGGAATCAGGATTAGGGCCCCTAAAACTCAGGGGAGTATTCCCTAGTCGGTAATATCCTTACAGTTTTTGACAGGAATCGAATTTTAAGGAACGGTTGACTCACCCAAGCTACTGAGACACGTGGCTACCCTATGCTAAAAGTGACCTCTCGCGCCACGCGAGAGCCTCTCGTGACACGCGGGCGCGCCGTTTTTCCAGTATAAATTCAGGGGTTTGGCACTTGAAGTTTGGCGTTGGTTCGACGTTAAAATTCGTTTTCTACACCGAGATATCGTCTGTTTACTCCACAAACACACACAATCACGAAATTCTGCCGTGATAACAGGGTAATAACTCAATCACTGCTACGATTTAATGTCCGATCGATAGAAACCAATCCGATGGATGTTTTAAGTGCTGCCCAAACTCGGGTTATGCTTTGTCATTCGTCGTGAATTTGATGGATGTTTAAGTATCGCACTTTGTCATTCATTGTGAGGGTTTTGATCCCGTGAGTTGTCGTAAAAGTTGGATTAAAGTTACTAACCTAGTTTTCGTGTGCATTGTTATTTGAATTAGGATAACAGGCTTATCAGTAGGCTAAACTCTACCCGTTAAATCTGCAATGTGAGTCATTCTCTTTTTATCAAATTAATTTTCAAAACCCTATTTGTTACAAAGTTATAATTACAGGGATTAAGTCTTTGTAATCTTCAATTACTGCCGGTATGTGGGGTTTTGTATACATTACTTGTTTCCCGTCACCATTGGACAACGAGTTAGCCAATGGGTGATCTGACCACAGTCATAGATACAGTCGAGTGATAAATACCGATTTGGGGTAATTGGTTGATATAAACAATGTAATCACCCTTAATACTGTAGGTTATAACAACGTTGTAATTGCAGTGATTAAGTCTTTGCCAATCTTAAAGAAGCAAATGTAAAAACTCTTAATGTTGTGAATTATAACAGATATGTTTTTGTACAAAAATGAATGAACTCACCAGTATTTCCTGCTGACCAAATGTTTTTAAAACGCGTTTCAGGTAATTACAGTAGATTGGAACATGAGTGGCGAGACGGCACCAAAAGGCTTAAAGAAGTGGCTTATTTTATCAAATAGATTAAATTAAATTAAATGTTGTTTCATATATATTCGGGTTTATCCCATATTAAAGCTACCTTTGTAAAACCTGGGTTTATTCCCATCTACTTAATAAATAAAAATCCGGTGTTTCTAAACTCTGGTATTTTCCTAACTCACGGTCCTGATGAAATTTCCGCTGCAATAGTTTTTAAAATAACCACCGGTACCACTTGACTACTCGCGGCTCCCGTCCAGGATGGGGTCGGGGGTTGTGACAGAAGGTGGTATCAGAGCCACTTGTTTAAGCAATTAGGTGTTGTAATAATAATACCTACGCTTAAACGAAAGAGTTAGGAAATTGCTATTAAATGGTAGCACACGTGATGGTATTTAGACTTGAACCTAAGAAAAATGCTTTAGTATTAGCTTTGAGATAAGCTAATTACATGCGTAGATAAAATGTGATGGGTGTTAGTATACCGTGAGGATGATGAGTAGAACGTTGTAAGTATGGTAAATAAGCAATAACACTTGGCCACTGTTATTTCTTATTTATTGGTACTACTGGGTTCTAGAATATGATCCGTCATGGGAATACTAATTTCCTTGTTCCTTGATGAAAGCTCTAATAAAAGGTTCATTTTTAAATCGTAATTTAAGAAAGATCTATTTATGGGAAATTCAAATTACCTATCCGGCAAGACTGGGCATGGTGTACCAGACTCTCCAGCTTGTCCGGGTAAGATGGGGTTACCTCTCCGGCGAGAACCGGGTAATATGGGGTATAGGATATGTCAAACAAGTGACAGAATTCCCTAAATAGTATCATGACCTGATGTCTGATTTGTCTTTGGAAATATGAATCTGTTAAATACATTGACCTTATGAATGGTATGTATATTACCATACGTGAAATATATGATTATATAGATTTGTATATCTATAAGAATTAACAATTTAGAATAAAACACAAGCATGTGTGTTAATGATAATTCTATATTTCTTTATTTGTATTCTCTTGTATACATCTATAATTCTGATATCGAACATTATTTCATTCTATTATCAGTAACTCGTGCGACAAAATGAATGATAGGAATCCTCTAAATTGGGATGCCCTCGAAAGTATAAGAATTCCTTTTGTGTTACCTTAGATTATTAACGCATTAAGAAATCTGTCGCTAAAGTTGTGCTAGGCATGGAACGTCTAAGAACTTACATTAATAAGAGTAGTTTTACTTTCTTTGAAAACTCTTGCAAAGATAAGAGTAATCACAACTAGGTGCACTTGCCAAGACTCTCCTCACTTATAATCCTATTAAGATTACTAGTAGTAAGGAAGCTGTTACGACAATACATGGGCTTAAAGGACGGAAGTGTCGTAACCATTAGCATATGTTAAATGAAGTAATGTATGCTTCAAAATTTAGACATTAGGATAGTGAGACCCGATCTTCAGAACACAAGATCACGACATATGCCATGAAATAGAAAGAACTGACAGAGAGGAAATCCTGTCTGCTTCATAAAAAGGAATAAAATGGCAACAATGATTCCTGAGGTGATCACTGACTTGGATTGAGATATGCAAGCCAACCGGAGAAGTGACCACAAGGAGACAAGACAGACCAGCCAACAAAGTTCGTCTCTGTGATGAAAGCTGCGAGTTATGCACGGAAGTAAGACATAGCATATATGGTCTCGGAGTTCATTAACAATGGAGGCATGGAACTAAAAGAAATTCCTGTAATATCAGAATCCTCGAATGTATTCCCAGAGGAGTTACCAGGACTACCACCAGATAGGGAGGTAGTGTTGGTGCACACATCTGTCGTCTTCGTCTTAATATCGAGTCTCGGGTTTTGTTGCTGAATTGATCAAGCATGATATCACTAATGACATCATCATGTGACATCATTAGTGATATCACATTCATGACATCACTCACTAAAAACAAAAGTGAAATTCAAATCAGATTGTTGCTCGCATGTGAGGTTCGCTTCAAGACAAAGGTGTTTGTCAATTTCGCTTGAAAGAAAATGCAAGGGATTTCGCTTCAAGCTTCAAGCGAAATCATGTGTATTATATATAGGTGTTATGTCTTGTCATTTGTAATAGTTCGAAATTTTTCAGAGATTCTTCCGGTGAGCCACGAAGTGCTGCCGAAGTGTTGTTAGGTCTGTAATCGCATTCATTATCAATACAACAACAGTTTAAAGTGAAATCTCGCTGAATTGACCTCGGTTTCTTAGTTTCCGCCTCTGAAACTGAGATAAACTCTTCTGAACGACTCGTTCGGGTCCGCAAACGATCCTACAATTGGTATCAGAGCCAGTGAAGAAGAGTTCTTGTTGATTCAGCCTTAAAATCTGTTTCTACACCTTTCTTTTTCGAAAAACAAAACATTTTACGGATAAAATCGGCTGAATTTCTTATATGTTGTGCGTATACATGGTTTAATCAATCCTTGAAAGTTTCAAGTTAAAATTCAATCTAAAACTTGTAATTTTCTGTGATTTCGCTTCAATTGCTCGAACAATATGATGACATCAGCAATATTTTAGATCTGATTTCGCTTGAAAGGTTGAATTACATGATTTCGCTTCAAGTTGATGATAATCTGTTGAGTTCGCTTGAGAACATCATTTGATTTTGCTTGATTGTTCTGGTAGATTTCGCTTGAAAATACGTTGACATCTGATTCAAACCTGCAGTTCACTTGAAATATTCTGATGTCTTAACTGAATTGTGTTGTTCATCGAAACCTGCTGTTCATTAAAAACCAATTGTCTGCTTAAGTCTGCTTATCTGGTTGTGAATATATCGGTTTATATAGTGCATCGATTTCTTTCAGATTCGGTTCATTAAATGTATACATGTGCATACATGTGCTTGTTGTCTAATATTTTATGTTGATTGATGACAGATTGCATATGAACTTTGTGTACTTGTGAACACGTCGATTTATGTGTTGCATTTGAGTTGTCCATGTGATCATCATTAATTGGTGTCGGCTTTGAAGTTGTTGAACATTTAAAGTGTGGTCGGAAATCATTAATTGTTGTGAGCATGTGAGTTGATAAGTGTTGGCAGGATTAAGTTGTTGTCAGGTCTTGATATTTGAACTACATGTGAACGGTTCAATCAAAGTTGATTGATATCAAAAGTGTCGGCTATTATAAAAATTTGGTTTGCATGTGATTATTCATAGTTAAATGAGAATGTCAGTTGCATATGATATTAGTTAATTGGATGTCATAGAGTCACGTGAATGTTTGACTTAGTCTTTGAGTTGGTTTATTGATACATGTGATAGTGTTTTTGATATAATTGTGATCAAATATTAGTGTGTAGACAAATTATTTTGTGTTGTTATATTCGGTTTGTCAGGTCATATATTTGGTTGAAAGTTCATCTCATGTGATTAGATTGCAAGTATTTCAAAAACGGTTCAAATTTGTTGTTTGAAAATCGTCATGGTCTCTATTAGTTCACAAGATTTGGAGTGTTTGTTGGTTTGCACGGTGTGATCAGTACGTTTGTCAGTCAAGTCGTTTTACGTGGTCGAGTCGCGTGATAAAGTCCAGTTCATACGATTTGGAGTTCAAAGATTTCGAAGGGTCAGGTCAATTGAATTCGAACCGGGTCATATCAGTCCGTACAGTTGGTCAACAGTCAGTCTGCACAGTTGGTCAACATTCAGTCCGCACAGAAAATTCACAAGTTCGAGTACCAGTTTTATTCAGTTAATTGATAAACGGTTAAACTGATTGTGGTTTGTTTGTTTTGTTGTTAGGTAATCGACAGGTATTTTACAAGGTGATACAGTTCATTTGAAAATTCGAAACATGGAGAACGAGTTTTACAATGCTTTTGCTAGTCCAGTCACAGTCACTCAGAGTGCTTTGCATGAAAATGAAACCGGGACGTCTCAGAAACCACCAAAACTCATGGATATTGATGATTACAATGGATGGTCCGAACGGTTTGGAAATTGGGTTGAGGCGTATCATTTGGATGCGTGGGAACACACTGAAGAGCCGTATGTTAAGCCCACAAAGAACGATGTTGTGAATGGTACTCCGTTGACACTTAGAGAAATGAGTACTGTAGATAAAAAGAAATATCGAGATGAGAAATTGATGGTGAGTCTGCTTCAGCAAGCGATAAAAGAAGATATTTTGATACTGCTTCAACATGATGGAACTGCATATTCGATATGGACAGAGTTGGAAGCAAAGTTTACTGGAAGTGACGATATGCTCAGGAATAAGATGTCTCTTATGAAAAAGGAATTTGACTTATTTCGGGGATTGAAAAATGAGAGTGTCAAGCAATTAATTGATAGATATTGTAACTTGGTGAGAAATATGACGAAACTTGGTGTTAAGAAAGATACTGATGAATTGGTTGAAAAACTTGCAGATGCGCTACCATATGAAACATGGGGAACATTTCTGATGATGCTGCGGTCAAACAAAACAGATTATAAGAAAATGACACTGGGAGATTTTATCAAGCATCTGGAAGCTCAGGAGATGGAGCAGAGGAAGATTGCTAGGATGAAGAATTATGATGGAGAACAAGATATCAGTTTGTATTACAAAGGTGGTGTCAACGAAAAGTCAAATTATTCTCCAAAAATTGAAACTGCTTACAGTGTGAATGATTCTTCTGAAAAGAAATCATCCCAGGGATCAAGCAACACTAGATTTTCATCATTCGATCCAAACATTTCTGCAACAAAGAATGGAAGAAAACTTCAATGTAATATTGTATTAAATCTTGAAAGTGATCAAGATTATTCTGAAGAAGTTGCCAAAAATCAAATGTCTTTGTTGGGAATGGTGTTAGAGTCATATAGTAGTTTTGTGGCCGGAAGGATCGGTAATCCAATGCTCACGAAAGAGGATTACGATCAAATCGATGCTGAGGAAATGGAATTAATGGATATTAAATGGTGCATGGCCAGTGTAATGAGAAGAGCTGAGAAGTTTAAACAAATCACGGGGAGAAATGATTTTCTTGATGCAAGTGTTTCAAACTTAGGCTTTGATAAGTCCAAAGTTACATGTTTTCGTTGCAGGGAAAAGGGGCATTTCAAGAGAGAGTGCAAAAATCGTGAAGCTACTGGAGCCCAGAATCCTTTTGGAAACAACGATTATCACAAAAAGGCGATTTATCATCAAATCACACCACCAGCATTGCATCAGGCACAAACTGCACATGGAATGATGCAGATTAAAGACTCAAAGAAAGCTTGTCTGGGAAATGATGGTGGATTCAGTTGGGATAAATATGTTCCAATAAACAGCAAAGGGTGTTTGGCAGAACAAGATGATGAAAAACTGGCTGATGGTTTCAATTGGAACAATTTTTGTCCAGATCAAGAATTTATGGCCAAAGAGATGTCTAAAGACACTTCAAATGTTAATGTTTTCTTTGCTAATGCTTATGATTTGAAATGTGCAGAAAGATGCAGAAAAGTCATGGAAGCAGCTGAAGAAAGACGAAGGAAGAACAAAGAAGAGGAAGAAGAAGAAGAGAGATTGAAGAACGAAGCGAAAGCTGAGAAAAGAAGAAGAGCTGAGTTTTTACAATCAAGCAGAAGTGTCAAAGAAGTTCCAGAATATGAAGTGAAAATTGATGAAGAACGAGTTGAAGTTTCTGAAAAGTGCATGAACTGTGATTCGTTAATCAAACAAAACAATGAGTTATTGCACAATATTCACAAGTTGAAAGAATCGTATGACACAATGAACAGAGAAATTAACAAATATACTGATTCGAGTGGTGAACAAGCAATGGCGATGAATACTTTGAAAGTAGCATATCTTAGACAGCTGGATGATGCTAACTTTTATATCAAGAAATGTGCTGATTTAGAGTTGGAGCTGGCAACACAAAAGATAGAGACTGAGAAAGTTAAAAAGTTATTAAACAGTTACTCATGTTCTTCTTTTGTTGTTGACAGGATTTATCCAGTAGTGGAGAATTTGAAGACATTTGAAGAAATGAAAATGTCTGAAGAAGAGAAAGCTGTGACAAAAGATGAAGTGAAGATTTCTGGTAAGAAACCAAGTGTGGTTTACAATAGATGTCCGCCCCCGGTCGAAAATGGATTTTTACCTCGAAATCCAAATTCCGAAAGAGTCGAAAAGGCAATGAACTTACAATGGGAGTCTGGGCCGTCGGATAACTTGCCAGAAAATATTGATGTCACGTACACGTCGTCCGATACTGATCATGAGTCAAAATTGATAAAAAGTGTGGTCGATCAGGTGTTAGACAAAGATGACATAGAGGAGTCAAAACCAGAGTCCAAATCCAAGTCAAAGTCTGAGTCCGATACATCAAAGTCAACAGTCACAAAGGACAAACGGGTTTATGATAAAGAGTTTTTGATATTAAAATCTAATTTGAATGATGAATCATTTAAAGTGGCATATACTTTAAAAGATTCTGACAAATTATATTCTGATGAAGATTTTCCATTAAGAGGTGTAAAAACTGAGATGATCAAAAAGGTTTTCAAACTAACAGAAATCAATATTTTTGAATTAAAAGATGTAAATCTTATTGATAAACCTACAAAATACACCTCAAGAGTTCAACAAAGATTAAACAAGAAAAAGGGTTACAGTTCTGGTTCTGGTTTTCAAAAGAAACCAAACCATAATCGTAATTTCAAAAAGAAAGGATTAGGTTTTGTACCACCGAGAAATTATAAAAATGAAAAATTTTCTAAACCAAAAACTGTGTTTGTTTCAGGAAATACTTTAGATGATGAGAAAGAGCAAGTATTCAGAAAGCAGAAAAATCAGGAATTCCTTGCCAAGAAGCAAGAAGAGTTGAAGAAAAATGCTGTGCCAAAGAAGATAGAAACCAGAACCTGTTTTCAGTGCAAGATTACTGGTCATGTTGCTAGGAATTGTCCGAAAATATTCAAACCAAAACAGGAAGTATCTGGTAAATTGAAAGAGAAAGTTGTGGAGAAAACTGAACTTACAACCAAACCATTTACTGGCTTTGAAAATTCGACCTTTGAGATTGGTGAATGTTCAAAGAATGTGGTTAAAAGAAAAGAAAATCTGATAAATCAAAAATGGGTTGTTAAGGGTTCAAGAAACAGTTCTGGTGATGATTCTGATTCCACAAAATCAGAGGAGCCACATGTTGAGAAAAAGGTTGAGAAATCAGTTCTAACTATGAACAATGAAAATTTTCCATCTTTACAAGCTGAAAATTACATGAAGAAAGTTGGAAAAGTTGAAATTTCAAATCAATTTTATTCTGATAAAAAGAAATTTGATGTTGACAAGGCTTTTAACCCCATTGTAAAACATATTGTTGGAAAAATGATTGATCGAAAAGTCAAAGGGGTTAAAGAGTTCTACGAGATGAAGAGGGGAGGTAAGAAACCGAGTAATGATGACTCGGTGACACCCAAGGAAGGTCAGGCTTGGGTGGATATATTTTTCAAAGAGTAAAAACCTGACTTGCCGGAGATCCCAAGTTGGTAATCGTGGATCATGAATCGGCATCTTTCATCATTCTTTATCATATTTGTATAATGTTTGAGAAGTTTTTGCAGGACTTGCCGGAACTCCCAGGTATGTAAGCGAGGAGTAGGAATCGGCACCTTGAGAATTCAATCAAAAGATGGTAAATTGGTTGAAAAACAGGTTTGAGTTGTATGTTTGTGATGTTTACAAGTGGTTCAGAAGTTGAATTGGATTGATCTTACAAGTGGTAAATCAGGGACATTAAGTTGTATCTGATTTCCTACAAGTGGTTGAAAAACAATGTGATGAACCAAATCCCTTACCTACTAATGGTTTTACAAAATCAACACAACTTATTTTCCGGAAAAACCATTTGATTAAAACAAACTTAAGTGTTTTGAAATCGATGGGAAAATAGTTTGTTGTGAGGGGGAGTTCTGAGTGTTTATGCCAAGTGGATGGCGAATTGAGGCAATTCGATATCAGTTGTCATGTTCTTGTACAGTTTGTTTTCAATTTCCTTTAGATGTATTTGTATTTTAGGGGGAGTATAATTTCTGAAAAATACAAAAACATTTGAAAATTTGAAAAAGCCAAAAACATGATAAAATGAAAAATGAGTTTTTGTTGCATAAAAGAGGAAATGATAGTACATCAGTGGACGATCACAGCATGCTAAAGAATTGGAAAGTTAAAATGTGATAAACGGTCTCACTAATGATGTGCCAGTAGGTTTTTGCACATTTAGTAGATTGTGACGAGATATAAACCTAAATTTCAAACTTGCTTGTTCTGTGGGTTAACACAAACTTGGATATATAGGTAACCCCTGAAATCTTGTTTGAAAGGTCCCTTATTCTGAGATACTAGGTCTTTATGCTCAGTGATATCTGGGGTATTATCCCGGGACTTCTGCTGAAAGAAATTTCTGACCTAGTCCCCGGATAATGCTTTCTGCAAATGCTTGAAACATAGCATCGCCCTCAGCAAGCTGATGAAACAATAAAATTGATAGTCGCTGCTATTGTAATGCAAAAGATCCTCTAAAGGGGACACACCAAAAGTCGAAGCCGTCATCTCTCTGCGTATCGAAAGATCGACCTGAGCTCTCACGGCCCTCGCACTATAATTTATTCCCCTGACAGATATCATCTGTGGTATACTCACCTGTAAGACTGAATATTGGGATCTGGATACGGGAGTATATTCAAGTAGTGGGACACACGAATAAGTTCAAGAGCTTAAAACATTAACCTCGTATCTCGGATCAATTGAACTTTGTGTAAAAATTTAAGTGGACAAACATACTGACAATCTAAGTGAATCGTTTAGAGCTTAAAATGAAATGAAGCTTAATGGTGTTGGTGATTTGTCTCAAAAACTGATATGATCCTCTTGCACGAACTCACAAAAATATTGTTTGTAAATATTTCATTTTCTGCATTTCTATTTCAGTCAAAAATCCAAAAAGATTTTAGTGTGTTTTAGCATAAAGTTTGAAAAATTTAAAAAGATTTTCGACAACTGGTGTTGGAGAGTTGATTTTCAAAATTCCGAATGCTAAACATGATGAACAAATGGTTTGGGTGAAAGTGTTTGAAGAATGTTGAAATGAAATGAAAAAAATGTTTTGAAATATAAATGTTATTCCTGCAAGTGGTAAATTAGTCTTGAAAATCTTATCTACAAAATGGTTATCAGAAAATTTATTTTTTGGGTAGAGTTTTTGCAGGTTAGCCAGGTTCTGAAACCGGAGAGTGATGAAGTGCCAGGTTACGATCTAAGAACCTGTGGAAAGTGAATTCCAGACTAAGATCCCAGCAGATTGAGAGGGGGAGTCTGAAGACATCAAGACTTGTAAACATTTGAGAGAGAGGAGTTTGTTGATGTTAAAGATAGAGAATGAGGATTCTTGCAATGACAAATACTTCAGAGAAAGATCAAAGACTGATCAAGACTGAAGATGCAAAGACTCGACACTTAAGACTCGTCAACATCTGAGGGGGAGTCTGTTGGTGCACACATCTGTCGTCTTCGTCTTAATATCGAGTCTCGGGTTTTGTTGCTGAATTGATCAAGCATGATATCACTAATGACATCATCATGTGACATCATTAGTGATATCACATTCATGACATCACTCACTAAAAACAAAAGTGAAATTCAAATCAGATTGTTGCTCGCATGTGAGGTTCGCTTCAAGACAAAGGTGTTTGTCAATTTCGCTTGAAAGAAAATGCAAGGGATTTCGCTTCAAGCTTCAAGCGAAATCATGTGTATTATATATAGGTGTTATGTCTTGTCATTTGTAATAGTTCGAAATTTTTCAGAGATTCTTCCGGTGAGCCACGAAGTGCTGCCGAAGTGTTGTTAGGTCTGTAATCGCATTCATTATCAATACAACAACAGTTTAAAGTGAAATCTCGCTGAATTGACCTCGGTTTCTTAGTTTCCGCCTCTGAAACTGAGATAAACTCTTCTGAACGACTCGTTCGGGTCCGCAAACGATCCTACAGGTAGAATTTAAAATTCATTTGATTCCTGGAACTACACCCGTAGCTAAAGCACCCTACCGATTAGCACCCACCGAAATGTTAGAATTGAAAAAGCAATTAGATGAATTACTTAGTAAAGGATTTATACAACCTAGTTCATCCCCTTGGGGAACTCTAGTGTTGTTTGTAAAGAAGAAAGATGGTTCGATGCGAATATGTATCGATTATAGGGAATTGAATAAGGTTACAATTAAGAATCGATATCCATTACTTAGGATTAATGATCTCTTCGATCAACTTCAGGGGGCTAGATATTTTTCTAAGATAGACTTACGCTCCGGATATCATCAATTGAAGGTACAAGAGGAAGACATACCTAAAACTGCTCTCAGAACTAGGTATGGTCACTACGAGTTTACGGTCATGCCCTTTGGACTAACAAATGCTCCTGCAGCATTCATGGACATGATGAATAGGATCTGTAAACCGTATTTGGATAAATTTGTAATTGTCTTCATCGACAATATACTTATTTACTCTAAAAGTCAGGACAAGCATTGTGAGCACCTGCATGCACTCTTAACTTTGTTAAGAAAGGAGAAGCTTTACGCCAAAGTCTTGAAGTGTGAATTTTGGCTACAGGAGGTGCAATTTTTAGGTCACATGGTGAATCACGAAGGTATTCACGTAGATCCTGCTAAGATAGAAGCGATCACCAAATGGAAGGTCCCGCAATCAGCTATGGAAATTAGAAGTTTCCTAGGATTAGCTGTATACTATAGACGATTTATTAAGGATTTTTCTAAGATAGTTGTGCCCTTAACTAAGCTAACCTGTAAAACAATTAAGTTTGAATGGGGACCTAAGCAAGAAGAGTCTTTTAAGATTTTGAAGCAAAAGTTAATGAACGCCCCAATTCTTGCTTTACCAGAAGGTACAAAAGATTTTTGTGACGCTTCTAAGCTAGGATTAGGATGTGTGCTAATGCAACGCAAGAAGGTAATTGCGTATAGGCAATTGAAAAAGCACGAGGAAAATTATACGACTCATGACTTAAAATTAGGAGCCATAATTTTTGCCTTAAGATTTGAAGGCATTATCTGTATGGAAGTAAGTTTACTATCTATACGGATCACAAGAGTTTAAGGTACATATTTGGGCAAAAAGAATTGAATATGAGGCAAAGGAGATGGATGGAAATTTTAAGAGATTACGACTGTGATATTCAATATCACGAAGAAAAGGCAAATGTAGTAGCAGATGCCTTAAGTCGTAAGTATCATGAAAAGCAAAAGCGAGTTCGTGCTCTTAGATTAAGTTTACAATTAGATTTAATGGAACAACTGAAGAATGTTCAGGAAACAGCAATCAAGGATGATGCTGAAGGAATGAAAGGAAGAATCAAGGAATTAGAGCAAGGAGCTGATGGAATTTGGTGATTCCACAAAAGAAGGATTTGGGTACCTAAGCAAGGAGAATTAAAAAATAAGATTTTAGAGGAAGCCTATAAATCTAGGTATACCATGCACCCTGGAAATAATAAAATGTACAAAGATTTAAGAATTAACTTTTGGTGGATAGGTATGAAAAAGGATATAGCTAGATATGTTTCTAAGTGTCTAACTTGTTCACAAGTTAAGGCAGAACACCAGAAACCCTCAGGTCTACTATAACAATTAGAAATGCCTGTATGGAAATGAGAACTAATAACAATGGATTTTGTTACTAAGTTGCCCAAAACCAGAAAGGGTACTGACGCGATTTGGGTAATTGTGGATCGATTAACCAAATCAGCTCATTTCCTACCCATGAAGGAAACCTATAGCATAGAAAGGTTAGCCAAATTGTACGTAGACGAGGTAGTGTCCTTACATGGAGTCCCACTCTCCATTATATCGGATAGAGATAGTCGTTTCACATCGCATTTCTGGACAAGTTTCCAAGAAGCCATGGGGACTAAACTAAACTTGAGCACTGCATATCATCCCCAAATAGACGGACAAAGTGAAAGGACGATCCAAACCCTAGAAGACATGCTTAGAGCATGTGTGATAGATTTTGGTGGAAACTGGGATAACCACCTACCCTTAATTGAATTCTCCTATAACAATAGTTATCATGTAAGCATTGAAGCTGCCCCATTCGAAGCACTGTATGGATGAAAAGTGCAGAACTCCAGTTTGTTGGGCAAAAATAGGAGAAAGCCAATTATCAGGTCCCGAGATTGTACAAGAAACCACTGACAAGATCACTCAAATCAAGGAAAGACTGAAAACGGATCGTAATCGTCAGAAGAGTTATGCAGACAATAGACGCAAGCCGCTAGAATTTCAAGTTGGAGATAAGGTACTCTTGATAGTTTCTCCTTGGAAAGGAGTAGTTCGGTTTGGTAAGAAAGGGAAACTAAGTCTAAGGTACGTAGGACCATTCCCAATAATCCAGCGTATAGGACCAGTTGCCTATCGATTACAGCTACCAGAAGAACTGGCTGGATTACATGACATATTTCATGTATCCAACCTTAAGAAGTGTCTATCTGACGAATCCCTGGTAGTACCTCTTCAAGATGTAGAGGTAAATGAAAAGTTAAAATTTGTTGAGAAGCCACTGCAGATAGAAGACAGAAAGGTCAAGTTTCTCAAGCACAAAAAGACTAGTACTGGTCAAAGTCAAGTGGGATTCAAAGAGAGGACCTGAATACACTTGGGAACTGGAATCAGAGATGAAGCGAAAATATCCCTACCTGTTCCAGTAAATCTCGAGGACGAGATTTTTATTAAGGTGGGGAGGATGTAACAACTCTCACCAAAACTATTATTTCTTATCTTATTTTACCCAATAGGAAACCCTAATTCAGACCCCCAAGTGATACTGCATGAACCCTAAAATTTTCAGAACAATCGGAATCAGGATCAGGGCCCCTAAAACTCAGGGGGGGTATTCCCTAGTCGGTAATATCCTTATAGTTTTTTATAGGAATCGAATTTTAACGAACAGTCGACTCACCCAAGCTACTGAGACACGTGGCTACCCTATGCTAAAAGTGACCTCTCGCGCCACGCGAGAGCCTCTCGTGACACGCGGGCGCGCCGTTTTTCCAGTATAAATTCAGGGGTTTGGCACTTGAAGTTTGGCGTTGGTTCGACGTTAAAATTCGTTTTCTACACCGAGATATCGTCTGTTTACTCCAAAAACACACACAATCACGAAATTATGCCGCGATAACAGGGTAATAACTTAATCACTGCTACGATTTAATGTCCGATCGATAGAAACCAATCCGATGGATGTTTTAAGTGCTGCCCAAACTCGGGTTATGCTTTGTCATTCGTCGTGAATTCGATGGATGTTTAAGTATCACACTTTTTCATTCATTGTGAGGGTTTTGATCTCGTGAGTTGTCGTAAAAGTTGGATTAAAGTTACTAACCTAGTTTTCGTGTGCATTGTTATTTGAATTAGGATAACATGCTTATCAGTAGGCTAAACTCTGCCCGTTAAATCTGCAATGTGAGTCGTTCTCTTTTTATCAAATTAATTTTCAAAACCCTATTTGTTACAAAGTTATAATTACAGGTATTAAGTCTTTGTAATCTTCAATTACTGCCGGTATGTGGGGTTTTGTATACATTACTTGCTTCCCGTCACCATTGGACAACGAGTTAGCCAATGGGTGATCTGACCACAGTCATAGATACAGTCGAGTGACAAATACCGATTTGGGGTAATTGGTTGATATAAACAATGTAATCACCCTTAATACTGTAAGTTATAACAAAGTTGTAATTGCAGTGATTAAGTCTTTGCCAATCTTAAAGAAGCAAATGTAAAAACTCTTAATGCTGTGAATTATAACAAAGATGTTTTTGTACAAAAATGAATGAACTCACCAGTATTTCCTGCTGACCAAATGTTTTTAAAACGCGTTTCAGGTAATTACAGTAGATTGGAACATGAGTGGCGAGACGGCACCAAAAGGCTTAAAGAAGTGGCTTATTTTATCAAATAGATTAAATTAAATTAAATTAAATTAAATGTTGTTTCATATATATTCGGGTTTATCCCATATTAAAGCTACCTTTGTAAAACCTGGGTTTATTCCCATCTATTTAATAAATAAAAATCCGGTGTTTCTAAACTCTGGTATTTTCCTAACTCACGGTCCAGATGAAATTTCCGCCGCAATAGTTTTTAAAATAACCACCGGTACCACTTGACTGCTCGCAACTCCCGTCCAGGATGGGGTCGTGACAATTGTGCAGCCGCTCATGGTCTCGTTAAAGATGTTTTTAGAAGTGAGGCTTATGGAATGGTCCTACATGCCTGCGCAAGGTTTTTGGGTCCATATTCCTTCGTTGTTGAACTGTTCCTTCCCAAATCTTGTTTTGGGACCACTGCGCGGCCGCGCTGTGTCTTTATTCAAGATGTTATGGGATAAGGTTGTGGTATGGTCCAATGCGCTTGCGCGAGGTTTTTTGGACCATACCCCTTCATGTCCCCCTAGTCCAGTGTTGCTTCTACGCAAGTAGGTGGAGCGATGGACTTATATAAAATGAAGTGTGCGCTTTAAGCTTTATGAAGTAGCAGGCTTGTTTGGCGCGAAGTATGGAGAATCTTCTTTTAGAAGATATTTTGTTTCTTTAAGTTGAGGTGCTCATGATTTCAAATTTTAAAAAAATTGACTCATGGCAGGTAAAAGGTACTGTGCTGCCTGTTGACGTGTGATGGTTTTGGTGACAGGCTATCACTTGTCAGTTATTCATTAAATGTGCGTCGTCAAACTTGGTCTGCACGCGCGCGTGAGGTTGCTTTTTGTTCCCCATCGCCCTTGATGCCTCGGTAACCGTGTTTTCCTGAAAATGGGCTGTTGCGGTTTTCGAGGGCATTAATGGCGATGAATATATAAACCCATTGAGTGCCTTCCTTTTCATTACTTGCTCTTGAATTCCTTTCGTCTTCTCCAATTTTTCTTTGAAAAAACCTGCAAGTTTTTCCCTTTATGTTTACTAAAGAACATCTCGAAGACTCTACTGAAGAAATGTCTGCCTCCCTACCACCGTTAAAGTGGTCCAAGGAGGTGTTTGACGGTCTCCTGAAGAACTTCAAGTTTCCTTATGGTTGGGGTGTTAGATACCCAGATGACGGGCAAACGGCGGCCGACGCTCCGGCCGGTTATATCACTTTGATGTTCTTGAGTATTACAAGTTTCATATTTCTCAACTACACCCAATCGGAATGGTTCGGATTCGAAACTTTGAATTCCTTTGCCGTTCGATGCACATTGATCTGACAGTCAATCGTTTCCTGGTATTTTACCAACTCCACTGTTCACAAGGGTTTTATTCTTTTGCCCAACGCTCGTCGGCGAAGAAGATCTTGCTGAACCCTCCAAAATCTTTTCACGAGTGGAAACCGAAATTTTTCTTTATTAAAGCTGGGGTGATTCTCATGAAGATGACCTTTAGGGGTGTCGAAGACATTGTGGTAGAGAATATGAAGACTCCGGAGTCGGAGATTTGGTATCAGGATGTGAAGAGAAAAAGGAAAGATGACCACTATCCCTAAGGGTGCTGATGAGGAGCTCTGGTATCATCAGATAGTTAGGAATTTTGCGCTTCCAAGAGATGAGGATCTAGCGGCGTAACCTTTTGGTGGTGCTGGTAAGTCTTAAACTTTTAATCAATATTGCAATATTACTCTTTGCTGTTTTTGCGCGTTGGGTAATATTGCAATATTTCTTTCTAAATAGGTGAACTGAATAACTTGGGCATAGGCCCGGAGAAGAAGAAACGTGTACCGGCTGCTGCTGCTGCGCCAAAGAAGGTTGACGCGCCGAAGGTACAAATTGCAAGGGCAAATATTGTCAGGGAAGAGAAGAAAGGTACGTGCCTCATCCTTAAACCCTGGAACAATTACGTGGTATCTGATACGTTAGAAGGTCTTATGCCTGTAGTTATTAAGAAACCCAAGCCAGAGCCTCGCGATACTGCGGATAACCTTGCTTCCAACCCAAATGAACCCATAGACCTGGATTCAAGTCTGGAACCGCAGGAGAGGACTGAAGCACTGAAGAGGAAGCAAGTTGAAGTTGAGGCTGCGGCAAATAAGCAAGAAGGGAAATCTAGATGCCTTCTTGCAAAGTTTTCTCCATGTTAGTGTCTTCTTTTAACTATTTTTTCTCGCCTTTCATGTTGCTCATAGATTTTAATTTTGTAGAAAAGTCTGCTCCGTCTGTTCGCGCGAAGTCATCATATGTTTTTACTGATGACCTCCCGCCTTCATCACCTCGCGCCTCTATCAGAGAACAGCTAGAAGGCATTAGTGTTGCGGGGACGGAGGTGGAGAAGACTTTTGAAGCTGAGGTTGAAAATGTTGAGCAGCCTATCGAAGTTGAGCTAGAGGCGGAGAAAGTTGTGGAGACAGAGACTGTGGATGCTGGTGTTTCCAAGCCCAAGTCTCCTGAAGTTGTGGCGCGCGAGCCTGAGAAAGAGAAATCTATTCAGGAAGACCCAGTAATAACTATACCTTCCTCTGCCGCTACTTCTGCGCCTATGAACGTTGAGAGAAGCCCAGCTGGTGATCAGGGCTTTTTTACTCATCATGAGGAAGATTCTCCCATCCGCCCAGAGGAAACCCTACAGGATTATTAATATAGACCTTATTCTGAAAAGAGGGCTTCTGATATTCATGCGCCTGTGTGGAAGCTCAAGCAAGGCGATACGATTTCTGATTGGCAGGTTTGCCGTGACTGGTTACAAGGTATTTTCCCTCCGGCGGAGGTTAAATTTCAAGAAGAGTGTTCCCATGATCAAACTTATCACACTTACCTTGAAGAAACTGCTAGCTCTACTTCCACTACCCACCGCATTGTGCGTGAATGGCGCAGTATGCATAAAGAGTGGGCTGCTTTTGAAGCGTCCAAGAAGGAGGCTAGTGAGGAGAAAACAAGGGTTGCCCTGTTGAGGGCTAAGTTAGAGGCTGATCAAACCAAATTTGAGAGTGAGCAAAAAACCAAGGAATGGTCTGCTGCGGGTTGGAAAAGGAAAGCGGAAGCTGAAGCCGCTCTTCTTTCAGAAGAGCGTAAACGTTGGAGAGAAATCTGTGAGAAGAATAATAATGAAAAAATGGGTCTCCGTAATGGTATCATCAATCTCAAGGCGGAGATTGAGAAGCTGAAGAAGGAGAAGGCGGAAGCTGAAGCAGCCCGTGATGAGGCTCGTTCTCATCAAGAGAGGAGCGAGCAGAGAGTGGTACAAACTTGCGCCACTCTTGCCCTTAAAAATAAGGAGATAGACGAACTTACCTCTTTATTATCAGATCAGGAACAAATTAAGGCGGAGCTTGAATCTGCCAAGAAAGATTTGCAGCTTGAGCGGGTTGAGAAAGCTGAGACTTCCCGCCGCCTGACTGAAACTGAAGAGAAGTTAGAAAACTCTGAGACTGCTCGGGTGACGGCGGAGAGTGTGGTTAAACCGTTGAAGGATGACATTCTCTGGATGAAGCATCATGGGATTATAAGTGTAGGTGTGTCACATCCTTGTAACATTTTGATGTGTTTTACGTCTTCTTATCTGTTGTATTGCGCATGTTGCAAATTCTGTCCTCAACTCGATTGATCTGGACTAAACAGTTGCTCATCTGTTGGTTACCGCACGTAATGATGGATACGCCCAAGGGTATACGGAATGTACCCAGCATGTCAATAATGCATTGAGGGTTAATTGGGATACCAGCAGATCCGCCACACATATGGTTGATACCAGAGCTGCCCATACAACTGCTAAGACTGAATACAACAACTTACTTCTTCCTGTGATGGATCTGGTCACTGATGCGCTTCAAGCTAATGATTTTGTGGCACAACTAAAGGAGGTTTTTCCAGATGGAGATGGAGATGATGATGAAGACCTAGAATAGGTTTTCTTTGTATTTTTTGTGGTTGTTGAACACTTTAGTTGCAATAGGTTTGGGATGTAGATCCCATTTGTAATGGTATGATTGCGCTGCTACGCAACTGACGTTGATGCACTGCTGTGCATGTAAATTTTGTTAAGCGCTCGCTGCGCAAGTAACTTGTTTGAATATATGGTATGTTTGAATTACAATGTTTTGCATGAGTACAATTACTTTGTTTAGGTAAGGTGAATAAAGATGGTATAAAGCTCATGTGTGAATGTAGGGCTGGACCTTGCGTGGTACTTGTGACCTTAGAATGTTCATGAGACTTGTAATAGGTTACCATAGTGTTTTTGCGCTTACCAAAAGAAATTGCATGCATTTTGTAATAAACATAAAGATAATGTAACAAACTTTGTATTGATTCGGATAAGGCGCAGAGGCCGTGTATTACAAAGTTGTTTCAGGATAAATAATGAGACTTAATTTACTGCGCATGCAAATAGTCCTTGTGCCATAAGTTGGTAAGTTGAAGAACTTTGCCAAATATGAAGGAAAACTATGATTGCATGCGCGTTGATTTGTCTTGAGCTTTTTAAGCTTGTTTAGCTTTTTTGTTACTTGGCCCCTCGTCTCCGCGCGTGATCTGCTTGATTTCCTTGCGCACGTTTTGAACCAGATGGGTAAGTTTCCCACTCTTCAGTGCTTTCTCTATTTCCGTACGGAGACTGACGTAGTTGTTTGTGGTGTGGCCAGTGTCTTTGTGGTATTCACAATAGAGGTTTGGATCTTGCCCTCTTTTGTTTTTCATCGGCAGTGGTGTTTTGAACTGGTAATCCTCAGTGCTGAGTACTTCCGTCGGTGTTTTTTTGAGAGGCGTCCACTGCCTTTCGCGGTTTTCGTGTTTGGCTTCCTTTTGAGCTGTGAGCTTGTTGATTATCGCGCGGGCGTCGTCTGACGAGTATGCGCTTGACACTGAGTCCTTCCAGTTTTTCTTGAATTTCCTGCCACTGTTCCTACTCATGTCCTGCGGGCGGTTCTGTGGTAGTGGTGGCTTGTTGGAACTTAGAATGCGCTCTGTTTGAGCAAAGACTTTGGCAGCAACCATCAATTTTTCCCAACTTTTCGGCAGACCTTCGATCCCTGACAATACTTTTATCATATCGTCACACCACACCGTGTACTTGAATTGCGCACGGATTAAGTGGTCATGCACATCACCGATTTCCAATACTTCTTTGTTGTACCTTGTTATGAAATCTTCTAAGCTTTCATCGTACCTCCTCCAGATGTTCATGACATCTGCTGAGTCTCTAGTGGACCTGCGCTGTTAACTGAAATGGACCAGAAATTCTTCCTTCAGATCTACCCAGGATGTTAACTTTCCCACTGGTAGATTGTCAAACCACAGACGTGCTGCGCCTGTTAAAGTTTGGACAAATAAATGGCACCACATGGGCAGTGTCCATCCTCCGACTAATCCTGCGCTGGTGAATACACGCATGTGATCATCGGGATCTGATAATCCGTTGTAGTTCCCAACATTTGAAGGTAATTTCTCCCGCTCAATGGGGGCCAGTGCGATCTCTCTGACAAACTTTGAGTTTTCAGAAGCTTCTGCTGGTCGGTAAATCAGATTGTAATCGTACTCCGCTTCTGGGTTGTAAACTGCGCGGATTTTTGGTTTGTAGCTTGCGTTATCCCTCTGCAATTGACTTAAAATGCTTATGTTGTCAGCTTCATGATACGTCCTGTCATATTCATTGGTTTGGGTGTCCCACATTTGGTGCGAATGCGGGCCCAAAAGTGAATGAACTGACTGGCATTTGTGAGAATATTGTTCATCACAGTGATCGCGTCTCCTGGATTCAGAGTGAGTGGATTCATACTTGGTGGTAGATCTGGAATAGACTTTCGTATCATCCACTGACATGTGTGATGGTGCATCGTAATGCAACACCCTAGGTGCAGAGGGGGCTCGCGCCTGAGGTGCAGATCTACGTGATTGTGTTGCAGGTTGAGCAGCTTGTGCACAGAGTTGTGCGTAAACTGTGTTTATTGCACCTTGAGATTTCACGTACCATGAAAATGGAGTTTCACTAGGGGGTAAAATTGAGCTGATCGGAATTTCTAGTTGTACTCCTGGTGTAACTAGATCATTTCCCTGATTAACGTTGTTCTGGACATCGTTATCATCGGATGCTTCCTCCACAATTCCCTCGACACGGGAAGCATGAGAAAATTTGCCCCTTTCTCTGGTCGAGGACCTTGGGGGTGATGTGATGGAGCTTCTACCATAGAAAACAAAAGAGAAGATGAATCGAACGAGAAGATGAAGTAGAAATTGAAGAATCGGTGGGCGCCAATGAAGAAACAGTGATCAGAATGACCGGAATCAATCAGGTCAGGGGTTTAGTCTCTGCATAAAAAGGGTTAATCATCTCGCTGATTCGGGGGTATATTACGAATCTACATACATGTAACTTGTTTCTTTTTAGATTCTTTTGTAATTTTACACGAATATACATATATGTGCATACCTATTATGCTATATGTTGTTAGTATACATATATGTATATAGTTGTTTTAGTCGGGGCCGGCCCGTAGGGGGTGTGGGGTGGGCGACCGCACAATGCCCAAACCCTCCGAGGGCCCAAATCTTTTTTATTTTGTATAGAATTTACGTTGTACAAGATATAATATATATACGCACTGAATCAAGAGATAACATAAATGAGCCTTTGGATTAGTGGTTACTGCTTTGCTTAAATAACAACAAGACCTGGGTTCTAATCCTGGCATCTCCAAATTCTTTATTTTAGCTTATTTTTTCAACTAGATTTGTACCTTTAATTAATAAATTACTTCCTAAACTTAGCTAAAAATAATTATTTAAAGAGTTAAATGCCCGGATAGTCCCTGTGGTTTGCCCTTTTTCACTTTTAGTCCCTAACTTTCTAAAATTACAGCTATAGTCCTCAACTTTTCAATTTTTGTTCCCGGATAGTCCCTGTGCCTAACATCAGTTAGTTTTCTCAGTTAAGAGGGTGTGAAATGATAAAAATATCCTTTCTTAGTTAAAAAATAAAGATGGCCACCCTCATCTTCTTCCTCACCTTAAGCCGCCGTTGCTACCACTATTTAATCCCTTAAAGCCTTATAAAACCCCAATTTCACACACACACAAACACAAGTGTGGTGGGTTTTACTCTAGGGATTGAATGCCATCGGGATTGATCAATTGCCTGCAGATGTTATCAGCCTTTTCTGATTGAGTACGTGCAGCCTGAAAACATAAAAACAGTTAATAACAGAATCAACATTCGTAAGGTAACACTGCTGAACTAGCTCGATATATTTTTCGACGAAGTAGATAAAAGAAGTAAGAGTAGTAACCTACCTTAATTTGATTACGGATTAGGTCAAACTTCATTTCTTGATAGCAAAA
Source organism: Helianthus tuberosus (assembly GCA_030545235.1). Taxonomy (NCBI): domain Eukaryota; kingdom Viridiplantae; phylum Streptophyta; class Magnoliopsida; order Asterales; family Asteraceae; genus Helianthus; species Helianthus tuberosus. The sequence goes on along the minus strand of CM060433.1, from coordinate 106,922,792 downwards.
CGATAAAATTAATAGAAGAAAAAAATGTACATATGCACTATAAGATACTTAAATCTGAGGCTACCAACAAACCCGTTCATGAAGGGCGTCCCTCAGATACGACATGAGATTTGCTCTTGAGGATTCAACAGCTGTAAGTTGCTCAATGTAATCCCTTAATGTAGCATGCTGCCCCTTTAGCTCATCCACGAAACCTGGTCCGTTACTACCACTATTTAATCCCTTAAAGCCTTATAAAACCCCAATTTCACACACACACAAACATAACAATGGTGGTGGGTTTTAGAGAGAGAGAGATGGGAGAAAGAAGATGAAGGTGGCCATCTTTATTTTTTAACTGAGAAAGGGTATTTGTGTCATTTCACACCCACTTAACTGAGAAAACTAACTGATGTTAGGCACAGGGAATATTCGGGAACAAAAATTGAAAAAATGGGGACTATAGCTGTAATTTTAGAAATTTAAGGACTAAAGGTGAAAAAAAGGCAAACCACAGGGACTATCCGGGCATTTAACTCTTATTAAATTACATCCACATAAATTTTAGTGATTGATGAGTTTATAACAAATGGAGATTTTCGAATAGGGCCCAATTTTTTCATCTCGCATAGGGCCAAAATTTTGTTTGTGATTTTCGGAGACGGCCCTGGTTTTAGTCATATGACTATGTATATACATATATATTACGAAATTACATCTATTGAGATCCTTGAATAAATTAACTCATTATTTGATGAGTGTGATATAGTGATGGGTGCCTCTAATACCCTTACAAATGTTTTCTTCCCATTTATGCTCTCCACTATATATACACACACATAAAGAAATTAAAAAATAACATGTCAACCGAGCGAGCAACGTGCAAGCTCGTGGTTGGCTTGTTTACAAACCAAACTAAACCGATTAGCTCATTTTCAACCAAGCCGAAATCGAATGCAGGGCCGACGACCCAAGGCCCGGTCTCCACGAGTCACCGATATTTATTTAATATTATATATATTAAGTGTGTGTATGTTTTTTTAATTTTGTTGAGTTTGGTCGCATGTCCGATTCCACCAAAAATTCATTTTAGGGTGTTTTATTCCCTTTTTACCTTTTTGTTTTCTCACTTCATGTTTCCTTTTATCTTTTTGTTTTTCCTTATTGTTTTCTTTTTGTTATTGTTTTGACGTTTTATTCATATTTCGATTTAAACTAAAATCTTATGTTATTTACTTTTCTTTGTTTTATTATTATTAATGAAGGGGTATGGTCCAAAAAACCTCGTACAAGCGCATTGGACCCTACCACAAACTTATCCCATAACATCTTGAATAAAGACCCCGCGCAGTGGTCCTAAACAAGATTTGGGAAGGAACAGTTCAACAAAGAAATAATATGGACCCAAAAACCTTGCACAGGCACGTAGGACCATTCCAAAAGCCTCACTTCTAAAAACATCTTTAACGAGACCATGCGCGGCTGCACAATGGTCCCAAAAGTTATAAAAGAAAATAGTCTCCAATAAACACGCGCCAGAAGAAAGGAGAAACTAACATTCCACTAAACACCCTTGCGCAAGCCTGCACAAGGGAACAATTAGACTGGAAGATAGAAAACCCTAAGCAACTCCACGCGCCTAAGATCAAGACTTAAACAAAAGTATCTTTTCTGTTACAACAGAATAGACACGTGGCAGAAAGATAAAGGTTTACAGCTGTAGATCTTCTAGAAGACTCTCTAATGCTCATCGTGCACAACCATTCGTTCACAACTGAAAGATGATGTGGCACAATCATGGGCACTCATCTAAATCACGATGATAACACTAACTTGGAGAAGGATCTACCCAAAACCGCTTCCCACATGACAGCTCCCCAACCCTTGATCAAAATCTACGATCCGTGTGCAAAAGATTAACGGAAGGAGATGTAACCGCCTACGGAAAATGCTTTCCGTTATTTCCTCCGTGACACCAGTTTCCCGCCAAAAACTGACTATAAATAAGTTATTGCAGGTATGATCTCATAAGTTACTCTCACTTTACTTTCACTACTTCTTCTTCATTGAGATCACTGTACTTATTCTCACACCGGAGGGTGGTCACGGAGAGAACCCCCATTCTCCCCGTGGCGAGTCTAAAGACTTTCTGTTTTCCAGTGATCACCGGAGAAGGAATTCAACCAAACCCCCGAATCAGCGAAAGGATTAACCCTTTTTATGCAGAGACTAAACCCCTGATCTGATTGATTCCGGTCATTCTGATCACTGTTTCTTCATTGGCGCCCACCGATTTTTCAATTTCTACTTCTTCTTCTCGTTTGATTCATTTTATCTTCTGTTTTCTATGGCAGAAGCTCCATCACATCACCCACAAGGTCCTCGACCAGATAACAGGGGAAATTTTGCTCATGCTTCCCGTATCGAGGGAATTGTGGAGGAAGCTTTCGATGATAACGATGTCCAGAACAACGTTAATCAGGGAAATGATCCAGTTACACCAGGGGTACAACCAGAAATTCCGATCAGCTCAATTTTACCCCTGGTGAAACTCCAATTTCATGGTACGTGAAATCTCAAGTTGCAATAAACGAAGTTTACGCACAACTCTGTGCACAAGCTGCTAAACCTGCAACACAATCATGTAGATCTGCACCTCAGGTGCGAGCCCCCTCTGCACCTATGGTGTTGCATTACGATGCACCATCACACATGTTAGTTGATGATACGGAAGTCTATTCCAGATCTACCACCAAGTATGAATCCACTCACTCTGAATCTAGGAGACGCGATCACCGTGATGAACAATATTCTCACAAACGCCAGTCAGTTCATTCACGTTTGGGCCCGCATTCGCACCAAAGGCGGGACACCCAAACCAATGAATATGACAGGATGTATCATGAAGCTGACAACACAAGTGTTTTCAGTCGATTGCAAAGGGATCACGCAAGCTATAAACCAAAAATCCACGCAGTTTACAAACTAGAAGCGGAGTACGATTACAATCTGATTTACCGACCAGCAGCAGCTGCTGAAAACTCAAAGTTAGTCAGAGAGATCGCATTGGCCCCCTTTGAGCAGGCGAAATTACCTTCAAATGTTGAGAAGTTCAACGGATTATCAGATCCCGATGATCACTTGCGCGTATTCACCAGTGCTGGATTAGTCGGAGGATGGACACTGCCCATGTGGTGCAATTTATTTGTCCAAACCTTAACAGGCGCATCACGTCTGTTGTTTGACAATCTACCAGTGGGAAAGTTAACATCCTGGGTAGATCTGAAGGAAAAATTTCTAGTCCATTTCAGTAAACCGCGTAGGTCCATTAGAGACTCAGCAGATGTCATGAACATCTGGAGGAGGGACGATGAAAGCTTAGAAGATTTCATAACAAGGTACAACAAAGAAGTATTGGAAATTGGTGATGTGCATGAGCACTTAATCCGTGTGCAATTTAAGTACGCGGTGAGGTGTGACGATATGATAAAAGTCTTGTCAGGGACCGAAGGTCTGCCGAAAAGTTGGGAAAATTTGATGGCTGCTGCCAAACTCTATGCTCAAACATAGCGCAATCTAAGTTCCAACAGGCCACCACTACCACAGAACCGCCCGGAGGACATGAGTGGGAACAGTGGCAGGAAATTCAAGAAAAACTGGAAGGACTCAGCGTCAAGCGCATACTCATCAGACGACGCCCGCGCGACAATCAACAAGCTCACAGCTCAAAAAGGAGCCAAACAAGAAAACCGCGATAGGCAGTGGACGCCTCTCATAAAAACACTGGCGGAAGTACTCAGCACTGAGGATTACCTGTTCAAAACACCACCGCCGATGAAAAACAAAAGAGGGCAAGATCCAAACTTCTATTGTGAATACCACAAAGATACTGGCCACACCACAAACAACTGCATCAGTCTCCGTATAGAAATATAGAAAGCACTGAAGAGTGGGGAACTTACCCATCTGGTTCAAAACGTGCGCAAGGAAATCAAGCAGATCACGCGTGGAGACGAGGATGCAAGTAACAAAAAAGCTAAACAAGCTTAAAAAGCTCAAGACAAATCAACGCGCATGCAATCGTAGTTTTCCTTCATATTTGGAAAAATTCTTCAACTTACCAACTTATGGCACAAGTGTGACAACTGTCAAATTTGCATGCATCCGTACAATTAATTAACCATGATTAGTGCCTAATGACTGTGTTGATTTACAATTTATGACTTGAATTGCATTCTGATTTCTGCATCATATTTACATGTGCGTCACATTTCATGTTGTCATATCATTTTTACATACAAACTTTAGTGACATAAAACGATGCACAAAGCACAGCTAGCACAGTTAGCGGATAACTCAGAAAATGCTGACGATGTTCGGTACATAGACAGAGAGTGTTTTGAGACCCAGTATGGGCCAGAGACAAGGTACTACACTAGTATGGTGTGTAGGGAAGTAAGGACCATAAAACTGCGTCACTAGGTGATAGTTTAAGTGCCAGAAAGTGCCTAAAACCCACATAAAGTGCAGAATTCTGCATATTTCAGCAAAATTCAGCAATTTAATGAGCTAGTAACATGCAAAAATATGGCAAAATGGTCCTGTATGCTTTCCTAAGTGCCGGGAATTAAAAGTGTCACAAAAGGGTACTTAAAGATCACTAAACGGAATAACTTGACACTTTAACGAACCGGTATCTAACCGAACAACCGGACACTACCCGAAACACCAAAATTTTACTAGAAGCATTGTCTTAATGTTTCCGAGCTAGTTTTGGGCCCCGAACACCCTAACACACTATATAATATAACATACACTTAAACACTAACCTTTACACCTTGGATTTCAACTAGTAACCTAACTTACCATTGGAAACAAACGAAATACCCCCCCCCCCCCATTATGGTGGACGGTCATGAGATGGCCCCACCCATGATCTTTCTTGATTCACCTTGATTTCTTTCTTGGTTCTATTTGATCTCATTAGATATGGTTAGATATTGCCTTGTACTAGTTGACATAAAATCTATGGAGATCTTGATAATAGATTATATAAACCAAGAGTATAACCCTTCATCCTCATTCATCATCTTCAACTCACCATAAACTCCTCCTCCCCCTCTAAAGCTTACGACCCAACACCCCCATTCTACCTCCACCATTTTCATTCCACTAACAAGCATTCCAAGGTGATCTAGTGGTGTAAGGAGCTAAGTTAGGAAGTTTGGAGCTTTCGGAAGTTGAAGGACCCTCACCGTTTGCTTTTATCCACTTCATTTATCCTATTGAATCATCCCTAGCCTTGAGCTAGTGGTAAGAACTTCATACACACCATTGTTCATCTTATACTTATGGTTAAAAGAAAATTCATGTTGATTATTATGAAGAACACTAGAGAATAAGAACATAATCTTTCACATAAAGCTTAAAACCATAAGAATACATATTGTTTAGTGTTGTTTTACTACTTGATGATTGATTGTTTGTGTTTATGATGTTAGACATCATATGAAACCTACTAGATTGTGATTAAACACATGATCTAGTAAGTTAAAGTGATGACCTTGTGAAAGACCAAGATAATCATACTTTATGAAGACATGAACTTGAATAATAAAATTTGTTTTCATATGTGATGATGATTTAAACACAATACAAGTCTTGTAAATGGATGACTTCAAGAAATATTTTCTCAAGAAACTAAAGTTATACACAAGATTTACATAATCATGGATTTTAAAGAAAGTAACTATGTTTTGGTGGTGAATCAAATATAGAAATACATTGTTAACAAGAAAAATACAAGAAGTTTGATTTTTGGAAAATCACCATATAAGTTGTAAAGTACTAAATTTTACAAGAATAAGATTTACAAACAAATAACCATATTTTTAAGGGTAACAAGGCCTACTTAACAACATAGTAAGTTACTACAAGTTTATATAAAAGTTCAAGTTCGTGTTGTGGCATAAATTGCATGATTTTGGCACTTGAGAAGTGTTGATTGGATTGTTGATTGTTTATGATGATTTTGAAAAGAAAATGATATGCTTTAATAGCATGGACACCTCCATTTTTAGGGGAAACTATGGCAAAATTTTCTAAAAACACAAACACTTAGAAATTTTTTTGCTAAACAAGTATTTACAAGTGAGTTTTAACTATGGTTTTCAATACAAACGTTGCCATAGATTTTGTTACAAACATACAAGTATTGGAGGTTGGTTTTTGTAAATAAAAAATAACTAAATATGTATTTGGAGGATATATATTTAGAAGACACATTGTGTGTGATTATTTGTGAAATAGATAACCTAACAAAGTACCATGGAATTTACTATCCAAAATATTACCAAAAATCACAAGGAATAAATATATAAGTTACACACATAATATTATGGAACCGAACGATAGAACGTAACTTACAAATACTCCGGAGAACACCGTTATAAATATATTTTTGGTAAATATTATTTTGGATACAAAAGAAATGAAAATATGATTTTTATTATTATTACAAAGTATATCATATTTTCGACAGGGAGAAAATATATTGTTTTTGAGAAGTAAAAATATATTTTCCTAGAGTTTTTAGAAGATGTATGATTTTTGGGAAAAATATACGTTTTCTTGGATAAACTTGAAATACACTTGGGACGAAAAAAGTTTATATATATTTTAAGTGAGACTTGAAAATATATTGTTTTGGAAATATATATGGGATATTTATTAAGAAAATACATACACACCGGAATACGATGCCAATACATGGCAAGATATACAAATACAAAAATACGGATATACATGTATCATGTATGAGATATCCCCATCCTTGGGAAGGAAATACGAGTATAAATACTTGAGAAGTATTATTACGAAATATTGTTTAACAATTATTCCGAAACTAAATAAATATAATTTAAGTTAAAATAATTATTATTTTAACAAATAATTATATACTTGGAATAATAACGAAGACACTTTAAAAAGTAACTCAAAGGCACTAATTAATACCAAGTCAAGGCACGACCCGCTCGTCTAATGGACCGTAGTACGCATGTAGGTAATCGTGCGTTCTAGAGGAAGCTTTGAGTTACATCGGATACAAGGAACGCAAAACTGTGAGTTCATGCTCCCCCTTTTCTTTTAACTGTTTTCAGTTTTATACTTCGGGGGTGAAATACATGTTACATACTGCTTACAAACAATTACAATGATATGATTAGCTAAGGAAAGGTACTGCTAGATCACGTGAATGGGTAGGCGATTAACTTAAGACCATTAATCCTTGTATAAGGACCGAGGGGCACGAGTGATAGATCTATTTAGGTGTAGCGAGCCCCATCCATGAGTCCGCCGAATGGGCCATGAGGTGACTATGTCTTCCAGCCGGAAGCCCGGTACAAAGTCTGCTAGGTTTGAGTCTTCCTGCACCATGTCACGTATATTAATGTATTAGCTACACATTAATTATTTTGTTTCCTTGTTGCTTTCATACCGGGACTTATCAACTTACATACATACTTAGAACGATTTCAAAGGTTTATACATACACTTAAACGAACACATGAACTCGCTCAACTTTTGTTGATGTTTTCAAACTACATGTATTTCAGGAATTTGTAAGTGGATCTGGTGGGCGTTGGAAGTTTTTATGCTGCGTTAGAAATAAAGATGTCATCCATGGTCCTTGGGTTTGGTCAGTGTGTCTTATTCCTGGACAAGACACGTCTTTCAAACCTTGGTGTTATTCAATATCTTTGACGAGTCCTTAATGAACTCATGCACAATTTGTACGGTTTGTAAAACTTGAATTTGAAGTCTACGTTTTAAAACAATGTTGTTAGGTTTTGAGCTTATTTAATGGATGACAAACCTATGGTTTTATCATATAGTTGATGTTATGATTGAATGCAATGATATTAAGAAAGTCACACCATAATCACGCTTCCGCAAAAGTCAGGGTGTGACAGCTTGGTATCAGAGCTTCGATCGTAGCGAACTAGGATTCTTTCTCGAGTCTAGACTACGATCATTAGGGCTCTCACAAAAATGTTTTCACAACATGTTTTCATTGCATACACAAAGCGTCCAGATCCAGGAAACAAACAGTTTTACAAATAAAAGACACAAAATACATTACAAGGAATTCATTTATATTGCAGTCTGAGAGACTGGGGAGTTAGTCTGAGAGACTAGCTGGGTAGTGCAGTCTGAGAGACTGGGGAGTTAGTCTGAGAGACTAGCTGGGTAGTGCAGTCTGAGAGACTGGGGAGTTGGTCTGAGAGACTAGCTGGGTAATTCAGTCTGAGAGACTGGGGAGTTAGTCTGAGAGACTAGCTGGGTAGTGTAGTCTGAGAGACTGGGGAGTTGGTCTGAGAGACTAACTGGGTAGTTCAGTCTGAGAGACTGAGTGGTCTGAGAGACTAGTTGGGGCAGTCTGAGAGACTGGGAGGTTAGCCTGAGAGGCTGGGTAATTCAGTTTGGGAAACTGGGAAGTTTAGTCTAAGAGACTAGGGAGTTCAGTCTAAGAGACGGGGTGTTTCAGTCTGAGAGGCTGGGTGTTTCAGTCTGAGAGACTGGGCATTTCAGTCTGAGAGACTGGGTGTTTAGTCTGGGAGGCTGGGTAGTTTAGTCTGGGAGACTAGGTGTTTAGTCTGGGAGGCTGGGTACTTAGTCGGGGAGACTGGTTGGTTAGTCTCGGAGACTAGGTGGGTTAGTGTTAGGCCCTGAAGTGTGAGACTGACGCATCAAATTAACACAACGGGTTATGGTTATGAACTGGGCCGTACAGGGTTAGTTTATATTAGGTTTTGGACATTTAGAGGTCACTTGGGCCAAGCTTTAGGCCATGTGGGCCAAGCAGGCCCAAGGGGAGCCCATGTAGGGAAGTGGGCTTGAGTTAGTATAAAAACAAGTTTCTAACTTGTTTTTAGGTTTGAACCTTTGGATCATCATTGTTACATTTTCTCTAGAGAGAGAGGCGATTTAGTGTAGGAACTTGTACCAGACGGTTTTGCTAGTTGATAGTAATTGAATCGTGTGCAAGTTTCAAAGTGATTCGGTATTGTGTTCTTCGTATTCGATTCGTATTTTCATATTTTTCGGTTTTTCTTGAATCTCACCAAGTTTGGATTCCGCACAAACTTGGTGATTGTTTGATATCATTGAAAGATCCGTTTCACGGGACTTACAAGTGGTATCAGAGCCATTAGAACCTATTCTAGGCTCGTTTTGATATCAAATATTCAAGATTTTGAAATTTTTTATCGAAAATCATCAAGAACATACATTGTGTTCTTCGCGTTATTCATCGTGTTCATCTTGTTTCAAACGAAAATCAGTATATTTTGGTGATTTAATCCTTTGAAAGGGTGTTAAAAGAATTATTTTTTTTAACTTTAAAAAGATTCACTTTATCTTTTAAGTGTTAAAAAGATTTGTTTTTTTTTAAATTCCTATCATTTCGGGATTGTGGTTTTCAAAACAGTATTACAAAAAGGTCTACCAAATCTTCTGAGTCGCAACCGAGCTTCAATTCATCTTAGTTCTCAAGTCAACAATCACGGTTTCGAGTTTCTACATTAGAGTCGCAACAGAGATTTCGAGTCCACCTCATATCTTCTCCGACTCGCAACCACAGTTACGAGTCCACCTCATATCATCGTTCCGACTCGTCCCACTCGCAACCATTCCATCATCTTCACGATCACCACTCGCAACCTTCACCATTGTTCCGAGTTCTCCGAGTTCTCCGGAGTCGCAACCATTCCACTCGCAACCATACCACCCGCAACCAAAGCTGTTACGACTCGCAACCTTGGTTTCGACTCGCAACCATCTCAGTTGCGGTTCATCACGTTCTGGTTTCGACTCGCAACCGAGATCTCGAGTCATCTCATTTTGTTTTCGAGTCGCAATCATCAAAGGTCTCGAGTCATTGATCTTCTGAGTCACAACAATCTTTCACGGAACCTGCAACTCTGTCTCCGATCATCGCCGGTCATCTTCTCCGGCAACAACTCCGACAACCTGCAACTCTCCGTCGGGTCATATCATCTTCATCACACCTGCAACCCTCACAGTCCTCCGTCTTCATCGTACAACTACCGTCATCACCGTGCCATCTCCGCTAACCACCTTTGACATTACCCACCTGCAACGAACAAGACAAGTACCACCATCTTCTCCGTCGATCTCCGACCACCACCTGCGTCTTCATCATCTTCGTTCACCTCTGGTTCGTTGTCACTAATCCACACATCACCGTCATCATCCTTCTCCGGTGAACTCACCTGCATCGTGTTCTTTAAGTGGCGGCTGATATCTGTTATTAGGGTTTCGATTTGGTTTGTTTTAACGAAGAAGAAGAAGAGTCAGTTGTGATTTTAAGGTTTTTATTAATTTTAATAATAATAATAATTTATAATAATAATAATTATATTAAAAATCATTTGGTAATCATTACCTAATAATTGGTTTTTATAATAATATTAATATTAATAAGTAATAACTATTATAATATTGATTAGATCTTTCTAATTTAAAAAAAAAAAGGGGGGGTTTATTAATTAAAAAAAAATATATATATAAATAAAAAAAAAAAAATTGGTTTGTGTTTGTGATAACGGTTTTGAAAGGTATTTGAGGTGTGGTTTCGAAAGCGGGTTCGTTCTTTCGCCTGCTAAGTGTTTGAGTTGGCGAGTACACGGATTCTCGCTCTAAGCTTGTGTTGAGGAAATTGTTAAAAACGCACATTTTTGGGATCACTTCTTAAAAATGTCTTCTAAGAGAGAGGTGCTTGAGCAGGAATTCCAAGGTTTTAGATACTTTTCTGGTGAATCTATAGAAGCATTTATTGACCGGTTTGCTGAACTGCTCTCTAAAATGGAGAAGGCAGAGATGGTGGTGTCTACTCACATGAGCAATAGAAAGCTTCTAAATGCTATAAAAGAGATTCCAGATCAGGCAAACTGTAGTTGGTTTACCAATGTTAATCAGATAATAGTGACAACCGATTGTTACAGAATGAAGCCGGATGAGCTGATCTCAATCATCAAATCATATGACAATGCTGGCAAATAGTCTACTCAAGGCAACACATCTGCTGCAGTTTGCTCATCCACACAAAATTCAGCATTTATGTTTAACAAACCCCTGGCTCAAGAAATTACTCGTGATCGTGAAGAGATACTTTCTGTCTTTTGCACTCCTGAGTGTAGAGAAAGAAATGAGGCATATCGGTTACACAACGCTGAGTTGATTCAAGAATACAACGACATAAAAAATAAAAATTTTACTTTATCAAAGAATGAAAAGCTTTATAAAGATAAAATTGAAGCTCAGCGAAAAGACATCATCAAACTTAAGGATGATGTAAGTGTAAAAACAGCCCATTTCTTGGAGGCACAGGAGAAGGTATGCATTTTGATCAAAGAACTGGAAGATATCAGAGAAAGATATCAAATTAACGAACTTAACATTAAAAAGTATGATTCTTCCAGCAAATTGGTCAAAAACTTGTGTGATCAACAGCTCGCATACAAGGAAAATAAAGGGCGTGGTTTGGGTTTCAATCAGGCTCCTCCTCCTTATAATGACAATTATACTTATTTACCTATGACTGAGGAGGAGATGATGAATGAGAGTAGAATGACTTATGGTCCCAAAAACAATAAGTCATCATTAAATGACAAACCCAATGGGAAAAAGAAGTCTGCTCAAATAAATTTTGTTTCTAAAGGCTCTATTGATCCTAACATTTCGTCTTCATGTGCAGATAAAGTATCTGAAGTAAAATGTGAAGATGTTCTTGGGAGTGAACCAGTTGTTCATACTAATATTTCTGAAAATTATTTTGAACAAACTGAATCTGATATTGCTTTTGGTCGGTCTTTGTTTGCATCTTTCTCTGCTTATGTTTCGTCTTGTGTGCCTGATGTTTTGGGCAAAACTGATAATGTTTGTGGTGAAACTTTGAACAATAAGTCTGATGATGAATCTTCATCAGTTAATGATTGTGATTGTGATGTTTCTAACTCTTCAGTTGATGATTGTGTTACAGGTGAGGTCCCTCAGGATACATTCAGTGAAACCACTGAAACTTCTTCTCAAGAAAATCAAGAATGTCCTGATTCATCCTCTGAATCGGTCTCAGTGGACGTCCCTAATGTTGAATCTAGTGGGACCCCATTGGAAACTGTGGATGAAAGCAAACCTCAAGTAGAGTCACATGATACTTGTGTTGACGAAACATGTGTTGATGAAACTTCATCTTCTTCATCTTCTGAAGTTAAAACTGAACCCGATTTTGTAAAAGAAGAAAAAGGAGTTGAAATAAATGAACAGTCGCCGACAAATGTTTCTGAAATTAAAGTTAAAACAGAAACTAAAGCGTCTGTTCAAAATGATCATGATAAAATTGTAAAATACGAAAAACATCATCCGTCTGAATCTCATGCTTGTGCTAGTTCTGATCAACAGGTACATAAGAACTCAGAAAAGGCACATGGAACACATGCAAAGCAATCAAAGCAAGCTTGTTCACCTAAATCAATCAGATTAGCTACTTCTGCTAGCTCTTCGAATCTTCATACATTAAAGCGACAAACATGTTTCAACTGTGGAATTCCTGGACACATTGCTAGAAATTGTGTTTGTCATCAAAAGGTGCAACAAAATGCTAATATTCACTCTTGTGCTGATGTTTGTGAGCCGGTTCACAACAAAAGGAATGAGACAAAACGAGCAGATCAAAATCAAGGATATAAGAAGTCTGCTCATCAAGGACAATCACAATCTCGTAAGGCTCGTGACAAGGTGAAGAAAAGCTCCAATCAGGGAGAAAAGACGAAGAATGGTGCTCAGAGCAACAAGACTTCTACAAACAACAAATACAAGCACCCCAATTCGTCTTCGTCTAAGAGAAATGTGCAGGCGCATCCAGCGCAAAAAGGACCGGTTTGTCCTTCAGGACCTGCTAGAGCGAATCAAGCTGCTCAAAACGTTTTTCCGATGAAAGGACAAACTTGCTACAACTGTGGCATTGCGGGTCATATTGCTAGGAACTGCACACGTCGTCCCTATGTACCCTATTATATGCAAAATCAGAGGGTTACACCAAAGGGTAACTACCATTCCAAGCCAATGAAGGTTTCATCACCTAAGGCAATGAAGAATGTGAATTCCAAGGTTAAACCTTCTGATGGGGATTGGAATGCTGCTAAAAACAAACGCAAGGCTGTTCAGGAACAAAAATGTTTTTCTAAAACTAACAAACCTGAAACAACTAAAGTTGCTCAACCGAAGGCAACAAACGCGTTTGCTAGACCGAAACAGATTTGGAAACCCAAATCCAAAGCAGCAACATCTCCAATCCTTGAGACGAAAGGGGACCTATGTTTAAAAGAAGTGTCTTATTTTGATGCTTCAGGAAATCCCAGGACCACGATGGCCTGGGTACCCATGTCTTACTAATCTCCTTACCTTTCAGGAACAACCAAGGAGGAGCTGTTGACAATCTCTGGAATGTTGATAGCGGTTGTTCCAGAGATAAAAACGGGTAACATTTCACTGTTGCAAAAAGTTCAAATTTTTTTTTTTACAGATGATATGTTTCCTTTGGAGGAGATTAAAGAAGAAAGAAATGATCAGCAAAAGGTACCGTTTAAATTCAGTACTTTGATTTGAATTTGATTAGTCTTTAATCTAATGACGGAACGGTTGAGCAAAAATATTTTTCTCTTTTTCTTACTTTATAACTTTGTACATAATGTGTCATTTCTCTAGTAAATGGTAAATTTGCGCAAAAATACAAGATTTATGCACAAATTTAGGGGGGGAGAGGAACATATAGATAGATATAGAGTTTAGGAGGAGAAAAATCAGAAAATACAAAAAGAGTTTGCTGTAAATATGTATTGTTTTAGGGGGAGAAAATGAGAAAAATACAAAAACATTAGAAAATGAAAAAGCTAAAAAGAAAGATTTCATGTTATGGGAAGTGAAATAAATGTTCGTGTTAAAGGGTTTGACTAACACATGTAAGGTGCCATAGCTGAAAAGACTAGGATCTACTGCGATATGTCGATAGGCTTGACGCTCAACATGATAAAAGATACTAAGTGATATAAACATAACGAACTATGTACCATGTGGGTAACATACCAATGGCGTATGATTTTATGGTCTTAAATCTTGCGTTGATAGATAGCCAACATCTGAGGTTTCGGGTCTTTATATTGTTGAATCATCCGGGGATATCTTGGCTGTTCTTCTGTTAAGAACTAAAATTGTACATGACCCCAGGAAAGAAAGTCACTTGGAATTAGCTCATTTCTATTTGAATGTCTGTATGTTGTCCCGATACACACAATTTTGATCTGATTCTGAAATCTTCTCTGAAAAAGTCGTGTACCTCCTCTGCTGCATCCAGATATATGCTGACCTGGAGGTGCTAGGCAACGACAGCTTCTGCTGCATCCAGATACATGCTGACCTAGCTGTACGTTGTCGCTCTGTAGATCATTAATACACCCGAAAGAGGCCCTCAAGTGCCCAAAAGAAACCCATGAAACCTATATCAAATTGAGAAAAACTCATTTGATCTGTATATTATACCATCTCTACTTAAGATCTATTCTGTTCTCTTCTCAATCTATTCCCAGTTAAGATTTCAGAAATCTGGATTGGACTTGTGAAATATGTGGTAGGGAAGATACTTGCATGATAGAGTGTGCTGTTTATATTTCCAGGATTTGATTAATATTTATTTGGGTGTTCATTGTTAAGAAATCAAAACATGATAAAACAGATTATATGCAGACCTAGACACAGTCAGGATATCTTAAAGGATGACATCAGTATACTCACCTGCTACGATGAATCGTTGTGCTTACCTTGATCGCGGGGGTATGCCTTGGAATGGGACACACGGGTATGATAGTATAATATTACCTAAAGCATATCATGATGTTGAAAAATTGAAAGTTGAGCGTTAAAGTTTAAGTGGACAAACATATTGGCAATCGCATAGACCAGTTTGATTAGGCTCGTACAGAAAAGTGTTCCTTAGTCTGCCTGAGAACGAATTTTGATCCCATTGCAATTGTAATTGTATATTATGGTAGTTGTTTATATTTTGAGTTTTTATTTGTTTTTGGTTCTTGAAAAATTAAAAAAAATACAAAAAATAGTGTCTTGTTTTTCTATAAAATAAAAAAAAACAAAAATAGAGTGCTTATTTGTTTTTCTTAAAATTAAAAAATTATAACCGTTCTTGAAGATTTGACTGATCATCAAAAGTTAAAAGAATTTAAATTGTGAAATTTCATGTATCTAATGTTCATGTGGTACTCTCCCTGTTGCATAAGAAATGTTTGCTTATGAGTTTGTGAGCATGTGCAGAACTTGATTTCAATCAAGAACAGGGGTTGGTGAAGACTGAGATGCTGTTAGTTGCTGAAGAAGCCTGAAGCAGCACAACAACAAGATGTACCTGAGTCAGAAGAACCGGATACGAAACGACGTCTGACAATGAAAGTGCATTTGAAGAAGTACCATGAACCTGCTTAAAAAAAAACTGAAGAAGAAAAGAGCTGTTGAGAATCCTCCTCTCACATTCTTTTTGACAAAGATTTTCAAGCAAATGCTGATCGAGATCTTGATATGAAGCTAACCACAAGAGCTGAAGAAAGAGACCCAGTGCTGAGAGTTCAGAAGTCAAGAACTTCCACAACATCTGCAGCATAGCGACAACCATAGACTTCGTTGAAGACGTTGCTGATTTTATGTTATGAAGACAATTTGATGGCATCAGTCTAGGGGAGATTGTTAGGCCCTGAAGTGTGAGACTGACGCATCAAATTAACACAACGGGTTATGGTTATGAACTGGGCCGTACAGGGTTAGTTTATATTAGGTTTTGGACCTTTAGAGGTCACTTGGGCCAAGCTTTAGGCCATGTGGGCCAAGCAGGCCCAAGGGGAGCCCATGTAGGGAAGTGGGCTTGAGTTAGTATAAAAACAAGTTTCTAACTTGTTTTTAGGTTTGAACCTTTGGATCATCATTGTTACATTTTCTCTAGAGAGAGAGGCGATTTAGTGTAGGAACTTGTACCAGACGGTTTTGCTAGTTGATAGTAATTGAATCGTGTGCAAGTTTCAAAGTGATTCGGTATTGTGTTCTTCGTATTCGATTCGTATTTTCATATTTTTCGGTTTTTCTTGAATCTCACCAAGTTTGGATTCCGCACAAACTTGGTGATTGTTTGATATCATTGAAAGATCCGTTTCACGGGACTTACAGTTAGTCTGGGAGACTAGGAAGGTTAGAAAGTTTCATGAAAAATAATGTGAATACATGATAAATTACCTTTGTTTGCATACGATAATTGTTAGCGATTACTATGGATATACATGCTATGACTATAATGTACCGACACACGCGTCACTTTATTTTAGAAAGCGAGATATCAGACATTGATGACCCTACGGCCACCGCCACGGATAATGAGATTGCACCTGCGCCAGAAATATTTACGTCAGACACTGAGAGTGACCCTGATATGCTGACCGAAGACGAGGACGACTTCCAACAATCCGCGCTACCAGATTTTTGTGATGCTTTACCCTTGCTGATAGGTTTCTCTAACAAGAATCCTTCTGTCACTCTTGTTTCAGTCCATGACCACTTCATCACTGGTCATCCTGATGGTGAGCACACCATGGCTCCGATCCTCGACGATGCGCCTCCTCTGGGCATTCCTTCCGAAGGTTGGCTACTCAATGAGTAGTTGATGATGACGTTGACATGTTTATTGATGGTCCTCCTGTTGACGCCCATGATGATAGAATATTAGACTAGAACGTTGTTACTAATTTCACTTCTTGAGACCCCTGTTAACAAGCTATCCTCTGATTCTAAGTATACACTCGATCTCAGACTCCTTTGAGTCTGTGACATCTGCAGCCTTACAGACGGCCGGATTACAGCTTTTTACTACTGACTCAGACGACGACGTCGTTATGACTGCTGCACCATCACCTGCTTGAGATGCCACACCTTTACACGACCCAGAGCCTGCTCCTGAGCCAGCTCCTGTTCCTTTTTGGGTCAGCTTGATGTGGCACCTACTGGTCCTGCACCCTTGCTTGATCATGACCCTGTTTCTTTTGATCTACCAGGCATTGCACCCCTTATACCTGACCCAGTACCTGCACCTGATGATCTCCTTATTGGTTGAGATGTTTGTTCCTACACCTACACCCGTTGATGTTGCTCCTATGGAAACCGACGTCCATTGCGCCGACATGCCTACCGCTTTCTTTCAGGACATACCCGCATCCCGGGGAGGCACTCCAGGTCAACGCCCGCGTGACGATCCTTTTTGCTACAGCAGCATTTCCTACGACCTCACAGGCTACACCGTTCGCTCCTTTCGATACGAGACGAGCCATTCCAATGGTTCCCACCATACACTAGGCTGATTTCAGACTCCTACCATCCCTCACATTATGGAGGCTATACACAGAATGAGTTGCTCCAGTCACATCAGCTACAGTTGAGGATATGAGTCACAGAGTTTTGGAGCTTGGGCTGACACCACCTCCTCCACCCTGTCTATTGTCAGTATACTTGGATGCTCCACATTTATCAAAGATTCCTTTTGCGCTCTCACCTGCTGCTATTACACCTTTCCCAGGTTTTTGATGCTCGTTTCTTTACTAACGAGCAGCAGATCAATTAATTACTTCGATGTATATACGAGCTCGAGGAGAAGCTCGCTCATGTTAGCAGTTTGCTTTTCTTCACTCCTCCACCTCAGACACCAGTATAATTGGCTCTTGGTTTTATGCGGATTGCATTACTTTTGGGGAAAAGACACTACTCATAAGCCGAGATTGTGGGGACTTTTGAAGACCGCTTCTGACTACGTAATTTTGATACACTAATATACTTATTGGACAAGGGTAGGGTGACCCTGTGTCCCTTTTGATGTGATACATCTTGTAAGACAATGCAATTGTGGTCGGATAATAATGAGAGCCCAATCATCATTAAACATGCGGCAATACTTTGTGGCCAATAATCAATGAAAGCTCAGTCGCTATGTCTTCATTAAGCACGTTGTTGATCTATATGTGTGTGTTATAATTACAATGCTACGTGCTTGCTTGTTATGCTCTCATTAAACATAATTCCCAAATTACTTGGTTATGCTATGATTATGCTATTGCTTGATGGGTTGATATGATAATCTATTATGTGTATGTACATATGACCTCTAAACAACTATATGCACTCCCTGAACAAATAAGACCTGACCTAACCGATCTTCTTCTTAGAAGATGTCGATACAAGGGAACATCGATACCAACAGCCTTCTGCCAGCGACAGTGGCAGAACTACAAGAGCGCATCTCACAGGCCATTTCACAGCACGAGGCCCTTCGCTCCGAACACGGCAGAGGTACCCCAGGAAATAACCCACCCAACGGCTGCACCTACAAGCAGTTCTTGAACCACAAACCCTGAGAATTCGATGGCACTGGGGGTGCCATAGCTTTTGTGCGTTGGGTCGAAAAGACGGATTATGTTTTCCGATTAAGTAAATGCGCCCCAGAACATCAGGTCACGTACATAGCTGGACTATTTCTAGATGGGGCTCTGTCATGGTGGAACCTTCATGTTCAGACAATGGGCGAGACTGCTGCGTATGCTTTGACGTGGGATGAACTGAAAGAAATGATGCGTAAAAGATATTGCTCTAGGGCAGAAGTCCAGAAGTTGGAGACTGAACCGTGGAACTTGAAAATGGAAGGTTCAAAGATAGCTGAGTATGTACAGAGATTTCACGATTTATCACAAGTTGTTTCGCGTCTGGTGGAACCAGAGTTTAAGAGAATCGAACGCTTCATTGGGGGATTGGCACCTCAGATTCTAAGCGTGGTGACAGCATCGAAACCCTCGACGATCACCGATGCTATCGACTTAAGTGTGGCGCTCACTGAAGAAGCGGATAGACTAGGGAAATTTTCCACTTCGGTAGAGAAAGAGGAGACTCCTGTAGAGCTAACTGGAGATAACAAGAGAAATTTCGCAAACTTCAAAAAGGGTACTCGGGTGAATAGCAAGAACAAGGCAAAAAAGGGAAAAGACTACATAGGTATCCTACCTAAGTGCGACAATTGTCTACGTTACCATTTCGGGCGATGTAAATATGGAAAATGTGATAACTGTGGCAAGAGGGGGCATCCCAAGGAGACTTGTAGGCAAGGTACTGAACCTAGAAATAGAGGCCAGGATGGTAGCAAGAATCATGGAGGAAACAACGACAACGAAAACTATCAAGGCAGGACGAGTGATAAACAAAAACGTGCTCAAGGTTGTCTTAACTGTGGGAGCAAAAAGCATTTCAGAAAATACTGCCCTAAGAAGAACCAGGCACAAGGATGAAAGCTCAACACCGGAGCTAGGGAGACACGCCAGGACTTCTAGCGTGGGTATCGGTACGTCCCATATTAGTCAACATTATGCATCTGTGCTGCTAGATACTGTTGCAAAGTTTGAGAGTGTACTTGGTTTAGTAGCAAGTAAGTTAGATAACCCGTACTAGCTAAAGGGAAACTTCGACTACGTATTTGGAACGGAGTAGCTGTCAAGCAATCGAGCGGAGATTGATATCCGCATCCCGAATGCGAACAAAGAAACGATCGTGACTCATGAAGCAGGATACGCCTCTACAAATTACTAATTGCTTGAAGGCACGAAAGTTGTTGCGTAAAGGATGTGTTGTTTTCTTGGCTCATGTCGTGGACAAGGGAGCCGAAGAACCAAAACTCGAAGATATCCCTGTGATAAGGAAATATCTTGAAGTCTTCCCCGAAGGCTTGCCAGAATCATCTCCTCAACGACAAGTCGAATTTAGCATTGATTTGATTCCAGGCGCCGCACCTGCAGTCAGTGCACCTTAGCGGCTTACACCTCCGGAGATGCAAGGATTGTCAGTGTAACCTCAGTAATTGATAGAGAAGGAAGATAACAGACCAAGTTTCCTATTTTGGGTAACCCCAGTTCTGCTTGTCAAGGGAAAGGACGATAGCTTTCATACGAACATCAAACAACCAGGAGCCGAACAAGCTAACCAACAGGAGTTGGTGACTCTTGCTAAGGATTAACGAATTATTTAACTAACTGTGAGGATCCAACTACTATTACACGACTGATCGATGATCGAGTGTCATTAGCTGTGAATTCAGGAAGAAAGTTTATCGGGGAAATTGTGGGACAATAACTTATTTTAAACATACACAAAAATGGTGTTTCCTGCACAATGCACAAAACAGTTTTACACAGAATACGAAACTTTGAGAATCTAGAAAACATGTACTTAGGATCTATGGGAACCCAGGTCCAAACTCGTAAAGGTTGATACTTAGGAACCACATCTGTTAACCCAAGCAAACACCATTATCCTAGCATATATGTCATTTCAGTTAACCAAACAGAAAGTACTTAAATACTTTTGTTGAAATCTTCACTTTCGCTTCTAGCAAGTACATGTTTGCATCCCTACTCCCCTAATGGTAGTTGCATCACGCCAATTTTCTTCGCTGAGAGCGAACACACAATTGCTTCAATACTTAGTCATTTCTTCATCTTAGCAAATACTCATTGCTTCAGTACTCGAAAACTTATATGTCACACATGGACCATTTGCTACGCATGTGGTTTCGTTTCAAATAAACGCTTCATTAAAATTCAAATATTACTGATTTATGATTCGAATGACCTACCTTATTATAATTGTTGGCTCTTTTGTTACCAAGTTAACACACTTTCTTGAGACTTCCCTTCTTTCAAGTTACACTCATGGTTTATCTTCGTAACCATGCTGAGATTCCAATGTTGATACATACGTTTATTGTCGGGTTACGCTAAAACCAAGTTCAATTGCTTGAACTTATCCATTTCACATATTCAGTTTAAGACGTCATATGATGGATTGAGAGCATCATATTCAAGTATTTTTGCAAAGATTCTTTCATTTCGAGTCATAGTAGACTTGGTTGGTCTACGGCTCCACTAAATCGTTTGTTGGTCTCAATACCTTGCGGTGATACTTTCACATAATTGAAGCTTGCGCTAATTTGGTTACGCACCCTATACACGGATTTAATTGTCTAATTATTTGTTCTAAATCCGTTTTGGTTATCACAATTAAAGCGGTCTCAACACAATCTTGTGTTAAGGCAATGGTACATAGATTCATTTCATATCACAATGAACCTCCTAACGATTCTTTCATTGTCAATCGAATGCCTTGCGGTAGTTAATACTTTTCATCCTCGATCAAAAACAGTGGCTTTTTGATGTTCCGTATCCAACTGAAAACTCTATGACATTGTGTAAATCAAATCATCAGACTTGTCTCAGTACACTTTCATTTGACTTCAAACACGGTGAACTCGTTCAGTCACCACTATTATTGAATTATGTCATTACGACACCTTGTGGTGTCATTACAAACTTGTAGCTTGTGCTAATCATGGTCAACCGTTTCACATGAAACTACGCATACTTTTGTTTGACCTATCATTTAAACATTCCTAATGCAACTACGAATTAAGACAATGATACACCAGATTCGCTTGTATTTCATTCGGCGTATTTTCACAATTCAAGAATGTCAACACACTAAACCTTACCATTCATCTATTCGGAAGTTGACAGATCACTTTCATGTTACTATCACGTTTGAGTTGTTGATTTTGAATTCATATAGCGGATGCTATGGTTTGTGAAAACTTGTTTGCATATTGTGACCGATTGTTTGAGAATCCATCGGTCGAAACTCCATTATTGCACCCCTGTTAACTAAGTAACACTAGATTCTACATCTACACATCTCGTGTCCTTTGACATCAAATGCTAAAAGCACATATCTTTTAACCATTGAATTCGTGTTGTTGTAATATATTCTTGGATTCATCTGATGTGAATAAGGTTTGATTCGGTTTTGTGATTACCTACCTTAATATTATCCATATACATACATGCATAATGTAACCCTATGTGACAACTGTGTTCTGTAATCGATGTACGATGTAAAACGATGATGTTTATTAATAAAACAATGTGCTTTGGTGTTATATATGTGTTTTGGTGTTTCTATGTGTGTATTTGTGTTGGTGATTTTTCAATTCGATTCGATTCCAATTGCAAGCTTTAAATCGCGTTCTAGAAGGTTATACGCAAACTGGTGCGTAAACGCAGTCAGTATAACGCGAAAAACACTCTGGAATAGTGACATAGGCTTAACATACCTTAAATAACCTCCACATAACTTAGAAATAAGTTTTGAATGGTTTGGTGTGTCGAAATCAACTTTGTTCGATCGCAGGGACTATTTGTGTCAAACTGTGAAACTATGCCGATTTGTATAGTGATGAAAATTCCGGAACATGATCATAAGTTAAACATACACTAAATAACCTTTACATAGCTTAGAAATAGGCTTTGAGGGGTTCGGTATGCTAAAATAAACTTTATGCTCATTCAGGGATTAAAAGCGTCAAAAAGTGCATAAGTTTGCATTTTCGCGCATAACTTACGTTCTGAATACATCCGGACATCCAAAAATTTATGTAAGCATTAAAATATTTTATTTTAGTGTTTGGCATGATAAAATTCCATTCGTCGGTTAATTTGGATCGTTTTTTTTTTGCGTTCGTTACGACTTCCGTCGTAATTAAGCGAATAACGCAACCGTACGACCAAACGAACCGACATCCGAGATGTTTTTGAGCATATTTTAAGTTCCCTATACTTTAAATTTATTTTAGAACCTTGAAATGGGGTTAACGGGGCTTAAAAGTGCCAAAAAAATCAAGTTTTACAAGTGCAGGGACCATTTTTGAAATTTCTGACCAGATTCAATGAACCTAGTCCATTTTGAAGTGTTGTGGTTTTAACCCATGGTTTTGCAAAACCATGGGCTGGTATTCAATGAACCTAGTCCATTATTAGTAGCTCCCATGGTTTTAGAAAACCATGGGCACACATGTATGGTCCAGATCAAAGCTCAGTTTTCGAGGAACGATCCTAACGGTTCTAGAATTCCTATAAATACCCACCTTCATTCCTTGCAAACTCACACTTGAATCTGATTTTTGGCTCTCTAAGTTGAAGTTTATGCTTCATACCTGAGAGTAAATCGGATCAAGATCTTGTGGGGACCTTCTATAAGTGTTCTTTCGTTCTTTTCTTTCGTGTTTATCGTTAACGTCAAACTGCGTTTGACTTTCTGCATTTACCAGTTTATGGTCAATGTGAAGTTCGTTTGAACTTCATAACGTGAGTGTAATCACGATGGTTATAGTCCCTTGTGACTATACCTACTGATTACCACGTTATCTAGGCTTAGTGACGAGTCGAAGTTTCGGCCAAAATGCGCATTTACGCGTTTTTTGTAATCAAACTACTTTAGGATATCAAAACCGTTTGTTTTGATATCAAAACCTGTTTTCTAACTTAGTTAAGCATGTTTTAACATTCTTAGCTCGTCACTTTTAGTTTTGTGCTTGTCTAGGGTCGTAAAGGTAAGCAATCTAAACAATCGCTTATACTTTCGAACCCGACCCGTTTGGTCGATCATTAGGATCCGACCAAACACATTAGGTGACCATAGTGTATAGGGAATAACCCTTCGAGGTTATACCTTATGGTCACGACGTTTAGTTAGTTGTATGATAGGTAGTTTATATGCCTTAGGCTTATTACCAAAATGCCCTTTTTGCGCCAAAATTTACTTTAAAGCATATGTAACATAATTTTTGATATCTAAACTGATTTGGCAACAATATTAGACATGTTAAGGCATATTTTACCTATCATAGGGCTAGTTAGGTGTTCTGAACGCGTTTTACGCGAACGGCGCGTTAAAGTAGCATAAGCTACCTTAATGGGTCGCGATGGGTCGAAAGCACTTAGGTTAGGTTTCATTTAGGATGTAGGCCTTGTTAAACCATATCACATGAGTTCCAACACTCATTTGGTTTACAAGACCTCATTCTGTCCGATCTTCCGATTTAGGCGTCTATTATTTACTAGTGATTCGATTACTAGGTGTTGCTTGATTTCTCTGGTTTACTCGAGTTTGTTGAAGTACTATTGATTGAGGATACCTTGCACTACATGTGAGTACATAGTTCCCCTATTTTACTGTTTTCAATTGTTTTGGGGTGATTCATATGTACAAAATGTTTTCAAGGTTTATACGATGATTTCAGAAACGAATAGAACGATTTATACTAAACTATTAACGATTTCGATAATGTGAACGAACTTGTTGGTTGTAGTTACATAACGAACGACATTCATTAGCATTGATCAAGCCGACCAGTATTAGGTTATGGTACCATAGGATCTGACAAATCCCGTTATTGCACTATACCCATGGTTATGTGTGGGTGTTGTGGGTAACGACTGAATCTGTAATTATTAATTTACCCTTTGGATGTTTGTTAATACGAGAAGCGAGTGAACGATGAACGAGTCACGAAGGTTTGAATGTTATTAACGAGACGACCATATATAAGTTTTCACAATTAAAACGAGGATGATTTAAACGATTTAAACGAGTAAACGATTTGGAAACGATGTTAAACGATTTGGGTAAACGATTGGTTTTTGGCTAGTGTTTAGATAACGGGACGAGTGTAATGTGGTGAAAACATGGTAGATACGCCGCTGGTACTTCTTATATATAAGTGTTTTCAACATATTACATACTGTGGCGTTATTTAGTTCACTTGGGTAAACGATATTGAAACGATGTCACTCAACGATGTTTTCGAAACAATATACGAGTTTTATTAATGAGTTTATACGAGATGTTTTACAGGATGGTTTTCTAAAACAAAAAGCTTTTGGATTAAGAATCGTGGCTACGAAATTTTATAAATTATAACCATCTTGATTTGAGTTGGTTAATCATGTTGTAATATTATACACTTTTTGAAAACATGGTTTTCGAGGTATTGCAATATATGTAAACAAGCCATGATTCCGATACTCCTATAAAACCTATGTACTCGCCAGCATTTCTTTGCTCACTTTGTTTTTACATATGTTTCAGGTGTTGTTGCTTGATTGACGTTCTAGGATGCATGCGTCACATAGGATCTGGACGAGGCCTTAGTGACATAAAACAATGATAGTCGATATAAAACTTGTTTGTCATGTGTTAAAACAATGTTAATGTTTAATATTATCAATAAAACGAAACACTTTTTGTATCCATGGTTATGAAACGATAATTCTGTTACAACACTCCCCGACGTTTCTGCCACGCTTTGTTGTTTTACGTGGTCGGGGTGTGACAGAAGAGTTGGTATCAGAGCCAATGGTTATAGGGAATTAGGTTATTAGTAATGCTTTGACCTAGACTATAACTTCTAGGACCCCAACGCAAGTTTATTTGCGTTTAGATTTTTACAACAAAATTGTCACCTATCCTTAGGTGGTGACCACAACGAGAACACAATTTCCGAATCCGCTTCAAAAATTAATCATCCTAGAATAGATGATTGATTACTAGGTTTTGAACCGTCTATTGTAAGGTTTTGAACCCTCTAAGTTTTCAAAATCTCATCAAAGTTTGGGTCAAAATAATGTGAACACGTGCAAACTGGAAGAGTGAATGCCTGTACCTTGGGTTTTCTGTCTAAGGCTAGAGTGTTCGTACAAATCCACATAATCGGACCAGTCACTCTTACCTGGGAACTCTTGGGGTGAGTGTTCACTTATAGGCGAGCATGTCTTCGCGATACATTATTTTTGACCTATTTACTTTGATTAGTCACTGCGTGTCGTTTGTTTGTTCGAGATAACAAACAAATGATCACCTCTCTTGTGTTTTGTCGATACCTCTTTTGCTTTTCAACCGCACTCGTTTCTCTTGTTTCCTTATTAAACAATGCCTCCTCGACGTGACGCACAATCTTTCACTATTGAAGAAATCGCAGCCCTGGTCTCTCAGCAAGTGGCTGCTGTGCTTCCCGGCGTTGTGACCCAAGTCCACGAGATATTCAACAATAATAACAAAAACAATGCACCGTGTAATTTCAAGAATTTCAATACGGCGAAGCCGCTTAAGTTTTCTGGGTCGCAAGGAGCAACTGCGCTCCTACAGTGGTTTGAGAGTATCGAGAGCACATTCAGACATGTGCAGTGTCTGAATGCGCGTAAGGTTGAATTTGCTTCGAGCGTGTTTGAGAAGCGAGCGCTTACCTGGTGGAATGGTATTATGCGCGACAGGGGTGCCGAAGTGGCGTTGGCACAAACATGGGAAGAGCTTCGGGCTCTCATGATGAAGGAGTTTTGTCCCCGTCACGAAATTCGGACTTTGGAGCGAGAGTTTGACGATTTAAAGCAAGATGGGGCTGAACACCGTGCGTACACGGATCGTTTTGAGGAACTCAGTCTATTGTGTCCCACCATGGTTACCCCTCTGGAGAAAGCAAACGAGAGATATATCGATGGTCTACCCAATTCTATTATGGAGATTGTGACCGGTGTTAATCCTACTACCCTTCGTCAAGCAATCGAGTTGTCTGCTACCCTGACCGAGACTCAAGTCAGGAAGGGTAAACTCACCCGCAAGGGTGATAAAAAGAAGGCGACTGATTCAGGGAAGGACAAGAAAAAGGATAAGGGTAAGGAAGGTGAGTCGTCGAAGAAATCGAGGAAGCGAAAGGGTGCCCAGAATTTTACTATTACAGCACAGACTGCTCAGAACCCGCAGAACCCACCGGCTCAGCCACCTACAAAGAAGGCAAATAATGGTACCGCACCTCATTGTGCTCGTTGCAACGGTCATCACGTTGCACAACAAGCTTGCAAGCAATGCACCAGGTGTGGTAAACTTGGGCATTTGGCCAATGTTTGTCGTTTGGGACAGAATCAGTTTGACCAGTTCAAGCTCCGATACAAGGGAATGCTGCAAGATTCCCACCGGGTTCATGTTTTAATTGTGGAGAGTATGGTCACTTCCGCAACAATTGTCCGAGACTGGTGAATGCAAACGCGAATGCTAACGCGAACCCGAATGCGAACGTCAATGTTAATGTGAATCCCCCTCGTGGCGAGCGTACAATTTGAATGCAAACGAAGCGAGGGCTGACAACGAGGTTGTCAATGGTACGTTTCTTGTTAACAATTAACCTGAATCTATTCTTTTTGATTATGGTGCCGATAGAAGTTTTGTTTCATTGTCATTTGAGCCTTTGCTTGCGATACCTAGAACCAAACTAAGGAAACCCTTATCTGTCGAAGTTACTACTGGTAAACCTCTTGTTCTCGATTCTGTTATTCGTGATTGTCAGTTAAACCTTGATAACCATCTTTTTCCTATTGACCTCACACCGATGCAACTTGGGAGTTTCGATATTATCGTTGGAATGGATTGGTTAACCAAACACCACGCTGAGGTGGTTTGTTTCGATAAGATTGTTCGTATTCCTTTGTCTTTTGGCAATGTTCTGGAGATTCGTGGCGAGAAACCATCTGGTGGTTTGAAGCTTATGTCGTGTATGGAAG
Organism: Helianthus tuberosus; assembly: GCA_030545235.1. Taxonomy (NCBI): domain Eukaryota; kingdom Viridiplantae; phylum Streptophyta; class Magnoliopsida; order Asterales; family Asteraceae; genus Helianthus; species Helianthus tuberosus. Next base: position 106,895,214 of record CM060433.1, on the reverse strand, counting down.
CCCAAAGTTATTTACAAAAAGGATATGTTGCTTTTCTGGCACATGTCACCGAGGAGAGAGACAAAACCAAGAGTATTCAGGATATTCTGATTGTTCGGGATTATCCGGAGGTGTTTCCTGATGAACTGCCTGGTTTGCCTCCAGTTCGTCAAGTCGAGTTTCATATTGACCTTGTACCCAATGCCAACCCGATTGCAAAAGCACCTTATCATCTTGCACCGTCGGAAATGCAAGAGTTATCGAAACAGCTTCAAGAGTTATCTGATAAAGGATTCATCCGACCGAGCTTTTCACCTTGGGGAGCTCCTGTCCTCTTCGTGAAAAAGAAAGATGGATCTTTTCGAATGTGTATCGATTATCGTGAGCTTAATAAGCTCACCATCAAGAATCGATATCCCCTACCTCGAATTGATGATATCTTCGACCAGCTGCAGGGTGCTTCATGCTTTTCCAAGATCGATCTGCGTTATGGGTATCATCAACTTCGTGTTCTCGAAGAAGATATTCCCAAAACTGCTATCCGCACAAGATATGGGCATTACGAGTTCACTGTCATGCCTTTTGGTTTGACAAATGCTCCAGCTATCTTTATGGACTTAATGAATAGGGTCTGCAAACCTTATTTGGACAAGTTCATTATTGTGTTCATCGACGATATTCTCATTTATTCAAAATATCGAGCCGAGCACGAGCAACACCTTCGCTTAACATTGGAACTCCTGAAGAAGGAACAACTTTTTGCTAAATTCTCCAAGTGTGAATTCTGGCTTAAAGAAGTTGAATTCTTGGGTCATATAGTCAATGAGCAGGGTATTCATGTGGATCCATCCAAGATTGCTGCTATTAAGGACTGGAATACACCGACGACGCCTACAGAGATTCGATCTTTTCTTGGTCTTGCTGGTTATTATCGTCGATTTATTTCAAATTTATCGAAGATTGCGGTTCCACTCACTGCTTTGACTCAGAAGAATAAGCCTTTTGAGTGGGGACCCAAGCAAGAAGAAGCGTTCCAAACGCTGAAGAAGAAGTTATGTAATGCTCCTGTTCTATCTCTGCCCGAGGGAAGCGATGATTTCGTTGTCTATTGTGATGCATCCAATTTAGGCCTTGGTTGCGTCCTTATGCAACGAGGTAAAGTTATTGCATATGTATCTAGGCAGCTGAAAGTTCACGAGAAGAACTACACAATTCATGATCTTGAGTTAGGAGCTGTGGCTTTCGCGCTTAAAATCTGGAGACACTACCTCTATGGAATGAAGTGTGTGGTTTTCACAGACCACAAAAGTCTCCAGCATATTCTTAATCAGAAAGAGCTGAACATGAGGCAACGACGTTGGGTTGAACTCTTAAATGATTATGTCTGCGAGATTCGCTACCACCCTGGTAAGGCGAATGTTGTAGCCGATGCGCTTAGTCGAAAGGAGCGAGTCAAGCTTCATTCTGTTCGAACACTATCTGATCTTCAATCTCGTGTCCTTTAAGCTCAGCAACTTTGTGTTTCACAAAATTTGATAGGAAATGAATTATCACATCAGCTTGAGCTTAAGCTCGAAGCGAAAGACGATGGTTTGCTCTATTTTAAGGATCGATTGTGGATTCCGAAACAAGACGATCTTCGCACTTTAGCGATGGACGAATCACATAAGTCTCGATATTCTGTCCATCCTGGTGCTGATAAAATGTACAAGGATCTTCGTACTAAGATCTGGTGGCCTGGTATGAAGAAAGATGTTGCCTTGTATGTGTCAAAATGCCTAACTTGTCTCAAAGTCAAGGCAGAACATCAACGACCTTCTGGTTTGCTTGTACAACCAGAGATACCGGTTTGGAAATGGGAGAACATTGCCATGGATATCATTACTAAGTTACCGCGTACGTCTAAAGGTCACGATGCTATTTGGGTTGTAGTTGATCGTTTGACAAAATCTGCTCACTTCTTACCAATCCGTGAGGATTTCTCTGCTGAGAAGCTTGCCAAGATCTATGTAGACGAGATTGTATCACGGCATGGTGTTCCTTTAGATATCATTTCCGATCGTGATGCTCGATTTTCATCTCATTTTTGGAAGGCCATGCAATCTGCTTTGGGAACCCAACTGAATCTAAGCACTGCTTATCATCCCCAAACAGATGGCCAATCTGAGAGAATGATTCAAACTTTGGAGGATATGCTTAGAGCATGCGTGATAGACTTTGGTGGTAATTGGGATTCTCATCTACCACTGATCGAGTTCTCTTACAACAATAGTCATCATGCTAGCATTAATATGGCGCCATTCGAAGCTCTCTACGGTCGAAAATGTCGTTCACCTGTCTGTTGGAACGAGACCGGTGAAGCTCAGCTTACTGGACCTGATCTCGTTCTGGAAACAACAGACAAAATCAAGAGAATCTGTGATAATCTTGTGACAGCGCAAAACCGTCAAAAGAGATATGTGGATTTGCGACGCAAGCCCTTAGAATTTCAAATCGGAGACCGTGTCCTACTCAAGGTGTCACCTTGGAATGGAGTGGTGAGATTTGGAAAGAAAGGAAAACTTGCACCTCGATATGTGGGACCATTTAAGATTGTGGAAAGAATTGGAAAGGTTTCCTATCGTCTAGAGCTACCTCCAGAGCTTGGAAATATTCACCAGACTTTTCATGTGTCCAATCTGCGAAATTGTTTAGCTGACGCTGATCTACACATTCCTCTCGACGAGATTCAAATCGATGAAACGATGCACTTTGTCGAGAAACCTGTGGAGATAGTGGAACGTACATACAAACAATTGAAGAACAAACAGATTCATTTGGTTAAAGTTTGCTGGGAATCCAAACGTGGCCCAGAGTTTACTTGGGAATGTGAGGACCAGATGAAGGCAAAATATCCGCATTTGTTTACACAAGCTTCCTCTAATTAAAATTTCGGGACGAAATTTCCTGAAGTAGGGGAGACTGTGACAACTGTGTTCTGTAATCGATGTACGATGTAAAACGATGATGTTTATTAATAAAACAATGTTCTTTGGTTTTATATATGTGTTTTGGTGTTTCTATGTGTGTATTTGTGTTGGTGATTTTTCAATTCGATTCGATTCCAATTGCAAGCTTTAAATCGCGTTCTGGAAGGTTATACGCAAACTGGTGCGTAAACGCAGTCAGTATAACGCGAAAAACACTCCGGAATAGTGACATAGGCTTAACATACCTTAAATAACCTCCACATAACTTAGAAATAAGTTTTGAATGGTTTGGTGTGTCGAAATCAACTTTGTTCGATCGCAGGGACTATTTGTGTCAAACTGCGAAACTATGCCGATTTGTATAGTGATGAACATTCTGGAACATGATCATAAGTCAAACATACCCTAAATAACCGTTACATAGCTTAGAAATAGGCTTTGAGGGGTTCGGTATGCTAAAATAAACTTTATGCTCATTCAGGGATTAAAAGCGTCAAAAAGTGCATAAGTTTGCATTTTCGCGCATAACTTACGTTCTGAATACATCCGGACATCCAAAAATTTATGTAAGCATTAAAATATTTTATTTTAGTGTTTGGCATGACAAAATTCCATTCGTCGCTTAATTTGGATCGTTTTTTGCGTTCGTTACGACTTCCGTCGTAATTAAGCGAATAACGCAACCGTACGACCAAACGAACCGACATCCGAGATTTTTTTGAGCATATTTTAAGTTCCCTATACTTTAAATTTATTTTATAACCTTGAAATGGGGTTAACGCGGCTTAAAAGTGCGAAAAAAATCAAGTTTTACAAGTGCAGGGACCATTTTTGAAATTTCTGACCAGATTCAATGAACCTAGTCCATTTTGAAGTGTTGTGGTTTTAACCCATGGTTTTGCAAAACCATGGGCTGGTATTCAATGAACCTAGTCCATTATTAGGAGCTCCCATGGTTTTAGAAAACCATGGGCACACATGTATGGTCCAGATCAAAGCTCAGTTTTCGAGGAACGATCCTAACGGTTCTAGAATTCCTATAAATACCCACCTTCATTCCTTGCAAACTCACACTTGAATCTGATTTTTGGCTCTCTAAGTTGAAGTTTATGCTTCATACCTGAGAGTAAATCGGATCAAGAGCTTGCGGGGACCTTCTGTAAGTGTTCTTTCGTTCTTTTCTTTCGTGTTTATCGTTAAAGTCAAACTGCGTTTGACTTTCTGCATTGACCAGTTTATGGTCAATGTGAAGTTCGTTTGAACTTCATAACGTGAGTGTAATCACGATGGTTATAGTCCCTTGTGACTATACCTACTGATTACCACGTTATCTAGGCTTAGTGACGAGTCGAAGTTTCGGCCAAAATGCGCATTTACGCGTATTTTGTAACCAAACTACTTTAGGATATCAAAACCGTTTGTTTTGATATCAAAACCTGTTTTCTAACTTAGTTAAGCATGTTTTAACATTCTTAGCTCGTCACTTTTAGTTTTGTGCTTGTCTAGGGTCGTAAAGGTAAGCAATCTAAACAATCGCTTATACTTTCGAACCCGACCCGTTTGGTCGATCATTAGGATCCGACCAAACACATTAGGTGACCATAGTGTATAGGGAATAACCTTTCGAGGTTATACCTTATGGTCCCGACGTTTAGTTAGTTGTATGATAGGTAGTTTATATGCCTTAGGCTTATTACCAAAATGCCCTTTTTACGCCAAAATTTACTTTAAAGCATATGTAACATAATTTTTGATATCTAAACTGATTTGGCAACAATATTAGACATGTTAAGGCATATTTTACCTATCATAGGGCTAGTTAGGTGTTCTGAACGCGTTTTACGCGAACGACGCGTTAAAGTAGCATAAGCTACCTTAATGGGTCGCGATGGGTCGAAAGCACTTAGGTTAGGTTTCATTTAGGATGTAGGCCTTGTTAAACCATATCACATGAGTTTCAACACTCATTTGGTTTACAAGACCTCATTCTGTCCGATCTTCCGATTTAGGCGTCTATTATTTACTAGTGATTCGATTACTAGGTGCTGCTTGATTTCTCTGGTTTACTCGAGTTTGTTGAAGTACTATTGATTGAGGATACCTTGCACTACATGTGAGTACATAGTTCCCCTATTTTACTGTTTTCAATTGTTTTGGGGTGATTCATATGTACAAAATGTTTTCAAGGTCTATACGATGATTTCAGAAACGAATAGAACGATTTATACTAAACTATTAACGATTTCGATAATGTGAACGAACTTGTTGGTTGTAGTTACATAACGAACGACATTCATTAGCATTGATTAAGCCGACCAGTATTAGGTTATGGTACCATAGGATCTGACAAATCCCGTTATTGCACTATACCCATGGTTATGTGTGGGTGTTGTGGGTAACGACTGAATCTGTAATTATTAATTTACCCTTTGGAGGTTTGTTAATACGAGAAGCGAGTGAACGATGAACGAGTCATGAAGGTTTGAATGTTATTAACGAGACGACCATATATAAGTTTTCACAATTAAAACGAGGATGATTTAAACGATTTAAACGAGTAAACGATTTGGAAACGATGTTAAACGATTTGGGTAAACGATTGGTTTTTGGCTAGTGTTTAGATAACGGGACGAGTGTAATGTGGTGAAAACATGGTAGATACGCCGCTGGTACTTCTTATATATTAGTGTTTTCAACATATTACATACCGTGGCGTTATTTAGTTCACTTGGGTAAACGATATTGAAACGATGTCACTCAACGATGTTTTCGAAACAATATACGAGTTTTATTAATGAGTTTATACGAGATGTTTTACAGGATGGTTTTCTAAAACAAAAAGCTTTTGGATTAAGAATCGTGGCTACAAAATTTTATAAATTATAACCATCTTGATTTGAGTTGGTTAATCATGTTGCAATATTATACACTTTTTAAAAACAAGGTTTTCGAGGTATTGCAATATATGTAAACAAGCCATGATTCCAATACTCCTATAAAACCTATGTACTCGCCAGCATTTCTTTGCTGACTTTGTTTTTACATATGTTTCAGGTGTTGTTGCTTGATTGACGTTCTAGGATGCATGCGTCACATAGGATCTGGACGAGGCCTTAGTGACATAAAACAATGATAGTCGATATAAAACTTGTTTGTCATGTGTTAAAACAATGTTAATGTTTAATATTATCAATAAAACGAAACACTTTTTGTATCCACGGTTATGAAACGATAATTCTGTTACAACACTCCCCGACGTTTCCGCCACACTTTGTTGTTTTACGTGGTCGGGGTGTGACACCCTAAGGAGATAAGGTGGTATAAATTTCGAGAACGAAATTTTCTTAACTGGGGGAGAATGTGACAACTGTCAAATTTGCATGCATTCGTACAATTAATTAACCATGATTAGTGCCTAATGACTGTGCTGATTTACAATTTATGACTTGAATTGCGTTCTGATTTCTGCATCATATTTACATGTGCATCACATTTCGTGCTGTCACATCATTTTTACATACAAACTTTAGTGACATAAAACGATGCACACAGCACAGTTAGCGGATAACTCAGAAAATGCTGACGATGTTCGGTACATAGACAGACAGTGTTTTGAGACCCAGTATGGGCCAGAGACAAGGTACTACACTAGTATGGTGTGTAGGGAAGTAAGGACCATAAAACTGCGTCACCAGGTGATAGTTTAAGTGCCGGAAAGTTCCTAAAACCCACATAAAGTGCAGAATTCTGCATATTTCAGCAAAATTTAGCAATTTAATGAGCTAGCAACATGCAAAAATATGGCAAAATGGTCCTGTATGCTTTCCTAAGTGTCGGGAATTAAAAGTGTCACAAAAGGGTACTTAAAGATCACTAAACGGAATAACTTGACACTTTAACGAACCGGTATCTAACCGAACAACCGGACACTACCCGAAACATCAAAATTTTACTAGAAGCATTGTCTTAACGTTTCTGAACTAGTTATGGGCCCCGAACACCCTAACACACTATATAATATAACATACACTTAAACACTAACCTTTACACCTTGGATTTCAACTAGTAACCTAACTTACCATTGGAAACAAACTAAATAACCCCCCCCCCCCCCATTATGGTGGACCGTCATGAGATGGCCCCACCCATGATCTTTCTTGATTCACCCATGATCTTTCTTGATTCACCTTGCCTTGTACTAGTTGACATAAAATCTATGGAGATCTTGATAATAGATTATATAAACCAAGAGTATAACCCTTCATCCTCATTCATTATCTTCAACTCACCATAAACTCCTCCTCCCCCTCTAAAGCTTACGGCCCAACACCCCCATTCTACCTCCACCATTTTCATTCCACTAACAAGCATTCCAAGGTGATCTAGTGGTGTAAGGAGCTAAGTTAGGAATTTTGGAGCTTTCGGAAGTTGAATGACCTTCACCGTTTGCTTTTATCCACTTCATTTATCCTCTTGAATCATCCTTAGCCTTGAGCTAGTGGTAAGAACTTCATACACACCATTGTTCATCTTATACTTATGGTTAAAAGAAAATTCATGTTGGTGCATAATGTCTATAGCCTACGTCTATCAGTCTAGGTCATGTCTGTAGATTGTACAGGGTCTTAAATGTAAACTTATGATGTTTTGTTGTAATTCCGCTTGAAATGACACATGGTCATTTCAAGCGAAATTAGTTGTGTTAATTCCGCTTGAAATGACACAGGGTCATTTCAAGCGAAATCAGAATGCCTATATATAGGTGTGTTAGCTTCTCATTTCATACGGAATTAGCTAGTGTGTCACGAAGTTCTGCTGAAATTCCACCGTGTAATCAAGTCTATTTTGAATGAGAAGCTTGTTTTAAAGTGAAATACTCTGTTTCTACTCAATTCTTCACTGATTCTAGACTGTTTGTTTGTTTCCGCCTCTCAAACAGTTGTGTATTGCCTCTGATTGACTCATTTGGTCGGTAAAACGATCCTACAATTGGTATCAAAGCCAGGTTATGAGTCAATACACTTGAATCAGTGCCTTTTTCTACACTTTTTTGGACTTCTGGATAATTTAACAGACAAATTGGACTGATTTTCTGATATTGTGTGTAAAACACTGTTTTAACAAACCCTTGAGTGAATCAGATCAAAATTCAAAGTAAAAGTGACAAAAATGAGCCAAACAGTAATTCCGCTTGAACGAATACTTAATTTCGTTTGAAAGATATGAGGCATTTTCACACGGAATTACTAATTCCGTTTGAAAAAGTTGAAGTAATTTCAAACGAAATTACTGATTCCGTTCGAACTATAATTCCATTTGGCTAATTTCGCTCCAAAATACTAATTCCGTTTGAAATCACACCTAATTTCGCTTGAAGGTGTAATCTCGTTTGAAAAGTAATTTCGCTTCAAAGTTTAAATTCCGTTTGAAAAGCTTAATTTCGTGTGAGATGATCTGATTCTGTTTGAAAGTCCAGTTTGTTCGTAATTCCGTTTGAAAGTCCAGTTTGTTCGTAATTCCGTTTGAAAGTCTAATTTCGCTTGAAAGTAACCTGTTTTCAAAACTTGAAATTTTTTTCCGTAAACTGATTTCGTAAAATGGACAATCAAGAATTTTATAACTTCTTTGCCGATGGGGGAATGACGGTAGCACAAAACCCGGCCAGTATTGTGCAAAACGTGAATATGGAGAATGAACTTGGGACGATGCAGAAACCTCCTAAGTTGATGAATATTGACGAGTATGTGGGTTGGTCTGGAAGGTTTTAGACATGGGTTCAAGCAAACCACTTCGAGTGCTGGATGAAGATTGAATCGAAATATGTTCCTCCGAAAGATGGTTTGGGTCTTGTGAAGTCGATTGGCAGTTTGACAAAAACTGAACAAGAAGATTTTAAGGCAGAAAAGAAGATGATGAGTATTCTACAACAGGCCATTAAAGAAGATATCTTGGTATTGTTGCAGCATGAGGATAATTCACAATCCATTTGGCAGTCGTTGAAAGTAAAGTTTCTCGGGAGTGTGTCCATGATCAAAAGAAAAAAGGCTTTGATGAAGAAAGAATTTGACATCTTCAGGGGAATTAAAGGTGAAACAACAAGACAATTGATCGAGAGATATTGTCACCTAGTTGTTGAAATGAAGCGTTTGGGTATTGAGAAAACTGACGAAGAGTGGGTTGATAAATTAGCAGATGCCTTGCCGTATGATGAATGGGGAACTTATCTTTTGGTGTTGAAAAACAACTTAGAGTATGTTGGATTTAACCTCAGTTCATTCATTGAAAAGATCAAAGCACATGAGCTTGAATTGATGAAGATCAGAAAGATGAATTCTGCAGATGTTCAACAGGATGTTTCACTATATTACAAAGGCAGTTCTCCTGCAACAACGAATCTAAGCCCGAAGATTCAAACAGCGTTCAGTGCAGATTCAACATCTGGTGCTTCGTCTAGTACATCAAGCAACAACAAGCCTTCACCGTTTGCAAGTTATGAGCCGAATCCCAAGACTTCAGAACAAGTGTCTCCACAAAGCTCATCAAGCTCGAACAATCAGGGTTATGTTTCTGGGATACAGTGTAACATTGCTGTAAAAATCAAAAATGGACAAGAGTTTACAGAAGCAGCTGCAAAGCAACACATCGCACTGTTAGCTTCCGTTCTTGAGTCATATGAGAGTTTGGTAGCTGGAAGGATCGGTAATCTAGACATGACAAAAGAGGATTACGACCAAATCGATCCAGAGGAGCTAGAGCTGATTGACATAAAATGGGGAATGGCTAGTTTGGTAAGAAGAGCCCAAAGGTTTATGGAAATTACGGGTCGAAACAGTTTGTTAGGACCAGATCAAAAGCTTGGTTTTGATAAGTCCAAAGTGACTTGTTTCAGATGTAAAGAGAAGGGGCATTTTAAGCGGGAGTGTCTGAATAGAGAGGTCAACAACCACCAAAATCCATTTACCAATGATTACTACAAACAGGCGATCTATCACAAGACAAATCAACAACCTGTCGTTCAAAGACCTCAGATCGAAAACAAGCCGGAAAAAGCTCTCATGGTCAATCAAGATGATGAAAAGGTAGCTGAAGGTTTCAGTTGGGATAAGTATATCCCTGGCAGTGAGAGTAGAGCAATGATGGCTGAGATTGTGGAGGAGTTAGAAAGTGTTGTTGAAACAGAAGTTGTTAGTGAAGATGTGTCTGAAGAAAGTTTGGCTGATCTCGAAGAAATTGCTGCAGAAGTCTACTATTATCAATCCGAATAGGAGGTTATAGCTAGTTCTTTAAAATCAATTATGCCTCCTAATGTGTTTGATTCTTTTGCAGGTTTTTTCAGTGAGCCAACAACAGGATTCTGCCCACAGTATGATGTTGAGAAAGTTCCGGTTGATGAAATAATTGATGTCTCCAAAGAAATGACTGAAGAGACACTGAAAGAGATTGCTGACAAAGCCTTGATGGGAAAACTGAAAGAGGTAGACACAGAATCTGTAGAACCAGAGTCTGTTGATACTAAGTCAGTTGAAAGTGTGTCGGTCAAAACAGAGTCAGGTCAAAAGGAGTCTGACGGGAAATCTGAAAGTGAGGAGATCAAATCAGAAGGAGTGTCTGAGTCAGAGTCTGATGGTGTCGGTAAACAGGATGTTAAAATTGATCAAGAGGAAAAGATTGTTGAAAAGATTGATTCGATTTCTGAAACTTCATGCAAAAACTGTTCAAAACCATGCATGGAATGTCTTGAAAAAGACACAAAGTTTCCGGAATTGAAACAATATACTGATGAACTTAAATTTGATCTAAGTGAAGTAAAAGAAGCATATAACAAGTTGGCTAAATCTATCAAAATGATTCAAAAAGAGAGTCTTGAAAATGATAAAGCCACAAGATTGTTAAAATCAACAGTTTTTGATAAACAAATAGAAATCAACTTTCATTTGGACACGATTGCTTCATCGAAAAAAGAATTAGAGTTAACAAAAATTGAGAATGAAAGAATTGATAAGAAGTTGATGAGTTATGTTGCATCGTCATATGTGATTGATCAGATTGTTCCGAAACAACCAGATGCAACACCCGTCTTTAACAGTGTTCCACCCCCAATGTGGAGTCATTACACTCAGAAGTATCCAGATGGGGTGGAAGCTGCTTTGAATCTCAAATTGAGAACCATTGAGAATGAGTTGCCTGAGAGTATTGATGTTACATTCTCTCCGTCCGACACTGACAATGAGTCACAGGTAATCAAGACCGTTGTTGACCAAGTGTTAGACGAATAGAGTGATAACTCGGAGTTTGAGATTGTGAAAACTCATTTTGAGAACTCTATTTTTGATTCTGAAGAAGATGGTAACTTCTTAGACAGATTTATACCAAAATCAGACAAAGTCGCGAATGATGATTTGATTATTGTGGTTTACACAATGGTTGGAACTGACAAACTTTACTCTGATTTTGAGTATCCGCTCCAAAATGCAAGAATTGAGAATGTTGAAAAGGTGTTTAAATTGGTCGAGATTGACATTTCTGAGGTAAATAACAACGAGTTCTTTTCAAAACCTAAAAAGTCTTTTGTTAAAACAAAACCAAACAAGTCGGGAAAGAAAGAGTGGGAGGGAAATGGTGGTAATAACAAGAGAAATGGAAACAATTTAAAAAACAAAGGGGTTGGATTTGAAAAGAAAATGGCTAAGAAGAATGTTAAACCAAAGGAAAAGATGTGTGATGTTTTTGTTGTTGGTCCTAGTGTTGATGCTGAAAAGGAGTATATTTTCAGTCAAAAAGCCATTGATGATTTCAATGCAGCGAAGAAGTTGAGAGAAGAGACCTACAAATCAACTTTTGTCGAATATGACAAAAGAATTTGCTACCGCTGCAATGAAATTGGTCACATGGCCAAGCAATGCATGAAAAAGCTTGAAAAACCTGTTTTGCAAAAACCCAGACCTAAAACTCCAACTGATAACAAGGGTAAAAAACCCATGGTTTCCCCCGTTCGAATTTTGAAAAGAGGTGAATCTTTGAAGTCCGAAGAAAAGCCGAAATCAATTTTTGAAATTGGCGAATCTTCAAAAATCCAAAAGACTTCAAAAATTTATCCAAAGATGAAAGTTTTTGAAAACCAATCATGGGTGGCAAAACTAGAACAATCAGCTGAAGAGAAAAAGATGGAAAATGTTTTGAAAACTGAACCAAAAGTTTTTAAAGATGATGTTGAAAAACTTGAATTTGAACTGGACAAGTTGCTTGAGGAGTTTCCACCGATTAAGAAGGAAGATTTAAAATCAAAAGTCAAAACTGATGTTCCAAATGTCATCTTTAACATTCCGAAAGTTGATGTGACATGTGATATTGTGTTTGGTAGTGTTTCAACTGTAAAGAAATCATGGGCCTCATTATTTAAATGAATTTCTTGATTGTGTGCAGGGGCTTCCGAGGTCAATAATCTCGAAGTGGATAATGGACAGCGGAGCGTCAAGGAACATGACCAGAATGTTAGCTTTGCTTTATGACGTCAAATCTATCAATGGTGGATATGTGGAATTTGCTGGGAATCAGGGTGGCAGGATTGTTGGTCAAGGAACTCTAACTAATGGAGTTGTGTCGTTTGAAAAAGTGAATTATATAATCGAACTTGAAAACAATCTGCTGAGTATCTCACAGATTTGTGACAAATCTTTTACAGTACACTTTACTAAAAACGAATGTTTAGTCTTAAAACCTGGTTTCAAAATTCCTGAAGACATGGTGTTATTGCGAGCTCCACGAGAAAATGATTTGTACATTCTCGATATGAGCGTCGCAACAACAACAGATTATAAAAAACAGTGTTTTGTGACAAAAACAACGGCAACCGAAAAAGAGTCGATAATGTGGCATCGAAAGATGGGCCACATTAATGTTAGAAAAATGAACTTTCTTGTACACAATGATTTAGTTGAAGGTGTGAATCTTAAAAGTTTTCATTTAAATGATGATTGTGTAGAATGCAAGAAAGGAAAGCAGACAAAGAAGTCACACCCGCAGAAGTTGCTGAATTCAATCAGAGTACCGCTCGAGAGACTTCACATGGATCTCTTTGGGCCGGTTAATGTGAAAAGAATCAGTGGTGACTTATACTGTCTGGTCGTCACTGATGACTTCACTAGATTTTCTTGGGTGGTGTGTCTAGAGAGGAAAGATCAAACATTTGAGTCACTGATGGTTTTATTCAAAAAGATGGAAACGCTATATAAGCTGCCGATCAGGAGAATACGAAGTGACAATGGAACGGAGTTCAAGAATAATCAAATGCTCGAGTTCTGTAAGGAGAAAGGGATTCTTCATGAATTCAGTGCACCATATACTCCACAGCAAAACGGTGTAGCTGAACGAAAGAATCGTACCTTGATTGAAACTGCTCGAACAATGCTCGCTGATTCCAAATTACCAATATTCTTCTGGAGTGAAGCAGTTGCAACAGCATGCTATACATTGAATCGAGTGCTCACTGTGAAGAAATACAAGAAAACGTGTTTTGAACTTTTACACTGTTATAAGCCAAATTTAAAGTTTTTAGAACCGTTTGGATCTCCCTGTACCTTTATAGATCCAGATGGTAAATTTGGTGCTAAGAGTAATGATGGTTTCTTTGTAGGTTACGCGAGCCCGCTCAAGAGGGTGTTTGTTTCGTGCCTGGGGAAGGTAATTCAGGTCCAGCATGTGGATTGTCAGAAACATACTGCGCCACCGCAACTTCCCGGATAAAGATTCTTGTTCGATTATGACAAACTCTGGGAGTCTTTCCAACTTCCGACTGAGCCAAGTATCGAGGAACTCGTACTGTTATACCAACAGCAACAATCTAGTTAACAAGATCAGGTGCCAAAACCGTTGGTAGTTTCTCAATCCGACGTGGGTACTAATGATCACGAGGCCGGTCCAAGTGGAACGACACACGAAGACCCAGAAGAACCAGCTCCTACATTTGATCATTCTGACGACTCAGAATCGGAAGACGGTCCGATTTTTGACGAGGAACCAAATGTTGCATCGACAGAAGCTGTGGATCACACCGGTGATCTAGATATTACGAACTTGCAATCGGAAGTGAGCGTGCCTGACACTGCAATGCCAAGAACTTTGTCTTATCATCCTTCAGAGCAGATAATTGGTGATCTTCAGAGCGAAGTAAAGATGCGGGATCAGATCAACAGAGCTCTTACATGTTTTTATACATCTGTTGCTCCTTTACAAGTTGATTTTTCACTTAAGTGTTTCATCTCGCAGGTTGAACCAAGAACGTATAAAGAAGCTTTAACAGAGGAAAGTTGGGTGAACGCTATGCAAGAAGAGTTGCAGCAGTTTAAGAAGTTGGGAGTCTGGAGATTAGTAGACCTTCCTGAAAATCAAAAGTTGATCAAAACAAAGTGGGTATTCAAATGTAAAAGAGATGATAGAGGAGTCATTGTTCGAAATAAAGCACGACTGGTAGTACAGGGTTTCAGTCAGCAGGAGGGGATTGATTTTACTGAAGTGTATGCCCCTGTTGCTAGACTCGAGGCGATAAGAATCTTCCAGGCATTCGCGTCATGGAAAGGATTCAAAGTCTATCAACTAGATGTCAAGTCTGCATTCCTTTATGGGAAAATCAAAGAAGAGGTGTATGTTGGACAACCACCGGGGTTCACTGATCCACTACACAAAAACAAAGTCTACCTTCTGGATAAAGTGCTTTACGGACTTCACCAGGCCCCGAGAGCCTGGTATGAGACGCTTTCCCAACATCTGCTGGCCAACGGGTTCACTAGAGGGACGGTTGATAGTACATTGTTTACCAAAGAGGTTGCAGGGCATCTTTTAATCGTGCAGATCTACGTTGATGATATCATTTTTGGTTCGACAAATGACGAGTTGTGTAAAGATTTTGAGAATGTTATGAAGAAGAAGTTTGAGATGAGTTCGATGGGGGAGATGAAGTTCTTCCTAGGGCTGCAGGTGGAGCAAATGCCCGAAGGAATCTTCATTCATCAAACTAAATACGTGAACGATGTTCTGGAAAAGTTCAACATGGCTCAATCTAATCCAGCATCAACCCCCTAGCTCAGAATCACGGGATTTGCCCAGACGAGAGTGGAGAGAAAGTGGAAGAGACACTGTATCGGTCAATGATTGGATCTTTGATGTATCTTACTGCTTCACGCCCGGACATCATGTATCCGACGTGTTTATGCGCCCGATATCAGTCTAGCCCATGCCAGTCACACTTGACGATCGTGAAACGCATTTTACGGTATTTGAAAGGCTGCCCAAGCATCGGCTTGTGGTATCCTAAGTCTGGCGATTTCTCACTCACAGGTTTTGCTGATTCGGACTTTGGTAGCTGCAAGCAAAACGCTAAGTCCACCACTGCAGGCTGTCAGTTCTTCGGAACTCGATTAGTCACTTGGCAGTGCAAGAAACAAACCTCAGTAGCGCTCTCTACTTGCGAGGCTGAATATGTTTCGGCCTCGAGCTGTTGCTCTCAGATCCTTTGGATCCAACAGCAGATGCGAGACTTTGGTTTGCAGTTCTTGGACACGCCGATTTTGTGGATAATGAAGCGGCTATTAACATAACGAAAAACCCGGTTCACCACTCCAAAACTAAACATATTGAAATTCGGCATCACTTCATCCGTGATTGCTACGAGAAGAAATTGATCCGAATAGAACATATACACACCGATGAACAGAAGGCTGATTTTTATGCAAAACCTTTTGATAGAAAGAGATTTCACTATCTTTTGAAATTAAACGGGATGAAAAATCTGTTTTCTGGGAGGGTTATCGAGTGTGAAGCCGAGGAGGACGGCGATCTGATGTGATCCACGTTATGTTGTCAAGTTTTTGTACAGTTTATTTTCTGCTTTTGATAAAACCAAAAACACAAAAATATGTCTTTGTTTTTAGGGGGAGAAATTTTGCAGAAAAATACAAAAACATGATAAAATTTCAAAATCCAAAAACATTTGAAAAAGTAAAAATGAGTTTGTGTAAAAAGGGGAAATGATAGTACATCAGCTAGACAGTGCAGTACGCTAAAGAAATGGAAAGTAAAATTGTGTTAAGCAGTCTTGCAAATGATATGCCGATAGGTTTTTACACATTTAGTAGGTTTGTTCGGGATATAAACATAAATAATTACTTGCTTTTATGTGGGGAACATCTCTCGGATATATGGGTAACCCCCGAAATCTTGTTTGAAAGGTCCCTCTTTCTGAGATACTAGGTCTTTATGCTTAGTGATATCTGGGGTATTATCCCGGGACTTCTGATTTTGCGGAAGCAATGGCCTAGTCCCCGGAGAATACTTTACGCTGCTTGAAATATAGCCCCCCCTCAGCATAAAAAATGATGAAACATTGCAAAATGCAAATCATGTGCTGTTGTAAAAAAAGATTCTCTAAAGGGAACCCACCAAAAGTCGAAGCTGTCATCTAACCCCTTACAGATATCATCTAGGTATACTCACTTGTAAGACTGGATATTGGGATCTGGATACGGGAGTATATTCTGAGGTGGGACACGCGTATAAGTTTAAGTCTTTAAAACACTTAATTCGTATACTGAACAGATTGAACTTTGTGTGAAAATTTAAGAGGATCAGTATATCAGCAATCAATGCAAACTGTTTAATACTGAAAATGTAATCAAAGCTTAACGGTGCTTGTATCTCGTCGGCAGCTGATATGATCCCTTAACACACTCACAAAAATATTGTGTGTAAAGTTTATTGCTTATCATACTCAAAAATCCAAAAAGATTTGCTTTTCATCTTATTTTCGACAACGAACGTTGGGGAACAGATGATCAAAGTCTTATGTGCTAAACATGTCTAAATCATGAGGGTTGGGTAAGCAGAAGATTGTGAAAAAGTGATCGGTAATTGCTTGAAAGTTCAAAAGTTCATTAACTTGAACTTAAAATTGTTTCAGAAAATCAGCATCTTCATAAACTGGTCAACCAAGGTCATTAACTTGGACTTGGTAGGCTGAACAGTTGACCAAGGTCATTAACTTGGACTTGGTTAACTGGGTGTGTCGGTAAAATCTGAAAAAGTTAAAAATTTGGAATTTTTAAAAGGTAATTCCGCTTGTAAACACTAATTCCGCTTGAACAAGTAATTCCACTTGAGTTGGTGTTTTCACTTGAACATGTAATACCGCTTGAAAGGTGATTCCGCTTGAACTTGCCTCAGTGCCTATTTCAAGCGGAATCAGGTTGTCTATAAATAGGGGTGTGATTCCGCTTGAACAGTTCATTCTTGTTATTTCGCTTCAAACCACTGTTCAAGGCGATTTCAAGTGAAATCCTTAAATCATCGATTTACAGCCGTTATTCTGCCCAAATCATTGCTCGTAATCGTGATTCTAGTTGGTTTGCTCAACTAATATCATGGGAAAGGTGAGATACATGTTGATTTGAACTGAATCGATGGTTTGACGATGAACAGATGCTTCAGACTTAGATCTAGGGCTTGTTTGTTTAATAAAATAAACGATAATCGTGTATGTGTGCTCGGAATATGATGTAGATCTGGTTTAGGGTGTTGATTAGAACCAGATCTGTTGATTCCATTTGAACGACGATGAACAGGGTTTTTGAACTCAGATCTAGGTTGTTTTTGTGGATAAAAATGAGAATAAAACATACCCTCATGCTCGGAATTCACTGAATAACAAACCCAGTTGATTAATTTCATCATCAGTAAGGTTTTTGAAAAATTTGTTCATGATTCCGTTTGAAACATGTAATTCCGTTTCAACATGTCATTCCGTTTCAACATGTTAATTTCGCTTCAGATGGCATTTCATTTCAAACTTGTGATTCCGCTTCAAAATGTCATATATGATTTCGTTTCAAAATGTAATTCCGCATGAGATGTTATCCCGTTTGGATGTGTGATTTGTTTTGAAGTGATTTCGTTTGAATGTAGTGTTTTTTGATGAAAAATTTTCAAAGTGATTAACTTGGTTGTATGTTGTTTTCAGCCTTCGAATGTGTTGTTTAATGCACTACACAACACTTGTTGTGATTTCGATGAGGAGAAGATTCCAAAGCTGTCCGAATTCAAGAGTATTTTGGAATTTATGAGAAGATTGCCTATACAAAAAGCCTTGACGAATCAACATCTGGTGTTTATATCTCATATCAAACGTTTTTGGGAGAAGGCAACTTATGATGAACAGAGCAAAGTGATCACTTCGGTTGTTGAGCTGAATGGAAAAGAAAAGCCGATTATCATTTTAGAAGCACTTGTACGTGAAGTGTTGGTTTTTCCTGATGATGAAAATTCTCTGACAGAATATCCAGAGAGGATGGTTAAAGGTTGTATGTTACGGATGGGTTACAATGGTTCGCTAAACAGCGCTAATTATTTGAAATCAAAGTTCACCAAGCCTTACAAGTTTCTGATTCACTCAGTGTTGCTTGCTCTAAGTCACCAAAGGGAGGTTACGATGAACTGAGAGATTATAAAATGAATATGGTGACTGCTCTTGTGTTAAACAAGAAGTATAACTTTTCAAAGGTTGTGTTTCATTATATGGTTGAGAACATTACTTCAAAGAACAAAACTTGGGTGTATCCACGATTTGTTCAGATGATGATAGATCATGCCTATCTTGATCTTGAAAGAGATGAGAACAATGATCTGTTGGTGTTATCTCACATGGATAACGAGTCTGTGAAGCAATTGGCCAGATACCATCCTAACCATCCAGAACCATCTAAAAAAGCTGAATTCTTTGGATTGATCAAAGATAAGAATTATGAAGATCCAGATCCAGTCAATCATCAAAACTGGAGAAATGAGGAAGAAAAGAAAGAGAAGGCTTATGCAGATGAATTAAAAACACTTGAAAGTTTCAAAGTAACTCGAAACGAGTGGTTCTTGAAGGAGAAAAAGAAGAGAAGTAGGAAAACAACTCCGAAAGTTCAAGTAGAGGAGGGTTCGTCTTCTCAACCCAAAAAGCGTCAAAAGAAAGCTGCTAAGACTTTACTTGTTGATGAATCTGATGAAGAAGCTGAAGCTGAACCTGAAGCTGAAGCTGAAACTGTAATTAATGTTGAAGGAGATGTTCGTTTGTCTCCTGAATCTGCAAATCTTTTAAGATCTCTTACTGACTTTAATGCTGAACCAGAGAAAGTAGCTGGTGATGAAGGAGGTGACAATGTAGATCAAAGTTCATCCAGTTCATCTGATGAAGAAATTGATGAAAACGAACGTGCTAGAAGAGTTCAGGCTGAGATTGAAAAAGAGAAACAGCTTAAGAGAAAGAGGAGAGAAGACAAAGATAAAGATGCTGAGTATACTCCTTCACAAGAAGATGTTCAAACGCCACCTACTTCTGGAGGCAAAAAGAAAGCAACTGCAAGGAAACGTGTGGTTACTCCAAAGAAAGCAAAGACGTTGAAGATCTTGCTGAACAAGAAACCTATCCAAGAACCCAGTAAACCATCATCACCATCTCCTGAAACTACACCACATCAATCACCACCAAGACAACCTACTCCACCACAACCATCATCACCACCACCACATCTTTCACCACCACAACATGAACAACCGATTATCACTTCACCTCATATTCTTCAAACACCACCATCCACACAACCACCGATACAAACCACTCCGGGTTCTTCTGGATACAAACATTTCCCACGTGTTCCTGAAAATATTGCTCTAGAAGAGATTGGTGATTTCAGTTTTGTGAATGAAGAGCAAGTAAAGAAGTTGGAACAGAAAGTAGAAGAAGTGTTGGTTGATAATAAGAAGTTATTAGATCGAGAAAAGAAGATTGAAAAACGTGTTAAAACAGTTGAAGCTGAGAATTCTTCGTTATTGAAAAAGATTGAAGCTGATGAAGCTGAAATTGATGTAATGAAAGTTCAAATTGCAGAATTGCTAGAAGAAAAAGCTCGCAGAGATGAACAAAACAAGTATTTCGAATTGAAGAACAAAGAGCTTGAAGCTGCAAAAGCTATGAAAGAACACGAGTTGTACATGATAAACAAAGTGTTAGAGAGTATGCTTGGAAAGACTGTTGAACAGAAATTTGATGAAATAAAGATTGAGGAGGTTAGAGCTCAACGTCAAGCTGAAATTAATGCTCAGATGATGGAAAAAGGTAAAGGTCTTGAAAGTACTTCTGGAGTCACAGAAAGATCAATCATTCTATCAGATATACCAAATCCTCGTCCTATATCTTCTGTTTCTGCTATATTTGAAGAAGATGTGTTACTTGATGATGTTTTTAATAATGAGGAAGAGGAGCAAGAGGATGATGATGAAGAGGATGATGATGAAGAGAAAACAGATGATGTTGATGATGTATTCTCTGCAAGCAGTCACAGTGATGATGATGATGACGATGATCAGGGAGGTACTGGTGTTAAAGTTACTGAAGCGTCAAATGAACAGAATGTCGATGATTATATGCATGATGATGTGAATGAAGAACATGAAAGTGCTGAAGGTGAGGGGGAGCACGTGGATGATCAAAATGTTGATAAAGTTGAAAAATTAATTTTGCATCTAGAGCCTGAAGTAGAGGAAGGTGAAATCAGGCATACGTATACAATGGCTGAGATTATAGAGTTGACAAGGATTGATGATCCTGATTTCAAGTTTGATTTTGAAGAGGAATTAAATCAGTTCGACATCAACCAATAGCCCGAGTATCAGTACAAGTATGTTGAAGATGCTGATATATATGATAGGGTTGAAGTCGAAGATTGCAGTGATGAAGAGAATGAGAATGTGGATACTTCTGATTTTCCAACGTTAGTCGAATTTTTCAGTCAAGATAACATCGATGAATTGAGAAGGAAAGTATAAGAAGTTTTGAAAGATACGAACTTTGATGGTACAGTAAAAGATGCACAGAAAGAAGAGAGGAAGAAATGGTTCAGGAAGAGTAATGAAAGAAAATTTAAACGTCCTCTGAAGTTCTATAAAAGAGATAGGAATGTGTCACTTGGTGATATAATCAGTTGGGGCTTTCTACCACAGGTTAATGCGTATGCCATTCGTAGAGAATATGGTGTTCAGTATTTTGCATTACTTCATGATATTATGTCATTACCTTGGTGGGATGTGGAAGAGCTTGCTAAAGTAAGAACTTTGGATTATCCAATTAGAAAGAATGATATACCTATGTGGGGGTTGATAAAGATTGAAGTATTTAGAGATTTTCAGCACTGGAAACCACACCGACCAAAGAAAGTAAGGAGGGTGGATCCAGTTACTGGTGTTGAAGAGACTATACTGGAAATAAAAAAGCCTAAAGTGTTGAAGAACATTCCTTTGCCACAAATGGAGCAAGAATTTTACAAAGGCTTTATGTATTGGGTGTACAGCTGTCTGACAACTGAAGCTATGATTACGTACAGGGTTGAAAGTGAAATCAGATACATCACTGTATATGATCCTATGTGGTTAGTCAATTGCTCAGCAAAAGATATTGAATGCTTGTTTGTTAACAAGATTGGATTTAAAGCTGAAGATAGAGAGCAAGCAATGCATTTTCAAAAGGTTGTGTCAATTTGCTTCCAGAAGGGTATAAATGCTGAAAGTAAATGGTCAACGAAATGGGGAGAGATTGAGAAAGAGGAAGCTCTTAAAGCTGAGAAAGAAAAGAAAGAACGTGAAGAAAGAGATATAATGCTTCGTGGTAAATTCATGAGAGAACAAGCTGAAGAAAGAAAGAAAGAAAGAAAGCTGCTGTAGAGAATGAAAAGCTTAGGAAGCTGTTGATAAAAAAGCCTAAGTCAAGAGATGAAAAGTTCAAGTCGCTGTGAAGAGCTGAAGACCTGACTGAAGACTTCGGCAATATCCAAGGGGGAGTTTGTTGGTGCATAATGTCTATAGCCTACGTCTATCAGTCTAGGTCATGTTTGTAGATTGTACAGGGTCTTAAATGTAAATTTATGATGTTTTGTTGTAATTCCGCTTGAAATGACACATGGTCATTTCAAGCGACATTAGTTGTGTTAATTCTGCTTGAAATGACACATGGTCATTTCAAGCGAAATCAGCATGCCTATATATAGGTGTGTTAGCTTCTCATTTCATACGGAATTAGCTAGTGTGTCACGAAGTGCTGCTGAAATTCCACCGTGTAATCAAGTCTATTTTGAATGAGAAGCTTGTTTTAAAGTGAAATACTCTGTTTCTACTCAATTCTTCACTGATTCTAGACTGTTTCTTTGTTTCCGCCTCTCAAACAGTTGTGTATTGCCTCTGATTGACTCATTTGGTCGGTAAAACGATCCTACAATTCATGTTGATTATTATGAAGAACACTAGAGAATAAGAACATAATCTTTCACATAAAGCTTAAAACCATAAGAATACATATTGTTTAGTGTTGTTTTACTACTTGATGATTGATTGTTTGTGTTTATGATGTTAGACATCATATGAAACCTACTAGATTGTGATTAAACACATGATCTAGTAAGTTAAAGTGATGACCTTGTGAAAGACCAAGATAATCATACTTTATGAAGACATGAACTTGAATAATAAAATTTGTTTTCATATGTGATGATGATTTAAACACAATATAAGTCTTGTAAATGGATGACTTCAAGAAATATTTTCTCAAGAAACTAAAGTTATACACAAGATTTACATAATCATGGATTTTAAAGAAAGTAACTATGTTTTGGTGGTGAATCAAATATAGAAATACATTGTTAACAAGAAAAATACAAGAAGTTTGATTTTTGGAAAATCACCATACAAGTTGTAAAGTACTAAATTTTACAAGAATAAGATTTACAAACAAATAACCATATTTTTAAGGGTAACAAGGCCTACTTAACAACATAGTAAGTTACTACAAGTTTATATAAAAGTTCAAGTTCATGTTGTGGCATAAATTGCATGATTTTGGCACTTGAGAAGTGTTGATTGGATTGTTGATTGTTTATGATGATTTTGAAAAGAAAATGATATGCTTTAATAGCATGGACACCTCCATTTTTAGGGGAAACTATGGCAAAATTTTCTAAAAATACAAACACTTAGAATTTTTTTTGCTAAACAAGTATTTACAAGTGAGTTTTAACTATGGTTTTCAATACAAACGTTGCCATAGATTTTGTTACAAACATACAAGTATTGGAGGTTGGTTTTTGTAAATAAAAAATAACTAAATATGTATTTGGAGGATATATATTTAGAAGACACATTGTGTGTGATTATTTGTGAAATAGTTATATTATTTTAGGGTAAAATAATATAACCTAACAAAGTACCATGGAATTTACTATCCAAAATATTACCAAAAATCACAAGGAATAAATATATAAGTTACACACATAATATTGTGGAACCGAACGATAGAACGTAACTTACAAATACTCCGGAGAACACCGTTATAAATATATTTTTGGTAAATATTATTTTGGATACAAAAGAAATGAAAATATGATTTTTATTATTATTACAAAGTATATCATATTTTCGACAGGGAGAAAATATATTGTTTTTGAGAAGTAAAAATATATTTTCCTAGAGTTTTTAGAAGATGTATGATTTTTGGGAAAAATATACGTTTTCTTGGATAAACTTGAAATACACTTGGGATGAAATAAGTTTATATATATTTTAAGTGAGACTTGAAAATATATTGTTTTGGAAATATATATGGGATATTTATTAAGAAAATACGTACACACCGGAATACGACGCCAATACATGGCAAGATATACAAATACAAAAATACGGATATACATGTATGAGATACCCCCATCCTTGGGAAGGAAATACGAGTATAAATACTTGAGAAGTATTATTACGAAATATTGTTTAACAATTATTCCGAAACTAAATAAATATAATTTAAGTTAAAATAATTATTATTTTAACAAATAATTATATGCTTGGAATAATAACGAAGACACTTTAAAAAGTAACTCAAAGGCACTAATTAATACCAAGTCAAGGCACGACCCGCTCGTCTAATGGACCGTAGTACGCATGTAGGTAATCGTGCGTTCTAGAGGAAGCTTTGAGTTACATCGGATACAAGGAATGCAAAACTGTGAGTTCATGCTCCCCCTTTTCTTTTAACTGTTTTCAGTTTTATACTTTGGGGGTGAAATACATGTTACATACTGCTTACAAACAATTACAATGATATGATTAGCTAAGGAAATGTACTGCTAGATCACGTGAATGGGTAGGCGATTAACTTAAGACCATTAATCCTTGTATAAGGACCGAGGGGCATGAGTGATAGATCTATTTGGGTGTAGCGAGCCCCATCCATGAGTCCGCCGAATGGGCCATGAGGTGACTATGTCTTCCAGTCGGAAGCCCGGTACAAAGTCTGCTAGGTTTGAGTCTTCCTGCACCATGTCACATATATTAATGTATTAGCTACACATTAATTGATCTGTTTCCTTGTTTCTTTCATACCGGGACTTATCAACTTACATACATACTTACAACGATTTCAAAGGTTTATACATACACTTAAACGAACACATGAACTCGCTCAACTTTTGTTGATGTTTTCAAACTACATGTATTTCAGGAATTTGTAAGTGGATCTGGCGGGCGTTGGAAGTTTTTATGCTGCGTTAGAAATAAAGATGTCATCCATGGTCCTTGGGTTTGGTCAGTGTGTCTTATTCCTGGACGAGACACGTCTTTCAAACCTTGGTGTTATTCAATATCTTTGATGAGTCCTTAATGAACTCATGCACAATTTGTACGGTTTGTAAAACTTGAATTTGAAGTCTACGTTTTAAAACAATGTTGTTATGTTTTGAGCTTATTTAATGGATGACAAACCTATGGTTTTATCATATAGTTGATGTTATGATTGAATGCAATGATATTAAGAAAGTCACACCATAATCACGCTTCCGCAAAAGTCAGGGTGTGACAACAAGGACTATTTGCATGTGCAATAAATTAAGTCTCATTATTTATCCAAAAACAACTTTGTAATACAAGGCCTCTGCGCCTTATCCGAATCAATACAAAGTTTGTTACATTATCTTTATGTTTATTACAAATGCATGCAATTTATTTTGGTAAGCGCAAAAACACTATGGTAACCTATTACAAGTCTCATGAAAGGTCCGCGGTCACAAGTACCGCGCAAGGTCCAGCCCTACGTTCACACATGAGCTTTATACCATCTTTATTCGCCTTACCTAAACAAAGTATTTGTACTCATGCAAAACATTGTAATTCAAACATACCATATATACAAACAAGTTACTTACGCAGCGAGCGCATTAACAAAATTTACATGCACAGCAGTGCATCAACGTCACTTACGCAACAGCGCAATCATACCATTACAAATGGGATCTACATCCCAAACCTATTGCAACTAAAGTGTTCAACAACCACAAAAAATACAAAGAAAACCTACTCTAGGTCTTCATCATCATCTCCATCTTGAAACACCGCCTTCAATTGTGCCACAAAATCATCAGCTTGAAGCGCAGCAGTGACCAGATCCATCATAGGAAGATGTAAGTTGCTGTATTCAGTCTTAGCAGCTGCATAGGCAGCTCCAGTATCAACCCCATGTGTGGCGGATCTGCTGGTATCCCAATTAACCCTCAGTGCATCATTGACATGCTGGGTACATTCCGTATATCCTTGGACGTATCCATCATTACGTGCGGTAACCAACAGATGAGCAACTGTTTGGTCCAGATCAATGGAGTTGAGGACAGAATTTGCAACCTGCGCAATACAACATATAAGAAGACGTACAAACACATCAAAATGTTACAAGGAATTGACACACTTACACTTATAATCCCATGATGCTTCATCCAGAGCATGTCATCCTTCAACGGTTCAACCAGACTCTCCGCCGTCACCCGAGCGGTCTCAGAGTTTTCTAACTTCTCTTGAGTTTCAGTCAGACGGCGGGAAGTATCAGCTTTCTCAACCCGCTCAAGCTGTAAATCTTTCTTGGCAGATTCAAGCTCCGCCTTAATTTAATCCTGATCAGATAATAAAGAGGTGAGTTCGTCTATCTCCTTATTTTTAAGGGCAAGTGTGGCGCAAGTTTGTACCTCTCTCTTCTCGCTCCTCTCTCGATGAGAACGAGCCTCATCACGGGCTGCTTCAGCTTCCGCCTTCTCCTTCTTCAACTTCTCAATCTCCGCCTTGAGATTGTTGATACCATTACGGAGACCCATTTTTTCATTTTGTCCTTCTCACAAATTTCTCTCCAACGTTTACGCTCTTCTGAAAGAAGAGCGGCTTTAGCTTCCGCTTTCCTTTTCCAACCCGCAGCAGACCATTCCTCGGTTTTTTGCTCACTCTCAAATTTGGCTTAATCAGCCTCTAACTTAGCCCTCAATAGGGCAACCCTTGCTTTCTCCTCACTAGCCTCCTTCTTGGACGCTTCAAAAGCAGCCCACTCTTTATGCATACTCTGCCATTCGCGCACAATGCGGTGGGTAGTGGAAGTAGAGCTAGCAGTTTCTTCAAGGTAAGCATGGTAAGTTTGATCATGGGAACACTCTTCTTGAAATTTAACCTCCGTCGGAGGGAAAATACCTTGCAACCAGTCACGACAAACCTGCCAATCAGAAAACGTATCGCCTTGCTTGAGCTTCCACACAGGCGCATGAATATCAGAAGCCCTCTTTTCAGAATAAGATCTATAATAGTAATCCCCCAGGGTTTCCTCTGGGCGGATGGGAGAATCTTCCTCATCATGAGTAAAAAACCCCTGATCACCAGCCGGGCTTCTCTGAACGTTCATAGGCGCAGAAGTAGCGACGGATGAAGGAATAGTTATTACTGGGTCTTCCTGAATAGATTTCTCTTTCTTAGGCTCGCGCGCCACAACTTCAGGAGACTTGGGCTTGGAAACACCAGCATCCACAGCCTCCGTCTCCACAACTTTCTCCGCCTCTAGCTGAACTTCGATAGGCTGCTCAACATTTTCAACCTCAGCTTCAACAGTCTTCTCCACCTCCGTCCCGGCAACACTAATGCCTTCTAGCTGTTCTCTAATAGAGGCGCGAGGTGATGAAGGTGGGAGGTCATCAGTAAAAACAGATGATGACTCCGCGCGAACAGACTGAGCAGACTTTTCTGCAAAATTAAAATCCATGAACAGCATGAAAGGCGAGAAAAAACAGTTAAAAGAAGATACTAACCTGGAGAAAACTTTGCAATGAAGGCATCTAGATTGCCCTTCTTGCCTATTTTCCTTCTTGGCACCTTCTTGGCAGGCTGTGCCGCAGCCTCAACTTCAACTTGCTTCCTCTTCACTGCTTTAGTCCTCACCAGTGGTTCCGGACTTGAATCCAGGTCTATAGGTTCATCTGGGTTGGAAGCAGGGATATCCGCAGTTTCGCGAGGCTCTGGCTTGGGTTTCTTAATAGCTACAGGCGCAAGACCTTCTAACGTATCAAATACCACTACGTAATTGCTCCAGGGTTTAAGGAAGAGGCGCGTAGCTTTCTTCTCTTCCCTGGCAATCTTTGCCCTTGCAATTTGTGCCTTCGACGCATCAACCTTCTTCGGCGCAGCAGCAGCGGCAGCCTACACGTTTCTTCTTCTCCGGGCCTATGCCCAAGTTAGTCAACTCACCTATTTAAAAAGAAATATTGCAATATTACCCAACGCGCAAAAACAGCAAAGAGTAATATTGCAATATTGATTAAAACTCTAAGACTTACCAGCACCACCACAAGGTTGGGCCGCTAGATCCTCATCTCTTGGAAGCGCAAAATTTCTAACTATCTGATGATACCAGAGCTCCTCATCAGCACCCTTCGGGATAGTGCTCATCTTTCCTTTTTCTCTTTTGTATGCAACAACATACAAAGAAACAACTGCAAAGACTAAAACAGTGGTAAATTAACATGATTTACAAAAAAAGAAAAACAAAAAGGGTAAGAAGATCCTAAATCTTACTTTTATCATCCTCCTTATACACCGGTTTGTCTTCACGATCCATCCTCCAGTGAAGACTCATACCGGCGGCAACCAAGGCCCTTTTAGGAAGCTCAACAGAAGGAATATCCTTCAGATCCTGATACCAAATCTCCGACTCCAGAGTCTTCATATTCTCTACCACAATGTCTTTGACACCCCTAAAGGTCATCTTCATAGGAATCACCCCAGCTTTAATAAAGAAAAATTTCGGTTTCCACTCGTGAAAAGATTTTGGAGGGTTTAGCAAGATCTTCTTCGCCGAGGAGCGTTGGGCAAAAGAATAAAACCCTTGTGAACAGTGGAGTTGGTAAAATACCCGGAAACGATTGACTATCGGATCAATGTGCATCGAACGACAAAGGAATTCAAAGTGTCGAATCCGGACCATTCCGATGGGGTGTAGTTGAGAAATATGAAACTTGTAATACTCAAGAACTTCAAGCAAGAATCTTGTAACGGGTAGACGAAAGTTGCCATCAGTAACGTAATCCCAGAACAAAGTGATATAACCGGCCGGAACATCGGCCGCCGTTTGCCCGTCATCTGGGTATCTAACACCCCAACCATCAGGAAACTTGAAGTTCTTCACGAGATCGTCAAACACCTCCTTGGACCACTTTAACGGTGGTAGGGAGGTAGATATTTCTTCAGATGAGTCATCGAGATGTTCTTTAGTAGACATAAAGGGAAAAACTTGCAGGTTTTTTCAAAGAAAAATTGGAGAAGACAAAAGGAATTCAAGAGCAAGTAACGAATAGGAAGGCACTCAATGGGTTTATATACTCATCGCCATTAATGCCCTCGAAAACCGCAACAGCCCTTTTTCAGGAAAACACGGTTACCGAGGCATCAAGGGCGAGTGGGGAACAAAAAGCAACCTCACGCGCGCGTGCAGACCGCTTTCCACGTGGCAGCTCCTCAATCGTTGATCAAAATATACGATCCGTGCAAAAGATTAATGGAAGGAGATGTAACCGCCTACGGAAAATGCTTTCAATTATTTACTCCGTCACACCAGTTTCCCGCCAAAAACTGGCTATAAATAAGTTATTGCAGGTATGATCTCACAAGTTACTCTCACTTCACTTTCACTACTTCTTCTTCATTGAGATCATTGTACTTATTCTCACGCCGGAAGGGGGTCTCGGAGAGAACCCCCCATTCTCCCCGTGGCGAGTCTAACGGCTATCTGTTTTGCAGTGATCACCGGAGAAGGAATTCAACCAAACCCCCGAATCAGTGAGAGGATTAACCCTTTTTATGCAGAGACTAAACCCTTGATCTGATTGATTCCAGTCATTCTGATCACTGTTTCTTCACTTCAGTTCTGCTACATATTTGTATGGTAGTGCGCCATTCAAATAATGTTTCGAACAATCCTACTACATATATGTTTATTAGGATTGTTACATATATGTAGCTTGTTCTTGGTCTTCATCTTCTCCAATTGTAACCACCACCTTCATTTTCATCTATGACTCATGTTACATATATTTATATTAGGATTGTTATAGATCATCAAGATAAATCAGCCACCGTTCAGAGTAAATAGAACGAAGCGGAATTCGAACAACAAATCGGCTTTTAATCATTAGCTGATGGACGCATGACGTGAGACAAAGATTAAAAGTTAATTCCTTACCTTGAATCAAAATGAAAAATAAAATCTAGTTTTAGCACGGGCGGCTGAGAAAAACGAACAAGAGATGAGCGACAACTATGCTTTCGGTCACGATAGTGGTTGTTTTAACGAGAAAGCAAAGAAATCTTGTTAATATCGTTCTGATTGTTAACTTGTGATATGCACCAGATGCAACATATAAATTTTATCAAATAAGGTATAAAATCAACCCTTTTTAGTACTAATGTTGGAAAAGGTGTGTTTCTTTGTTTACTTTTGATTTTCAGGATTAAAAGAGCTTAAACATACAAAAGGAACACATTAACGGCAAAAACCAACATAAATACAAAAGAAGGGAAGTTGATACATCATACCGTCCCTCCGAGCTTCGCCCCAAGACAAAAAACAACAAATCAGAAGACAAGCACGGGGAGGTGCCATCAAGGCATGGGGTCGTGCCCCACTCAAGATTCCAGAAAGAAAAAAGACAAACAGAAGCAGACAAGAGACACGGGACCGTGTCCCATGGACATGGGCCGTGGTCAACTCCAATATATGCAAATCTTGGATAGTACAACAAGTACAATGACCACAGGGTTGTGCCGTTGACACACGGGGTCGTGCAAGCAACCGAAATGACTGCACATTAAATGAAGACAGAGAAGAAGGAGGCATGGGGCTATGCGCACAGGCACGGGGCCATGTAAACTATTTGTTTCCAACTATAAATAGGGGTGCTTGGTTCAATTGCAATCCACCCCTTGGCAAACCACTTCTCTCACACCTGCCACCACTCCACCACCAAAATACCACCATCATCCACCACATTCATGCATCATCCATCTTTAGAGTGTGTAGTAGTCTCGGGATACAAGATTGATCGTAAGAGTTCTTGTCAAACAAAGGTCATGATTGGCTAATCTCTTATATCACTTGGTGAAGACAAGTCATTTATGTATTATTTTTTATTTCCAAGCTCTGGTTAACTTTTTAATTGGGTTTGTATTAATGACTTTAATATCTAGTTTTTTTATATTGAAAGTGAACTTTATTTTATCATCTCTTCATGTTTTGTTGATTCACTCATTCATGTCTTTACGGTCTATATAAAGCGTGTTAACTGCCGGGAAGGGGGTTAGAAGGGTGGTTTGGGTCAAGTTCTTGCCTCGTTAAGTGTATAGATCCTGCGAGGACTTGGTTCAAGCTTATTAGGACTTCCTTTGAGGCAGATAACATCAAATCAGGGAAAGTAAGAACGGCTTGAATCCCTAATAAATAAGTTACTATTAAAACTTCAAACCGGCCTTGCGGGACTGTATCCCTGTTGACTCATACCAATGTGGCCGAGGGTAGCATTGCCTACAAAAGAGGGACATGCCACATTTTGCATTAATAATTTACTTAATTATTTTTCAATATTTCGACCTTGCGGGACTGTATCCCTGCTGACTTAGACCAATATGGTTGAGGGTAGCGTTGCCTCTAAAAGGGGGACATGCCACTATAACCAAGATAATCTCCTAAAAAACCCAAAGTGCGGAAATCATCAA
This sequence comes from Helianthus tuberosus, assembly GCA_030545235.1. Classification (NCBI taxonomy): domain Eukaryota; kingdom Viridiplantae; phylum Streptophyta; class Magnoliopsida; order Asterales; family Asteraceae; genus Helianthus; species Helianthus tuberosus. Next base: position 106,864,138 of record CM060433.1, on the reverse strand, counting down.
AGGATACATAAAAGATGAGTCGGAACCAAGTGATTCTATCTTGTCTATTTGTTTCTTTTATTACTTTAGTTTCTTTCTTTATTTTACTTATTAAAAACATTTTCTCAACATTTGGTTAGATTAGACGTTGACGATAATCCGGTATTAAAAGCTCCTGTGTCCTTGGACGACATCGGTATCTTACCATCACTACACTAAGCCAACGATGAGTGCACTTTCCCTAAGCGTGTTGTAGAGAGTGATAGTGTTATATCGTGTTTTATAAATTTAAATCTTGTTAAACGAGTAAAAAGTACTTAAAAATATATTAAAAATATACACACCCTCGCTCACGTCAACTTGCATTAAACCAATATTGGATATTTTTTTTTTTACCAAAACAGAGCCATGTCTACCATTTGATTTTGATAACAATCACAAGCATTAACCTAAACCCTAAATTCTAAATCGCTAACTGTTATATATTCTTAAACTCTTGTACACGAAACCGATGGGTCTAGCACCTGTCGGTTGATAAAAAAGGGACCTAGACACACCGGCACTCTTGGAACTTCGTGTTTTGGTGTCCTAGGTTCCGACGGGATTTACGCCCGCCGGTGGATACATCAACACCAAATCAAGTAAACGACCATCTTGGAATTCCGTGTGACGGGGCAGACTGATGTCCCGCTGCATGAATCTGAAATATGGTCGCAGGTAGGTATTTGAATCTGAAATATGAACGCAATGTAGTTCTCTATAAGGAGTACGCTACCACCATCGTCAAAACACCAACTTTCGATATCCTGTTAAAACATACAATTCTAGCGTTAGACTCGGCATTCGAAGTTAAATTGTAAAAAATAATAAACAAATCCCACAACCCACCACCACCTCAACCACCATAGCCGACCACCCACCACCACCTCAACAACCACTACAACTGACCACCTTTAACCACCTCAACCACCACAACCGACCACCCATCACCAACCACCACCCTTAACCACCGGAACGTATAGTGCTATACGAGAAAGAGAGAGAGAAAGAGAGAGATAATAAGAGAGAGAGTATACATGAGAGAGAGTATGTGTGTGTATTTTTGGTGTTTAGTGTGTATGTTTAAATGAGGTTTAATCCGTTTACCCCTTATGTGATGATGAAAAGCAGTTTTTGACCTAAACAACGTGTATAGGGAAATACGCTTCGTATAGGTGTATTTAAAAAAATCGAAATTTCACCCATAGGATACAAGTGCTTTGTGTCATCTAATGTTGTGGAAAGTGCATAGATGGTCCACCATACATTTCATATAGTGTTATACGCTGGGTATAGCTCAGGCTATATGCCGCGTATTGCTCTATATGATCCGTATGGTATGTTTTTTTTAAGTTTGATGTAAAAAAGGGTTTTGGTATTATAAAACAATCTAATTAACAGTTTATACGAGACGTGTACATTGTCCCCCATTCTATAGCTGCTTTAGTTCGGTACACACTCCAAATTCCATTTGGTACTGGCAACGGACAATATTCGGTTAACTTAACCATGATGAAATGGCCATTTTCCACATAAGCAATCGATAAGATACCATAGTTAGGGTAAACCTCCAGACCATCAAAAAAGGGAAAGAAAGTTTGACAACCACCATTGCTTAGATGATGAACAATCACACCAAATTTCTTAGCCACTAACAATCCCACATAGGGAAACAACAACCAACATGCCTTTGGTGCAGGTTCTACGGTCAACCAATTTATAGATCAATATATATTTCATTTTAACATTCGGGTTCGAAACCATCCAGAATAGGCCACTACCATTCTTTGTTAATGAATATCTTGTCGAGCAGCTGTTGGGAGACAAATAACCACCCACTTGCTCCAACCCTAAACCCATAGCTACGGATCGAAAGCCACAGTTACCGTCTAGCTAGGCATCTTCTATATGTGTTATGTATCTTCGAAACATATATGGAAGCCAATCCTTAAAACGATCGATCATGTATTTGTACCTGTCAATGCCAAATACATTGTGGAAAACCTTTATCGGGGAAAATGTATATATGTATGTACATATGTATGATTGTTTATATACCTCTACCCCACAAATAGTGGAAAATGTTCATCCAAAACTGTCTTTTTAGCTTTAGTTTTCTTTAAATGACTTCGTTACACAACTGGCTTTTGAGTGTCCCCGTTCCTTTGTGATTGGGTATCTTTACGTCTCGCAGCCTCCTCATTCCTTTGTTGTAGTGCTTTCATGTCACACCCCGATATTTCTACGTATTACTAGTGGGCCAGGTGGGGAGTATCGTGACGTAGTTGATATCGTCATAGTCAATAATCACAGTTCAATGCATAGCGGAAGTCTAAAAGTAATAATATTACAAACCGAATGAAAGTATCATGAGTATTACGAACGAAATGTAAAAGGATCCACAGGCGGATCAAAACATAGGAAATATTGTTCAACAGATTTTTAAGTGATAAAGCTTGCAAGACTTCTTTATTTATTCACTCAGGAGTAGCCAGCCTATTTTGCATAGTACCTGCACCTAACCTTTTGGAAAATACGTCAGTTTACACTGGTAAATACAATTAACCGACTCTTTTTGGAAAAGTGTTTACAAAATTGATTTAAATGCACAAGGCACACATATTCTTTTATAACTTGGGATAATTATTTAAAATAAACTTGTAAAAGAATTATATGTCTGTTATACGTTCAGTAGCCCGGGTTGAATACCGGGTTAAAGATTAATAGACACACCACATAATATAATCTACGACGAGTTATTCTCGAACAAGCAGGTATATCATTTTACATACGCACCTGCAGGTGTATGCCTACACCCCGTTCTTAAGTCGTGGCCATTTCAATGTATGAGCCGAGGATATCCAGGACATGGTCATTAACCCCCCAAAGGCTTAAAACAAACAAAACAGATTAAACGGGTTATCTCAATGATTTAACCTTCATATGATTAAAAATTCAATACCCGACCAAGCGGTATTTTATATATACCGTACCCCAAGCCCGTATAAGGGAAAATAAGTTAAAAGTATTTACCTGAGCAAATTATACAAATTTATCCCAGCCGTATACAATCAGCAAGTGCAAATATCTTTTACTGGGCTCCTAAATCTGGAACGAATGTTTTAATAACCTATTAGATTCCTAACGGGTCTTACTTAAGTTTAAACTTAGACCGGTTAGTTTTAAGGAAATATATACGGTTCAAAACGCAAGATTAAGCGAAGACCGGATTAGAATGTGATCTAGACCCGACAAGTATGAAGACTTTTATAATATGGGTAAACTAAACATATTCCGAATTTTGAAGTAAAAATGATAAGGTTTGACCCGTTTCGATCAATTTATGCAAACTAGTCACACACACTGTACCGAACGCGAAAAATGCATAACGGGTAACCAAATGAGTCATATACAGGTTTCACAAGTTAATATTCTTTAAATATGTTGTGATATCAGTAGGATACCTTCCATTATACCCAAAATGGATTTAAGGTCAAATTAAGTCCCGAAGGGGTATTTTGGTCATTTTAACGGTTATAAAAGAGATTAAATATTAATCTGAGGTTCTAGTCTAAAATGATCAGTAAAAATATTTATTTTTGCAGGTCATATCAGTAGGGTATTGCATATATGTGAAATTTATCATTTATAACCAAACTATGTACCGTAGTGGCATTTTGGTCATTTCACATAAGCTTTAAAGGTCAAATTCGGAAATCTGAGTTCAAAAATTTTACTTACTGTTAAAGTATAAAAATTTACTTAAAACATCAGTAGGTATTAAGTCTTATATGTCAAAAATAGTTTTAGTCCATACTATGCGTTTAAAACGCGTAAAAAGTCGGTTTTAAGCGATTTTCAGGTTATATAAGGAAATCTGAGTTTTTGATCAGTTTATAAAGTTAAAAATATTTTATTTATCATACAAAATCAGTAGCAAAAGATTTGGTATCAAAATGTTATGTAAAACTCATTTTATTAGCAAAAAGGGTATAACCGTTAATTACCGAATCAAAGCAAGAACCCTACATTATGATCAGTTTAAAATAAATAAAAATCTTCAAAAATTCCAAAATATTATATTACATCAGTGGGTAAAAATTTTGGTGTCGAAATTTGGGTTTAAATAGGCTTTATGCTAATAATTTCGTTTAATTAATAAAAAGCTTTCAAATTACGATATTGAGCATAACTCCTAATTTTGACCACAAACTGATGTCAAATCTTTAGGACATGTTTATAAATCAGTAATAAAGGTTTTTGTCCTCTCACATTTTAAAAAATCTCGTTTTAATAACAAAAGTGCATAATGGTCAACAATTAAGCATTTAACGGAAACATGCAAATGATTCGGATTACAAAGGAACCACAGTGTATAATATCAGAGGGTTATACTTACATGTAATATGGTCCTAATGGAACCCTAAGGCATATCTAAACTAAGCTAAATCGGGTCAGAAATAAAAGTCAAAGCAAAAGTCTTCTTTTGCGACTTTCGGTTCCGAACCGAGCCTAAACTCATAATTGTCGGGTTGAACATGCCTAGACATGTTCTTACATTAATTACCAAGTTATATTAGTGTTAAAACAGGTGCCATTACTTCTGCATTGCTAGTTATGAGTTTATTTGCAAAATAGCTTTTAGTTGACTTTTTAATATTAAGTTTGACCCGACAATTGACCAAGTTAGAGTGGAAATCAGAGGGTGCCCTTTTAAGGGTTTAATACCCACATAATTACCAACTCATAGCCACTTTCAATTCGAAAAATGACTGGACCATTAGTGATTAATCACTAAGTCAAAGCTTAATTACGACGGCTTTGACTTTCGGTCATTAGACTAATAAAACTTGAACTAGGAAGGCTAAGAATGCTTACAAAGGCTCTTAGCATGAATTAGGAACTTGAGAAAACTTGCTTGAAGTCCAGAGAGCTCCAGAGAGTGAGTTTTGAAATGATTTTGAAATGCACAAGTGAACTAGCAAACATGAAGTTCTTATATAGGACTTTAAACATCACAGGATCATTCCACAGAAGCCAACAAATGTTTCCTGATCATCCCAGGTGTACCCTAAGCATGAAATACCATCGGTTCAGTCCCTGAATTCGAAAACCAGCTTTCTAAGGCGGTGGAACAGGCCAAACCCGCATCTGTCCACACTTGGCTGTATCTGGGCATTCTACGCGGCCCGCGTAAAACATAAGGAAGTCTTACGCGGCCCGCGACAACCTCCAAAACTGGGAAAAAGTTTTTAAACTTTGCACTTTCAGCCCCTAGTCCATTTTAACTTTATTTAACTTCCATTTATTGCATTTTGGACCCCCATAGTTAACTTTTAAGGACCTTAGGTCATTTTCTAACTCCGTTAAGCTCCCGGTTAGTTGTACGATCACTCGAAAAGTCTTGTTTTCTTCAAAACTCCACAAAATCAATATCTAATATTCTTGTGAGCGAAATATTAAATTATTTACAATGTTTTTGGGTTCGTTAATGGTCACTCAGAGGTAACTTTAACATGTTGACACTTTTAACCCTTATGTTTCATAAGATCCTTATTTTTAACACAAACGACTTCTATTGTTCGATAAATTATTCATCAAAGAATACGAACATCGTGTGTGGTCAATCAGAGGCACAAGAATGGCATGTTGACACTTTGGATCCCTTTAATCATATATTTACATTGTTTAACAAATTTAGTCCCTCATAATCAAATCCTTACACGTTTAAAGTCCATGACACGTGTCTTCATTATATTGGTCGTGATTTTACGAGGTGTTACATTTCATAGTTTGGCACTCGCGAGTATCTTGTTGTACCTCAGGCAGTTGATGGTTAGTTATACTTGAATTCATCACCGCCTTTATCTTCGACAACAAAGTTTTTGACACTAGCATGGGTTGCGCCTTTAGTTGTTGTGTGACTTTTATCCATTTCCTTATGAAGATTAGTATCGTCATTCTTAAGTGTTTCTGCTGATAAATTAAGGTCTTGTCTAGAATTTGTCTATCGCGGCAAGGGGAATTTTGCAATATGTATTTCAAAACTCATAGTTAAAAGAGTGGGGTTATTCATATGAAGTATAATAAGCGGCTAAAGCCTGTATTTTTTACCTGTACTTTGCCACCACTCCATCAGACAAGCACCTGGCAACGCACAACCCGTAAAATGCTGGTGGCCACAAGTCCCCCTACTACCCGCAACACATCAAATTTTTCTTCTTGACAAGCAATAACTCTAACGCTTTATGGGAAACATTACTGTGTAGGTTATCAAAGAATGGTATTTTTGTGGTCCCCCCTTTGCACGAACCGACTATCTTGAAAACTGAGGTTTATTGCTATGAGTTGTGACTCAACAACTTTGTTAACAAGTAACACAAGTCTATGGAGCGAGTTGTTTTACCCCTTAAGGTATCTCTTAATGTGAGCATGTTGGCTTTCAACTCTGTGGTTGTATGTTGACAAAGTTAGGGATCGTGTTAGTTCATGCTGAAACAAACCTTTCATTATACTCTTTCAGCTAGACCTCTTACATATAGTCCACAACTTCTAAAAAAATAGAATATAACGATCTATAATGTGTGTGTATGTATGTATGTATGTATGTATTCATGTACATATGTAAACTAATATAATATGTACCTGATCGATCGTCGTCAATCAATCACGTATAGAGCAGCTCAAAGTTATAACTGTATTGCATTGGAGTGGGAGAACTACACAGTCCAGACCAAGAAAGCTTAAATATTTTCCAGTCTTCATCTGTAAATTTTGCCTTACAGTGTTTTAGAATATTCTATGAGATATGCCACCTACATAGTAATTTGGAAGCTTTTAGGAATACTTTATCACAAGTATTCATCAAAACTTGACCCTTATCTATTACTATCACACGCGACTCTATACAGTTAGCCTTTGTAGGGCCCATAAGAAGTTATCGTGCTTTTCTTTAGAGACAATTGCATTTTCTTTAGAGCCAAATGGATGACCGACACAAGACGAATTGTGTATCGATGTCACACCCACAACTTGAACAAACGGAAGTTTATACTTATTCGTTTTACAGGTAGTGTCAATCATCAGCACATGTGGGAATGCATGCCAGAATTTGTACGAGTACCGATGAACAAAGAAAACCTCCTCGACCACATTTGTGGAGGGATTCACCGGGTGTAGTAAACGCACTTGTTTCATGCAACATGTTCTCTAGTATCTGCATTGGAGTTTGATCAACGTACATTTTGAATTTAATCGTTTTATCACGTTATGCACGTCTCGTAGCAATGTGTGGGTTTTGTTTTCTTAGGGTTAAATGTATGTTTGAAGACTCTGTGTTTTGAAAATAAAGCCTCTCCATAAGTGTATCTTCGTCCAGGGTTAGCCTCCTGGCAAACGCGTGACCCTCGAGATGTTCTGCAGGTTCATGGTTATGTTTCTTTTCCTTCACCACTAAGGTTTAAGTGCCACTACTTGCGTCTAGTTTCCCTATCAGTTTAAAAGGACACCCAATCTTTTTTTTCTACCAGAACGGTGAACTGTTTCTTTATTATTGGGTTCGCCACGACGGTAGCATCGCAACCTTATCTTCACTGTCCTTACTAACGAAACTTCGCCTTTTGTTATCGTCCGTGGGGTCATAATGACGTAACCTCTTGCAAGTTCTCTTTTGTAAACCCAAGTCTTCAACTCTTGAAGTGACCCAAATACCTGAAACAACGGTACGTTAGAATTATAAGTGTTGATTAATAAAATAGAAATATTACATGGCAACCCCACTCTCTGTCTCTAAAATCTATTTATAGCCCTAGTTCCTCTCTCTAAAATGTGACAATGAAACCATATCCCTAAATAAAGTCACCTAATACATGCTACTAAAATCTATTTATAGACCCCAATACATTTATTTGTAGACCCTAATACAATTATACATCATATACAAAATCAACTGTATCTCTCTATAATGTATTTATAGCCCCACTTTCTCTCTCTAAAATATGACAATGAAACTGTAATACATGCACCCTGATAAGCAATTACACAATCTTAAGCCACATAAAATCTGATAAACATTATATACATCAAATAACACGTAAGTGACGGGAATGTCGTACCTTTTCAGGTTCTTTCTTATCGTTAGCAACTTCCTCGTTAGCACCTTCCTCGCCGTTATCCCATTCCTTGAAGTGCTTAGCGTTTTCCTCGACTTCGTTATCACCTTCCTCAAACTCCTTAGCACTTTCCTCGTACTCGTTCTTGTGTTGTTTTTTCCACATGCGAATGGTAACTTCTGTATGCGTGCTGCCAATAGCTTCGCGCCACGTAAGATGGTTCACCTTCATCTACGAACTCCTGAAACAACTTAATAGTGAGACTTTGGTAACCAAAATGGCATCATATCTTATATAGATTCTTTACCTGGTTCAAATCGGTCAATAGGGCTATACTATCCTGTCATCACAATGAAGCACGGAAACAACCTCCTCCTCACCTCGTTCAACGCTGTAACGCTCCGCTTTTTCGTAACTTTCCTTAATTAGAAAGTTGTCTTGTAATTCTATTTTTTGAAACTTGTATTCCTTGTAATCGTATTTCGTTTTGAAACCTTGTAAATCCGAGACTTTGATTATAATGAAATTGATCTTTTGCGTAAAATATTCGTTGTTTATACATTAATACGTGCATTCGTTGATACATGATTCGTAATCCTCATAAACATAAGTGTAACTCGTAAACCATTATCGTGCATTCGTAATTCTTAAACGTTCCATACATGTAAGCACTTGATTATTCGAATACGAGACCTGTTTAATCCTTACAATACTTCTTTTATTATTACAACACAAAACCTATGTTTACATACTTGTTTAACGCATGTTTTCATGTCCCCTTTGCATATTAGGCCTTGTTACATGTTGGTCATATATTAAATAACATGTAACACCTGAATATACAACAAATATACGCCTTATAATGTTCAAAAAAATAAATAAATAAATATGGGCTGGGCAGATTTCGATCGCAGCCTTTGGGCTGGGTTTAGTTGTCTTGTTTCAAAGTTAATTACCCACTAATCATATTCAAAGCCCAACCCATTGAAACCCTAATCCCTTCCCTATAAATACCACTTATTTTTCAGCCACTTTCCCACTTTACAACCCTCAAACCTCACTAAAATCACTCTCAAACTCAGCTGATTTTCAGCAACACATCTGAAAGTTCCAGCAATTAAAAGTGAGTTTTAACTCACTTCTTCTTCTTCTTCTTCTTCTTCTTCTATTTCTTCTTTGTTTCTTCCTTCTTAACACTTGGATAACCTCTAGGAAGGTTTTCACAAGATTACTTGGGTAAACTAAGGTGAAACCTCACCATTTTTTGAGGTCCAAAGTGCACCTATAATTCTGCTCATTTTTATCTTTTTTAAATCTTCATGTTTTGGAAGAAAACTCATGTTTTACTCATACAAACCTATGTTCTTATGTCACTAATCAAGTCTATGATTAGTGTGCTTAAAAACAAGGTTGTTATATACAAATAGGAGGCGTTTTACTCCTCTAAACTTTCTGTTTTGTAAGGGTTTTCAACCCACAAGTGTTGAATAAGACTTGAGCTTGTGCTTGTGCTTGTGTAGTGTGATTATTGGAAAGCTTTGGCTATCCTACTTTCAATCCATCCTCACTTGATGTTTTCCTTTTAGTTAATATGTATGTTTCATTTCCATATTGTTCATTCATGACCATCCTTGTTGTTTTTAACAACTTGTGCAATGGTGAATCTAAGAAAGATGTTTTAAAAGGAAGGTTACCCTCCTACCTCCTTGCATGACTTGTATGAGATTCTTGTAATATATGTTGGACTAAACTTAGATAATATACTATATAGAATATATAGAACATAGATAAAATAAACAACCGAACCCTTGATGATAATCACATGATTATTCGTCATGGTACTAAGTTACATCATCTTAAAGTACTTAACTTCTCGTTACGATTCTAATGGGTATTTAGCCCATGAAATCATTCTAACCCCTATGGGTTTTATAGTGTCAAAAACGAGTATTAAGTCTAGATCATTACTTTCTCATATACATACATTATGTACCTTAAATTTTAAATTCCAAATATAATCATTTCTTGAACTCCCATCCGAACACATTCAACCTCCTAATCTTATTAACTCGTCAATACTTGGATAATCGGAAGACTTAGCAATTTTGTGAGTATACTTGACCCATTTTACCTTTTTCACACTTTTTGGGTGTAACATGTTTATGTATACAAAACACACTTAACATGCATATTCTTATGCAATTATACAAACAAACAATCCAATACATGCTTACTATTTGTTATGCTTGATTCGTGTTTTCTGGGTGATTCTTATGTGATGAACTTATCATTAACTTCGATCAAGCCTCCCTTAACATGTATAGCACTATAGGAGTAACGCACCGTCCGTATTCTTGAGGTCATGTTAAGTTATTCATTCATACTTGCGTTAATCTTTGGTTTAACTTGTTTGTTCACATGCCAGTTTATACGTTAATCTTGATAACTAGGTTTACCATGTGGATTGTTCACTATCAAATTTATACTAATATGCTACTACACCAAACTTGTATACTCGCCAATACTTTTGTATTGAACTACGCTTTTAAAATATGTTGCAGGTTTAATGATTGTTGACGATGCATGGAACATAGTAGGATGCCTAGATACTCACTTTAAATTTTGTATTCTTATTGTAATTCTTTTATTTCAACTTGTTGTAATTGTATTTCCTTTCCATGTTGTACTTGAATTCTTGTAGTAATAAAATGAAATTCATTATTTAAACACTTGTCGCAAATTTTAGTGTTATGTGTAATGAGAAATCTATTTCGTCTCACTCCGATGTTTCCGCCATCGGTTGGGGTGTGACAAACGCCGGGTCTGAAAATGCTTTCGGAGAAGTATGATTTGTTCAAATCTTCGCCAAAAACATAACTAATGTCCCAAGACGAGATCGTGATACGAACGGTTTGATCGGAACGTTTTGTGTGTGAATTTTCATTTGAATTAAATGGTTCTCTATGCTTGGCTTAATAACAATTTTTTGGAACTATACGCAGTGTATAGGTTAATACTATATCCGTATACGACGCGTATAGACCTATACGCGCCGTATGGGGGGATGTGCACCTAATTTTGGGGGACGTCCAAATACTCTTACCCTAAGAATAACAATCAACAAAATGCCAAGTTTTACTTTCTTATCTGAGAAGAACCAAATGACCTAAATTGCATGCCCTTTAGTTCTTATCATCTGTGTTCTAATTAAGTGATTTAATAACAATCAACCCGAGTTCTATCGTTAATGCATCATGACATCTCTTCAAATTGAGGTGTTAAATAAGTCCTAATTTATTACAGTTATAGCATAATGTGTTTATGTTGCTATGTTGCGAATTAGCGAGATAAACATGCGGCAAATATTGATGGAAGACATCCTTTAGTTGATGAAGCAAACATTCTGTTGCTATGTCGCGAACTGAAAAAACATGCATCATATAATTCACATTTTGCACGACAGAGGAGATGTGCTGCGCCAAAATTGAAATTTGTCGCCTCAAATGAGAATATAATGTCCCAAATCAGAGTATATCATGTCATCAGACACATTTCAAGCCTATTGTTGATTGAAAATTGTTATAGTGAAGACAATTTTGTCAAATGATTCTGTCAAGATGGCCATTTTGTTGATTCTTCCTATATAAAAATGTGTTTCCAATGCTATGCTGCGAATTAAGCAGATAAACATGCAACAATATATGCATATATATATGTGACGTGAACTAAATAAACTAGGTTAAATGCACATGTACATATTAAGTGTATTTTTGGTTAAATAATTAATATGTAACTTGACAAATAGAAGTGGAAAAATTTAACAGACAAAAGAGAAAGACAAAAGAGAAAGGAAATGTAAAAATGGAGTTATATGTTAGGTGTGATTCCATTAATAGGGTATTCCATGTGTAAATATTAGTATGATAAAGTGGGAATAAGTCTAAGGCTATCATACATAAATATGTGTAATGTAGACTTTAATAAGGGTGTGGTTGGATTTGTTAGAAATTTGGTTTAAGCTTTAAAAGCTTCTGGCAAGTTTCTTAGGTTGTACATTGGTTATCAATTCATATTACCTACTACATACCTTACACACCTCTATGAAGCATTTGGGTTTATAACATGGTACTCTCTATATAATACTAGTGAGCAGTGAATATATTCAAGGACATCATTTCACACCCTAAAACTAAATGAATGAATAATGTCTACACAATGAATGAAGAGGGGTTCTTCTGCAATTTGATTAATTGCAATATTTACTTCAAATTTCCCTTTTCTGCACCCATCTTGGGATTTTTTCCAACAATTAATGCATTTCCTGCCCCTCAATTTACAACTCTCTCGTCTTCTACCACACCTTCTTCAATTCTCTTCCTCCTCAATCCCTCTCTCTACCATTAAATTAAGCTTTAAAGCAAACCCATCTCTCTCTCTCTCTCTCTCTCTTTGATTTCTTGTTTATATATAAATATATGTGTAAATGGCCTTTGAGCATCTAAACCAACAAACCCATCTCACTAGCGGTGGTGCTATTCTTGATCACCTCCTAATTATCTCCTTCTCTCTCTTGTTCTTGATCAAGATTTGCCAATCTCAAGGTAAACTTTCTTGTATATGATCATGGGTTTTCACTTAATATGTTATTATATGTTCAAAGTTGTAAGTTCTTAAGAAAGAAAGTTTGACTTTTTTTATTAAGATTTTGTGTTTGAACAAGATTCGCTAATTTTCAAGGTAAACTTATTATGTATGATCATGGGTCTTCGCTAAATATGTGTTTTATGTTATACACGATCAAAGTTTAAGTTTTTGATAAATAAAGCTTGACATTTTATTTTTTGATCAAGATTTTGAGTTTGACCAAGATTTGCCAATTTTCAAGGTAAACTTATTGTATATGATCATGGGTCTTCCTTAAATATGTTTTATGATCATGGGTTTTCTCCAAATATGTTACACATGATCAAAGTTTTAAGTTCATGAAAAATAAAGTTTGACTTTTTATCAAGGTTTCGTGTTTTCATCTACAGTTGACTTTGTACCACCAAGAGGAAAACTCAAAGTATTATTGAGCTTAAAAACATGAGTCGAAGAAACGGTAGAGGTGGTGATCGGAAGCTTGACTTGAAGCTGAATTTGTCACCGCCAACCGCTAACCGGCAGACCGAAGAATTACCAACTCGATCAGCCACCATGTCTCCAACAAGCTCTTGTGTGTCATCGGAGGCTGAGCTCCGGTACTCAAGTAGCCCGGAGGCAACATCCATGATGTTGGTTGGATGCCCAAGGTGCTTGATGTACGTTATGCTTGCTGAGGAGTACCCTAAGTGCCCTAAATGCAAGAGCACCGTTTTGCTTGATGTCCTTCATGACAACTCCACCAAGAAAACAAGAAAGACTTGAATACTTCAATGAAGGAAGAGGGTGAAAAAACTTTATAATTTAGCACTTAGTATTGTTAGTAGGGTTTTTATTTTATTTTATTTTTAAATTTACATCCTTTACTATTATGGATAATGTTATTTACACTCTGTTTGACTTTACCGTTGCGTATGAGTGGAGTTTAAATGACAATACCCTTTTTACCCTTATATTTCTGTTATTTTTTTGTTTAACATTGGTCAAGTAGTGTGTTCTAATGAAGTTTTATTTTCAAATTTTTTTTTCCAAAATTACTTGTAAGTACTTCTATATGATGGCTAATTGTAGTTTTACTACTTTCCACGTGGATGCGCCATGTCAGATGACTTTAGTGTTTGACACATGTTAGGTCGGTAAAAAAACTCCCATGAGGATGGGAGAGAATTAAGTCATTAACTAAAAGCAAATATACCGTTATCTTGGTGTATAGTGTGTGAAATATTTTTCTTTATTATTTTTTTTTTTAACAAAGTTGGTGTGTCTAGATTAACAATAACATTATATTTGATTATCATTTACATAATTGTAAGTAAACATAATACAATTAATAAATATTGTTATTTTCAGATAACTTGGGATTTTCTCATCTTAGTGTATATATTATGAAACCCTAGAACAACGTACGGTCACAAGAAAGATAGAAATACGGATATCACTAGCCGAAACCCTAGAATTGTATCTATTATCTCTAAAGAGTTAATTACTGAATCACTATTTCAGTCCATTAGTTTAAAATTTGCTATTTCAGTTCATGTGGTTTCACTTTCGTAACCATTTCAGTCCATTTGGTTTCACTTTCGTAACCATTTCAATCCATTATTCTGTTTAGTACAGGGACTGAAATGGTTACGAGGTGTACTGAAATGGTTACGAAAGTGAAACCACAGGGATTGAAATCGTAATTTTTAAACTAATGGACTAAAATAGTGATTTTTAACAAACCACGGGAACAAAAACAATAGAGTAAAGTGCACGGATAGTCCCTGTGGTTTTGCAAAATAACACCTATAGTTCTCAACTTTTGAAAATTACACCGGTGCTCCCTGTGGTTTGACAGTTTGTTACTCAAATAGTCCCTAGAGTTGATGAAGGTTACTTTTCTCCGTTAAGTGAATGTAAAATGACAAATTTACCCTTCATCTTCTCCAGCCACACCCATCAACCTACACCTAGCTTCTTGTTCGATAGAGACAACAAACCCCAACGTCTTCATCGTCTGCATCGTCGGTATTTCAAGTTTCTATCAAAACATATTCAATTCAGTAAGATCATCCATACTCTGCTTTGGGGTTCCAAAAATTAGAAAACATATCTGCTCTCCCCTGTTTTCAGATCTAAACCACCTTCTTTCATAGCTCCATCTCCGACCCCGGCTCCATCTCCGACCCCGGCTCCATCTCCGACTCCGACCCCGGCTTTCATTACGATTCTGTTAGAATAGAGAAAAATGAGTGAGATATCGAGAATAGAGAAGATGAAGGGGCCAACGGTTACAAATCGTCGGAGATGAAGAGGCAGCGGTGGCGACTCGCTGGAGACGAACGAAAAGATGGAGATACAACTTGCAGGAGACAAAGAGGCAACACTTATGAAGCACATAAAGGGTTTCTGTTTTTTCCAATTTTAATAAGGCTTTCAGAATGGTTTTTGATTACCCGCTAAAAGATTCAGTGGATTCGAATGGTGTTGGATTCTATTCAGTTGATTCTTTATAATCGATTGATAATGGCAACAGAGTATGAACCAAACTAATCATATCATTGTGGTTTTGGTATTAAATTTATGTCTGAAACTAAATCACAAAATAGGGGTTATTTGTTTAAGAGATGGGTAAATTTGTCATTTCACATCCACTTAACGGAGAAAACTAACCGTCATCCACTCCTAGGACTATCCAAGTAACAAACTGTCAAACCACAGGGAGCACCGGTGTAATTTTAAAAAGTTGGGGACTATAGGTGTTATTTTGCAAAACCACAGGGACTATCCGTGCATTTTACTCAAAACAATAATTAACTCTAAAAACAAAATTACAAGATGTCTACCGCTATTGTGTCTGTTTGAGCCACTAAACAAGATCTGCTTAATTATGTTTTTTTTTCTCTTTACCAAGTTATGACATGAGCAAGGTGCACATGTGATACGGTGGGAGTGATAATTTACATTGCGGTACTCGTTTTCGGTAGTTTTCTTGTTCGTATAATATTTACTGTAGTATCATTGCGGTAGATAAACGTCATAGGTGAAGTCATCGATTAATTCATTTCATTGTGGTCTGCATGGTTCGCTCGATTCGGCTATTATCCTCAACTGAAGTTGAAATCGAAGTTACCAGTTAGTCTATTTTAGTAACCGGTCGATTTTCGGTTAATTTGTTCGGTTATTCATATAGATTAATGGTTTTTTATTCAGTTATTTCAATTTTAGTTAATAGCCAAAATAACACTTAGGCTACTTTGGCTTAAAAATAAATGAAATTGGTGTATAAATACATGAAATGAAATGAATTTATACATGAAGTGGAATAATAAATATATTAAATGGAGATATAAAATACATGAATCTGGTCTAGGTGTAAAACCTAGAAATATATGAAATATGAAATGTTCGGGTCGGGTTAATTTTGGTTAAACGAGGGTATAATTTAATAAATGGTATAAAAATAAGGGTTATTGGATTTTAATAATGTGAACTTTTATTCATTGGCTGGCATTAATCTCAACTTAAAGAATTCCCTCTTACAATCACAACTTGTAACTAGGTATAACCCAGTTAGTTTTTTGTTGTCGTGGCAACTTACGTTGTAGAAACCAAGTTATTGGTTGATGTGACTACTTATGTGTATGCTTTTGTGACACAAACCTAGTTATTGAATTTTAATAATCCTAATTTTCACCACCACCATCTACAACCACTACAATTAGCTGCCACCACCACCACCGTTTACAATATATATATATATATATATATATATATATATATATAGGGAGCCGCTAGAATGAGAACCACCACGAGTTATGAGAACCGCGCCCCGCGGGTGGCCGTCGGTGACGAAATTTTTTTTACACCTAGATCCGTATATTTTAGCGGGGGGTTTAAATTTTCGGTTCAAACGGCGCGCCCGAGGGGGTAGTTTTTTACGCCCAAAGTTTGGTAAAAAAAAAAGAAAAATTAAAAAAACCCAAACTTTGGGCGTAAAAAACTACCCCCTCGGGCGCGCCGTTTGAACCGAAAATTTAAACCCCCCGCTAAAATATACGGATCTAGGTGTAAAAAAAATTTCGTTGCCGACGGCCACCCGCGGGGCGCGGTTCTCGTGGTTCTCATAACTCGTGGTGGTTCTCATTCTAGCGATCCCCTATATAGATATAGGGCAAGGCTACATAGGAAACCCTATCTATATGAAAAACCCTAGAAAACCCAACCTCCCGACATTTTTTTTTTTAAATTAACACATGTAATATACATGTTTTTAAGAGTTTTGGGCCAAAAAAATCAAAAAAGCGCCGAAGGGATCTTTTAAAAAAAAAAATTTCAGCAATTTCTGTCTTTTGTGGCTAACACATGTTAGGCAACCGGACATGGCTGAAATTTGTTTATTTTTTTTTTAAATATCCCTTCGGCGCTTTTTTGTTTTTTTTTTTGGCCCAAGACACTCTAAAACATGTATATTACATGTGTTATTTTTTTCAAAGAAAAAAAATGTCGGGAAGTTAGGTAAAAATGGGGGGAGATTTGGGTTTCCAGAGTTTTCTACCTAAATGAGGGTTTTTTGTCTAGTCTTGCCTTATATATATATATAATTTATTTAGTGAAGTGACATCTAACGTCAGCTAACTAGGTTATCTACTTCTTTTTCGTTTATTATTTCTTATTACATCTCTTAAAGTATTTAAGTTACAACATCAATTGTTTAATAGATATTATATTATAGTATGTATTAGAGTAAATTGCCATTTTAGTCCATGTGGTTTGTTCAAATTTGTTATTTTAGTTCAAATAGTTTTTTTTTCCTCTAGGTCCCTGACTTTTCCCTTTTGTTGCCATTTTGATTACATTACCAAACTCCATCCAAAATCTCCATTTTTAACCAGGAGTATGTTAGGGATTTTCAATTAAAATTTTTCAAATTGCCAATTTGATTCATTTTTTTATATTAAAAAATTAAAACAAAAATATCTTTCAAAAATATGGTCGATCCATTCTTTTTTGTTATTGGATAACTCAAATTGCCCTTTTTTCATACATACATACATACATACATACATACATACATACAGAAGAACCCTTCCTCAACCTCTAACCCCCACCCCTTCTTTCTCTATTTCCTTGGATCACCACCACCAGTGGCGAAGCTTGGATTTTTCGGCCGGGGGGGTGAAAACATATATACCCAAAAATTTCTATAGAACCGGGGGGGTGAAAACGTATATACCCACAAATTTCTATACGAAAACTACATATATAACACTACTGAGCGAAAAATCCCGGGGGGCGGACGTCCCCCCCCCCCCCCCGCCCCCATTAAGCTTCGCCCCTGACCACCACCACAGCTACTCCGGCCACCGCCAACACAACTCTCCGGCAACCTCCACCACAACCCTCCGGCCACTTCCACCACCGTCACAATCACCACCACCCACCACCACCGTCACGAACCCTCCCCCACACACCACCACCCACCTCCAATGTTACCTACTTTTGCCACACACCACCACCCATCTTCATATCCACTGTTTCTCATCACAACCACCGTCTCCATGAAAAAAAAAACAACATTTCCCCACCACCGCCAACCCCATCGTTCACCACCACCATCGCCACCCCTAATCAAAACACACCACCATCCTACCATTCACCACCACCACCGTTCACCGTCACCACCATCCCTACCATTCACCACCACCGTTCACAAACAACAATCTTTCATAGCACCCCATTTTCGAAATGAAAACCCAAATCTAAAAATCCATTAACCTCAATTCGAAATGGTCCGGCATTTCAGGCGGTGTTACTGGTCTAGCGTTTTTTAAGGCGGCAGTGGTGTTGGTCCGACGGTTTTTAGGTGGTGAAGGTGGGTGGCGCTGGTGGATAACGGTGGTTACATGGTGGGGGGAGTATTGTTGGTAATGGGTGTTGTGGTTGCAGAGAGAAAGTAGAGAGAGATTAGGGAGAGAAAGAATGAATGGGGTGGGGTTGATGTGGCTTTTTTTTTTTGTATTTATTAAAATTATATCTTAATAAATTATATACATAAATATATGTCTGTGTGTTTTTTTAATAATATTAGTATTTATTTTTCTTTTCTTTTTTTTATATGTATATTAATTTTGGATAAAATGGCAAAAAGCAAAACATACATATAATCTGACCAAAATACCCTTGGTTAAAACTAAGTTTTTTTGACAGAGTTAGGGTGTTGGATCAAAATGGTAAGAAAATAGAAAACTCAGGGACCCAGAGGAGAAAAAAAAACTATCTGAACTAAAATAGCAATTTGAGACAAAACTCAGGGACTAAAATGACAATTTACTCTATATATTAAATTACATTCTTAGCTAAGTACTTATTATCCTCTCTCTCTTTTTTTCTTTTAGAGTAAACTGCAATTTTACACCCTGAGGTTAGGGGTGATTGGCACTCCTACCCCCCTAAGGAAATAATTGCAAAAATACACCCCACTGTTAACCCTTATGTCGCACTTCTACCCCCCGCCGTTAAATTGGGTTAACAGTCTGTTAACTCTAAGTTGAAATTACTATACTACCCTTACATTTTACCCCCAACATTCCTGTTAAGTCGCACAGTTACCCCCTGAGATTTACAAAACCCTTCCCGCCAAAATCAAATACATGTTCTATGATTCTAAACCAAAATTCTGAACCTGTTTTTTATCTAAAAGCTAATAGTTTCATTTTGAACACGTAATCTGAAACAAAACATCAATTCATTAAAGCATTCATACTTGTTCATTTTGATCAAACATCAAACCAGTGTACACATGAAAGCATCAGTATACACATGAAAGCATCAGTGTACACACCATGAAATACCTGTATACACATCAAAGCATCAGTGTACACACCCTGAAATACCTGTATACACATCAAAGCATCAGTACACACATTCAACTGCACATTCAACTGCACATTCAAGCATTAGTGCACATTCAACTGAACATTCAACTGTAATCTGCATATTATGGCTAGCAGGTTTCTGTCATCAACTGCACATTCAACTGCACATTCATATGGCTAGCAAGTGAATACTTACACCTTTGCCCTGAAATATATGATCATCAAATGGACTAACCAACAACTAACAACTGCACATTTGACCATTGTCATCAAACATTAGCTGTAAACACTTGTATGATCATGTAACTGTCATCAAACATTAGCACATTTGACCACTGTCATCAAACATTAGCTGTAAACACTTGTATGATCATGTAACTGTCATCAAACATTAGCACATTTGACCACTGTCATCAAACATTAGCACATTTGACCACTGTTAAGTTAACCTACAACTTAACCTACAAAAAGTTAAGTTAACCTACAACTTAACCTACAAAAAGGCACATACCTGCTGCATGTTTATAGGTTTCATGTGCTTAAACTTCAAGCAGGTATGCTTGATCACCACTATCAGTTTAAGCACAAAAGAACACATTAGCTGTAAACACTTGTATGATCATGTAACTGTCATCAACTGCACTTTTTGATCCTAACCTGTATGATCATCAACTGCACACCTAACCTGTATGATCATGTAACTGTATGATCCTAACCTGTATGATCATCAACTGTATGATCATGTAACTGTATGATCATCAACTGCACATCTAACCTGTATGATCATGTAACTGTATGATCATGTAACTGTATGATCATCAACTGCACATCTAACCTGTATGATCATGTAACTGTATGATCATAACTCCCACCCTATAACCTGCTGCACATTTCAACATTTCAACAACTAACCTACTCCACATTTCAACAACCTATAACAGCATTTTCATCAAAACATCAAACATCAAACATCAGACTTCTGGATTAAACAACAATTTCATCAACATACAAAATGATGGATTAAACATCATTTTCATCAACATACAAACTGATGATTGTCTAACTTGCTAATGCTAAGTTAACATACAAAATGATGATTGTCTAGCTGCTGCAAATGTTATCCTACTTCAAAGTTAACTTAACCTACAAAATACATCCGCTCAACTCTCCGGTGGATAATGGAAGTTGAGGACATGCCTCCCAAACACGGAGACCACCAGGTGGACCACCAACGATGAGCTTGATAAGCTCATCGTCAGGTCAACTGTAAAAAAACCAACATTGAACCAAATCAGACCTAACCCTGTTTATAACATGATAACTACTAAATCTGACCATGATTAACTAACAATGGCCTATTATACCTGCGGTGTGGCGGATGAGATAGCGGATTAGCCAACACACAACCGGCATTGAAGGAGACAGCGGAGGAGAAGACTGATCGGAGGAGATCCCTGATCGCCGGAGGAGAAGACTGATCGGTGGAGACTGATCGCCGGTGAAGACTGATCGCCGGTGAAGACTGATCGCCGGAGAAGATGACCGGTCGCAGGGTTTGGGGACGATGGTGGGAAGGTGGGGGGGTAATTGTGCTTCTTTATGTTACTTATAGGGGTGTTGTGAAGAAGAAGCTTCACATTAATAGCAAAATGACCATTCTACCCTTTGACCATTACCTTATTATGTTGACTGTTAACCCAATTTAACGGCGGGGGGTAGAAGTGCGACATAAGGGTTAACAGTGGGGTGTATTTTTGCAATTATTTCCTTAGGGGGGTAGGAGTGCCAATCACCCCTAACCTCAGGGTGTAAAATTGCAGTTTACTCTTTCTTTTAATTGTCATCAACTCACATACTTAACTTTTCCTTTTTAATGACATTTTTGTAATTAACTCCTCGTTGAGTGGCATTTATAACCATCTCACAATTCTTCTTTTTATTTTTTGGTTTTAACCACCTAGGTTTTGGTTCTTACCATTTTTATCCTCTCAACTTTTGTTAGTTTTCTTTTAAAAATAACTTACATTTCTACCTCTTAGATTTTAACTAATTTGTTAAGTACCCCTCAACTTCTGTTAGTTTTTTTTTAAATAACTTACATTTTTACCCCTTAAATTTTAATTAATTTATTAAGTGTCCCTTCAAATTTTGTTAGTTTTTTTAGACAACTTACATTCTTTCATTTTGAATTTTAACTAAATTTATAAAGTGTACCATCAACTTTTGTTAGTTTTTTTTAAACAATTTACATTCCTACCCCTTGAATTTTAACTTAATTTATTAGGTGTCCCCAGAACATTAATAAAGTTATTATTACCTCTTTTACATATAGTGCTACAATATTTTTTTTAGGTTTCAAATTAATCTCTTACACTTTAAATAATGTAGGCCTTTAATACAAATAGATTTATTTTCCTCTTGTAACTTCCGTTTACTATATTTTTTACAACTTAATTCGTGATAAAATACTTTTAGAAAACATACCAATCTGGTACGTACCCACCAAAAAAAATTATATACTTACTTTTACGTTATCTAGAATGGATGTTTTGAACGGTCATTATTAGTTAGAACAAGTAGGTTTTAAATATATATTGTAATGTAATATATCTGTTTTAAAAACTGATTTTTACCGTTTGGTTCGTACATGGATTTTTCGCCGCAACGCGCGGTGGGGTAATCCTAGTATAATTCAATTCTACAACATATATAATTGTATATAAAAATTCTTTCAACTTTCGAATTTATTAGGGTTATTGGATTTTAATAACTCTAACTTTCGCTATTTGGCCGATATCACTTTCAACTTACGAATTGTACAACACCACTCTCAACTTTCAACTTATTTATCTCTAACACTCCCAACCTAGCTGAACCCTAACCCGGTTAGTTTTTTTAGCTGCTCTAACATGGTCTTTTTTGCTAATGTGGCATTTGATTTATAGTTATTTTGTGGCGTGGCATCTGACGTGGCTTTTGATGACTTGACATCTGACGTCAGCTAACCGGGTTAGGGTTCAGTTAGTTTGGGAGTGTCAAAGAAAAATTAGGGGTGACAAAAATACCCGAGCCCAACGGGTATACCCGAAACCCGAAGAATTTGGGACGAGTATACCCAATACCCAACGGGTAATGGGCCGGGTATGGGTATGAGATTAGATGATACACGACCCGATTACCCGAAACTATATAACCGTTTACCCCAAATTTATACTCGAAAACTTTTAAGTTTTATATTTATTTTTCTTTAACTATATTTTAGTAATCTTCATTATGGTAGCTTTATTATTTAAGAAAAATGAACTCTTCATTTTAAATATTTATTTTGATTAAACAATTCATATTTATATGCTATGAAATACAAAACTTTTTTTTGAGATTAATATTATAATATGTTTACATTTTTAAATATAACAAATATTATTATGGTGATGATGATATGTATATTATTTATTATAATTTAATATATTGTATAGATTTTTAAAACCTAAAATTATAAAGGAATGTTACTTTAAAATTGTTACTTTCCTCTAATGTTCCACCTTACTTTTTTTTTTGAACGGCTGATTTTATTAAAAAGAAAAAACAAGCTAGCAAGAGGCTAGACAAAGAAGGAAAATTACAAGATTACAAGATATTGAAACTACACCAATCTTCCCAAGCTAACAAATTCATTTTTGCTCTATGTTTAACCCAAAGAAAACTAGTTGATTTGATTTCTGCCAAAAGTCTTGAGATGTCCACTCGAGTGCCGGAGAAGATGAGATCGTTACGTGATTTCCATAGACTCCAACAAGAGATAAGGACGATAGCTTGAGCAAGTTTTTTAATTATTGCCGAACCTGCGATATTTTCATGTACCCGTAGGAGATCTTCAATGGTGAAAGCATAGATGGGAGGAATGTTGATCCAGCTTGAAACCATCTGCCATACAATGGAACTTACAGCACATTCCGCGAAGAGATGGGTAGCAGATTCATCCTTGTCACCACAGAACGGGCAACAGATTGAAGACATGTTGATGTTACGGTGTGCTAAAGCGACCCGAGTAGGTAGCCGATCAAGGGCCATACGCCAACCGAAAATATTTACTTTGCGTGGAACCCAATTGTTCCATGTAAAGCAACATTCACTGATAGGTGGGGAGGACTGATGGAGAAGTTTTTTCACAGATTTAACTAAGAAAGAACCTGACGGGTCAGAAGCCCATGACCAAGATTCACCGGATTGAGAGAGAGGAGCAAGTGAGACGATATTTGTTAGATCGTTAAGCTCTGCTATTTCTGCCACATCTTCCGGTACCCTACGCCATTCCCATGTCATATTATTTAACGTATCTTGATCGGAGTGCTGAATTCTATCTTGTACGCTGCACGCTTTGAATTTCTCCAGTGCATACAAAGCTGGAAATTGGGTCTTGAAAGGTATGTCTGTGGCCCAGCAGTCAGTCCAGAATTGGACCTCTGCTCCAAACCCGACTTTGCATTTGCAAAGATTGTTAAGATTAATGTCGTTTTCCCGAAGAGTAGCTTCCTTTTTTATTATATTATTCCAGACACCCGATAATCCTTTCTTTGGTGGTAGGAAATTGCCGCACTTTTTATTGAAATGAATGCTTTTAATAATTGATCCCCACAATCTGCTTGGTTCGGTCTTGTATCTCCATGCCCACTTTGAAAAAAGACTGATGTTCATATTATGAAGCGTATCCAGGCCGAGACCCCCACTTTTGATTGGTTTTGTTACCCGATCCCATCGAACCCAATGCATTCTGCTTCTTGATTCAGTGTCTCCCCATAAGAAATCTCTTCTCAATTTTTCAAGTTTATTTAGAACATTCATAGGAGCTTGATAGAGGGAGAAATAATAGAGGGGCAATGAGTCTAGCACTGATTTTATGAGTGTAGTTTTCCCACCAATCGATAAGGTATTGGCCTTCCATCGAGATAGACGAGCTTCGAGAGTATTAATAACCGGTGCCCAATTGAAGTATCTATTCATGTTACCCCCTACCTTGAGACCGAGGTATGTAAAAGGTAACAAACCCGAATTACATCCAAGCCGCTCAGCCATCTGTTCACCTTCATTCGAGGTAGTTCCCACACCATAAAGGCAAGACTTGTGCAAGTTTATTCTCAGCCTGGAAGTCAAGAAAAAACAACGCATAAGTCTACGGATGTTGGTAAAATTTTCTTCTTCCCAAGTACCCAATAGCATGACATCGTCTGCGAAAATGAGATGCGATACTACAGGACCATTGTTTGGAAGGGATAACCCTTTAATAATCCCGGCCGATGATGCACTAGAGAGAAAGCTGGACAAAAATGAAAGGTGAAAATGGGTCCCCTTGTTTGACCCCTCTAGTACATTGGAATTCTCCGGTTGGGGAGCCATTAACGAGTACCGATGATCGAGAGGACGCTAAAATTCCATGGATCCAAAGGATCCATCTCTCGGGTAAATTCATTTGCTCGAAAACCGATAGAATAAAGTTCCACGAAATCGTGTCAAAAGCCTTCTCGAAGTCTATTTTGAATAGAAAAGCCTTGGCTTTTGATCATTTGACCCATGATATTATTTCGTTGGTAATGAGGGGCCCATCGAGTATGTTTCCGTCTGACAGATAAGCTGATTGCTCCTCCGAAATTACCAACCCGATAACCGTTTTGAGACGATTCGCTAGCACTTTTGAGATGACTTTACTGATGCACCCGATGAGGTTGATCGGCCTATAATCATTTAGATTTTCTGGGTCTTTTGTCTTTGGTATAAGGGTAATGAACGAGGAGCTACACCCTTTAGATATTTTCCCTGTGTTGTGAAAACTGACTAGGATTCTGTGAAAATCCTCACCAAGTAGGTCCCAATAATGCTTTATGAATGTGAAGTTAAAACCATCCGGCCCGGGGGCCTTATCCCCGCCGCAATCCCAAACTGCGTTTTTGACTTCACTAAAAGAAAACGTGGATGTTAGAAACGTACCCTGCTCGATTGACAGTTTTTTGATGTTGTGACAAGTGAACCCCGGTCTGGTAGGATTAGGTTCCGAAAATTTTTCCTGGAAAAAGTCTCGAACCTCATTTTTGATACTTGGGGGATCGGTGCACCAAGCGCCATTTATGAGTAGCCCATTCATCCTACTGCTTGCAACCCTGCTGTTGATAAAGCCGTGAAAGAAAGCGGAGTTCTCGTCACCTTCCACTGCCCATTTAACCCTCGATTTTTGGTGTAGTTCTTTGAGTCGGGTGTCGTTGATCATGTTAATGTTGTTTTTATGATCAGCATATACTTCTCTTTCATTCTCTGTTAGGTCTCGATTTTCGCATATTAAATCCAATTTTTTCAATTCATCAGCCGAGGTGTTGAGGCTTCTGTTCTCATCTTCCGTGTTTTTTTTACTCCAAACTTTGATTGCATTTTTGATGCTTCTTAATTTTTCTGCTAGTAAGACGTCTGGTGGGCCAGTACAGAAGAAAGAGGCCACGGATGAGCGAACCACCCCATCAAGGCTCGGTTTAGAGAGCCATGTGTTGAAGAAGTTGAATGGTATATGGTCAAAATCGTTGGATGTAGTGATGAGAATGAGCGGGCAATGATCCGAGAGATTCCTCGGGAGGGTCCGTAGAGATGTCGTAGGCCAAAGGCCCCAAAATTTATCACATACCAACATCCGATCTAGCTTGCTCATTTTTTTTCCGCCATCCAGCCATCTCGTGAATTTAGACCCGTTCATTTGATATTCCGCAAGCTTTGCTTCGTATATGAAGGTGTTAAAATTCATTGCCGACGTTGGGTCGAAAATACAATTCCTTCTCTCATCAGCAGATCTAACCTGGTTGAAATCCCCCAATATAATCCAAATACCCCCACGTGTTGTTTTTTGTTCTCTAATATGCTCCCAGAGTGCTCTTTTTGCATTTGTAGATTGTGGTGCATAGATATTCATAATGTGGACAATATCAGCAATGCCTTTAATCGTGCCACAGAGCATCAAATAATTCCTGTTTTTAATGGTTTCTTGCCTATTGAAAATCCCCGGACCCCATATGCATGCTAAACCCCCTGAACGTCCTTCCGCGTTAACCCATTCATTTTCAATCGAAAAATTACCCCATAGCTTCTTGAAGTTTATCTTTGATCCATCGACTAACATTGTTTCCTGAATAGCGATGAAACAAATACCATGGTCTCTTTTTATTTGCTTAATCCAGTTTGCCTTCTGGGCATTACCCATCCCCCTGAGGTTTATACTAAGGTAATTCATTGATTACCGTTGTTTACTCCTTCACCCCTTCACCCCTGACAATATTCTCAACCATGTTCCACCTTACTTAGAACCCGTATAATGATTTAGCGATTAAATAATTAGAATAAATTTAAGAAGGGGTAGCCATGCATCTCTACATTCAACATTGAATTCCATTTACCAATGCCGACACATATGTTGAAATGAGAACCATGATCCATTTTCTCAAACTCTCCAAAAAAACATATTTTCATAAGAATACTATCACGTAACCTTTTTCATAAGAATACTATCAAGAAACCTTTTTCATAAGAACTAGTTTTTTTATATCGCGCGTTGCGACGAAACCGAGCAAATGATAATGTAAAACAAACGTGATTTGAAAATAAAGCATGTTGTTTAGAAAGTCAAACCATTAGAACGATTTAGTTTATCATCGTACCGTTTTATGATACCAAATAAATACTTTATTTTGAGTATAACCTCGTTTTAACAAAACTTATAACGGAATGTCAGGGAAAGAAATCAAGCATAACTACGTACTTAAGTTTTTAGAAAAAAAGTTATAAACGTAACTTATTAAAAAAAGTATCAAATTAATCGATAAATTAATATATGTTAAAAAAAGAAAAAAAACAATTATTAAAAAAAGGTAAAGGAAATAGATGTTTAAAAAAAGAAAAATATGTTACTAAAAGTAAATATAATAATAAACTATTATAATATATTAAATAATAAGATAATAAAATAATAAAAACTATATATTATTATAAAAATAAATTTACTATTCATCGTCATTCGAAATCAATATATATAGTTTTTTTTTTGTCGTCCCGCGTTGCGACGAAACCGAACAAATGATAATGTAAAACAAACATGATTTGAAAATAAAGCATGTTGTTTAGAAAGCTAAACCATTAGAACGGTTTAGTTTGTCATCGTACTGTTTTATGATACCAAATAAATACATTTACTACAAGTACAATTTCGTTTTTAACAAAACTTATAACGGAAAGTCTGGAAAAAATCAATCATAACTACGTACTTAAGTTTTAAGAAAAAGTTATAAACGTATAATATTAAAGAAGATTAATCGATAATATATGTTCTAAAAAATAAAAGAGAATTATTAAAAAATGGTATAGGAAATATATGGTTTTATAAAAAGAAAAATAATTAAAAATATGTTATTAAAAATAAAAAAGCTATATATTATTATAAATTTAAAATTACTATTTATTAAGCTTCACTAACAATATATATATAATATATATATAATACTATCAAGTAACCTAGTCTAATAACCAATGGCTTTCCAAAATCAAGTTTTTGAATTTTTAATTAAAATTTCATTTTGGACGCCAATTTAATTAATTCATTAGCAAGAAACTAATCATTTATTCTATAAGATTTACCATAATGAATGTTAATCAAACACCGAGTATGAATGTAGGAAGTTGGTAGAGGTAATCCAAGAGTTGACAAACTTATACTTAAACCATTGAAATAAACATAAGCGGGAGGGGGCGGTCCGTTATGGACTCCCCATAACGAGTGATAGTATCACTAACACCGCCGCCTCTATGTATATAACCAGTGATAGGAAGAACGAGTGATATATATAACGCGTTGAATATTATTGAGGGATGTGTATGACTTGTACATTGTGTATTAATACTTGTACATTGGAATCCCATCACTAGTGATGACCACCCCCACTACATTTCTATCACTAGTGATAGAATATTGGGTGATGACATGGCATGATTTGATTGGATAGTGGGAGTGATAGAATTCTATCACTAGTAACCACCCCCCTCCCCTAAATAAGCAAAAAATTGGCTTAAACTCAAAACAGGTATAAGATCAACAATGTCTGGAGTGACAAGACATAGTTATGTCAAGCCATATCAAACTTAGATAAAATGTTCAACTAGAAATATTATGAGAAACTTGCTTCCTTCTTTATATAAGAGAACTTGTTTTCTCAAACATACATCTCACCCTTCATAACTTCGTAAGTTATTGCAAAAAACGTCTACCTCCTCTTCCTCACACACCCTCTTTCATGATGATATATATGGAATGATGAGCCATGCAAAGTCAAGTCGCGGACTTGTCAAAAATAGGAAGACACGATAAGGAAGAAGCATTCAAGATCCTACAAATTATTCTAATAGAAGGTACTTCTATCTTCCACTTCAAAAAGCGAATCTATCTGAAACACATTAAAGAATTCTATGCTAGTTTTCGTTACACGATATCACCTCTAACACCAACTTAGAATGTACAATAAATGTTGGCATTGGTCTCTTAATGAGTTTTGTAACACTTTTCATAACCTCACTAGTCTGTAACTTGTTGGAAGTTCCACACACCGGTCCCCAATTGTTTAACACTTTTCATAGCCTCACTAGTCTTGTGATTGTATCCCCTAAAACAATCATTCCTACCATTTGCAAACCCACAACAAACTCTTGTTGCAATAGAATTGGCCTACTCAATCTACTTCCCGAATGTGTAGTTTAGAATCACATTTTTTTCTCACAATATTTTGACGAAGGAATGCAATCATGAAGGGGTACTCACGATAATTGCATGTGTTCTCTATTATGCCAAGCTACACCTTCCTGGAAATGTAGGGTATATTTTTGTTTAGAGAATGTTGAACCTTCCTGAAATAATTGATCAACCACTTCCCTATGGAATTCTACTTACAAATCTGTTTAAGAAATTAAATATTCCTACTTGTCCAAATCACATTCCAAAGGAAAAAAAAAATAACTATTTCATTATCAATAAATTAAACTTCCTCGTTCATTCTCAAGTCTACTTCCTCTAAGTTGGTTCAAGTTTGTGACAACAGCTTCGAGATCTTGTTTAGAAAATAATTTATCATTTTTTTTGTCTTGTTTAGGTTGTTTTAGTTGAGGCTGCTACGTGTTTGAATATGTTGTGTATGCTGCTAGTGCAGCTGCACAACAATATAAATATGGTTCATGTCTCTTTGTTACTGTTGGACCTATAAAATAATAATAAATATCCAAAAGCCAAAGCATGATCTATTGATCAAGAAATAAGCTAAAGATTGAACCAGTTTCTCCCTAAAGATATTGAATCTTGAACACCTACTCAGAACATCTGATCAAGAGCATGGCTAACATCTGATGAAGACTTGAAACCGTTGTTCAAGAGTACCAACATCTGTTGAAGACTAGCATCTGTTGAAGACCCAAAGCCCTGATCAAGCCTAAGGTCTGATGAAGAAGACCAAACATCAGTTAGGGAAAAAATGTTTGGACAACTGCAACAGAGGATAGCTTAGGTAGTGTTTTCCCAATGTAATAGTATGTATCTTATCAATGTTTGGTATAGCCTAGATCAGAGGATAAGATTTGCTCAACATCTGAGAATCTTTTCTATTAGTAATGTTAGATGTCATTGTCAGGGTCACGTCAGCCAATCACTGAACAGAGCTTTTGTACTTGTATAAATAGATCACACCTGTTAGTGATCTATTTATCACACACACTCACATTTTCTCTTGTACGAACTGATTTGTTTGTGTGATCAGCTGACGAGGAGTCTGTAGAGTTAGTCGATTTGTAAAACATATAAATCATTGATGATTAATGAAAAACAATCGTTGATGATGACTTCCAATTTGTGAATATTATTGTGATAATCAATACTTGTTTGCAAACACAGAAACTCAGTTTCTAACAGTTAATCAGTTCTGTTAGTTCAATCAGTTCATACCAATTTATGTTCCATTCATTTTGTAATGTTACTTTGTTCAAATAGAATCATAAACTGAGATATATACATCATGTTTTCGGATAGTCAATTCAAATAGTTCGTATCTGATTTGATTCATAAATGGTTGAATCATTGTGTTCGTCAAGTTTCTTGATGAAATCGGGTTTTACAAGTGGTATCAGAGAAATAGTCTCAGATTCGACCATTACCGAATTATACGAGTAATTACAACGTTTTAAGACTGATTAGAAAAGGACTTAAACAAAAACTGAACCGCAAAAATAGCATCAGATCTTGTTTTTTGACTAGGCGACATCCGTACTACACTTCGAATCAAGTACCATAAATTTGTTATTTAAATCTCAAACTAAACATATAAGATCAATAAAAACCATTACCAAATCAAATAAACTAAAAATTAAGAAAAATTGATGGATTTCGAGTTTTCCAATGACAGGAACTAGTTTTGATGCATGAGATCAAATATAGCGCAACTGCAAGTGCTCAATCAGGTAATCTAGCGTAGCTTCTATGAGCTCAATCAGGTAATCTAGTGTAGCTTCTAGGTGCTCTATCAGGTAATCTAGCACAGTTCCTAAGTGCTCTATCAGGTTATCTATGTAACGCATCGCTTTTTGTAACTTTCCTTATTTAAAAAGTTTGTTTGTAATTCTATTTATAGAAAATTGTATTCCCTTGTAATCGTATTTTATTTCCAATTATTGTAATATGAGACTTGAATCATAATGAAAACTCGATCCTTTTTATGCATCTTGTTATACCTAATTCAAAAATACTTGTTATACATTCATTATACGTGCATACTTGATACAATTATATGTAAATCCATACTTGTTTATACATGCAACACTCATTTATACATTCATTTATTCATACATTACACCCATGAATTGCACTTACACATTTAGAACGCTTAAAACCGACAAAGCGCGCAAAATCGACAAACTTGAAACTTCGTGCAAAAGGGAATGGACCTTTCGTACGAAAGGCTTCCTTTCGCATGAGAGGGCCATGTCGGCCGACATCCCTAGTCATTCCAACTCCACCTAACACTATAAATACGCACTCACACCTTCCTTTCTCATATTCCACAACTCCGAAATCTCTCTCAACTTACTGATTTCGCACTATTCAGCTGAGCTACTTCCAGAACTATTCTAAGTGAGTTTACAACTCACAAACATCTTGATTTCTTCTATCTTTCTTCTACTTTTCTAAACTTTTATACATCCTTCACATCACTTCACTTGGTTTCTCAGATTAGTCCTGGCAATCTGATAATAACTCTCATAAACCATGAGGACCAAGCTAAGAGAGTGAAGATTTTCTTTCAAACTTTTTATAAAATAAACTTCCTGATTTTGGACTTGGCAGAATCATGGACTCACCAAGCTCACAAGCTAAGCTCATAGCTGTGGATTAGTGTTACAGTCGATTCCAGCCAAGAAGATGAATAGTTCAAACAAAACTGAACCGTCTTCATCTCAAAGCAGAGCTTCTCGCACGAAAGGCAATCCAGTCGCACGAAATGATACCCCTTTTGCACGACAAGGACACTCTCTCGCATGAAAGGTGTTGTTTCACCCTGTTCCGACATTTTCTAAGTGTTGAATGATTAATCATATGTTCATTATCCACATGAACGGTTCTGAGAAAATAATGTGTGAACCGTGGAAGCTTTGGCTTCCAATCTAGTTCAATCACCTTACTTGGACTTGTAAAACGAACATCCAAACAATCTCCTAGACCTAGAATACGTTAACCCCGTCCATCCTCCAACACTTGGTTCACACCTTCCATGTTGAGACGGCACACCCGGGTTGTTCTTGTTCGGTTGTTTGGTTATTATTTACATTCTGTCTTTTACATTCTATATTCATGACCAACCAGTTAGTTAACTAACTTGTGCTTTGGTGAACTATAACGAGGTTATTACCTCCATGCATGACTTCTATGAATTCTATGACATTCTGGACTGTTAATATACTATATTATAACTAAATAACACAACTGGACGCACAAACATAACTGGTTAATGGTTAAAACGTTCGAATCAAAGTTTGGTTCACATCAAATAGGTCCCAATCGCACGAAAGGTAACCCATTTCACGTGAAAGGTTCCCTGTTGTGCGAACTATCCAGTCGCCTGATCAGTTTGAGTCGTTTTGGTTTCCATTTATTCTATTTCCACGTTCCTCATTACTGATTCTGACGGGCAAATCAGGGCCTGTGAAATCACAGAAACTCAGTGACTTAACGAGTGCCTGGACAGAATATACTTTCTGTTCAATCATACTTTCATACTATATACTACTTACTTTATTTCTGAACCTAAATCTCTCGTTCAACTCCAACAACTCACACCTTCGTTTACCCCCTTGTAGGGTAACCTTGGTGTTCCTGTGCTTGTCAACAAATCATCTCTCGTGGGATTAACTAAAGAAGATTTAGCAAAACTGTGAGTATACTTGAACGCCCTTTTTCCGTTTTACACTTTGGGTGCAATACGTTTACCTATTAACCTACCAAGTTACACTTAGACTTTATACAATCGCACCAACAGCCCAATACATGCTTGCTGATATGTTATACTTGATTTGTGTTTCTGGAACATTCTTATGTGATAAACTTGTCATTAACTTCGTACGAGCCTCCTCTTAACATGTATAACGCTATAGGAGTAACGCACCGCCCGTAGTCTTGTGGTCATGTTAAGTTTAATACTTGCGGCAATCAGATGATTGACTTGAATATTCGCATGCCAATTTTATGTTAATCTCGATAACTAAGTTTGCCATGTGGATTCGTTTAAAACTTTTATACTTATGTTATGTATTAAACTTGTATACTCGCCAATAGTTTTGTATCAAACCTTGTATTTTAAACATATTGAAGGATGATGATGTTGAGGATGATGAAATCTAGTACGGATACTTTAGATACCCATTTGGAAATACTAGATTAGGTTGTTGTATTATTTTGAACAATGTTGTATTTGCTTCATGTATTGTTGTTGTATTTTGAAACAATGTTGTATTTGTCTTTCATATGTTGTAATGTGACAATTTGTTATCAATGAATGAAATCAATTTTATATTAATTGTCACACCCCCAAAATCCACCATGCGGAGTATCACCGCTTGGAGGCGTGACATGACCAGGATCGAGCCACCAATCATATTGAACAATTCAATTAAGTAAATAAAACCAAACATAATACGATTGGTGACCAAAGCTAGTTAACCTTGTTTGGTTTAAACAGCGGAAGCATAAACGTGAGTTCAAAACATAAGTTCACAGTTCATAAGTTTAAAGTCTCAAACATAAGTTCCATAGGTTTATAAAGTTCAATTATTAAGTATGGGATGTAACAACCCATGTTCCACAACGACTCCTTCCCCGTGCAAGCTCCAAGCATTTAGCGACCTGTAAGGCATGTAATAACTAGTCAACAACAAAGTTGAGTGAGTTCACGTTTGGTTGTTTAGTTAATGAGTTCGTATCAGGAATCGGAAGTTCGTTTCATAACCAAGTATTACCCATTATCCTTGATTCCCAAACCTTTACGATATTTAGTGGGGGCTTCCCATTATGTATGTTACTAGACTAGGCGTATCCATAAGTGTCCTTCCCAATCCGAGGACGGTGTTAAGTATGAGTGTACGTAGGTTTTACGTACGTGCCCTTCTCATCCGAGGACAGTAGTGAGTGTGAGTGTACGTAGGTTTTACGTACGTGCCCTTCTCATCCGAGGACAGTAGTAAGTGTGAGTGTACGTAGGTTTTACGTACGTGCCCTTCTCAATCCGATGACAGTAGTAGGTGTGAGTGTACGTA
This sequence comes from Helianthus tuberosus, assembly GCA_030545235.1. Classification (NCBI taxonomy): domain Eukaryota; kingdom Viridiplantae; phylum Streptophyta; class Magnoliopsida; order Asterales; family Asteraceae; genus Helianthus; species Helianthus tuberosus. The sequence continues at coordinate 106,829,646 of CM060433.1, read as the reverse complement.
GGTTTTACGTACGTGCCCTTCTCAATCCGAGGACAGTAGTAGGTAGTCTAGTAGTGTTGGTAATATAAATAGAGTGATAGTACGAGTAGTTATTCAATCCCATTCCCAACCACCGGGAATCCCATGCCTTAGTAAGGGTGTGAACTCACCTCGGTTTGCTCGGTTAGACTCTCAGATATAGCTAACAGTCAAGGTCGGTCAATCACGTCCTAGTATGATTTACCAGTTAGTCATTTAGTGGTTTTCAAATAGAACACAAAGTTCCTACACGTATCTATCACATAACATGCATCACTGTAACGGTTTATGCCCATCTGAGTTTCCCGTCCATTCCCCACTCAAAAATCAAACATACAATAATGCACATAACATATATAACATGTTAAATCATTCACAGATAGCATACTCGACATTTAGACACGCAAGTCACAACTTATGTCAATTCAGCATTAATACTCAAAACCGGCTGTTTTTCGTACATTTAAATAAAATAGTTAGATTATTCCAAAAATTCCCAAATTTTTATAGAATGTCATAAACATTCCATATTTTATTGTGTAAAAATATCGGGGTCTGGTTCATTACCCACATTTTATAAAAATTCATATTCCGGACTGAACTCAGATTTATGTATTTCTGACCATAGTCCACGGAACAATTTATTAAAAATTCATCGAGTGTCCGATTAACGAAATTCCAGTGGGGTAATTACAAATGCATCGGTTTTCATCTACTGTACAAATTTCATGGTCCGATTCATCACAAAACTCAGGTTATGACTGAAAATACGACACCCATTTATTGCTGTCAAAATTCAGCTTAAGTTGCTGTTACAAATTAACACTTTAAAAATAGTAAACGGAGTCCAAAAATTACGATTCCGGTGCCATTAGAACCGTATTTCATAATAACATATTTTAGATTCAAAATATCGGTTTTTCGTTAAGTTTATGACCCGTTTACAGCCAACTGAAGTTGGCTGTAAAACCAGGACAGATTCTGATTTTCAATGTTTATCCTTCTAAATCGTGTTCGAATGATTCCGTTAACGAGTTTAGTGACCACAACAACATCGCATATTAATATTAATCAGTAAAACATCATATAATCAACCAATAATCATAATCACACAAGATCTACATGATTTACACTAATATTTATCCATTAACCACCTTGTACATCACTTTAGTAAACTTTTAGACTTTGATCTTATATGTTCGTAATTTTTAACCGACGAAACTCTTATTAACCACTCTAGACAAGATCAAGAAGAGGTTTAGAGTCACTTACTACTAGCTCGAGGCTAGGGAAGAAACTAGGCGAAAAACGAGTGGTTAAAAGCAACGTGGGGAGGTCCTTGACAATCCGCAAGCACCAAGCCTCCTTATGTGAACTCTAGCACACTTGTATGTAGATGGAATTGCAAGATCAAGATCAAATGATGGTGGTGGTGGGGCTGCCTTGTATCAGCCGAGAGCAAGAGGGTGGAAGGGAGTGGAGGTGTGGTGAAATGTGTGGGTGCCTTATGAACCATCATGTTCTTTTATAAATCAAAACTAGTGTATTACCCAAGAGTTAGTGTGTTTCCTATGGTACAAACATGATCTAATAAACTAATCAAAATAATCAAATGTAGGGAACTATGTCCCCTAATTGTTCAACAAATGGGGGGGGGGGGGGGGGTATAGTTTGTTTCCAACTAGATAGTTAGTGTTTAAGTTAGTTTAGTTGGGGGTTAACCATTTACTAGTATGTTATGCGTTGTGACGGGTGTTAGGGTATTCGGGGACCCTAACTAGCTTAGAAAAATAAGAATAATGTGTTTAACAATATTTTCATGTTCCGGGTAAAGTCCGGTTGTTCGGTTCGATACTGTTTCGTTAAACTGCTTAATTAATCCGTAGAGCGTCCTATATATATATTTTTGCAACGTTTTTACTTTCTAACACTTAGGAAAATATAACGGACTATTTAGTGACCTTTCTGTACACTATTAGTATATTAACAAATACGTGTAAGCATAACACAGATATCAGAAAGCAGTTAAGTGATTCCACACAGTCGTCAAGCACATTAATTATTATTAATAAACTGTACGGTTACATGGGATTATGAGGGTTGTCACATTCTCCCCCTGTTAAGAGAATTTCGTCCCGAAATTTAGCGCGTGGTTACTGAGGAAGCTAGTTAAGTTGCGTTGTTTTCCAGATTTTCCTGGGGTGTCACATCATCCCCCCGTTGATTTGGAATTTCGTCCCGAAATTCTGCGGTAGCTTCAGCCTCAGTAGTGGTTGCGTTTTTCTTAAACAGCTGGGGGTACTTGAGTTTCATTTGGTCTTCGCGTTCCCAGGTATACTCTGGGCCACGACGAGCATTCCAACGAACTCGAACGAGAGGTATTCTTGTGTGCTTGAGAATCTTAACATCTCGATCAGTAATCTCTACTGGTTCCTCGACGAATCGCAGCTGGTCGTCGATTGTGAGTTCCTTGAGAGGAACTATGAAGGGCTCATCTGACAGACACTTCTTCAGATTTGATACGTGGAATACGTTGTGAACTCCGCTGAGTTCTTCAGGTAGATCCAACCTGTAGGCGACTTGGCCAATTTTCTCAATGACTTTGAACGGTCCGACATAACGCGGATTGAGTTTGCCTCGTTTGCCAAAGCGGACTACACCTTTCCAAGGTGAGACTTTGAGTAGCACTCGATCCCCAACCTGGAGCTCGAGTGGTTTTCTTCCCTCATCAGCATAGCGTTTCTGACGGTCACGGGCTGCCGCCATTCGCTGTCGTATCTGAGCAATTTTCTCGGTGGTATCTACCACATGTTCTGGGCCAGTGATTTGGCTGTCACCAACTTCTGCCCAACAGATAGGCGATCGGCATTTGCGTCCGTACAATGCCTCAAACGGAGCGGCTTGGATGCTGGTGTGGTAGCTGTTGTTATATGAGAACTCCACTAGCGGGAGGTGCTTCTCCCAGCCGTTACCAAAATCGATTACACATGCCCTAAGCATGTCTTCAAGGGTTTGGATGGTGCGTTCAGATTGCCCATCCGTCTGCGGGTGATAAGCGGTGCTCATATCTAAACGTGAGCCAAAGGACTTGTGCATTGCTTGCCACAGTTCAGAAGTAAAACGTGCGTCACGATCAGATATAATAGAGATTGGCACTCCGTGCCTTGATACCACTTCCTTTAGGTAAATGTCTGCAAGAGTAGAGAACTTGTCCGTTTCTTTGATAGCCAGAAAATGTGCAGACTTGGTTAGTCGATCTACGATCACCCAAATGGTATCGTTTCCGCGTTGAGATCTGGGCAGGCCAGTAACAAAATCCATGGAGATTTGCTCCCATTTCCATTTCGGGATCTCCGGTTGTTGAAGTAGGCCTGATGGTTTCTGATATTCAGACTTGACTCTCGCACAAGTCAAGCATTTACTGACGTAGGTTGCTATGTGGGCTTTCATGCCAGGCCACCAATACGTAGTCTTGAGATCGTGGTACATTTTATCCGAACCAGGGTGTACCGAATAACGAGACTTGTGCGCTTCGTCCATCACAAGCTCGCGTAAGTTGCCATAAAATGGAACCCAGATGCGCCCGTTAACATAGTAGGCACCGTCTCCCTTTTGTTCTAGCCGCTGCCTCGATCCTCGTAGGGACTCAGCCCTGATGTTCTCTGCTTTCAATGCTTCGGCCTGGGCATCTCGGATCTGAGCAGGAAGGTTAGACTGGATGGTAAGCTGTAATGCTCGTACACGCTTAGGTAAAGTATCCTTTCGACTGAGGGCGTCAGCCACAACATTGGCTTTGCCCGGATGATACTTGATAGCGCATTCATAATCATTCAAGAGTTCGACCCCTCGGCGTTGTCGCATGTTTAACTCTTTTTGCTTGAAGATATGCTCGAGACTCCTGTGGTCGGTGTAAATGGTGCACTTTGTACCGTACAGGTAATGTCTCCATATCTTAAGTGCGAATACAACTGCTCCCAGCTCCAGATCATGAGTAGTGTAGTTTCTTTCGTGAACTTTAAGTTGGCGCGATGCGTAGGCAATGACCTTGTCACGTTGCATCAATACGCAACCAAGTCCTTGGATGGAAGCGTCGCAATAAACCACGAAATCATCGGTGCCTTCTGGCAATGAGAGGATAGGCGCGCTACAAAGTCTATCCTTTAGATGTTGAAAAGCGGATTCTTGTGTATCACCCCAATGGTAGATGACACCCTTCTGAGTCAGAGAAGTGAGAGGTTGCGCAATCTTGGAGAAGTCTTTGATAAACCTTCTGTAATATCCTGCCAAACCCAAGAATTGGCGGATTTCTTTTGGTGTGCGGGGTGCAGGCCAGTTCTTGATTGAGTCAACCTTGGATGGATCAACATGAATCCCATCCTTGTTTACCACATGGCCTAGAAAGTGGACTTCGCGGAGCCAAAAGTCACATTTCGAAAAACTTGGCATACAACTGCTCTTTTCGAAGAAGTTCCAGCATAAGTTGTAGATGCTGCTCGTGTTCCTCCTGACTCTTAGAATAGATCAGGATATCGTCGATGAACACAATAACGAACTTATCCAGGTAAGGCTTGCACACTCGGTTCATGAGATCCATGAAGACCGCTGGTGCATTCGTCAGCCCGAATGGCATGACCAGGAACTCGTAATGGCCGTAACGAGTTCTGAATGCTGTTTTGGAGACGTCCTCATCTCGGACTCTCAGCTGATGGTATCCCGATCTCAAATCAATCTTAGAGTAATAGCTCGACCCTGGCAGCTGGTCGAATAAGTCGTCAATACGTGGAAGAGGATAACGATTCTTCACAGTCACCTTATTGAGCTCGCGATAGTCAATACACATCCTGAAAGTGCCATCTTTCTTCTTTACGAATAGTACTGGAGCTCCCCAGGGCGAAGAGCTAGGACGTATAAAACCCTTTTCCAAGAGTTCTTGTAGTTGAGTGGACAGTTCTTCGAGTTCTGATGGAGCTAGACGATATGGTGCTCGAGCTACTGGCGCTGCTCCAGGAGCTAGCTCGATTTGAAACTCGACTTGGCGATGAGGCGGAAGACCAGGTAATTCCTCAGGAAATACCTCGGGAAAATCACGCACAATAGGGATGTCTTCAATTCTCTCCTCTTCCGTTGATGTGTCAGTAACGAGTGCTAAAATGGCAGTGTGGCCCTTTCGCAAACACTTCTGGGCCTTAAGGAAAGAGATGATGCCTTCGACAGCACCACTCTTGTCGCCACGAATCATGAGAGGTTCTTCACCGGAACGAGGAATGCGAACGATTTTCTCCTTGTAGACAATCTCCGCTTGATGATGAGATAGCCAATCCATCCCAATAACGACATCGAAACTACCAAGGGTGATAGGAACAAGATCGATAGGGAAAGTCTGACCAGCTAAGACGAGGTTACAACCTTTAACTACGTGTGTGGCTTCAAGACTTTTACCATTGGCTAGTTCTACTGTGTGTTTGGTGTTCAAAAGTGTTGGAGTGCGCTTAAGCAATTGACTAACTTTTAAGGATACGTAATCTAGTATCGGCACCCGAATCAAACAAAACAGTAACAAAGAAGTCGTCCAGAAGGAATTTACCCATTACTGCGTTGGGATCGTTCTTTGCATCACTCTGAAGGTTTCAAGGAGTGATCACCGAGGATCGAGAGTCGAGCCTTCCAAACTCTCTATGCTAGAGGGTGTTCATTTCAGTGTCTTAGCATGGAGAAGCGAGGACGTAATGTTACTGTGGTAAGAGAGTGATGGTTTGGTCTAAGCCAATGGTAGAAACTGGACATATTAAAAATCATGTGTCGGTGCAAAAGCTAGCGCAAGGATTCTGCCTATTAAAGAAGACTATCATGGAATTTAAAATACGACTCTTATATTGTAGGAGGGGTAGGGTAGACGTATAGGTCATCGTGTTTGCCTGTAGGTTATGTGATCCGTAACTCCGTCCTCGAATGTCCTGAAGGCAATCCCATCAGTAAAGGCATCCATTCGTTAAGTGGGGCATACGAGGGAGCTAATCAAGTAGAATAAGAATAAACCATTCAACAGGGTAATAAGGTAGTCTTGTGATTGGTGAAAATCGTGGTATGGTTGTTGGTGTTTCATTAAATCGGTTGTCAATCGAAGCGATAGGGAATTAATGAGGTTCATGCGAAGAATCGAGTGAAGACAGGGGTCCAACAATGACCGAAGGATTTGACCAGCTAATCTGTTGTCTAGGAGTAACCTCTAGTAGTGGTGCGGGGCAGCATGGCACAAAGGGGAGTTCGTTGCATCGCGGTCGCGCGAGTGTATCACTCGTCCAAAACAGGGCAAGGTTTCGTGTTGCATAACGACAAACGCGTGTAACTGTGACTGCTTCACTTCTGGCGACGATGACAGGTGAAGGTGATAAAGTTCGTCAACCGGGATGCGTGGGTTTTGTTCTCCTAAGCCCGAGTTCGTGCAAACCAAGTCTGGTCTTCGCGGATGTTGACGTACGAACCGGCTGTACGGAGGGTCAGATGGCGACGTCATGTCGAGGTAAACGTGCGAGTAGATAGAATGCATAAACAGTCGTTGTAGCGGGGTGACAAGAAATCAAGAAAGAATTTGACCACCGTTTGTCAAATTTCAAGTAAACAATTACGTGTCATAAAGAACACAATAGGGCTAATAGACAACATGCTGCTTTCCTAATTAAGCATACTATCACATCACACTATGCAAAAGTAATCTAGCAAGTAAGAAATATAAACTTAAATCATACCACCTAGTGTGTTGAGTCTTGCACGTGGAGCGAAGCGTCGTTGTGGATCGTTGAGCACTGTACAGGTTATAGTCTGGTTTTAACAAAAACTTTTTCCCTTATTAAAACCAAGTTCACTATAACCAATGGCTCTGATACCAATCTGTCACACCCCCAAAATCCACCATGCGGAGTATCACCGCTTGGAGGCGTGACATGACCAGGATCGAGCCACCAATCATATTGAACAATTCAATTAAGTAAATAAAACCAAACATAATACGATTGGTGACCAAAGCTAGTTAACCTTGTTTGGTTTAAACAGCGGAAGCATAAACGTGAGTTCAAAACATAAGTTCACAGTTCATAAGTTTAAAGTCTCAAACATAAGTTCCATAGGTTTATAAAGTTCAATTATTAAGTATGGGATGTAACAACCCATGTTCCACAACGACTCCTTCCCCGTGCAAGCTCCAAGCATTTAGCGACCTGTAAGGCATGTAATAACTAGTCAACAACAAAGTTGAGTGAGTTCACGTTTGGTTGTTTAGTTAATGAGTTCGTATCAGGAATCGGAAGTTCGTTTCATAACCAAGTATTACCCATTATCCTTGATTCCCAAACCTTTACGATATTTAGTGGGGGCTTCCCATTATGTATGTTACTAGACTAGGCGTATCCATAAGTGTCCTTCCCAATCCGAGGACGGTGTTAAGTATGAGTGTACGTAGGTTTTACGTACGTGCCCTTCTCATCCGAGGACAGTAGTGAGTGTGAGTGTACGTAGGTTTTACGTACGTGCCCTTCTCATCCGAGGACAGTAGTAAGTGTGAGTGTACGTAGGTTTTACGTACGTGCCCTTCTCAATCCGATGACAGTAGTAGGTGTGAGTGTACGTAGGTTTTACGTACGTGGCCTTCTCAATCCGAGGACAGCAGTAGGTAGTCTAGTAGTGTTGGTAATATAAATAGAGTGATAGTACGAGTAGTTATTCAATCCCATTCCCAACCACCGGGAATCCCATGCCTTAGTAAGGGTGTGAACTCACCTCGGTTTGCTCGGTTAGACTCTCAGATATAGCTAACAGTCAAGGTCGGTCAATCACGTCCTAGTATGATTTACCAGTTAGTCATTTAGTGGTTTTCAAATAGAACACAAAGTTCCTACACGTATCTATCACATAACATGCATCACTGTAACGGTTTATGCCCATTTGAGTTTCCCGTCCATTCCCCACTCAAAAATCAAACATACAATAATGCACATAACATATATAACATGTTAAATCATTCACAGATAGCATACTCGACATTTAGACACGCAAGTCACAACTTATGTCAATTCAGCATTAATACTCAAAACCGGCTGTTTTTCGTACATTTAAATAAAATAGTTAGATTATTCCAAAAATTCCCAAATTTTTATAGAATGTCATAAACATTCCATATTTTATTGTGTAAAAATATCGGGGTCCGGTTCATTACCCACATTTTATAAAAATTCATATTCCGGACTGAACTCAGATTTATGTATTTCTGACCATAGTCCACGGAACAATTTATTAAAAATTCATCGAGTGTCCGATTAACGAAATTCCAGTGGGGTAATTACAAATGCATCGGTTTTCATCTACTGTACAAATTTCATGGTCCGATTCATCACAAAACTCAGGTTATGACTGAAAATACGACACCCATTTATTGCTGTCAAAATTCAGCTTAAGTTGCTGTTACAAATTAACACTTTAAAAATAGTAAACGGAGTCCAAAAATTACGATTCCGGTGCCATTAGAACCGTATTTCATAATAACATATTTTAGATTCAAAATATCGGTTTTTCGTTAAGTTTATGACCCGTTTACAGCCAACTGAAGTTGGCTGTAAAACCAGGACAGATTCTGATTTTCAATGTTTATCCTTCTAAATCGTGTTCGAATGATTCCGTTAACGAGTTTAGTGACCACAACAACATCGCATATTAATATTAATCAGTAAAACATCATATAATCAACCAATAATCATAATCACACAAGATCTACATGATTTACACTAATATTTATCCATTAACCACCTTGTACATCACTTTAGTAAACTTTTAGACTTTGATCTTATATGTTCGTAATTTTTAACCGACGAAACTCTTATTAACCACTCTAGACAAGATCAAGAAGAGGTTTAGAGTCACTTACTACTAGCTCGAGGCTAGGGAAGAAACTAGGCGAAAAACGAGTGGTTAAAAGCAACGTGGGGAGGTCCTTGACAATCCGCATGCACCAAGCCTCCTTATGTGAACTCTAGCACACTTGTATGTAGATGGAATTGCAAGATCAAGATCAAATGATGGTGGTGGTGGGGCTGCCTTGTATCAGCCGAGAGCAAGAGGGTGGAAGGGAGTGGAGGTGTGGTGAAATGTGTGGGTGCCTTATGAACCATCATGTTCTTTTATAAATCAAAACTAGTGTATTACCCAAGAGTTAGTGTGTTTCCTATGGTACAAACATGATCTAATAAACTAATCAAAATAATCAAATGTAGGGAACTATGTCCCCTAATTGTTCAACAAATGGGGGGGGGGGGGTATAGTTTGTTTCCAACTAGATAGTTAGTGTTTAAGTTAGTTTAGTTGGGGGTTAACCATTTACTAGTATGTTATGCGTTGTGACGGGTGTTAGGGTATTCGGGGACCCTAACTAGCTTAGAAAAATAAGAATAATGTGTTTAACAATATTTTCATGTTCCGGGTAAAGTCCGGTTGTTCGGTTCGATACTGTTTCGTTAAACTGCTTAATTAATCCGTAGAGCGTCCTATATATATATTTTTGCAACGTTTTTACTTTCTAACACTTAGGAAAATATAACGGACTATTTAGTGACCTTTCTGTACACTATTAATATATTAACAAATACGTGTAAGCATAACACAGATATCAGAAAGCAGTTAAGTGATTCCACACAGTCGTCAAGCACATTAATTATTATTAATAAACTGTACGGTTACATGGGATTATGAGGGTTGTCACATATTAATTTTTGTCACAATAGTGTTATGAAGTCTCGAGCAATCTCGTTCGTATCACTCCGATGTTTCCGCCATCGGTTGGGGTGTGACAATCTAGCACAATTGTAAGTGCTTTATCAGTAGCTCTAGCGCAGCTACTCTATCGGTAATTTTCTTAGCACACCTACACATTGTGAATTTCAAGATTTTTCTAAGTGTGTGTTCAAGATATCGATCATAGCTGAAAGCAAGAAATGTTGCCACTGATGTTGTTGATTAAAGAAGACTAACATAATTGGAAACTGAGTTTTAAGACATTTCTTAATAAATTTGATTCAAGTTTATAGGTTCCTATAACTGATGGATATTATCATCATTCACAAGCTGAAAGTATCGGATCATTTCTCCTCCAAAACCAATTGCATAAATGACTATTGATGAATGGTTTGATTATGAAAAGGAAAAGAAAGCTTTTTAAACACTTAATTGTCTAAAGAAATTGGTCATAGGTTTAAGGATTACAAAATATCAAAACAACTTTGGAACATTTTGAATAAGAGATATAGAGGTATTCAAAGAAAAAAATAAAGATGCAAGATGATTGTGAGAACGAAGAGGAAAAAGTGCAAGTTGATCCAAAGCCACAGACAATCTAAGAAAGGAATATACAGATAATGACCTGATACCTGAGATAACTTATGATTCCTTACTAATAAGTCACTGTGATCTAAGCTTTCTTCTGACTCTTGTCCTAAATCTTTATGCATAAGTTGTGCTGAAAAGGTTAATAGGTACAAAGATCACAATCTCAAATTGATTGAGGATTTGGACAAACTGGACCAGGAAAATAAAAAGTTGAAAGAAAATGAGAAATTTTACAAAATTAAAATTGAAGCATTGACAACAGATGTTTCCGAATTAACAATCAAGCTCTTTAACAATTAGGGTGCTATTGATAGTTATCTTATTGTAATTGATTTGTCAAATAAGGAATTTGCAGAAGCAGAAAGTGAAATTCTGAATCTGAAAAGAAAACTTAAAAAAATCTTCTTTTATTTTGGATAATATCATAAACTCTCAAATTCCACAAGGTAATAAAATGGTATAGGATATGATGTTGTACCTTCACCATTTAACAACAATTATACTTTTTGTCGAAAAAAGTGAAATCGAAGGGTTTATTCCTCAAACAGTGAGTAGTGGATGTTGAAGTTGATAATATTTCTGATGAGAATTACTAAGAATGTTGAGAAGTTATCAAGTTTCAAAGGCTGTAACGTGTTTGATGATGGAATTAATATACAATAAATTGATATTTTAATGAATATCCACAAATTTTGGTTAATAGTAAAGACATTCAAGAAGAGAATTGTATTCTTGTCGAACTAGGTATTAAAAAGAAGACTTAGACTCAATACTTAAGAACAGGTTCGCTAGATTAAGCATATATCAAATAGAATGTGGTTTAAACCCAAGAAGTACTAGGACTTTTATAATATGGGTAAACAAAGTGCATTCTGGATTTTGAGATCAAAACGATAAGGTTAAGCCCGTTTTGATAAACTTATGTAAACTAGTTACGTAAGTCTAACCGTACGCGTATAAGTGATCTCGGGTAACCGGATGAGTCATATACAAGTTCCACATGTTATTATACTTAAAACATGTTATAATATCACTAGGATACTAACATGTATGCCCGTTAAGGTTTTAAAATCAAATTAATCCTCATAGGGGTATTTTGGTAATTTTACAACTTATAAAAGGATCTTGGAAGTAAACTGATGTCATGGTCATAAACATTCTGTAAAGATGGTTAAATAATGATATCATATCAGTAGGATATCAAATATATGTGTGGTTTATGCTTTAAGACCAAACTATGCATCGTAGGGGCATTTTGGTCATTTTACACAAAGTTTGAGAATTTATTTGGGATTCTGAGTTTATAACTTATATCTACTATGAAAATATTTAAAATGGTTTGTAAAATTAGTAGGTAACAAGTCTTAGTTCATAAATATGGTTTAAAACCATACTATGCACCTAAACGGCGTTAAAATCGTTAAATGACGATTTATGTGATGGTTTATGAAATCTAATGTTATGACCAGCTTTGAATAGTTAAAATATTTTATTTTCCATAACATATCAGTAAGCAAAAAGGTTTGGTATAAATATTATGCTTAAAACCGATTTTAAGTGTCATAAGGGCACAATCGTCATTTACGAGAATTGTACAAAAACTTGAAGTTTAAACTCAGTATATAATCTGACTTCAAATCCAAATAAATCCTAAATATGATATCACATCGGTACATAATGAGTTTTGCCAAGAAATTATGTTTAAAACTCATTTTAGATGTAAAAGGGCATTTTAGTCCTTTTAAAAGCATAGTTTTCGATTATATGCGTAAACTCAGTTTATGACCACATTATAACATCAAAATATTCTAAACGTGTTTACTTATCAGTATATAAACATTTGCATGCTCATTTATATTGAAAACCTTATTTTTAAACAAAAGGACATTTTAGTCAACATTTAAGCATAATAACGGAACTTGCAATTTAAACTCAGATTACTATATGACCATGTAACATAACCTCAGAGGATTATACTACAATATAATATGGTCATAATGGAACCTTAAATGAGTAGCATATTAGTCTAATTCGGTTTATAATCGAAAGTCAAAGAAGAAATCAAACTTTGCGACTTTCGGTTGCGAACCGACCATAAAACTGGAATTGACGTGTTGAACATGTTTACACATGTTCTAATAATTATTACTAAGTTTTTTAAGTGATAAAACGTATTTCAGAACACTTCTAAACCCAGATCATAATTATTTCAAAAACCGACCCGTTGACTTTTTAAAATATTAATATATTGACTCGTCAATTGACCAAGCAAACGTGATTCTTAGGAGGTGCCCTTTTGAGGGATTAACACCTTCCTAATTACGATCACGTAGCCATGTTCGTTGTGAACAATGGCTTGACCATTAAGGTCTAAACTGAAAGTCAAAGCGTTTATCGAAAATGCTTGACTTTTCGGCTTTAAAAGCCAAATAAACGAACTAGTCACGAAAGGAACACTTACAAGTGGTCCTAGGGACTGATTAGAACTCAAAGGGATGCCCCCAATTTGTAACGCCCTGCGTTTTCATAATTTCTATATTTAGAACTCATCACGTGTAAACCTATTTTTGGAAGTCTTATGTTCTTGTAAACGTTCTTCCGTTGTAATCGATGTAAAACCCGAGACTTGGATTATAAATAAAACTCGTATTTCATTAAATTGGTGTTATATATACTTCATACATATTCATACGCTTGGTTTTGTGAAACAATTGTTACATATTCATAATTCTTGGAAACTATGTGACAAACTTGCAAATACGTGAAACTTATGCATAAAACGTCTTTTGATCGTATATGATACTTAAATACGATATTCATACGCTTAATTATACTTGGTTTATGTTCTTCATACTTGTTTTACCTTTATACTATACTTTTATGATGAAAACAACCCCTAAAACACCTTAGACCCCTAAAATACAAACTAGAGGGGCCTAAAGTGTAAGAAACCAAAACCTGTCTGGAGGAGAGTCGCAGGCCGCGAAGCACCCCACCAGACCTTACGCTAGCCGCGAGCCACTCCCTAGATCAGAAGCCTCATTTCAGCTCACGAATTTGAGCAGGATTAGTGTTTAATTGAAGTTTAAACTCGTTTTTGGCATTAAATACCCAACTACAACCTACCCTACCCTTCTCCTATAAATACCAAGCCATCTCCAAGCCATTTTCACTTTTCTAAACACTCACAACACTCCCAAAGCACTCTAAATTCACAGCAACATCAGAAGTTCGGACAGATTCAGCAAGCTTCACTAAAGTGAGCATACCTCACTCAATTCTTGTCCGATTTACCCCATTCTTTTTCCTATGTGCTTGGATTAACCTTAGCTTCGATTCCATAGGTTTTTCAAAGAAAACCAGTCCCTGGAACATCGCCAAAAGGGCTCCAAAGTTCACTGATTGTTTCTGTTTTGGTTCAAACCTTACTAAACATGATTCAACTTGAGTCTAACTCATCTCAAACCTATGTCCTTATGCTTATGACCACTTCTGTGGTTAGTTAGGCTTAAAAACAAGGTTGAGACATTCAAAATCAGAGGTATAACCTCACAAACATTCTATTTTGTTCAAGGGTTTAACCCACAAGTGATGTTCAAGCTCAAAGCTTGATGAATGTGTGATTTAGGATTAATTTAGGTTATCCTACATAAAATCCACACATTGCTTGATGTTTTCTCATAGATTAGTTGTTTATATTCTATTGTTTCTTGTAAGTTCATGACCCTCCTTGAATGTTCATAACATCAAGTGAAGTGGTGAACACCTGGAGGTACCTAAATGGAAGACTTGTTCTTCCTACCTCATACATGATTTCTATGACACAAAAGAGGTTCCTAAATTGGGGATTCATCCTCCAACCTCATGCTTGAACTATTGGACTTATTAATATATTACATAACCTATATAATACTTATATAAACTATCTAAATATTCGAGCCTTTGATGATGAATTTGTGTTCATTCGTCAAAGTACTAGATTACATCATCTAAGACCTAATAACTTGTTATGACTCTAATGGGTATTCTACCCATGAAAACATTCTAACCCTTGGGGTTCATAGTGTCAAACAAGTATTATATGATTAGATGATTACTTTTCATATGTTTATTTTCATGTCCATAAACTCCAAATCCTTAGACCATATGTAGACATCTCTTAAACTCCAAATCGAACACATTCAACTTGCTAGTCTTAACAAATTCGTCACATCGGATAATCGGAAGAATTAGCAATATTGTGAGTATACTTGACCCATTTTACCATTTTCACACTTTTGGGTGTAACATGTTTTATATACAAAACACACTTATTATACGTATTCTTATGCAAATACATAACAAACAATCCAATACATGCTTACTATTTGTTATGCTTGATTCGTGTTTTCTGGGTGATTCTTATGTGATGAACTTGTCATTAGCTTCGTACAAGCCTCCACTTAACATGTATAACGCTGTTGGATCGATGTGCGGCCTGAACGAGTCGATCAGAAGAGTTTTAACCCATATCAAAGGAGGAATCAATGATATAGACTTGATTACAGCTTGATTCTTCCTAATTATCTTCTTTTTATTGATTTTAAAGCTTTACAGATCAATTGACAAATTGGCAGCACTTCGGCTCTGAAATCTGGATCGTTACAAATGACAAACCATGCTCCCCTATATATAGAGAGTTCATTTCGTACGAAACAAGCAAAACTAATTTCGTGCGAAATGGGCTTGATCCATTTCGTACGAAATGCTTCTTGCCATTTTGTGCGAAATGACTCTTATACAAACAAAACCTAATTTCTAACCTACTGAGCACTAGTTTATCCTATCTAGACATTAGACTCGATAAATACGAAGTTAACAGACATTTATGCACCAACAGACTCCCCCTTGGGTGTTGACGAAGTCTTTGGCATCGAGTCTTCAGTCTTGATCAGTCTTTTCTTTCTTTCCAAATTGTTTGACACTGTAAGCATTCTCCAATCTCTATCAGCATCAGCAGCTAGCACTCGAACTTAACTTTGACAATCATCAAACTCCCCCTTGAATGTTGATCCAGAATCTGCATTTGACTCTTACATCTTCTAGACTCCTCCTTTCAATAAGCTGGGATAAAATTCTGGTTCAAGCTTTGTTCAAATTTAGCCACGGGGATCTCGCTTTGCTGCTTTCACAGATTCAAAACTGTTCCCTGCTTCTCAGAAATTTGACATTATAATCTATTCTCCTTTTGACTTTATTTATTGTTTTATCAGCTTTTTAGTAATCCACTTAAGTATCTAGTTTCAAGTTAATGACCCTAGGCACTTAATTTGTCTACCAAGTCCAACTTAATGACCTTGGTTGACTCGAGACAAAACAAAACTGACTTTTGTTCAACATTTTTCAAAACGTTATTCTAAAAATTACAAGTTTCAACTTAATGAACTTATTTTGACTTTTCATTTTCACAGGATTAACATGAAAAGCTCTCAACTCTTCTGTCCAGCTCAGAAACTTCCTGCATCTTCTTCAAACTGCGAATCTGAAGATCAGCTTTCCACTTTGGTTTGTCGAAAAATAAAGTAGAAATGTAAAATCTTTTTGGATTTTGAATAAAGTTTCTAAACTAGAATGCTAAACAGAAATGAAATGCAGTAAATGTAAACTATTTACAAACATATTTTTGGTGAGCGTGTTAAGGAATCATATCAGCTATCAACAAGTCCCAAGTACCGTTAAGCTTTGATTTCATATTCAGAATTAAACAATTCGCTTAGATTGCCGATATACTGATCCACTTAAGTTCTCACACAAATTTTAATCTGTCCAGGATACGAATTAGGTGTATTAAGAACTTAAACTCATTCATGTGTCCCACCTCTTGAATATACTCCCGTATCCAGATCCCAATATTCAGTCTTACAGGTGAGTATACCACAGATGATATCTGTAAGGGGTTTATTGCGAAACCTTGAGAGCTCATATGTTTTTGCTGAGTTGAAGGCTCGACTTTTGGTGGGTCCCCTTTAGAGGATCTTTTTTTACAACAGCACATGATTTGCATTTTTTTTAATGATTCATCATTTTTTTATGCTGAGGGCGGGCTTTTATTTCAAGCAGCAGTAAAGTATTATACAAGGACTAGGCCATTGCTTCCGCATTATCAGAAGTCCCGGGATAATACCCCAGATATCACTAGCATAAAGACCTAGTATTTCAGAAAGAGGGGTCCTTCAAAGGAGATTTCAGGGGTTACCTATATATCCAAGTAGTGTTCCCCACGAAATATGCAAGTAATGATTTAGGTTTATATCCCGAACAAACCTACTAAATGTGTAAAAACCTACTGGCATATCATCAGCGAGATTGTTTAACACTTTTAAACTTTACATTTCTTTAGCATACCGTAACTGTCAAGCTGATGTACTATCATTTTCCCTTTTTACACAAGCTCTTTTTCGGTTTTCTATTGTTTTTAGATTTAGAAATATCTCATGTTTTTGGATTTTGAAATTTTTTTATTGTTTTGGTATTTTCTGAAAATAACCTACCTCCCCCTAAATACCAAAACAACTAAAAAATCGACAAACCATTGCAGATTGCTTCTCAACATCATCTACAGTGGTACCTTCATCTACGCCAACAATCTCCTCCAACAGCGATAAAAGCTACATACCGTTCAGTTTTAAAAGATATTGAAACCGAGTTTTATCAAACGCTTTGGTATGTAAATCAGCTTTTTGTTCGTCAGTGTGGATTTTCTCAGTTCGTATCAACTTCTTCTCGAAACTGTCTCGGATGAAGTGATGACGAATTTCAATGTGTTTCGTTTTAGCGTGATGAACATGATTTTTGTTATGTTTATCGCTACCTCATTATCAACAAAGATAGGGGTGTTAAGAAATTGCAAACCGTAGTCTCGCATCTGTTGCTGGATCCACAAGATCTGAGAGCAGCAGCTGCTAGCAGATACATACTCAGCTTCACATGTGGACAAAGCGACAGAGGTCTGCTTCTTACATTGCCAGGTGACCAATTGTGATCCAAAAAACTAGCACCCCGCTGTTGTTGACTTAGCGTTAACTTTGCAGCATCCAAAATCAGAATCAGAATACCCTTCGAGCGTGAAATCGCCTTCTCTTGGATACCACAACCCCAATGATGGAGTTCCTTTCAGGTAGCGTAATATCCGTTTCACAATCACCATATACGAAGCTCTGGGGCTTGACCGAAACCGCGCTGCGAGGCAGGTTGGATACATGATATCGGGTCTTGAAGCTGTCAAATACATCAGCGATCCGATCATGGAACGATACATCGTTTCATCTACCATCTCTCCGTTGAGATCAGGGTTTATCCCATGGTTCGTCGCTAACGGGGTGGAAGCTGGAGTAGTCCCGGATATCCCAAATTTCTCTAAGATATTATGAACATACTTCGTCTGATGTATGAAAATTCCCTTGGGCAATTGATCAACCTGAAGTCCTAAAAAGAATTTCATCTCACCCATCGATGACATTTCAAATTTTTGCTTCATAACGCTTTCAAAATCTTTGCACATATCTTCATTTGTTGACCCAAATATGATATCATCCACGTATATCTGAACTATCAGAAGATGTCCGTCGACTTCTTTGTTGAAAAGAGTGGCATCCACTTTTCCACGGATGAAGCTGTTGGCAAGCAAATGTTGAGACAATGTCTCGTACCAGGCTCTTGGGGCCTGGTGTAAACCATACAGCGCTTTATCCAGTAAATAAACCTTGTCTTTGTGGATTGGATCGGTGAAGCCCGGTAGCTGTCCGACATATACCTCCTCTTTTACCTTCCCGTAGAGAAAAGCCGATTTAACATCTAACTGAAAAACTTTAAATCTTTTCCAAGATGCAAATGCTAGGAAGATTCTGATCGCTTCAAGTCTAGCAACCGGAGCATACACTTCAGTGAAATCTATACCCTCCTGCTGACTAAAGCCTTGGACTACGAGTCGAGCTTTGTTACGAATAATAACCCCTCGATCATCCCTCTTGCACTTAAACACCCACTTGGTGTTTATCTTCCTGTAACCATCAGGCAAGTCTACTAATTTCCACACTCCCAACTTCTCAAATTAACTCAGCTCCTCTTGCATCGCGTTGACCCAAGAATCTTCAGTTAGTGCTTCCTTATATGTTCTCGGTTCAATCTGTGAAATAAAACAACTAAGTGAAAACTCAATTTGTAATGGAGCAACTGTAGAATAAAAACAGGTAAGGCCTTGGTCAATTTGACGTCTAGTGCAGACTCCTGATTGCAATTCTCCAATAATTAGTTCTTCTGGATGGTATGAAAGAGTTCTCGGCATCACCTCGCCTGGAACATCTACCTCGCCTTCCAAATTTGTGACATTCTGATTTGCACCTTGTTCACTGACTGGAATTGTTTGATTTGAAATCTGGATTTGCTCCCCCTCAGAATCTGAATCACCATGATCGAATATAGGCCTATCATCAGATTCTAGATTATCGTTGACTGCTGTCTGATTATCAAGAGTTTGCTGAATATCATCATGTTCTCCAGCATTACTAGGACCAGCTTCATCGTCATTGGAAGCTTGAAATTGACGTCTATAAGACTCAGTTGGGAATCTTTCTTGTGATACTTCATATTCTCTCAGAATATCCAACTCGTCAAAGAAATCTGGTTCTTCTTCTATGTCGAATGAATCCCACAGAGTATCGTAATTAAAACGCCATGAGTCGCCGGGATTCTGAGGTGGCATGGTATAACTTTGACACTCAACATTATGTGCTTCGATGATCCGCTTCAAGCTTGGAACAAAGACTCGTTTCAATGGACTTGCATAACCCACGGAAATTCCTTCAATGCTCTTTGCACCAAATTTGCCATAAGGTTCTATAACTATACATGGAGACCCAAACGGTTCCAGATACTTCAGGTTAGGTTTGCGGTTGTTGATCAGCTCGAAACATGTCTTGTTGAATTTCTTCACTGTAAGAACCCGGTTGAGTGTATAGCAAGCGGCTGACACTGCTTCTGCCCAAAAGTTGACTGGTAATTTCAAATCAGCAAGCATTGTCCTGGCCATTTCAATTAGCGTCCTGTTCTTTCTTTTAGCTACTCCATTTTGTTGTGGAGTGTACGGAGCACTAAATTCTTGCAATATACCTCTCTCGTCACAATACTCTTCCATCTTATTGTTCTTAAACTCTGTACCGTTGTCACTCCTGATTCTTCTGATTCGAGTTTGGTACAAGTTTTCAATTTTTCTGAACAACGTCATCAAACTTTCAAATGTCTCATCCTTTGACTTCAGAAATGATACACAAGAAAATCTCGAGTAGTCGTCTGTTACTACTAGACAGTAGAGATCACCTGTTATGCCTTTGACGTTCACTGGACCAAAAAGATCCATATGAAGTCTCTCTAATGGTCTCGAGATTGAGTTTTCCTTCTTCCCAGGGTGAGATTTCTTTCTCTGTTTGCCTTTGACACAACTAATGCACTCCCCCTCAATATGAAAACCTTTCACATGAACACCAGTTACTAAGTCGTTATGCACCAGGTGATTCATTTTTCGCAGGTGAATGTGGCCCATCTTTCGATGTCACAATTGCGATTCTTTTTCCGTTGCTCTTGACATAAAGCAGTGAGCCTGACCCGTGGTAGTAGTGGCTACACTCATGTCCAACACATACAGATCATTGACTCTAGGTGCTTTCATGATAACCCACTCTTCGGGAACAACAAATCCTGGTTTCAATATCAAACATTCCTTATCCGTAAAGTGCGTTGTATACATACGATCACATATCTGAGAAATGCTTAGAAGATTGTTTTCAAGCTCGGCGATGTAGTTTACTCTTTCAAACGTGACAATTCCATTAGATAGAGTTCCTTCACCAACTATTCGACCACCTTGATTGCCTGCAAATCCCACATATCCTCCATTAAACCCTCAAACATCGTACAGTAGGGTCTTCTTCCCCGTCTTGTGCCGAGAAGCTCCACTATCCATAATCCAACGTGAAACAGATCTTGGAAGCTCCTGTACATATCACAAACACTTAGTTAGATTTTGATGCCACCCAAGCCTCTTTTGACTCAGGTAGCTTGACTTTGAGGTGAGTTTTTGCAGTGTAAAGTTGCGGAAAATTTTTGTCATTCATCTTTAAGCTCTCTTCAGACCCAATCTCAACCTTTTGGTATAAAAAGAAATCATTTTTAGAAGGTTGACCAGATGATTGGTCTTTCTTTGGAACATAATTCTTTTCAGAAGCAGTAGACTTTTGTTTCTCAATTTTCTCATAGTATTCCAAAGGAACATTCATCTTACCGGAGTGGTAGAAGATGATTGTTTTTCCGTCTCAGAAACCTTTGGTTTTGGAGAACTTGATTTCTTTTCAACTGATTTTGGCTTCCATGCTTGTTGAGGCGAAGCAACCCGTTTGTAAAATTTGTCAGTTTTAGTTACCACATTCTTTACGGATTCAGTTTTGAATTTGGTGTTTTCATTTTTCAAAACTTTCTTCTCAACAATCATTGGAACTTTGCCTTTTGCAACAACTTTCTTTTTCTGACTCTCAACAACTTCAGACTTAGGTTTTAAGTTGTTGCAGTTTCGTGCAATGTGTCCAACTTTGTTGCACTTGAAGCATGTACGGGTGTCAACTACCCGATTTGTGCCTTCGGTCTGAGGCTGTGAGGCCTTCTTTTCAAAAAAACTCTTCATTTGATTTTGAAAAAATCTCAGATTCTTGCTCGGAATGAGAACTCGAGCTTTTTACAAACACCTTTTTCACAACAAACTTCTTGTTTTGAAAGTTCCTTCTTTGATAATTCTTACCACCCTTATAACCACCCGACCATTTGTTTTGATTGTTTTTAGAAAAACGCGGCGGTACAATAGGTTTTTTGTAGTAAGCTTTATCTTTTTCAAAATTTAATTGCCTTTTGGAACGTTTCAAACCTTCGATTTCACAAACATCAATCTCAACCAGTTTAAAAACATTTTTCAATTTGTCGACATTCACATTTTCCAATGGAAATTCAAGATCCGAATACAACTTATCCGATCCCGACATCTTGTACATCACAAGATTAGGTTCTTCACTTAAGTTGTTTTTGGATGTTGATTTCGAAATATATTTGTCCAAGAAACATTCTTCATCCTCAGTTGAGTCACTTTCAGATTTCAAAACACTTTCAACCATACTTTTAACAACTTCGGACTGAACACTGTCTTCATCGGATGATGAAGTAAATGTGACGTCGATTGATTCTGGGAGTTTAACTTCATTTGTGTCATTATCATTAACCAACCCGGACATTTTCTTTGAAAAATTATTCAAAACTGGCGGTGGAACCTGATGATACCCAACCCCAGTTTCGTCCGAATAAACATCTTCGCCAGCTTTGTTCTTCCCGATTGGTTTAGGAATGATATGTTGAAGAACAAAACTTGCGGAGTTGTAACTGTTGAGTTTCAGATTGATGCGTTCATTTTCAATTTTAGCTTCCTGAAACTGAAGCTTCAGATTAGCAATCTCATCCAACTGTTGGTTTATTTGCCTCTCTTTCGACTGAAGTACTCCTGTCAGTTGAAGGTTTTCTTTAAATGTTTTATCATTTCTTTCATCAGAATCTTTTACCGTTCTT
The DNA here is from genome assembly GCA_030545235.1 of Helianthus tuberosus. Classification (NCBI taxonomy): domain Eukaryota; kingdom Viridiplantae; phylum Streptophyta; class Magnoliopsida; order Asterales; family Asteraceae; genus Helianthus; species Helianthus tuberosus. The sequence goes on along the minus strand of CM060433.1, from coordinate 106,807,623 downwards.
TTTAACTTCTCGTAATTTTCAAAAAGTTGACGGTTTTCAAGAATTAACTTTTCATTTTCTTTCCTGATTTGTTCTACGTCAATTTTATCTTTTTCAAGTTTATCAGTTAATTCTTTTAATCTGTCATTTGAAGCTTTTACTAATTTGTCACGACTTAAAATCTGATTTTCAACTTCTCTGACTCTTTCTGTCAGTTCTTCAGTCTTTTTACCACTGAGGTAAACATGTGTACTACAAACCTTGCAGTCTTTCATGCAATTTTTGCAGTCGCTTTCACTTTTGGCTTTATCAGTCTTACCTGACTCATGTGTTGAATCATTATAACTGACCTTGCTCTTTGACTCAGTTATGGACTTAGTATCTACCTCTAACTCTTTCACTGCAAGAACTTTGTCAACCATTTTCTTCAGATTTTCTGCTGTGAATTCTTTCGTCGTGTCTATTATCCCATCATCGATCTTTTTCGACTGTAGCTCCTTTTCTTTCTCTTCTTCTTTACTTTCCCACCACAATCTTTGATTTGCTTCTTCCTCTTCTGCTATTTGCTCGATCAGAGTCTCAACTAGAATTGTTGATGGTTCCATAAGTATATTCCCCTTAGGATCCAAATAGCATTCTCTGTCAGCATCCCATCTCTTCGCGCTTTTTGCATCTTTCCATGCACGAAAATGTCTGTCTTTCATTGTTAAAGCTAAACTCTTTCTGTTGACATATTTTACTTCCTCTGATCGGGTATCTTTCCAAGGAACAATTTTTGCTGTGAAGGCATATCCCACTGCATCTTCTTCTGGTAACACATCACTCCAATCATATCCCTCATCGTCATGGATAACAGTTAATGCTCTCGACTTTTCTTTGGGAGCATCTTCTATATGCTTCATTCTGGGAGATTCTGCTTTGTTTTGATGATAGATGGCTCTTTTGTAATAATCTTCACGGAAAGGGTTGGCCGTTTCATCAGCAGCTGCATTTCGACATTCTCGTTTAAAGTGCCCTTTTGCTTGCACTTGAAACAGGTAACCTTCGATTTATCAAAACCTAGCTTCGTTGAAGGTCCGCCAATGGAATGTCTGCCTGTTATCTCCATGAATCTTTGAGCCCTTCTGACCGCACTTACCATACACCATCTTATATCAATTAACTCCATCTCTTCAGGCTCTATTTGATCATAATCTTCCTTGGTGAGATTTGTGTTTCCGATCTTTCCAGCAACAAGGCTCTCATATGATTCTAAGACAGATGCTAAAAACACCATTTGCTGCTTAGTGGATTCTTCACTGAAGTTTTGTGCATTTTTAAGATCAACAGCAATATTGCACTGGAACAAATTTTTCGGAACTGATTGACTTGGAGAAGTTGATCCTCCATGATAACCACTGCTTGGAGTTTCTTGATTTGACATGTTTGAATTTTCTGCTGAGAAGGCAGTTTTCGGAGACACAGTTTTAGGAATCATACTCCCTCGATAATATAAGTCAACATTTTGCTGATACGAGGAATTATTGACTTTGTTCGTTTTTCAGATCTCCAATTCATGACTCTCCAACCTTTCGATTAGTAAATCAACTGTCAGATCAGTCGACTTCACTGTGTTCTTTATCATTAAAGCAAAGTACTGCCAGTCTTTCTCATTAGGCAGTGAGTCAAACAGCTTATCAACCAATTCTTCCTGAGAATACACAAAATCATATATTGCAAGTTCCAGTTTTAAGTGACCAAATCTTTCTATCATCTTTGACACACTCTCATTTTTTAAACACCCAAACAGATCAAATTCTTTTCTCAATAGCTTTTTCTTGTTTTTAACAATTTCGGCACCACCCACACATTTCATTTTTAATTTCTCCCAAAGATCTCTGGAATCTTTGTATTCAATCAATGATATAATATCATCTCTCACTGATTGATGAAGTAAAGCGATGCATTTCTATTCCGCAATGAAATTCTCTTGTGGAGTATCCGTTAAGTTCTCATAGTCAGTTCTTCCGATGTCAAAACCAGTTTTCAAACTCTTCCAACTTAGGTATGCAAATGCCTATAGCCATTCCTCAAATCTGCTAGCCCATCGGTTGCAGTCCTCTATGGCCATTAGCTTGGGCGGTTTGTTGTAGGTGCCGTAGGCATTATCAACACTCAAAGAATCAGCAATGGTTTTCTTCGGACTCGGATTTGGTGCATTTTCATTTGTGTTGCTGGTTGTGCCATCTCCTGAACTGCTAGTGTAAGCAAACACGTTACTGAAAGGATTGAGAAAATCGTCCTCCATCTTGACGTACTTGAAACAATCAACAAACACTTAGAAAAAAAATTTGTGATTTTAGAAACAATTTCAAACAAAATGAATCTCAAGTGAAATGGATCAATCTTCAAGCGGAATGACTTCAAGCGAAATGAACGTGGCCTTCACACGAAAGGCAGGTTTCAAGCGAAATGGTCTTCACACGAAATGGTCTTTCAAACGGAATGAAAGTTTCACATGAAATGGTCTCTTTGGTGCTAAATGGAAACTAGACGCTAAATGGAAGTCTATTTCGTACAAAATGAAATCCACAAGGTTGATTCTGTGCGAAATGAAGATCAGGATGTTGATTCCGTGCGAAATGAAGATCAAACTGTTTATTCCGTGTGAAATGAAGTCTTTTCAAACGAAATGAGGTCTATTCCGTGCGAAATGAAGTCTTTTCAAACGAAATGAGGTCTATTCCATGCGAAATGAAGATGATGTCACTAAATCGGACACATTTTTGTCAAATTGATATGGTTTTAGGTCGATTTTAGGTCCAATTCTTTCAAGGATTGATTAATACTGTATTTCCCGTGTAATGTGTGAAAATTAGTCCATTTTAACCGTAAAAACTCCGTTAATTTTGAAAAGAATGAGTAGAAGTGAGAAAATCTGGTGAAAAAAAGCTGAATCGGTATGAACTCTTCTTCCTGAGCTCTGATACCACTTGTTGGATCGATGTGCGACCTGAACGAGTCGATCAGAAGAGTTTTAATCCATATCAAATACGGAATCAATGATATAGACTTGATTACATCTTGATTCTTCCTAATTATCTTCTTTTTATTGATTTCAAAGCTTTACAGATCAGCTGACAAATTGGCAGCACCTCGGCTCTGAAATCCGGATCGTTACAAATGACAAACAATGCTCCCCTATATATAGAGAGTTCATTTCGTACGAAACAAGCAAAACTCATTTCGTGCGAAATGGGCTTGATCCATTTCGTACGAAATGCTTCTTGCCATTTCGTGCGAAATGACTCTTATACAAACAAAACCTAATTTCTAACCTACTGAGCACTGGTTTATCCTATCTAGACATTAGACTCGATAAAGACGAAGTTAACAGACATTTATGCACCAACAAGCGCTATAGGAGTAACGCACCACCCGTGAACGAGAGGTCATGTTAGGTTATTCATTCATACTTGCGTAAACAGAGGGTTGACTTGTAGATCGCATGCCAGTTTATACGTTAATCTTGATAATTAGGTTTGCCATGTGGATTGTTCCTTATTATTTTTATACTTATATACTATGCACCAAACTTGTATGCTCGCCAATACTTTTTGTTTTGAACTACACTTTTAAAACATGTTGCAGGATTAGCAATGATGTTGGTGATGTATGGAATCTAGTAGGATGCTTAGATGCACACTTCAAATTTGTATTCTTATTGTATTGTATTTCATTATTCATATTGTAATTGTTTCAAATCCTTGTAATTGACTCTTTAGAAATGGAATGAAAATTTATTATTTAAATACTTGTCACAAATAGTGTTATGAAGTCTCTTGCAATCTATTTCGTCTCACTCTGATGTTTCCGCCATCGGTTGGGGTGTGACACAATTGCTCAGGAACTTCCACAAGATAAGATAGGAAGATTTCAAGAAAAGGTGCAAGTGAAATGGTGAATGAACACTCCTATTTATAGTGTTTTGGGGTGTTCTTGGATCAAGACAAGTGTTATGGAGGAGCTAGAGATCATTACAAGTGTCATGGTAGGTGTTAAAACCATCTAACAAGTCCATAGGATTGATTAAATAGTTTAGAATTTTGAGTGGTGACCAAGTAAGATTAAAACAAAAATAAAAAAATAAAATGTTGTTTTTGTTACTATTCTGGCGGCCCGCGAAGAGGACCAGCCCAACGGGTCGCGGCCCGCGACACAGTCCAGCCCAGCTACACAATTTCATCTTTTGTCAGATCAGCCCCCTCAACCTTTTAGTCACTTTTGAACTTTTATGTTTTGACATATATGGCACAATAGTTTCTAATCTCACTTGTAATGTTAATATAAGGTACTAAAACCTTTAGTGGCCGATCTTAGGCACACCTGGGAGTACGACCAAGCATCACGGAGTTCCCGGTTCGTTTTAAAGGTCGCTCAAAGGTGTAGATTTACACGTTGACGCTTTTAGTCCTTTTAACGCACAAACTTGTGTGTTTTATCATTTAATGGCATCAAATCCCTAAACGGCCCATCTAAGCATTCCCGAGAGTACGTTCGAGCATCATGATGCTCCGGGTTCGTTAAAAGGTCACTCAGAGGTAAGAATTAACATGTTGACACTTTTAACCCTTCGATGTACAAACTTTTGAATTATTTTGCAAACGAGTTTCGTTTATCCAACAAGTGGCTCATTAAGAGAATACGAATACCGTATAAGGTCACTCAGAGGCTTAGTTTAAGCATGTTGACACTTTTAGTCCTTCCATATTCAAAGTTTTAATTGTTTGGCAATAATAGTCCCTCCTAGTCAACGTTTGACATAATTAGGATTAGGGACACGTGTCAACACATTATTGGACACAATTTTTACGAGGTGTTACATTTCTATTGGTGCATGTTTGTGATAATAGCTTGGAGATCTTGTTTATATAACAGTTTATTAGTTTTGGTATTGTTTAGGTTGTTCTAGTTGAGTCAAATATGTGTTTGGATGTGTTATGCATGTTGTCGGCGCAACAATATAATATGGTTCGTGTATGTTTGTTGGTCAGTTATGTTAGTTTGGTTAGTTCAATCATTTCATATCATTTCATGTTCTATTCATATTGTAATGTTACTATGTTCAAATGGAATCATAAACTAAGTTACTTACATCGTGTTTACATATAGTCAATTCAAAGATTCCGCATCTGAATTGATTCATAAGTGGTTGAATCATTTTGTTCATAAAGTTTCTTGATTAACAAGATCTAAACTGGGTTTTACACTCCAAGTGAAGCTCGTTGATGATGAAAGAAGTAATGAAGTTTTAATGGAATCAACCTCTTCAATTGATGGATGATTGGTTGGCTTTAATACAATTTCACTCTCATGGTTGTGTGGTTTATGATAGTAAGTTTGTTGTTGTAGTGCTTTGGCTATTTTTTGGTTTTAAAGGTTTAATGGAATCAACCTCTTCAATTGATGGATGATTAGTTAACTTCAAAACAATTTCACTCCCCTGGTTGTGTGGTTCATGATAGTAAATTGTTGTTGTAGTGTTTTGGCTATTTTTTATTAGGTTTTCTCATTATTCATGAGGGGATATTAGATTTAAATAACCCCAACTTTCATCATTTGGCTGATAGCACTCCTAACTTACGAATTATACCACACCACTCCTAACTTGCAACTTATTTTCTTGTGTCTCTCCTAAAATGACTAAACCTTAACTCAGTTAGCTAACATCATATGCCATGTCACCAAACAAATGCCACCTCATAAAATGCCATGTCAGATTCCACGCCACTACACAAGTGTCACGTCAGCAAAAAAAAAACTAAATGAGTTAAGGTTTAGTTTGTTTGGGAGTGATAGAGGAAAATAAGTTAAAAGTTTGGAGTGGTGTGGTACAATACGTAAGTTAACAGTGCTATCATCCAAATGGTGAAAATTGGGCATATTAAATTCCAATATCCCTTATTTGTGGGAGATAGAGTAGTATAATACCCTATACAAAACCGAATGAAAATAAACATAAAATATAACTTTATGCAACTAAAATGATTTAAATGGTAGTCTTCCATGATGACTTCAACTAAGCCCTCTTGTGTTACCCTTGGTCGCATAACAACAAACTGTATGTTCACTGGTTATAGCTGAGTATTCGTGTTCAACACGGGTTCATTAAAAAAATTGATTTCATGTCTCCTCTTGGGTGAATATTTTAGTCTCCCATGGTATAAGAGCCGGAGTAATGTGTATTTTCGGAAATGGCTTACGCGCCCAGGGTTGAACTAGGTTAAGATGTTTAGAATTTTACGGATACAGAAAATAGAGATGAAGATAGTGGTGGAACGAATTAAAGAGTGCCTCTCTAAATTAGTTGGAAGAAAGTTTTTCATGTGTTCTTATCAACTGAAACTTAACCCTCTTGTACCTAAATTGCAGTTAAAACCAAATAAAACTTTAACGTGTCATGAACACAACTAAAATTGATTATTGTGGTCAAAACTTGATTGCCATATCAATTCATGGCATTTTTTAACTGATGGATACCCGATTGACTGACCAAGGCGCCCGCAAGGGTCGCATGCATATGCATGCCTCAATTGAGCCTGTGTCACTCTAGCGCCACCTGATGATTCGCACCACATGGAGTCAACTAACGCAGTCGTGCAACGCACGCTCTATACGTAGAAAGTGCATAGTGTGTTGTTAAAGCACCACGTTGTTCCCATCGCCTACACGCGCATGTCAAGGTTTGCGAGTTAGGGTGATTCGTACTCATTAGGCTCACCACTAGTATTTACCTTATAGGAAACAATATACAAAGAGTGATCCTTTGTATAAAAAAATTCAAGTTTTGTCATCCCATTTATGTAGGACAAGTTGACAAAACTTCATCCATTTTCTTTCAACTTTCACAGCTTTGGTTGTTCCAAAAACACAACTTAGAGCATCAATATCTCATTTTACTTAGTTTTGATTTGAATGTGGTTTGACTCGTTGTTAAGCTCTCACATTGTAAAGCATAAACCCATAAATACTTATTATGTAACGCATATGTAAATACATTTATTTATGTATAAATTTAGTAAAAAAATCATTTTCACTAATATTCTTTTTAAGAAAATTAAGTTAAATTTCAAAGCAACTTTCCAAGTATATTCACATAACTATAGCTATGATAAATTTTAATATGTATGTTACAATATTAGATACTCCATAAATGATATTTGTTTTAGGCTTAAAAAAGTTGATTTCATGAAAATAACTATTTAAAAAAACTATATAAAAAGTGTCTAATTATAATATATCGACAAAGTACTTCATATGAAATTTTCATAAAATCTTCATTGCGTGTTTCTTGCACAAATTTCTTAGTTGTGTTTCTTAATTTTTTTAAATGACGACATTATTATTGAAAAGACATCCCTGGCAAGATGTTGGAAGGTGAAGGAGATTACATATACAACAAGGGGTTTTAGACCACCCAATCCTCGAAGTTTTGCATTTATGATTCCTAATACTATACCGAAGAAATGAAAAATGTAGAATATCGTAAAAAAACGTACTCTTGTTGTGATATTGCTTCACAAAAATCACATTATTTCTATTTCTGAACCTCCATAGATCCCACCAAGGTATATAAATAATCAAACCAATCAACAACTTCTTTTGCTTTACCACATTCAGGTTATATAGCCAAGCAAATAAAAATTCAGGGCATCAAACTCAAAGGGGGTAAACCAAGCCACACAGCAATCAAGTTTCATATCTGTGAAGTGCTTCACTGAACACTCACCTAATAAATGATCACTCATCTCAGATGAATTATTGCGACAAGGAAATAAATAACTCGACAAGTTGATACCCTTTTCATCCTAATTAACTCCCGTTAGAAGCCTATTCTTTAGCACCCGCTATGCAAAATATTTACCTTTCAGGGAAGATGATTAAACTAAACAGTTGGTCAAGGAATAGTCGGTAGTAAGAAGTTATCAATGACCGATTGAGCTCCTTTAATTGAGAATTCTTTCATATCTCCATGATTCCAACACCACCAATCTTAATCTCTTGACAATGTGACATGCCCCATAGCCTTGAACAAATTGAGCAATTATTCACTCTCTACACCACCCCTAATTGGAATCCTCCAATTCCAACTATCCATGAATCCACTGACTACCATCAAAATTTTTATTTATCTCCAACACATAAAGACAAAGGGAATGCATTAGCCAAAGAGATCTTTTGCAACCAATATTTTGTCCAAAATTTTGTTACATCTCCATGACCAAGTTTCATATGAACCGCTTTAAAAGGGATGACACCAAGACATCCAATTTGACGAACAAGCAACCAACATTTTTTTCCAAAATTTTGTTACACCTCAATGACCAAGTTTCATATGAACCGCTTTAAAAGTGATGACACCAAGACATCCAATTTGAAGAACAAATGACATAAATCTCGCCAAACACTATTCCTTAAACCTCCTAATCTCGAGAAGACGGATTCCAAACCTCACAATATAAAGAACTAATATGCCTAACCAAAATCCCTTCATTTCTGAGACATAATAACGACGCCATTTTTGCAGTAAAGCTTTAATGAAAGCTTCCAAAGTCCCACTCCCAATCCCACCTTTTTCCTTTGATGCCAATTCTTTTTCCTAGAAACCTAACGAACCCTCCTTTCGTTAGTTATAAAACCTTAAAAGAACCGAAAACACAACATTTTCAATACCTTTAAAGCACACGAAGGAACCAAGAACAAAGAGAAATAGTAACTAAACCCCAAAGCGCCAAGAACCGAAGAGTTTAAAATGGATATCTCATCAATTGAAAGAAGGTATGTCTTCAAAGTTGGAAGACAATTCTTAACTTTATTAATAATTACATTCCTATCACCATTTTTTTGCATGGAAGACCCAACCAGAAGACCCAAATATGTAAAAGGAAGTTTACCTGGCTGACATTGATGTGTGAAAAGTGTCTAATTAATTATTTTAGCAAGTTTTAATGTGGACTCAACAACTAAACCACACACTCACAACAAGTGTAGCAGTCATAGTGTAGTATATTCGATAAGAACGGATATTGAACCCTTAAGACTTTTTTTCTAAGCACTTTTAAGATTAGCCTCTACCGAATATAAGTCAAAGACAAAAGTTTATTTTTGGGTTTTTAATTAACTAATTTTAACTACTAATTTAAACTAAGGAAGCTGAAAAAAAGCTAAGGATGAAAACTGGGGTCTAAATCAGATGATGGAAAAAAACTACCTAGGCATAGGATCCTACTAGTAAACTCACACACTCTCGGAATTGGGTATTTAGTTTTTTTTTCCGGTTTCTATGATATGACTAATACAAGTTGCTATGAGACATTAGATATCCTCCTGTCTCACTAGGCCACCCGACAATCCTAAACTAGACGGTTTAAAGGTCACGACTTTATAGGGTTTCAGTTCACCTCCTGGTCTCACCTAGTAAGATGCTAAGGTACCTAAGATCAGATCTCCTTTCGGTCTCACTAACCACAAACACCCGAAGATATGAAGAGGTAATCTATCTATCATAGTTTTAACTCAGTTTGCTAGGATCTAAAGGTTCTAGGCTATGGATCACCTCCAGGTCTCACCAAAACCCGTCAAGTAAAGACTAGACAAACTAATACCCTATCTCCTCTCGATCTCAAAGGCAACTAGAACACTTGTTTTAGCAATGGTATGACTTGTTCTTAGGGTTTTTCATAGACAAGAAACCACATGCAATATCACAAACACAAAGTAAGCGAATAGCACATGTAACTCAACTCGAATAATACCAAATCAAACTAGCAAAGTGTCACAGCCCCCGGCCCGGTTTGACCCGTTTTAGGAGCCGCGGGACAGAAAATCCCGTGGTATTTATTTAACAGCGGAAGTTTCTTCAGGATCTTTTTAAAACTTAAATATTTCCCGATTATTTTATTTCACAACTTGGGATAAAACCTCGGTAATTTACAATCATAAGATTTCACGAAGAAATCTTTTATTTTACAAAACATGTTTCTTTATTTTATACTGAGCCACTTCCTTAAGCTTGTAGTGCTTCATGGCACTTTTTCCTGGATCACAACAGATCACCTGAAACATGTTTGAAAAAGGTTTTGTCAGCGGGAAATACTGAGTGAATCATTCATTTTACTAAAACGACACGTTTGTTATAATTTACAGTATTAAGAGCAATTACAATGTTTCTGATATCAAACCAACTACCCACGGTATTTTGTCACTCAACCCATTGGCCCTCCCCTTGTCCAATGGTGTCTGTGACTATGGTCATATCACCCCTTGGCTGCCCCAATGGTGAAGATTATCAAGTAATGTATACAAAACCCCACATACCGGCTGTACGTTTGGTGATTACAAAGACTTAATCCCCGTAATTATAACCTTGAAAATAAACATGCTTTTGTAAACAAATTTGATAAAAAGAGAATGACTCACATTGCAGATTTAATTGAGCAGAGCCTAGCCTACTGATTAGCCTTTTAACCTAAAATTAATAATAAGCACACAATTCGGTTAGTAACTTAATACAACATTTACGATAACTCACGAGATTAAACCCTCACATCGAATGACCAAGTGCGATACTTAAACATCCATTGAATTAACAACGAATGACAAAGCATAAACCCTAATGTGGGCAGCACTTAAACATCCATTGGATACTTTAATCGATCGGACATTTAATCGTATCAGCGATCGAGTTATTACCCTGTATTGCGGCGGCGATTAGTGATCCGTGTGTGTTTTGAATAGTAAACAGAGCGTATCTCAGTGTATATTTCGACTTTTTACGTCGTTCAAGCGCCCAATTTCAAGTCCCAAAGTCTGCTATTTATACACAAAATTTGACCAGCTTACGGACCGTAAGCCTCATCCCTTACGGTCCGTAAGGGACATGAATTCACTATAGGGTAGCCACGTCCTTGACTAGCCTTGCTGACTTGACGGATTCGTAAATTTCAATTTTGACAGCGTTTTGTTTAGATAATCGTGACTAGGGTTTTACCCCCCTGAGTTTTAGGGGCCCTAATCCTGATTCTGGTTGTTCTGAAAATTTTAGGGTTTGTGCAGAATCACTTGGGTGTCTCAATTAGGGTTTCCTATTGGATAAAATAATAAAATAAATAGGACTTTTAATGAGAGTTGTTACATTCTCCCCACCTTAATAAAAATCTCGTCCTCGAGATTTACTGGAATAATTGAGGATACTTTCGCTTCATTTCTTATTCCAGTTCCCAAGTGTATTCGGGTCCTCTCTTTGAATCCCACTTTACTTTAACTAGCACTAGTCGTTTGTGCTTGAGAAACTTCACTTTTCTGTCTTCTATCTGAAGAGGTTTCTCTACAAATTTTAATTTTTCGTTTACCTCTATATCTTGGAGAGGTACTACCAAAGATTCGTCTGATAGACATTTCTTGAGATTGGATACATGAAATACATCATGTACTCCTGCCAGTTCCTCTGGAAGTTGTAATCGATAAGCAACTGGTCCTATACGTTGGATCGCTGAAAATGGTCCTACGTACCTTGGACTTAGCTTTCCTTTCTTACCGAATCTAACAACTCCTTTCCATGGGGAAACTTTCAACATTACTCTGTCTCCAACTTGGAATTCTAATGGCTTGCATCTATTGTCTGCATAACTCTTCTGGCGATCTCGAGCTGTTTTCAGCCTTTCCTTGATTTGAGTAATCTTGTTGGTCGTTTCTTGCACTATCTCCGGACCTGATAATTGACTTTCTCCTATTTCTGCCCAACAAACTGGAGTTCTGCACTTTCTTCCATACAGTGCTTCGAATGGGGCAGTTTCAATACTTGAATGATAACTATTGTTATAGGAGAATTCAATTAAAGGTAAATGATCATCCCAGTTTCCACCAAAATCTATCACACATGCCCTGAGCATGTCTTCTAGAGTTTGGATCGTCCTTTCACTTTGTCCGTCTGTTTGTGGATTATATGCAGTACTTAAATTTCGTCGAGTTCCCATTGCTTCTTGGAAACTTTTCCAGAAATGAGAAGTGAAACGACTATCTCTATCTGATACAATGGAGAGTGGAACTCCATGTAGAGATACGACTTCATCTACATACAACTTTGCCAATCTTTCCATGCTAAAGGTTTCTTTCATTGGTAGAAAGTGAGCAGATTTGGTTAATCGATCCACAATTACCCAAATCGCATAATTACCTTTTCTGGTTTTGGGTAACTTAGTAACAAAATCCATTGTTATGAGTTCCCATTTCCATACAGGCATTTCCAGTTGTTGTAGTAGACCTGAAGGTTTCTGGTGTTCTGCCTTAACTTGTGAACAAGTAAGATACTTAGAAACATATTTAGCTATATCCTTCTTCATGCCTATCCACCAGAAATTCTTTCTTAAATCTTGGTACATTTTATTGTTTCCAGGGTGTATGGTATACCTAGATTTATGGGCTTCTTCTAAAATCTTATTTCTTAATTCTCCTTGCTTAGGTACCCATATTCTGCTTTTGTGGAATCTCCAAATTCCATCATATCCTTGCTCTAATTCTTTTATCCGTCCCTTCATTCCTTCAGCATCATCCTTGATTGCTATTTCTTGAATATTCTTCAATTGTTCCATTAAATCTAACTGTAGATTTAACCTAAGAGCACGAATTTGTCGTTGTTTCTCATGGTACTTACGACTTAAGGCATCTGCAACTACATTTGCCTTTCCTTCATGATATTGAATATCACAGTCGTAGTCACTTAGGATTTCCATCCATCTCCTTTGCCTCATATTTAACTCTTTTTGCCCAAATATATATCTTAGACTTTTATGATATGTATAGACAGTAAACTTACTTCCGTACAGATAATGTCTCCAAATTTTCAGGGCAAAAATTACGGCTCCTAATTCTAAGTCATGAGTCGTATAGTTTTTTTCGTGCTTTTTCAATTGTCTTGAGGCATACGCAATTACCTTCTTGCGTTGCATTAGCACACATCCAAATCCTAGTTTTGAAGCATCACAATATACTTCAAAATCTTCAGTTCCTTCTGGTAAGGCTAAGATTGGAGCATTGGTTAATTTTTGTTTCAAGATCCTAAAGGCTTCTTTTTGTTTAGGTCCCCATTCAAACTTAACTGCTTTACAAGTTAGCTTAGTTAATGGTACGGCTATCTTGGAAAAATCCTTAATAAACCGTCTATAATATCCAGCTAAACCTATAAAACTTCTAATTTCCATTGCGGATTGCGGAACCTTCCATTTGGTAATTGCTTCTATCTTAGCAGGATCTACATGAATACCTTCGTGATTCACCATGTGTCCTAAAAATTGCACTTCTTGCAACCAAAATTCACACTTCGAGAATTTGGCGTACAATTTTTCTTTTCTTAACAAAGTTAAGAGTGCATGCAAGTGCTGACAATGTTCTTCCTGATTTTTGGAGTAAATAAGTATATCGTCGATGAAGACAATTACAAATTTATCCAAGTACGGTTTACAGATCCTATTCATCATGTCGATGAATGCTGCAGGTGCATTCGTTAATCCGAAGGGCATGACTGTAAACTCATAATGACCATACCTAGTTCTAAAAGCAGTCTTAGGTATATCTTCTTCTTTTACCTTCAATTGATGATATCCGGAGCGAAAATCTATCTTAGAAAAATATCTAGCTCCTTGAAGTTGATCAAAAAGATCATCAATCCTAGGTAATGGGTATCGATTCTTAATTGTAACCTTATTCAATTCTCTATAATCGATACACATTCTCATGGAACCATCCTTTTTCTTTACAAACAACACTGGTGCTCCCCACGGGGATGAACTAGGTTGTATGAAACCTTTACTTAGTAATTCATCTAATTGCTTTTTCAGTTCTAACATTTCTGTGGGTGCTAACCGATAAGGTGCCTTGGCTATCGGTATAGTTCCTGGAATTAGATGAATCCTAAACTCTACTTCCCTATCTGGTGGTAATCCTGGTAAATCTTCTGGAAATACATCTGGGTATTCTGAGACTACAGGAATTTCCTTAAGTTCTTTACCCTTAGTACTAATGATTACTAAAATCATATATACTATTCCTTGCTTTGGTTCATAACTAGCAACTTTCATTACTGATATGAACTTTATGGGCTTACGTGGTGTATCTCCTGTAATCATAATTAATTCTCCGGTAGGTGCCTGAATTTCTATGGAATTCTGATCACAAAGTATTCGAGCATGGTTGGCTACTAACCAATCCATTCCTAACACAACATCAAATTCAGCTAATTTCATAGGTAATAGGTTTGCAAAGAATTTATGTCCTGAGAGTTCTATATTTTCCTTTTGCAAAACTTTATCTATGCTAACAGAATTTCCGTCTGCCGTTTCGACTGTAAAAATCTGCCTAAGGTTGGTTAAAGGTAAATTAAGAGCTTGGCAGAATGAAGTATTGATAAAACTTTGGTTTGCACCAGAGTCAAATAATACTTTTGCATACACGTTGTGAACTAGGAACGTACCAGCTATCACATCTGGAATGAGTTCTGCCTCCTGAGTATTTAATTGGAAAGCACGAACATTCTTCTTTGTAGCTCCATCTGCAGTTTTGGCTTTGTTGTCAGCTGGTTTAACTAATTTCGGGCAGTCCGATCTGAAATGTCCAGCTTCTCCACAATTATAACAAACTGTGGATTTCTTCTTTCGGCAATTTTCTTCCTGATGCCCTGGAATTCGGCAGAAATTGCAATATAATTTGCATTTTCCAAAATGCTTCCTTTTGCAGGAATTGCAAAATGGACCAGTGGAAGATTGTCCAGTCCCCCTTCGCTTGACATTATTACGGTTACCCATACGAAATCCTTGGGTAATCTTTTGGACTACTTCCTTTTTCCGATCTTCTTCTCTTGTGCGCACCAGTTCGTCAGTTAGGGTGTTAGCTAATTCCACAGTATCGTCAATAGTGCGCAGTCTCACAGCCTTAACGATGTTACGGATTTCGCTAACCAGTCCCCAAATATAGCGAGAAATGAGTACCGGTTCTGGCGAAGCCATTGTTGGTACCACTCTAGCATATTCAAAGAATGTCGAAGTATA
Organism: Helianthus tuberosus; assembly: GCA_030545235.1. Lineage (NCBI taxonomy): Eukaryota > Viridiplantae > Streptophyta > Magnoliopsida > Asterales > Asteraceae > Helianthus > Helianthus tuberosus. The sequence goes on along the minus strand of CM060433.1, from coordinate 106,792,564 downwards.
ACTGCGACAATCTACACCCATCATTCTATGGTTTAAGAACTTATTTGCCATTTGATCTTTTTCATCTTCGGGACAGAATTTTCTTTCTACAAGACTTTTAAATTCTTCCCAGTTCATGGCGTAGGCCCTATTTCTTCCTTTAGCTTGTAACACCGTGTTCCACCATTCTAGCGCCCATTCTTTGAAAAGATTTGACGCGTACATGACCTTGTCATCCTTGTCACATTTACTTATGGCAATTACTGCCTCGGTCTTTTCTAACCAACGCAGTGCCGCAGTCGCTCCTTCATTGCCTGCAAATTCAGCAGGTTTACAAGCAAGAAATTCTTTGTAAGTGCAACCAGGTGTTGCAGCTTTCATTTTCTTAGGGAGCGGAGCTTGCCGTGGTTCCTCATCATGATTAACATGATCATTGCCTCCGTTTACGCTATTACTGAAGTTATCTTCAGAAATACGTTTGCTAGGAACGATTTGTTGTGGTTCGATTGGATTTTTAACAGCAGCAACGATTGCTGGAATAGCATTAGCTATCCCTTGAGCAACGATATTTTCTATATCCTGCCTAGTCATATATTGATCCCCCGGTTGTTGCTCAGATTGATTAACCTCATTTACTGGTTCATTATTAGCGTTTTCCATCTGATAATTAATATATATAATTTATTAGTATCCAACAAATAACCATCATACACAAAATACTTATACAGAGTTCATAACACCAATATAGCCAAAACTATCGATTTCTCGATTCCCATTTTTATATATTTTATAATATGCATCCATACACACCTTTATCTTACAAGTTTTATTTTAAGTTATTTATACAAGATAATAAATTATTTTTATTATTACACAACCCCATTTTCATAATCCTTCTACCCCTCGTTCTTTGGTGTCTCAGTAACGACGTTCTCTCTCGTCGTATTTCCAGGAGATCTGTTCTCCTACCTCCCTGATCCTATTTACGGCATCTATTAGCTCCTTGCCAAAGTGGCGGAGTTTGGCTAAATTCTCATTGCTCATAGGTGGATTAGGTATAGGTTCTGTGATTGCTGAGTCCAAGTTTATTGGTAGTTGGGTTTCAATAGGATGAATAAAAAAAACATTTTCATTAACAGGCTTAATAGTATTATAGCTTGCCAATATAAAATCTAGCTCTTCCTGAGATGGTAACCCCTCAATTTGCCTAGAGCTTTCCCCAATTTCCATTTTCTTAGGCTTGGGTTTCTCGAGAGGTGAAGCGTTGAATTCTATAGGTTCTTCTATGTTTGGTATATACCTATTGAAAATTCTGGAAATCTCTATTTTTACTGGATAGAGATTTAGGTTTTGAAGGGCTTCAGACAAGCCATTCATGCTGTTTAGCACATATGCAAAATACAAAAATTACTAAGTCAAAATTTTCATAAATAACCTTAAAAATTTATTGCATACCGTGGGACTAATTAAATACAAAGAACTACTGATAAATAAAAACATTTTTTGAGTTTATTGGACTTTATTTATTTACTAGATGAGGTTTCTAGCTTGTAGGTGATAAGGTTGCTAAAACTGAAATAAGTTATTTAAAGATTTGCATTTACTGCTACAGTAGCTAGCATATAAAGATCTGCCCATTTTTCATCTAACTTGTCTTCCCAAGGTGATTTACTGGTTAATTCCTGGGTTTCCTGTTTAACTTTCTTTTCTCGGAATTTCTTTTTCTCCTTACTTTTCCTAATAATCAAATTTCTTTTATTAGGAGAAAGTGGTTCCTCATATTGTGTCTTTCGCACAAATATTCCTTTATCAGGAATTTCAGAGTGATTTGTTTGGGATGAACTTCCCTTCTCGTTGGATAACCTATCTAATCTAAGATAGATATTTGACAGCTTTTGTTTACCCATACTGTACACAAATATTCAAATAAGAAAACACATAATCACATAATGACAAGTAGAAGAATTAAGTATTTTCTAAATATTTAATTGGCTTAAATCAGTGGCTCTGATACCACCTTTTTCTGTCACGGCCCCCGACCCGGTTTGACCTGTTTCAGGAGCCGCGGGACAGAAAATCCCGTGGTATTTATTTAACAGCGGAAGTTTATTTCAGGATCTTTTTAAAACTGAAATATTTCCCGATTATTTTATTTCACAACTTGGGATAAAACCCCGGTAATTTACAATCATAAGATTTCACGAAGAAATCTTTTATTTTACAAAACATGTTTCTTTATTTTATACTGAGCCACTTCCTTAAGCTTGTAGTGCTTCATGGCACTTTTTCCTGGATCACAACAGATCACCTGAAACATGTTTGAAAAAGGTTTTGTCAGCGGGAAATACTGAGTGAATCATTCATTTTACTAAAACGACACGTTTGTTATAATTTACAGTATTAAGAGCAATTACAATGTTTCTGATATCAAACCAACTACCCACAGTATTTTGTCACTCGACCCATTGGCCCTCCCGTTGTCCAATGGTGTCTGTGACTATGGTCATATCACCCCTTGGCTGCCCCAATGGTGAAGATTATCAAGTAATGTATACAAACCCCACATACCGGCTGTACGTTTGGTGATTACAAAGACTTAATCACCGTAATTATAACCTTGAAAATAAACATGCTTTTGTAAACAAATTTGATAAAAAGAGAATGACTCACATTGCAGATTTAATTGAGCAGAGCCTAGCCTACTGATTAGCCTTTTAACCTAAAATTAATAATAAGCACACAATTCGGTTAGTAACTTAATACAGCATTTACGATAACTCACGAGATTAAACCCTCACATCGAATGACCAAGTGCGATACTTAAACATCCATTGAATTAACAACGAATGACAAAGCATAAACCCTAATGTGGGCAGCACTTAAACATCCATTGGATACTTTAATCGATCGGACATTGAATCGTATCAGCGATCGAGTTATTACCCTGTATTGCGGCGGCGATTAGTGATCCGTGTGTGTTTTGAATAGTAAACAGAGCGTACCTCAGTGTATATTTCGACTTTTTACGTCGTTCAAGCGCCCAATTTCAAGTCCCAAAGTCTGCTATTTATACACAAAATTTGACCAGCTTACGGACCGTAAGCCTCATCCCTTACGGTCCGTAAGGGACACGAATTCACTATAGGGCAGCCACGTCCTTGACTAGCCTTGCTGACTTGACGGATTAGTAAATTTCAATTTTGACAGCGTTTTGTTTAGATAATCGTGACTAGGGTTTTACCCCCCTGAGTTTTAGGGGCCCTGATCCTGATTCTGATTGTTCTGAAAATTTTAGGGTTTGTGCAGAATCACTTGGGTGTCTCAATTAGGGTTTCCTATTGGATAAAATAATAAAATAAATAGGATTTTAATGAGAGTTGTTACACTAAGAAACATGCAGAATAAGTCAATGAACACAACCAAACTAAGCACTCGTATCTATCAAAACCAATGATAGAACGACAATTTACCAAAGCAATGAATATAAATCGAATAAAACCAAATCGAGTATAAATCTAAGAACAATACGAGTTCAACTGATATTCACCATGAGCCTAGGTAGTTTATGAAGTTTAGCTGCTCATGGTGATGGAAAACAAAGCAACAAAGCTCAAAGAAATCTGATTACACATGCTCAATAAGTGAAAAGCAAGCTCAGCTATGTTTTTTAACTGATTTGCAATCTAAATCTCAAGCAATCCGCACCGAAAATCCATCCAAGCCTTGAATTCTTGTTCACAAGTCGTAACAGCGGGTTTTCCGTCCTCTCTTTGCGTTTTTGGCCGTCATTTGACTTAAATACTAAACCTTAGGGTTTTTTGGCACATCTGGCCCGATTTGGGTTGCTTACAACCCGTAACGTTTTAAGGTTTACCACCCATAATGAGCCCAAGGCCCAATAATGACACATGGAGCGGGCCGGAAGAGTTTTGATGCTTACGACCCGTAAACGCTTTGAGGGTTACGGGTTGTAACTTAATATTTAGGGCCCATAAACTCCCAAAATGGATTTTTCTAGTCTAACTACCCCAAATTCATATATTATACGTCCTGCAACTCAATTTCTAGCTCAAGATGTAGTCGTTTGAAGTTCAGACTCATTTTTGCTGCATTGCTTCACTCAATTTTTCTTCGTGTGCCAGTTTCTTCATACAATTTCCGCTCCTTTTGCACACAAACACCTGCAAAACATCTATCCACTGAGTACAAGCTATAAATGACCAAAAACGACTAGAAAAACTATCAAAACACATATACAAAATACAAAGGAAAAATGGTGTGTTTTGCAACACATCAGACATCTAGTCAACTTAGCATAATGACACACCCCATCACAAGGCACCCCTACCCGATACAAATTTGGCTTATGTGGATTAATCTTAAGCCCTGATGCCAAGTACAAACAACTCAAAATATGAACAATCCCATTGACATTTGATATTGTTCACTTCTGAACACCAATAACATCATTTGCGTAAGAAAATACGACAAAGGATCTCCATTACAACCAATACAAGTACCTTTTAAAAAAAACTCCGCCTCACAAGAATCCTCCAACGCCACATACAATCACTCCATAACAACGATAAATAAAAACAAAGACAAATGATCACCTTGTCGTAATCCTTGATGCGTATCATATTCCATTGCCGAGCTCCTGTTCACTAAAATAGACATCCTAGTTGAAGTCAAAAAGCTTTTATCCACGAAATCCACTTGGTTCCAAAACCCAAAAATTCTATCATCTTATATAAAAAAAATTCTAAGATTAGTAATCATACGCCTTTTCAACATCTATCTCAAAAAGCATAAGATTTTTTTCTTTAACCATTCGACCACCTCATTCATAATTAATGGTCCATCTCAAATCTGTCGACCTTTTTAAAAGCCTATTTGTTTCGAACTAACCACCGAATCAATCAGCTTACTCAGCCTATATGCCAAAATAGTCACAAGAACTTTATAAATAAACCCAATGAGACTGTATAGGTTGATATTCTTTAACAAGAATTGAACTTTGTATTTTAGGAATCAAAGTTGTAAAAGAAGAACAACATTCAAGCTTCCAAGAAAAATTGATGAATCCACAATCCAATTTGTTACTTGTGTAACATGTAGGTCATCATTTGTTACTGCATGTTAAACAAACAAAAAACTATATAAATAGCGCAAGAAATAATAAAGGCAAACACATATACATATGTGCATGTATATTAAATATATATATATATACAGGGGAGGGTTCATTGGGGAACACTAAAAAAGTGAGGAACGGGGGAACACTTTTAAAAATTATACTTAACATGTTAAAAAAAATATTTTTCTAAATTTTTTTCGGCGCTTTTTCTTGTAAATACAAGTAGAAACATTTTTGATAAAAAAAATCAAAAACTAAAAATATAAAAAAAATGTTTAAAAAACAGTTATATCTTATAGAATTAACTTAACATGTTAAAAATATTTTTTTTTTTAATTTTTCAGCGCTTTTCTTTATAAAAAGGAGGAGAAACTAGTTGAGTAAAAAAAAATTTCTAAAAAAAAAAATTAGCCTTTTTTTAATTGTTTTTTTTTAATATTTTTAGTTTTTTATTTTTTTTATTAAAAATGCTTTTACAAGTATATATAAAGAGAAGCGCCGAAAAAGATGTTTAAAAAATTAATTTTTAACATGTTAAGTTAAATTTTTAAGAGTGTTCCTCGGTTCCCCACTTTTTTAGTGTTCCCCAATGAACCTCACACTATATATATATATATATATATATATATATATATATATATATATATATATTGTTAAGTTATTCTACAAATACTCCTAATTGTAAGAAGTATAACAAGGATTTATAGAGTGACAAGTGTCCAATAACCTAAAATCTAAACCAACTACATTACCACCCAAAACCTAAACACCCTGAGGGCTGACAAATCGTGTCTTAACAGGTTTAACAGGTATCTGATAACGCGAACAACAAAAATTTTAAACATGAATATGACTCGTTTAACTAATTTATATCCAATGTCTATAAGACGTATGTATATTTTATGCACCTAGAATGAGAAATAATGGATCCTAACTTTCAAATTTTGATTATTTTTAAAAACATAAAAAATCACATGGTGTACTTTTCTGTTATCGTGTCTTAGCAGGTTACATACAGACTACCTATTGTCAGCCCCTCACCCCACCACCACCCAAAAACCTAAACCCCCCCCCCCCCCCACCTCCGCGAAAAAAAAAAAAACTATACCTCACCCCCACCCCCCCCCCCCCCCCCCCCAAAAAAATAATAATAATAATAAAATAAAAATAAAATAAAAACAAAAACAAAACCTATCCCCCCACCCCCAATTTGTTTGGTAAAAAAGGTCTCAACCGTGAAGGTATTTTTTTCAAGGGTTGAAATTTGCTATGATTGTTAATATTTTTAAGGACAATAGGTTGTAAAGGTTGTACTATGTATGTAATTCAACTTTTATAACAAAAATAAAGTGAAAGTAGTTTAAATTATCTTTAGAATTTTTTATACTTTTAGTGGGTTCGCCTGTTTGTAATTTACTCATTATATTGATTGAAGCCTTCAATGGAATCACAAGAAGAGTTAAATACCAATTGAATGGACTTCTACGCAATTGAAAGAAGTTATCACAAGTTTTCTTTTCTTTCTTTTTCATGTTTAAATTAATACACTGTTTTTAATATTGATAGGTGTTAGTATCTAAATTTACGGTGATATTATTTAAGTTTGAGGGTGACCTAATAAAATTTAATAAATGTTTATGAGTTCTAAGATCTACCACCTAGTATTTAATATATTTTAAATACACAAATTTACAGATTTTAGGCATCCCAGATTCATATATGAATAAGAAAATATTACATATATCGCAATTATAGAAAACATATATGTTTAACTTTAATCAAACAATTAAGATATATTTTTGGTGGTTTAATAATAATGAAAAAATAAATAAAGAAGAAGGTATGATAGTAAATGTGGAGTTAAGGAGGAATGAGATGGGGTAGTTCAGGCATTGAAAAATGAAGCGCTTTGTATTTTAGTTTTGAGAAAAGATATTAGCACAATTAAATGCAATTATTAATTGAGACAGTTGAGAATAATGAGGCTATTACGTCAATATGATAAATACAAATTTAATTTTCTATAGTTTTAGTTTTTCTTTCAATGTTTATCTTCTTTCATATCAGACGCATACTCATTTCTAAACCTACTTATAAATTAAACAAAACATGTTTACGAAACAAAATTATTATATCTAAATATTCAGAAGAACATAATTTTGTGGCTTTTTTTTTTTTTTATCTCAGACGCATACTCATTTCTAAACCTACTTATATAAATTAAACAAAACATGGTTACGAGGCAAAATTATTAATTTATAAGCATCCACTATATCACCCATCCAAATCGTCCTCCCCCCCCCCCCCCCCCCCCCCCCCCTCATAATTAAAGTGTCTATATATTTAAATTTTGGGGGTTGCCTTTGCCTTCATGTATACTAAATGCCATCTTTCATTGCAATTAATCCTATTTAATTCCATGTTCTCCAATTAATTCAGTTTTTAATTCTTTTCCCACCTCCTGTCTTAACTCTTACTATTCTCTCTCCGTATTATATCTATATGACTATTCTCTCTCCGTATTATATCTATATGTACATGTATGCATATATATCTACATATAAACATATGTGTGCGTGTCTATACCAATGTATAATACCATTGTAGAGGAAGGTTCATTGGGGAACACTAAAAAAGTGGGGAACAGCGGTGAACCGACTCAAACGAACTCCGATTGGACTCATTCCAGCGGCGTTGGAACCGGCTCGTCGAACCCTAACTACGATCTTTTAACCCTAAACCCTAAATCCTAACTTCTAAACTCTAAACCCTAAACCTAAAAAATATGGCTAAAACCTAAACTAAACCGTAAAATCTAAACTATAAACCCTAAAGGCTAAACCTAAAGTTAAACCCTAAAGCTAAACCCTAGAGCTAAACCCTAAACGCTAAAGCTAAAACCTAAGGCTAAACCCTAAAAGCCAAACCCTAATATATTTAGGGTTTAGTGGTTATGATTTTGGGTTTAGGGTTAAGAGATCCTAGTTAGGGTTCGACGAGACGGTTCCAACGCCGCTGGAATGAGTCCAATCGGAGTTCGTTTGAGTCGGTTCCCCACTGTTCTCCACTTTTTTAGTGTTCCCCAATGAACCTCACACTACCATTGTATTACTATAAGTTTAAGTTACGATTTTAATTTTTTTTAATGGCAACACTTATTTAGTTTGAATATGAGGGCTCATCTCTAAGAGATATATGCCTTTGACAAGTGGGCTAGCCCCACATTGACACGAATTTAATTATTTGTATCAAAAAGTCTATCTTGTCTAAAAGAAAATTTTGTTTTGTTTACTTTAAACACGTAGCCGGTTAAACCCGATCACTATCTGTGTTTTTCTTTTTTTTTCTAGAGATCCATTTACTTTGACAATAGACAACTTCTAAGGATTGATTAGACAATCTAGTATTCGCGAAGAATGTTCTTCCTTTGATCATCTTGAACTTAAACAATCTAGTATTCGTGACTTACAAATAACCAACAAGCTTGAATGAGCAGGTTCATGTACGTGAACTGCAAAAGATCACGAAGTTTTACCAATTAACTATACATTTCGTTTCGTTTCGTATAAGACTAGCGCGATGACAGTTTACCAAAGTGCGGTCCATTAAATACTAAACACAGTCATCGCCTGAACATGTATGTTTCGAAAGAGAATCATTTATCGAACTTTTATTTGTAAGGCAATGATTAATCAAACTTGATAAGGTTTTGACCAAGAATTTAAGGTTTTGACCAAGAATTTACTTTTTAACCCAAGGGACCAAAACCAATGATTTGTTGTTGAAATTTCTTAGTTATTTTAGGCAGAAATATGAAAAAGAAAACATCCACGTATATTAGTCACATACGAAACAGTATTCGACTGGATAGCATTTCAAAATTGATTGGGTGAAATTAGTGGTGGAAACGAGTGGAGCCAAGCCTGAGCTCAGTTAGGTTTAAGCTCGAGCTCTTTTAACTTATGAAAGCTCAAGCTGAGCTCGGTTCTGGGAGAATCGTATACCTTTTGGGTAAAAACAAGTTATTTTTAAGAGTTAAATGCTATTTTAGTCCCTGTGGTTTGTTCCATTTTGCCAGTTTAGTCCAAATGTTTCATTTTTAACCTGTGGGTCCAAAAAGGTTTCACAGTTGCCATTTTAGTCCATTGGGTTAACTTCATCCATTTTTTCTGTTAACGAGAATTCCAATTTGATCATTTTGTATGTAATTCTGTTAACTAAAAGTGCAATTCCGTCATATAAAATGACCGAATTGGCCTTCTCGTTAACAGAAAAAATGTATGAAGTTAACCCAGTTAGGGGTGTTAATTTTTGACACGACCCGAAAACACGACACGAACCTAACACGAAATTCGCGGGTTTAGGTTTACTCTAAACGGGTTCGGGTCAGTTTCAGGTTGAACCCGCGAACCCGTTTAGCTAAACGGGTCAGGTTCGGGTCAACCAAGTCAGGTTGGCGGGTTGACCCGTTTAACCTCTTTATATTATGTTATATTTTTTTTACAATATGTTTTATGTTATAAATTAAATTGGGTGTGTATTTTATGCCATAATTATAACTTTAAAAGAGAAATTCATATAAATTTTTATAAATTAAATGTAATTGTATTATATACATTTGTGTTTTTAAAGTAAATTTTAATTTAATATATTAATTTGTTGCAAAAAATTAAAAAAAAAATAAAAGTTCGGGTTAAACGGGTCGTGTTCGGGTTAACCCACGAATATTCGGGTCGGGTTCGGGTTCATAGGCATGACAAAATTTTCGGGTTCGGGTCGGGTTCGGGTCTGTGTAAAATTTTCGGGTTCGGGTCGGGTTGAACCTGCCAACCCGCGAACACGACCCGTTTAGCACCCCTAAACCCAGTGGACTAAAATGGCAACTGTGAAACCTTTTTGGACCCACAGGTTAAAAATGAAACCTTTGGACTAAACTGGCAAAATGGCCCAAACCACAGGGACTAAAATGGCATTTAACTCTATTTTTAAAGTTTAAATAAAAACTAGTTAAATTTCTGCCCGCGCGTTGCGGCGGGAACCCAATGACTGCAAAACGCGTGTCAGTAACGGCAAGCAGATACCAAATATCAAACCATAAATAAAAATGTCGTGAAAATGATAGTCAATCCGTCCTAAAAAAACGATTTTAAATAACCTAATATATAATAATAGGACCCACACGTCCTACACGTTGGAAATTCGGTTGTTTTCAGTTCAGTTATTACGGTGCTAACACGTTAAAATATGGATGAGCTCGGTACCGGTAACGGCACCGAAAGTACCGATCCGGAAAATCATCGAAATTAGGTACCGGAACCGAAAATGCTCGGTACAATACGGTATGGTACTTGAAGGTAAAAATCAATAAATATAGGTATGGTGCTAGACCGGTGTCGAACCGAAAGTAACGATTCTGAAAACGCCAAAAGGTGGGTACCAAATTGGTACCGAAAATGATTTGGTATAGTAAATTTGGTACCGATATGATACCGATTTGATTACAGGATTTGATACGATTTGCTCATCAATAATCTAAATATCCAAGTTAATTTTACATGCTACAATTCATTCATTACGTAAAAAGACAAAAAATAAAGCAAAATAAGTTGTTGTGTATATAAAGCATCATTCAAACGAAATACAGTTTACTTACTGTGTGTATGAAAAGTAATCTAAACTGTGCAATTACTTGCATTGCTACGTTGCTACATGATTTGATGAGCTCGGTACCAACCGGTAGCGAAAATACCGTTACCGAAATCCCCAAAAGTGGGTACCGGTACCGAATATACCTGGTACAGTACGGCGTGATACGGTCGGTACTTGTACAGAACCGGTATTTGAGGGTAAAACCCGTTGAATACCGGTGCCGAACGGATACCGAAAATACACTAAGTTTGGTAACTTGATAACGATACCGGTACCCGATACTATTCATTCATTTCTATTTTTAATATTGTTCATTCATTTCTCTTTTTAATATTTATTATTTATTTATTACTATTCATTCACTTCTCTCTTTAATATATAGGTAAACACAAATAGATCGATTAACAACAAATATAATTGATACTTTTAATAGTATACCTTTTCATAATGTTAAATCAAGTTGTTTAATTTTGCTTTAACTTAGTACTTATTGAAGTAGAAAAAAATGATTAACCGATGTGACACAAAAAAAAAAAAGTTATGATGTATTTAAAATCTTTAATTTTGGGTATACTAATAGTAAAGTAATATTTTTTTTTTTTGAACGGCAATAGTAAAGTAATATTTGAAATAAAAAAGTAAGTTCAACTCAAAAATAGTTTAACACAGTTTCACCTTTTCTTTTTCTATCGTTGTTTATCACTTTGCTCGACATACTTTCTGGCAATTAATATATTTTCTTACGTTTAAGGTTCATTTATTAACTTTTACATATCACAAATTCTAGGCTTTTTTTTTAACGTTAAACTAACCTACTTCTAAATACTCATAATTTATACCTTACACGATTTGAACCTTTAACCTCTTGAGAGACAACTTCTAGACTTGGCTGATAAAAGACCAAAAGTATATAATTACATAATGAACTGCAATAACGAGTAGACCTAAAGTTAGAAGATCATAGTGCTTTTCTTTTATTTACTTAAAGTTAGGTTATATTCGTGCTTATTTGATCATATTAACCTGAATATATTCATGGTCATATGTAAATTTGATCCCATATAAGGGCACTACTATACACACCCCCCCTATTACTAACTACACCCCCCCTCCTCTCACATAACTTACAGGTGGGGCCTGCGTGGGACCGACAGTTTCCTCTCACAAGGGGGGTGTGGTTAGTAATAGGGGGTGTGTATAGAATGGGCCCCATATAAACAATATGTAGGGACAGTAGGGTATGATAGAAATCATTACTTCAAAGTGAAGACCAACATGTGAAAATGAAAAAAAAAAAGGTGAGACAACATCGTGTTTGAGCATCTCACTCAACGAGGAAATCATTTCTTAGATAAGAATATTTTATTACTTTAATTTTTTATCGGTAAAAGAGAATACCATTCCAGAAAAAATCTAGCCTTAAGAAAGGAGTGAATTACAAGTTTTGTTCTTTGTCTTTATAGCAAATTTCAGACGGTGTTCTTTTTCTTTAAAATTGATTAATTTTATACTTTGTTTTTCAAAATATTGCACGTTATGTCCTTTCGTCTTAACCTAGTTAAAATTTTTTGTTAAGTCAGATCAAAAAGGGTAGTGCAGTCTTTTTGCCTATTTATTTAAAAGTGTTATAATATATAAAACAAAAAAAATCTTAATATTTATTTTTTACCCATTTATAAGTTTTTCTTCAATTTTGGGTAATCAAGTTTTACCATTTATAAGTTTACCTTCAATTTTGGGTAATCAAAATCATCATCAAGAGCAGCTTCAAATCTAGAACTTGGGCTTTCTCAAGATGGGGTAATATGGGGGTTTTAAATCAACAAGATTTTAGTTAGATTTACCAAATGGGTCAAACTAGAGTGCATCAGTAACAATAGACTTCAAAGGATGATGATTCCCAAGGTTCAGAGGGCCAATATAAGTTTTAGATGAGTTGTTTCAGATTGTGAATCGTGATGGTCAGATCTGCTCGGTGACGGCGTCGTTGAATCGCCATTACAACCTTCAGCCCATTCTTCTGTATAAATCTCCGCCATTACGACCTTCGGCTTGTTTTCCGGCGTGACGGAACCGCTTATAGATCTGAGCTCCGTGATTGAAATCATATCGTCGCCGATAACGTCAAACTTCCGGAAAACCTTCTTGTAGTCGTTTGTGTCACCTACGGAAGAATTTTTCTTGGAGATTTGTTTCATTATTTTTGTAGTGGCGAACTAGAGTTCCGGCGGTGATGGTGGTTGGTGGTTAATGCCCGGTGGTTGGGGGTGTATAGATAGCTGAAGTTAGGAGAGAGAGAGTGAAGGTATAAGTTTAAAGTTTTTTATATGTTTTTTTTTTTACTTTTTACACAATAGTCCCTAAATATAACTTATTTACACAAGTTCCTAAAAAGATGAAATGACAAAAATACCCTAATATGTAAGACACGTGATCATATTAAACAGAAAAAATTAACTGAGTTAGAGCTAAATGATATAACGTGCAACATTTTGAAACACAAAGTACAAAACCTATCAATTTTAAAGGCAAGCACATCGCCTGAAATTTGATATAAACATAAAGGACACTTGTAATTCACTCCTTAAGAAAATAACTAAAACACAAAGGAAAAACACCAAAAGATACACCAAGTAAAAACCATGTGAACTTCGAACGCGGAGGAACTTGATCCGGCACAAAACTGACTTCCAACTTTGGGGCGTTTGAAGCGTTTTTAGTTTACGAACGCACCGAGTGTTGTGGTTCCTTCTATGGTTATCATTGTTTGCATCCCCCCACTCCCTCTTCCAAATCATCATTAACAATGGTCTTGAATGTATCTCGCCACCATACGCTCAATTTTTGGGGCTTGTAGTCGCAGGCTCGAATGCAGCAAAGGATCCACATGCTTGGGGGAATTTAGATAAGGGATAGAACATATAAAGTAACTTGATAAAGTAAGGGAAGTAGTGGGTAAGGCGCAAGATCTTGTTAAGACTGAAAGGGGCGTTATTCATCTTGGATCTTTTCCTTGATTGGGGCATAAATGAAAGATTAAATGGTTTGGTTAAAAATAATATTACATGGGCACCCTAATTTAGATTTGTTTCTTTTCAAATTGGTGGAGCAAGATTTAAACAAAAAAGTCAACGAAGGAGTCAACATCCCAGACGCCAAATCCTCACAAGTCTTCTCTCTATCCAATCTGAAACGCCAAACACCTTTTCGGAATCCAAGACACCTTTTAAAGGTTTCGAGACAGGTAACTGGAGGCCAGTGTATGATGTGACAACTGTCAAAAATCCAGGTATCCGTACAATTAATTAATCTTGATTAAGTGCTTAATGACTGTGCTGAATTACAATTAACTGCTTTCTGATTATTGCTTTATACACACATGTGCATCACATATTGCAAATGACATATCATTGATTTCATGAGAACTTTATTAACTCAAATGATGTGCGAAACACAGTTAGCACAGTTAACAGACAAACCGGGAAAATGCTGACGGAGTTCAGTACATAGTCAGACAGTGTTTTGAGACCCAGTATGAGTCAGAAATTAAGTACTACACTAGTATAGAGTGTCGGAAAGTAAGGATCACAAAACTGCTTTTCTAGGTGATAGTTAAGTGCCTAAAACTCACCCAAAGTGCTGAATTTAGCAAAATTCAGCATAAATCAGCATTTAAACACATTAATATTATGCAGAAACATGATATAATGGTCCTAAATGCTTTCCTAAGTGTCGGGAATTAAAAGTGTCACAAAAAGATACATAAAGAACACTAAACTGTAAAGTTTAGCACTTTAACGAATCAATATCTAGCCGAACAACTGGACACTACCCGAAACACCAAATTTACACTAGAAGCATTATTTTAATGTTTCCAAGCTAGTTATGATCCCCGAACATCATAACACCTCCTAAAAATATCTAATAACTGAAACACGTAACGAACACTTGGATTTGAACTAATTTGCCACTAAAGGGTTAAAGCCTACTCTACCCCCCCCCCCCTCCATACCTTCAAGATTTTATTTCTATATTATATTGGATCTTGTTTTTACTTTTTAAAGCATATTACACATGAGTTATAAGAAGAACATGGTTATAAGTATGTTATGGAAGATCATTCTCTCATAATTCTCACACACTAACACACACTCATCTCTCTCCTTCTCTTGCTCTCCCTCTTGGCCGAACACTAGCCACACCACCACCATCATCATCCAACTTTCTTCACCCATTCCAGGATCATACAAAGGTGCTAGGAGGTATACAAGGAAGCTTGGTGGTTTTGGAACTTGAAGGACCTTCTCTATTTGCTTTTATCCTCTTGATTCATCCATAGCCTTGAGCTAGTGGTAAGATCCTTGTACACTCCACATTACTTCTATTTTGAGTGTTTAAAGTAGTATCATAATCAAGAACATCAAGAACACTAAAGAACATAAGCATGGAACTTGAACATAAGCTTGATTTATGAAGTAATCTTGATGAAACTAAGTTGTTTATGAAATGTATGCTTGTTGATCTTTGATTGTTTGTAGAAATGATGTTGATCATCATAACATCTTGCTAGATCATGATTAGAAACATAGTTTAGCAAGATGAGAAAGTGAGAATGTGGTAGGATGAAAGATCATCCACACTTAAATTATGAACTTGAGAAGAATACTTTGGTTTCTTGAAAAATAATAATCAAAGTGCGTTAATAATCATATAGATCTAAAATTTATGAATGGTTTTCCAAAATAACCAAGTTTAAAATATGAGTTTTAGTAGACCTTGGTACTTACATAAACAAACGCTATTTTTGGTAGTTAAACAAGTGTAGAAACACTTGTGTAACAAGAAGATTACATGAAGAAACATTTTTGTAAAGTATGATTACAAGTTGTAAACATCTAAATCTTTCAAGAATGATGTTTTTATATAAACAACCACACTTTAAAGGGTAACTAAACTTACTAAACGTACTACTAAGTTACTACAAGTTTTCATAAACTTTCAAGTTCATAAAGTAGTGGAATATGCAAGATTTTGGCAAGATTGGTAATTGTAAGTTGTTTAGAGTTGATTGTAAATTGATTGTGGTGATTTTACAAAATAAAATGATATGCTTGAAAGCATGGAAACCTCCATTTTTAGGGGAAACTATGACAAAATTTTCTAAAAATATAAACACTTAGAAAAATATTTTCAAATAAATATTTACAAGTGTATTTTAACCATGAGTTTTCCATATAAACTTTGCCATAATTTTTTGTTACAAAAATACAAATATTGGAGGTTGGTTTTTATATATAAAAGTGGATAAATATATATTTAGAATATATATATATATATATACATTAAAGACACACATGGGTGATTATTTGTATACTTGGTGTATTAGTTATATTATTTTAGGGCATGTAATAATGTAACACATCAAAACACCAAGGATTACCATCCAAAATATTACCAAAATCTCAACGAATAAGTATATAAGTTAGACACAAAATATTGGCAAACCCAAACAAGAAATGTAACTTACAAAATATTCTGGAAAATATATTCGCAAGTATATTTTGGTAAATAATATTTTGGACACAAGGAAACGAAAGTATAATTTTTATGATTAACACAAGAGTATATCATATTTTGACAAGAAGGAGATATATGATTTTGGTGAATAAAAGTATATATGTGTTTACTTGGAATTTTTAGAAGATATATTATTTTTGGGAAAAATATATATATTTTCTTGAGGAAACTTGAAATACATTATTTTTGATAAAAATAAGTTTATATATATTTTCTAAGTTAGACTTGAAAATATATTAATTTGGAAATATATATATATATATATATATGTGGACTTTTATTAGAAATAATATTCCGGAAAGTATAATATAAATTTAAGTATATGAATACTTAATGGACACAATAAAATACGTATTCTCACACATATAAATATCCACCGAAATACGACACCAATACATGGAAAAATATACAAATACAAGAATGCGAATACACATGTACAAGATACCACCATCCTTGGGAAGTATTAAGTTAATATATATTGTTTAACAATTATTCCAAAATGTAACAAATATAATTTAAGTTAAAATATTAATTATTTTGGCAATAATTATATAACTTGGAATAATATCGAAGGCATGAAAGAAACGTAACTCAGAAACGTTAACACTAAGTCAAGGCACGGACCGTTCATCTGATAGACATTAGTACGTTGTAGGTAGTCGTGTACACCGAAGGAGCTTCGAGTTACGATTGTTGAAGACGCAAGACTGTGAGTTTCATGTTCCCCTTCTCTTTTAACTGTTTTCAGTTTTATAACTTCAGGGGGGGGGGGTGAAATACATGTTACAACTGTTTACAAACTTTTTATACATGGTATGGTTAGCTAAGGAAGGGTACTACTTGATCATGTGAGTGGTGGGTACAACACTTAAGGCCATTAATCCTCGTTGTAGGACCGAGGGACATGAGTGATAGATCTATTTGGGTGTAGTGAGCCCACACCCATGCGGACCAGGGTGGCCCATGTGGTGACTATGTCTTATTCCCGGAGACAAATATGCTAGGTTTGAGTTTTTCTGCATCACTTCACACATATCAACGGCCTTGCAAATCATTGGTGATCTGTTTTCCTTGTTGCTTTCATACCAGGATTTACATACATACAGACATACATTCAAAGGTTTACTCATACACACAAACAAACACATGAACTCGCTCAACTTTTGTTGATGTTTGCAAAATACATGTGTTTCAGGGAATTAGTAAGTGGATCTAGCGGGTGTTGGAAGTTTCATGCTGCATTGTGAATAAAGATGTCATCCATGGTTTTGAGGTTTGGGTTGGGTGTCTTATTCCTGTACGAGACACGTCTTCCAAACCTTGGTTTTATTTAATGTCTTTTGATGAGTCCTTAGTGAACTCTTAAAACAATTCGTATGGTTTGTAGAACTTATGTTTGAAGTCTGCGTTCTAAAACAATGTCGTTATGTTTAAACATATTTAATGGATGAACATCTATGATTTTATCATATAGTTGTTGTTATGATTGAATGCAATGGTATTAAGAAAGTAACACCATAATCACGCTTCCGCAAAAGTCAGGGTGTGACATATGATGTTTTCGAGGCTAGACTCTCTCTTTGGAAAGCGTATGTCCTTTCCATTGGGGGCAGAGTGACACTCATAAAATCTGTTTTAGAATGCCTCCCAAACTATTATTTTTCATTGTACAAGGCCCCGGTGTGTGTTATCAAGGATCTCGAGTCTTTGATTCAAAGGTTCCTTTGGGGTGAGTCTAGTGAAGGCCATAAAATGCATTGGGTGTCATGGGATAAAGTAGCCTCTCCTAGATGGGTTGGGGGTCTCGGCGTGTGCAATCTCGGTCAAATTAACATGGCTCTTCTCTCTAAATGGGGGTGGAGGTACAAAGTTGAAAGGAATAGCTTTTGGTCCAAAGTTATCTCCGCTCTTCATTTCCACAGCCTTTCTTGGGAGTTCCTTCCGGTTCGGTCAACCTTAAAAGGGGTTTGGAGCAACATTTGTAAAACAATATTGGGACAACTTATGGATAATATTTTAATCAGAAGTTTAATGATAGGTGAAGTTGGAGACGATTCGGATATCTTCTTTTGGTTAGATCTGTGGCTGAAGCCGATCCATCTTAAGGATGAATTCCCAAACTTGTTCCTTTTAGAATCGGATAAAAAGTGCAAAGTGAAAGATCGGATCGCGAGACTGGTTTCTAATCCAGGTGGTAGGTGGGCTTGGAGGGAAAATCTGGAAACAAATGAAGAGCCTGCTGAATGGAGTAATCTTTGCTGGTTATTCCATCCGATTTCGCGATCCAACAGTCGAGACGGATGGAAATGGCTTGATGATGCGACTGGGGAGTTCTCGGTTGGGTCATTGAAGCGTGTCATTGATAATATACCTAATTATAGCTCTCGGTATGTATGGGAATGGTGCAAATGTCTTCCAAAGAAGTGCAACTTGTTCGCTTGGAGAGCCGAAATGGATAGGATCCCGACAAGGGTTGTGCTTCAACGAAGGAATATTCACGTGGAGGACAATAACTACCCTTTATGTAATATGGGGGTGGAGTCGGTTGAGCATATCTTCACAAATGCAGCGTATCTATGGTTATATGGCAGGAGATTGGAGGATGGTGCAAGACTCCGTTTCTCATCGCTTTTTCAGAGAGTTCCTCGAGGAGCACAACCGGTGTGGGTTGATTGGTCAGGCGAAGGAGGCTTACCACGGTATTGTTATTCTCACTTGCTGGAGTATTTGGAAAGCTAGGAACGGCTTGGTATTCTCGGGCAAACGCGTAAACATCAATGACATTTTCAGCGAAATTAGGTCGCTAGGCTTCTTATGGTATAAAAATAGGTCGAAGAATAGGAATATCACATAGGAGTCGTGGTGTAAATTTGTTAATATGTAAGTTTGGTTTGGCCATTCGGTTTTTGAGTTGGTGTTCTTAATGAAGTTTTCCTTTAAAAAAATCAACACTTGACTCACAAGGTTCCAAATTCTTGAGTTGTGCCAAATTTTTCAACCCCAATGTTTTTGTCGGAGCTTTGTCAAACGAAGTTTTTCCAGTGGTCGATCATTCAAGCTCCGCAAAAATACTTTTTTTTCACCATCACGCTCTTTTTCATCCATGACCTGGTAATCTTGAATGTTTTCAAAATATTCTCCGTCGCAAAACTCTTCATCTCTGATAAAATCGAACACCAATTGTTAAGGAATTTCTTGAATCTAGACCGAGTATCCACTTTCTTCCCAGATAACTAACTCCACTTCATTACTTAATAATCCGTTCTTCATTAGAATGAGAACCTGAGTCCTTTGACCACGAAAAGTCAGATTTCGAAACCACTTTACCAAACATCTCTCCAAACTGATTGTATGTTATGTGATCCCAAAGTTGTAAAGGAACTCCGTAAATCGTCAACCTTGCAAATCTATCAAAACGAATCTCCTGCCTTAACTATATTGAATCATGAAGTTTTACTAGCTTTAAAAGGTCATTTGCTTCTTAAGAAATTCTTAGAATAGTCATGATCTTTAGACCACCAATGTAGCAATTTCAAAGTTCTACAATCCTTAACTAGTAAGGAAAAAATTATGTTACCAGTCATTTATATGCTCGCAACTTCACCAATTATAAACCTACTTCTGTAAGATTTTGGGCATATAACACTTGTTATCTACAACGTAATTATTTAATGTTTGCCTACATTCTTGCCTACCAGAACAACTTTGAAAGACCATTCACTCATTTTCCTGCATATTCATGCTCACGATGCAGGTTGAAAGTCGGGGCCCTTTCGTTTAGCATATGAGACTTCTTGTTGGAGTGTTTGATTTCCTCTGCCACCGAGATCTTGATATCTTGGACCCGAACATTATTCCTATCAAACTTAGCCATGTTTAATGCAAACTTGATACCCTTGATTCTTGTCATATTAAGTTTTCCCATCATGAATGCATCGACTTATTCCCAGTTTTTTAATTGCCTTCCATGGTTTTATTGACGTACAACCTTCTGGAATGTACAAGATGAAAACTAATGTGACATCAACTTTTGTATTGTTCATTTTCTTGCTCCTCCAATTGCTCATTGTTTGCCATCCTTCTCTAGCTTGTTGATTGCTTTCTCGCTCTTCCTCGGTGTCCCCTTTTCTGACGTATTTTAAGTTTTATTAATGTACTCTCTTTCTCTATACACGATTCTAAGGCTATCACGTCCCCGTCATGTAGACATAAGTTGGTTCAATATTTTACACTTAGTAAGGTGTGTTATGGTTGATACGCCCTAAACCCGAGGGTCTCATTCGTTGGATTTATTTATTGACAAATACTTCGCTACCATAAAATTTCATTCATACACAACGGAAACTTTAACACAAATCATCCAACTACATGAAAGATGTTTAAAACAATCACATGTTTAAAAACATACACTTTATCGTAAATGGGATGCTAGTCTTCTAGTAAGGAGCCTTCATCCACCCAGTTGAGAAACTCTCAAGCAAACCAAATTTTAACCTGATGTGCATAAAAAAGTAAGCTACATTGAGTGAGTTCTAGCTTAAAACATTAATAAGAAACATTAATAATACATTATCAGTTTACCATAACATACTTTAAAGTATAACCTTTATCTTTAACATTTAGGTGAATTCACTAATGAGTAGTCATCATCACTGTACAACCATTAGTAGCCACGTAGGTCACCACCCTATACTTGTAGCCCTGTAGGTACTGCCTATGCTCACAACCTCGTAGCCCTTAGGTAACTGCCTATACTGTGGTTCGTATGTGCAGGTTCACGACCATGGACCACATAACAAGGCTTGCAGCCTCGTAGGTGACTACGCTATACAACATCGTTACTTTGAGTTTACATTTCTCTTTCATTTATGTATCAGGTTGAATTCAATTGAACTGTCTTGATATCATCAAGACTAATAGCCAAAACTATTCATTTCATAAAACTATACTTTCAAACTTAAACTTTAACCAACTTTACCGAGTATGCACATCATCCCGAAAATTGTCTAAAAAGGGTTTTAGAAACTCACCTGCAACACTCTACTTTAAGTCATTGAAAACTGAAGGATCGCAACACCCGGAGTCTTAAGTCAAATATGGTTAGAACATACAAGCACAATGACAGCTTTGCGCTTCAAATCCAAGCGTAAACGTCATATTACGCAAGCGTAATTTCTAGCTCATGTGCAATCCCCTGTTCACGCACAACCCCAAGTTGTGCGTGAAGTATGTATTTGCTTAGGGACAAGCATAAACTACCACTACTATGCACAATCTATACACGTGCATGAAGTCTTGCATGTAGAGGTCTTTGTGCACACAAAACAAAGGGCACAAAACCAAACGCAAAGTACACGCACAAAATACGAGCTCTAACATACCTTTCTTCATGGTGTAAACCCTAACATGACCATTGTGGCAGCTGGGTGTGGAGAATACGAAAACAAACAAACTATTTAGGATTCCAAAGGTTTCGTAATATATGTCTAACATAAACCTATGCATATCTATTCGCGTAAATACAACCTTTTATCAAAACTCTTACTTTGAATGTTCACTTGCACACACTCGAGTAGCTTGAAACTATATCAAATGAACTCTGATTGAGGTAAAAGAGAGGACACGCAACCATGTCACCGAGCTCTACCAACCACACTGGTCGTTGTTGCCAGTTATATGCTTAAAGAGTAACATGATTTATATATGCATTTGAGGGGTTTATATTGCATATTATATAAATTTATGGCATTTATTCATTAATACTATGAATTTAAAGTGTTAGATGGTGTTCGTGAAGAATTTGGATGAAAACCTGAAGAACGAGGCAAAATTGAGCAAAACAATGCGACAGGGAAGAAGCTAAACTTCAAATGGGTATATCCTGAGCTAGAAAATGAGTTACGGGGCATATTTTATATGAATCTTGATTGTTTCGATGAGATGAATCCAAATATGGGTTATGGGCCATAATTCTAAAGGTATGGACAATACTCTCTAATATGGGTATGGGTAGTACTCATCATAAATCTCCCAGCGCTCGTAAAGTTGTTATTAAGCTTTGGTCGTAGCTGACCCAAACAGGCCTAGACGCGTGAAAACCCTAGATTTCAGTATTTAAGACCCTATGACGACTGTAAACTGGACAAAACGTGATTTGGAGGCTGAGAAGACTGTTATGAGCAGAACTGAAGATCTTGAGGTCTAGGAGCTTGAAGAATTGAAGATCAATCCATTCGATTCGCGTTTAATTGCGCTTATCCATTCAATTTGCTTTTGTTTTACAGTTTCTATCACATCCATGACTTCTTTAGATCTGGTTTTGCTTTGTTTTAAATTACTATGTTAGGCTAAACTTCTGTAAGCCATTTAGGCTAAGATGATTCTTGTTCTAGTTTGAATTATATGTTGTTTTTTTACATATGATGTGTGATTTTAGTAAAATTGGTTATTTTGATCTGATGATGTGTATGATTGCATGTTAGTATTGATTTTGCTATTGAGTTGTGTGGTTGAATCGATCTTTCAACAAGGTATGCTAGTTAGATTCGATTTCTTCTATTTTTAGATTATATTAGCGCTCATTAATCTAGGGTTTGAAACCTTAATCAGCAATAGACAGCTTGGTAACTTAATTGATAAAACATGTAAGCTACCTACGAGAAGAGTCTGAATAAAAGAATCTAGAAACTAGTTTGAGTTTACTAAATAGTTGATCTTGATTAGTTCGTATGTCGCAATGTTCGTTGTTCAGTCTAGAATCCAACCTAGAAACCCTAAGTCATTAAGGATGATAACTAAAACTTGCTTCACAAGATTAGGTTTTGGTGTGTGTCTATAACATTGATTCTATAGTTTTGTGGGATTAACGCTAGTAGGTTCTAATCCATATAAGCACTTCAAACGCCATTTTAACTAATCAGTAAAATAGTCTTCATAACCATTTAAAACTAGGATGTTGACATGGTCGTATGAAATGTGAGCCAATCGATAATTATTAGTTAATCATATAATTATTAGTTAATCATAGTCGTTAATTATTATATGCATTTCTATTTTTAAACAAATTGTTTATTACATAAAAATTATAATATCTAGAATTATTACATGTCATATTTGTGCCTAATTTCTTCTTTCCTCTTTATTACATAAAAATTATAATATCTAGAATTATTACATGTCATATTTGTGCCTAAATTCTTCTTTCCTCTTTTCGGCAATTTCAGATCTCCTCGCCAAATGATCAATGTTAGCTCAAAGCAATTTCAAATCATAGTTCTTTTGTTTTCCTCTCTTCAACTCGAGGAGTCGAGCACATGTGATGTTATATTATCCAAACTTTGGGCCAAATTGATTGGAGTCGCTTAGGTTAGCTTGTTGGTTTGGGTTGTTATGGCGTTTGTGAAAGAATGAGGTGTTTGGATTGAAATGATTCATGTTCGTAGATGAATAATGTGTTTGGGAAGATTTTGGAATTGTATAAAAATGTTGAAGATTTTATGAAGACCGAATGAAAAATGGATTAATTTGAAAAAAAAATATAAAAATTATTTAAAAGAACCAACGACTAACCCCCCCCCCCCCCCCCCCCCGCGCCTGTTGGCCCCTCCATAAAATCACCTCCCACGCTGCTCTCACGATGCAGAGGGTGTTCGAGGTCCCATGGCCACCTCCACGCCCTTTCCACGAGCCATAACACATAGTCTTAGGATGGCGGAGTCATCTCTCTCGTACACATCAATGTCACATGATTTTTTTTTTCATTCTATCCCTCAACAATTCCTAAACCATAGAAATGATCATCTTTCGCATCACTAACTATCACTCGACTTTTTATGTTGCACATTAATCTTGTTTGGTAATACATCACACACACTTCCAAAATCACCCCGACTCTCGTTCGGCTAGCACTCCCAGCTTTTATTGCACTGCAAGGGATGGGGAGGTGTTCCCTAGCAGCGCTGTGATGCAACCTCGACCATCCCTTCCCTCCACATTCCCACTCCCACCGCCCTAAACTTTTCATAATATAAACTCAATGTACCTTCTAGACATTTTAATATTTGAAATTAGTAACTTATTTATTATGACTTGTAAGTTACAAATAATAGATTGAAGCTTTAACTTACGATGGAGTGTAACTATTGCATAATCAAATACAAAATGATACAATTCAAGAGATATATAAATTTCCAATAAAAGATTGAAGCTATAAGAATGAAGTTTTCATTATGACATATTTCAAACTTTTCATACTTCATAATTTTAACTTGGTTAATTCAAACTTTGCATACTTCATAGTTTTAACTTGGTTGATAACTCTCTTCAAATATTCCCTTTCAACCCCGACTGACATGTCACATAGAAATAAATGTAATGACTGTCAAATGCACAATGATAGAATAATAATAGCAAAGATAAAAGATGACAAGTCAAATGAATATAAATACATATACACGTTTCAAGAATTAAAAGAACATATCATATGAAAATACCCATTGAGCTAACAAAAATATTAATGCACATCTTGTTGTAGAGCCCATGTACAAGTAATGTGTGGTGGGATATTGGCAAACACATCAACCCTCCATGTGAAGTTATATATCCTAGAAAAGTTATATATCCTAGAAGCAAACCATGCACATCCTAAATATGGTACAAATGAGTCAAGTCGAGACTGAACTTAGAGGTGTTTAGTATTCAAATCGGGCTCAAAAAATCCAAAATTTGATTCGATTCAGATGTGAATTTCAAGGTTCGAATTCGGTTATCCAAGTTTTGAATTATATTCGATTCGAGTTCGATTTAGTAAGAATTTGAATCGAATACGAATTTATTATTTTAAATTTGATTTGATTGTAAATCTGATTTCAAATTATACATATTATTTTTATATTCATGCACATGCAAAAAGACTTTTAAGGATGTTAATCACATCTGGGCCTACTTATTCAATATCCAGCCCAAGTACAATGATCCTATAATCTAAGTTCTAACCAAATTTCTAACGCACACCACCAGTCCACCACCATGGCGGACTCCTACTTTAGGGATGGGTTTTTTTTTTTCCAAAATACCCGTATTGTACTTGTACCGATTTTAGGTATTCGGTACATGTATGGGTAACCAGTTTTATTGATTTTGGTATTTGGTACTTTCGGTATTGGTACGGTTAAGGGTAAAAACAGGTACTGATATCGAATTTTTAACCCTGAGCGAGTAGAAAAAAAAGGGCCCTAAATAATAAGTCAATAACTCAATTTTAAAAAGGAAAGACAAATATAATTGAATTAGTACATATATTTATATACCATAAAACATAAGAATAAATGAAAAAATGAGCTTCTAATATAGAATTTAAAAAAAAAAGTGTATAAAAAATTAAAAGAATATATAAACTAGTGGGATCAGACTCGGCTGTTACACATGGTGAAACTTTGTTTTTTTTTAAAAGAGAAAACCGAGAAACTGTCTATTTTGATGCACTCACTATAGTAAATAAAAGAAAAAACCCATAAAATATTGTTGTAACATGCTAAAATTTGTATGATTCATTAGTTTTTGTATAATTAAAAAAAACATTTTAATAATTACTTAAAATTTGTTAGTTAGATTTAACTTAAAAAATAAACAAAACAAAACAAAACAAAAAAAACAAAAAAGAATTATTAAAAACTGTTACTTAGATATAAATTAAATAATAGACAAAACAATCAAAATTAAATAGGCGAAAAAAAAGAGAGTGAATAAATTTGTTTGAAACAAGCTAGGTGCAATGTGAAAATCACTAGGCAACCTAATACAAACAACATCAACAATATCCGTACCCAGTAAATTCCACAACTGGCAAAGCTATTGATAGGATCTGGGGAGGGTGAGACGTAGGCACACCTACCTCTATCCATAGAAATAGAAAGACTATTTCCAGAAAAAACCCCGCATCAAAGACAGACAGTAGACAAGCGAGAAACAAAATCTATGAACATAGAGGCTAGACCCACTAAATAACCAAAGAAGTCGTAAAGAGGTACGATAGTGAAACATAACAAATATATATAATCACAAGACCACGTATAAGCACATAGTAATGACATAAACAATGCAACAACCACCTAGACTATAAGGAAAAATCTAGGTATCCACCCTAATGCTCAGACCTAAGGAACCCCTTCCTAATAGTCATTGACTTTAATCGTACATCTCCATAAACCCCTATCCTGGATCATGTCATCAGAGAGGTGTAACTCTAGCAAATCCTGCCTAATCCGCTCGCTCATCCCAAGTCATCTTGGGCCTACCTCGATTCCTCGTCCCTTCGACAGTTAAGGCTTCCACTACTCCAACTGGCGTTGTCGAATGTCTCCTCTTTACATGCCCAAACCATCTCAATCTCACATCCTTTATCTTATCCGATATAGTAACTACTCCTAACCTACCCCTTAAATCCTCATATCTTATCATGTCTAACCTTGTGTGCCCACATATCAACCTTAACATCCTCGTTTCTGGTACCCCCATCTTACGTGCTTGTGTCTTCTTGATGGCCCAACACTTTGTCCTATACAACATATACAACATGGAAGGTCTAATCGCAACCATATAAAATTTTCATTTTAATTTAGTTGGGAATCTTTTGTTACACAAAACCCCGGTGGCGCCTCTCCACCTACACCAACCAGCCTGGATGCGATGAGCTACATCACTATCTATATCCAGTGTTGTAAAAGTCGGATTCCAAGGCCGAGTACTCGGTCCTCGGAACCCCTCCGAGGCGACTTCCTCCTAGGAGGACTCAATTAGTCGGCCTCGGTCAAACTCGGCGCCTAGTCGGACGTAGTCGGAAAAAGTCGGCCTAGTCGGTCTAGGCGGTCAACGTGGTTTGTTGACTTTTAATTAGTCAAAATCGGTCAACATCGGCCTACTCGGCCTTGTACTCGGACTACTCGACCTTGTACTCGGACTACTCGACCTTGTACTCAGACAAGTCGGACTTGTATTCAGAATATTTGAACTTTAAGCATGTTTCATTTTAAATTATACTCAGTTGACATGAATTATGCTTATTTTAACATATATATAATATATAACAATTAATTTTCTTTATAGTTACCATGTCCGTGTACTCCCCGAGTACTCTCCGAGTACTCCGATTACTCCCAACTCCCCAGTCGGCCGACTAGGGACCGCCTAGCGACTTTTACAACACTGTCTATATCCCAATACCTTTGTACAAACAATCCTAGATACTTGAACTTAGTAACCTGCAGAATCCCTTGACCACCAATAGTAATTTGGGTGTCATCATCATTGCCCGCACCACTGAAATTACAATAAAGGTATTCAATCTTAGAGCGACTATTCTTAAACCTTTGCCTTCTAAAGCTGCTCGCCTCTCCTCTAACCTCACGTTCAGATTCTGTTTGTTTCCGCCACCAAAACTATATCATCTGCGAAAAGCATACACCATGAAATTGTCTCTTGAATCGATCTAGACAACTCATCCAACACTACCGTAAAAGGAAACGAACTCAATGCAGACCCTTGGTGGAGTCCTACCTTCACAGGGAAGAAATCAATATCCCCAACAGGCGCACGGACACTAGTTTCAGATCTAACGTACATATCCCTATTTATGTCAATATACTTCCCAGGAACCCCTCTATCCTCCAAACAATCCCAAATTAATCTACGTGGCACATTATCATATGCTTTCTCAAGGTCAATAAACACCATGTGTAGATCCCTCTTCTTCTCGCTATATTTTTCCATCAATCTTCTTAAGATGTGTATCGCTTCTGTAGTTGACCTCCCTTGCATGAAACCAAATTGGTTTAACGTAACCTGAGTTTCTCTTCTAATTCTAGTCTCAATTACCCTCTCCCGTAGTTTCATTGTATGACATAGCAACTTTATCCCTCTGTAATTCCCACAACATTGGGTGTCTCCCTTGTTCTTGTATAAAGGCAGTAAGACACTACTCCTCCAATGATCTGGCACTTTCTAGATTGGAAAATAAGGTCGAACAAACTAGTTAGCCATTGAACTCCTTCCTCTTCTAAAACTAGTTAGTCATTGAACTCATTCCTCTTTCGGATTTGAATTTTTTTAAACCGATTTTTAACTGTTAAGTTAATTTTATAAGATATTTTTATTTTAAATGTTTGTTAAGTTAATTTTATAAGATATTTTTATTTAAATGTTTTTTAAACATTGTTTTTATATTTTAGTTTTTGAATTTTTGTTTTATTAAAAATACTTCTAGATGTATTTATAAGGAAAAGCGCCAACATTTAAAAAAAATGATTTTTAACATGTTAAGTTGAATTTTTAAGAGTGCTCCCCGGTTCCCCACTTTTTAGTGTTCTCCATTGAACCATCTATTTGTAGAATAGTAATCAAGTTTTAAAAGTGTTCCAATTAGGTCACTCAAGTTTCAAAAGTTTTCCAATCAGGTCACTCAACATTCATTTTTTTATTAAAATTAAGGTTTTTTTCATCCATTTCATAGGTAACCGTGGTGATGTGGATTTTTCTTTCTTTTTCCCTTTTATTTGATACTAACGTCACGTGATGACGTGGATTGTAACTTGTTTTTAATTTTTAATATAATTAAATTGTTTTTATTTTTAATAAATATAATTTAATATATTAAAATAATATGACCCAACGTCTTATGCTCCATTTTTTTCTTGACACGTCGAAACAAGGACATGACTCAATTTGAATGTTAAGTAATCTAATTGGGACAAACACAATACGAGTGACCTAAGTAGAACACTTTTAAAACTTGGTTACTATTCTATGACATTTTTCATATTATACTAATCTACGACATTGCATAATATTAAGGAATATTAGGTCATTCCTTATACAATAATCAAATAGAAAGCCTAACTTTTGTGATATTATATATCTCTAACCGTTTATATGGGAAAATTTAAATATTAGATATAAGTTTACGATGCTTAAAACCTTCTAAATAATTATACTTTATGAAACCAAACTGTTATTGTAATCAATTTAACAACTTGTAGGGGTCAAAACAACCTGACTTGTGTCTGACCGATACTTTGATGACGTTTACAAACTTTAATGATAAGCAAGTCTGAATCAAATGTGAAGATCCAAATTTTAGAGCATTCACATTCTAACCATCAAATTATGTGAGGAGGGATTTTTATATTATAAAGGGTATAAAAAGTGGTTGTGAGTGGAGGAGAGAGAAAATGTTACTGTTCATCTGTATATTTGGGGGGACACTGTTCACCCAGTATAATCTATACTATATTATAATGCATGAGGGAGGGGCATTTTAAGATACCCAAAAAATAAGAACTTTTCCTCCTCTTTATTTATAGAAAGACCCCTAAAATGAGGGTAGTTTGGTCTTTTAAACATTATTTATTTTTTAGCCCCTAAAATTATTACATTTAAATCCCTAAGGTTTTAACAAAATTATAGATAATTAGTTACAATTAACCCCTTCATAACAAACTTATAATTTTTTACGTATTCTTGACATATCTTATAAACTATACTATTTAAAAAAAATCCAAATATAGCATGACGACCTACACAATTTTGTCGACGTTTCGGTAGTTGTCATGTTCAATATCGACGCACGGATTAAAAGGTATAAGTCGATAATGCGTTAATGTACAAGTAATTAATACTTGTGATCTAATGTGCATAATCTACAAAGATGGACTCCAAAGATGGGCTCCATCTATGCAAACAAAAACAAAAGAAATTAAAAGTACCGTAACACAAAATGAAGATATTATGTGTCACATTTTATTTTATTAAAACTGCCTAATATCTATACTTAAATATATCTTATAAAAAAACTTAAAACTAACCACAACAAACTTCTTAAATAAAGGGGTGGCAAATCTAAAATTAAACCCTAATGCACTTCTATAGTTACTACTATAAATATAGCAGGACACTCCTATATTTATTGCTAAACAAAGTTAAAAAAATGGATCCAGTTCTGAATTCAATTGTTTCGAAAGATCAGTTTTGTTATATCGCAGCAGTGAATACTTTTTTTTTCTTTTATTTACTTTTATGTGAATGTTAACTTTTTGATTTTTCAGATTCAGTTGCATGATGAACATGCCAATTTAAACAACACATTTGTCGAACAAGCTTCTAAGGTATTGATTTTGCTGGTTTTTAAGTATTATTTTTGCGTATATCTTTCATATTAACATGTTCGTTATGTTATTATATGTGTGTTTTATTGCAGAATGATGGTGATAAAAGTATTGATATTATCTCTTATGGTACAATTTTTAGTCCATACAAGTCTAATCTTCAATGTGAATTTAGTGAATATGTAATTTTAAGGTTTATTTAATCTTTTTTTAACTTTTGTATTCAATTTTTGTCATTTATAGGGATCGGAAGTTTGAGACTCAAAGGAAGAGATTCAAGAGACTATCTTAATGGAAATGGAGTGAGGTTATTAATTTAGACGATTATGAGGACAATGACAAAGAAGGAGAATTAGAAGATACTGCCGATTCAAGCACAAACCAGAAAACCCGATTACAAATATGTCGAGTGTCAATTCAGAAGCGGAACAGATTCCATGCAGTCTAATATGAAATCTATCAAGTGTTTTTATATATATATATTTTTTCATTTTCAGTTGTTATGTTTGACCTAGACGTATGAATAAAGTTTATTTTATATTTGAACTTTATCTTTATATTAATATAATGAAGTTATTAACCATATTAATAAAGTTCAAAATAAAGTTAGTATCCTAAATTTACAAGTCAACTGAACGTATATAAGTTAATATCCTAAAGTTGCAATAAATAGATATTGCAGTTAGATATAGTCAAGGTGAAATTATAAAATTTTGCAGTTATTCTTGGATATTAATCTAATAATATGTATTTCTTAATTAAAAAGTAATAAAGTAATAAACTATAAAGCTAAACTAAAAAACTGAAGTTACTATGATATAAAGTTAATAAAAAACAATTATTTTATAAACATTTTTATAACAAGTAATACAAATAAAATACTCCAGAAATTTATAATCTTTACTAGATAAATTCTAAATTGGGTTGCAAATTTTTAGGAATTATAGGTTCAACTATATTGTTATAGATAATATTAGTCAGTTCTAAAAGAATTATTTACAAACTTGACTAGATACATAGTAGTAGATTGTGTTGCATATTTTTTGGGATTATAAGTTAAAAGTAGACTCATATAGATAAGATTAGTTAGGAACGAAAAATCTAAACTTAGTATGATATAAAGTTAATAAAGATATAAACTCTTATCATCCTATTTTTTTATAAAGACAGTTATTGAAATTTTATAAAAATATAATTTTTTTATATTTCTAAAAAAACGAAATTTAACAATTTAAGTTAAAGCTCTAAAATGTACGTACGTATCAAATACTATTTTTTATTTTTATAAAAACAAAAGTTTTAAACTTAAAGTTTATTGGATGGGTACTATGTAGATATTTCGAAAAAGTTATGAACTTTAAAGAATAAAATTATACTTTATAATTTAACCAATAAAATAAACAAACTTTACAATTATAACAACTTATCTTTTATTTTTTGTCTTTTGATTATTAATTTTTATAAAAAAACAATGTTTTTTTTCTTTTGATTATTAATTTTTATAAAAAAACAAAACTTTTACATATGTGTAAACTTATGACATATATCCATCACAATAATGTTATCATAAATATTATATGAATAAGAAAACTACCAGAAACGAGTGTCGCAATGCAAAGTGTCGTCTCCGCCGCATCGCGCGGGCACCCTGCTAGTTTTTTTAATATATATTGAAAGTGGTTGTGAGTGAAGGAGAGAGAAAAATGTGATGATAATATTATTTAATTGAAAGGAGAGAGAAAAAATATTTGTTTTTAGTGAAAATATATTTATATAGGAGTTGTTTTTTAGTGGAATGTATGTATAATTTGTTTTTTAGTAACTATATAAAAGGATGTAAGTCATACTAATATACAAGGTCAGGGATAAAATTCGTTCAATGTGGTGGCTATGCCGGAGTCTACTGAGGCATGGATTAAACTCTTTGTGTTACCTCGTTGCATGTTGCGGGTGTGCAGGCCTTCCAACAGACAAGAACGTAGGTCGGGGAACATAAAGTTCTTGCAATGCCTAAGTATTCAGTGGGTCGTGGCGGCTTAGGGAGATGGAAGCGGGTTCGTTGAACTCATTCTATCCATTTTTCAACCAAATCATGGAGAAGGGTTCAGACTCGAGGAGGGTTCCCTTGAGCTTTGTAACTCTAAATAAAGTGTCAACGTTAAGCAATGTCTACGGAAAGTTGCTGATGGTCACTTTACATTTTAAGTTAAAGTTTTATGTTCTTCCGGGGTTGCACCTTTTGGAGGTGCTACTATAAGGGTGTTAGTGGATAAGCACCCTGTCCTGACACCGTCAGTTTTACATATCTCTTTGCTAAAGGTTCCCCCATTATCTATAGAAGTCGACTGCGTCCTCGGGTTCATTAAATCCTTCCCCAAAGGGACTTCTTGTGGGAGGGATGGGCTGAGGGCCCAACACATTTTTTACGCCATTTGTGGAGAGGGGTCTGCGATCACTTGTGGTTTAATTAAGGCTATTACTAAGGTGGTCAACCTATGGTTGGTAGGACGATGTCCCATAGCCTTGGCGGAGTTTGTTGCATCTGCCCCTCTAACACCGCTGCTAAAGTCGGACAATGGAATTAGGCCTATAACCGTGCCATTTGGAGAAGACTTCTTTCTAAGGTGGCTATGAGGAAAGTAGGGAAAGAAATGGCCAATTACCTTGGTGATTATAAATTCGGCGTAGGGATTCCTAGTGGGGCGGTGGCTGTGCTCCATAGTGCGAACAAGTTTTTAAATAAGTTCCACTTGGATAGGTCGTTGCCTATGCTTACGGCTCATTTCTCTAATGCCTTCGACCTTGTGTATAGGACAACTCTACTTTGGGAGGTTCACTCCTGATTTCCGTCCATCTCCCCATGGGTCAATTTTCTATATGGCTAACCGGCTAGGTTGTATGTTGGGGATCATTGCATTAGGTCCACTACTAGGGTTCAATAAGGAGACCCTTTGAGGCCCCTCCCTTTTGCCTTTGTTTTGCACCACCTCGTACATCAGGTGTAGTAAGACCATATAATTGAGTAGGTTTACGCTTATCTTTATCAAACATAATTATAAGCTATTGGGCTTAGTTTTGTAGTGGGTTAGATAGTATTGGGATAAGCCATGAGGGCTAATTAAATGTCTTGGGCTTGTTTTGTTAATAGTGTGCATGTGAGCTTGGCCAGCTTGTAATTAGGTCACCCTTTGTAACTATAAATAGGGTGAACCAAGGTCATTAAGAGGTTGCTGTTCATATTACTATTCTTCTTATCATTTTCGAGTTCTTGTGTTAAGTGTACCAAATGATGTAACACCCCAATCGTGTAACACGCGGTGAAAATATCAGGGA
Source organism: Helianthus tuberosus (assembly GCA_030545235.1). Classification (NCBI taxonomy): domain Eukaryota; kingdom Viridiplantae; phylum Streptophyta; class Magnoliopsida; order Asterales; family Asteraceae; genus Helianthus; species Helianthus tuberosus. The sequence continues at coordinate 106,758,733 of CM060433.1, read as the reverse complement.
GTCACGTTACAAATTGCTCACAATAACTGGTACTAGATTGTTTCATTAATGTTAACATTGTTTTACAAACAAAGAGTACATGTAATTGTCTTTTGATTAAGGAAGTCTAAGGCCCGGATGCTGTGACAACTGTGATCTGTAACGATGTACGGAGTAAAACAATATCAATTATCAATAAAATGATGTGTTTTGGTGTTAATATTTATGTATTTGTGTTTGACGATTTTACGTTTTGATTCGAGTTCGATTTCAAGCTTTAAATCGCTTTCTGGAAAGTTATACGCAAACTGATGCGTAAACGTAATCAGTTTAATGCGACAAACACTCTGGAACAGTGACATAGGCTTAACATACCTTAAATAACCTAAACATACCTTAGAAATAAGTTTTGGAGGGTTTGGTGTGTCGAAAACAAGTTTATTCGATCGTAGGGAGTATTTACGTCAAACTGCAAAACTATACCGATTCATATGGTAACGAACATTCCGGAACTTGATCATAAGCTAAACATACCCTAAATATCCTTTACATAGCTTAGAAATAGGCTTTGAGGGGTTCTTGATGCGAAAATACGCTTATTTGATCAATAGGGACTAAACGCGTCAAAAAGTGCATAAGTTTGCATTTACGCGCATATCTTACGTTCTGAACATATCCGGACATCCAAAAATTTTTGTAATCATTAAAATATTTTATTTTAGTGATTGGAATGCAAAAATACCATTCATCGTGTAATTTGGATCGTTTTCGCACCCGTTCGAGTTTTCGTCGTAATTAACCGAATAACGCGAGCATACGACCAAACGAACCGACATCCAAGATGTTTCCAAGCATATTTTATGTTCCCTATGCTTTAACTTCATTGTGGAGCCTTGAAATGGGGTTAATGGGGCTGAAATGCATCAAAAACTAAGTTTTAAGCTTGCAGGGGCTAAAACTGTCATTTTTTGAAAGATGCTAGGCGGGGCGCGAAGACCTGTGTTCCTGTCTTCGTGGGGCGTGACTGATACACAGATTAGAAACATTGCATCTGGCCATTTCAGCTGATTTCAGTGGTTTTAATCCCTGATTGAGATACCATTTGCTAGTTTTTGTGTTCCCATTGTATTTAAAACCATGTTCCACAAGTGTATGGTTAGGATCAAGCATTGATTCTTGCAAAAACACTTGTCAAGATCTTGATGGGTCATGTCTTTCTATAAATACCCATCTTGTTCATTCTCATTCCTGACATAATTGATTTAAAATATGCTCTAAATTGAAGTTAAGACTTCATACCTGAGTGTTTTGGATCAATTCTTTCTAGCTTGGACATTTTGTAAGCTTCTTTCATGCTTGTTTATGCTTTTCAAGCGTGAAAGTCAAACAGTGTTTGACTTTCTGCTTTGACCATGAATAGGTCAACACAAAGTTCGTTTGAACTTTGCAACGTGAGCGTAATCACGATGGTTATAGTCCCTTGTGACTATACCTACTGATTACCATGTTTATTAGTCGAAGTGACGAGTCAAAGTTTCGGTCAAAATACGTGTTTATGCGTATTTTGTGACCAAGCTATTTTCGGGTATCAAAACACTTTTTTTTGATATCAAACCTGTTTTCTAACTTAGTTAAACATGTTTTAACATGTTTAACTCGTCACTTTTAGTCTAGTGCTTGTTTAGGGTCGTAAGTCAAGCGGTCTTGACAACCGCTTAGACTTTCGAACCCGACCCGTTTGGTCGATCGTTAGGATCCGACCAAGCATATTTTGTGACCATAGTTGTATAGGGAGTAACCTTCCGAGGTTATACCTTATGGTCACTTAGTTTAATTAGTTGTATGATAGGTAGTTTATATGCCTTAGGAAAATGACCAAAATACCCTTTTCACGTATAATTTGAATTTAAGCATTTGTAACATAACTTTTGTCACTAAAACTGATTATGCAACATATTTAAACATGGTAGGGCATATAATACTTGTCATAGGACTAGTTAGGCGTCTCGAACGCGCATTTGCGCGAACGAGGTGTTAAAGTAGCATAAGCTACCTTAATGGGTCGTAACGGGTCGTAAGCACTTAGGATAGGTTCCGATTTAGAATGTAGGCTTTGTTAAACCATATCGCATGAGTTCCAATGCTCATTTAGTTTACGAGACCTCATTCTACCTGATCTTCTGATTTAGGTTTCGATTTATTAACTAGCGATCCGATTAGTAGTTGCTACTTGATTTCCTTGGTTTGCCTGAGCTTCGTTAAGTTCATTAGATCGAGGATACTTTGCACTTCAAGTGAGTACATAGTTCCCCTATTTTACTACTTTCAATTGTTTTGGGGTGATTCATATGTGTTAAACGATTTCGATGCTTTTAACGATGATTTCAAAAACGAATACTATGGTTTATATTAAACAATAACGATTTCGATAATGTGAAAGAACTTGTTGGACGTATTTACATAACGAATGACATTCATTAGCTTTGGCCGAGCCGACCAGTATTAGGTTATGGTACCATAGGATCTGACAAATCCCGTTATCGGACTGCACCCATGGTTATGTGTGAGGGTTATGTGGGTAACGACTGAACCTGTTAATTGTTAACTTACCCTTTGGTGGTTTGTTAATACGAGTTGAACGATGGACGAGTTACGAAGGTTTGAATGTTTTAAGCGAGATGACCAAAATTAGTTTTCACAATTAAAACGAGAATGATTTGAACGATTAAACGATTTTGGACGATTGAACGATTGAAACGATAGAATGATTGAACGATTTGAATGATTTAAACAAGTTAAACGAATTGAACAAACGATTGGTTTTTGGTTTGTGTTTAGATAACAGGACGGGTTTAATATGATAAAGGCATGGTAGATACGCCACTGGTACTTCTTACATATAAATGCTTTTATCATATTAGATGACGTGGCGTTATTTAGTTCACTTGGAGGAACGATTTTAAATAATGTCACGCAAACGATGTTTACGATACGATATAAACCATACGAGTTTTATTACGAGAATGATTTACAATTTGGTTTACTTAAACAAATGTTTTGGGTTAAGATTCATGGCATCGAGGTTTTATAAACTATAACCAATCTGTTTTGACTTGGTTATTCATTTTACAATACAAACATTTTACAAATAAGGTTTCTAATATCGATTAACGAAGTTGTACGAGTTATTTCAACATATAAACAAGCCATGAATCTGACACTCACACAAAACCTATGTGCTCGCCGGCATTTCTTTGCTGACTTTATTTTCGCATATGTTTCAGGTGGTATTGAATGATGTTGATTGCGACTAGGATGCACACTCACTTAGGACTGGACGAGGCCTTAGTGACTTAATAACGATGATAGTCGATATGTGAACTTGTTTGGTTTAACTTTAAAACAATGTAAATGGTTAATATCTAAGTAAAACGAAACTTTTAATCCTTGGTTGTGAAACAATAATTCTGTCGCTCCACTCCCCGACGTTTCCGCTGCGGTTTCATTATTTTACGAGGTCGGAGTGTGACAGAAAAGTTGGTATCAGAGCTCATGGTTATAGGGAATTAGGTTATTAGTAATGCTTTGACCAAGACTATAACTTTTCTAGGACCCTAACGCGAGTTTCTTGCGTTTAAATTTTAAAAACAAAACCGTCACATATCTTTAGGTGATAACCACAACGAGAACACAATAACAAATCCGCTTTGAAAACCAATCATCTCTTTGTAGATGATTTATTATAAGGTTTGAACCTTCAAAGTTTTCAAAATCTCGTCAAAGTTTGGGTCTTATAATGTGAACACGTGCAATCTGGAAAGGTGGATGCCTGTATCCTGAGTTTTCTGTCTAAGGCTAGAGTGTTCGTACAAATCCACATAATCGGACCAGACACTCTTACCTGGGAACTCTTGGGGTGAGTGTCCACTTATAGGCTAAAGCATGTCTTCGCGATACATTATATCGATCCATTTACTTTGATTAGTCACTGTGTATCGTTTGTTTGTTCGAGGTAACGAACGAATGATCCCCTTCCGTGTGTTTTGTCGATGTTTTCAATACCTCTTTTGTTTATCCAATTATCGACCTCACTCGTTTCTCATGTTTCCTTGTTCTTTTTAGAATATGCCTCCTCGACGAGATGCACAACCTCAAACTAACGCCGAAATCGCAACCCTTGTTGCTCAGCAAATGGCTGCCGTGATTCCGAACCTAATAAATCAGATTAATCAAGCGAACAACAACAATAACAACAATGCTCAGTGCAGTTTTAAGACTTTCAATTCGGCTAAACCACTAAATTTTTCTGGGTCTCAAGGAGCAACTGCGCCCCTACAATGGTTCGAGAGTCTGGAGAGCACATTTAGACATGTTCAGTGTCCGAATGAACGAAAGGTTGAGTCTGCATCCAGTGTTTTCGAGAAGCGTGCTCTTACATGGTGGAACGGTGTGATGCATGATAGGGGTGCCGATGTGGCAATGGCATAAACTTGGGAAGAGCTACGGGCTCTCATGATGAAAGAGTTCTGTCCCTGTCACGAGATTAGGGCTTTGGAACGAGAATTCGATGATCTGAAACAAGATGGGGGAGAACACCGTGCTTATACGGATCGTTATGAGGAGCTAAGTTTGTTGTGTCCTTCTATGGTTACCCCGTTGGAGAAAGCGGTTGAGAGGTATAGCGATGGTTTGCCTGATTCTGTACAAGACATTGTAACTGGTAGTAATCCTACCACTGTGCGTCAAGCGATCGAACTGGCTGCAACCCTGACTGAGTCTCAAGTCAGGAAGGGTAAACTGACCCACAGGGGGGTTAAAAAGCAGTCGACCGACACTACTCAAGACAAGGGTAAGGATAAGAAGAAGGGCGAGTCATCAAGGAGGTCGAGGTAGCGAAAGGCTTCCCAAAACTTTGCTGTCACTGCATAAAACGCTCAGAACCCACCAGCACAACCTCCTACCAAGAAACAGTATGCCGATACCGCGCCTCACTGTAATAGGTGTAATGGTCATCATGCGACCCAACAAGCTTGTAAACAGTGCACCACTTGTGGTAAACTTGGGCATACGGCCAACATTTGTCGTTTGGGTCAGAATCAAGCTGCTCAGAATCCAGCATAGGTTCAGGAAAACGCTGCTAGATTCCCACCTGGTTCATGTTATAACTGCAGAGAGATGGGTCATTTCCGCAACAATTGTCCGAGGCTCGCAAACTTGAATGCTAATGCCAATGTGAATCCCGCTTGTGGACAGGCATACAATTTGAACACAAACGAGACGCGTGCTGACAACGAGGTTGTTAATGGTACGTTCCTTGTTAACCATCAACCTGCATCTGTTCTTTTCGATTCTGGTGGCGATAGAAGTTTTGTATCATTATCATTTGAGCCTTTACTTGCGATACCTAGAACTAAACTGAGGAAACCCTTATCTGTTGAAGTTGCTACTGGTAAACCTCTTGTACTCGATTCTGTGATTCACGATTGTCAATTGAACCTCGATAACCATATTTTTCCTATTGACCTCATACCGATGCAACTTGGAAGTTTTGATATTATCGTATGGATGGATTGGTTAACTAAGCATCATGCTGAGGTGATTTGTTTCGATAAGATTGTTCACATTCCTCTTTCGTCTTGTGAAGTCCTTGAGGTTCGTGGCGAGAAACCCTCAAATGGTTTGAAACTCATGTCGTGTACGAAAGCCCAAAGTTATTTACGAAAAGGATATGTGGCCTTCTTGGCACATGTCACCGAGGAGAAAGGCAAGAAAACAAGTGTATTCAAGAAATTCTGATTGTTCGAGATTATCCAGAGGTGTTTCCTGCTGAACTGCCTGGTTTGCCTCCAGTTCGTCAAGTCAAGTTTCATATTGACCTTGTATCCAATGCCAACCCGATTGCGAAAGCACCTTATCATCTTGCACCGTCTGAGATGCAAGAATTATCGAAACAACTACAAGAATTATCTGATAAGGGATTCATCCGACAAAGTTATTCATCTTGGGGCGCTCCAGTCCTGTCTATGAGAAAGAAAGATAGATCTTTTCGAATGTGTATCGATTATCGTGAGCTTAACAAGCTTACCATCAAGAATCGATATCCCCTACCACGAATTGATGCTCTCTTTGATCAGCTGCAAGGTGCTACATGTTTTTCTAAGATCGATCTACGTTCTGGGTATCATCAGCTTCGTGTACTCGAAGAAGATATTCCCAAAACTGCTTTACGCACGAGATATGGTCACTACGAGTTCACAGTTATGCCTTTTGGTTTAACAAATGCTCCAGCCGTTTTCATGGACTTAATGAATAGGGTTTGTAAACCTTATTTAGACAAGTTCATCATTGTGTTCATTGACGACATTCTTATTTATTTGAAGTCTCAAACCGAGCACGAACAACACCTTCGTCTGACAATGGAACTTCTAAAGAAGGAACAACTGTTTGCCAAATTCTCCAAGTGTGAATTCTGGCTTAACGAAGTTCAATTTTTGGGTCATATTGTTAACAAGCAGGGTATTCATGTGGATCCTTCCAAAATAGCTGCTATTAAGGATTGGAACACACCTACGACACCTATAGAAGTTTGTTCTTTTCTTGGTCTTGTTGGTTATTATCGTCAATTTATTTCGAACTTCTCGAAGATCGCGGTTCCACTCACTGCTTTGACTAAAAAGAATAAGCCTTTTGAGTGGGGACCTAAACAAGAAGAAGCGTTCCAAACGCTGAAAAAAAACTCTGTGATGCTCCTGTCTTATCTTTGCCCGATGGAAACGATGATTTTGTTGTCTATTGCGACGCGTCAAATATAGGTCTTGTTTGTGTTCTTATGCAATGAGGTAAAGTTATAGCTTATGCGTCAAGACAACTGAAGGTTCATGAGAAGAACTACACCACTCATGATCTTGAGTTAGGTGCAGTGGTTTTTGCTCTCAAAATCTGGAGACACTATCTTTATGGCACGAAGTGTGTGGTTTTCGCAGACCACATAAGTCTCCAGCACATTCTCAATCAGAAGGAGCTGAACATGAGACAACGACGCTGGGTTGAACTCCTAAACGATTACGATTGCGAAATTCGCTACCATCCTGGTAAGGCGAATGTTGTAGCCGATGCGCTAAGCCGAAAGGAACGAGTCAAGCTTAATTTTGTTCGCACTCTATCTGATATTCAAACTCGTGTTTCTCAAGCTCAACAAACTTGTGTTACACAAAACCTGATGGGTAAGGAATATCCATGTCAGCTAAAGCTTAAACTCGAAACGAAAGACGATCTTTCGAAACAAGACGATCTTCGCACTTTAGTGATGGACGAATCTCACAAGTCTCGATATTCTATCCATCCTGGTGCTGACAAAATGTACAAAGATCTTCGTACTCAGTATTGGTGGCCTGGTATGATGAAGGATATTGCTTTGTATGTATCGAAATGCCTAACTTGTCTTAAAGTCAAGGCTGAACGCCAACGACCATCTGGTTTGCTTGTACAACCAGAGATACCGGTATGGAAGTGGGAGAACATTTCGATGGATCTCATCACTAAGTTACCGTGTACATCTAGAGGTCATGATGCTATTTGGGTTATCATTGATTGATTAACGAAGTCAGCTCATTTTATACCGATTCGCAAGGATCTATTTGCTGATAAACTTGCCAAGATTTATGTTGATGAGATTGTGTCTCGACATGGTGTTCCTTTGGATATCATATCTGATCGTGATGCTCAATTTTCATCTCGCTTTTGCAAGACCATGCAATCTGCTATGGGAACCCAACTAAATCTAAGCACTGCTTATCATCCCCAAACAGATGGACAATCTGAGAGGATGATACAAACACTGGAGGATATGCTTAGAGCATGCGTGATAGACTTTGGTGGTAATTGGGATTCTCGTCTACCATTGATTGAATTCTCTTATAACAACAGTTATCATGCTAGCATCAACATGGCACCATTCGAAGCTTTATAGGGTCGAAAATATCGTTCACCTGTCTGTTGGAATGAGATCGGTGAAACTCAGCTTACTAGACCTGAGCTCATTCTGGAAACAACAGATAAATCAAGAAAATTCACGATAATCTTCTGACAGCTAGAAGCCGTCAAAAGAGTTATGCTGATATGCGACGCAAGCCCTTGGAATTTCAAGTCAGAGACTGTGTCCTACTCAAGGTATCCCCTTGGAAGGGAGTGTTGATATTTGGAAAGAAAGGAAAACTTGCACCACGATATGTTGGACCATTTAAGATCGTTGAAAGAAATGGAAAGTTGCCTATCGACTTGAGCTACCACCTGAACTTGGGAATATTCACCCAACATTCCACGTTTCCAATTTGCGAAAGTGTTTAGCCAATACTGATCTTCATATTCCACCCGAAAAAATTCAAGTTGACGACACGATGCACTTTGTCGAGAAACCTGTGGAGACAATGGACTGTGAAACCAAGCGATTGAAGGACAAGCGAATACGATTAGTCAAGGTTTGATGGGAGTCCAAACGTGGCCCAGAGTTTACTTGGGAACGTGAGGCCCAAATGAAAGTGAAATATCCACAATTGTTTTCACAAGTTTCCTATAGTTAAAATTTCGGGATGAAATTTCCTTAAGTAGGGGAGACTGTGACAACTGTGATCTGTAATGATGTACGATGTAAACCAATATCAATTATCAATAAAACGATGTGTTTTGGTGTTAATATTTATGTATTTGTGATTGACGATTTTACGTTTTGATTCGAGTTCGATTTCAAGCTTTAAATCGCTTTCTTGAAAGTTATACGCAAAATGATGCGTAAACGTAATCAGTTTAATGCGACAAAACACCCTAGAACAGTGACATAGGCTTAAGATAGCTTAAATAACCTAAACATAACTTAGAAATAAGTTTTCGAGGGTTTGGTATGTCGAAAACAAGTTTATTCGATCGCAGGGACTATTTACGTCAAACTACGAAACTATACTGATTCATATAGTAACAAACATTCCAGAACTTGATCATAAGCTAAACATGCCCTAAATATCCTTTACATAGCTTAGAAATAGACTTTGAGGGGTTCGTTATGCGAAAATACGCTTATTTGATCAATAGGGACTAAAAGCGTCAAAAAGTGCATAAGTTTGCATTTACGCGCATATCTTACGTTCTGAACATATCCAGACATCCAAAAATTTTTGTAATCTTTAAAATATTTTATTTTAGTGATTGGAATGCAAAAATACCACTCGTCGTGTAATTTAGGTCGTTTTCGTGTCCGTTCAAGTTTTTGTCGTAATTAACCGAATAACGCGACCGTACCACCAAACGAACCGACATCCAAGATGTTTCCAACCATATTTCATGTTCCCTATGCTTTAACTTCATTGTGGAGCCTTGAAATGGGGTTAACGGGGCTGAAATGCATCAAAAACTAAGTTTTAAGCTTGCAGGGGCTAAAACTGTCATTTTCTGAAAGATGCTAGGCGGGGCGCGAAGACCTGTGCTCCTGTCTTCGCGGGGCGTGACTGATACACAGATAAAAAACATTGCATCTGGACATTTCAGCTGATTTCAGTGGTTTTAATCCCTGATTTGAGATACCATTTGCTAGTTTTTGTGTTCCCATTGTATTTAAAACCATGTTCCACAAGTGTATGGTTAGGATCAAGCATTGATTCTTGCAAAAAAACTTGTCAAGATCTTGTTGGGTCATGTCTTTCCATAAATACCCATCTTGTTCATTCTCATTCCTCACACAATTGATTCAAAATCTGCTCTAAGTTGAAGTTAAGACTTCATACCTGAGTGTTTTGGATCAATTCTTTCTAGTTTAGACCTTTTGTAAGCTTCTTTCATGCTTGTTTATGCTTTTCAAGCGTGAAAGTCAAACAATGTTTGACTTTCTGCTTTGACCATGAATTGGTCAACACAAAGTTCATTTGAACTTTGCACCGTGAGCTTAATCACGATGGTTATAGTCCCTTGTAACTATACCTACTGATTACCACGTTGATTAGTTGAAATGACGAGTCAAAGTTTTGGTCAAAATACGTGTTTATGCGTATTTTGTGACGAAGCTATTTTCGGGTATCCAAACACTTTGTTTTGATATCAAACTTGTTTTGTAACTTAGTTATATGCCTTAGGAAAATGACCAAAATGCCCTTTTCATGCATAATTTGAATTTAAGCATATGTAACATAACTTTTGTCACTAAAACTGATTATGCAATATATTTAAACATGGTAGGGTATATAATACTTATCATAGGACTAGTTAGGCGTCTCGAACGTGCATGTGCGCGAACGACACGTTAAAGTAGCATAAGCTACATTAATGGGTCGTAACGGGTCGTAAGCACTTAGGATAGGTTCCGATTTAGAATGTAGGATTTGTTAAACCATATTACATGAGTTCCAATGCTCATTTGGTTTACGAGACCTCATTCTACCCGATCTTCCGATTTAGGTGTCGATTTATTAACTAGCGATCCGATTACTAGGTGCTACTTGATTTCCTTGGCTTGCCTGAGCTTCGTTAAGTTCATTAGATCAAGGATACTTTGCACTTCAAGTGAGTACATAGTTCCCCTATTTTACTGCTTTCAATTGTTTTGGGGTGATTCATATGTGTTAAACGATTTCGATGCTTTTAACTATGATTTCAAAAATGAATACTATGGTTTATATTAAACAATAACGATTTCAATAATGTGAACGAACTTGTTGGACATATTTACATAACGAATGACATTCATTAGCTTTGGCCGAGCCGACCAGTATTAGGTTATGGTAACATAGGATCTGACAAATCCCGTTATCGGACTGCACCCATGGTTATGTGTGGGGGTTATGTGGGTAACGACTGAACCTGTTAATTGTTAACTTACCCTTTGGTGGTTTGTTAATACGAGTTGAACGATGGACGAGTTACGAAGGTTTGAATGTTATAAGCGAGATGACCAAATGTGGTTTTCACAATTAAAACAAGAACGATTTGAACCATTTAAACAAGTTAAACTAATTGAACAAATGATTGGTTTTTGGTTTGTGTTTAGATAACAGGACGGGTTTACATTACGTGGCGTTATTTAGTTCACTTGGACGGACGATTTTAAACGATGTCACGCAAACGATGTTTACGATACGATATAAACCATACGAGTTTTATTACTAGAACGATTTACAATTTGGTTTACTTAAACAAATGTTTTGGGTTAAGACTCATGGCATCGGGGTTTTATAAACTATAACCAATCTGTTTTGACTTGGTTATTCATTTTACAATACAAACATTTTACAAAACAAGGTTTCTAATATCGATTAACAAAGTTGTACGAGTTATTTCAACATATAAACGAGGCATGAATCTGAAACTCACACAAAACCTATGTGCTCGCTGGTATTTCTTTGCTGACTTTATTTTCGCATATGTTTCAGGTGGTATTGAATGATGTTGATTGCGACTAGGATGCACACTCACTTAGGACTGGACGAGGCCTTAGTGACTTAATAACGATGATAGTCGATATGAGAACTTGTTTGTTTTAACTTTAAGACTGTCACACCCCCAAAATCCACAAGTGGAGTATCACCGCAGGAGGCGTGACTGACCAGGATCCAGCCACCAATCATATTGAACAATATAAATTAAGTAGATAAAAGTCCAAACCAAACAATATAATTACTGACAAAACAATTCAACATGTTCAAGTTATCAGCGGAAGCATAAAGTTCAAAAACCAAAACGTAAGTTTAAAAGTTCATAAGTTTAACATGGAACTCAACATTCCATGTCCCACAACGACCTCGTCCTCCTATGCAAGCTCCAACTAAGCACCTAACGACCTGCAAGGCATATAGTAACGAATTAACAACAAAGTTGAGCGAGTTTACTAGTGGGTGTTCGTTTTAAGTTGTTTAAAATTCATAAGTTTCTTTTAGCTGGCTTACTTGCCGTGGGGGTTACCCCATAGTTTAAAAACATAGTCATTCCTTTCCTTTTACTCTGGCTCCCAGCCGTGGGGGCTACCCCATAAATATCCCACTAGACCCGTTACCATATCGACTACTGACTGGAGTAAGTTGGGTGCCCTAAGTCAACGTCTATCATCATTTACGTGCCCAGATCCATTAGTCCACCCATGTCCTGTCACACCCCGACCACGTAGAACATACGAAACGTGGCGGAAACATCGGGGAGTGTTGTAACAGAATTAATTGTTTCAAATCCATGGCAATTAAAGTTTCGTTATATTGATTAAAAGTGTTACAATGTCTTAACAAACAAGGAAATATGACATAATTAACTAGTCTTTCATCTTTTATTGTCACTAAAGCCCAAGTCTGCCTATGTGTATCTTGATCGTCTTATGCAACAGTTCCTGAAAAACACATGTGAAAATAGGTACGTCAGCATAAAAATGCCTGTGAGATACATAGGTTTTGTGAAAATAGGTTCCATGACTTATGTTTGAGAAAAAGTTTAGTCATGAACCTTGTAATTTGCTTTGTTTTGTAAATCATTTGAAAATCGATAAGATCAGATGATATGTATAAATAAGTAAATAATGTATGGTTAAATGAATAACCATAGTAAAACGGATTTGTATAAGATAAGTTGTTTGTAAAACTATGTCTTGTGAAAAGTATGTTATTTGTATAAAATGTTATATGTATCAAACTGAAATGATTCAAATAACGCTACAATATGTAATACCATACAAACACTTATATATAGGAAGTACCAGCGGCGTATCCACCATGCTTGTATCATATTACACACGCATCGTTACTTAATCACTTAATCAAACCAAACAAATGTCAAAATGTCTATGTCAAATATCCATGTCAAATGTCTATGTCAAATATCCATGTCAAATGTCTAAGTCAAATATCCATGTCAAATGTCTATGTCGAAATATCATGTATGGCAAGTGAAATGTCTCAACTAAACCATATACACAAAAACAAAGTATTAAAGTAAAACTTGGTTTAAATCAAAGTTATGTTTTGTGGGAAATGCATGATCAAATGTCAATCATGTTAAAATGTCTATGCCGAAATGTCTATGTCAAATACGGTTCACACGGTTCACAGATACAACGGTTCACAGATATCAACGGATCACAGTCAAATGATTACAACGGTTCAATATGTAGTATAATGTATTCATATGCTAGAAAAGCATATGCAACAGAAAAGCAATGTAAAACAATGTACTAAGTACGCACACAATTTGGGCATACATAGCATGAAATGTAATGAAATCATGTACTATAATGTACTAACGAACATAGCAGTATATGATGTGAAAACAGGAAAGCAGGAAAGTAACAAGTAGGCACATGTGTTCCACCCCAAAACAGTTTGGAAAACAGTAAAAGAGGGGTCTATGTACTCACCTGGGATTGCTCAGTAGTTCTGGAGTGACAACTAAACAATGCTAGAGATCGCGGATATCAAACGGCACCTAGTATAGGTAGCTACATTAATAAACCGGACCTAAATCGGAAGATCGGGTAGCATTAGGGTTTGTAAACCAAACGAGTGTAGAGACTCGTGTCTTTTGGTTTTAACAAAGCCTACATACTAAATGAAACTTAACCTAAGTGTCTACGACCCATTACGACCCGTTTAGGTAGCTTTATGCTACTTTAACGCGTCGTTCGCGTGAAACGCGTTCGGACCGCCCAACTAGCCCTATGACAAGTGTTATATGCCTAAACATATTACATAATCAGTTATGTGACAAAGGTTTAGGTTACATATGCTTAATTACCAATTATATATGAAAAGGGTATTCTGGTAATTTACCTAAGGCATATAAACTACCTATCATACAACTACTTAAACGATGTGACCATAGGGTATAACCTCGGAAGGTTATTCCCTACCTACTATGGTCACCTAATGTGTTTGGTCGGATCCTAATGATCGACCAAACTGGGTCGGGTTCGAGGTATAAGCGATTCATTAGATCGCTTACCCTACGACCCTAGACAACGTGGTAATCAGTAGGCATAGTCCCAAGGGACTATGACCATCGTGATTACAATCACGTTGCGAAGTTCAAACGAACTTCGCATTGACCATTACTGGTCAACGCTGAAAGTCAAACAAAGTTTGACTTTCTGACTCGAAAAGCAGTAAAAATAAGGAAAAGAACGAAAGAATACTTACCCAGGGTCCCCGAATGCTAACCCGGATCGAAATAGCTCAGGTATGAAACGAAGGTTCCAACTTAGAGCTTTCTTGATCAGATTTGGTGGGTTTTGAATGGAAGGGGGGGTTGGGTATTTATAGGATATGCACCACCGTTAGGATCGTTTCTCGTGGTACGTGATCGAATCCAAGGCGTACACTTGTCGGAATGTTATGGTGGCTAAAATGTTGTTCTTATCCGCTGACTAGACGATAAGAAACGTGTGGTTGAGAATCGAACAGCTGGGACCCGCTTGTTAAACATTGAATCTGGTCAGATCAGTCACTAGCGTAGCGCGACGCCTAAGCCCTTAGGGCTCGCGCTACGCTAGCACCCACCTGAATCAGAAATGTTTCAAAAGTGACAGGTTTGGTCCCTGCACGTGTTTAAGGCCTTTTTCGATGCGTTTGAACCTCGTTAACCTCATTTCAAGGCTCTAAAATGAAGTTAAAGTATAGGGAACTCAAAACATGCTCAAAAATATGTCGGATGTCGGTTCGTTTGGTCGTACGATCGCGATGTTCGCTTAATTACGACGGAATGCGCATAAGCGCGAAAAACGATCCAAATGACGCGACGAATGGATTTTTCTTAAGGCGAACACTAAAATATAATGTAGTCATGCTTACATAAATTTTTTGGATGTCCAGATGTATTCAGAACGTAAGTTATGCGCGAAAATGCAAACTTGTGCACTTTTTGACACTTTTAGTCCCTGAATGACCCAAAAGTTTATTTTAGCATACCGAACCCCTCAAAGCCTATTTCTAAGCTATGTAAAGGATATTTATGGTATGTTTAACTTATGGTCATGTTCCGGAATGTCTGTTACAGTTCAAATTGGCATACTTTCGCAGTTTGTCAACTTTAGTCCCTGTAAGCGATTAAACTTTGATTTCACCACACCAAACCTTCCAAAACTTATATCTAAGTTATGTAAAGTTTATTTAAGGTATGTTAAGCCTATTTCACTATTCCGGAGTGTTTTTTGCATTAAACTGGTTATATTTACGCATTAGTGCGCGTATAACCTTCCAGAAAGCGATATAGTGTTTGAAATCGAACAAGAATTGATATGTGTAAACAATACACCTATTTTTACAAATCCCAAGTATGAAATACAATATTTCACTGGTTGGGCATTTGTTTGATGGTTGAAATGACACAGGTGTTACAGTCTCCCCTACTTTAGGAAATTTCGTCCCGAAATTAATTCGTAGGAGTCTATTTGTGACGTTGTGTCAGATAACCACCAGAGGTATGTGAAGCATAATCCTGTCATTTCCTTAACGGACATTCTTCAGAATGAAAATGAACAAACGGAGTCATTTTCCTCAACGAGTATTCTTCAGAGGCGGAAATGAAGGAATAAACAAACGGCGATTCACTTCCTTAACGGAAAATCTTCAGAAACGAAAATGATCAAACGGAGTCATTTTCTACGGTTGCTTCCTCAGAGACGGAAATGAAAAAGATGGACAAACGGATATTCATTTCCTTAACGGAAAATCTTCAGAAACGAAAATGATCAAACGGAGTCATTTTCTACGGTTGCTTCCTCAGAAACGGAAATGAAAAGGATGGACAAACGGATATTCATTTCCTTAACGGAAAATCTTCAGAAACGAAAATGAACAAACGGAGTCATTTTCTACGGTTGCTTCCTCAGAAACGGAAATGAAAAGGATGGACAAACGGATATTCATTTCCTAAACGGAAAATCTTCAGAAACGAAAATGAACAAACGGAGTCATTTTCTACGGTTGTTTCCTCAGAAACGGAAATGAATGGATGGACAAACGGATATTCATTTCCTTAACGGAAAATCTTCAGAAACGAAAATGAACAAACGGAGTCATTTTCTACGGTTGTTTCCTCAGAAACGGAAATGAATGGAGTTAACTCCTAGGCACATTACAAAGCTTACTGTGGTTTCTGTGCACTAAATTCCATAATTATGTATGCATCCATAATTACGTAATTCCTTGCATAGTCCGCACAGTTTGTCTTGTAATGTTCATAAGCACATAATCACATAGTTGTTTAACTTGGTTATTAATTTGTTATTAATTTGTTATCGATTGAGAACGGATATGGAAACCAGTCAATGGACTTCGATGTCCTCTGGGATCTATCTGAAGAGATAGGAAGATCTCTCAAAAATTCGATTTTGTTTTCAAAGAAACATAATAGTCGAATTAAGGAACACAACAATTTAAGACATACGGAAATACCTTTGGGTACCCTATTAAGAATTTATAGTGGTACTTGAGGTATTCGTACAGAATTATATCTTTTATCTTGTACTTCGTTTCTTTGCAAGAGACGGGTACTTAGGATCTTTGTGGAAAACGCAAGAGATTGTAAAATGGAAGAATTTTGGGGGTAGTTTGTCCTTCAAGGAATACGGTTCCTTGATTGTCGGTATTGTAAGAGATATGTTGTCTATAGATACAACCACATAATTACATTGCAATGTAAATAAAAGGTTTATTTATAAACAATGATCACAACTGTTTCTTGGACCTTGACAACTAAAGAAAATAATACATAAGGATTGATTATTTCTAAACAGCGTTGTCTTCCATTCGGTCAGATGCTCATCCCTGTGCTGGATTTGCATTAGCAAGCTTTGGGCAATTTCTTCGGAAATGACCCATCTCGCCACAGTTGAAGCAAGAACCTGGTAGAAAACGACCCTGAGCGGTATTGTTGTTAACTTGATTTGGTGCAGCTGCAGCTGGGCAGACTCTTGCTGTATGGCCTATGAGTCCGCAAGTTTGGCATTTGCGGCACTTCACAGCAGCATGATGATGTAGGCCACATTGGTTGCACAAGGGTGCAGTTCCATTGTAGGGTTTCCTGGCAGGGGGTTGAGCTGGTTGATTGAGGACGGCTTGATCATTGTGAGCGACCACAGCGTAGTTCTGAGAAGCCTTTCGCTTCTTTGACCTCTTAGGGGATCCAGTCTGTTCATCCATGATCTTTGATTCCTCGATTGGTTCTGATTCTTCGACCGGCTTCTTGTCACCTTTTCGGAAAAGTTTACCTTTCCTGATCTTCGATTCAGTCAAGGTTGCAGATAGCTCAATGGCCTGTCTAACTGTAGTAGGGTTGCTACCAGTCAAAATGTCTTGTATTGAGTCAGGGAGGCCATCAATGTACTTTTCGATTGCCTTATCCAAAGGCGTGACCATGTTTGGGCATAACAGACTTAACTCTTCATAACGGTCCGTGTAGGCTCGATGCTCACCGCTGTCTTGCTCAAGATTGTCGAATTCCCTTTCCAAAGCCCTGATCTCGTGTCGAGGACAGAATTCCTTCATCATAAGGGCCCTAAGTTCAGCCCATGTCTGTGCTAGAGCAACTTCTGCACCACGATCCCTCATAATCCCATTCCACCACGTAAGGGCTCTCTTCTGGAACACACTCGAAGCAAACTCGACCTTGCGATTGTCAGGACACTGCACGTGGCGGAAAGTATTTTCAATGCTCTCGAACCATTGGAGAAGCCCCGTCGCTCCCTCAGAACCACTAAACTTGAGTGGTTTCGCCGAGTTAAAACTCTTGAAATTGCATGGACCATTGTTGTTGTTGTTGGCTTGATTCCATAGAGCAAAGAGGTTTGGGAATTGAGCAGCCATTTGCTGCGCAATGATTTCTGCCAACTCGGCAGTCTCTATCTGGTTTTCGCGTCGAGGAGGCATTCTAAAAGAGAAAACATGAAAGGAAACAAGTGAGAGAATTAGACGAAAAGAATGAGATGAAACAAATTTGATGAACGCAATGGATAGTGGTCATTTGTTTGTTACTACAAAGCAACAACCGACCTCGGTGAATAATCAAAGTAAATAGGTCAAAAATAATGTATCGCGAAGACATGCTCGCCTATAAGTGAACACTCATCCCAAGGATTCCCAGGTAAGCACAACTGGTCTCGCGTCTGGTTGAGATGTATACGAGGTGCTTGCCTAGACAGAAAACTCAGAATACAGGCATTCACCCTTCCAGTTTGCACGTGTTCACATTATTTAAAACCCAAAACCTTGACGAGATTTTTGAAAATTAAAAGGGGTTCAAAACCTTATAACAAAGGGTTCAAAACCTTGTAATAAATCATCCTAGAACAGATGATTAATTTTCAAAGCGGTTTTGAAATTTATGTTCTTGTTGTGGTAGTCGCCTAAGGATAGGTGACGGTATTGTTTTATGACTAAACGCAAGTAAACTCGCGTTAGGGTCCTAAGAAAGTTATAGACTAGGTCAAAGCATTACTAATAACCTAATTCCCTATAACCATTGGCTCTGATACCATCTTTTCTGTCACACCCCGACCACGTAGAACATACGAAACGTGGCGGAAACATCGGGGAGTGTTGTAACAGAATTAATTGTTTCAAATCCATGGCAATTAAAGTTTCGTTATATTGATTAAAAGTGTTACAATGTCTTAACAAACAAGGAAATATGACATAATTAACTAGTCTTTCATCTTTTATTGTCACTAAAGCCCAAGTCTGCCTATGTGTATCTTGATCGTCTTATGCAACAGTTCCTGAAAAACACATGTGAAAATAGGTACGTCAGCATAAAAATGCCTGTGAGATACATAGGTTTTGTGAAAATAGGTTCCATGACTTATGTTTGAGAAAAAGTTTAGTCATGAACCTTGTAATTTGCTTTGTTTTGTAAATCATTTGAAAATCGATAAGATCAGATGATATGTATAAATAAGTAAATAATGTATGGTTAAATGAATAACCATAGTAAAACGGATTTGTATAAGATAAGTTGTTTGTAAAACTATGTCTTGTGAAAAGTATGTTATTTGTATAAAATGTTATATGTATCAAACTGAAATGATTCAAATAACGCTACAATATGTAATACCATACAAACACTTATATATAGGAAGTACCAGCGGCGTATCCACCATGCTTGTATCATATTACACACGCATCGTTACTTAATCACTTAATCAAACCAAACAAATGTCAAAATGTCTATGTCAAATATCCATGTCAAATGTCTATGTCAAATATCCATGTCAAATGTCTAAGTCAAATATCCATGTCAAATGTCTATGTCGAAATATCATGTATGGCAAGTGAAATGTCTCAACTAAACCATATACACAAAAACAAAGTATTAAAGTAAAACTTGGTTTAAATCAAAGTTATGTTTTGTGGGAAATGCATGATCAAATGTCAATCATGTTAAAATGTCTATGCCGAAATGTCTATGTCAAATACGGTTCACACGGTTCACAGATACAACGGTTCACAGATATCAACGGATCACAGTCAAATGATTACAACGGTTCAATATGTAGTATAATGTATTCATATGCTAGAAAAGCATATGCAACAGAAAAGCAATGTAAAACAATGTACTAAGTACGCACACAATTTGGGCATACATAGCATGAAATGTAATGAAATCATGTACTATAATGTACTAACGAACATAGCAGTATATGATGTGAAAACAGGAAAGCAGGAAAGTAACAAGTAGGCACATGTGTTCCACCCCAAAACAGTTTGGAAAACAGTAAAAGAGGGGTCTATGTACTCACCTGGGATTGCTCAGTAGTTCTGGAGTGACAACTAAACAATGCTAGAGATCGCGGATATCAAACGGCACCTAGTATAGGTAGCTACATTAATAAACCGGACCTAAATCGGAAGATCGGGTAGCATTAGGGTTTGTAAACCAAACGAGTGTAGAGACTCGTGTCTTTTGGTTTTAACAAAGCCTACATACTAAATGAAACTTAACCTAAGTGTCTACGACCCATTACGACCCGTTTAGGTAGCTTTATGCTACTTTAACGCGTCGTTCGCGTGAAACGCGTTCGGACCGCCCAACTAGCCCTATGACAAGTGTTATATGCCTAAACATATTACATAATCAGTTATGTGACAAAGGTTTAGGTTACATATGCTTAATTACCAATTATATATGAAAAGGGTATTCTGGTAATTTACCTAAGGCATATAAACTACCTATCATACAACTACTTAAACGATGTGACCATAGGGTATAACCTCGGAAGGTTATTCCCTACCTACTATGGTCACCTAATGTGTTTGGTCGGATCCTAATGATCGACCAAACTGGGTCGGGTTCGAGGTATAAGCGATTCATTAGATCGCTTACCCTACGACCCTAGACAACGTGGTAATCAGTAGGCATAGTCCCAAGGGACTATGACCATCGTGATTACAATCACGTTGCGAAGTTCAAACGAACTTCGCATTGACCATTACTGGTCAACGCTGAAAGTCAAACAAAGTTTGACTTTCTGACTCGAAAAGCAGTAAAAATAAGGAAAAGAACGAAAGAATACTTACCCAGGGTCCCCGAATGCTAACCCGGATCGAAATAGCTCAGGTATGAAACGAAGGTTCCAACTTAGAGCTTTCTTGATCAGATTTGGTGGGTTTTGAATGGAAGGGGGGGTTGGGTATTTATAGGATATGCACCACCGTTAGGATCGTTTCTCGTGGTACGTGATCGAATCCAAGGCGTACACTTGTCGGAATGTTATGGTGGCTAAAATGTTGTTCTTATCCGCTGACTAGACGATAAGAAACGTGTGGTTGAGAATCGAACAGCTGGGACCCGCTTGTTAAACATTGAATCTGGTCAGATCAGTCACTAGCGTAGCGCGACGCCTAAGCCCTTAGGGCTCGCGCTACGCTAGCACCCACCTGAATCAGAAATGTTTCAAAAGTGACAGGTTTGGTCCCTGCACGTGTTTAAGGCCTTTTTCGATGCGTTTGAACCTCGTTAACCTCATTTCAAGGCTCTAAAATGAAGTTAAAGTATAGGGAACTCAAAACATGCTCAAAAATATGTCGGATGTCGGTTCGTTTGGTCGTACGATCGCGATGTTCGCTTAATTACGACGGAATGCGCATAAGCGCGAAAAACGATCCAAATGACGCGACGAATGGATTTTTCTTAAGGCGAACACTAAAATATAATGTAGTCATGCTTACATAAATTTTTTGGATGTCCAGATGTATTCAGAACGTAAGTTATGCGCGAAAATGCAAACTTGTGCACTTTTTGACACTTTTAGTCCCTGAATGACCCAAAAGTTTATTTTAGCATACCGAACCCCTCAAAGCCTATTTCTAAGCTATGTAAAGGATATTTATGGTATGTTTAACTTATGGTCATGTTCCGGAATGTCTGTTACAGTTCAAATTGGCATACTTTCGCAGTTTGTCAACTTTAGTCCCTGTAAGCGATTAAACTTTGATTTCACCACACCAAACCTTCCAAAACTTATATCTAAGTTATGTAAAGTTTATTTAAGGTATGTTAAGCCTATTTCACTATTCCGGAGTGTTTGTTGCATTAAACTGGTTATATTTACGCATTAGTGCGCGTATAACCTTCCAGAAAGCGATATAGTGTTTAAAATCGAACAAGAATTGATATGTGTAAACAATACACCTATTTTTACAAATCCCAAGTATGAAATACAATATTTCACTGGTTGGGCATTTGTTTGATGGTTGAAATGACACAGGTGTTACATGTCCTCTGCGGCACGGTGTGAGGCTTGTCAAACCTAATAGCGCTATTTAACTAATGACGCTTTCGCCATTGGCTCGGCGATTAAGTCGATATAAAAATGAGGGACTTAATGATAGAGTTTTTGTCCAGTGTCAATGTTGTCACCCTTCAGTTAAGAGGGTGGGAGTACGTGTCCTACCCAAGGAGAACACGCAGGTTTCAATGTTGTCACCCTTCACATAAGAGGGTGGGAGTACGTATCATACATAAGAAGAATACGCAGGTTTCCTTTGTAAACATTAACCCATTCCTAAACCACCGGGAATCCCATGCCTTGTAGAAAGTGTGAACTCATCTTAGGTTAGCTCGGCAAATAAGCAAAAAGGTCAATCGAGCTTTTTGTGGTCAACGACGTTCTAACATGGTTACCATAGAAGTCAGGTCTAGGTTCAGGTAGTGCACGTAAGTTTACACATAAACTAACAAGTTACGAACATATAACGGTCATAGCATACATGCATCATCATAGTAACTGGTTGGTCAACACTTAGTACATCAAATAGTAGCGTACAAGTTCACAAATGAAACCCAAATTGTGCGATTCAGATGATTGGGCCGTTGAGCTTGTGCGAGCCCAATTATCTTGTGCGACTCAGTAAATAAAGCCCAATGAATAACCGGCCCAACCTGTTGTGCGATCAACACAAACTTGTGCGATCCGCAACGGGTTGTGCGATCCAAAACATCCCCCAGCCCATTAATATGCAACCCAACATCTTGTGCGGCCCAAATGGCCTTAACAATTTTATATTTGTGCGGCCCAACATGTTGTGCGATCAGCACAACCTTGTGCGACTCACAACATGTTGTGCGACTCACAACATGTTGTGCGATCCTGCAATAACGACTTATACAGTGTGCTTTAACAGTTATACCCTATGACTTGTGCGACTAGCTTGTGCGACTGGCTTGTGCGATTGAGCTCTTGTGCGATTGGGGGAACTTGTGCGATTAGTTATATATTTCCTTAAATCATGCAATCAGTTTCGTTAATTCCATTTAATTTGCAAGACCAATTTAACAGTTTCCAACTTTGTGTTAATCGATCAAACCAAAGGATTTTTCCATTCATTCTCATGAATCCCTAATTAACAACTAATCAAGAAAAACAACTCATTATCGCCAAAATCGGATCAAATAGTATGATTAACACCAAAATCCTAAATCACCATGCAACTAACAATATAATCATTATGCTATTTAAATCAAACACACTCGCATATCATCATACCATTCTTTGTGCCAAATCAAACCAATCAACCACACATTCAATCAAGATCATCATAACATCCATTAACAAGAGCAGTTTCACCGTATTCGTAAATTAGCATCTATTTCTAAATCAAACATCAAGATTCCCAATGACATAACAACTAGCATGAACCCTAGTTTACATATCAAATCATAGCAATCAAATCATAGTAATTAATAAAGATGTAACACTAACCAGAAAGCCGAAGAACTAGGTTGATCGAGATATGGAAACTTCGGCTGTGAGGATTGCCGTCAAACAAGAGAGAGGAGAGGAGAGAGAGCTAGGGTTTTGTGTGTGTTCTTGTGTATTTTGCAAGTTATGAGAACAAACCCCACACATGGGTGCATGTATGCGTATAAAAGAAGTGGGCCGCCCTTCCTTGGGCTGCTCTTTGATCTCGAGTGCAAGGAGTGTTGGCCGAGAGTTTGTGACAAGAGACGAAGTGTACGGCCCAAACAAGTTTGTGTGATCGTCCACTTATTGTGCGACTAAATATACATATACACACAATATGTAACATGATGAAACATTCCATATAAATTAACATATCACAAAATCACATATCGTTCAAGCAAGTTACAACCAGGGTACAACGAAAGGTTCTGAAATACGAGTTGTCACATCATCCCCAAGTTGAAAGAAATTTCGTCCCAAAATTTTAGCATGTAGACACTGAGGAAGCTAGTTAGGTTGCGTGGTTTCCTGGTTTTCCCTAGGGTGTCGCATCATCCCCCCATTGGTTTGGAATTTCGTCCCGAAATTCCGCAGTAGCTTCAGCCTCAGCAGTGGTCTCACTTTTCTTGAACAACTGGGGATACTTGTGTTTCATTTGATATTCTCGTTCCAAGGTAAACTCTGGGCCACGACAGGAGTTCCAACGAACTCGAACAATGGGTATCCTGGTACGTTTGAGAACCTTAACTTCTCGGTCCGTAATTTCTACTAGTTCCTCGACGAATCGCAACTGGTCGTCGATAGTGAGTTCCTTGAAAGGAACTATGAGGGTCTCATCTGACAGACACTTCTTCAAATTTGACACATGGAATACGTTGTGAACTCCACTGAGCTCTTCAGGTAGATTCAATTTATACGCCACTTTGCCAATTTTCTCAGAGATTTCGAAAGGTCCAACATAACGTGGATTTAGCTTGCCTCGCTTGCCAAAGCGAACCACACCTTTCCAAGGTGAGACTTTAAGTAGAACTCGATCCCCGACCTGGAACTCGAGCGGTTTCTTGCGCTTATCAGCGTAGCTTTTCTGACGGTCACGAGCTGCCGCCATTCGTTGTCGTATTTGGGCAATCTTTTCCGTCGTGTCGACGACGAGTTTTGGGACAGTGATTTGGCTGTCACCAACTTCTGCCCAGCATAAGGGTGATCGACATTTCCGTCCATACAAAGCCTCGAACGGTACAACCTGGATGCTAGTGTGGTAACTATTGTTATACGAAAACTCCACCAAAGGTAGATGCCTTTCCCAGCCGTTACCAAAATCGATTACACATGCTCGAAGCATGTCTTCAAGAGTTTGGATGGTGCGTTCAGTCTGCCCATCCGTTTGTGGATGATATGTTGTGCTCATGTCTAGACGCGAGCCAAAGGATTTGTGCATCGCTTGCCACAAATTAGATGTAAAACGTGGATCACGATCAGAAATGATGGAAGTTGGCACCCCGTGCCTCGAGACTACTTCCTTCAGGTAGATGTCTGCTAGAGTAGAGAACTTATCCGTTTCCTTGATAGCCAGGAAATGTGCAGACTTGGTTAGCCAATCCACTATCACCTAAATGGTATCGTTTCCTCATTGAGATCTAGGTAAGCCAGTAACAAAGTCCATGGAAATTTGCTCCCATTTCCATGTCGGGATCTCTGGTTGTTGAAGTAGGCCTGATGGCTTCTAGTATTCAACCTTGACCTTAGCACATGTTAGACATTTACTAACATAGGTCGCTATGTTAGCCTTCCTGTGGGGCCACCAGTACGTAGTTTTGAGATCGTGGTACATCTTATCAGAGCCAGGATGTACCGAGTAACGAGACTTGTATGCTTCATCCATCAGAAGCTCACGCAGATTACCATAAAATGGGACCCAGATGCGCCCCGCTAAGTAGTAAGCAACATCTTCCTTTAGTTCCAATTGTTTCTCCAATCCCCGCAGGGACTCAGCCTTGATGTTCTCTTCTTTCAATGCTTCAATCTGACCATCACGAATTTAGGCGGGAAGACTAGAGTGAATAGTAAGCTGTAACGCACGTACACGCTTAGGTTTGGTTTCTTTACGACTGAGGGCGTCAGCCACCACATTGTCTTTGCCTGGATGGTACTTGATTGCGCATTCGTAGTCGTTGAGGAGTTCAACCCATCGACGATGTCGCATGTTCAACTCCTTCTGATCGAAGATATGCTGGAGACTCTTGTGATCGGTGTAAATGGTGCACTTGGTACCGTACAAGTAATGTCTCCATATCTTAAGAGCAAACACTATCGCTCCCAACTCCAAGTCATGAGTAGTGTAGTTCTTTTCGTGAGCTTTGAGTTGGTGTGATGCGTAAGCAATGACTTTCTCACTTTGCATCAACACACAACCCAGACCTTGGATTGACGTGTCACAATAAACCACAAAGTCATCTGTGCCTTCAGGTAACGAGAGGATAGGTGTGCTACAAAGCTTCAATTTCAGCTGCTGAAATGCGGATTCCTAAGCATCAACCCAACGGTAGATGACACCCTTCTGAGTAAGAACAGTAAGAGGCTGCGCAATCTTTGAGAAATCCTTAATAAACCTTCTGTAGTAACCCGCCAAACCCAAGAATTGACGGATTACAGTTGGAGTTTGAGGTGCAGGCCAATTCCTGATTGAGTCAAACTTGGATGGATCGACGTGAATCCCATCCTCATTAACCACGTGACCTAGGAAATGGACTTCACGAAGCCAGAAGTCACATTTTGAAAACTTAGCATAAAGCTGCTATGTTCGAAGAAGTTCCAAAATGAGTTGCAGATGTCGCTCGTGTTCCTCCTGACTCTTAGAATAGATCAGGATGTCGTCGGTGAAAACAATAATGAATTTATCTAAGTATGGTTTGCACACTCGGTTCATGAGGTACATGAAGACCGCGGGTGCATTTGTCAACCCGAAAGGCATAACCAGAAACTCGTAGTGTCCGTAACGAGTCCTGAATGCTGTCTTGGAGATGTCCTCATCTCGGACTCTCAGCTGATGATAGCCCGATCTCAGATCAATCTTTGAGTAGAAGCTCGACCCTTTCAACTGGTCGAACAAGTCATCGATATGAGGAAGAGGATAACAATTCTTCACGATCACTTTGTTGAGTTCGAGATAGTCTATACACATTCGAAAGATACCGTCTTTCTTTTTCACAAACAAGACTGGAGCTCCCCAGGGCGAAGAGCTAGGATGAATGAAACCTTTGTCCAAAAGCTCTTGCAGCTGTGCGGACTGTTCTTCTAATTCTGATGGGGCTAAACGATAAGGTGCACGAGCTATAGGCGCTGCTCCAGGAGCTAGCTCGATTTGAAACTCGACTTGACTATGAGGCGGAAGACCAGGTAAGTCCTCAGGAAATACCTCAGGGAAGTCACGTACAATCGGAATGTCTTCTATCTTTTTTTCTTTCGTTGAGGTGTAAGTAACGAGGGCTAGAATAGTTGTGTGGCCCTTTCGCAAACACTTCTGGGCCTTAAGGAAATAGATGATGCTCATGACAGCACCACTCTTGTCACCACGAATCACGAGGGGTTCTTTACCAGAACACGGGATGCGGACGATTTTCTCCTTGCAAAGAATCTCCGCTCGATGTTGAGATAACCAATCCATCCCAATGACAACGTCGAAACTACCAAGAATGATGGGGATAAGATCGATAGAGAAGGTCTGACCAGCTAAAGTGAGATTACAACCCTTAACTATGTGTGTGGCCTCAAGATGTTTACCATTTGCTAGTTCTATGACATGCTTAGAATCCAGAGGGATTGGGGTACGCTTAAGCATCTGACTAACTTTTAAGGACACATAACTAGTATCGGCACCCGAATCGAATAAAATAGAAACAAAGAAATCATCCAGTATGAGCTTACCCGTCACGACGTTGGGATCGTTCCGCGCATCACCCTGACCAATCACAAAAGCATGTCCCCTGGTACCATTGCCATCATTGTTATCCCTGTTGTTATTCCCATTTCCCTGGTTGTTGTTGTTGTTGTTCTGGTTTAGCTGGGGGAAGTCTCTTTTAAAGTGGCCCTCAGCACCACACTAGAAACATCCTTTGTTGTTACCCTGATGTTGCTACTGCGGCTGGCGCTGGTTCTTTGGAGTCTGCTGCTGTGGCTGTTGCCTCTGATTCGCAGGATAAAGACTCCTGCAATCTTTTGCTGCATGACCTGGTTTGTTACATCCCTGACAGTTGCCCTTGCTACACGGCCCGCTGTGGTGCAAGTTTCAGCGATTGCACTTAAGGTGGCTTCCCTTGTACCCACCCTGACCTTGGTTACCAGAAGGCTGTTGACTAGGGCTCTTGTAGTCGTCAGTCCTTCGCTGCTGAGACTGATACTGAATAGAACTTGAACCCTTGCTCGAGTTTCCATCCCATTTGCGCTTGTTGTCACTAGGAGCATCAGAAGTAGTGGTAGCACTAATACGCTTTGGCAGTCTGTTCTGCTCGACTGCCTGATCGGTGAGGCGGTGGGATAGTCGTATAACCCGCTGAATTGTAGGGAGGTTAGCTGAAGTCACCATACTCTGAATTTCTGGCACTAAACCCTTGATGTAAAGCTCGATACGCTTGTAGGGAGGATCTACCATGGTGGGACACAAAGCAGCTAATTCGTTCGATCTCTTGGTATACGCTTCGATTTCAGATCCCTTCATCTTTAGATTGTAAAACTCCACTTCCAGCTTGTGAATGTCATCATGATGACAATACTCTTCTTTGATCAGATCCTTAAAGTCATTCCATGGGGTGGCATTAGAAGCTGCCAACCCTAGCATTTGCACCTGTGCGTTCCACCAAGTGAGCGCACCACCTTCAAGAGTTCCAGTAGCAAATTTCACCCTATAAGCAACAGGGCATTCACACATTTCAAAAACGGATTCGATCTTCTCAAACCAGTGGAGGAGGCCTACGGCTCCTTCTGTGCCTTTGAAGGTACTTGGTCGACAGTCCATGAAGGTCTTGAACGTACACACTCGGGGTTGGGCATTTTGACCTGATGCGCGAGAAAGAAAAGACAAAGTTAAGAACGAGGGTTGGTTCACGAGAGTAGGATGTAAACATCCTAGTAAAGGTCGAAATGGCAGGTTATACCTCCTGCTTGAGCTGCTGCGAGTGCCTCAGCAACTCGTTCGTTGATTAAAGCCGTCAGCTGGGCTTGAGTCAAGTTCAGGCATCCACTCATGATCTTCACATCGAAAGAAACTCAAGTAACAATGGTGACGTAGAGGTGTGGAAGATATGAGATGACAAAAGAGAGTAAGCATACAAGGTTTTAAGCAACAGTTGTTACGCTAACTAAGCATACCATGATCAATGCACTATTTAAACTAACAGGCAGGCAATACAAATATAAACCATATCACCTATTGTATTGAGTCTTGCACGTGGAGCGAAGTGTCGTTGTGGATTGTTGAGCACTGTACAGGTTATAGTCTGGTTTTGTCAAAAAGCTTTTCCCTTTTTAAAACCAAGTTCACTATAACCAATGGCTCTGATACCAATCTGTTACACCCCCAAAATCCACAAGCGGAGTATCACCGCAGGAGGCGTGACTGACCAGGATCCAGCCACCAATCATATTAAACAATATAAATTAAGTAGATAAAAGTCCAAACCAAACAATATAATTAGTGACAAAACAATTCAACAAGTTTAAGTTATCAGCGGAAGCATAAAGTTCAAAACCCAAAACGTAAGTTTAAAAGTTCATAAGTTTAACATGGAACTCAACAGTCCATGTCCCACAACGACCTCGTCCTCCTGTGCAAGCTCCAACTAAGCACCTAACGACCTGCAAGGCATATAGTAACAAATCAACAACATAAGTTTCTTTTAGCTGGCTTACTTGACGTGGGGGTTACCCCATAGTTTAAAAACATAGTCATTCCTTTCCTTTTACTCTGGCTCCCAGCCGTGGGGGCTACCCAATGAATATCCCACTAGACCCGTCACCATATCGACTACTGACTGGAGTAACTTGGGTGCCCTAAGTCAATGTCTATCATCATTGACATGCCCAGATCCATTAGTCTACTCCCGTCCTCTGCGGCATGGTGTGAGGCTTGTCAAACCTAATAGCGCTATTTAACTAATGACCCGTTCGCCATTGGCCCAACGATTAAGTCGATATAAAAATGAGGGACTTAATGATAGAGTTTTTGTCTAGTGTCAATGTTGTCACCCTTCAGTTAAGAGGGTCGGAGTACGTGTCCTACCCAAGGAGAACACGCAGGTTTCAATGTTTTCACCCTTCACATAAGAGGGTGGGAGTATGTATCCTACCTAAGAAGAATACGCAGGTTTCCTTAGTAAACATTAACCCATTCCCAAACCACCGGGAATCCAATGCCTTATAGAAAGTGTGAACTCACCTTAGGTTAGCTCGGCAGATAAGCAAAAAGGTCAATCGAGCTGTTTGTGGTCAACCACATCCTAACATGGTTACCAAACAAGTCAGGTCTAGGTTCAGGTAGTGCATGTAAGTTTACACATAAACTAACAAGTTACGAACACATAACGGTCATAGCATACATGCATCATCATAGTAACTGGTTGGTCAACACTTAGTACATCAAACAGTAGCATACAAGTTCACAAATGAAACCCAAATTGTGCGATTCAGATGATTGGGCCGTTGAGCTTGTGCGAGCCCAATCATCTTGTGCGATTCAGTAAATAAAGCCCAATGAATAACCGGCCCAACCTGTTGTGCGATCAGCACAAACTTGTGCGATCCGCAACGGGTTGTGCGATCCAAAACATCCCCCAGCCCATTAACATGCAACCCAACATCTTGTGCGACCCAAATGGCCTTAACAATTTTATATTTGTGTGGCCCAACATGTTGTGCGATCAGCACAACCTTGTGCAACTCACAACATGTTGTACGATCCTGCAATAACGAGTTGTACAGTGTGCTTTAACAGTTGTACCCTATGACTTGTGCGACTGGCTTGTGCGATTGGGGGAACTTGTGTGATTAGTTATATATTTCCTTAAATCATGCAATCAGTTTCGTTAATTCCATTTAATTTGCAAGACCAATTTAACAGTTTCTAACTTTGTGTTAATCGATCAAACCAAAGGATTTTTCCATTCATTCTCTTGAATCCCTAATTAACAACTAATCAAGAACAACAACTCATTATCGCCAAAATCAGATCAAATAGTATGATTAACACCAAAATCCTAAATCACCATGCATCTAACAATATATTCATTATGCTATTTAGATCAAATACACTCGCATATCATCATACCATTCTTCGTGCCAAATCAAATCAATCGACCACACATTCAATCAAGATCATCATAACATCCATTAACAAGAACAGTTTCACCGTATTCGTATATTAGCATCTATTTCTAAATCAAACATCAAGATTCCCAATGACATAACAACTAGCATGAACCCTGGATTACATATCAAATCATAGCAATCAAATCATAGTAATTAATAAAGATGTAACACTAACCAGAAAGCTGAAGAACTAGGTTGATCGAGATGGGGAAACTTCGGCTGTGAGGATTGCCGTCAAACAAGAGAGAATAGAGGAGAGAGAGCTAGGGTTTTGTATGTGTTCTTGTGTATTTTGCAAGTTATGAGAACAAACCCCACACATGGGTGCATGTACGTGTATAAAAGAAGTGGTCCGAACCCTTCCTTGGGCTGCCCTTTGATCTCGAGTGCAAGGAGTGTGGGCCGAGAGTTTGTGACAAGAGATGAAGTGTACGGCCCAAACAAGTTTGTGTAATCGGCCACCTATTGTGCGACTAAATATACATATACACACAATATGTAACATAATGAAACATTCCATGCAAATTAACATATCATAAAATCACATATCGTTCAAGCAAGTTACAACCAGGGTACAACCAAAGGTTCTGAAATACGAGTTGTCACAAAGACAATGTAAATGGTTAATATCTAAATAAAATGAAACTTTTAATCCATGGTTGTGAAACAACAATTCTGTCGCTCCACTCCCCAACGTTTCCAACGCGGTTTCGTTGTTTTACGCGGTCGGGGTATGACAGAAGAGTTGGTATCAGAGCTCATGGTTATAGGGAATTAGGTTATTAGTAATGCTTTGACCTAGACTATAAATTTTCTAGGACCCTAACGCGAGTTTCTTGCGTTTAGATTTTAAAAACAAAACCGTCACCTATCTTTAGGGGATAACCACAACGAGAACACAATAACAAATCCGCTTTGAAAACCAATAATCTCTTCGTAGATGATTTATTATAAGGTTTTGAACCTTCAAAGTTTTCAAAATCTCGTCAAAGTTTTGGTCTTATAATGTGAACACGTGCAATCTGGAAGGGTGGATGCCTGTATCCTGAGTTTTCTGTCTAAGGCTAGAGTGTTCGTACAAATCCACATAATCAGACCAGTCACTCTTACCTGGGAACTCTTGGGGTGAGTGTCCACTTATAGGCTAAAGCATGTCTTCGTGATACATTATATTGATCCATTTACTTTGATTAGTCACTGTGTATCGTTTGTTTGTTCGAGGTAATGAACGAATGATCCCCTTCCGTTTGTTTTATCGATGTTTTCAATACCTCTTTTGTTTATCCAATTATCGATCTCACTCGTTTCTCATGTTTCCTTGATCATTTTAGAAAATGCCTCCTCGACGAGATGCACAACCTCAAACTAACGCCGAAATCGCAGCCCTTGTCGCTCAGCAAATGGATGCCGTGATTCCGAACCTAATAACTCAGATTAATCAAGCGAACAACAACAATAACAACAATGCTCAGTGCAGTTTTAAGACTTTCAATTCGGCTAAACCACTAAAGTTTTCTGGGTCTCAAGGAGCAACTGCGCCACTACAATGGTTTGAGAGTCTGGAGAGCACATTTAGACATGTTTAGTGTCCGAATGAACGAAAGGTTGAGTCTGCATCTAGTGTTTTCGAGAAGCATGCTCTTACATGGTGGAACGGTGTGATGCGTGATAGGGGTGCCGATGTGGCAATAGCACAAACTTGGGAAGAGCTACGGGCTCTCATGATGAAAGAGTTCTGTCCCCGTCACGAGATTAGCGCTTTGGAACGAGAATTCGATGATCTGAAACAGGATGGGGGAGAACACCGTGCTTATACGGATCGTTATGAGGAGCTAAGTTTGTTGTGTCCTACTATGGTTACCCCGTTGGAGAAAGCGATTAAGAGGTATATTGATGGTTTGCCTGATTCCGTACAAGACATTGTAACTGGTAGTAATCCTACCACTGTGCGTCAAGCGATCGAACTGGCTGCAACCCTGACTGAGTCTCAAGTCAGGAAGGGTAAACTGATGGATTGGTTAACTAAGCATCATGCAGAGGTGATTTGTTTCGATAAGATTGTTTGCATTCCTCTTTCGTCTGGTGAAGTCCTTGAGGTTCGTGGTGAGAAACCCTCAAATGGTTTGAAACTCATGTCGTGTACGAAAGCCCAAAGTTATTTACGAAAAGGATATGTGGCCTTCTTGGCACATGTCACCAAGGAGAAAGGTAAGAACAAGTGTATTCAAGATATTCCGATTGTTCGATATTATCCAGAGGTGTTTCCTGATGAACTGCCTGGTTTGCCTCCAGTTCGTCAAGTCGAGTTTCATATTGACCTTGTACCGAATGCCAACCCGATTGCGAAAGCACCTTATCGTCTTGCACCATCTGAGATGCAAGAATTATCGAAACAACTACAAGAATTATCTGATAAGGGATTCATCCGACCAAGTTATTCACCTTGGGGCGCTCCAGTCCTGTTTGTGAAAAAGAAATATGGATCTTTTCGAATGTGTATCGATTATCGTGAGCTTAACAAGCTTACCATCAAGAATCGATATCCCCTACCACGAATTGATGATCTCTTTGATCAGCTGCAAGGTGCTAAATGTTTTTCTAAGATTGATCTACGTTCAGGGTATCATCAGCTTCGTGTACTCGAAGAAGATATTCCCAAAACTGCTTTCCGCACGAGATATGGTCACTACGAGTTCACAGTTATGCCTTTTGGTTTAACAAATGCTCCAACCGTTTTCATGGACTTAATGAATAGGGTTTGTAAACCTTATTTAGACAAGTTCATCATTGTGTTCATTGACGACATTCTTATTTATTCGAAGTCTCGAGCCGAGTACGAACAACACCTTCGTCTGACAATGGAACTTCTAAAAAGGAACAACTTTTTGCCAAATTCTCCAAGTGTGAATTCTGGCTTAAGGAAGTTCAATTTTTGGGTCATATTGTTAACAAGCAGGGTATTTATGTGGATCCATCCAAAATAGCTGCTATTAAGGATTGGAACACACCTACGACACCTACAGAAGTTCGTTCTTTTCTTGGTCTTGCTGGTAATTATCGTTGATTTATTTCGAACTTCTCGAAGATCGCGGTTCCACTCACTGCTTTGACTCAAAAGAATAAGCCTTTTGAGTGGGGACCTAAACAAGAAGAAGCGTTCCAAACGCTGAAACAAAAACTCTGTGATGCTCCTGTCTTATCTTTGCTCGATGGAAACGATTATTTTGTTGTCTATTGCGACGCGTCAAATCTAGGCCTTGGTTGTGTTCTTATGCAATGAGGTAAAGTTATAGCTTATGCGTCAAGACAACTGAAGGTTCACGAGAAGAACTACACCACTCATGATCTTGAGTTAGGTGCAGTGGTTTTTGCTCTCAGAATCTGGAGACACTATCTTTATGGCACGAAGTGTGGTTTTCACAGACCACCAAAGTCTCCAGCACATTCTCAATCAGAAGGAGCTGAACATGAGACAACGACGCTGGGTTGAACTCCTAAACGATTAAGATTGCGAAATTCACTACCATCCTGGTAAGGCGAATGTTGTAGCCGATGCGCTAAGCCGAAAGGAACGTGTCAAGCTTAATTTTGTTCGCACTCAATCTGATATTCAAACTCGTGTTTCTCAAGCTCAACAAAC
Source organism: Helianthus tuberosus (assembly GCA_030545235.1). Lineage (NCBI taxonomy): Eukaryota > Viridiplantae > Streptophyta > Magnoliopsida > Asterales > Asteraceae > Helianthus > Helianthus tuberosus. Next base: position 106,724,561 of record CM060433.1, on the reverse strand, counting down.
TTGTGTTACACAAAACCTGATGGGTAAGGAATATCCACGTCAGCTAGAGCTTAAACTCGAAATGTAAGACGATGGGTTACTCTATTTCAAGAATCATTTGTGGATTCCAAAACAAGACGATCTTCGCACTTTAGTGATGGACGAATCTCACAAGTCTCGATATTCTATCCATCCTGGTGCTGACAAAATGTACAAAGATCTTCGTACTCAGTATTGGTGGCCTGGTATAAAGAAGGATATTGATTTGTATGTATCGAAATGCCTAACTTGTCTTAAAGTCAAGGCTGAACGCCAACGACCATCTGGTTTGCTTGTACAACCAGAGATACCGGTATGGAAGTGGGAGAACATTTTGATGGATCTCATCACTAAGTTACCGTGTACATCTAGAGGTCATGATGCTATTTGGGTTATCATTGATTGATTAATGAAGTCAGCTCATTTTATACCGATTCGCAAGGATCTATCTGCTGATAAACTTGCCAAGATTTATGTTGATGAGATTGTGTCTCGACATGGTGTTCCTTTGGATATCATATCTGATCGTGATGCTCGATTTTCATCTCACTTTTGGAAGACCATGCAATCTGCTATGGGAACCCAACTAAATCTAAGCACTGCTTATCATCCCCAAACAGATGGACAATCTGAGAGGACGATACAAACACTGGAGGATATGCTTAGAGCATGCGTGATAGACTTTGGTGGTAATTGGGATTCTCATCTACCGTTGATTGAATTCTCTTATAACAACAGTTATCATGCTAGCATCAACATGGCACCGTTCGAAGCTTTATATGGTCGAAAATGTCGTTCACCTGTCTGGTGGAATGAGATCGGTGAAACTCAGCTTACTGGACCTGAGCTCATTCTGGAAACAACAGATAAAATCAAGAAAATTCTCGATAATCTTCTGACAGCTAGAAGCCGTCAAAAGAGTTATGCGGATATGCGACGCAAGCCCTTGGAATTTCAAGTCGGAGACCGTGTCCTACTCAAGGTATCCCCTTGGAAGGGAGTGGTGAGATTTGGAAAGAAAGGAAAACTTGCACCACGATATGTTGGACCATTTAAGATCTTTGAAAGAATTGGAAAGGTTGCCTATCGACTTGAGCTACCTCTTGTATTTGGGAATATTCACCCAACATTCCATGTGTCCAATTTGCGAAAGTGTTTAGCCAATACTGATCTTCATATTCCACTCAACGAAAATCAAGTTGACGACACGATGCACTTTGTCGAGAAACCTGTGGAAATAATGGACCGTGAAACCAAGCGATTGAGGACAAGCGAATACGATTAGTCAAGGTTCGCTGGGAGTCCAAACATGGCCCAGAGTTTACTTGGGAACGTGAGTACCAAATGAAAGCGAAATATCCACAATTGTTTTCACAAGTTTCCTCTAGTTAAAATTTCGGGATGAAATTTCCTAAAGTAGGGGAGACTGTGACAACTGTGATCTGTAATGATGTACGATGTAAAACAATATCAATTATCAATAAAACGATGTGTTTTGGTGTTAATATTTGTGTATTTGTATTTGACAATTTTACGTTTTGATTCGAGTTCGATTTTAGGCTTTAAATCGCTTTCTAGAAAGTTATACGCAAACTAATGCGTAAACATAAGCAGTTTAATGCGACAAACACTTCGGAACAGTGACATAGGCTTAACATACCTTAAATAACCTAAACATAACTTAGAAATAAGTTTTGGAAGGTTTGGTGTGTCGAAAACAAGTTTATATGATCGTAGGGACTATTTATGTCAAACTGCGAAACTATACCGATTAATATGGTAATGAACATTCCGGAACTTGATCATAAGCTAAACATACCCGAAATATCCTTTACATAGCTTAGAAATAGGCTTTGAGGGGTTCGTTATGCGAAAATACGCTTATTTGATCAATAGGGACTAAAAGCGTCAAAAAGTGCATAAGTTTGCATTTACGCGCATATCTTACGTTCTGAACATATCCGAACATCCAAAAATTTTTGTAATCATTAAAATATTTTATTTTAGTGGTTGGAATGCGAAAATACCATTCGTCGTGTAATTTGGATCGTTTTCGCATACGTTCGAGTTTTCGTCGTAATTAACCGAATAACGCGACCGTACGACCAAACGAACCGACATCTGAGATATTTCCAAGCATATTTCATGTTCCCTATGCTTTAACTTCATTGTGGAGCCTTGAAATGGGGTTAACGGGACTGAAATGCATCAAAAACTAAGTTTTAAGCTTACAGGGGCTAAAATTGTCATTTTCTGAAAGATGCTAGGCGGGGCCCGAAGACCTGTGTTCCTGTCTACGCGTGGCGCGACTGATACACAGATTAGAAACATTGCATCTGGCCATTTCAGCTGATTTCAGTGGTTTTAATCCCTGATTTGAGATACCATTTGCTAGTTTTTGTGTTCCCATTGTATTTAAAACCATGTTCCACAAGTGTATGGTTAGGATCAAGCATTGATTCTTGCAAAAACACTTGTCAAGATCTTGATGGATCATGTCTTTCTATAAATACCCATCTTGTTCATTCTCATTCGTCACACAATTGATTCAAAATCTGCTCTAAGTTGAAGTTAAGACTTCATACCTGAGTGTTTTGGATCAATTCTTCCTAGCTTGGACCTTTTGTAAGCTTCTTTCATGCTTGTTTACGCTTTTCAAGAGTGAAAGTTAAACAGTGTTTGACTTTCTGCTTTGACCATGAATTGGTCAACACAAAGTTCGTTTGAACTTTGCAACGTGAGCGTAATCACGATGGTTATAGTCCCTTGTGACTATACCTATTGATTACCACGTTGATTAGTCGAAGTGACGAGTCAAAGTTTCGGTCAAAATACGTGTTTATGCGTATTTTGCGACGAAGCTATTTTCAGGTATCAAAACACTTTTTTTATATCAAACCTGTTTTCTAACTTAGTTAAACATGTTTTAACATGTTTAACTCGTCACTTTTAGTCTAGTGCTTGATTAGGGTTGTAAGTCAAGCGGTCTTGACAGCTGCTTAGACTTTCGAACCCGACCCGTTTGGTCGATCGTTAGGATCCGACCAAGCATATTTTGTGACCATAGTTGTATAGGGAATAACCTTCCGAGGTTATACCTTATGGTCACTTAGTTTAATTAGTTGTATGATAGGTAGTTTATATGCCTTAGGAAAATGACCAAAATGCCCTTTTCATGCATAATTTGAATTTAAGCATATGTAACATAACTTTTATCACTAAAACTGATTATGCAACATATTTAAACATGGTAGGGCATATAATACTTGTCATAGGACTAGTTAGGCGTCTCGAACGTGCATTTGCGTGAACAACGCGTCAAAGTACCATAAGCTACCTTAATGGGTCATAAAGGGTGGTAAGCACTTAGGATAGGTTCCGATTAAGAATTTAGGCTTTGTTAAACCATATCACATGAGTTCCAATGCTCATTTGGTTTACGAGATCTCATTCTACCCGATCTTCCGATTTAGGTGTCGATTTATTAACTAGCGATCCGATTACTAGGTGCTACTTGATTTCCTTGGTTTGCCTGAGCTTCGTTAAGTTCATTAGATCGAGGATACTTTGCACTTCAAGTGAGTACATAGTTCCCCTATTTTACTGTTTTAAATTGTTTTGGGGTGCTTCATACGTGTTAAACGATTTCGATGCTTTTAACGATGATTTCAAAAATGAATACTATGGTTTATATTAAACAATAACGATTTCAATAATGTGAACGGACTTGTTGGACATATTTACATAACGAATGACATTCATTAGCTTTGGCCGAGCCGACCAGTATTAGGTTATGGTACCATAGGATCTGACAAATCCCGTTATCGGACTGCACCCATGGTTATGTGTGGGGGTTATGTGGGTAACGACTGAACCTGTTAATTGTTAACTTACCCTTTGGTGGTTTGTTAATACGAGTTGAACGATGGACGAGTTACGAAGGTTTGAATGTTATAAGCGAGACGACCAAAAGTAGTTTTCACAATTAAAACAAGAACGAGTTGAACGATTAAACGATTTTGAACGATTGAACGATTGAAACGATAGAACGATTGAACGATTTGAACGATTTAAACAAGTTACACGAATTGAACAAACAATTGGTTTTTGGTTTGTGTTTAGATAACGGGACAGGTTTAATATGATAAAGGCATGATAGATACGCCGCTGGTACTTCTTATATATAAATGCTTTTATCATATTACATTACGTGGCGTTCATTAGTTCACTTGGATGAACGATTTTAAACAATGTCACACAAACGATGTTTACGATACGTTATAACCATATGAGTTTTATTACGAGAACGATTTACAATTTGGTTTACTTAAACAAATGTTTTGGGTTAAGACTCATGACATCGAGGTTTTATAAACTATAACCAATCTGTTTTGACCTGGTTATTCATTTTATAATACAAACATTTTACAAAACAAGGTTTCTAATATCGATTAACGAAGTTATACGAGTTATTTCAACATATAAACGCGCCATGAATCTGACACTCACACAAAACCTATGTGCTCCCCGGCATTTCTTTGTTGACTTTATTTTCGCATATGTTTCAGGTGGTATTAAATGATGTTGATTGCGACTAGGATGCACACTCACTTAGGACTGGACGAGGCCTTAGTGACTTAATAACGATGATAGTCGATATGTGAACTTGTTTGCTTTAACTTTAAGACAATGTAAATGGTTAATATCTAAATAAAACGAAACTTTTAATCCATGGTTGTGAAACAATAATTTTGTCTCTCAACTCCCCGACATTTCCGCTGCGGTTTCGTTGTTTTACGCGGTCGGGGTATGACAGATGCGTTCCTATGTGTAGCATGCTTGAATAATCAAATCCTGAAACATATGTGAAAATGAGAGTCAACATAAAAGCTGGCGAGTACATAGGTTTTGATGGCAAAATGTTTGGTATTGCAATACTTTGACGACTACAAGAGTTGTCAATTGTAAATGGATTCTTTAAAGCCAAGGAATGGCAAAAAATGTTTAGCATTGCAATACATATCTTGATTGTGAAAACGTGTGATAAAAGAGTTTTGTGTATGGCAATATGATTATTACTAGGTAATTTTAATCCATTGAAATTTGTACTTTGATCTTTATAATCACATTGAAATCGGTCATTAAACTTGTGAGTGTGTTATTAGAAATCCAATCAAGGATTAATAATAACAATATTGAAATCGGTCATAACTTGTGTGAGTATTATTAGAAATCAAATCAATGATTTAAAATAATACTTTGGATATCCTTCTAAGAATCTAACATCTGAAAATATGGGAGATTCTACAAGGATTTGGATACTTGAACATTGAATCAACTAAACACAAAAATCCTAAAGTGATTCGGATAATGCTATAAGAGTAATACAAAAAGAACACTTATATATAGGAAGTACCAGCGGCGTATCCCCCATGTTCTTATGGTATTACACTTGTTTCGTTATCTAAATCACTACTAACCACATAAACACATAATCATCAACTTGGTCATCAACTTGTAAACACGCATTAAAGTACATAATGAATCCAATCAATGACTTCAATATAGTACTTTAAACATCCCATAAGAATCTAGCTATGAAGATATATAGATACTATAAGGATCCGGTTTTGTCACAGTGAATAATAACATACGCACTAAAGTACATAATGAATCCAAACAAGGACTCCAATCTAGCACTTTAAACATCCCACAAGAATCAATCTATGAAGATAGATAGATGCTCTAAGGATTTGGTTTGGTCACATTGAATCTTAACATATGCATTAAAGCACTTAATGAATCCAAACAAGGACTCCAATTTAGTACTTTAATTATCCCACAAGAATCAATCTATGAAGATTGATAGATGCTATAAGGATTTGGTTTGGTCACATTGAATCTTAACATACGCATTAAAGAACTTAACGAATCCAAACAAGGACTCCAACTTAGCACTTTAAATATCCCACAAGAATCTAACTATGAAGATAGATAGATGTTATAAGGATTTGGTTTGGTCACATTGAATCTTTGAATCATAACATCCTAAATCCTAATGGTGATTCGGGATAACGCCACGAAGGGTAATACAATAACCACACTTATATATAGGAAGTACCAGCGGCGCATCCACCATCCTTATTGTATTACTGTAGTTTCATTATCTAAATCACCAACAATCTCTATACATAAACAATAACCATTGTCGTGTAAAGCACTTCTTAGAAATCTTACTATGAAGATAGAAAGATTGAAGACTGTACTTCAAATATCCTACAATCTAACTATGAAGATCATTAGATCCTATAAGGATTTGGTTTGTGTTCTTAATCGTCGTGCTGCATAACCGGAATAATACACAAAAAGCACTTAGTAAACAAATATATGCCATACATTTGAAAATAAATTGGTTACACATATGAATCACTCTAAAACATTTGAAAAACGTAAAAGAGGGGAACTATGTACTCACTTGGGATTGCGTATAAGTCTTGTTTGAATGATTAAACAAAGCTCAAAGGATCAAGAGTTCAAGTGTCGAAGTGGTTCCTAGTGAATCATAACTACATGTTAGTATCGAAACTTGAAAACGGGAGATCAGATAGAATGAAGTCTTGTAAACCAAATGAGTGTTGGAACTCATATGATATGGATTAGTAAACTTAACATTCTGATTTGGAATGGATCCTAAGTGCTTTTGACCCGTTTTGACTTGTTAAAGTAGTTTACGCTACTTTAACGGGTCATTTGTGTAAATGTGTGATCGGATGGTCAAACATGTCCTATGATAAGTCTTAAATGCCAAAAAATGTTTAATAAAGTTGTAACATCAGTTTATATGTCAAAATGTTGGTTACATGTGCTTAAAATGGATTTATGCACAAAAAGGGAATTTTGGTCATTTTAAGCACAAAAAGGGCAATTTGGTCATTTTAAGCACAAAAAGAGCATTTTGGTCACATACATGTACAAAATGTGCATTTTAACCGAAACGTTGTAACATCAGTTTATATGTCAAAATGTTGGTTACATGTGTTTAACTTGGTTGTAATACTGATTTGGTATCAAAACTTAGTGTTTTTATACCCGAAAATAGTTCCGTCATAAAATGCACAAAATGTGCATTTTAACCGAAATTTTGACTCGTCACTTCGACTAGTAAACGTGGTAATCAGTAGGTATAATCGCAAGGGATTATAACCTTCGTGATTACGATCAAGTTGCAAAGTTCAATTGAACTTTGCTTTGACCAATTATGGTCAAAACCGAAAGTCAAACAGTAAGTCAAACTGTTTGACTTTTAGCTTAAAATAGCTAAAATAAATAAAATAGACTAGGATGAGAACTTACTTGTGTTTAGGAACACTTAAGATCTCAGGTGGGAGGCCTCCAAAGGATGGAAGCACGCTCCAAGTAAGTGGGAGAAGAATTAGAATGAAGAATGAGCAAATTGTGAAGTGAATGAGGTTGGCATTTATACTTGTTTATGGGTTATAAGATCATGACATGTGCCTAGAGTGTTCTCCAAGGATTAACAAGATTGCAATAAGTGTTAGGATCTGATTTTAGGCTTGGAGAAAACATAACTTGGCCATCAAGATCACTAAAATAATCAAAACAATTAACAATACAACCAGCGATTGTTGGTCTCAAACTTACTACCCAGATGCTGTCGTCACGTCGTGCGACCACGGTGGTCCTGGCCCGTCGTGTGACGCCACCACCTTATACAGAAGTTTTAGATTTTGGAAAAAGTAGTCCATGTACTTGTTTTGTTTTGTTGAGTTTTGACGCTTTTAACCCTGTTAACCCACTTTTTAGGTTACGTAAAGGCGTTAAGCCACATGTAACTTGGTTTTTGTCTGAAAGTGTCGTGGATGGTGGTTCGTTCAGTTGTACGGTTGTGTGTTTCATAAAATACGTAAAATGCGTCAACGAACACGAAAATGATCGGAATTTTGCAATGTTCGTTATTCTTGCATTCTCATCAATAAAATATAAGATCTTACTGACTGCAAAAATATTTGGATTCGTAAATAGGGTTCGTATTTAGAAATACGAGAATCGGCAGACTTTCGTAGTTTGTCAGAAATAGTCCCTGAACTCGTATAAACGTGTTTTCGTCATCCCAATCCCTTCGAAACTTATTTCTAAGTTATGTAAAGGGTATTTAGGGTATGTGTAGCTTATGTTCTTGTTCTGATGTGTACGTCGTGTTAACGGATTATGTTTAAGTATCAGTTATCGAATTGCTTTCAAAAGAAAAAGTTTTTGGAAGCCCGAAATTTTGCACAAGGGTTACAGTCTCCCCTACTTTAGGAAATTTCATCCCGAAATTTATTCGAAGGAGACCGTAGAGTGTAATTGAAATTCTTTGAAAGATAATATAACAACCCTAAAAGAAAACCGACACTCTCGAATTATTTTCGACACCCTAATATATATTTTAAATACCCCTATATGTCTTAAAATACACCCCGTATGTGAAAACCAAGCCCAAAATACGTTATGCCATTAAAAATAAATAAAAACAAGAAAATTGGATTTCAGGTGGGCCGCGTAAACAATTGTTGAACCCTTACGCGGGCCGCAACAACTTAAAGGTCCAACACACCCCGGTGTTGACACGTGTCACGCAATGTGTTGACCCTAGTCATGACCCGGATCAGCTACGCCTAGACCCCTAGGCCACGCGGGCCGCGTAAGCCTTTGCTTACATCTACGCGGGCCGCGAGAAACTCATTTTTTAGCACTATAAGTAGCAGGCATCGGGTTTCATCAAAACTCGTTCATTTCTTTCTTTGTAAACGTAAATGTCTCACACTAGGCATAATATTCGAGTATAATACCCCGTAATTAGCGAGGTTCTACTCCGTTGTAAGTATTATAACCCCAGTTTCGTATTAGATACGCTGCCCGATTGATTTAGGGTTCCGTAACAACTGTCGTAGTTCTGCCCGACGTAGTTGTTGGAATACCGTCTCGGGGAGGGTATCGTTAATACAATTAAAGGGTTATTATACTAACATATGTACATTTGTGTAAATTATAGATTTAATACCAGGAAACCCTAGAAGAAGTCTAAAACAACATTGTGAGTTTATTCGCTTTTTGTTAACCATTTTACAAAACCTTAATTATTTTACAATGTGATTAAGCAGTGATTGCGTCTTTGTAGTTCTTCAATTACTACCGGTATGTTGGGGTTTTGTATACAAAATGTGGAACACGTTACCATTGGACGACGAGTTAGCCAATGTGTAATATGACCCACCAGTCAGGATTGACAATACTGAATGAGTAATTGTGTAGAAATAAACAATGTGATCGCTCACAATACTGTGTTAATTGATAAAATGTTTCTTGATTAATCTGGGATTCACTCACCAGTATTTCCCACTGACAAATGTTTTTAAAACGCGTTTCAGGTAACACAATGTGACAGCCAATTAGTAAAAAGCCAACTGGAGAGCACTAACGGCTTGGAAAAATGTGGCTATAAAAGTTACCAAAAAGACGATGTTTTAAATTCAATAAAATAGGGGTTATCCTTATAAACGTATTGTAATAAAGAAACTTGGGTTTACCCATGTGGTTATTAATATAAAATATGGTGGTTTTACTATGATAAACAATTTCCTAACTACGGTCCTGATGTAATTTCCACTGCCCAAATTAATAATTAACAAACTAATACCACCACAAACGAATGTTCGCGGACGCCCGTTCCCGGGACAGATCAGGGGGCGGGGGTTGTGACAGATAAGCAAAGTGCTAGACCTCAAAGATGCGGAGCATCGTTTGGTGTTGGAAATTTTGGGGGATTCAAAGTGTGGGCAGGGATATTCAAAGTATCTCAAGGTATTTAAACCTTTAGAACTTGTGAATCTTTAAAAGTGTTATCAAGTGTATAAAAATTGTTTTGTATGGAACTATGTTATACTAAGTTCTTATTGTAAATCCTAGCAAACAAATTAAGGGTTGTACATTCAAGCCTGGCCATATGTACACGGTTTCTAACGTCCCACGAGGTACATCCCATGTACCATGAGCATCTCATGCATAGGAGACGTGTCAGCATACCTATGGCATCAAGATCGTCACCTTTAATACCAAATAACAAATAACAAATAATCACATAATCATATAAACAAATAACAAATAATCACATAATCATATAATAGAGTTAATGAATGTACTCGTCTTGGTCAGTGCATTCAATAAACAAATAACAAATAATCACATAATCATATAATGGTCCAAGATAACTTAAAATCTTCAAGTGATCCTAGTAACGTTCTGAGGAATAACACAATAAGAACACTTAAATATAGGAAGTACCATCGGCGTATCCACCATGTTCTTATTGCATCATACCCGTCGTGTTACCTAATCACTCTAGATTTTATGCCACCATACTTAACAAGGCTTACTATGATTCTCATGCGTCGAACCTCATAATTAAGTGTGCACTCATAATTATTCATTTCGTCGCATGGTCCACATAGCTCATTTTGTCAAGTGAGGGAAACAAATAATAAGGTCGAAGTAACATCTAAATCAAATAAGTATCATCATAACACAACATCTATTGAATCAGAACGTGTTTCATACTAGCAATGCATTACTTGTTTTGCATGCCAAAAAATCAGTAGCAGGTATTTCATTCTAGTACAAATGTTAATATATTTCACACTAACCAAACTGGTGGTATGCATCATATACTAAACATGGATTGTCATAATCAATGTAAGCACATCGTGAAAATGGTTTCAAATCATGTGCTAGCTATGCTAGGTCAACATACTAAGCAAGATGTATTTGAAAATCGTGTACTAAGTATGCTAGGTCAACATACGAAGCAAAATGTATTTGTAATCATGTATTATACATACTAGATAAACAATCCATGTATGTAATCTCATGAAAACAAAAGTAGTAGTGATAGGCACATAGTATTTGTAGAGATCGAGTTGTAGAGATTGTATGAACGCACTATTGTGCGGTCACAATATGCTAAACTACGAGATTTAGTTCCTAATAATAAAGAACATAATCCTCGAAGTCGGTATGCAGTTGTATATTACACATAGTGTAATCACATTGGAATTTGTAAGTGAAATACGAAAAACAAGAACGAAGAAAACTTCTTGAAATTTTTATTGACATTACAAATATAGTTGAAATATATTCATTGTCTTTGGGTAATAAACAAGAAATGTAAAGGCTCAAATGATCATAAGTGCTTGATCAATAGCTTGAGCCTCATTGACATTGTACACTCGTCCATTTGCATTAGCAAGCTTAGGGTAGTTTCGCTTGAAATGATTTAGATCACCACAATTGAAACATGTTCCAGCTGGGTAGTGGGGGCAAGTTTGAGTAGGGGTAGCATGGTTCTGGATGCGACAGGTCGCAGCTAGATGTCCAAAAAAGACAACAGTTTGTACACTGATGGCATAGAGAATTTGCTGAGTGGTGATAGTTGCAACGATTGCAACGATTGGTATCAGAGCATTTGGCTCTAATCCTTGTTTAAAATAAAACATTGTTCGGGTTTTATCAAGTATTTGTGTGTGTTTTTCTGAAAATTTGTTCTTGAAAAATTATATTTCTGGAAAAATATTCATAAAATCTGTTGTTTGATTGTTATTTGCTAAGAGTTTTATCAAAAACCTTGTCAGATTGTTTGTTCATGCTTTAAACCGGGTTTTTAGTGAAAGTCTTGTGCATTTTCGTGTTTCGGATAATCATCGGTGACCAGAAAAATTCTTTGTTCTTGAGTGTGTTCTTCATATCTTCATAGAGTTCTTATCATATTTGTGAATTTGATCCTTTATTGTTTAAACCAAAGTGTTATTCAATAAAATACATTAAGTGGACTTTTGTGGTAAAGTAACCTTGAAACTCTAAATCAGAAGACATACCTTGTGTCAGTTAGATATTTTAAATATCTTAACCAGCTGTCTGAGACTCAGATTTGACGAAACAAGCAGTCGACGAATCACTAGTGTTTCGTCAAAAATATCTTCGACGAAACAAGTTCAGTTTCGTCATAATATCTTGGACGAAACAAGTCTGTTTCGTCATTATTCATTTCAACGAAACAAGTCTGTTTCGTGGAAGAGTGTTTCGTCATTTTATGTCAATTTTACACAGTGGACTTGCAGAAGTGTTCTAATTGTTTTTTTTCAACTGTTTGACCAGGTACTATCATACATATACCAAATATGAGTAACAAAGGTCCGTGGGATTGGAGTTCGGAATCACAACCAGCTAAAAATCAGCCTTCGCTTGCCGATTTAATGAACCAATTGCCTAAAAAACAACAAGCAATAAATGCAGGACAATGGGGAATGGTTTCTAATCAAAATCAAAACATACAAAATCTATTGCTCAGTGAAAGTGAGACGGGAAGCAACAATCGCCCGCCAAAGCTAAATCACATGAACGACTATCCATCATGGAAGGGTCGTTTTCATACATACATTCAAGGGCAAAACGTTGAACTTTGGACGTGTTTCACTACTGAATGTAGCCCGGAACTAGAAGCAGCAGCATCAACTGCCGCTGGTATTTCTAATATGCTTGAAGAAGACAAGAAAGCCTATGAATTAGAGAAGAAGGCGTTTGCTTTTCTTACACAAGTTCTTCATAAAGACCTCTATCATCAATTTTCTTATAGTAAGAGCACAAAAGCTTTATGGGATGCATTGGAAACAAGAGGAGAAGGAAATGCAGCTTCTAGAAAAATACGCCATGATCTTTTGAAGAAAGAATTTGAATCATTTCAATCTTTGGAAAATGAAACCTTAAATGATATGACTTCTCGTTTCTATCATTTGATCAGTGAAATGAGTTCTTATAAGGTTGCTACATCTCATGTGGAAATGATTGCACGTTTAGCTAATGCTTTACCTCCTGTGTGGAGTCCATTCATTGAACTTCTAAAACATACGGGTGCTCTGGATGGGGAAACTGTCACTATCTATGGATTCGTTCAGAAGTTGGAGCACAAGAGTGAAGAGGAAAATCGGAAAGCTAAAAGGATTGGAGCTCCTCAAAATACAGAAATGTATTTGCCTGGTTTTGCTCCTTCAGCTAGTTCTAGTTCTGTTCAGCAACCTAAGCTTCAAACGGCGTTTGTTTCCAACACAAACTCATCAACTCAACCAGAGTTTGATTTAGGTGCTTACCTTTCACAATCGCTATCAAAATCTAAATCTCAACCTCAACCTCAAGTTACTACTACTCAACCAGAGTTTGATTTAGGTGCTTATCTTTCACAATCGATGTCCAAATCTAAAGAACAACCACCACAACAAGTGCATTATACCAACAATCCTCCACGTCAAAACACGAATACTATCAAAGTTGATACTTCGAACCTCTCAAAAGTTAGCATTGAAGTTGCAAAGGAGCATTCGGAACTCATTAATACAATGGTCAGTGCTTACTGCGGTTTGGTCGCAGGTCAAATTGGGAACATCAGTATGACCAACGAAGATTATCAACAAATCGACCGTGATGAAATGGAGTTGATGGATATAAAGTGGGCGTTTGCAAGTACAGTAAGAAGGGCAAAAGATTTCATGAGTCAAACAGGAAGAAGTTCTTTGGAAAGTAAGCAGGATACAAAGTACGGGTTTGATAAAGAAGCTGTTACATGCTTCAATTGTGGCGAGAAGGGTCACTTTAAACGTGAATGCACTCGACCACCCAAGCAAGGCAATCAGAACCCTTTCAGAAATCAGACAAGTACTTCAAATTCCAATCAAGGCACTCAAAGCAATCGTGAAAAAGGGATAGTGTCTGTGAACAATACCACCAACCAGAACCAGTCTGGACCATCAAACAACACTCGTGCATTGACTGTTCAAACAGATGAAGGGTGTAATTGGTCTTTACAATTAGGGGGAGGTGATAATGAAGGAGAAGGAACCGCGTGCTACGCAAAGATCATCAATCACATCAAGCACGTTCATAAAGAAGAATTTTCTGAAAGTGACGATAGTTCTGGTTATACCGGGAGTTCTGATGAAGAAAGTTCTATTTCGGGTGATGTGAAAGAACAAGCGAGTTCTATTGATGATTTGTTGACTGAAGCAGAGGAATTGAAGTCTCAGAAATCTGTTCTTATTAAGAAGGCTGGGATCGCATCTAAAGAAATGGAGAAGTTCTTCTCTGAAGACCGATCTTTTTCTTTTCAAACTGCCTTTATGGCAAATGTTTCAGCCTCTTCGAGTCAGGTAACATCTGAAACTCCTAGAATATGCAATGATTGTGCTTATATGAAACAGGAATGTGAAAGAGTGAAACTTGAATGTGACAAAATTCATGGTCACAATCAAAGTTTGGTTGTTGATATGTCTAAGTGCAAGGAAGCAAATATGGCTTTAACAAGAAACGAAAAAGACTTTAAATCTTTAATTGAAAATTTAAAGAAAAGTGTTTCCGAAACTACTAAAGTTGTTTATCACAAACAAGTTAGTATTAACAAGTACATAAATCTCGTTGAGGAAACCAAAAAGGATTTAGCCATTGCAAAATGCGAGCACGATGCGATCAAGCAAAAATTGGAGAGTTATTCTAACTCCCGATTTGTACTTGATCACATAATTGATATTCAACAACTGAAGAAAAACAAGAGTGGTATTGGGTATAAGAAATGTCCGCCCCCTTTGAGACACAATTATGCTCCACCACCTGATGAAGAGGATATGCCTCGTTTTGAACCCAGTGTGCCTCTTAATTATGAGGAACTTACTACTGGATTAGGGTTCAAACCGGACAGCTCCTCGGGAACCTCATCTGTTGAAACAGAAACTTCAACACCAGTGAGTCAAAGTCCTCCAACAGTTGAGGATTATGATTCATCTGATGATGAAACAGATGCAAATGACAAGGATGAATCACTTGATAAGAAAAAGGGAATAGTAATTCCAATTGAGAATCATATTCTTTGTGATCCTCCTATTCCTGTTGTGCAACAAGTTGCCAAAAATGTGATTAATCCTGTCATAAATGACAAGAAACCTGTGTCTACTGTTAAGAGTAACAAGATGTTGTATACTTTGGTTGGTGATTCTAAAATCTACTCAGATAATGATTTTCCAATTAAAAATGTCAATCCATCATTGATTGATAACGTTTTTGAAAATAACACAAGTACGTTTTTGGGAAAGTCGATTCCGGGAGTTACTGTAACTCAATGTGATCCAATTCCTAAGGCTGAAATCAAAAAGCAATTTGGAAATCGAAAATCCCCAACAAAGCAACAACCTTTTGCTCCAAAGGGTAAACAACCATTTCAACGAGCTCAAAGGCCAGATGTTTCTAAATCAAGAGTTGAAACAAATGGAGCTCGTTATCAAAAGAAAAACAATGATGTCAGATTTGTGGCATCTGAGGGTACTGATAAAATTGAGATTTTTGCTAACAAATCAAACACTGACTTTGTACAACAAGTCAAGATTTTAAAGCGTAACAGTCAAAATAATTACACTCAACATTCAAACGGGTGTGATGAAAAGGCAAGTACCTCAGGTTCTTCAGGTTTGACATATGAGCGCCGATCTGTTTCTCCTAAGTTTGTTGAGAGGAGAACATGTTTTAAATGTGGAGAGTTTGGGCACATCATCAAAGATTGTGTAAACACTCCAAGAGATAAATTTGTTGAGAAAACACCACCTGAAACGATTCACCCTCAATGTCGTACTGTTTCGTCAAAACATGATAAAAGAACTGTTAAAGAACAGGAAACGAAACAACGACATCAAAATGTGAAGAAAATAGAAAAGGCTTTAAAATCTGAGGTCAAATCTGTTCAAAGGGATCCAAGTTCACCTTTAAAACCAGAAGTTTCAAAATCTGTTTTCAAAACTCAATCTGGTAAACAAAAACAAACTTGGAAACCTAAGAAGGGTGAAAGTTCAGGGGGAGTTGTTAGTTTGGAAAATCATCAACAGATCGAGATCACTATTCGTGATGCTCAGGGACGACCCAAGACCACTATGGCTTGGGTCCCCATCCTTAACTAATCATTGGATGATATGTGCAGGATGTTCCAGGAGGAACTATCAGTAGTCATTGGATTGTTGATAGTGGGGCATCCAGGCACATGACAGGCGACTTACGGCTTCTGTACGATGTGAGAAATATTAGAGGAGGCTATGTCGCGTTCGCAGGAGACAAAGGCGGATATATCACCGGAGAAGGAATGATCTCCAATGGTGTGGTATGCTTCGAAAAGATTAATTATGTTCGTCAACTTGATCATAATCTTCTCAGTGTGTCGCAAATCTGCGATAAAAAGTTCACCGTGCATTTTGATGATGCCGGTTGTTATGTGCTTAAACCTGGATTCAAGATTCCTGATGAATGGATTCTCTTATCGGCTCCAAGAATTAATGATCTTTATATTCTTGACATGAGCCAAGCCATTACGACATCTGCGCAAGTACAATGTTTTGTCTCGAAAGCCACAGAGAAGGAGTCTATTTCTTGGCACAGAAGAATGGGGCACATTCACTTGAGGAAAATGAACCATTTGGTGAAAAACAATCTTGTGAATGGTGTGCCTGTGAGAAGTTTTCATCTACAAGATATCTGTGTTTCGTGCCAGAAAGGGAAACAAACAAAGAAATCTCACCCTCTGAAGAAAATCAATTCTGTTAGCATGCCTCTCGAACGTCTTCATATGGACCTTTTTGGACCTATTAAGCACAAGACAACATTCGGAGATGCTTACTGTCTGGTTGTTACTGATGATTATTCTAGATTTTCTTGGGTAGCTTTCATGGCACACAAGAGTGATACTCCTGGAATCCTCAAGGATCTTCTCACAATGTTGGAGAATTTATACACTTTGAAAGTGAAGAGGATCCGAAGCGACAATGGAACTGAATTCAAGAACCGTGTGATGGATGAGTTCTGTACTTCTAAAGGCATTCTTCATGAATATAGTTCTCGCTATACTCCACAACAAAACGGTGTCGCTGAGAGGAAGAATCGCACGATTATTGAGACTGCAAGAACTATGTTAGTAGAGTCGGAGCTTCCTGTTCAATTCTGGGCAGAAGCTGTGTCGACTGCATGCTACACTTTGAATAGAGTTCTTACAGTTAAGAGGCATGGCAAAACTTGTTTCGAACTTCTACAGAAAAGGAAACCGGATCTTTCTTTCCTTGAACCCTTTGGCGGTCCATGTACCATGATTGACCCAGATGGTAAGTTTGGCGCAAAAGCTATCGAAGGTTTTTTCCTTGGATATGCAACTCCGAATTGTCGTGTATGGAATCTGACCACCAAAAAGATTGAGCTTTGGAATGAAGTAAGGGTTCAAAGGTATACAAGTCCTGTTAGAGCTCCAGGTGATCCTTGGATGTTCGATTACGATGGGATATTTGACTCCTTTAATCTGCCTACCTTTGATGAAGAATCTGCAGCTGTTCAAATGTTATTTGATAGTGACAACGCTGCTGGCTCGCCATTGGTAAGACCTGTTATTGTTAGCCCTCAAGGTTCTAATTCAGTTAACAATACTGTTCAAAATGAGGTATTTGAAGATGCTAGTGAGTCATCGGAAGATGATGAACATTTTGATGCGACTGAAGGCACTTCTGCCCCGGTTGTTCCTGTTCATGGCACTTCTTTAGAAACTCCTCAAGTGCAGAATGTTGATACTGCTGAAGGGAATGCATCCACCTCTACGCATATACCCGGTGCGGAGTTGGTTGCTGATCTTAATCTTAACAATTTGGGTATTAATGCTAGTGTTCCTGAAAATCCTGAATTGAGGATTCACAATACCCATCCACAGCAGAACATTATAGGAGATGTCCAAAGCGGTGTGCAGACGCGAAATCAGCTGAGAAATAACCAGTATGCTGGTTTATATTCAGCCATTAGAGAATCTGGTCTTCAAAACGATTGGTCCTTTGCTTGTTACGTTTCACAAGAAGAACCAAAGTCTTGGAAGGAAGCTTTAAAAGATAATTCTTGGGTTGAAGCCATGCAGGACGAACTGCAACAATTTCAAAAGCTTGGTGTTTGGAAGCTTGTTGAAAAGCCGGATAATTACAAGAAAATTGGCACACGATGGGTTTACAAATGCAAGAAGGACGACCGTGGAATTGTTATTCGCAACAAGGCGAGACTGGTTGTTCAGGGTTTTCGCCAGATAGAAGGCATTGACTACAATGAAGTTTATGCACCCGTTGCATGTCTGGAAGCTATTAGGATCTTCTTAGCTTATGCTTCTTTCAAAGGATTCAAAGTTTACCAGATGGACGTCAAAAGTGCTTTTCTTCATGGTATAGTTCAAGAAGAGGTGCACGTCGAACAACCTCCAGGTTTTGAAGATCCTATTCACCCCGATCGGGTTTGGTTGCTCAACAAAGCTCTTTATGGTTTACATCAAGCACCTAGGGCTTGGTACGCAACCTTATCTAACTATCTTCTGAAGAATGGATTTCGACAAGGTCTTATTGATTGCACACTCTTTATCAAGGAACTAGATGGAGATCTTCTGCTGGTGCAGGTATATGTTGATGATATAATATTTGGTTCCACTAATGATTCTTTGTGCAGGCAATTCGAACGTGTTATGCAAGAAAAATTCGAAATGAGCGCAATGGGGGAGATGACTTTCTTCTTGGGTCTACAAGTTCAACAAACAGAGTCTGGGATATTCATCCATCAGACTAAATATGTTGGTGACATTTTGAGCCGATTCCAAATGTCAGATGCAACGCCCATTGGTACCCCTCTTCCGCAGAATCACGGGATTACTCCGGATTTGAAGGGTGAAAGCATCAACTCCTCATACTATCGTGCCATGATCGGATCTCTCATGTATCTCACCGCTTCGAGACCTGACATAATGTATCCAACATGCCTGCTTGCAAGATATCAAGCAAACCCGAAGGCCTCTCATCTGTCAGCTATCAAAAGGATTTTTCGCTATTTGAAGGGATGCCCAGACCTTGGTCTTTGGTACCCTAGGGATGATAGCTTTGAATTAATTGCATACAGTGATTCTGATTTTGGTGGATGCAAAATCGATGGCAAATCGACAACAGCAGGATGTCAGTTCTTAGGAAATCGCCTGGTCACGTGGCAGTGCAAGAAGCAAACGTGTGTTGCTACATCAACATGTGATGCAGAATACATTGCTGCCTCGAGTTGTTGCTCCCAAGTTCTTTGGATACAACAACAAATGCGAGACTACGGTTTTGAATTCCTATCAACTCATATTTTTGTTGATAATAATGCTGCCTTACAGATCACTAGAAATCCTGTGCAGCATTCCAAGACTAAACACATCGACATTAAATATCACTTCATACGTGATTGTTTTGACAAGAAATTAATCGATGTCGTTCATGTCCCCACTGATCACCAACGTGCCGACCTGTTTACAAAAGCTTTTGATAAATCACGTTTTGATTATCTACTTTTGGTCAATGGCATTAAGGTGATACCCGAGTAAACTTCTTTGGCTGATCGTTTTTGTAAATATTTTCTTTATAAACTCTGAAAATTCAAAAAGATTTTAGTTTTCGTAAACTTTGAGCATTTTAGGGGGAGAAATTTCAAGAAAATACAAAAACATTGCAAAATTTCAAAATCCAAAAATATGTCGTTTACTTTCTGTCTTTATTTTTGAAAAATCAAAAATTCAAAAACAATAGAAAACCAAAAATGAGTTTCTTGGATAAAGGAAAATGATGATGTTCACTGGTGTGGTCGGTCAATGTGCTCAAAATGAAAAACAAAAAGAAAAATGATAAGTATCTCTACTAACGATGTATCGGTAGGCTCACAATCAGACTAAAATGTGCAGGATGATACAAACCTAACAGACTTCAAGTCAGGTGGGAACCATTCATTGGCATATGGTCTTAGTACCGAAATCTCGTTTGAGAGATTGCCGAGATCTGAAATATTCGGTCTTTATGCTGCTTATCATCTGGGTATCATGGTTGTATCAAACCGTAAAAATAACGGAGACGAAGTCTAAGGTCTTCCATGATACTATACGTACGTGTACATACTGCATTCGACCTCAATAAGTGATTAACAATCACATGTCCAAACAAAATAAGTGATAAATTATCACAGTTTCTTTGCGGGAGTCAAGTTCGTCTCTCTGCTGTACGGAAGTACTGACCTGTTCACGGACTTGCTCCTGTGCCCTCATGCATCTGAAAATCAAGTTCCTCTTCAATAAGTGATTCTATCACATAGGGCTTGTTTTCAAATCAAAATAAGTGAGTTTCTCACATTTTTATACGGTCAAACAGATGATAATCGGTATACTCACGGGTAAGATGAATTCTTGTGCATACCTTGATACGGGAATGTGTCGTGAGTGGATTCACATCGACAAGTAAGTATAATCCTTACCTTTAATCGTATCTCTTAAATTATGATTACGTCTGATCAGTTTGAGCTTATGTGGAAAACAATACCGATAATCGAGGTAGTATACTTATCCAGAGCTTTAAACAGAAATCAAAATCATGTTGACTAAGACCGTAAGCTGGTATGATTCCTTGTCCTTGAAATTCGCAAAAAGATTGCACTTGTATAGTTGTTTAGTGTTTTTCACAGTTTTTCGCATTTTCGTTTAGTTTACCGTGCTTTAAATTTGTTTTTAGTATATTTGTGTAAAGTTCGTTTTTGATTAAGCCGAAGTTGTTGCTTGGTGTTTTCTACCGGAAGCCTGAAACCTTCTTCATAAAAACGTTCTTGCATTTGAAAACTCAAACAGAATGGAAATGTGTTCATTTTAATCATAATCTGTTCTGACTGCAAAATCTTACATGCCTCTGTGTTTTTGAAAAACATGTTGGCGAAACAAAAGAACGGTCGACGAATCAGACCAATGGTCGACGAATCAGACCAATGGTCGACGAATCAGACCATCATCGGCGAATCAGATCTGTTTCGTCAAAACATCGACGGAACACAATAAGCCCAAATCAGTTTCGTCATGGGCTAATTCAGGCCCATGTGTAAGCCCAACCTCGTTCTGATTCGTCGAGCCCAATCCTGTTTCGTCGAGATCTCTGTTTCGTCGAAATGAGGCGGTGTATAAAGGGGGTCCCTGTTGTTCACTTTTTCAAAATAACAACTGTTTGTCTTCCTTCTTCACACAGAAACCCCATTATCATATCTTTTCATCAAAATCCTTCATACTCTCATTTTTAACTAATATCTCACAAAACACAAAGGTATAAAAAGAATCGTGTTCCGATTCCGAACCTTTTGGACCGATTGTATTTTGTTTGAGACCCTTTAAAATCCTTGATTATCAAATGATTTCATGCTTAGTCTTATATCTTGTTTGTTATCTTTCGAAATCGGATAGATTTAGGATTAACATGTGTGTATATGCATAGTTTTGGGTTTGGGTGTATGTAACAAATACAGGGTATTTGGTTGATATGGGTGGTTTTTGTATGAAACTGATGTTTTTCTTGTGCATATGGGTATTATTGATTGGTTTGGATAATAAACAATGTTGATTGTGTTTATTATTTGTTTCTGTTCTTTGTTTAAACCACAAATGACGAAACAACAAAAACCCCCAAATCGACGAATCGCATAAACCCTAATTCCGGCGAAACAGACGACGAATCAGAAATGGAATGAAACAGACTCGACGAATCAAAACGTCGACGAATCGAACTGGTCAATGGTCAACCCTCTGTTTCGTCGCACACCCTTCTGTTTCGTCGTTGATCTTCTGTTTCATCGTCCATGCCTTAGCAGTTTTCTGTTTCTGCTGTTTGTTCACAGAATGATTGAAATTTTATGTTTGATGATCATTTGATGCTATAACCTGTATATATACATGTATAATACACATGTTATATCAAATATGGCTCATTGTGGGCATTTTCATGTTCAGATGGCACCAAAGGCACCGAAAGAAGGAAAACGCAAGAAGGCGATAAAGAAGGAAAACAAAACTGAAGAGGAGATTATGTCAGAGAAGCGTCATAATCAAATAGCTTATCTGGATCCTGAAGACAAAGTCACGGAACTGAAAGATATCACGAAGTGGATCAGGGAGTCACGTATTAATTATGCTGTTACATTCTCGACGCCCGTTTACAAATCACTTATCAAGGCTTTCTGGGATTCCGCAAGTGTCGTACAAATTGATGAAAAGGATGTTATCAGGGGACGTGTGAATGATCTGTATGTCGTTGTCACTCCAGAGATATTGAATGAAGTTCTTCAATTACAAGATAGTCCGGACGCTCCATATTCAATCCCAATCATGTGTTCACGAGGCTGTTTGCTACGGATGAAGTGTACTGGAGACATTTTCGTCAAACAAATCAACAAAGGTGATCTTCCACTACGCTACAAGTTTTTATTGCATATTCTTATTCAGTGTCTCAGCAATAGACGGTCTGGATATGATATGGCTGGAGATGATCTCGTTGGTTTCATGGTTGCTTTGGTGTTAAACAAACCATTTAGCATCTCAAAGTATATTTTCAGCAACATGAAAGAAAATATGACAAGGACTGGAAGTAGAACAACCGGGAACAAGTTTTGGATGTATCCGCGGTTTCTGCAAATGATTATGAATGTTCAACATCCGGACCTTCCTAAAGCTGACAATGATCTTCTGAAGATAGAGGCGATGAATTTCAACTCTTTAAGGCTAATCAAGACTCTTGCCGCCAAAAGATACAAAGAAAGCGTTCCTCCAAGGAAGCTTTTTGGTGAACTTGAGAATCCTGATTATGTTGCTCCAGCAAATGATAAATGGCGTCATGATGACAGCCAATCTGATAATGAAGAACCTGAGTTGAAAAGAAAAAGGATAGAGAAATTTGGTCCTGACCCGGTTGATTCAGATGAGTCTGGTAGTGATAGTGATGACAGTAGTGAAGAAGGCGATGATGGTGGTGATATTGGTGCTGTTGGTGCATCGAGTAAGGGTGCAGCTGGTGGTACATCAGCTAGTAGTTCTTCAGCAAGTGGCGATGATGAATCTGATTCTAGCTCTAGTGATCATATAGTCGAGCCTGGATACGAAATGTATATCGATATACATGGAGTGAAAAGATATAGAAAGATTAGAACTGAAGATGATCCAGAATACGTTCCAGAGGATCCTGAAGGTGAAAGAAGAACAAAAAGGAGAGCTGAGAAAGCTGCTGAAACTTAAAAGAAGAAATCAAGAAGATATTTGAGCACTTATACTAGGAAACTTGTGCCTCAAGAGCCTTTATCTGTACCTCAGGAGCCTGTACAAGAAGCTCCTGTAGTTACATCAGCTGCTGAAACTCCATCTGTTACCCCTCAGGCAGTTCCTCAAAGAACTATGGCTTCTGCAATCAGAGCAACCACTTCAGAGATCAGTTCTGAACGTCATAGGGTATTTTCCGGATATTCTCAAGACGAAAAGATCAGATACCTATTCTCTACACTTGAAGCAGCTACTGATCGTGTTCAGAGGCAATCTCATTTCATGAATCTCTTGAAAGGTGATCAGGTTACCCAATTGGTGCAGATTAACAACTTGAAGTCCACTGTTGCTCAACAGCAGACTGTGATTGAGCGACAACAATCTGAAATTGATTCTCTTAAAGCTGAAAATGCTCGCTTGAAGGCTGCTGACGAAGAGAGAGAGAGAAATAATTCTACACTTCAATCACGGGTTGCTGCTCTGTGGGATTATCATTGTAAACAACAAGAAGTACTGAAGAAAAAGGATGATGATACGGAAGACCAAGGGAATCCTGACACTTCTGGTACATCACAGAAGCAGCCAGCCGCTACATCTTCAGAAATTGTTGAAGTTCAACCTCCATTGGTCGAATCATCTCAGGGAACTTCTACTGGAAAAGTTCAACAGATCGCAGGTACTTCTTCTGTCATAAGCAGTGCTGATATTGCTCTACAGGCTATACATCCGATCACAGGAGAGTTACTTGAAGAAGGAGAGATCATACAGGATCTTTCTCATGAGCAATTACTTGCTCTACAAGCTATGAGAAAGATTGATGACGCTGAGATCGAAAGAATGCCCAGTGAACCTGATTCTGCAAATGTTGAAGATGTTGATTAGATCGTATTTGAAGGCGAAGCAACAAAATCAACGTATGTTCGAGAAGATGGTACTGAATTCGCTCCATTTGATGAAGATTGGATGAAGGAGAATGTTAATGACATAGATGAACACTTAAGGAAGCGTGATTCGTCTGAAAAAGCCAAAGATGCATTCTCTGAATGGCGAAAACAGTTCCTATCAAAAGTTCAGAAGCTTGTGCCTGAAAGTGTTCAAGTTGACTACTTGCAGTTTGAGAGGGGGAAGCCAAGTGGAAGAATTCTATGCTGGATGTTTGTTAAGGATATACACTGCGTCGTAGTCAAACGTGAATACGGTATCCAGTACTTTAATTCATTGCTGAGCATTCTATCTTTGCCATTCTATGATGTTGCAGCGTTGACGAGGCTTGAGCTTGTTAATCGTTCAAACTTCGAAGGCGCTACTTTATTTGAGCGACTGATTAAAGTAAACAAGAAGTCGGGCTGGGAGGATGAATCATACAAGCCACAATTCCTCATCTATCAACCGATCAAGTTTACTCTTGATCCTGAAACCAACACTTGCAGATACAAGCTTGTGTACCAGCCTCCGAGGGTCGTAGATAAAATCCCATTGATGCCTATGCAGCAGGATTTTCTTGAAGATATGGCATTATGGTGCTACGACTCGGACACGCATGAAGCCGTGATTGTATTTAGAGATAATCGTGCAAATTATCGGATGTTGGATCCAATGTGGATCGTGAACATGTCCGAGGCTGATATTAACAGACTATATCGTCACAATATTTTTTATGAAGATCAGGATGCTCGTCAAGCTATGAAGTTTCAGCGAGTAGCGTGTTTTTGCTACTACAGGGGAATACATTCGGGCAGTTCGTGGTCCGAACAACACTGAGATGGAAGATTAGAAGACCGAAGACGAGTAACAGACAAGGGGGAGTTTGTTGATGCATTTTTAGTGTCTGTAACTAGTCTTGTACTTAATGATGTATTTTGTACGGTCTTTAACGTTTATCGAGTATGTATTTTATGTCTACCAAGTCGGATATCCTCCTATCTGATTGTGTATGACTTGTTTGTCTCCTTTTGATATGTAATGTTTAACGAACAATGCATGTTGCATGACAAGGGTATAATGGTCATTATGTGTTTATATGTTCTATCTGTTTGCTGTCTGTTTACAGCAAACAGAACAGCAGTTGAAGTCCTCGACGAAACAGGTCTGTTTCGTCGAACACATCATGACGAAACAGACCAACATTCATTAAGTCTGTTTCGCCGACATTCATGACGAATCACACTTGATTCGTCGTGTAATGGGCTGCTTCAAGCCCAATGTCTGGCCCATATTCTGTTTCGCCGAGACACCTTGTGTTTCGTCGACCATTGGGCCCCGACTATATAAACAAGTCTGCTTTCAACTGAGAAAGCAGATGAGAGCTTACACTTAAAGAAACTCTGTTAAAATTCTGTTAAACTGTGTTTGTATCAGTTTGTAATCGGTTCTCATCCCGTTTAATCAATTGAGTGTGTATCATTGATTATACCGTGTCGTTATTGTTTTACATGTTTGATTTGGCATAGTTACGTGGATTCCGCACACGTAACCGTGTTTGCTATAAACAAGTGATTTGGTTCGTTATCGATCCTCAGATTTCGGGACCTACATTTGTAAGTGAAATACGAAAAACAAGAACGAAGAAAACTTCTTGAAATTTTTATTGACATTACAAATATAGTTGAAATATATTCATTGTCTTTGGGTAATAAACAGGAAATGTAAAGGCTCAAATGATCATAAGTGCTTGATCAATAGCTTGAGCCTCATTGACATTGTACACTCGTCCGCTTTTTGTTAACCTTTTTACAAAACCTTAATTATTTTACAATGTGATTAAGCAGTGATTGAGTCTTTGTAGTTCTTCAATTACTGCCGGTATATTGGGGTTTTGTATACAAAATGTGGAACACGTTACCATTGGACGACGAGTTAGCCAATGTGTAATATGACCCACCAGTCAGGATTGACAATACTGAATGTGTAATTGTGTAGAAATAAACAATGTGACCGCTCTCAATACTGTGTTAATTGATAAAATGTTTCTTGATTAAACTTGGATTCACTCACCAGTATTTCCCACTGACAAATGTTTTTAAAACGCGTTTCAGGTAACACAATGTGACAACCAATTAGTAAAAAGCCAACTGGAGAGCACTAACGGCTTGGAAAAATGTGGTTATAAAAGTTACCCAAAAGATGATGTTTTAAATTCAATAAAATAGGGTTTATCCTTATAAACGTATTGTAATAAAGAAACTTGGGTTTACCCATGTGGTTATTAATATAAAATATGGTGGTTTTACTCTGATAAACAATTTCCTAACTACGGTCCTGATGTAATTTCCGCTGCCAAATTAATAATTAACAAAATGATACCACCACAAACGAATGTTTGCGGACGCCCGTTCCCGGGACAGATCAGGGGGCGGGGGTTGCGACAGAAGGTGGTATCAGAGCCTAGCCACTGATTCAGCCACATGAGTGTTCTGCTGACATCAATATATTATTTAAATTGTTAGGAAATAAATTCTTAAAATACGTGATTATTTGTATTTTATTGTTATGTGTTATTTGACTATTTGTTAGTTTATAGTATGAGTGATCAAGGACCCTCAGGCATGTATCGTCAGTTATCCGATTCACCTAGGAGTGAAGGTACCTCTTCCCAGCCTACCCTCTCTGGGTATTCCGCTGATCAGGAGGAAGGGATATTTGCCTTTAAAGCTCAGTCGGTAGAGCCATTCCCTCTGAAAAAGAGAGATGGTTCAGTAATGGAGCCTTTGAGCGTAGGAAAAGAATGCGAAAGTTGCAACAACAAAGAGTCCTAGCAGCCGTTAAGCGACAGTCAGATGCCCATACATAGGATATGCTTAATAGAAGCCTAGCCAATTTTCATATCCTAGCAACGACTACTGCCGACCCAAGTCTGGAACAACTAGTAGCCCCACAACCTTTACCTTTAATTCCCACTCAGCCGATGGAGGTAGAAATGCATGATTTCAATCCTGAGGAGATACCTAGGATACCAGCCCCTAATCCCTTAGACCCAAATTATGATCCATGGTTTGATGATCTTAGGGATTATGTGCCACGCTACCATCTAAATGACGAAACTTTGCCAAACATAGCAGCGTATCCAGGTCTGGACCCTCTAGATCCCTATTATGACAATGACAAATACATCAGGGATATTTTAGAAAATCCGTACCCTCAGGAGAATCCCAAGCCATTGTATCCAGATCCAGTACCAGCACCTGCACCCCCAATGAGTGTAGAGAACTTGCAAGAACTCTGAATTTTCAGAGAAGAAATCATAGAAAGTAGTGAGAGAATGAGGTATGTAGGAGAACAACTCATCTGGAAATACGAAGAGCGTCAGATGAATTTCGGGGGAAATCCATATCCATGAAAATGATCAGTGGAGTTGGTAATAATAATAATAATAATAATAATAATAATATATTGTAGTATAGACCACTTTGTGGTTAATGATGCATAATAGTGTTGTAAATTTTAAATTCCTGTTTTAGTGTGTATTTGACGCATATTATATAAAAAGAATAAAGTCGCAATGCACGAAATTTTTGACCAATATGTGTATTATGTGGATTGTTACTTAAAATATAATTTATTCTGTGATATTAATAATTGGTAAATGTTTAAATTCAGATGGCCGATGAAGTAACTCAAGGAAATCTGAATAATGATAACCAGAGTAACAATAACTCGGGTAACGAAAATCCAAACAACAACAATGGAAACCAAGTGGATAACAGTGTCATTCAACACATAGTAGCACAAGGAATAATAGATGCAATGCCATATATTATTCAAACGGTTAGGGAAGCAGAAAATAAAAGTAAACATGATAGCAAGCGACCTTCCGAACCAGAAAACAACGTGAACAATGGACCCGTACTTCAAATGCCCATTCCCAAAAGGAGAAGAACTGTGTCTTACGGTTGTTCTTATAAAGAATTCCGGTCTTGTAAACCAATGCAATTCTCGGGCAAAGAAGGGGTCATTGCAACCCTACGCTAGATAGAAAAGACTGAGGCAGTCTTAAGAATAAGCAAGTGTGCAGAAGAAGATAAGATAATGTTTGCTTCCAATTTGTTTAAGAATTCAGCACTAGAATGGTGTAATACTATTCTCCAGACTAAAGGAAGTAATAGAACCTACAATATGGAATGGGAGGAGTTTAAAAACATGGTAGAAAGGAAATTCTGTCCTCCTGATGAAAAAGAACAAATAGCAAACAAGTTCTTAAATCTTAGAATGACTGGTGTAGATAGTAAGGGGTACACTAAGTTATTCTTTGAATATGCTAGAATAGTGCCAACCCTTGCTTCACCTGAACCAGTGTTAATCTCCCGTTATATATGGGGATTAATCGGGGAGATAAGGCATGTAGTCAAGGCAGCTAGACCTCAAACCATAGAAGAAGCTGTAGAACTAGCCAATACCTTGACAGATGAATTAGTTCGTACACGAGAAGAGGATCAAAGGAGGAACCTAACCCAGAAGCTCACACAAGAATTTCGTTCTGGAAATTTTAACTGTGGGAAAAATATAGGTTCTACCTCTGCACCTTACTGTAAGAATTGCAAAAAAAGCATTCAGGAAGATGCTCCATTTGCTGTAACTTTTGCAAAATATCGGGACACAAAGAAGAAGACTGCAGGAAGAAAGCTAACAACAGGATATGTTACAACTGTGGAGAACAAGGTCATATCAAGCCTAATTTTCCAAAATTAGCTCCGTTTACAAACAACAAGAATACTAAAAATGCTAGAGCATTTGTTCTGACTGCAGAAGAAACAAAAATAATCCCGGATGTGATCACTGGTACGTTTTTAGTTAATGACATATTTACTAAAGTATTATTTGACTCTGGTGCAAACCAAAGTTTTATTAATACTTCATTTTGCAAACTTCTCAACCAATCATTAACCAAACTTCCACAAGAATGTTTAGTAGAGACAGCCAATGGTGAAACCATTAGAATTTCTAAAATCTTGCAGGGAGCAAGAATAGAAATTCTAAATCAGAAATTTATTGCAAATCTTTACCCCATGAATCTGGCAGGATTTGATGTAGTATTAGGAATGGATTGATTAATAGCTAATAAAGCCAGTATTTTGTGTGATCAAAAGTCAATACAAGTAAATTCACCAAAGGGTGAAAAGATCACAATTAAAGGATAAAAAACTTCTAAATCCACTAAATTCATCTCTGTGATGAAAACAGCAAGTTACATAAGAAAAGGATCATTAGTGTATTTGATTTCTATAATCACTAACACTAAAGGAAAAGAATTAAAGAATATTCCAGTAGTATCTCAGTTTTCAGATGTATTTCCAGAAGAATTACCAGGACAACCTCCAGATCGAGAAGTTGAATTCAGAATCCATTTAATACCAGGGACAACACCAATCGCCAAAGCACCTTATCGTTTAGCACCTGCAAAAATGCAAGAACTAAAGAAGCAATTAGACGAATTACTAGAGAAAGGATTCATACAGCCAAGTTCATCACCCTGGGGAGTGCCAATTTTATTCGTTAACAAGAAGGATGGATCAATGCGTATGTGCATTGACTACCGTGAATTGAATAAGGTCACAATTAAGAATCGGTATCTATTACCAAGAATTGATGATCTGTTTGATCAGTTACAAGGAGCCCGATTTTTCTCAAAAATCGATTTAAGGTCAGGATATCATCAATTAAAAGTACTGGAAGAGGACATTCCTAAAACCGCCTTCCGAACAAGGTATGGTCATTATGAATTTACTGTCATACCATTTGGTTTAACCAATGCCCCAGCTGCATTCATGGACATGATGAATCGAATATGTAAACCATATTTGGATAAATTCATAATTGTCTTTATAGATGATATTCTCATTTACTCTAAGAATAAAGAGGATCATGCAAAGCATTTGCACGCACTTTTAAGTTTATTAAGAAAAGAAAAGCTTTATGCTAAATTTTCAAAGTGCGAGTTTTGGTTAGAACAGGTACAATTTCTCGGACACCTAGTTGATCATGAAGGAATTCATATGGATCCCACCAAGATCGAGGCAATAACCAAGTGGAAAACCCCTGAGTCACCAACCGAGGTTAGAAGTTTCTTAGGACTAGCCGGTTATTATAGAAGATTTATTCAAGATTTTTCTAGAATAGCCATTCCCTTAACTAAGATAACTTGTAAATCTGTTAAGTTTAAATGGGAACCAAAACAAGAAGAAGCCTTTAGAATTCTTAAGCAAAGATTAACTCATGCACCCATACTAGCGTTACCAGAAGGAACTGAAGATTTTGTAATCTATTGTGACGCTTCTAAATTAGGTTATGGATGTGTATTGATGCAACGACAAAAGGTTATAGCCTATGCATCCAGACAACTTAAGAATCATGAAGAAAATTTTTCCACGCATGATTTAGAATTTGGAGCTATAATTTTTGCTCTTAAAATTTGGAGGCATTACCTGTACGGTAGTAAGTTTACTGTTTTCATTGATCCTAAAAGTTTAAAGTATGTCTTCGGGCAAAAGGAATTGAATATGAGACAAAGACGCTGGATGAAATTTCTTAGTGATTATGATTGTGATATTCAGTATCATGCAGGAAAAGCAAATGTAGTTGCTGATGCTTTAAGTCAAAAATATCACGAACAGCCAAAAAGAGTACGTTCTCTTAAATTGAATCTACAAGTAGATTTAAATGAGCAGATTAGAAACGCACAAGAATCAGTAATCAAGGATGATACTGAAAAACTAAAAGGAATGATTAAGGAACTAGAACAAGAAACAGATGGAATTTGGAGATTCCATAAGAAAAGAATGTGGATAACTAAATTAGAAAACCTACGCCACCTTATATTAGAAGAAGCTCATAAGTCTAAATATACGATGCATCCTGGAAGTGATAAGATGTATCAAGAATTAAGAAATAATTTCTGGTGGATAGGAATGAAAAAGGACATAGCAGCCTATGTTTCTAAGTGTTTAACCTGTTCACAAGTTAAAGCTGAACATCAGAAACCTTCAGGTTTATTGCAACAGTTAGAAATGCCTGTTTGGAAATGGGAATTGATAACAATGGATTTTGTTACTAAATTACCCAAAACAAAGAAAGGTAATGATACAATCTGGGTGATTGTAGATAGACTAACCAAGTCAGCTCATTTCCTATCAATGAAAGAAACATTTAATATGGAACAATTAGCTAAATTGTATATAAATGAAAGAGTTTCTTTACATGGAATTCCTCTATCAATTGTTTCTGACAGAGATAGTCGTTTTACCTCTCATTTTTAGATAAGTTTCCAAAAAGCAATGGGAACCAAGTTAAATCTAAGCACAGCTTATCATCCTCAAACGGATGGACAATTAGACAATGGAGGACATGCTTAGAGCTTGTGTAATTGATTTCGGAGGTAATTGGGATGATCACTTACCATTGATAGAATTTTCTTATAATAACAGTTATCACACAAGCATCAATGCTGCACCATTCGAAGCACTTTATGGACGAAAGTGCCGAACCCCAGTCTTTTGGGCTGAAATTGGGGAAAAGCAACTATCTGGACCTGAGATAGTACAAGAAACAATAGACAAAATCATTCAAGTCAAGGAACGCCTGAAAGCAGCACGTGATCGACAGAAAAGCTATGCTGACAGCAGAAGAAAACCGTTGGAATTTCAAGTAGGGGATCAAGTATTGTTAAATGTCTCTCCTTGGAAAGGAGTGGTAAGATTAATAAAAAGAGGAAAGCTAAGTCCCAGGTATGTTGGACCTTTTGAGATTATTATAAAAATAGGGCCTGTAGCTTATCAGCTACAACTGCTAGAGGAAATGGCAGGAATACATGATGTATTTCATGTATCTAATCTCAAGAAATGCTTAGCTGATGAATCATTAGTTGTGCCTCTTAAGGATATAGAGGTAAATAAGCAGTTAAAATTTGTGGAAAAGCCTCTACAGATTGAAGACAGGAGAGTTAAGAATCTCAAGCACAAAAGACTAGTTCTAGTCAAAGTGAAGTGGGACTCCAAAAGAGGACCATAATACACATGGGAGCTTGAATCAGAAATGCAAATGAAATATCCACACCTATTCCAGTAGACCTCGAGGACGAGCTCTAAAACAAGGTGGGAAGGATATAACAACCCTAAAAGAAAACCGACACTCTCGAATTATTTTCGACACCCTAATATATATTTTAAATACCCCTATATGTCTTAAAATACACCCCGTATGTGAAAACCAAGCCCAAAATACGTTATGCCATTAAAAATAAATAAAAACAAGAAAATTGGATTTCAGGTGGGCCGCGTAAACCTTTGTTGAACCCTTACGCGGGCCGCAACAACTTAAAGGTTCAACACACCCCGGTGTTGACACGTGTCACGCAACGTGTTGACCCTAGTCATGACCCGGATCAGCTACGCCTAGACCCCTAGGCCACGCGGGCCGCGTAAGCCTTTGCTTACATCTACGCGGGCCGCGAGAAACTCATTTTTTAGCACTATAAGTAGCAGGCATCGGGTTTCATCAAAACTCGTTCATTTCTATCTTTGTAAACGTAAATGTCTCACAGTAGGCATAATATTCGAGTATAATACCCCCTAATTAGCGAGGTTCTACTCCGTTGTAAGTATTATAACCCCAGTTTCATATTAGATACGCTGCCCGATTGATTTAGGGTTCCGTAACAACTGTCGTAGTTCTGCCCGACGTAGTTGTTGGAATACCGTCTCGGGGAGGGTATCGTTAATACAATTAAAGGGTTATTATACTAACATATGTACATTTGTGTAAATTATAGATTTAATACCAGGAAACCCTAGAAGAAGTCTAAAACAACATTGTGAGTTTATCCGCTTTTTGTTAACCATTTTACAAAACCTTAATTATTTTACAATGTGATTAAGCAGTGATTGCGTCTTTGTAGTTCTTCAATTACTGCCGGTATGTTGGGGTTTTGTATACAAAATGTGGAACACGTTACCATTGGACGACGAGTTAGCCAATGTGTAATATGACCCACCAGTCAGGATTGACAATACTAAATGAGTAATTGTGTAGAAATAAACAATGTGATCGCTCACAATACTGTGTTAATTGATAAAATGTTTCTTGATTAATCTGGGATTCACTCACCAGTATTTCCCACTGAAAAATGTTTTTAAAACGCGTTTCAGGTAACACAATGTGACAGCCTATTAGTAAAAAGCCAACTGGAGAGCACTAACGGCTTGGAAAAATGTGGCTATAAAAGTTACCAAAAAGACGATGTTTTAAATTCAATAAAATAGGGGTTATCCTTATAAACGTATTGTAATAAAGAAACTTGGGTTTACCCATGTGGTTATTAATATAAAATATGGTGGTTTTACTATGATAAACAATTTCCTAACTACGGTCCTGATGTAATTTCCACTGCCCAAATTAATAATTAACAAACTAATACCACCACAAACGAATGTTCGCGGACGCCCGTTCCCGGGACAGATCAGGGGGCGGGGGTTGTGACAGATAAGCAAAGTGCTAGACCTCAAAGATGCGGAGCATCGTTTGGTGTTGGAAATTTTGGGGGATTCAAAGTGTGGGCAGGGATATTCAAAGTATCTCAAGGTATTTAAACCTTTAGAACTTGTGAATCTTTAAAAGTGTTATCAAGTGTATAAAAATTGTTTTGTATGGCACTATGTTATACTAAGTTCTTATTGTAAATCCTAGCAAACAAATTAAGGGTTGTACATTCAAGCCTGGCCATATGTACACGGTTTCTAACGTCCCACGAGGTACATCCCATGTACCATGAGCATCTCATGCATAGGAGACGTGTCAGCATACCTATGGCATCAAGATCGTCACCTTTAATACCAAATAACAAATAACAAATAATCACATAATCATATAAACAAATAACAAATAATCACATAATCATATAATAGAGTTAATGAATGTACTCGTCTTGGTCAGTGCATTCAATAAACAAATAACAAATAATCACATAATCATATAATGGTCCAAGATAACTTAAAATCTTCAAGTGATCCTAGTAACGTTCTGAGGAATAACACAATAAGAACACTTAAATATAGGAAGTACCATCGGCGTATCCACCATGTTCTTATTGCATCATACCCGTCCTGTTACCTAATCACTCTAGATTTTATGCCACCATACTTAACAAGGCTTACTATGATTCTCATGCGTCGAACCTCATAATTAAGTGTGCACTCATAATTATTCATTTCGTCGCATGGTCCACATAGCTCATTTTGTCAAGTGAGGGAAACAAATAATAAGGTCGAAGTAACATCTAAATCAAATAAGTATCATCATAACACAACATCTATTGAATCAGAACGTGTTTCATACTAGCAATGCACTACTTGTTTTGCATGCCAAAAAATCAGTAGCAGGTATTTCATTCTAGTACAAATGTTAATATATTTCACACTAACCAAACTGGTGGTATGCATCATATACTAAACATGGATTGTCATAATCAAAGTAAGCACATCG
This sequence comes from Helianthus tuberosus, assembly GCA_030545235.1. NCBI lineage: Eukaryota > Viridiplantae > Streptophyta > Magnoliopsida > Asterales > Asteraceae > Helianthus > Helianthus tuberosus. Next base: position 106,689,853 of record CM060433.1, on the reverse strand, counting down.
TGAAAATGGTTTCAAATCATGTGCTAGCTATGCTAGGTCAACATACTAAGCAAGATGTATTTGAAAATCGTGTACTAAGTATGCTAGGTCAACATACGAAGCAAAATGTATTTGTAATCATGTATTATACATACTAGATAAACAATCCATGTATGTAATCTCATGAAAACAAAAGTAGTAGTGATAGGCACATAGTATTTGTAGAGATCGAGTTGTAGAGATTGTATGAACGCACTATTGTGCGGTCACAATATGCTAAACTACGAGATTTAGTTCCTAATAATAAAGAACATAATCCTCGAAGTCGGTATGCAGTTGTATATTACACATAGTGTAATCACATTGGAATTTGTAAGTGAAATACGAAAAACAAGAACGAAGAAAACTTCTTGAAATTTTTATTGACATTACAAATATAGTTGAAATATATTCATTGTCTTTGGGTAATAAACAAGAAATGTAAAGGCTCAAATGATCATAAGTGCTTGATCAATAGCTTGAGCCTCATTGACATTGTACACTCGTCCATTTGCATTAGCAAGCTTAGGGTAGTTTCGCTTGAAATGATTTAGATCACCACACTTGAAACATGTTCCAGCTGGGTAGTGGGGGCAAGTTTGAGTAGGGGTAGCATGGTTCTGGATGCGACAGGTCGCAGCTAGATGTCCAAAAAAGACAACAGTTTGTACACTGATGGCATAGAGAATTTGCTGAGTGGTGATAGTTGCAACGATTGCACCGAGGTTGCTTTCCACAATAAAATCCCCTAAAGGGTACTGAGTTTAGTGGAATTGGTGCGGCAATCGTATAATTCTTTGAAGCCTTACGCTTCTTAGAATTTTTAGAAGGATCAGCCTTTGTTTCCTTTGGATTCTCCTTAGTAGTTCCAGCAGTTCATTTCTTGTTTCCCTTTCGAAAAAATTTCCCTTTTCTATCCTGAGAGTCGGTTAGTGTAACGGCTAGTTTAATAGCCTTCCTAAGCGTTGTGGGTTTGCTACCAGTGATAATATCTTAGACTGGATAAGGTAGGCCACCAATATATTTCTCACTGGCCTGATCCGAAGGGGTGACCATAGTGGGGCAGAGTAGGCTCAACTCTTCAAACCGTTCTGTGTAAGCATGGTTTTCACCACTATCTTGTTTAAAATATCATAGTGAAATGAAAACCTCGACTTGGTATTTGTTCAAAATCTTGTTCTTGTGTTTAGGAAATATAGTGTTGTGGATTTTGTTTTGAAATAAGAAATGCTTAAAAATAAACTTTTGTTATATTTTTGGATGAGAAAATACAAACCAAGTTAATGGTTTGTGTTATAAATTCTTTACCCTTTTAAAAAATCTATTATTTTTAAGATAAAAGTATACTTAATGGAATTTTTAAAATAAAGAAACTTTGTGTATAAAATTTGAAAATTCTCATCCAAATGATAAAAATTTTGAAATTACGAAACACAAAAGGAAGTATTTGAAATTGAAATAGGATTACAAAGTGTCATGAAATGAAATTTGTTTCAAATGTTTTAAATAAAAACATTTTATTGAAGGTAATAAGATGGAGTAGTGTCACAAAGGTTATAGTGTTTAGAAGTTGTTCGACATGGTCAAGGTGGATGGGTTTTTATAATGTTTCGAGAAGACATGTTTTAGCCTATAAGTGGACACTCACCCTAAGTGTTCCCAGGTAAGAGTGACTGGTCGAATAATGAGGATTTGTACGAACTGTCACACCCCAACCGATGACGAAAACATCGGGGCGTGGCACTGAGCGAAACAAATTGTCCAGGAGTTTCCATAACAACTACGATTACCAATTATTTAAGCATCACGTCCCATACCATGACATAACAAGTAGCATAGTTATTACAGACAATTCAAATACAAATAGTTCTGTTTCGACAACCCAAATATAAATAGTTTGTTTGTTTCTAGACTCTCTCCTACTTGATTCCACAAAAGCAAGAGCACAACATCCTAAGCATTTCAAACACCTGTCACATAAGTTAAAATAGTGGTTAATACACATAGTGTAAAGGTGAGCATACAAGTTTAATAGTAATAGTAGAGTTCGAAATCGTTTACGCATAACCAGCATGTAACATGTATAATGCGAAGCTAGTAGGTTATCGACAATGAAATATGCACAGACTAGACTGCGAGTTGTAGAATGCGCAACACATATCACCACCATGACATGCGAGAGGTGACTTTAACAACCCCTGTCCACGACAGGTGTTGAGTCCAAACAAATAGTACTATCATTGCTAAGGCGTCAGGCAACAATCACTGTGTTAACATAACATACAAGCATTCATCGAGTAACACGTATTATGCAATAATGGTCAGCGTATAAATAGTGTTTGCGTTCTGTGATTGATGTGATTTAGAATAAGTAACGTATGTAACACCCAAAAGGGATCGAGTATACTCACAACGATGGAAATGGATTGAAGGGAGCGCTAGAGTGATTAGCCTGAACAGTTAACGATAGCATAAGCTGTGACAACCCTCAAAATTACATGTATCCGTACGATTCATTAATGTTAATTAAAGTGCTTGATGTCTGTGCTGAATTACTTAACTGCTTTCTGATTACTGCGTCATACCTACATGTGCTTTTTAACATACTAGTCTTGTGCAGAAAATTGACTAAATGGTCCTGTATGCTTTCCTAAGTGTTGGGAATTTAAAAATGTTACAAAAAGATATATAAAGAACACTATACGGAATAACTTAGCACTTTAACGGAACGGTATCTAACCGAACAACCGGACATTACCCGGGACACCAAAATATTGTTAAAAATATTGTTTCACTTTTTCTGAGCTAGTTATGGTCCCCGAACACTTAAACACACTACATAATACATGGTACACACTTAAACACAAGACACTTACACTTAACACCCTATTACCCTATTACTTAACTTTACCATTTGAATTTTCATTTAACCCCCCCCCCTAATTGTAACCGTCCCCATGAAGGGACCCCACATCAAGATTGTTTTAAAACTTCCATGTCTCTCCTAAATCTTCTCTTTGGGAATATGATGATCTTGTTTGTACTTACAAAGACATTGAACCCATTAGACATTAGAACTTGACTTATTAATAACCATCATCATCCCCACTTATCATCACAAACTTCTTTCTTCTCTCCTTCTAAACAAGCTTCGGCCGAACACCCTACCATACACATCACCCATTTTCAATTTTGATTTAAGTATTCCAAGCTTCTCACAAGGTGCACCAAGGTGAATCACGAAGTGTGAAGCTCACGGATCATCAAGGACCTCTCTCGTGTGCTTTTATCCACTCATTTTCTCTAGTGTTTCTTCCTTAGCTTAAAAGCTAGTAGTAAGCTTCTTTGATCCTCATTTACTTCATGTTTATGGTGGTTAATAGTTATATTATGATGAAATCTCAAGAACACTAAAAGATCATAAACATAAGTCTTGAACATAAAGCTAACATGATGATGAAATAAGATGAAATCTTGATGAAATAAAGTTGTTTTGATGTTGTTGTTGTTTATCTGATGATTACTAGTAATATGATGTTGAGCATCATGGTTGAACTTGTTAAAGTAAGATTAAAAACTTAAGTTAACAAGTTCGGTGGTGATTAGTGATCTACATAAAAGAACCACCTCCATGTTTCAACAGAAACTTGGTAACAAAATGATTTCTTGAAAAATAAGTGAACAAAGTGAGTAGATGATCGTATGGATACGAGGTTTACAAATGGTTTTCCTAAATAAACCAAGAGTAGAAGATGATTTTTGAAAGGTTATGACTTTTGTTAAACCTACACTATTTTAGTAACAAAATAAGCGTAGAAATATTCTTAGAACAAGAAGATCCAATAAATACACATTTTTACAAAATAAGTTTACAAGTTGTAAACACCTAAAAATCCCGAGAATGAGATTTTAACAAAAGTAAACACACTTTGGAGGGTAACTAAACCCACTAAACACCCCACTAAGTTACTACGCGTTTTTAGGAAAAACCAAGTTCATGTTGTTATGTAAAGTGCATTGTTTTTGCACTTGACTAGTGTAGTGTTGCTTAGTAACTTGTTTTTGATTGATTGAATGTTTTCCGAAAAGAAAATGATATGCTAATAAGCATGGTCGCCTCCATTTACAAAGGAGACTCTGGCGAAATTTTCTAAAAACTCCAACACATAGAAAATTATTTTCTAACATGTGTTACAAGTGTATTTATAACTATAATCTTTCCACAAAAGTCAGAGTGTGATATTTGAATTGTGTGGTATGTGATAGAAGTAATGAGTAGATAAACGGTACGTAGGATACGTGTTATGCATGCACGAGAAATTGATTGTTATCAGTACTTTATTAGGACGTGCTTGATTTCTGATTATTAGAGTAACTAATCTAACCGAGCAAACCAAGGTAAGTTCACACTCCTTCTAAGGCATGGGATTCCCGGTGGTTGGGAATGGGTTAAAGAACTAAAACGGAACCTGCATATCCTTCTTAGGTAGGATATGTACCGCCATCCTCCATGGGTAGGATGCCCATATTAAAAGAACTAAAACGGAACCTGCATATCCTCCTTAGGTAGGATATGTACCGCCATCCTCCATGGGTAGGATGCCAATATTAATCATGCGTATTCTCCTTAGGTAGAATACGTACGTCCCTCATTTTATATCGACTTAATCGCCGAGGCCAATGGCGAGCGGGTCATTAGTTAATAGCGCTATTAGGTTTAACAAACCTCACACCGTGCCAGTTGGACGGGCGTGTACTAATGGACTATGGCAAACTGCCAATGATGATAGACATTGACGTAGGGCACAACTTACTTTCGTTAGTAGTCGATATGGTAACGGTCTAGTGGTTCACATGGGGAAGCCCCCACTGATTATGGATATGGTTAGGGTAATAAAGAAGGAACTGGTTAATCATATTTTCAACTATGGGGTAACCCCCACGACAAGTAAGCCAGCAAAAGACAAACCATGTTTTCGGAAATAGCTTAAAACTAAACAACCAACTGTGAACTCACTCAACTTTGTTGTTGACTCGTTGTTACATGACTTACAGGTCGTTAGATGCTTATGGAGCTTGCACGAGGAGGAGGTCGTTGTGGGATATGGACAGTTATGTTCCGTGCTTAACATTTGAACTTTATGAACTTATTAAACTTATGTTTTGGTTTTACGTTTTATGCTTCCGCTGTTAACTTAAAGTTGGTTACTTTCTTTTGGTCACCAATTGTATTGTGGTTGGTTTTATTTACTTAATTACGTTGTTCAATATGATTGGTGGCTTGATCATGCTCAGTCACGCCTCCATGCGGTGATACTCCGCTGGTGGATTTTGGGGGTGTGACAGATTGGTATCAGAGCCATTGGTTATAGTGAACTTGGTTTTAAAAAGGGAAAAGCTTTTTGACAAAACCAGACTATAACCTGTAAAGTGCTCAACGATCCACAACGACGCTTCGCTCCACGTGCAAGACTCAACACTATAGGTAATATGGTTTATGTTTGTATTGCCTGCCTGCTAGTTTAAGCAGCACATTTGATCATGGTATGCTTAGCTAGCGTAACAACTATTGCTTGAAACCCTGTGTGTTTGCTCTCTTCTGTCACTCCACACTTACGCACTTTCGTGACACTTTTCTTACTTGTCTTTCCTTCGATGTGAAGATCATGAGTGGATGCCTGAATTTGACTCAAGCCCAGCTGACAGCTCTAATCAACGAACGAGTTGTCGAGGCACTCGCAGCAGTTCCAACAGGAGGTATAACCGGCCATTTCTACCTATCCTAGGATGTTTAGATCCTACTCTCGCGAACCAACTCTCGTGTTTAATCTTGTATTTTCGTTCTCGCGCGACAGGTCAGCATGCTCAACCTCCCGTATGTACGTTCAAAACATTCATGGATTGCCGACCTAGTACCTTCAGCGGCACAGAAGGAGTTGTAGGTCTCCTTCACTGGTTCGAGAAGATTGAGTCTGTTTTTGAGATGTGTGAATGCCCTGAAGATCGTAGGGTGAAATTTGCTACTGGAACACTCGAAGGTGCTGCGTTAACCTGGTGGAAAGCACAGGTTCAACTGCTAGGGCTGGCGGTTGCTAATGCCACCCCATGGAATGACTTCAAAGAACTGATCAAAGAAGAGTACTGTAGTCGTGACGAAATCCACAAGCTAGAGGTGGAATTTTTCAATTTGAAGATGACGGGGTCTAAAATCTAGGCATACACAAAGATATCGAACGAATTAGCTATCTTGTGTCCCACTATGGTGGATCCTCCTATCAAGCGTATCGAGCTGTACCTTAAGGGTTTGGTGCCAGAAATTCAAAGCCACGTGACCTCAGCTAATCTCGGCACCATTCAGCAAATCATTCGGTTGGCTCATCGTCTCACTGATCAGGCAGTTGAGCAGAACAAGCTGCCCAAGCGTATTAGCGCTACTACTACTTCTGATGCTCCCAGTGATAACAAGTGCAAGTGGGATGGAAATTCGGGCAAGGGTCTACTTCAGTTCAGTCTCAGTCCCAGCAACGAAAGACAGATGAGTACAGGAGCCCCAGTCAGCAGTCTTCTGGGAATCAGGGTCATGGTGGATACAAGGGAAAACACCCTAAGTGCAATCGATGTAATTTGCACCACAGCGGGCAGTGCCACAAGGGTCGTTGTCTGAGGTGTAACAAGTTTGGTCATGAAGCAAAGGATTGCAGGGACGCACGACCAGCAAATCAGAATCGCCAACAACAACAACAAGCTCCACAGAACCACCAGCAGCAGCAACAGCAGGGCAATAAAGGATGCTTTCAGTGTGGCGCTGAAGGCCACTTTAAGAGGAACTGTCCTCAGCTGAACCAGAATCAGAACAACAACAACCAAGGAAACGGGAACAACAATGGATGCAACAATGGAGGCAACAACGGGGGTAACAATAATGGCAATGGCACCTGAGGTCGTGCTTTCGTGATTGGTCAGGGTGATGCAAGGAATGATCCCAACGTTGTGATGGGTAAGTTTCTTCCGGGCGACTTCTTTGTTACTGTTTTATTTGATTCGGGTGCCGATACTAGTTATGTGTCCTTAAAAGTTAGCCAAATGCTTAAGCGCACTCCAACACTTCTGAACACCAAACACACGGTAGAACTAGCAAACGGTAAAAGTCTTGAAGCCACACACATAGTTAAGGGTTGTAACCTCGTCTTAGCTGGTCAGACCTTCTCTATCGATCTTATTCCTATCATTCTGGGTAGTTTCGATGTTGTTATTGGGATGGATTGGTTATCTCATCAGCAAGCGGAAATTCTTTGCAATGAGAAGATTGTTCGCATCCCTCGTTCTGGTGAAGAATCCCTCGTGATTCGTGGTGACAAGAGTGGTGCAGTCGTGGGCATCATCTCTTTCCTTAAGGCCCAAAAGTGTTTGTAAAAGGGCCACACTGCTATCCTAGCCCTCGTTTCTGATACATCCTCTATTGAAAGGAAGATAGAAGACATACCTATTGTACGTGATTTTCCTGAGGTATTTCCTGAGGAATTGCCTGGTCTTCCGCCTCATCGTCAAGTTGAGTTTCAAATCGAGCTAGCTCCTGGAGCAGCGCCTATAGCTTGAGCACCTTATCGTCTAGCTCCATCAGAACTTGAAGAACTGTCCACGCAACTACAAGAACTCTTGGAAAAGGGTTTCATACGTCCTAGCTCTTCGCCTTGGGGAGCTCCAGTGTTATTCGTGAAGAAGAAAGACGGTACCTTCAGAATGTGTATTGACTACCGCGAACTCAACAAGGTGACCATGAAGAATCGTTATCCTCTTCCACGCATTGATGACTTATTCGACCAGTTGCAAGGGTCGAGTTTCTATTCCAAGATTGACCTGAGGTCAGGCTACCATCAACTGAGAGTCCGAGATGAGGATATCTCTAAGACAGCATTCAGGACTCGGTATGGGCATTACGAGTTTCTGGTTATGCCTTTCGGATTGATGAATGCACCTGCAGTCTTCATGGATCTCATGAACAAAGTGTGCAAACCTTACCTGGATAAGTTTGTCATAGTTTTCATAGATGATATCCTGATCTATTCGAAGAGTCAGGAAGAACACGAGCAACACCTGAGGCTTATTTTGGAACTTCTTCGAACAGAGCAGTTGTATGCCAAATTTTTGAAATGTGACTTCTGGCTTCGCGAAGTCCACTTTCTAGGCCACGTGGTAAACAAGGATGGGTTTCATGTTGATCCATCCAAGGTAAACTCGATCAAGAACTGGCCTGCACCCCGTACACCAACAGAAATCCACCAATTCTTGGGTTTGGCGGGCTACTACAGAAGATTCATCAAGGATTTCTCTAAGATTGCGCAACCTCTCACCTCACTGACTCAAAATGGTGTCACCTATCGTTGGGGTGATGTACAGGAGTCCGCATTTCAGCACTTAAAAGATAGACTTTGTAGCGCGCCTATCCTCTCATTTGTTGGTGCACTGATGTCTATTAACTTCGTCTTTATTAAGTCTTGTATTGTAATGTATAAATCAAGTGGAATTGTAATTCTGTTTGAATGTGTAATTCCGTTTGAGACACTTTCAAGCGGAATTAGCTCGGCTATAAATATCAAGGTGCCTGTGTCATTTGAAACGGAATTATATGTGTGTGTTTGAGAGCCGAGGTGCTGCCGAATTGTAATCAGATCTGTAAAAGCTCAGGAAATCAGTAATAGATAAAGATTAGAAAGTATCAAGCTGTGTTGACATCATTTACATTGATTCCGCCTTTGTTTTTGATGATGAACTACTCAGATCAACTCGTTAGGGTCACACGACGATCCAACAAGTGGTATCAGAGCTCAGGACGAGGAGTTCATACCAATTCAGCTTGATTTCATCGGATTTTCTCACTTCTACTCTTTCTTTTCTGATTTGAACAAGATTTAACGGTTGAAATGGCTTAAATCTCACATATATCAAGCGAAACATAGTTTTAACTAATCTGTGAAAGATTTGGACCTTAATTCGAACAAAATCTGATAAAAACTTGTAATTTCGCTTGAACAACTGATCGAAAATGCTGACGTCATCGTAATTCCGCTTGAACTTGCACGTGTGTTTTCAAACAAAATTGGCTTTTGTTGTTGATTCCGTTTGAAAGTGCTACCTGATTTCAAACGAAATTAGATTCCATTTGAAAGTTCAAACGAAATTAGCTAATTCCGCTTGAAAGCTAATTCCGCTTGAAAGCTAATTCCACTTGTCAGCTAATTCCGTTTGAAGCAGATTCCGTTTGAAAAGCTGATCTCGCTTGAACAGTTAATTCCGTTTGAAACTGATTTTCAAAATTTCAAAAATTTTTCTAAGTGTTTGTTGACTTTTCAGGTACTTGAAAGATGGACGAGTTTATGAATCCTTTTAGTGATATGTTTGCCTTTGCGGGAAACACCGGAGATGATAATTCAAACAACACCAATGAGAACACTCCGAGTGCAAATAAAACTTTGTCTGATGCTTTAAGTGTGGAGAGTGCATACGGCACATACAACAAACCTCCAAAGTTGATGGCGATTGAAGAGTACAATAGGTGGGCCAAAAGATTTGAAGAGTGGTTGAAATCGTTTGCGTATCCAAGCTGGAAAAGTTTAAAGAATGGATTCAATGATGGAGGACAACATGGTGAAAATCTGACACAAACTGAAGATATAGAAAATTTTGTTGCTGAACAAAAGTGCATTGCATTGCTTCATCAGTCTGTCAGAGACGACATAATCTCTTTGATTGAGCACACCAATGCTACAGATCTTTGGGAAAAATTAAGAGTGAAATGCGTGGGTAGTGCTGAAATAGTAAAAAACAAAAAGAAACTGTTAAGAAAAGAGTTTGATTTATTTGGTTGTTTAAAAAATGAATCTGTGTCTAAGATGATTGAGAGGTTTGGACATTTGAAGTTGGAGCTGGCAAGACACGGGGTTGTATATTCTCGAGAAGAATTAGTTGACAAATTGTTTGACTCATTGCCGGATGAGATGGATTGGCAATACTTTGCCTTGATGTTGAAGAATACAATCAAGTCTGAGGATTTGACGGTTGATTTGTTGATTGAAAGACTGGAGAGTCACGAGTTGGAGATAAAGAAATCAAACAAAGTTAATCATTCCTCATATCAGTAGAATGTGGAGCTGTACTATCCAAGAAGTATGATTCCAAAGAATGTGTCTCCCAAGACAGCTTTTTCTGCTGAAAATTCTAACACATCAAGTAAAGAGAGTTCAAGCAGTGGTTTTCACAGTGGTTCCTCGTCAACTTCAAGCCAATCAGCTTCAAATAACTTGTTTCAATGCAACATTGCTGTGGATTTAAAGAATGCTCAAAATTTCAGCGAAGAATCAGCAAAACAGCAGATGGTGTTCTTAGCTTCTGTACTATAGTCATATGAGAGCCTTGTGGCAGGCAAGATTGGAAACACTAACCTCACCAAGGAGGATTACGATCAGATCGACCCGGAAGAGATGGAGTTGATCGACATTAGGTGGTGTATGGCTAGTGCAGTCCGACGAGCACAACGGTTCATGGAGATTACTGGTAGACATTCTATCGGAGGGCCGTCCACAAAACTTGGCTTTGACAAATCAAAAGTCACTTGTTTCAGGTGTAAACAAAAAGGACATTTCAAAAGAGAATGTCGTAACGCACCAGCTGATGATACTGCAAATCCATTTCGAGAAGATTACTACAAAAGAGCGATCTATCATCAGAATAAATCAGAACCGCCCAGAATGAAACAGCTTGAAGATACCCCCAAAGAAAAATCCAGAGCTCTTGCTGTTATTCATGATGACGAAGGTTTTGACTGGAGTGAATTGTTACCAGAAGAGGATGCGGTAGGATATGCATTTATGGCAAAGTCTGTTCAGCCTGTTCCTTTTAAAGACAACAGGAATGAAAAAGAGAAATATGTCAACAGAAAGATGAAAGCTCAAACCAGGATGATCAGAATGTCTTCTACATTCAATGAAGCTAAAAAGGCGAAGAGATGGGATGGGATGCTGAGAGAGAATGCTATCTTGATCCCGTAGGAAACATTGCTGTTGATCCAAAGTCCATTAGTCTTGATACTATGATTCAACAAATTGCTGAAGAAGAAGAGGGTTGGCAAAGATTATGGTGGGGAGGAGGAGAAACTGAAGAGAAAGAAAAAGAGCAGCAGCCAAAGAAGATTGATGATGGGATCATTGATACTTCACAAGAGTTTACCGCTGAAAACTTGAAGAAGATGGCTGAAAAAGTTCTTGTTGCAAAAGAACTAGAGGTAGTTTCTGGTTCTGGAACTGAGTCCAAAGATAAGGTCAGTTCAAGTGATACATATGAGTCAGGTAAGAGAGTTAAATCTGAGAACGACTGCAAAAATTGCATGAAAGAGTGCAAAGTTTGTAGTACAATCACTTACCTCAGTGGTAAGAAAGTTGAAGATCTGACTGGTAGAGTTAGAAGTGTTGAAGATCAGATCTTAAACCGTGATAAATTGTTGTAAGCTTCCAACGACAGATTAAAAGAATTAACTGAGAAAATTGAAAATGATAAAAATGACATAGAAAGAGTTAGGAAAGAAAACGAAAAGTTAATTCTTGAAAATCGTCAGATTTCAGAAAAATTTGAGAAGTTAAAACAAACGGTTAAAGATTCCGATGAAAGAAATGGTAAGACAACCAAAGAAAATCTTCAACTATCGGGAGTTCTTCGGGTAAAAGAGGAGTTAATCAACCTGCAACTTGATGAAATTGCTAAGTTGAAGCTTCAATTTCAAGAAGCTAAAATTGAACATGAACGCATTCAGTTGAAATTAACCAGTTACAACTCCACAAGTTTTGTTCTTCAACATATCGTCCCCAAACCAATTGGGAAGAACAAAGAAGGCGAAGATGTTTACTTTGATGGAATCGGGGTTGGGTTTCACCAGGTTCCACCACCAGTTCTAAACAATTATTCAAAGAAACAATCAGGGTTGGTTAATGATGAAGAAGAAAATGAAGTTAAACTTCCAGACACAATTGATGCCACATTCACTTCATTATCTGATGAAGATAGTGTCCAATCTGAAATTGTTAAAAGTATGGCTGAAAATGTTTTAAAGTCTGAAAGTGACACTAATGAGGATGATGAATGCTTTTTGGACAAATACATTCCGAAATCAAAATCCAAAAACAACTTAAGTGAAGAACCTAATCTTGTGATGTACAAGATGTCAGGGTCGGATAAGTTGTATTCGGATTCTGATATCACAACATATTTAAAATGACCAAAATGACCAAAATACCCCTACGGGGCTTAAATTGAGATTAAACTCGTTTTGGGCATAATGGAAGATATCCTACTGATATCACAACATATTTAAAGCATATTAACTTAGGAAACCTGTTCGTGACTCATTCGGTTACCCGTTATGCGTTATTCACGTTCGGTTCGGTTTATGTAACTAGTTTGCATAAATTAGCCGAAACGGGTCGAACCTTATCATTTTTATCTCAAAATCCAGAATGTGTTTAGTTTACCCATATTATACAAGTCTTCAAACTTGTCGGGTCTAAATCACATTCTATTCCGGTCTTCGCTTAATCATGCGTTCGAACCGTATATTCCTTTAAAACTAACCGGTCTAAGTTTTGGCTTAATTAAAGACCCGTTAGGATTCTAATAGGTTATTATAAACCTTCGTTCCAGAATAGGAGACCCGGTAAAAGCTATGTGCACTTGCTTTTTGTGATTATTACTTGCAAAGGTAAATACTTTTAACTTATTTCCCTTATACGGGCTTGGGGTACGGTATATAAAATACCGCTTGGTCGGGCATTGAATCTTTAATCGTATGATGGTTAATTCATTGAAATGACCTGTTTAAATTGTTTTGTTTGCTTAAAGCCTTTAGGGGGTTAATGACCATGTCCCGGATATCCTTGGCATCATTTTATGAAATGGCCACGACCTAAGCACGCGGGTGTAGGCGTACACCATTTAGTGCATATATAAATAAGGTATAACCGCCGGTTACGGGAATAACCCACCGCGGGACTATATCAAGTGGTGTGTCTATTAAGCTCTAACCCGGTGTCAACCCGGGCTACTGAACGCATAAGAAACATGTAATTCTTTTACAAGTTTATATATATAAATAATTATCCCAAGTTATAAAATGTTTTGTGCCTCGTGCATTTAAACCAACTTTCTAAACCTTTTCAAAATGAGTCAGTTGATTGTATTTACCAGTGTAAACTAACGTATTTTCCCAAAAAGATTAAGTGCAGGTACTACTCGAAATAGGTTGGCTTTCTCCTTAGCATCAATAAGAGTCTCGCAAGATTGGATGCATCAAGTCTGTTGAACTATGTTTCCTTTCTATTTGATCCGCCTGTGGATCTGTTTCGAATATTTTGTGATACTTAATATTACAATTTATTCGGTTAATATAAATCTATCTTTTGCTTCCGCTGTGCATTTAAAATTTGTGTTGTTTGACTATTATGATATCAACTACGTCACGATACTCCCCCACCAGGCCCACCGGTAATACGTGGAAATATCGGGGTGTGACAGGTTGGTATCAGAGCCAACACTGAGTGAATTAAACACTAGCCTTTTGTGTTTAATCTCAGTTACACAATTGCACATTCCTAAATTTTCGAGTCTAGACAAAAAACTTAGGACTAATCCAAATTGTTTTAATTTTAACTTTGTCCTTTATATTTCTTGGTTGTATTTTTCATTTGTTGTAACAGGAAATATGCCACCGAGGTTCCGAAGAGGAGGAAGAGGTAAGGGGCCAATCAACGCCCCCAACGATCACGAAGCCGAGCCTTCACATCGGCGAACTCCTTCTGCCACCATGAGTGCCGATCCCCAAGGAAACTGGAGGACCTATTCGGAGCCCGCTAGGCGATCTGCCTCGATTAGCTTAACGCCTCCTTATCGTCACTCCTTTGGGCCGCAATCAGAGAACGAGCCCGATGACTCACGCCACTCCTTCTTGCCATTGCAGCGATCCCTTTCGCACCATTCCTTTGGCGACCCCACTCCTGTCTTTCAGGGCCGGTTTAACCCGGCAAACTATATTCAAGAACCAGTGGGTTTTATCCCATTGGGACCAGAGGATCATTTTTCCGGCGATCACGCCATGGATATGGATGAGGACACCGACCCTGTTGAACCACGGACTGGAACCCCCACGCATCCTATTGATGTCTCTGATGGATCATCTTTCCATGGATCACCTTACCGTGGTCCAGACAGTTACCAAGCAAGGTTCAACCAGTATGAGTGGTATTTTACACCCTCTCACCATTCATCGCCTCATGAGCAGCAGCAGCAGCATAATCCCTCTGAGGATTCACGTTTCGTGGCAGTCACGCCACCGCCACCACCGCCGCCAGAATAACTAGCGCCTCCAGAACCACTAAGGCGTAGAAGAACATGCGCACAAATATCCGCGCGAGAAGGGGGTTTTCACTTGAGCACCCCCCATCACTCAAGTGGCAGTCACTATCCGCCACTGCATGAAGACCCACAAATGGGTGGGCCTTCAAACCCAGTTTCAGAGGTGAATTCTGCACCAGTTGCACCACCACCGCCACCATTGGGATTTGGTAATCCAATACCTACATACGCCGGTTCCACGGCGTATAATCCATTTGAGCAACCGACTCACACTAACTATAACTATGCTGAAGCCGACCCATACCTCGTAGCGGCAAACTACAATGCCCTTCATCCTGTAGGACCATATGGAACTCCCTGGGGGGTGGGATACCCAAATCATGGGTATCAAATACCTTCTCGACCGCCGATTCAGCACCAGCCGCAGCCACCACGGTTTTCCCCACCGGAATAGGAGGAAATCCTCCACAGGCTAAACAGGGTGGAGCGAGAATTTCAAGAAGAACGTAGGAACAACCGGGGATTCCTCAAGGGACTAGCAAGCTTGTTAAAAGGAAAGAAGAAGAGGGATCATTGAATCCCTGTTTGTATTGTTGTATTTCCTTATTTCAATCAAGTCCCTGCGTGGACATTTATCTATGTACTTACTGCCTGCGTGGACTTGTCTTTCTTTAGTCCTTGCGTGGACTTGTCTTTTTAGTCCCTGCGTGGACACCTATCTTAGTAATCAGTCCCTACGAGGACTTGTATTATCAGTTTAGCCCCTGCGTGGGCAAGTTATTTCTATTAAAAGTCCCGTTTAGGGCAATGTGTACTCCTTTTTATGTTTAATGGAATGTTAAGTTTTAAAAATTTCATTTTTATCATTATATGCATAATATATTATACATGAAATAAATAAATTAAAAATCATTCCTTTTAAAAATAATCTGCCTATTAAATATTGAATAAGAATCTTAAAGGTGTAACCTAGCCTGCATGTCATTAAAAGACTTGGCCAAAATGGTAAGACCTGTTTAAAAAGATTCAAATCCCTGTTAACATCTGAAAACATGTTAACGCTCCTGGCAGACGTGATTCGTTACAATCACACACGTCATTCTCATAATAGGATTCTTCAAAAGATTTCTATCCTAACCTGATGATCTATAAATCATGGGTTTAAATCATCAATTAAGATGATCATATATTAAACATCCATAGGTAATGTAGTGCCCACGGGCCATACTCATTGTCATATAAGACAAAAGACAGTAGTAGTCTACGACTCCCAGTCAGAAAAAGGTAAAGAACTATGTTCCAACCTTAATGCCTTGATTCTCTGAAATCATGGCTTATGATATAGAATGTCCATGTGACTAGGCCTTTTGTGCCACTAATAATACTGTTATTGTTTTATAATTAGGATAAATTATAATAAAAATCCTAAATAAATATGATTAACAAATTAACCAAATATGGTCTATGTTTACCATGGTTAATGAATTGCCATAAAAGACATTTCCATAATAAGCTCCCAAATAAATTATTGTCAACATCTTATGTAACAGTTCAAACTACATGGCTGACTCGGATGAGATCAACAGTCACCCAAGGGAGAATCATGATAATACCCGAATTAACGTAGCGGGTGCAGAACTGCAGGCAATGATAGACAATGCCATTACTCGAGCTTTGGATAGACAGTTCCATGAATCCAGTGGTATCCATGCGAGGACCCAGTCTGCACCACACTCTAAACCACCCTCTAAAACTCACACTGCTCACAACAGTAATTCCCATCACTCATCAAACCAAAGGAGTGTTCCATCTCAAAGGACCGTACTGAACCAAGGACCCCGTGATAAGGGTTGCTCCTATAAGTATTTTGTTTCATGCAAACCCAGGGATTTCACTACGGAAAAAGGAGCTATAGACTGCATGACATGGTTGGATGAAATGGACACTGTGGTAGATATCAGTGGTTGCGCTAATAAGGATGTGGTGAAATTCGTGTCTCAGTCATTCAAGGGTGAGGCATTAGCTTGGTGGAGGTCTTTGATCCAAGCTACAGGGAAAATCCCATTGTACAATATGACTTGGGAACAGTTTGTGTCATTAATGAAGGAGAACTACTGCCCTCAGCATGAGGTTGAAAAGATTGAAGCTGATTTCTTGTCACTGGTTATGAAAAACCTGGATTGTCAAGCCTACCTTACAAGCTTCAACACAATGTCAAGGTTGGTTCCTTATCTGGTGACACCAGAACCCAAGAGGATAGCTCGATTCATCGGGGGTTTAGCCCCAGAAGTTAAGGCCAGTGTGAAAGCCTCTAGACCAGCTACCTTCCGGTCTGCAGCTGATATAGCATTATCTCTTACTCTGGACGTGGTCAGGCAGAGATCGCTGAGAAATACTAATGCTGAGAAAAGGAAGCGTGAGGATGATAGCTCACGGCGATTGGATAAGAGACATAGGGGAAACAATGACCACAAAAAGGGTTCTGGATCTAAGAAAGATGGTCATCAGTCGGATGATAAACCCAAATATAAGATCTGCAAGAAACAGCACTTCGGGAAGTGCAGATATGAGTCGAAATCCCAGTCATAGCCAAGGGCATGTGGGATTTGCAAGTTTTCTGAGCACAAGACCGTAGACTGTAAGAAAATCAAGGATGCTACGTGCTATAGCTGCAATGAAAAAGGGCATATCAAGTCCAACTGCCCAAAGCTTGCAAAGAAGACTGAGGATGGGAAAAAGACCAATGCAAGGGTCTTCCGGATGGATGCAAAGGAAGCTATTCAGGACGACAATGTGATCACAGGTTCCTTCCTCATAAATGATGTTTATGCAAGAGTGCTATTCGATTCAGGAGCTGATAAATCATTTGTAGATAATAAGTTTTGTAAGTTACTGAATTTACCTGTGAAAACCCTAAGTGTGAAATATGAGGTGGAATTAGCCGATGGAACCATAGAAACAGCGTCAACCGTGTTAGATGGATGTGTTATATCCATTAAGAACCACTCTTTTCCATTGTCTTTACTTCCTTTGAAATTAGCCGGTTTCGATATAGTAATAGGCATGGATTAGTTGTCTCGCAACCAAGCCCAGATCGTTTGTGCTAGGAAGCAAGTGGTTGTCAGAGCTCCTCATGGCGAGCCTTTGACAATCCAAGGAGATACTAAGTACGGAATGCCTGAGCAAGTGTCCATGCTCAAGGCATCAAGGTGTTTGACGAAGGGTTGTGTTATCTACATGGTACAAGTAACCCTTGAAGGACCAAAGCCTAAGATCGAAGACATACCTATTATCTCTGAATATCCAGAGGTATTCCCTGAAGAACTACCTGGTTTACCCCCAGATAGGCAAGTGGAGTTCAGGATTGACATTATTCCTGGAGCAGCACCTGTTGCAAGAGCGCCGTACAGATTGGCACCAACAGAGATGAAAGAGTTGAGAACTCAACTGGATGATTTGTTAAGCAAAGGATTTATTAGACCTAGCTCATCTCCTTGGGGAGCACCAATCCTGTTTGTGAAGAAAAAGGATGGATCGATGCGTCTGTGCATCGATTATCGAGAACTTAACAAAGTTACTATTAACAATCGGTATCCATTGCCCAGGATCGACGACTTGTTCGATCAGCTTCAAGGAGCGAGTTACTTTTCCAAGATCGACTTGAGGTCAGGATATCATCAACTGAAGGTCAAGGATGAAGACATACATAAGACTGCATTTAGGACTCGTTATGGTCACTACGAGTTCTTAGTGATGCCTTTTGGACTCACTAATGCACCAGCCGCATTCATGGACCTCATGAACCGCGTCTACAAGCCCTACATGGAGAAATTTGTCATCGTCTTCATCGATGATATTCTTATTTACTCCAAGAATCAAGCTGACCATGAGGAGCACCTCCATTGCATTCTGAAACTGCTTCATCAAGAAAAGCTCTACGCCAAATTCTCTAAGTGTGAATTTTGGCCTCGTGAAGTCCAATTTCTTGGACATGTGGTTAGTGATCGTGGAATCCAGGTAGATCCTGCTAAGGTTGAAGCTGTCATGAATTGGCAAGAGCCGAAGACGCCCACAGAGATTCGCAGTTTCTTGGGATTGGCAGGATATTACAGGTGTTTTATTGAGAATTTTCAAGGATTGTTGCACCCCTAACTTCTTTGACTAGGAAGATTATTAAGTTCGACTGGGGACCGAAGCAACAAGAATCCTTTTATATCCTTAAGCAGAAGCTAAGCAATGCACCTGTGTTGACATTGCCTGATGGAATAGAAGAGTTTGTGGTATATTGCGATGCATCACACACCGGGATGGGATGTGTGCTTATGCAGAAGGGCAAAGTTATTGCCTATGCTTCACGTCAGTTAAAGGTAAATGAAAAGAATTACACCACCCATGACTTGGAGTTGGGTGCCGTTGTATTTGCACTGAAGCTCTGGAGGCACTATTTATATGGTATCAAGTGTGTGATCTATTCTGATCACAAGAGCCTCCAGCACCTGTTTAACCAAAAGGACTTGAACATGAGGCAACGACGTTGGATTGAAACTTTGAATGATTATAACTGTGAGATAAGATACCATCCCGGCAAGGAGAATGTAGTCGCCGATGCCTTGAGTAGAAAGGAAAGAGTGAATCCTATAAGAATCAATGCCAAGAGCATTGAGATAAAGAATAGTTTGAATGAAAGGTTGTTAGCTGCGCAGAAGGAGGCTGTATTGGAAGCTAACTATCCTGATGAAAAGCTAGGGGTAACTGAAGAACAGTTATCCTATGGCAAGGACGGAATCCTGAGATTAAATGGACGAATATGGGTTCCTGTTTATGGAGGACTTCGGGATGTTATCCTCCAGCAAGCCCACAGTTCTAAATACTCCGTTCTTCCTGGAGCTGACAAGATGTACCAGGATCTGAAGGCAATTTTTTGGTGGATAGGCTTGAAGAAGTCTATAGCTGCCTATGTAGCTAAATGTTTGACGTGTGCGCAAGTCAATGCTGAACATCAGAAGCCGTCAGGTTTGCTACAACAGCCTGAACTTCCCACGTGGAAGTGGGAAATGGTGATAATGGATTTCATCACCAAGTTGCCAAAGACAAAGAAAGGAAATGATACTATATGGGTGATAGTTGACAGATTGACTAAGTCAGCACATTTCCTACCAATTAAGGAGACCTATAGCTCCGACATGTTAGCCCAATTGTACGTAGATAAGATTGTATCTCTGCATGGCGTACCTGTGTCTATTATCTCTGACAGAGATACTAGATACACATCACATTTTTGGAAAAGTTTCCAACAATCTTTGGGCACGCGCTTAAATTTTAGTACGGCTTACCATCCTCAGACGGACGGGCAGAGTGAGCGTACAATCCAAACTCTGGAAGATATGCTTCGAGCATGTGTGATTGACTTAGGTGGTAGTTGGGATAACCACCTAGCATTGGTCGAGTTCTCCTATAACAATAGCTACCATACAAGCATTAAGGTTGTGCCTTTCGAGGCCTTGTACGGTAAAAAGTGCAGAACGCCCGTTTGTTGGGCAGAAGTTGGAGATGTCCAACTGACAGGACCTGAAATAGTCCTGGAGATGACAGATAAGATTGTGCAGATACGCGATCGTCTCAAAGCTGCCAGGGATAGGCAGAAGAGCTACGTGGAGTTAAGGCGTAAACCTCTAAAGTTTAAGGTTGGTGATAAAGTTCTACTTAAAGTATCACCCTGGAAAGGGGTAATGCGATTTGGTAAGAAAGGCAAGTTAAGGCCGAGGTACATAGGACCATTCGAGATCATCGAATGTGTCGGATCTGTTGCCTATAAGTTAAACTTACCTGAAGAGCTCAGTGGTATTCATAACGTATTCCACGTCTGCAATCTGAAGAAATGTCTAGCTGATGAATCACTAGTCATACCACATACAGATGTTCACATTGATGAGAGCTTAAAGTTTGTTGAAAAACCTTTGTTGATTGAGGATCGACGGGTCAAGAAGCTTCGAAGGAAGCATGTACCGATCGTAAAGGTTAAATGGGATGCCCGTAGAGGTCCCGAGTACACGTGGGAGGTAGAGTCCACAATGAAAGAAAAGTACCCTCATTTATTTCAGTAAATCTCGAGGTCTAGATTTCTTTTAAGGGGTGAGGATGTAACACCTCGAAAATTCATGTCCAATAATGTATTGACACGTGTCATAAACTTTAAACGTGTAAAGGATTACTTTAGAAGGACTAAAGTTGACAAACAAGGAAAGTATGTGAATATAAGGGTTCAAAATGTCAACAATGGATAAATATACTTTACAATAACCCTACATGATGTTTATACCCTTAAATGAATGAATCATGGATCATACGAAGCTAATTGTGAAAGAAAGTGAGAGATTACAAACTACAGGGGTTAAATGTGTCAACATGTTTAAAGTATACCTCTGAGTGACCTTTTAGCAAACCCGAAGCTTTGTAACGATTAATTATGCTCAGTAGAATGCATGATAAAAATTTCACCAAGTTTCGTTATAGTATGAGGAAGTTATGATAAAATTCGTATACGAGGGGTTAAAAGCGTCAACGTTGAAATTTAAGACTTTTCGGTGATCGTATGAATAACTGGGGACTTAACAAAGTTGGTTTATGACTTGGGGTCCTTAAAAGTCAAGTGTGGGGGTTAAAAATGCAAGAAACCAGGTTAAATAAAGATTTTATGGACCAGGGACCAAAACAGCAAACTTGGAAAGTTGAAAATCCGGTCAGAAGGGGCGTCGCGGGACGCATAGGACCCTTAGGAGACCTACACGTCACGCGAGGGGTCCTCTGATGCAGAAAAATATGGCAGGTGCCTTTCCAGGCCGTTTAACCGACTTATATCACTTGTTTTCAATACCATGGGCTGCACTAGCATGTTTTTAGGCATTAGGGACACTTGTGTTGATCAAGGATCCATCCTAGACTTGCTAGGCACCATCTTGATCAATCAAGATCACTATATAAAGACCCACATTGTTGCAACTTTTGATCACTCATTCCATACTTCACTTCTGAAGATTTCTGGAGCACAAGGCCACCCCCTAAGCATCATTAGTTGTGCATTGGACCTTGGTAAGCTTCCTTAACCTTCCTTAATCGTGTTTTACTTAGTTATTTAGCTTAAAGTCAAACCATCGTAATTAAGGTTTGACTTATTGATTAATCACTAATGGTCCAGTGATTAGTCAAACTTAAGGTAGTTATAAGTTGGTAATTATGTGGGCAATAAACCCTTAAAAGGGCACCCTCTGATTCCCGCTCTAACTAGATCATTTGTCGGGTCAAAGTTTGTTATAAAAAGTCAACAGAAACATAATTTTCAAATTAACACATAATTAGCAATGTAGAAGGCGTGCAACCTATTTTATCACTCATATAACTTGGTAATTAGTATAAGAACTGGTCTAAGCTTGTTTGATCCGACAATTTTCTGTTTTGGCTCGGTTCGGAACCGAAAGTCGCAAAACTTTGACTTTTGTTTTGACTTCAGTTCTGACCCGATTTAGATGGATTTAGAAATGCCTTAGAGCTCCGTTAGGACCAGCTTGTATGATAGTATAACCCTCTGCGTTTATACTACTCGACTCGTTGATTGTCGGACGTTTCCGTTAAATGCCTAATGTTGACCAATATGCCCATTTGACCTTAAAACGAGAATTTTGGAAATGTGAGAGGAAAATAATCTTTGTTACTAATTTATAAACATGTCCCTAAAATTTCACATCAGTTGGAGGTCTAGATTAGGAGTTATGCTCAATAGCGTAATTAGAAAGCTTTTTGTTAATTAAACGACATAATTAGCGTAAAGCCTATCTAAACCCAATTTTTGACACCAAACCTTTTAACCACTGATGTAATATAATATTTTGGGATTTTAGAAGATTTTTAATTATTTTTAAACTGATCATAACCAAAGGATATTGCCTTGATTCGGTAAATACCGATTATACCCTTTTTGCTTATAAAATGAGTTTTACATAACATTTAGACACCAAACCTTTGGATACTGATTTTATATGATAAACGAAGTATGTTGAACTTTATAAACTGATCAGAAAACTCAGATTTCCAGTTATAACACGGAAATCGCTTAAAACGGCTTTTTACGCGTATTAAACACATAGTATGGGTTTAAAACCATTTTGTCAGATAAGACTTATCACCAACTGATATATCCTATTAAATTAAGTTGTTTTACTGATTATTTCAGACCCGTATCTCAGAAGTATATTTAATCTCTTTTATAATCTTTAAAATGACGAAAATACCCCTACGGGGCTTAAATTGAGATTAAACTCGTTTTGGGCATAATGGAAGATATCCTACTGATATCACAACATATTTAAAGCATATTAACTTAGGAAACCTGTTCGTGACTCATTCGGTTACCCGTTATGCGTTATTCGCGTTCGGTTCGGTTTATGTAACTAGTTTGCATAAATTAGCCGAAACGGGTCGAACCTTATCATTTTTATCTCAAAATCCAGAATGTGTTTAGTTTACCCATATTATACAAGTCTTCAAACTTGTCGGGTCTAAATCACATTCTATTCCGGTCTTCGCTTAATCATGCGTTCGAACTGTATCTTCCTTTAAAACTAACCGGTCTAAGTTTAGGCTTAATTAAAGACCCGTTACGATTCTAATAGGTTATTATAAATCTTCGTTCCAGAATAGGAGACCTGGTAAAAGCTACGTGTACATGCTTGTTGTGATTATTACTTGCAAAGGTAAATACTTTTAACTTATTTCCCTTATACGGGCTTGGGGTACGGTATATAAAATACCGCTTGGTCGGGCATTGAATCTTTAATCGTATGATGGTTAATTCATTGAAATGACCCGTTTAAATTATTTTGTTTGCTTAAAGCCTTTGGGGGGTTAATGACCATGTCCGGGATATCCTTGCATCATTTTACGAAATGGCCACGACCTAAGCACGCGGGTGTAGGCGTACACCATTTAGTGCATATATAAATAATAAGGTATAACCGCCGGTTACGGGAATAACCCACCGCGGGACTATATCAAGTGGTGTGTCTATTAAGCTCTAACCCGGTGTCAACCCGGGCTACTGAACGCATAAGAAACATGTAATTCTTTTACAAGTTTATATATATAAATAATTATCCCAAGTTATAAAATGTTTTGTGCCTCGTGCATTTAAACCAACTTTATAAACCTTTTCAAAATGAGTCAGTTGATTGTATTTACCAGTGTAAACTGACGTATTTTCCCAAAAAGATTAAGTGCATGTACTACTCGAAATAGGCTGGCTTTCTCCTTAGCATCAATAAGAGTCTCGCAAGCTTGGATGCATCAAGTCTGTTGAACTATGTTTTCTTTCTATTTGATCCACCTGTGGATCTGTTTTGAATATTTTGTGATACTTAATATTACAATTTATTCGGTTAATATAAATCTATCTTTTCCTTCCGCTGTGCATTTAAAATTTGTGTTGTTTGACTATTATAATATCAACTACGTCACGATACTCCCCCACCGGGCCCACCGGTAATACATGGAAATATCGGGGTGTGACAGGTCACCTGGCAATGTAAAAAGCAGACCTCTATAGCTTTATCCACATGTGAAGCTGAATATGTATCTGCGAGCAGTTGCTGTTCTCAGATCTTGTGGATCCAGCAACAGATGCGCGACTACGGTTTTCAATTTCTTTACACCCCTATCTTTGTTGATAATGAGGCAGCGATTAACATTACAAAAAATCCTATTCATCACGCTAAAACCAAACACATTGAAATTCGTCATCACTTCATTCGCGATTGTTTTAAGAAGAAGTTGATACGAATTGAGAAAATCCACACTGACGAACAGAAAGCTGATTTACATACCAAAGCATTTGACAAAAATAGTTTTCAATATTTGCTAAAACTGAACGGTATGAAGCTTTTATCGGTGTTGGAGGAAATTATTGGCGTTGATGAAGGAGACATTGTAGATGATGTTGAGAAGCAATCTGCAATGGTTTGTCGATTTTTTACCTGTTTTGGTATTTAGGGGGAGAGTATAGGGTAATATTTTCAGAAAATACAAAAACAGTAAAAAAAATTCAAAAATACAAAAACATGAGATATTTTCAAAATCCAAAAACAACAGAAAACCAGAAAAGAGCTTGTGTAAAAAGGGAAAATGAGAGTACATCGGCTTGACAGTTACGGTATGCTAAAGATTTGTAAAGTATAAAGCGTTAAACAGTCTCGATGATGATGTGCCGATAGGTTTTTACACATTTAGTAGGTTTGTTCGGGATATAAACCTAAATCTTTACTTACTTATTTCGTGGGGAACACTACTTGGATATATAGGTAACCCCTGAAATCTTGTTTGAAAGATCCCTCTTTCTGAGATACTAGGTCTTTATACTCAGTGATATCTGGGGTATTATCCCGGGCCTTCTGATTTTGCGGAAGTAATGGCCTAGTCCCCGGAGAATACTTTACCG
The DNA here is from genome assembly GCA_030545235.1 of Helianthus tuberosus. NCBI lineage: Eukaryota > Viridiplantae > Streptophyta > Magnoliopsida > Asterales > Asteraceae > Helianthus > Helianthus tuberosus. The sequence goes on along the minus strand of CM060433.1, from coordinate 106,664,958 downwards.
CTTGCTTGAAATATAGCACCGCCCTCAGCACAAAAATGATGAGACAATAAAATTGATAATCATTGTTGTTGTAAAAAAGATCCTCTAAAGGGGACCCACTAAAGTCGAACCGTCATCTCTCTGCTGAACGGAAGTTCTGACCTGAGCTCTCACGGTTTCGCAATTTAACCCTTTACAGATATCATCTGTGGTATACTCACCTGTAAGACTAAATATTAGGATCTGGATACGGGAGTATGTTCAAGAGGTGGGACACATGAATAAGGTTAAGTTCTTAATTCACCTAATTCGTATCCTGGACATATTGAAATGTGTGTGAGAATTTAAGTGGATCAGTATATCGACAATCTAAGCGAATTGTTTAATTCCGAGTATGTAATTAAAAGCTTAACGGTACTTGTGACTTGTCGAATAGCTGATATGATTCCCTAACACACTCACCAAAAATATGTTTGTAAATAGTTTACATTCACTGCATTTTATTTCTGCCATTCATTTCTAGTTTATAAACTTTATTAAAAATCCAAAAATATTTTTCATTTCTGCTTTATTTTCCGACAAACCAAAGTGGAGAGTTGATCTTCAGATTCGAATTGAAGCAGATGCAGAAAGTTTCTGGGCTGGAGAATGAGCTTGGAGCTAATCATGTTAAACTTGAGAAATTGAAAAGCATAAACAAGTTTATTAAGTTGAAACTTGTAAATTTTCAGAAAACCGTTTGAAAATATTGAACAAAAGTCAGTGTGTTTTATCTCAGGTCAACCAAGGTCATTAAGTTGGACTTGGTAGACAAATTGAGTAATCGGGGTCATTAATTTGGACCTGAATACTTAAATGGATTTCTAATTCTGACAAAATCATCAAATTGAAGGTGAATGGTGAGTTAGAATTGAAACTATTATTATCATATATCTTATATTTAGGTAGAGATTGTGCAGGAAACAGGAGTCAAGATCCCCATGGAAAAGAAAATGTCAAAGTTTGAACCAGAATTCAAGTCCCAGCATATCGAGAGGGGGAGTCTATGAAAGGGGGAGTCAGAATTCTGGATCAACATTCAAAGGGGAGATTGAAGATTAAAGTTTGAAGATAGAAAATTGGAGGGAGCTTTACAATGTCAAAACAATTTGGAGTAAGAGAACGATCAATCAAGACTAAAGACTGAAGACATGATGCTAAAGACTTCGTTAACATCCAAGGGGGAGTCTGTTGGTGCACTGATGTCTGTTAACTTCGTCTTTATTAAGTCTTGTATTGTAATGTATAAATCAGGGCACGAAAATCGAGAAAACAGTTTAGAAGGGTAATTTCGCATGAAATGAACATCATGTCATTTCAAACGGAATTAGATGTTTCAAACGAAATCACTAATTCCACATGGAATTAGATAATTCCGTTTGAATGTGTAATTCTGTTTGGATATGTAATTCCGTTTGAGACACTTTCAAGCAGAATTAGCTCGGCTATAAATATCAAGGTTCCTGTGTCATTTGAAACGGAATTATATGTGTATGTTTGAGAGCCGAGGTGCTGCCGAATTGTAATCAGATCTGTAAACGCTCAGGAAATCAGTAATAGATAAAGATTAGAAAGTATCAAGCTGTGTTGACATCATTTACATTGATTCCGCCTTTGTTTTTGATGATGAACTACTCAGATTGACTCGTTAGGGTCACACGATGATCCAACATCGTTGCCTGAAGGCACAGATGATTTTGTGCTTCCATCCAAGGACTTGGTTGCGTGTTGATGCAACGTGACAAGGTCATTGCCTACGCATCGCGCCAACTTAAAGTTCATGAAAGGAACTACACTACGCACGACTTGGAATTGGGAGCAGTTGTTTTCGCATTTAAGATATGGAGACATTACCTGTACGGTACCAAGTGCACCAATTACACCGATCACAGGAGTCTCGAGCATATCTTCAAGCAAAAGGAGTTAAACATGCGACAACGCCGATGGGTCGATGTAACACCCCGAAAATATAAAACTTTATATTGTAACTATAAAGTATAAATAGACGAGAAATTATTAACTAGGATCTTTTAACCTAGTTAATTACAAGACTAGAAATAGCCAATAATAGGGTTAAAAACTACTAAATAATATGTTGAAGAAAGTTGAGGGACCTTAGTTGTTAAATGTGTAACTAAAATAGATAAAAAAAAATAATAATAAACCAAACACCCCATTTGAGGAGTGCTGGTCGACCAAGAAGGAGCAGGGGGCGACACCCCCATATTCAAAACCCTAAAGCTTCCTAAAATCTGCAAATTGAAGTCTCAATTCAAGTTGAAATCGGAATTAGAACCTAGAATTGTGATCCTCATTGCAAGAGGATTCTAAGGTATGTAAAATTTGATGAAATCTCTTTACTTGAATTTCTCATGATTTTGGAAAATCTGAAGATTTATGTTGCATGTGTGTTATGTGATTAGATTAGAATTGATATGGTGATTAAAAGTAAAACCTAGCCAATTTCATGTGAAATCATGACCAAATTCAGGAAATTTCCATGAACACCTTGAAGGTGGGTTGTGGGTTTTACAAGATGATGATGAACACTAGGGTTAGAGTGATTATTCTAATGCAATTCGAATTTAGAAGGTGATTTCAGAAAAGTATGATGTTTAAATGCTATATGATGACTTTATTGAAGTTAAGTTAACTAATTAGCAAATTATAAACATGAATATTAATGATGTAGAAATTCTGCCTTCATAGTGTTTGTAGAAATGCCTCAAAGAAGGCTTAAAAATAGAAATTCAGAGCTTTAACGCATAAGTATGATGTTTCGGTATATTATGCAAAATGAGGTCTAAAGAGAGTTCTAAACATGTATTGAATTGAACTCTATAGGACAAGATACCGGAACGTCGAGTGGACAAGCCGATGGTGATTCGCGGTTGAAGGGCGTTCGTTAAGGTATGTAACTTGACCCGTTACATTTGGTAGATTGGAGGTTTATATAATGTGTACTTGAATTTTTTTATATGAGAGTTTTTTTTAATTAAGCGATGAAGTCGCTACATTGAATGATTGATAAAACTTGGTTTGAACTCGTTGGTAGTTGTCATATAGGAGGATTCCTTAGACGAGCCAAACGGGTCGGATAACCAAGTAAAGTATGGTTAATGCTTCGGAATATGGTTGATTATTCTTTGATATTGGTTAATATATAACATGTTTGAACTACTAGAATTTGATGTAGTGGTTTGTTAGAAAAGTAAATTCCAAGAGTTGGGTTGGAGTGAAATGTACAAAACAAACAAGACATGGATTTCCAGGTACTACCGTAAATTACGGTAGTACCGTAATTTACGGTAAAGGTCAGATATGTTACGGCGTGGATCTCCTGGTTTACGGTGACCAAACATTTCCAGGACTCACCGTAAATTACGCTGATACCGTAATTTACGGTGGATCCAGAATAGCTTTTATATTTTTGTTATTCCCAATGTGATGTTAAACCTTGTGATTATATTATATAATAACATCAAAACTAATGTTTTTAACGGTTTTGATCATAGGTAAATTGGTGGACCTTACGGGTGGCGATCAAGTGATTAATGAAGAACCGAACACTATATTTTGAAGCTTCCGCAAATGTTTTGTCATACTTAGATTTTGTTCATGGGTTGTAAACAATATATTAAACAAATCTTGAAATTTCCAACCTAGACATTAGATGACTAAGGTTTATGTCACTTATTAAACTTATGTTAATCTATTATCTTTTGGTATAAATTAGTGATAAATTCAAGTATAAAATTTAGGGTGTTACAAGTTGGTAATCAGAGCTCAAGGTTGTCAATAAGTGTTCGGTTCAAGCTTGATCGATCGTCCGGTAAGAATTAACTTATTTTGTTAATAAATTATGTACTACGTAAAGAATGAGAAATGAACAATATGCATGAAAAGAGTGTGTAAGCTCACTCAAAAAAAAAAACAAGAAATGCATGAAACAAGAATGATTAAATCAAGTTACGAACTTGATTGAATTGAAACAAGAATGATTAAATCAAGTTACGAACTTGATTGAATTGAAACAAGAATGATTAAATCAAATTACGAACTTGATTGAATTGAAACAAGAATGATTAAATCAAGTTATGAACTTGATTAAATCAAAACAAGTAAAGCATGTGTTATAAATGGAATGTTTAACAATCTATGTAAACATTTCAGAAATAGAGATGGCTGATGGAGGTAATGATAATGCGGTGCCAAGAGTCACCGAACAAATGAGGGAAGTGATTGCCGAAGAGGTTGGAAAGGCGATCGAAAACAGTTTGTCGGGCTTTATTGATAAAATTCAAAACACAGTTTTATCAATAGTAGAAGAGAGAATCAAGAAATTGGAAGATGATTCCAATTCAGCAAAGGAAAAGCATGGTGGACGAAAGCCTTGTTCATACAAGGAATTCATGGCCTGTAAACCACCAATATATAATGGAGAGGTTGATCCAAATGTGTGCCAACGATGGCTAAGTGATATCGAAGGAGTATTCGAGAGAACTCATTGTGATGAAAACGACTACGTAGCTTATGGTACGGGTCAATTAAGAGGTCAAGCGAAAGACTGGTGGGATAACAAAAAGAAGGAGATTGGAGGTGAAGCGGCTAAGGCCATGACATGGGAGGAGTTTAAGACGCCGTTTCTTAAACACCATAGTCCCAAAGCAGTCATAAATAGAATAAAGGAAGAGTTCATGCAACTCAGACACAAGGGTGAATCCATAGACAAGATCACGGGGATGTTTATGGACAAGATAAAGTTCTGTGATGATTTGGTGACAAACGAAGAACAAAAGGTCTATTACTACCATAACATGCTAAGTGCGGAGTATAGAGAGTTCATAACCCCTTCAAAATACGAGACCCTTACCGAGATTGTCAATGCTGCTCGGGAAAGGGAGATCGAATTGAAAAAGAGCATAGAACGGGGTGAACGAAGGGCACAAGATGTGAATCCAAGCCCTACCAAGAAGGCACGAACAAACGAAAGCGCAAAGAAATCTGATACGAAAGGCGGGTCGCCAAGTTGCAGAATCTGCGGGAAGGGTCATAAAGGCGAATGCCGTTACAAGGATAAGCCTTGTCCCATATGCAAGAAAACGGGACATATGGCTATATCATGCCCGGAGAAAGTGACGGTTTGTTACAATTGTTATCGAACGGGTCACAAGAAGTCGGAATGCCTGGAACTGGTTGGAAAGAAGGATGGGCAGGAACCGAAAGGTGAAGCCCCGAAAGCAAAGGCAAGATCTTTTCAACTAACCGCCGCAGAAGCAAAGGTTGAACCTGACGTGGTCTCAGGTATATTTGCTGTAAATTCAATTCCTGCACACGTGTTATTTGATACGGGTGCGAATAAATCCTTTGTTTCATATGGACTTATTCGACATCCTTCATTTATTCTAACAAAATTACCTATGCCTTTAGAAGTAGAGATAGGTAATAACAAAAGCTTTATTGTTTGTGATGTATGTGAAAATTGTAAACTGAGCATCGACGATGAAGAATATTTGATAAATCTAATCCTGATGTCGATGGGAGAATTTCAAGTAGTCGTTGGGATGGATTGGCTATCTCGACACCATGCAAAGGTCGTGTGCTACCGTAAAGAGATAAAACTAACATCTCCGAGCGGGAAACACGTCACCATTTATGGCGAAAAAGGAGGCAACCCCATAGTATGCTCAATGTTGAAAGCTGACAAGCTAATGAAGCGAGGATGCAAGGCATTCATAATATACGCTAATGAGCCCGAGAAAGAATCACGAAAGATTGGAGATGTACCGGTAGTACGAGATTTTGAAGATGTTTTTCCGGAAGATTTACCGGGGATACCGCCTGAACGGGAAGTAGAGTTCGGGATCGAATTGATTCCGGGCGCGAAACCCGTAGCAAAAGCCCCGTACCGACTTGCACCGTCGGAATTACAAGAGTTGATGTCCCAAATCCAAGACCTGCTTGACAAGGTATTCATAAGGCCGAGTGTGTCTCCTTGGGGCGCACCGGTATTGTTCGTGAGAAAGAAAGACGGGAGCATGCGCATGTGTATTGATTACCGAGAGTTAAACAAACTCACGGTAAAGAACCGATACCCGCTCCCGAGGATAGATGATTTATTCGACCAACTACAAGGTGCGAACTGGTTTTCCAAAATTGACCTTAGATCGGGGTATCACCAACTAAAGGTCAAAGAAGAAGATGTGCCGAAGACGGCTTTCCGCACGAGATACGGACATTACGAATTCCTCGTGATGTCATTTGGGCTAACAAACGCACCCGCGGCTTTCATGGACCTCATGAACCGAGTTTGCAAGCCAATGCTGGATAAGTCGGTCATCGTGTTTATCGATGATATTTTGGTGTATTCGAAAAGTGAAGCTGAACACGCACATCACTTACAAGAAGTGTTAGAGACCCTTAGACGAGAGAAGCTATATGCAAAATTCTCTAAATGTGCCTTTTGGTTACGAGAGGTACAATTTCTTGGCCATGTCATAAGTGCCGACGGAGTATTGGTGGATCCGTCAAAGATAGAGGCTGTGTCAAAATGGAATCCTCCAAAGAACCCTTCTGAAATTAGAAGCTTTTTGGGACTTGCGGGATACTATAGGAGATTCATCCAAGATTTCTCCAAGATTGCATCACCGCTAACAAAGCTAACCCAAAAGAAAGCAAAGTTTATTTGGGGAATCGATCAAGAAAAAGCGTTTCAAACGCTAAAAGAAAAGCTAACTCAAGCTCCGGTACTGACATTGCCGGACGGAGTCGAAGACATGGAGGTTTATTCGGATGCTTCACTATCGGGACTCGGTTGCGTGCTGATGCAACGGGGCAAGGTAATATCCTATGCCTCGAGACAATTGAAGATACACGAGAAGAAATATCCCACACACGATCTCGAGTTGGCGGCGGTAGTGTTTGCATTAAAAATATGGAGGCACTACTTGTATGGGGTAAAGTGCACCATATTCACCGACCACAAGAGTTTGAAATACTTCTTCGATCAGAAGGAGTTAAATATGCGACAAAGGCGATGGCTGGAAACGGTGAAAGACTACGATTGCGAAATACGTTATCACCCAGGAAAGGCTAATGCGGTGGCGGATGCTTTGAGCAGAAAAACGGATTATGTCCCGATACGAGTAAGATCGATGCAACTCGTGGTAACCTCGGGTATACTTGAACGTATTCGAGAGGCGCAATTAGAAGCAGTAAAAGAAGAGAATTGGAAGAAGGAAAGAATAATTGGTCAGTTGAAAGATTTGTCGGATGGGAATCATGGGTTAAAGACTCGATCCGGAAGGATATGGGTCCCACATACCTGTGGAGTGAAGGCGCTTCTACTTAATGAAGCTCATAAATCTTGTTATTCAATTCATCCGGGTGCGACCAAGATGTACAATGATTTGAAACAAAATTATTGGTGGCCCGGAATGAAGAGAGATGTGGCGAAGTACGTGGAAAAATGCTTGACATGTTTACAAGTCAAGGCGGAGCATCAGAAACCATATGGCAAACTCCAACCGTTAGAAATTTTGGTTTGGAAATGGGAACATATCACAATGGACCTACTAACCAAGTTGCCTAAAACGAGTCGTGGTTTCGATGCCATATGGGTAGTGGTAGATAGATTGACGAAAAGTGCTCACTTCATTCCGATACGTGAGACTTATACGTCAGAAAAGATGTCAGAGGTTTACACGAATGAAATAATAGCACGTCATGGGGTGCCAGTGTCTATCGTGTCTGATAGGGATACCCGGTTTACTTCAAATTTCTGGAGAGATTTCCAAGAGCAAATGGGGACCAAATTGTTCATTAGCACTGCGTACCATCCTCAAACGGATGGACAAAGTGAAAGAACGATACAAACCTTGGGGGACATGCTACGGGCGTGTATAATCGACTTTGGAGGCAGTTGGGATGTTCACTTACCGTTAGTCGAGTTTTCGTATAACAACAGTTACCAATCTAGTATTAAGATGGCACCATACGAAATGCTTTACGGTAGGAAGTGTCGAACCCCGGTATGTTGGGGTGAAGTGGGTCCACGTGAACTCGCCCACCAAGATATAGTACGAGCCACGAATGAAAAGACCGATAAAGTTCGGGCACACTTGAAAGCGGCTCAAGACAGGCAAAAGGCGTATGCTGATAAAAGGAAAAGGCCGATTGAATTCCAAGTTGGTGACATGGTCATGCTAAAAGACTCCCCATGGAAAGGTGTTATTAGATTCAGAAAAAGGGGGAAGCTAAGCCCAAGGTTTATTGGACCATTTAAAATTATTGGGAGAGTTGGCAAGGTAGCTTACCGCCTTGAATTACCGGAGGAGCTGAGTGGAATCCATGGCACGTTCCACGTGTCGCAATTAAGAAAGTGCCTAGCAGACGAAACGGCCTATATCCATTACGATGATATCGAAGTGGATAATAGTCTGAATTATGCGGTAAGACCGGTGGAGATTTTAGACAGAAAGGTCAAACATTTATGAAATAAACAAATTGACCAAGTCAAAGTCAAATGGGAGCATAGGAAAGGTTCGGACACTACATGGGAGTCCGAAGAGGAGATGCGACGTCTTCACCCTACATTATTTGGTACGTACTTCGGTTTCGGGGACGAAACCCTTTTTAAGGGGGGTGGACTTGTAACACCCCGAAAATATAAAACTTTATATTGTAACTATAAAGTATAAATAGACGAGAAATTATTAACTAGGAACTTTTAACCTAGTTAATTACAAGACTAGAAATAGCCTATAATAGGGTTAAAAACTACTAAATAATATGTTGAAGAAAGTTGAGGGACCTTAGTTGTTAAATGTGTAACTAAAATAGATAAAAAAATAATAATAATAAACCAAACACCCCATTTGAGGAGTGCTGGTCGACCAAGAAGGAGCAGGGGGCGACACCCCCATATTCAAAACCCTAAAGCTTCCTAAAATCTGCAAATTGAAGTCTCAATTCAAGTTGAAATCGGAATTAGAACCTAGAATTGTGATCCTCATTGCAAGAGGATTCTAAGGTATGTAAAATTTGATGAAATCTCTTTACTTGAATTTCTCATGATTTTGGAAAATATGAAGATTTATGTTGCATGTGTGTTATGTGATTAGATTAGAATTGATATGGTGATTAAAAGTAAAACCTAGCCAATTTCATGTGAAATCATGACCAAATTCAGAAAATTTCCATGAACACCTTGAAGGTGGGTTGTGGGTTTTACAAGATGATGATGAACACTAGGGTTAGAGTGATTATTCTAATGCAATTCGATTTTAGAAGGTGATTTCAGAAAAGTATGATGTTTAAATGCTATATGATGACTTTATTGAAGTTAAGTTAACTAATTAGCAAACTATAAACATGAATATTAGTGATGTAGAAATTATGCCTTCATAGTGTTTGTAGAAATGCCTAAAATAAGGCTTAAAAATAGAAATTCAGAGCTTTAACGCATAAGTATGATGTTTCGGTATATTATGCAAAATGAGGTCTAAAGAGAGTTCTAAACATGTCTTGAATTGAACTCTATAGGACAAGATACCGGAACGTCGAGTGGACAAGCCGGTGGTGATTCGCGGTTGAAGGGCGTTCGTTAAGGTATGTAACTTGACCCGTTACATTTGGTAGATTGGAGGTTTATATAATGTGTACTTGAATTTTTTTATATGAGAGTTGTTTTGAATTAAGCGATGAAGTCGCTACATTGAATGATTGATAAAACGTGGTTTGAACTCGTTGGTAGTTGTCATATAGGAGGATTCCTTAGACGAGCCAAACGGGTCGGATAACCAAGTAAAGTATGGTTAATGCTTCGGAATATGGTTGATTATTCTTTGATATTGGTTAATATATAACATGTTTGAACTACTAGAATTTGATGTAGTGGTTTGTTAGAAAAGTAAATTCCAAGAGTTGGGTTGGAGTGAAATGTACAAAACAAACAAGACATGGATTTCCAGGTACTACCGTAAATTACGGTAGTACCGTAATTTACGGTAAAGGTCAGATATGTTACGGCGTGGATCTCCTGGTTTACGGTGACCAAACATTTCCAGGACTCACCGTAAATTACGGTGATACCGTAATTTACGGTGGATCCAAAATAGCTTTTATATTTTTGTTATTCCCAATGTGATGTTAAACCTTGTGATTATATTATATAATAACATCAAAACTAATGTTTTTAACGGTTTTGATCATAGGTAAATTGGTGGACCTTAATGGTGGCGATCAAGTGATTAATGAAGAACCGAACACTATATTTTGAAGCTTCCGCAAATGTTTTGTCATACTTAGATTTTGTTCATGGGTTGTAAACAATATATTAAACAAATCTTGAAATTTCCAACCTAGACATTAGATGACTAAGGTTTATGTCACTTATTAAACTTATGTTAATCTATTATCTTTTGGTATAAATTAGTGATAAATTCAAGTATAAAATTTAGGGTGTTACAGTCGAGCTCTTGAATGATTATGAATACGCTATCAAGTGCCATCCGGGCAAAGCCAATGTTGTGGCCGACGCCCTCAGTCGAAAGGATACTATACCTAAACGTGTGCGAGCGTTACAACTTACCATCCAATCTAGTCTTCCTACCCAGATACGAGATGCTCAAGTTGAATCATTGAAAGCAGAGAACATCAGGGCTGAGTCCTAACGAGGATCAAGGAAACGGTTAGAACAAAAGGAAGACGACGCCTACTCTGTAAACGGGCGCATCTGGGTTCCACTTTATGGAAACTTACGCGAGCTGGTGATGGATGAAGCACATAAGTCTCGTTATTCAGTACATCCTGGTTCAGATAAGATGTACCACGACCTAAAGACTACATACTGGTGGCCTAGCATGAAAGCCCACATAGCAACCTACGTCAGTAAATGCTTGACTTGTGCCAGGGTCAAGGTCGAGTACCAGAAACCATCAGGCCTACTTCAACAACCAGAGATACCTAAATGGAAATGGGAGCAAATTTCCATGGATTTCGTTACTGGCCTGCCTAGATCTCAACGCGGAAATGATACCATTTGGGTGATAGTGGATTGATTGACTAAGTCTGCACACTTCTTGGCAATCAAGGAAACGGATAAGTTTTCTACTCTAGCAGACGTCTACCTAAAGGAAGTAGTATCAAGGCACGGAGTGCCAACCTCCATCATTTCTGATCGTGACTCACGTTTTACATCTGAATTGTGGCAAGCTATGCACAAGTCCTTTGGCTCTCGATTAGACATGAGCACGGCATATCATCCACAGATGGATGGGCAATCTGAACGCACCATCCAAACCCTTGAAGACATGCTTAGGGCATGTGTAATCGACTTTGGTAATGGCTGGGAAAAACACCTCCCGTTAGTGGAGTTTTCGTATAACAACAGTTACCACACCAGTATCCAGGCCACTCCGTTCAAGGCATTGTACGGACGGAAGTGTCGATCACCTCTTTGTTGGGCAGAGGTTGGCGACAGTCAAATCACAGGCCCAGAACTTGTAGTAGATACAACCGAGAGGATTGCTCAGATACGAAAACGAATGGCGGCAGCTCGTGACCGTTATGCTGATAAGCGAAGGAAACCACTCGAATTCCAGACTGGGGATCGAGTCCTACTCAAAGTCTCACCTTGGAAAGGTGTAGTTCATTTTGGCAAACGAGGCAAACTCAATCCGCGTTATGTCGGACCGTTCGAAATCATTGAGAAAATTGGCAAAGTCGCTTACAAGCTGAATCTACCAGCAGAACTCAGCGGAGTTCACAATGTTTTCCATGTGTCGAATCTGAAGAAGTGTCTGTCGGATGAGACCCTCATAGTTCCGTTAAAGGAGCTCACAATCTACGACCAGTTGCGATTCATCGAGGAACCAGATGAAATCACAGACCGAGACGTTAAGATTCTCAAGCGTACCAGAATACCCCTTGTTCGAGTTCGTTGGAACTCCCGTCGTGGCCCAGAGTATACCTGGGAACGAGAGGACCAGATGAAACACAAGTATCCCCAGTTGTTTGAGAAAAGTGCAACCACTACTGAGGCTGAAGCTACTGCAGAATTTCAGGATGAAATTCCAAACCAACAGGGGGATGATGTGACACCCCAGGAAAACCAGGAAACCAACGCAACTTAACTAGCTTCCTCAGTAACCACGTACTAAATTTTGGGACGAAATATTCTTAACATGGGGAGAATGTGACAACCCTCAAAATTACATGTATCCGTACGATTCATTAATGTTAATTAAAGTGCTTGATGTCTGTGCTGAATTACTTAACTGCTTTCTGATTACTCCGTCATACCTACATGTGCTTTTTAACATACTAGTCTTGTGCAGAAAATTGACTAAATGGTCCTGTATGCTTTCCTAAGTGTTGGGAATTTAAAAATGTTACAAAAAGATATATAAAGAACACTATATGGAATAACTTAGCACTTTAACGGAACGGTGTCTAACCGAACAACCGGACATTACCCGGGACACCAAAATATTGTTAAAAAGATTGTTTCACTTTTTCTGAGCTAGTTATGGTCCCCGAACACCTAAACACACTACATAATACATGGTACACACTTAAACACAAGACACTTACACTTAACACCCTATTACTTAACTTTACCATTTGAATTTTCATTTAACCCCCCCCCCCTAATTGTAACCGTCCCCATGAAGGGACCCCACATCAAGATTGTGTTAAAACTTCCATATCTCTCCTAAATCTTCTCATTGGGATTATGATGATCTTGTTTGTACTTACAAAGACATAGAACCCATTGGACATTAGAACTTGACTTATTAATAACCATCATCATCCCCACTTATCATCACAAGCTTCTTTCTTCTCTCCCTCTAAACAAGCTTCGGCCGAACACCCTACCATACACATCACCCATTTTCAATTTTGATTCAAGTATTCCAAGCTTCTCACAAGGTGCACCAAGGTGAATCACGAAGTGTGAAGCTCACGGATCATCAAGGACCTCTCTCGTGTGCTTTTATCCACTCATTTTCTCTAGTGTTTCTTCCCTAGCTTAAAAGCTAGTAGTAAGCTTCTTTGATCCTCATTTACTTCATGTTTATGGTGGTTAATAGTTATATTATGATGAAATCTCAAGAACACTAAAAGATCATAAACATAAGTCTTGAACATAAAGCTAACATGATGATGAAATAAGATGAAATCTTGATGAAATAAAGTTGTTTTGATGTTGTTGTTGTTTATCTGATGATTACTAGTAATATGATGTTGAGCATCATGGTTGAACTTGTTAAAGTAAGATTAAAAACTTAAGTTAACAAGTTCGGAGGTGATCAGTGATCTACATAAAAGAACCACCTCCATGTTTCACCAAAAACTTGGTAATAAAATGATTTCTTGAAAAATAAGTGAACAAAGTGAGTAGATGATCGTATGGATCCGAGGTTTACAAATGGTTGTCCTAAATAAACCAAGAGTAGAAGATGATTTTTGAAAGGTTATGACTTTTGTTAAACCTACACTATTTTAGTAACAAAATAAGAGTAGAAATATTCTTAGAACAAGAAGATCCAATAAATACACATTTTTGCAAAATAAGTTTACAAGTTGTAAACACCTAAAAATCCCGAGAATGAGATTTTAACAAAGGTAAACACACTTTGGAGGGTAACTAAATCCACTAAACACCCCACTAAGTTGCTACGCGTTTTTAGGAAAAACCAAGTTCATGTTGTTATGTAAAGTGCATTGTTTTTGCACTTGACTAGTGTAGTGTTGCTTAGTAACTTGTTGTTGATTGATTGAATGTTTTCCGAAAAGAAAATGATATGCTAATAAGCATGGTCGCCTCCATTTACAAAGGAGACTCTGGCGAAATTTTCTAAAAACTCCAACACATAGAAAATTATTTTCTAACATGTGTTACAAGTGTATTTTTAACTATAATCTTTCCACAAAAGTCAGAGTGTGATATTTGAATTATGTGGTATGTGATAGAAGTAATGAGTAGATAAACGGTACGTAGGATACGTGTTATGCATGCACGAGAAATTGATTGTTATCTGTACTTTATTAGGACGTGCTTTATTTCTGATTATTAGAGTAACTAATCTAACCGAGCAAACCAAGGTGAGTTCACACTCCTTCTAAGGCATGGGATTCCCGGTGGTTGGGAATGGATTAAAGAACTAACACGGAACCTGCATATCCTCCTTAGGTAGGATATGTACCGCCATCCTCCATGGGTAGGATGCCAATATTAAAAGAACTAAAACGGAACCTGCATATCCTCCTTAGGTAGGATATGTACCGCCATCCTCCATGGGTAGGATGCCAATATTAATCCTGCGTATTCTCCTTGGGTAGAATACTTACGTTCGTCCTCCTTGGGTAGGACAACAACCTTAAAACCTACTAGACAAAACTCTATCATTAAGTCCCTCATTTTATATTGACTTAATCGCCGAGGCCAATGGCGAGCGGGTCATTAGTTAATAGCGCTATTAGGTTTAACAAACTTCACATCGTGCCAGTCGAACGGGCGTGTTCTAATGGACTATGGCAAACTGTCAATGATGATAGACATTGACGTAGGGCACAACTTGCTTTCGTTAGTAGTCGATATGGTAACGGTCTAGTGGTTCACATGTGGAAGCCCCCACTGATTATGGATATGGTTTGGTTAATAAAGAAGGAACTGGTTAATCATATTTTCAACTATGGGGTAACCCCCACGGCAAGTAAGCCAGCAAAAGACAAACCATGTTTTCAGAAACAACTTAAAACTAAACAACCAACTGTGAACTCACTCAACTTTGTTGTTGACTCGTTGTTACATGCCTTATAGGTCGTTAGATGCTTATGGAGCTTGCACGAGGAGGAGGTCGTTGTGGGATATGGACAGTTATGTCCCGTGCTTAACATTTGAACTTTATGAACTTATTAAACTTATGTTTTGGTTTTACGTTTTATGCTTCCGCTGTTAACTTAAAGTTGGTTACTTTCTTTTGGTCCCCAATTGTATTGTGGTTGGTTTTATTTACTTAATTACGTTGTTCAATATGATTGGTGGCTTGATCCTGGTCAGTCACGCCTCCTTGCGGTGATACTCCGCTGGTGGATTTTGGGGGTGTGACATAAGCGAAGAGCGGTGCGTAAAACGATGAAAAGTGACCTGGTGTCGAATGGTAATCCGATCGGATGGCAATCCGATCGGATGGTCATTCAATCGGATGTCAATCCATTCGGATGGTCATCCGATCGGATGGCCATTCGGTCGGATTGACATTCGTTTGGTAAGGATGTGTTTATGTATGATGGCTTTGAAGTTTTCATTGTAGCATTTTGAAAACAAAGAAGTATCTCTATCCTTCAGGTCGACCGATCAAAGGGCCGTTCGATTGGATAGCGATCCGATTGGCAAGACACTTAGTGAGAACAAGTTCGCCGCAGGATAGTCACTCGATCAGATAGCAATCCGATCAGATAGCAATCCGATCAGATGGCAATCTGTTAGATCTGGATAACATTGAACGTGTTGAAAATTGTTTAAGTGTTGAGCCTCAAGTGCAATCCAATCGGATTGCGGTTCGATCGGATGGTAATCCGATCGGATGGCAATCTGATCGGATGGCAATCTGATCGGACGACAATCCGTCCCAACGAATCCAATCGTTTTGAACTTGATTATTTTGAAAGTTTGGGGTTTGTTCGAGACGGTTTGATAACGTACTAAACAACAGAACCTCGTCAAGTCCCAAGTCGTTCGATCGAATAGGAATCACCCAAATTTGATCAGTTTACTGGTTCGTGATGGTTGTTCTTGTTTAACCCGAAATCGGTTGTCTCTTTGATAGAAACCAGATCTTGAACCAACTCATCACTAAGAAAGAGTAGGTCAGAACGAGCTCCGGTTCTATCGGTTTTGAGTGCATTGAGTGTAAAAGAGTTGAAAGAAGGTTGGAAAACTATCTTTCAATCCTTTCAACTTTGAAAATGTTTAGATCTATACGAAATCGTTATTTATTCATGTGGAAATCTTTCAGATCTAAGTTGTTCTTGGTGGAATGAAGCCGAATCTTGAAGTTCATAAGAACTCCATGATGACGTCACCATAAAACACCTCAAATCCATTGATTTCACGGTTAAAAGTTAAGATTCAAAGGTGAAAAAGATGAAGGAGTGCGTGTAGATCATAGAAGTATAAGATTTGAGTTGAAAACTTACAAGAATCGTGAGAATTCGAGAGAAAAGAGAGCTTGAGTGCTGCTGGTCGAATGGGAGAGCTGTCACATCACAAATGATGTGACAGGAGGGTATTTATAGTGTTTCTAAAAGAGGAAAGTGCACCAAGTGTCGGATTGGTCACCGATCGGATGGCGGTTCGATCGAATGGCAATCCGATCGGATGGCCACTCGATCGGTTAGCCATTCGATCCAGGTGTCCGGCTTGTTGAGTTTTGTTGTTCCGATTCGCGGGTTGAGCATTGCGATGCGTTTCGAGTGAGAGATGCAATAGTATTACCCATTAGTTACACAAATAAACTAACTACTATATCTAACATAAAATCACTATAAATAACTTGCGTTTAGCGTTTGCGATTAGATTGCGATTACGATAGAATTGTGATTGCGATTGCGATTAAACACCTCAACATAAACATAACATACACAAGTAACACATAATAGCACACAGATGTAAAACAATATCCAGAACACATAATTCGAGTTGAAATGCGATAGCGATGTGATTAAGTCGATTAGCGATAAACATGCGATTAAACCTCGATTATTAATAGTTACTCCACATAATACAACTAAAACAAATAAATAATAGAATTAGATTACAAGTCAAAAGTACATTTTGATGGTCAAGCAAGGAGTGACAGATCGCAATTAGAAATCTTTTCTTCCTTTGACTTTGACTTTCCCAAAAAGCGGGTTGTTACAGCCTCCCCTACTTTAGGAGATTTCATCCCGAAATTTATGAAGTAGGCGTAACAAACAGTTGCGGGTACTTCGCCTTCATGTCACTTTCGAGTTCCCAGGTAAACTCGGCACCGCGTTTGCCTTCCCAACGAACCTTCACAATGGGAATGCGTGAGCGTCTGAGCACCTTGGTTTCTCGTCCCATGATCTCGACAGGCCTTTCCATGAAGTGTAATGTTTCATCCACTTGTAAATCTTCAAGAGGGACATGTAATTCTTGGTCGGCCAAGCACTTTCTAAGGTTCGAAACGTGGAAAGTCGGGTGAACGTTACTAAGTTCCTCCGGTAGTTCGAGTCTGTAGGCCACCTCCCAATCCTTTCCAGGATTTTAAAGGGTCTAACATATCGAGGAACGATCTTTCCTTTCTTGTCGAATCTGATCACTCCCTTCCAAGGTGCAACCTTTAGGAGTACGTGATCGCCAACGTCAAATTTAAGGAGCTTGCGGCGTCTATCAGCGTAACTTTTCTGTCAGCTCTGAGCTTTCAATAGATTATCTCGAATCTGGAGGATTTTGTCCGTCGTTTCTTGTAACAGCTCAGGACCGGTAATTTGCGCGTCTCCGATCTCATGCCACACAATAGGCGATCGACATTTCCTTTCGTATAATGCGTCAAATAGTGTCATTTGGATGCTAGAATGATAATTGTTATTGTACAAGAATTCGACCAAAGGTAAGTGCGCGTCCCAATTACAACTGAAATCTATGACACACGAGCGGAGCATGTCTTCAAGGGTACGAATTGTTCTTTCAGTCTGACCGTCGGTTTGGGGATGGAAAGCGGTACTGAGATTAAGAGTAGTACCGAGAGCAGATTGAAACGTTTCCCAAAGACGTGAGGTAAACCGACCATCGCATACAGAGATGATGTCATGAGGCGTCCCGTGTCGACAAATGACCTCATCGGTGTAGATTCGGGCTAATTTTTCTACCTTAAAGTCTTCTCGTATCGGCAGGAAATGAGCTGATTTAGTCAAACGGTCGACTACAACCCAGATGCTGTCATGACCTGATTGAGTACTCGGAAGTTTCGTTATAAAGTCCATAGCTATACTCTCCCATTTCCACATCGGGATCTCGGGTTGTACGAGCAAGCCAGAGGGGCGTTGATGCTTAGCCTTGACTTTGGAACAAGTCAGGCACTTCGAAACATAGATAGCGATATCCTTCTTCATGCCCGGCCACCAGTACTTGCGGTGCATGTCTTGGTACATCTTGTCGGCACCGGGGTGAATAGAATACCGAGATTTGTGGGCTTTGCCCATCAGAATTTTCACAAATTCGTACGCTTGGAATCCAAATTTGGTCCATATAATGAAAGATACCATTCGATTTATTCTCGAGTTGGGCGCCATCATTTAGAATCCTTTCCTCCTTCAAAGTTCGTTCGGTAAAACAAGCATGCTGAGCGTCACGGATGAGAGCTTCGAGATTAAACTGGGCTTGGGAATTACGAACGCTAAGCAAATAGCTTTGTCGACTGAGAGCATCGGCAACGACGTTTGCTTTGCCTGGATGGTAACGAATCTCACAGTCGTAATCGTTGAGGAGTTCTACCCACCGGCGTTGACGCATATTCAGTTCCTTTTGATCAAAGATGTGTTGTAGGCTCCTATGATCGGTGATGATCGTACACTTGGTACCGTAAAGGTAGTGTCTCCAAATCTTTAACGCAAAAACAACTGCGCCAAGCTCGAGGTCATGTGTGGTGTAGTTCTTCTCGTGGATCTTGAGCTGTCGAGAAGCGTACGTGATAACCTTATCTCATTGCATGAGAACACAACCAGGACCAAGGTTGGAGGCATCGCAGTAGACTATGAAGTTGTCGTTTCAGCCGGGCAGTGAAAGCACGGGAGCAATGCAAAGCATAGCTTTGAGAGTTTGAAAAGCTTCCTCTTGGTTAGTTCCTCAAACAAAAGGTTTGTCCTTATGCGTAAGAGAAGTAAGCGGCACAGCGATCTTAGAGAAACCTTCGATAAATCGGTGGTAATAGCCTGCCAGTCCGAGAAAAGAACGGACTTCAGACGGGTTCTTAGGTGTAACCCAACTCTTAACGACCTCGATCTTCGCGGGATCGACATGAATTCCTTGACTATTGACAATGTGACCCAGAAACTGGACCTCCTCCAGCCAAAATTCGCACTTGGAAAACTTGGCATAGAGACGGTTTCCCTGGAGTAACTCAAGAACCAAATGTAGATGCTGCGAGTGTTCGGTTTTTGACTTGGAATAGATCAGGATATCATCGATGACCACGATGACGAAGCGGTCGAGAAAGGGTTTGCACACTCGATTCATTAAATCCATGAAAACTGCGGGAGCGTTAGTCAAACCAAAAGGCATAACAACAAACTCATAGTGACCGTATCGGGTTCGAAATGCGGTTTTGGGTATATCTTCCTCTTGAATGCGTAGTTTGTGATAGCCTGGGTGTAGATTGCTCTTTGAAAAAACACGTAGCACCTTGTAACTGATCAAACAAATCATCGATTCGAGGCAAGGGATAGCGATTCTTGATTGTCAGCTTATTCAACTCCCTATAGTTGATGCACATCCAGAACAATCCATCCTTCTTTTTGACGAAAAGGACAGGCGCTCGCCAAGGAGAGGTGCTAGGGCGAATAAAGCCTTTATCAAGTAGTTCCTGGAGCTGACTCGAGAGTTCACGCATTTCAGAAGGAGCGAGAGGATAAGGCGCTTTAGCAACAGAGTTTGCTCCAGGAATGACGTCGATTCGGAAATCGATATCACGAGCGGGAGGTAATCCGGGTAAATCATCGGGGAAAACGTTGGGGAATACACAAACAACGGGAACGTCTTTCACTCCTGTATTTCCTTTCTTTTCCTTCTCCGCTACTACAATGTTAGCCAAGAAAGCTCTGTATTCTTTGCGGAGATACTTGCTAGCTTGGACACATGACATGAGTTTAAGACCTCTCGAAGAAGTTTTGCCATACACGCAAAGTTGATCACCATTAGCGAGCGAGAAACGAATCATCTTTTCGAAGCAAACAACTTCAGCACGATTTTCGCAAAGAAAATCCATGCCTACTATGATGTCAAAACTACCGAGCTGCATCGGAATAAGGTCGATAGGGAAGACGTGATTGTTGAGTTCGAGCGTACAATAACGTAGGATAGAATTGACAGCGACGGTTCTTCCGGTAGCAACTTCAACATCGAACATCGAGGGGAGATGGGCATGTTTATGATTAAGGAGCTTTCCGAATTCAAACGATACAAAACAGTTATCGGCTCCAGTATCAAATAAACACGAAGCATATATACCATTGACCACATTGATGTCTGCTTGAGCCTGACGGGCGTTGATGTTTAAGGCACGTCCATGGGCTGCTGTCTGTTGCTGCTGCTGCTGCTGTTGTGGTTGTGGCTGCTGCTGGGGCTCTTGCTTCACTACCCTGTTGGGGCACAAGTTTGCAAAGTGGTTAGGATCACCACATGCAAAGCAAGCTCAAGCGTGAGCTGCGGGTGCAGGAGCTGCTTGATGGCCTTGAGGAGCAGGAAGTAGAGCTTGTTGGGCAGGAGCTTGACCTGGAGCTGGAGCTGGAGCTTGGCGTGGACCTGTACGGCAGTTTGCGGTGAAGTGGCCGTACATATTGCAATGAACACAGAACCGGCATGTGAGACCCACCGGGTGATGATAAGTACAAGTAGGGCAAAGCGGGTCCAGTGTATGCACGCTTGGCAGGTGGTGCATTGACCACAGGTGCCGCTACTTGGCGGTGTTGAGGTTGCGGTTGGGCAGGTACTGTTTGGAGCGGGGCAGTAGTAACTGCACAGTTCTTGTTGCTGGAACTGCTGTTGTTCTTCCTCTTGCGGCGTGAGAGCTTCGAAGATTGCGGTGCGGTGGTGGTTTCAGTGGTTGAAGCAGCGGTGACTTGATGCAGGTTCTAAGCAGCTTTGTCAAAATAACTTGCCTTGACTCGCTTATCATTAATCTCAGCGGCGAGCAGGTAGGTTTCCTCGATTGTTGTCGTCTTTGCAGCCTGAAAAAAGTCTGCAACGCAATCCGGAAGAGCACGGATATACTTCTTAATTGTGATATCTGGGGTAGTAACCTGACCAGGGCAGATAATACTCAACTGCTTGAAGCGAGCAGTTAAACCAGCGTTATCTCTGCCATCCTGCTTTATGTGCCAGAATTCATCCTCAAGCTTTTGGAGTTCATGGGGAGGGCAAAAATCTTGCATCATAATGTTCTTCAACTCGTCCCAAGACAATCCGAAAGCTGCATCGTTTCCTCGTTTGTTCCGCTCGGCCGTCCACCAATCAAGACGCGAGATTGGAAGACGTTGGTAGCATTAACGGTGCGCAGGTTTTCCGAACAGCCACTCTGGCAGAGGGTGACTTCGATAGAATCAAACCATTGAAACATGGTCGTAGGACCATCTTCGCTGGTAAACTCTTTTGGTCCGCAGGCTTTGAACTGCTTGAAGCTAAAAGCGGCCTTAGGAGCAACAGTCTTGGACTCTTCCGAGGACTTGCTTGCATTCCCGTTCAGTTCACTGACGATCTGGGGAATGACTTTCGCCATTTGCTTAGAGACGAGAGCAGCGATGCGTTTGTCATCATGGTTTCGGCGAGCGGCTCGAGAGTGGAATGATCCAAATGACGACATTGTCTGCAACAGACATCGCCATAGGACTCAAACGCAATTTCGATCAATTCCTAGTATAGTCTAGCGATTCATCATAAAGCTCAGGAACATAGTCATTCACCCAATTTCACGTAGGCACATACACCACAGTATCACATAAGCACATAAACACATAAGCACGTAGGCACATAAGCATATAAGCTATCCTAAACACATATTTTGCACGTATTCACCTATCCTTCACAACAGCGTATAGCGATTAAGTATAGCGATTGCGATTAGCAAGAGGCGATTACGTATAACATAAGCGATTTGTCAGCGTTTTGAGATAAATGTGCAGTGCGAGTGGTGCGTGTTGATCAAAGCGAGAGGCGAAAAGCGAGTAAATCACCAAAATCGAACACATAAACACATAAAATCATGTAAAATCCACATAAAATCGATAACTCACAGAGTTGGCGGCTACGGGTTCCAGATTCGAAACGCATAAAATCGAAGAGAGATTGTCTTGGGTGTGTAGACAGCGACTACCCAAAGTGATTCGACTATTCACAAGGACTCGTAAGTGCACACTAAGGCCCTCTAGACTGTACTCTCGCTTCAATCTGAGCGTTCGGCACACATCCTTCCTGCCACAGTGTTACCTCAAGTCGTTGGAGTCCGTCGAGACTTTTGGTGAGAGTTTTGTAAAAATTTATAATGAGTATGGAGTGTCGTTAAGATGTGGGTCTCACCCCTAACTTAACAACTCAGCCGAGATAATCTTTTGGTAGATGCAGGGTGAGACTCCTGTCGAGGTATGGATTTCACTCCTGACTTAACGCAGATTCTCTTGTTTTCTAGTAAAAAAAAAAGCAATTTGAACGAGTGATCTGGTCAAGAGTTTGCGGTTTTTACACCTAATCATAACCAAATCATCCGTTTGTGTGTGTAATTAGCCTTAGGAAAGGCTGACCTCGCTTAGAACTGTAGTATGTGATGTTCGCGCAAGGGCGTAGTGTACAACGAGTTCGAGCGAGAAATAACAAGTAAGCTCGTACAAAGACCCATACTGGGTATGCACAAGTCGGTCTGTTGGTACTTAGACTATAGACTAGGTCGTTCTAAGACATCGACCCGGACTAGGTCGAGTCTTGCCTAATTCCCTATAGTTATGGCTCTGATACCAATCTGTCACACCCCAACCGATGACAGAAACATCGGGGCGCGACACTGAGCGAAACAGATTGTCCAGGAGTTTCCATAACAACTACGATTACCAATTATTTAAGCGTCACGTCCCATACCATGACATAACAAGTAGCATAGTTATTACAGACAATTCAAAGACAAATAGTTCTGTTTGGACAACCCAAATATAAATAGTTTGTTTGTTTCTAGACTATCTCCTACTTGATTCCACAAAAGCAAGAGCACAACATCCTAAGCATTTCAAACACCTGTCACATACGTTAAAATAGAGGTCAATACACATAGTGTAAAGGTGAGCATACAAGTTTAATAGTAATAGTAGAGTTCGAAATTGTTTACGCATAACCAGCATGTAACATGTATAATGAGAAGCTAGTAGGTTATCGACAATGAAATATGCACAGACTAGACTGCGAGTTGTAGAGTGCGCAACACATATCACCACCGTGACATGTGAGAGGTAACCTTAACAACCCCTGTCCACGACAGGTGCTGAGTCCAAACAAATAGTACTATCGTTGCTAAGGCATCAGGCAACAATCACTGTGTTAACATAACATATGATGTGTGTAAAATGCAACATATAAATTACATCAATTGTGGCATAAAACTAACCCTTTTTTAGTACTAATGTTGGAAAAAGTGTGCTTTTGTCTTCCTTTTGTATTTTCAGGATTAAATGAGCTCAAATTAACAAAAGAAGCAAAAAGGCAGCTAAATCTAACATAAATACCCGAAAAGGAACAAACGTGGCGTGCCCGACCTCCCCGAAAGCATCTTCTCAAGCAAAACAAGAGAACAGAAGGCTGAACACGCCCCGTGTTCAGTGAACACGGGGGCGTGCCCAAGTGTTAGCATAAAAGACAAAGTTGTAGAAGTTCCATCGCCCACCACGGGGCCGTGCTCAGCGGACACGGGGCCGTGGTCAACTATAAGATTCGCAGAATCCAGGGAAATCTTGATAGTACAGATATGCTTCTGCACACGGGGTCGTGCCCAGCGGACACGGGGCCGTGGTCAACTAATGCAGAAAAAAGCAATTAATGAAGACAGAGAAGAGGATGGACACGGGGCCGTGCCCGAGCTTCTGTTCAGCCTATAAATATGAGTGCTTTGAGCTCTTGCAACTCATCCCTTGGCACACCACCTCTCTCACACTGCACCCACCACCCACCACCACCATAACACCATCTTCCATTGTCCATCATAGAGTGTGTGAGTCGTCTCGGGATCCAAGATTGATCGTAAGAGTTCTTGACAATCAAGGCCATGTTTGCCTAAGTCTCTTACATCACTTGGTGAAGACAAAGTGTCTAGTGTAATACTTTTTATTTTTAATCTTTTCGCACTTTTTAATTGGTTATGTATTAATGACTTTAATAACTAGTTTCTTATGTTGAAGGTGATTCTTCCTTATCGTTTGTCTGTGGTGTCTTGGCATTATTTTACTGTCTATATAAAATAAAAGATTTTCACCATTCATATCTCCACGGTCTATATGGAGGTATGTTGGCTACCTGGTCGGGGGTTAAGGGAACGGTTTGGTAAGAGTCTTGCCATTGTTCATGTATAGATCCTGCAAAGGACCTGGGTCAAATTTAGTAGGACCTCCTTCAATACTTAACGGGATTGGATGGCGGGGTTCCAAACTCTTTGATCCCCTCATAAGTTAAGCTACTATTAAAACTTTAACCCAGCTACTTAGGACTGTATCCCTGCTGACTCAGAGTACTTAGCCGATGGTAACGTCGCCTTCAAAAGAGGAGCCTACCACATTATGCATTAATAACTTAATTAATTATCTTTCAATAATCCAACCCTTTAGGATTGTATCCCTGCTGACTCAAACTACTGGGTTGAGGGTGACGTCACCTCCAAAAGAGGGGCCTACTACAATAACTAAGATAATCTCTTAACAAAGTGCAAAAGTGCGGAATAATCAAAGGCTACACTAAACACGAGTCGGAGCCAAGTGATTCATCTTGTCTATCTGTTTTATTTTTATTTTTATTTTCAGCATTTTAGTTAGTTTTTATTTTTTTAGTTTAAAACCTTTTTCTAACTTTTGATTTGATCAGACGTTGAGGATAAACCGGTACTAAAAGCTCTTGTGTCCTTGGACGACCTCGGTATCTTGCCAACACTATACTGCGCTCACGATGGGTGCACTTGCCCATATGTGTGTTTAGTGTTAGTAAATATCGTGTTTTATAAATTTAAAACTTGGCTAAAAAAGTGTAAAAGGGCTTAAAATATACTTAAACTTATATATACACTTCACACGCATCAAGTTTTTGGCGCCGTTGCCGGGGACACAAGGATTTTAAGAAAGTTAGGAATCAGCGGCCTAATCATTTTTCTTATTTTTCTATTTTTTTAGGATTTTTCTTAATTTTTCAGCTTCTGCAGAACTCAGCCCGGGTCGTGCCCGCTGAACAGGCCCCGTGCCCAATCATTGGAACTGGCAATCCTGTTTTAAGTCAGACAGTAAGCTGAACACGGGGCCGTGCCCACTCAACACGCCCCCGTGCCCAAGATTCAGTTTCTGAAAACTGAACCGTAAGATCCCGACGGTTGGTAATTTCTGACACAAACGTGAGTGATAATGATAATTTTTACTTTCGGCACTCTTATGGTACGTGGTGTCAAATATGTGGTGGTTCCCATAAGGAATTAGAATGTTATTTTCTAAATTATAAGCCCCACTATATAGACCCATCGTTTTCCTATATCCTTAAGAGGGGCGAAAGTAAAAATAATCCCTATCTCTCCCTCGAATGCTCTCAGCCAGATTTTCTAGGAGAAATGCTTCTTGACGAACTATTTCAATTAGAAGATCTAATTCTTAATTAGTTAAAAGAACTTAGGATAGATTTCAATAATTTATCTCAAGACGATAACCAAGAAGAAGTGTTGGGATCGCATTCAAACAACTTCGTTGTTCCCAACGATACTTCTAACTCTAGTGAGGACTTGAGCGATAGTCGTCCCTGTGTCGATTGTGCCGTGAAGGACTCCCCATCGACTTCGTTCGATGCATACATAAACCTGAGCGATTCGACATACACCTTCTTTAACGAGAGCCCGGAAAAGGGTTGGACTTGTCCACCTACATATAGCATAGGAATCACCCTCACAGACAACCTCTTGCATTCTCGTCTCAATCTAGAACAATTAAGGTATCTTAGGCACTTTGGGGTTGTTCCATCCAGTAAGGAACTGCCCGATCCAGGAAAGTTCCTTAAAAAAATAGATGAATTCCATGTGACAGCTTCTAGACACGGGGCCGTGTCCAGGTCAACACGCCCCCATGTCCCCCAAAAGATTCCCTTCTGATTTCATCAGAATACGGACAAAATTATGTCAGGATTCTGCCTGCACACGGGGCCGTGTCCAACCGACACGGGGCCGTGCGCAACGTACTGTCGTTTTCTATAAATGCAGCCAAGAATCCTGCACATTTGAACCATTCCAGGGACAGAGATTTGGGGAATCTTCTCATATTCCATCCTAGGTATTTTCTAAAAGAAGTTTCTCAACTACCTTCTTGTCGTTTCCTTTTTTATCCACTATCATCTTCTTCAATTTTTTTTCCTATACTTCCATTAAAGCTTGAGGCTTCCATAATTTCAAGCTTTAATGAGGTGTTTGTTAGATTTTTGTTCATGGAATCTTGTTAAAAATAAGTTTTATAACAATGTTTTAAGTTGTTTCTGTTCAAAAACATTTTAAAAATCATGAAAACTAATTAAAACCTCAAGATTCCTTGGTCCAAAATCCTGCAGATACCTGAACACGGGGCCGTGTTCATTGAACATGGGGCCGTGTCCGAGGTACTGGTCCCATAAAAGTTGAACTCTTTTCGGTTTATTTTCTCAGAATGGCAAGCAGAACGAGCGGAACCTGTTCATCGCACTCCAGAAACAACCGACAGGGGAGAAGATCATCAACGGTTGAATACTCTCTCGTAAACTACGTTTACGCTCTGAGAGAGGCCATTGATGAGATAACGAGAGTGGAAGAAGCGTTGGTCGACCGTATTAATCATCTAACGGTGGGACTAGAAGGGTGTCTTCGGGAAGTCAACCTTTTGCACCAAAGGTTGAACATTCTCGCCTCTCCTCCTTTGGTGCCAATTATCACCCAAAGGGCATGGAACGTGGTACCGGAAGTCGTCATTCCAGCCGAATGGTACACCTTACATCCGGAACCCCCTCGAGACATACTACAAGGGGTTCCGATTAGTATTACTCCCCTCCACAAGATATTGAGGAACATGAAGCCGCCTCCCTTCTCCCAAGAGAGATGGAAGAATGGCTCTAGCAACATCTAAGGGACACCGCTCGGCTTGGAGTTCTACAAAATTTTTAGATACCGGAAAACTATTTCCGGAATTTTGGTAAAGACAAAGTGTCTAGTGTAATACTTTTTATTTTTAATTTTTTCGCACTTTTTAATTGGTTATGTATTAATGACTTTAATAACTAGTTTCTTATGTTGAAGGTGATTCTTCCTTATCATTTGTCCATGGTGTCTTGGCATTATTTTACTGTCTATATAATATAAAAGATTTTCACCATTCATATCTCCACGGTCTATATGGAGGTATGTTGGCTACCTGGTCGGGGGTTATGGGAACAGTTTGGTAAGAGTCTTGCCATTGTTCAGTGTATAGATCCTGCAAAGGACCTGGGTCAAATTTAGTAGGACCTCCTTCAATACTTAACGGTATTGCATGGCGGGGGTCCAAACTCTTTGATCCCCTCATAAGTTAAGCTACTATTAAAACTTTAACCCGGCTACTTAGGACTGTATCCCTGCTGACTCAGACTACTTAGCCGAGGGTAACGTCGCCTTCAAAAGAGGGGCCTACGACATTATGCATTAATAACTTAATTAATTATCTTTCAATAATCCAACCCTTTAGGATTGTATCCCTGCTGACTCAAACTACTGGGTTGAGGGTAACGTCACCTCCAAAAGAGGGGCCTACTACAATAACTAAGATAATCTCTTAACAAAGTGCAAAAGTGCGGAAATAATCAAAGGCTACACTAAACACTAGTCGGAGCCAAGTGATTCATCTTGTCTATCTGTTTTATTTTTATTTTCAGCATTTTAGTTAGTTTTTATTTTTTTAGTTTAAAACCTTTTTTCTAACTTTTGATTTGATTAGACGTTGAGGATAAACCGGTACTAAAAGCTCTTGTGTCCTTGGACGACCTCGGTATCTTACCAACACTATACTACGCTCAGGATGGGTGCACTTGCCCATATGTGTGTTTAGTATTAGTAAATATCGTGTTTTATAAATTTAAAACTTGGCTAAAAAAGTGTTAAAGGGCTTAAAATATACTTAAACTTATATATACACTTCACACGCATCAACATACAAGCATTAGTATTATGCAATAACGGTTAGCGTATAAATAGTGTTTGCATTGTGTGATTGATGTGATTTAGAATAAGTAACGTATGTAACACTCAAAAGTGCATAAAGCAAAAAGGGATTGAGTATATTCACAGTGACGGAAATGGATTGAAGGGAGCGCTAGAGTGATTAGCCTGAACAGTTAACGATAGCATAAGCGAAGAGCGGTGCGTAAAACGGTGAAAAGTGACCGGTGTCGAATGGTAATCCGACCGGATGGTAATCCGACCGGATGGCAATCCGATCGGATGGCAATCCGATCGGATGGTCATTCGATCGGTTGTCAATCCATTCGGATGGCCATCCGATCAGATGGCCATTCGGTCGGATTGACATTCGTTTGGTAAGGATGTGTTTGTGTATGATGGCTTTGAAGTTTTCGTTGTACCATTTTGAAAACAAAGAAGTATCTCTACCCTTCAGGTCCATCGATCGAACGGCCATTCGATCGGATAGTGATCCGATTGGTAAGACACTTAGTGAGAACAAGTTCACCGCAGGATAGTCACTCGATCGGATAGCAATCCGATCGGATGGCAATCCGTTAGATCTGGCTGACATTGAACGTATAGAAAATTGTTTAAGTGTTAAGCCTCAAGTGCAATCCGATCGGATTGCGGTTCGATCGGATGGCAATCCAATCGGACGCCAATCCGATCGGACCGCAATCCGTCCCAACCAATCCAATCGTTTTGTGCTTGATTTTTTGAAAGTTTGTGGTTTGTTTGAGATGGTTTGATAACTTACTAAACAACAAAACCTCGTCAAGTCACAAGTCGTTCGATCGAATAGGAATCACCCAAATCCGATCAGTTTACTGGTTCGTGACGGTTGTTCTTGTTTAACCCGAAATCGGTTGTCTCTTTGATAGAAACCAGATCTTGAACCAACTCATGACTAAGAAAGAGTAGAAGGTCAGAACGAGCTCCGGTTCTACCGGTTTTGAGAGCATTGAGTGTAAAAGAATTGAAAGAAGGTTGGAAAACTATCTTTCAATCCTTTCAACTATGAAAGTGTTAAGATCTATGCGAAATCGTTGTTTATTTATGTGGAAATCTTTCAGATCTAAGTTGTTATTGGTGGAATGAAGCCGAATCTTGAAGTTCATAAGAACTCCATGATGACGTCACCCTAAAACACCTCAAATCCATTGATTTCACGGTTAAAAGTTAAGATTTAAAGGTGAAAAAGATGAAGGAGTGTGTGTAGATCATAGAAGTACAAGATTTGAGTTGAAAACTTGCAAGAATCGCGAGAATTCGAGAGAAAAGAGAGCTTGAGTGCTGCTGGTCGAATGGGAGAGCTGTCAAATCACAAATGATGTGACAGGAGGGTATTTATAGGGTTTCCAAAAGAGGAAAGTGCACCAAGTATCGGATTGGTCACCGATCGGATGGTGGTTCGATCGGATGGCCACTCGATCGGTTGGCCATTCGATCCAGGTGTCCGGCGTGTTGAGTTTTGTTGTTCCGATTCGCGTGTTGAGCGTTGCGATGCGTTTCGAGTGAGAGATGCGGTAGTATTACCCATTAGTTACAAAAATAAACTAACTACTATATCTAACATACAATCACTATAAATAACTCGCGTTTAGCATTTGCGATTAGATTGCGATTGCGATAGAATTGTGATTGCGATTAAACACCTCAACATAAACATAACATGCACAAGTAACACATTGCACACACACGTAAAACAATGTCCAGAACACATAATTCGATTTGAAATGCGATAGCGATGCGATTAAGTTGATTAGCAATAAACATGCGATTAAACCTCGATTATTAATAGTTACTCCACATAATCCATCTAAAACAAATAAATAATAGAATTCGATTACAAGTTAAAAGTACATTTTGATGGTCAATCAAGGAGTGACAGATCGCAATTAGCAATCTTTTCTTCCTTGACTTTGTCTTGTACTTTGACGTTCCCAAAAAGCGGGTTGTTACACGAACACTCTCGCCTTAGACAGAAAACTCGAGGTACAGGCATCCACTCTTCTAGATTGCATGTGTTCACATTATTAAAACCCAAGATTTTGACGAAAAATGTTTGAGAAAAACATTTTGAGAAACCTTTTGATAAAAATGTTTGAGATAAACAGGTTAAGAAACATTTCAAAGAAAACGTTTTGAGAAAAACATTTTGAGAAATATTTTAACGAAAATGTTTGAGAAAAAACATTTTGAGGAACACCTTAGGGTATAAAGCCTAAGGGTTTAAGATAAATCATCTAAGGTTAGATGATTTGTAAGTCATGGAGTAGTTGTGGCAAGAATAAGGATGAGAATGAGGATTAGGATAGAGATCCAAAGTCTACTCATGTTTGGGTCCCTAGGAAGGTTATAGACTAGGTTAAAGGCATTCTAATAACCTAATTCCCTATAACCAGTGCTCTGATACCAATTTGTAACACCCAAATTGCGTAACACGCGGCGGAAATATTAGGGAGTCACGTTACAAATTGCTCACAACAACTGGTACTAAATTGTTTCATTAATGTTAACATTGTTTTACAAATAAACAGTTCATGTAATTGTCTTTTCATTAAGGAAGTCTAAGGCCTGGATGCGTTCGTATATATAGCATGCTTGAATAATCAAATCCTGAAACATATATGAAAATGAGAGTCAGAATAAAAGCTGGCGAGTACATAGGTTTTGATGGCAAAAAGTTTGGTATTGCAATACTTTGACGACTACAAGAGTTGTCAATTGTAAATGGATTCTTTGAAGCCAAGGAATGGCAATTAATTGAGCAAGGAGTGACAGATCGCAATTAGCAATATTTTCTTCCTTTGACTTCAATCTTGACTTTGACTTTGACTTTCAAAACATGGGGTGTTACAGCCTCCCCTACTTAAGGGAATTTCGTCCCGAAATTAGGCCTTAGCCGTAACAAACAACTGCGGGTACTTCGCCTTCATGTCGCTTTCAAGTTCCCAGGTGAACTCGGCGCCTCGTTTTCCTTCCCAGCGAACCTTCACAATGGGAATGCGTGAGCGTCTGAGCACCTTGGTTTCTCGTCCCACGATCTCGACAGGCTTTTCCACGAAGTGTAATGTTTCGTCCACTTGCAAGTCCTAAAGAGGGACATGTAAATCCTGGTCGGCCAGGCACTTTCTGAGGTTCGAAACATGGAAAGTCGGGTGGACGTTACTCAGTTCCTCTGGTAGTTCGAGTCTGTAGGCCACTTTTCCAATCCTTTCCAGGATTTTAAAGGGTCCAACATATCGATGCGCGAGCTTTCCTCTCTTGCCGAATCTGATCACCCCATTCCAAGGTGCAACCTTTAGGAGTACGTGATCGCCAACGTCAAATTCAAGGGGCTTGCGGCGTCTATCAGCGTAACTTTTCTGTCGGCTCCGAGCTTTCAATAGATTGTCTCGAATTTGGAGGATATTTTCAGTCGTTTCTTGTAACAGCTCAGGACCGGTAATTTGCGCGTCTCTGATCTCGTGCCATACAATAGACGATCGACATTTTCTTCCGTATAAAGCCTCATATGGTGCCATTTGCATGCGAGAATGATAACTGTTATTGTACGAGAATTCGACCAAAGGTAAGTGCGCGTCCCAATTACCACCGAAATCTATGACACACGAACGGAGCATGTCTTCAAGAGTATGAATCGTTCTTTCAGTCTGACCGTCGGTTTGGGGATGGAAAGCGGTACTTAGATTAAGAGTAGTACCGAGAGCATATTGAAACGTTTCCCAAAGACGCGAGGTAAACCGAGCATCGCGGTCAGAGATGGTGTAGATTCGGGCTAATTTTTCTACCTTGTGGTCTTCTCGTATCGGCAGGAAGTGAGCTGACTTAGTCAACCGATCAACCACAACCCATATGCTATCATGACCAGATTGAGTACGCGGGAGTTTCGTTATGAAGTCCATGGCTATACTCTCCCATTTCCACATAGGGATCTCAGGTTGAACGAGTAAGCCAGAGGGTCTTTGATGCTCAGCCTTGACCTTGGAACAGGTCAGGCACTTCGAAACATAGATTGCGATATCCTTCTTCATGCCCGGTCACCAGTACCTGTAGCGCATGTCCTGGTACATCTTGTCAGCACCGTGATGAATAGAATATCAAGATTTGTGGGATTCATCCATCAGAAGTTGTCGCAAATTCGTACGTTTGGGAATCCAGATCCGGTCCAAATAATGAAAAATAAAATTCGATTTATTCTCGAGTTGGGCGCCATCGTTTAGAATTCCTTCCTTCTTCAAAGTTCGCTCGGTAAAACAGGCATGCTGCGCGTCACGGATAAGGGCTTCGAGATTGTGCTGGGCTTGGGAATTTCGAATGCTATGCAAATAGCTTCGTCGACTGAGAGCATCAACCACGACGTTTGCTTTACCTGGATGGTAACGAATCTCACAGTCGTAATCGTTGAGTAGTTCTACCCACCGTCATTGACGCATGTTCAGTTCCTTCTGGTCAAAGATATGTTGTAGGCTCCTATGATCAGTGAGCATCGTACACTTGGTACCATAAAGGTAGTGTCGCCAAATCTTTAACGCAAAAACAACTGCGCCAAGCTCGAGGTCGTGTGTGGTGTAGTTCTTCTCGTAGATCTTGAGCTGTCGAGAAGCGTACGCGATAACCTTTTCTCATTGCATAAGAACACAACCAAGACCAAGGTTCGAGGCATCGCAGTAAACTATGAAGTTGTCGTTTCCATCGGGCAGTGAGAGCACGGGAGCATTGCAAAGCATGGCTTTGAGAGCTTGAAAGGCTTCCTCCTGTTTGGTTCCCCAATCAAAAGTTTTATCCTTATGCATAAGAGAGGTAAGCGGCACAGCAATCTTAGAGAAACCTTCAATAAAATGGCGATAATAGCCTGCCAGTCTGAGAAAAGAACGGACTTCAGACGGATTCTTGGGTGTAACCCAACTTTTGACAGCTTCGATCTTTGCAGGGTCAACGTGGATACCTTGACTATTGACAATGTGACCCAAGAATTGGACCTCCTCCAGCCAGAATTCACACTTGGAGAATTTGGCGTAGAGACGGTTTCCCTGGAGTAACTCAAGAACCAAACGTAGATGTTGCGAGTGTTAGGCTTTTGACTTAGAATAAATCAGGATATCGTCGATGAATACGATTACGAAGCGATCAAGGAAGGGTTTGCACACTCGATTCATTAAATCCATGAAGACTGCAGGAGCGTTGGTCAAACCAAAAGGCATGACAACGAACTCATAGTGACCATAGCGGGTTCGAAATGCGGTTTTGGGTATATCCTCCTCTTGAATGCGTAACTGGTGATAGCCTGAGCGCAGTTCGATCTTAGAAAAACACGTAGCACCTTGTAACTGATCAAAAAAATCATCTATTCGAGGCAAGGGATAGCGATTCTTGATTGTCAACTTATTCAACTCCCTATAGTCGATGCACATTCAGAACGAACCATCCTTCTTTTTGACGAAAAGGACAGGCGCGCCCCATGGAGAGGTGCTAGGGCGAATAAAGCCTTTATCAAGTAGTTCCTGGAGCTAACTCGAGAGTTTGCGCATTTCGGAAGGAGCGAGACGATAAGGCGCTTTAGCAACAGGGTTTGCTCCAGGAATGAGGTCGATACGAAAGTCGATATCATGACTCGGAGGTAATCCTGGGAGATCATCAGGGAAAACATTTGGAAATTCACGAACAACGGGGACCTGGTCCACCTCCTTAAATTCCTTTTTCTTCGCTATTACAATGTGCGCCAAGAAAGCTTGGTACTCCTTGCAGAGATACTTGCTAGCCTAGACACACGACATGAGTTGGAGTTTCTTCGACGCGGCTTCACCATAAACAAACAATTGATCACCATAAGCGAGCGAGAATCGAATCATCTTATCGAAGCAAACAACTTCAGCATGGTTTTCAGGAAGAAAGTCCATGCCTACTATGACGTCAAAACTACCGAGCTGCATCGGAATAAGGTCAATAGGAAAGATGTGATTGTTGAGTTCCAGAGTACAATCACGACGAACAGAATTGAAGGCGACGGTTCTTCCGGTGGCAACTTCAACATCGAACGTCGAGGGGAGATGAGCGCGCTTACGATTGAGGAGCTTTTCAAATTCAAATAATACAAAATAGTTATATGCTCTAGTATCAAACAAACATGAAGCATATATACCATTCACAAGGAACGTACCATTGACCACATTGTTGTCTGCTTGAGCCTGGCGGGTGTTAATGTTGAATGCACGTCCGCGGGCTACTGGTTGTTGCTGAGGCTGCTGTTGGGGCTGCTGCTGTTGTGGCTCTTACTTGACCACTCGGTTCGGGCTCATATTCGCGAAGTGGTTAGGATCACCACACGCATAGCAAGCTCTAGCATTGACCGCGGGGGCGTGAGCCGCTTGATGGCCTTGAGGAGCAGTAAGTAGAGCTTGTTGAGCAGGAGCTTGACCTTGTGTTGGAGCAGGGTTTTGACGTGAACCTGTACGGTAATTGGCGGTGAAATGGCTGTACATGTTGCAATGCACACAGTATCTACAAGTGATTCCTACCGGGTGGTGATAGGTACAAGTAGGGCAAACCGGGTGAGGACCAGTATATGCACGCTTTGCCGGCGGTGCGTTGGTAACCGGGGCTGCTACTTGGCGGTGTTGATGTTGCTGGGGTGCTGGAACAGCTTGAAGTGGGGCAGCATTGGTCACAGCACAGTTCTTGTTGCTGGAACTGCTGTTGTTCTTTCTCTTGCGTCTCGAGAGCTTGGATGACTGAGGAGCGGCGGCGGGTTCAGTGGTTGAAGCAGTGGTAGCTTGATGCAGATTCTTGGGAGCTTTATCCCAGAAACCAGACTTGACTCGCTTGTCTTTGATCTCAGCAGCGAGCAAGTAGGTTTCTTCAATCATTGACGTCTTTGCAGCTTGAACGAAATCATCCACGCAATGCGGAAGAGCACGGATATACTTCTTGATGGCGATTTCGGGCGTCTTGACTTGGTCTGGACAGATTATACTCAACTGCTTGAAGCGCGCAGTCAAATCGGCATTGTCACCATCTTTCTGCTTAATGTGCAAGAATTCATCCTCCAACTTTTGGCGCTCATGGGGAGGGCAGAACTCTTGCATCATCACGTCCTTCAACTCATCCCATGTTAGCCCATAAGCTGCATCATTTCCGCGTTTGTTTCTCTCGGCCGTCCACCAGTCTAAAGCGCGGGACTCGAAGACGCCAGTTGCGTTCAGTGTGCGGAGAACATCAGGACAGCCACTTTGGCGCAGGGTGACTTCGATAGAATCAAACCATTGGAACATGTCCGTAGGCCCATCTTTGCCGGTAAACTCTTTCGGGCCGCAGGCTTTGAACTGCTTAAAGCTGAAAGCAGCTTTAGGAGCATCAGTCCTGGATTCTTCAGAAGATTTGCTAGTGTTTTCATTCAGCTCACTAACAATCTGGGGAATGACTTTCGCTATCTGCTTAGCGACCAAAGAGGCTATGCGTTTGTCATCATGATTGCGGCGAGCAGAGCGTGAATGAAACGATCCAAATGACGACATTGTTTGCAATAGACAGCGCCATAGGATTCAAAACACTATTCGATTACCCTAGTATAGTCTAGTGATTCACCATCAAGCTCAGGAACACGTAGTTATATAAACACAGAATCACATAAGCTCATAAACACATAGGCACATAATCACGTAAGGCATACAAGCACGTAAGGCACAAAAGCACATAAGGTAGTCAGAACACAGAAACCTTACTATATGTTGCACGTATTCCCTATCCTTCATAGCACGTATTGACCTTCCTATAATGGATGTGTTCCTTTATTAACCAAAGTTGCAAAAGCGATCGAGGGTTGCGAGTGCGTATCATCGAGTTGCAGTGCGTGTTGTGTGTGTCGATCGAAAGCGAGAAGCGAAAAGCGTGTAAATTACCAAAATCGAACAAGTAAACACATAAAATCACACAAAATTCAAATAAAATCTATAAATCACAGAGTTGGCATTAGCAAAACCAGAATCAAAACACGTAAAATTGGAGGATAGATTGTCTAGGTGCGAGACATTGACTACCCAAAGTGATTCGACTATTCACAAGGACTTGTAAGTGCACACTTTGGCCTTCGGAACTGTGCTCTCGCTTCAATTTGAGTGATTGGCACGCATCCTTCTAGTTACAGTGTGACCTCTAGTCGTTGGAGTCTGTCGAGACTTTGGTGAGAGTTTTGTAAAACCACATTAAAGAGTAGAACGAGTCATCAAGGTTCGGGTATCACCCCTAACTTAGCGACTACGTTCCTGCTTGTGTGATAAAATCACGAGATAGATAACGAGGTATGCGTCAAAGTATGGATTTCACTCCTGATTCAATGCAATTTCTCCTGTTTATAGTGAAAATAGCAATTCAAGTGAGTAATCTGGTCGAGAGTTTGCGGTTTTCACACCTAATCTTAACCAGATCATCCGTTTCTGTGTGAAATCAGCCTTTGGAAAGGCTGATCTTGCGTAGAACTGTAGTATGCGATGTTCGCGCAAGTGTGTAGTGTACAACGAGTTCGAGCGAGAAATAGCGAGTAAGCATGGTTCTGGATGCGACAGGGTAGTGGGGGTGAGCTTGAGTAGGGGTAGCATGGTTCTGGATGCGACAAGTCGTAGCTAGATGTCCAAAAAAGACAACAGTTTGTATACTGACGGCATGGAGAATTTACTGAGTGGTGATAGTTGCAACGATTGCACCGAGGTTGCTTTCCACAATAAAATCCCCTAAAGGGTACTGAGTTTAGTGGAATTGGTGCGACAATCACATAATTCTTTGAAGCCTTACGCTTCTTAGAATTTTTAGAAGGTTCAAACTTTGTTTCCTTTGGATTCTCCTTAGTAGTTCCAGCAGTTCATTTCTCGTCTCCCTTTCAAAAAAAAATTCCCTTTTCTATCCTGAGAGTCGGTTAGGGTAGCAGCTAGTTTGATAGCCTTCCTAAGCGATGTGGGTTTGCTGCCAGTGACAATATCTTGGACTGGATCAAGTAAGCCACCAATATATTTCTCAATGGCTTGATCCGAAGGGGTGACTATAGTGGGGCAGAGTAGGCTCAACTCTTCAAACCGTTCTATGTAAGCACGGTTTTCACCACTATCTTGTTTAAAACATTATAGTGAAGTGAAAATCTTGACTTGGTATTTGTTCAAAATCTTGTTCTTATGTTTAGGAAAAATAGTGTTGTGGACTTTGTTTTGAAATAAGAAATGCTTGGAAATAAACTTTTGTAATATTTTTGGATGAGAAAATACAAACCAAGTTAATGGTTTGTGTTATAAATTCTTTACCCTTTTAAAAATCTATTATTTTTAAGATAAAAATATTCTTAATTGAATTTTTAAAATAAAGAAACTTTGTGTATAAAAATTTGAAAATTCTCATCCAAATGATTAAAATTTTGAAATTATGAAAGAAAAAAGGAAGTATTTAAAAATGAAATAGGATTACAAAGTGTCATGAAATGAAATGAAATGAAATTTGTTTCAAATGTTTTGAATAAAAACATATTACCGAAGGTAATAAGATGGAGTAGTGTCACAAAGGTTGTAGTGTTTAGAAGTTGTTCGACATGGTCAAGGTGGATGGGTTCTTATAATGTTTCGAGAAGACACGTTTTAGCCTATAAGTGGACACTCACCCTAGAGTTCCCAGGTAAGAGTGACTGTTCCAATAATGAGGATTTGTACGAACACTCTAGCCTTAGATAGAAAACTCGAGGTACATGCATCCACCCTTCTAGATTGCATGTGTTCACATTATTAAAACCCAAGATTTCGATGAAAAATGTTTAAGAAAAACATTTTGAGAAACCTTTTGATAAAAATGTTTGTGAAAAACAGGTTAAGAAACATTTCGACGAAAACATTTTGAGAAAAACACTTTGAGGAACACCTTAGTGTCACACCCCGACCACGTGAGACAACGAAACATGGCGGAAACGCCGGGGAGTGTTGTAACAGAATTAATTGTTTCACAACCATGGAAATTGAAGTTTCATTTTATTAATCAAATAAGAGAGTTACATTGTTTTAAACAAGAAACAAAGAGTACATAACAAAAATTAACTAGTTCTTGTCTCGTTTTAAGTCACTAAGGCACAGGTCCGCCTAAGTATGTATCGATAAGTCCTATGCATCAACTCCTGAAAACACATGTGAAAATAGGTACGTCAGCATAAAAATGCCTGTGAGATACATAGTTTTTGTGAAAATAGGATTCATGACTTGTAAGTTTAAGAAAATGTTTAATAAAGTTTAGTCATGAACCTTGTAAATTGATTTATTTTCTAAATCGTTTGAAAAACAATAAGTTTAGATGATATGTATAAATAAGAGAATAATGTATGGTTAATTGAATAACCATGTAAAATGAGTTTGTATAAGATAAGTTGTTTGTAAAACAATGTTTTGTGAAACGTATGTTATTTGTATAAAATGTTATATGTCTCAAATTGAAATGATTCAAATAACGCTACGATATGTAGTACCATACAAACACTTATATATAGGAAGTACCAGCGGCGTATCCACCATGCTTGTATCATATTACACACGCCTCGTTACTTAAATCACTTACTCAAACCAAACCATCAAGATGTAATGTTTAACAATTGTAGAAAATGTTTAGGTATAGTCAAATGTCTATTGTCAAATGGTTCACATGGTTCAATAAATACAAATGGTTCACATAATGTAATATAATGTGTTCATATGCTGGATGAGCATATGCAACAAAATGTAATGTAAAACAATGTACTAAGTATGCACACAATGGACATACATAGCATGAAATGTAATGTAAAACGATGTACTAAGTATGCACACAATGGACATACATAGCATGAAATGTAATGTAAAACAATGTACTAAGTATGCACACAATGGACATACATAGCATGAAATGTAATGTAAAACAATGTACTAAGTATGCACACAATGGACATACATAGCATGAAATGTAATGTAAAACAATGTACTAATAGTGTACTAATGAACATAGCAAGCATATGATATGAAAACATGGAAAAACATGAAAGTAACAAGTAGGCACATGTGTTTCACCCCAAAACAGTTTGAAAACAGTAAAAGAGGGGTCTATGTACTCACTTGAGATTGCTTAGTAGTCCTTGAGTAACAACCAAACAATACTAGAGATCACGGATATCAAACGGCACCTAATATAGGTAACTATGTTAATATACCAGACCTATAATCGGAGGATTGGATAGAATGAGGGTTCGTAAACCAAATGAGTATGGGAACTCATGTAATATGGTTTAACAAAGCCCACATACTAAAATGAAACCTAACCTAAGTGCTTACGACCCATTACGACCCGTTTAGGTAGCTTATGCTACTTTAACGCGTCGTTCGCGTAAAACGCGTTCGGAACGCCTAACTAGTCCTATGATAAGTAAAATATGCCTTAACATGTCTAATATTGTTACCAAATCAGTTTAGATACCAAAAGTTATGTTACATATGTTTAGAATGAATTTTGGCGTCAAAGGGGTATTTTGGTAATTTACCTAAGGCATATAACCCACCTATCATACAACTAAGTAAACGTCGTGACCATAAGGTATAACCTCGGAAGGTTATTCCCTATATACTATGGTCACCTAATGTGTTTGGTCGGATCCTAATGATCGACCAAACGGGTCGGGTTCGAAAGTAAAAGCGATTGTTTAGATCGCTTACCTTACGACCCTAAATAAGCACTAAACTAAAAGTGACGAGCTAAGCATGTTAAAACATGCTTAACTAAGTTTAGAAAACAGGTTTGGTATCAAAACAAACGGTTTTGATACTTATAAGTAGTTTGGTTACAAAATACGAAATAACACATATTTTGGCCGAAACTACGACTCGTCACTGAGCCTAGATAACGTGGTAATCAGTAGGTATAGTCACTAGAGACTATAACCATCGTGATTACGCTCACGTTATGAAGTTCAAACGAACTTCGCATTGACCATAAACTGGTCAACGCAGAAAGTCAAACAAAGTTTGACTTTTAACGCAAAAACGGATGAAAAGAATGAAAGAACACTTACAAAGGGTCCCCGCA
Organism: Helianthus tuberosus; assembly: GCA_030545235.1. Taxonomy (NCBI): domain Eukaryota; kingdom Viridiplantae; phylum Streptophyta; class Magnoliopsida; order Asterales; family Asteraceae; genus Helianthus; species Helianthus tuberosus. Next base: position 106,624,669 of record CM060433.1, on the reverse strand, counting down.
AGATTGAACTTCCAAGTATTCTCAGGTATGAAGTGATAAAACACCCCAACTTAGAGAATTCTCAGATTTCAAGTGGGTGTTGCAAGTGAATCAAAGGGGTATTTATAGGATTCTTGGAACCGTTAGGATCGTTTATCGAATAACGTGCTTTGATCTTGTCCCTACACTTGTTGGTAAGCTCATGTACATCATATTTTCCCCCCATAAGTAGGAAACAACACTTGGAATTGAGGTGGGAGTGCTTAACAGCTGTTAAATTCAGTTAATCTGGTCTGGGAGACTGACGCGGGCCACGTAAGGATACACACAAGATTTACGCGGGCCGCCTGGCCTTGTCTGATCAGAACCAACTTTGTCATATTGACAGTTTCAGTCCCTGATGGTGTTTAAGGCCATTCCCGACACTTCTAAGGCCCGTAAAGCCAACTTTAAGGCCCTAAAATGATGCCTAAACATTGTGGACATGAAACATGCTCAAAAATATGTCGGATGTTGGTTCGTTTGGTCGTACGATCGCGATGTTCGCTTAATTACGACGGAATGCGCATAAGCGCGAAAAACGATCCAAATTGCACGACGAATGGATTTTTCCTTATGCCAAACACTAAAATAAAATGTTTTAGTGCTTACATAAATTTTTGGATGTCCGGATGTATTCAGAACGTGAGTTATGCGCGAAAATGCAAACTTATGCACTTTTTGACGCGTTTAGTCCCTGAATGACCCAAAAGTTTATTTTAGCACACCGAACCCCTCAAAGCCTATTTCTAAGCTATGTAAAGGATATTTAAGGTGTGTTTAAGTTATGGTCATGTTCCGGAATGTCTGTTACAGTTCAAATTGGCATACTTTCGTAGTTTGTCAAGTTTTGTCCCTGTAAGCGAATTAACTTGATTTCGGCATACCAAACCACCCAAAACTTATTTCTAAGTTATGTAAAGGTTATTTAATGTATGTTAAGCCTATTTCACTATTCTGGAGCATTCGTTGCATTAAACTGGTTATATTTAGGCATCAGATCGCGTATAACCTTCCAGAAAGCGATTTAAAGCCCGAAATCGAACAAGAAATGATATGTGCAAATGATATACATATTTTTACAAATCCCAAGTATGAAACACAATATCTCATTGATTTGGTATTTGTTTGATGGTCATGGAGGCACAGTTGTCACAGTCTCCCCTACTTTAGGAAATTTCGTCCCGAAATTTATTTGTAGGAGCCTGTCTGTGACTTTGTGTTAAATAACCATCAAGGATAAGGCATAATCCTGATATTCCTCTTTAACGGACATTCTTCAGAAACGAAAATGAACGGAATGAGTCATTTTCCACAATTTCTTCATAAACAAAAATGAATGGAATGAGTCATTTTCCACAATTCCTTCAGAAACGAAAATGAACGGAATGAGTCATTTTCCACAATTTCTTCAGAAGCGAAAATGAACGGAATGAGTCATTTTCCACAATTTCTTCAGGAACGAAAATGAACAGAATGAGTCATTTTCCACAATTTCTTCAGGAACGAAAATGAACGGAATGAGTCATTTTCCACAATTTCTTCAGAAACGAAAATGAACGGAATGAGTCATTTTCCACAATTTCTTCAGAAACGAAAATGAACGGAATGAGTCAATTTCCACAATTTCTTTAGAAACGAAAATGAACGGAATGAGTCATTTTCCACAATTTCTTCAGAAACGAAAATGAACGGAATGAGTCATTTTCCACAATTTCTTCAGAAACGAAAATGAATGGAATGAGTCATTTTCCACAATTTCTTCATAAACGAAAATGAACGGAATGAGTCATTTTCCACAATTTCTTCAGAAACGAAAATGAACGGAATGAGTCATTTTCCACAATTTCTCCAGGAACGAAAATGAACAGAGTCAACTCTAGACACACGACCAAACTTGATGTGGTTTCTATGCACTGAATTCCATAATTATGTATGCATCCATAATTACGCAATTCCTTGCATAGTCCGCACAATTTGTTTTGTAATGTGAAGGGGAAGAAAAATTAAACCTGTGATGAGTGTGACTAGACTATCATAGGGTCCTTTTAATTAGATCGACAAATGATCTCTGTTAATTAGACCACCAAGGAGTCTTTTCAGCTATTCCATAGCATGATATTCCTAACCAGATTTTTTTGATCAATATGTTTAACTAGACCACTCAAGGGGTCTAATTATGGAATAGTATAATATAATCCAAGGGTCTTTACTATTACGTAAAAGCCCATTGAGGATTTAATATAGTACCTTTGGATATCCTACTATGAATCCCTTATACGAAGATATGGAAGATTCTACGAGGATTTGGATAACAAAACTTGGATTACACAAAAACATAAAAGGGAACACATAAGCACATAATCACATAGTTGCTTAACTTGATTATTAATTTGCTATTAACTTGTTATCGATTGAAAATGGATATGGAAACCAGTCGATGGACTTCAATGTCCTCTGGGATCTATCTGAAAAGATAGGAAGATCTCCCAAAAATTCAATTTTGTTTTCAAAGAAACGTAATATCCGAATTAAGGAACACAAAAATTTTAGGATTTACGGAAATACCCTTAGGTACCCTATTAAGGATTTATAGTGGTACTTTGGGTATTCGTCCAGTGTTGTAACTTGCACCTTGTACTTCGTTTCCTTGGAAGAAACGGGTACTTAGGAATTTCGTGGAAAACGCAAGAGATCATAAAATAGAAAAATTATTTGGGGGTAGTTTGTTTTTCAAGGAATACGATTCCTTGATTGTCGGTATTGTAAGGGATATGTTGTTTATACATACAACCTCATAAATACATTGCAATGTAAATAAGAGATTTATTTATAAACAATGATATGGACCTTGACAACAAAAGAAGATAATACATAAGACGGGATTATTTCTAAACGGTGTTGTCTTCTAGTCGGTCAGATGCCCATCCCTGTGCTGGATTAGCATTTGCAAGCTTTGGGCAATTTCTTCGGAAATGACCCATCTCGCCACAATTGTAGCAAGAACCTGGTGGAAAGCGAGCTTGAGTAGGATTGTTGTCAGCTTGATTTGGTGCAACTGCAGCTCGGCAAACTTTTGCTGTATGACCTTTAAGTCCACAAATTTGGCATTCGCGGCACTTCACACTAGCATGATGATGAAGGTTACTGTAACAACCCTCATTAAAAGTACTATTTATTTTATTATTTTATCCAAAAGGAAACCCTAATTGAGACACCCAAGTGATTCTGCACAAACCCTACAAATTTTAGAACAATCAGAATCAGGATCAGGGCCCCTAAAACTCAGGGGGGGTATTTCCTACTTGACGATTATCTTCATAACTCGTTGTCAGATTCGAAATTTCTCGTTCCGTCGACTCAGCAAGCCTAGATAGGGACGTGGCTACCCTATGGAAAATACGTGTCCCTTACAGTCCGTAAGGGATAAGGCTTACGGTCCGTAAGCCAAGTCAAATTCGTGTATAAATAGCAGGCATTGGGACTTGATACTGTGCGTTCGTTCGACGATCAAATTCAAAACGTACGCTGAGATATTGTAGAAACAGTCTCAAAATCACTAATTAGTATAGCGGGGTGCTGCTACGATACAGGGTATTAACTCGATCGCTGCTACGATTCAATGTCCGATCGATTTAAACTATCCGACAGGATGTTTAAGCGTTATCCTTTGTCATTAGTCGTGATTCCGACAGGATGTTTGAGTACCACCCGAACTCGGGGAATACTCTGTCATTCGTTATGAATCTGATGGATGTTTAAGTGATTGCACTTTGTCATTCATTGTGAGGGTTTTAATCTCGTGAGTTATCGTAAATGCTGTATTAGTTACTTACCTAGTTCGTGTGCACTAGGTTACAAGACTAATCAATAGGCTAAGTTCTGCCTGTATAAATCTGCAATATATCAAGGCTTATCTGTAGATTAAACTTTGCCCGTATGAATCTGCATGCTTATAATGTGAGTCATTCTCTTTTTATCAAATTACTTTCAAAAGCAAGTTTATTTTCAAGGTTATAATTACAGGGATTAAGTCTATATAATCTCCATATTACAGCCGGTATGTGGGGTTTTGTATACATTACTTGATAATCTTCACCATTGGACAACGAGTTAGCCAATGGGTGATATGACCACAGTCACAGAAACGAGTCGAGTGACAAATACCGAGGGTAGTTGGTTGATATAAAAACATTGTAATCGCTCTTAATACTGTAAATTATAACAAACGTGTCGTTTTAGTAAAATGAATGAACTCACTCAGTATTTCCCGCTGACAAAACCTTTTTCAAACATGTTTCAGGTAATTACAGTAGATTGGAGTAAGAGATGGATACGGCACTGAAAGGCATCAAGAAGTGGCTTATTTTATTAATTAAATCAAATTAAGAAATATTGTTTTATGTAATCAAATTTATCTTTATTAAAGCTACCATTGTAAAACATGGGTTTATCCCAATCTATTTAATAAATAAAATCCGGTGTTTTCTAAACTCTGATATTTTTTTCCTAACTCACGGTCCTGATAAAATTTCCGCTGCAATATTTTTTCAAAAATAATCACCGGTACCACTGGGCTGTTCGCGGCTTCCGATTCCGTCCAGGGTGGGTCGGGGGCCGTGACAGTTACATTGGTTGCACAAGGGTAAAGTTCCATTGTATGGCTTCCTAGCAGGGGGTTGAGCTGGTTGGTTGGGGACGGCTTGACCATTGTGAGTAACCATGGCGAAGTTCTGAGAAGCCTTTCGCTTCTTTGACTTCTTAGGGGATCCAGTCTGTTCATCCATGGTCTTTGATTCCTCAATTGGTTTCTTGTCACTTTTTCGAAAAAGTTTACCTTTCCTGATTTGAGATTCAGTCAAGGTTGCAGATAGCTCAATGGCCTGCCTAACTGTAGTGGGGTTACTACCAGTAACAATGTCCTGAACTGGGTCAGGGAGACCATCAATGTATTTTTCGATCGCCTTATCCAAAGGCGTAACCATGGTAGGACACAACAGGCTCAGCTCCTCATATCGATCAGTGTATGCTTGATGTTCACCGCTGTCTTGCTTAAGATCGTCGAATTCCCTTTCCAAGGCTCTGATCTCGTGACGAGGACAGAATTCCTTCATCATTAGTGCTCGAAGTTCTTCCCACGTTTGAGCCAGTGCCACTTCGGCACCCCTATCTCTCATCACACCGTTCCACCACGTCAAAGCTCGTTTCTCAAAGACACTAGATGCGAAATCTACCTTTCGCTCGTTTGGACATTGAACATGTCTAAAGGTGCTCTCTAAACTCTCGAACCATTGCAGAAGTGCTGTCGCTCCATGAGACCTAGAAAACTTTGATGGCTTAGCCGAGTTGAACGTCTTGAAGTTGCAGGGGGCATTATTGTTGTTGAGGGCTTGGTTACATTGAGCAACGATGTTCGGGATTGCAGCAGTCATTTGCTGTGTAATGACAGCTGCCAGCTCTTCAATAGATACCTGATTTTCGCGTCGTGGAGGCATTCTAAAAGGGGAAACAAGAGAGAAAAACAAATGAAATGGCATTGGGTAAGAATAGGATGTTACAATTACCGACCAAAATCATGGGCGATGGTTATTTGTTTGAACCACGAAGAAAACAAACGACACACAAAGGCTGAATCAAAGCAATTAGATCCTCATAATTTATCGCGAAGACATGCTCACCTATAAGTGGACACTCACCCCAAGAGTTCCCAGGTAAGAGTGACTGGTCCGATTATGTGGATTTGTACGAACACTCTAGCCTTAGACAAAAAACTCAGGGTATAGGCATTCACTCTTCCAGTTTGCACGTGTTCACACTATTTAGGACCCAAAACTTTGACGAGATTTTGAAAACTCAAAGGGGTTCAAAACCTTACAATAGAGGGTTCAAAACCAAGTTATCAATTATCCAAAAACAGATGATTAATTTTCAAAACGGATTCGGAATTGATGTTCTCGTCGTGGTTATCACCTAAGGATAGGTGACGTGCATGTTTTAAGATCTAAACACAAGATAACTTGTGTTGGGGTCCTAGAAAGGTTATAGTCTAGGTCAAAGCATTACTAATAACCTAATTCCCTATAACCATTGGCTCTGATACCAACTTTTCTGTCACACCCCGACCACGTGAGACAACGAAACGTGGCGGAAACGCCGGGGAGTGTTGTAACAGAATTAATTGTTTCACAACCATGGAAATTGAAGTTTTGTTTTATTAATCAAATAAGAGAGTTACATTGTTTTAAACAAGAAACAAAGAGTACATAACAAAAATTAACTAGTTCTTGTCTCGTTTTAAGTCACTGAGGCACAGGTCCGCCTAAGTATGTCTTGATAAGTCCTATGCATCAACTCCTGAAAACACATGTGAAAATAGGTACGTCAGCATAAAAATGCCTGTGAGATACATAGTTTTTGTGAAAATAGGATTCATGACTTGTAAGTTTAAGAAAATGTTTAATAAAGTTTAGTCATGAACCTTGTAAATTGATTTGTTTTGTAAATCGTTTGAAAAACAATAAGTTTAGATGATATGTATAAATAAGAGAATAATGTATGGTTAATTGAATAACCATGTAAAATGAGTTTGTATAAGATAAGTTGTTTGTAAAACAATGTTTTGTGAAAAGTATGTTATTTGTATAAAATGTTATATGTCTCAAATTGAAATGATTCAAATAACGCTACGATATGTAGTACCATACAAACACTTATATATAGGAAGTGGCTTGTATCATATTACACACGCCTCGTTACTTAAATAACTTACTCAAACCAAACCATCAAGATGTAATGTTTAACAATTGTAGAAAATGTTTAGGTATAGTCAAATGTCTATTGTCAAATGGTTCACATGGTTCAATAAATACAAATGGTTCACATAATGTAATATAATGTGTTCATATGCTGGATGAGCATATGCAACAAAATCTAATGTAAAACAATGTACTAAGTATGCACACAATGGACATACATAGCATGAAATGTAATGTAAAACGATGTACTAAGTATGCACACAATGGACATACACAGCATGAAATGTAATGTAAAACAATGTACTAAGTATGCACACAATGGACATACACAACATGAAATGTAATGTAAAACAATGTACTAAGTATGCACACAATGGACATACATAGCATGAAATGTAATGTAAAACAATGTACTAAGTATGCACACAATGGACATACATAGCATGAAATGTAATGTAAAACAATGTACTAAGTATGCACACAATGGACATACATAGCATGAAATGTAATGTAAAACAATGTACTAATAGTGTACTAATGAACATAGCAAGCATATGATATGAAAACATGGAAAAGCATGAAAATAACAAGTAGGCACATGTGTTTCACCCCAAAACAGTTTGAAAACAGTAAAAGAGGGGTCTATGTACTCACTTGAGATTTCTTAGTAGTCCTTGAGTAACAACCAAACAATGCTAGAGATCACGGATATCAAACGGTACCTAATATAGGTAACTATGTTAATATACCGGACCTATAATCGGAGGATTGGATAGAATGAGGGTCCGTAAACCAAATGAGTATGGGAAATCATGTAATATGGTTTAACAAAGCCCACATACTAAAATGAAACCTAACCTAAGTGCTTACGACCCGTTTAGGTAGCTTATGCTACTTTAACGCGTCGTTCGCGTAAAACGCGTTCGGAACGCCTAACTAGTCCTATGATAAGTAAAATATGCCTTAACATGTCTAATATTGTTACCAAATCAGTTTAGATACCAAAAGTTATGTTACATATGTTTAGAATGAATTTTGGCGTGAAAGGGGTATTTTGGTAATTTACCTAAGGCATATAACCCACCTATCATACAACTAAGTAAACGTCGTGACCATAAGGTATAACCTCGGAAGGTTATTCCCTATATACTATGGTCACCTAATGTGTTTGGTCGGATCCTAATGATCGACCAAACGGGTCGGGTTCGAAAGTATAAGCGATTGTTTAGATCGCTTACCTTACGACCCTAAATAAGCACTAAACTAAAAGTGACGAGCTAAGCATGTTAAAACATGCTTAACTAAGTTTAGAAAACAGGTTTGGTATCAAAACAAACGGTTTTGATACTTATAAGTAGTTTGGTTACAAAATACGAAATAACACGTATTTTGGCCGAAACTACGACTCGTCACTGAGCCTAGATAACGTGGTAATCAGTAGGTATAGTCACTAGAGACTATAACCATCATGATTACGCTCACGTTATGAAGTTCAAACGAACTTCGCATTGACCATAAACTGGTCAATGCAGAAAGTCAAACAAAGTTTGACTTTTAACGCTAAAACGGATGAAAAGAATGAAAGAACACTTACAAAGGGTCCCCGCAAGATTGAACTTCCAAGTATTCTCAGGTATGAAGTGATAAAACACCCCAACTTAGAGAATTCTCATATTTCAAGTGGGTTTTGTAAGTGAATCAAAGGGGTATTTATAGGATTCTTGGAACCGTTAGGATCGTTTATCGAATAACGTGCTTTGATCTTGTCCCTACACATGTTGGTAAGCTCATGTACATCATATTGGCCCCCCATAAGCAGGAAACAACACTTGGAATTGAGGTGGGAGTGCTTAACAACTGTTAATAGCTGTTAAATTCAGTTAAGCTGGTCTGGGAGACTGGCACGGGCCGCGTAAGGATACACACAAGACTTACGCGGGCCGCCTGGCCTTGTCTGATCAGAACCAACTTTGCCATATTGACAGTTTCAGTACCTGATGGTGTTTAAGGCCATTCCCGACACTTCTAAGGCCCGTAAAGCCAACTTTAAGGCCCTAAAATGATGCCTAAACATTGTGGACATGAAACATGCTCAAAAATATGTGGAATGTTGGTTTGTTTGGTCGTAAGATCGCGATGTTCGCTTAATTACGACGGAATGCGCATAAGCGCGAAAAACGATCCAAATTGCGCGAAGAATGGATTTTTCCTTATGCCAAACACTAAAATAAAATGTTTTAGTGCTTACATAAATTTTTGGATGTCCGGATGTATTCAGAACGTGAGTTATGCGCGAAAATGCAAACTTATGCACTTTTTGACGCTTTTAGTCCCTGAATGACCCAAAAGTTTATTTTAGAACACCGAACCCCTCAAAGCCTATTTCTAAGCTATGTAAAGGATATTTAAGGTGTGTTTAAATTATGGTCATGTTCCGGAATGTCTGTTACAGTTCAAATTGGCATACTTTCGTAGTTTGTCAAATTTAGTCCCTGTAAGCGAATTAACTTGATTTCGGCATACCAAACCACCCAAAACTTATTTCTAACTTATGTAAAGGTTATTTAATGTATGGTAAGCCTATTTCACTATTCTGGAGCATTCGTTGCATTAAACTGGTTATATTTACGCATCAGATTGCGTATAACCTTCCAGAAAGCGATTTAAAGCCCGAAATCGAACAAGAAATGATATGTGCAAATGATACACATATTTTTACAAATCTCAAGTATGAAACACAATATCTCATTGATTTGGTATTTGTTTGATGGTCACAGAGGCACAGTTGTCACACTTAGGGTATAAAGCCTAAGGGTTTAAGATAAATCATCTAAGGTTAGATGATTTGTAAGTCATAGAGTAGTTGTGGCAAGGATGAGGATGAGGATTAGGATAGAGATCCTAAGTCTACTCATGTTTGGGTCCCTAGGAAGGTTATAGACTAGTTTAAAGTCATTCTAATAACCTAATTCCCTATAACCAGTGCTCTGTTACCAATTTGTAACACCCCAATCGCGTAACACGTGGCGGAAATATCAGGGAACCACGTTACAAATTGCTCACAACAACTGTTACTAAATTGTTTCATTAATGTTAACATTGTTTTACAAACAAAGAGTACAGGTAATTGTCTTTTGATTAAGGAAGTCTAAGGCCCGGATGCATTCCTATGTGTAGCATGCTTGAATAATCAAATCCTGAAACATATGTGAAAATGAGAGTCAGCATAAAAGCTGGCGAGTACATAGGTTTTTATGGTAAAAAGTTTGGTATTGCAATACTTTGATGATTACAAGAGTTGTCAATTGTAAATGGATTCTTTGAAGCCAAGGAATGGAAAAAAGTGTTTAGCATTGCAATACATATCTTTATTGTGAAAACTTGTGATAAAAGAGTTTTGTATATGGCAATATGATTATTACTAGGTAATTTTTGTGTCATTGAAATTTGTACTTTGATCTTTGTAATCACATTGAAATCGGTCATAAAACTTGTGAGTGTGTTATTAGAAATCCAATCAAGGATTAATAATAACAATATCGAAATCAGTCATAACTTGTGTGAGTATTATTAGAAATCAAATCAATGATTTAAAATAATACTTTGGGTATCCTTCTAAGAATCTAACATATGAAAATATGGGAGATTCTATAAGGATTTGGATACTTGAATATTGAATCAACTAAACACAAAAATCCTAAAGTGATTCATATAATGCTACAAGAGTAATACAATAAGAACACTTATATATAGGAAGTACCAGCGGCGTATCCACCATATTCTTATGGTATTACACTTGTTTCGTTATCTAAATCACTACTAACCACATAAACACATAATCATCAACTTGTAAACACGCATTTAAGTACATAATGAATCCAATCAAGGACTTCAATATAGTACTTTAAACATCCCACGAGAATCTAGCTATGAAGATATATAGATACTATAAGGAACCGGTTTTGTCATAGTGAATAATAACATACGCATTAAAGTACATAATGAATCCAAATAAGGACACCAATCTAGCACTTTAAACATCCCACAAGAATCAATCTATGAAGATAGATAGATGCTCTAAGGATTTGGTTTGGTCATATTGAATCGTAACATATGCATTAAGCACTTAACGAATCCAAACAAGGACTCCAATTTAGCACTTTAAATATCCCACAAGAATCAATCTATGAAGATAGATAGATGCTATAAGGATTTGGTTTGGTCACATTGAATATTAACATACGCATTAAAGCACTTAACGAATCTAAACAAGGACTCCAATTTAGCACTTTAAATATCCCACAAGAATCTAACTATGAAGATAGATAGATGCTATAAGGATTTGGTTTGGTCAGATTGAATCTTTGAATCATAACATCCTAAATCCTAATGGTGATTCGGGATAACGACACGAAGGGTAATACAATAAGCATACTTATATATAGGAAGTACCAGTGGCGTATCCACCATGTCCTTATTGTATTACTCTAGTTTCATTATCTAATTCACCAACAATCTCTACACATAAACAATAACCATCGTTGTGTAAAGCACTTCTTAGAAATCTTACTAAGAAGATAGAAAGATTTAAGACTGTACTTCAAATATCCTACAAGAATCTAACTATGAAGATAGATAGATCCTATAAGGATTTGGTTTCTGTTCTCAATCGTCGTGTTGCATAATCAGAATAATACACAAAAAACACTTAGTAAACACATATATGCCATACATTTGAATAAATTGATTACTCATATGAATGACCCCAAAACATTTGAAAAACATAAAAGAAGATAACTATGTACTCACTTGGGATTGCATATAAGTCTTGTTTGAATGATTAAACAAAGCTCAAAGGATCAAGAGTTCAAGTGTCGAAGTGGTTCCTAGTGAATCAGATAACTACATGTTAGTGTCGAAACTTGAAAATGGGAGATCAGATAGAATGAAGTCTTATTAACCAAATAAGTGTTGGAACTCATATGATATGGCTAAAATGCCAAAACATGTTTAATAAAGTTGTAACATCAGTTTATATGTCAAAAATTTGGTTACATATGCTTAAAATGGATTTATGAACAAAAAGGGCATTTTGGTCATTTTTAAAGAACATAAGAAAGACTTATCATAACACTAACTAAACAACGTGACCATAAGGTATAACCTCAGGAGGTTATTCCCTATACAACTATGGTCACATACATGTGTTTGGTCGGATCCTAAGATCGACTAAACGGGTCGGATTCGAAATTCAAAGCGGTGGTCAAGACCGCTAGACTTACGACCATAAATAAGCACTAAACTAGAAGTGACGAGTTAAACATGTTATAACATGTTTAACTTAGTTGCAAAACTGATTTGGTATCAAAACTTAGTGTTTTGATACGCAAAAATAGTTCCGTCATAAAATGCACAAAATGTGCATTTTTGACTGAAACTTTGACTCGTCACTTCGACTAGTAAACGTGGTAATCACTAGGTATAATCGCAAGGGATTATAACCATCGTGATTACGATCACGTTGCAAAATTCAATTGAACTTTGTTTTAACCAATTATGGTCAAAACCAAAAATCAAACAGTAAGTCAAACTGTTTGAATTTTAGCTTAAAATAGCTAAAATAAATAAAATAGACTAGGATGAGAACTTACTTGTGTTTAGGAACACTTAAGATCCCAGGTGGGAGGCCTCCAAAGGATGAAAGCAAGCTCCAACTAAGTGGGAGAAGAATTAGAATGCTGAATGGGCAAATTGTGAAGTGAATGAGGTTGGTATTTATACTTGTTTGTGGGTTACAAGATCATGACATGTGGCTAGAGTGTTCTCCAAGGATTAACAAGATTGCAATAAGTCTTACGATCTGATTTTAAGCTTGGAGAACACATAACTTGGCCATCAAGATCACTAAAATAATAAAAACAATTAACAATACAACCAGCTGTTGTTGGTCTCAAACTTACTAGATACTGACTTCACACCACGCAACCATGATGGTCCTGGCCCGTTGCGTGACGCCACCACCTTATACATAAGTTTCAGAGTTTGGCAAAAGTAGTCCCTGTACTTGTTTTGTTGAGTTTTGAGGCTTTTAACCCCTGCTAACCCACTTTTTTGGTTACGTAAAGACATTAAGGCACATGTAACTTGGTTTTTGTCCGAAAGTTTCATGGATGTCGGTTCATTCGGTTGTACGGTTGTGCGTTTCGTAAAAATACGTTAAACGCTTCAACGAACACGAAAATGATCGGAATTTCGCAATGATCGTTATTCTTGCATTCTCATCAATAAAATACAAGATTTTATTGAGTGAAAAAATATTTTAATTCGTAAATAGGGTTCGTATTCAGAAATACGAGAATCGGTAGACTTTCGTAGTTTGTTGGAAATAGTCCCTGAACTCGTATAAACGTGTTTTCGTCATCCCTAACCATTCGAAACTTATTTCTAAGTTATGTAAAGGGTATTTAGGGTATGTGTAGCTTATGTTCTTGTTCCGGTGTGTACGTCGTGTTAACGGAATATGTTTAAGTATCGGTTATCGAATTGTTTTCAAAAGAAAAAGTTTTGAAAGACCGAAATTTTGCACAAGGGTTACAGACGATCCCTTTGAGTTCATGTGCACTTTAATATTCAATTAATACAAATCTTTCTTGTTCATCACTTTCTTAGTTTTCCGCACTTTGATTGTGATTATGATATCCGATTGTATTATTTCTGGACTTACAATTGGTATCAGAGCCTAAGTAGTTTTACGAAGGCTCGGTTTTGGATCGGATATTACTGAAGAATCAAAGAAAAGGCTGTTTGCAGTTGGCAAATTAGAAGAACTTGTTGTTTCGAAGAAAAGTTTGAAGAATAATTTCTAACATCAAGAACAGTTACAAAAATTCATATTTGATCTGTTTTGGTGGTTTGAAATTTATGTTTGCTGATTTTTCATGATTATTGTTGGAAAGAATCAATTGAAATTTAATTTTCTAACACCCTAAAAATGTGTAATTTACTTATTGTGCCCTTAAATATTTTAGTGTGTAAAATAATAACTTTAGTTTATTAACTAAGTTAAGTAGAATGACCCTTATGTACAAGGGATGAAAGTTATGCTTGAATAAATAACAAATGAAACTATAGGGGCTGGAAGTGTATAACTGAATGAAAGTTTATAAACAAAAAAAAGTGCAGTGTGTGTGGTGGGTGTATCGTATAAGAGAGAGGGATAGAAGGGGAAACACCTTCTCCTTCAACAACAACAAGAAATTCAGCAAATTACAGAGGTTCTAGGGCTAAAATTGAATGCATGTATTGAGATTGTTAATCATCTAAGTGTCTCTAACACAAGGTAAGTTGAATTTTATGATTTGGTGATCATTCATGAAATGGGTTGTAATAAATCCCTGAAATTTTATGGAATTAAGCATGGATATTGGTTAGAATCATCATGTAGAAGATGAAATATGCTTGAATTTGATTATCTTGATGAATTGAAGTAAACCCCACTTGTAGTATTAGTATGATGAAGTGTTATGATCATGTAGGTGCAAAATTAAGTGCAATATTGATGTATGAATGTGTATGTAGTAGAGAATTTGTTAAATGAGTTTGATATTGAATGAAGGTTATGTGAGTTTAGTTGATCTGATGATCCATGATATGAACTAGAAAGAATATGCATAGATTACTTGTACTTTATGCCTTGTTAGTAGTACGCACACCAAGTGTTTGATGAAATGCCTTAAATAGAGACTTTATGTGAATATGATGCTAAATGGTTAGAATTAGTAAAATGATAGTTGTTAACTCAATTATGTTAAGGAAAGAATGAAATGAAGACATGAGATTCAAGTATGTTGATTGTAAAAAAAACTTAGGAGTGAAAGAGAAGGAACCGAGCCATTCCGGATCACAAACAAGGCAAGACAAAGGTAAGTTCTCGTAGTTACACGTATTAGATTGTTATAGTGTTTTTGTCATGTTTATGTTAAGTTAAAGTTGCTTTCCAAAATATCATAAATTGTTAAGTAAGTAGAGGTTAATTATTGAGTTTGATCCATTATGAACGAGTAGAACAAACTAGAATGTGATGTTAAATAATGTTCGTGAGTTGATTCGTTATGAACGGGTCAAACAAACTATAATGTAACATTTCAGAATGATCATGATGTTGATCCATTACGAACGGGTCAACGAATTAGAATGTTATATTAATGAATGGTTATATATGTGATTCGTTGAGAACGGGTCAATGAAAGGAAAATGTGTAATGAATGCATATCATGTTTGTTGAAAGTTAGTATGATGTAATTACATGTAAATTAATATTCATTCTTGTTGTTGTGATATAGGTAAAGTAAATCCTTAATGTCATGCTACGCTCGGAACGTACACACTCCAAACCGCTCTCAACATGCTTCCGCACTTAACTTATGAAAACGGGTCAAAACATTTTGTTGTTATGCAATTTAAAATGTAGTTGTTAAAAACTAATAAAAGACTTATGTTCTACAACTTTTGTGAATGTTGGATGGTATTAACTGGATATGAACGGTTAACTTTACGAGTATGACCAAGTTTTCTTTAAAAATGTGTAAAGTTCAAATTTGGTCATAATTTTTGTTATTCACTTTGATTTTGACCACTTGTAAATAATGGGCGTTACAAGTTGGTATCAGAGCCAAGGTTTGAGGGATTCAAGTACAAGGAGAAGGGTACTTGAACTCAAACCAAAGCCTCATGCATAGTTTGTGTTCGCTCTGATGCGCAAAGCAAGTAAGTACATCAAAATTTTAAGGATTTTGTATAATGAATAGGGATGAGCTCGGTACCATCCGGTATCGAATCGGTACCGGTACCGAAAGAACTGGTACCGAAAATCCCTAAAAGTGGGTACCGGTACCGAATATACCCGGTTCGGTACCGGTACCGGTATTTGAGGGTAAAAATCGGTAAATACCGGTACCGAACCGGTACCGAAAATGCGAAAAGTAGATACCGAATCGGTACCGAAAAAGTACCTGGTTTGGTAAATTCAATACCGGTACCTGTACCGGGAACGATTTGCTCATCCCTAACAATGAATAATGTTATGGGATGTTACGGGATGTTATGGGATGATTATGAGATGTTACGGGATGTTACGAGGTGTTACGGGATGTTTGGGTTGTTGCAGGTCAGTTCGGATTGGAACGAGGCTCGAAAACGGGTCGTGCAGGCTGAAAGTTGAACAAAATAGTGTCTGAAGGATAGAGGGGGCGTCACCGACGCGGCTTCCTTCTCCGACGTGCAAATTTGTTGAATACGCGAGTTTCTGGCGACGCTGGTTTGCAAGGGGCCTCGCCGACGCGGCCTTGGGCCGTCGCCGACGCCACCTACATGCCTGGATCGTTGTTTTTGCTTTTTTTTATACCACGAGTCTCGTACCTCCTAAAACCTATCCCGTAACCTCACTAGGACCCCGAAAAGTGATAAAGACGGATAACAAGTCATGTGACTCGAATTGTGCTATGATAATATGTCTCGGGAACATAAAATTTTAGAAAGAAGGATAAGAGTGTATGTAATAATAAGTCCTTTGACTTATTGATGGCACGTAGATTATTCGTGATCGTTTTGATCATTTTATAGAATGAACGGAAGGATAGTCAGGAAATTCAGAATGTTAGAATGAATTAAGTATGTTGAAAGAGGGATGATAAAAGTATGTGTAAGAATGAAATTTTAAAGTGAATAAGTAAGAAATTGTATTGATCTAGAATGTTTTTGTAGATGTAGAAGAGAATGTGTGATTAATAAAAGAAGTATATGACATTCGTGAGACCATGATAATTATCACAAGTATGTCCGGTAGAATCGGGAAGTAGGTTGACGTGTGGATAAAAGGAGTTGTAAGACTCTTAAGAAAATGAGAGTATTCTATAAGAATGAAAGGTTTGAATCCGTAGGTAAGTACAGATCAAACATATCAGAAAGAAAGGTACGAATGAAAAGTTTGAATCCATAGGTAAATACGGATCAAACATATAAGAACGAAAGGTACGAATGAAAAAGTTTGAATCCATATTTGATGTACGGATTAAACTTATAAGAATGGAACATAATAGAGAAAGGTAAAATCCGTAAGCAAATATGGATCGAACATATAAGAGTTATAAATAAGAATGAAAATACTTGAATCCATAAGTATCTGTAAACCAAACACGTAAGAACAAAAGGTCGAATCCATAAACAAAGTGCGAATGAGTAAGAGTAAAGGAAGGAATGTGTTTCTTCCTCCTACTAAGGTAGGTATAAATCTTGTAAGTAAGTGGTGCCGGTAGCCTTGTCGAGTCAGGTAGGTCTGATGTGTGTAAAATGCAACATATAAATTACATCAAATGAGGCATAAAACTAACCCCTTTTTAGTATTAATGTTGGAAAAAGTGTGCTTTTGTCTTCCTTTTGTATTTTCAGGACCAAACGAGATTAAATGAATAAAAGGAACAAATATGCAGCAAAAACTAACATAAATACAAAGAAAAGGAACAAACGTGGCATGCCCAAACCCCGACAGCATCTCCCCAAGAAAAAACAAGAAACAGAAGGCTGACCACGGCCCGTGCCCAGCGGACACGGGGGCGTGGTCAGGTGTCTGCAAAAATGGACAAAGTTGTAGAAGCTTCTATTCCCACCACGGGGGCGTGCCTAGCTCAGCACGGGGTGTGGTCAATGCAAAGATTCGTAGAATCTTGCAAATCTTGATAGGGCCGTGCCCAGCGAACACGAGGCCGTGTGGAGCCTAATGCAGACAATTGCAATTAATGAAGGAAGAGAAGGAGGATGGCAATGGGGGCGTGTCCAGCGGACCCGGGGCCGTGGCCAGGCTTCTGTTCAGGCTATAAATAGGGGTGCTTGGCTCACTTCAAAGGCATCCCTTGGCAAACCACCTCTCTCCCACTTTGCCACCACTCCACCACCACTACAACACCCACATCCATCACCATCATCCATCATCCACCTTAGAGTGTGTGTAGTAGTCTCGGGATCCAAGATTGATCATAAGAGTTCTTGTCAATCAAAGGCCATGTTTGGCTAAGTCTCTTACATCACTTGGTGAAGACAAGCATTTAATGTATTACTTTTGATTTTTAATCTCTTCGCACTTTTTATTTGGTTTTGTATTAATTACTTTAATAACTAGTTTCTTATGTTGAAGGTGAAACTTCTTTATCATTTGTCTGTGGTGTCTTGGCATTACTTTACTATCTATATAAAGTAAAAGATTTTCACCATTCATATCTCTACAGTCTATATAGAGATATGTTGGCTACCTGATCGGGGGTTAAGGGAATGGTTTGGTAAGGTTCTTGCCTTGTTCAGTGTATAGATCCTACAAGGACCTGGGTCAAGCTTACTAGGACCTCCTTCAATACCCACTGGTATTAGATAGCGGGGGTGCGAATGGCTTGATCCCGTCATATGTAAACTACTATTAATACATTAAACCGGCTACTTGGGATGGTATCCCTGCTGACTCCAACCACTTAGCCGAGGGTAACGTCGCCTTCAAAAGAGGGGCCTACCACTTTACGCATTAATAACCTAATTAATTATCTTTCAATATTCCGACCCTTTGGGATTGTATCCTTGCTGACTCAAACCACTGGGTTGAGGGTAACGTCGCCTTCAAAAGAGGGGCCTACTACTATAACTAGGATAATCTCTTAAAAAGTGCAAAATTGCGGAAATCATCAAAGGATACATAAAAGGCGAGTCGGATCCAAGTGATTCATGTTATCTATCTGTTTTTATTTTATTTTATTTTATTTTCAGCATTTTAGTTTTTATTTTTCATGTTTAAAACCTTTTCTAATAATTTTGATTTGATTAGACGTTGAGGATAAACCGGTACTAAAAGCTCTTGTGTCCTTGGACGACCTCGGTATCTTACTAATGTTATATTACGCTCACGATGGGTGCACTTGCCCATGCGTGTGTTTAGTGTTAGTAGAATATCGTGTTTTATAAATTTAAAACTTGACTAATGTGTAAAATGGGCTTAAAATATCACTAAAAACATAACACACCTTACACACACCAAGTTTTTGGCGCCGTTGCCGGGGACTCAAGGATTTTAAGAAAGTTAGGAATCAACGGCCTAATCATTTTTCTTGTTTTTTTTTGTTTGGATTTTTCTAGATTTTCCAGCTTCTGCAGAGCTCAGCACGGGGCTGTGCCCGCTGAACACACCCCCGTGCCCAATCTTTGGTACTGGCAATCCTGTTTTAAGTCAGACAGTAGTTGAACACGGGGTCGTGCCCACTGAACACGCCCCCGTGCCCAAGCTTCAAATACTGAAAACAGAACTGTAAGATCCCGACGGTTGGTAATTTCTGACACAAACATGAGTGATACTGACCATTTTTACTTTCGCTCTTTTTATGGTGCATGGTGTCAAATATGTGGTGGATCTCATGACGATTTAAAGTGTTGTTTTCTAAATTACACTCCCCACTATATAGACCCATCGTTTTCCTATAACCTTAAGATGGGCGAAAGTAAAAACAATCCCTATCTCTCCCTCGAATGCTCTCAATCATCTCTTCTAGATGATATGATTATCGAAGAATTATTTCAAATGGAAGAAGTAATTCTCCAATTGATAAAAGAGCTTGAGATGGAAATAAGTTATCCATCGCAAGACGAAGATCAAGGAGAATTATTGAGATCGCATTTGGAATATAACATCGTTGCTCCCAAAAGCACCTCTAACTCTTGTGAGGACGTGAGCGATAGTCATCCCTGCGTCGATTGTGCCGTGAAGGACTCTCCATCGGTCTCCACCGATGCATACATAGACCTGAGCGATTTGACATATACCTTCTTTAACGAGAGCCCGGATAAGGGAAATAAAGGTTAGTCTCGCCCATCCGTAGTTACCTTAGGATTCACCCTTTCCGATAACCTCTTGTGTTCTTGTCTAAAGCTATAGCAATTAAGGTACCTCAGGCACTTCGGTGTTGTTCCGTCCAGTAAGGAACCGCCCGATATGGATAAATTCCTTAAAAAGAGACAAAACTTTATAAAATCATCTAGCCACGGGGTCGTGTCCAGGTCAACACGCCCCCGTGCCCGCCTAAAGATTTGTGTCTGACTTTAGTGTCAGAATACGGACAAAATGTATTAGACTCTTGTCTGACCACGGGGTCGTGTCCAGCCGACACGGGGCCGTGGTCAGCGTGCTTTCGTTTTCTATAAATGCAGCAAGATTCCTACACACTTGGACTCATTCCAAAGACAAAGATCTGGTGGGATCTTCACATATACCCTGTAAGGTATATTCTAAAGAAGGTTCTCAACATCTTGTCTTTACCACTTTTGTCTATTGCCTTCTTCTTCACTAAACTCCTCAAAACCTCCATTAAAGCTTGAAATCTCCATGTTTTCAAGCTTTATTGTGATATTTGTTAGGTTTTTAAGCAAGGAATCTTATCAAAAATAAGTTTTACAACACTGTTTTAAGTTATTTCTGCTCAGAAATGTTTTAAAAGCCAGAAAAATAACTTTAAGCTCTAAGATTCCTTGTTTCAAAAATCTGCAGATTGGTGGCCACGGGGCCGTGGCCGGAGTTACTGTTTCATTAGTTTGAATTTTTCGACTTGTTTTCTTAGAATGTCGAGCCAGAATGGCGAAACCTCTTTAGCTCACTTAAGGAACAGTCACAGGGAATGAAGGCCTTTGATCGAAGCAACCCTTGTTCGTTACGTAATAGTGCTAAGAGAGGCACTCGACGAGATGACATCCGTAGAAGAAGTCCTAATCGACCGTATCAACTATCAAACGGTGGGGATAGAAAATAGCTTCCAAGAAATCAACCTTTTGCACCAAAGGTTGAACATTCTTGCGATGCCTCCTATGGAACCAGTCTTTCCCCAAGAAGATTGGAACTTGGCACAAGAAGTTATTAATCTCACCGGATGGGATGACATCCCTCTGGAACCTCCTCTTGACGCCTTACAAGAGGTACCGATAGAAGTCGCACCTCCTCAACATGAGGAAGACAATGAGCCCGCCTTCCTTCTCACCCGGGAGATAGAAGAATGGCTTAACGATGTGTGAGGGGCCCTTTCAGGAGAAGAAGTTCTACAAGCCTTTTCAACCGAAAGGATCATCTTTTCAGAAATTTTGCTCTTATAATAAACATATCTAGGCTAGGACTTCTTTGAGGGTTAAGATTTCTTGAATTTTATGACCTACTTATCCAGTTTTTAGTTTTCTAGAAATTATGTAATTCACTCTTGAATGAATGATGGTTTTTAAGTATTAAATGGTGTTTAGATGATGTTGTAATGGTTGAACACACTCGAAATGGTGGAGGTTACTAAGGGACCCTTGAACCCACACCCCATGCACAAAAACAGAGCCTCCCAACAATTTTCCTTCATTACAGCAAGTTCAGCACGGGGACGTGCTCAGCCCAACACGCCCCCGTGCCCGTGGTTCTGCAGAAAACGCCCAGTACAGGTAACTGGACACGGGGCCGTGTTCACTGAACACGCCCCCGTGCCCAGCCTTCTGTTTAATATGATACTGGCGATCTGAGCATGGGGCCGTGCCCGGACCAACACGGGCCCGTGTCTAGACGCCCAGTAACATAAAACTTTGTTTTTAAACACCTTTTTACACATTCAATCAACCTAAAAACTTATTTTTGGGACACATTGAGGACAATGTGTAATTTAAGTGTGGGGGGCTGCTAAAACCTTGAATTTTTCAAGTCCTAATAACAAGCCTTACACAAAACTCTATTGGAACTGCTAATCACCCCAATTTTTTTCAAAAACTTTTCAGTTTTTTTTACTTGTCTTGGTTTAATTTGGGAATAACAAGTTCCAAAAGGTTATATTTTTACCAATTTACAACCGATAGTGTCGTGATAAAAAGAACCAACATAAGAAAATTATGAAACGGCATGACAAATCTAGTTAAAATTTGATTATATATACTTGATCACATTATAAACCCATTACCACAAGAAGTGAGTTTTGAGCCTTTATTGAGCATACAAATATACATCTTTAAATTAAATGCTCATTTTTCGTTTCTTGTGTGAATAGCCGCTTAGTTCTTACGACTCTAGAACTTGCCACGACGATACATTCCCGGTCCTTACCAACTTAAACCCAAGTAAGTAAATGATGGAGGCATTATGACTAACCCATTTTCCTTTCAACGCCATTATTTTTCATTTTCTTTATCACCTACCCAAAATCCTCCTAGTTAACCCCTTTGAGCCTAAACCTTTTCATTTCTAAACCCACAAAAAAACACCCTTTACCCACCAAAACCGTTTTCTTTTCAACCCTTTATTTTAGTAAAAAGCTCGGATCTCTTGTGACATTTCATTCTCAAAAAATGAAGTCTAGCAATAAACAAATAAAGTCCTCAAAGAAACTTTGTTTAAAAATGCTTAGTTTGAATAAAAGTCACAAAAACAAAAAGTTTTACGACGACCGACGCTTTTTAAGCTTTTAGCCCTTTTTACTAACCACTAACCCAAAACCACCTACCTTTAGCCCAAGCCTAACCCTTCCCCAAGTCCTCCTGATATTTACAAAGGTTTATAGTTAAAAAGGAGGAGGATTGATTGCTTGGCAAGCATATGGTAGAAGTAAGTTCCATGCCGGTCTCGAGTGTTTCACAAAAATACATCTTCGGCCGAGTGATGAGTGATCTCCCGTGAGGTATGTGAACTTGTATATAAATGGAATTTTAAGAGGCATGTTATGCCCAAATAAGTAATTTCTCTTATGAAATGTTATAAATAAATCATAACGAATAGGATTGTAAATAGTATAAAAATAAAACCCAATAAAGATCTTGGATTCCCGACACTCAAGACAAGCCCAAAAACTTCTCTTCTACCCATTCCATTTGGGTGTGTAAGCCACAAAGTAAAGAGTTTTGCTTGAGAACAAGAAAAGATTCAAGTATGGGGGTATTTGATATGTGTAAAATGCAACATATAAATTATATCAAATGAGGCACAAAACTAACCCTTTTTTAGTACTAATGTTGGAAAAAGTGTGCTTTTGTCTTCCTTTTGTATTTTCAGGACCAAACGAGCTTAAATAAACAAAAGGAATAAATATGCAGCAAAAACTAACATAAATACAAAGAAAAGGAACAAACGTGACATGCCCGACCCCTCGATAGCATCTCCCCAAGCAAAAACAGGAAACAGAAGGCTGACCACGGCTCGTGCCCAGCGGACACGGGGGCGTGGTCAGGTGTCTGCAGAAATGAACAAAGTTGTAGAAGCTTCTATTCCCACCATGGGGGCGTGCCCAGCTCAGCACGGGGCATGGTCAACGCTAAGATTCGCAGAATCTTGCAAATCTTGATAGTACAGATACGCTTCTGCACACGGAGCCGTGCCCAGCGAACACGGGGCCGTGTGGAGCCTAATGCAGACAATTACATTTAATTAAGGAAGAGAAAGAGTATGGCCACAGGGGCGTGTCCAGCGGACACGGGGCCATGGTCGGGCTTCTGTTCAGGCTATAAATAGGGGTGCTTGGCTCACTTCAAAGGCATCCCTTGGCAAACCACCTCTCTCCCACTTTGCCACTACTCTACCACCACTACAACACCCACATCCATCACCATCATCCACCTTAGAGTGTGTGTAGTAGTCTCGGGATCCAAGATTGATCGTAAGAGTTCTTGTCAATCAATGGCCATGTTTGGCTAAGTCTCTTACAACACTTGGTAAAGACAAACATTTAATATATTACTTTTGATTTTTAATCTTTTCGCACTTTTTATTTGGTTTTGTATTAATGACTTTAATAACTAGTTTTTTTATGTTGAAGGTGAAACTTCTTTATCATTTGTCTGTGGTGTCTTGGCATTACTTTACTGTCTATATAAAGTAAAAGATTTTCACCATTCATATCTCTACGGTCTATATAGAGATATGTTGGCTACCTGGTCGGGGGTTAAGGGAATGGTTTGGTAAGGTTCTTGCCTTGTTCAGTGTATAGATCCTGCAAGGACCTGGTTCAAGCTTACTAGGACCTCCTTCAATACCCACTGGTATTGGATGGCGGGGGTGTGAATGGCTTGATCCCCTCATATGTAAACTACTATTAATACATTAAACCAGCTACTTGGGATTGTATCCCTACTGACTCAAACCACTTAGCCGAGGGTAACGTCGCCTTCAAAAGAGGGGCCTACCACTTTACACATTAATAACTTAATTAGATATCTTTCAATATTCCGACCCTTTGGGATTGTATCCTTGCTGACTCAAACCGCTGGGTTGAGGGTAAGGGCCTACTACTATAACTAAGATAATCTATTAAAAAGTGCAAAAGTGCGGAAATCATTAAAGGATACATTAAAGGCGAGTCGGAACCAAGTGATTCATCTTGTCTATCTGTTTTTATTTTATTTTTATTTTCAGCATTTTAGTTTTTATTTTTCATGTCTAAAACCGTTTCTAAAAATTTTGATTTGATTAGACGTTGAGGATAGACCGGTACCAAAAGCTCTTATGTCCTTGGACGACATCGGTATCTTACCAACGCTATACTACGCTCACGATGGGTGCACTTGCCCATGTGTGTGTTTAGTGTTAGTAGAATATCGTGTTTTATAAATTTAAAACTTGACTAATGTGTAAAATAGGCTTAAAATATCACTTAAAACTTAACACACCTTACATACACCAAGGTCACTTGACTAACATGATGCATATATACATATGATGTACTTAGGAACAAGCGAGGGATGGGTTGTGTTTAAAAAGAATAAAAGTAACCTATCTAGAAATGTATTGACGATTTAACCTTGTTGGAGTCATGGGTAAGTGTAAGACCAATGACAATATGATGGTAAGGGAGATAAAGCTAATTGTCACATAAACAAAAATTTCGTAAGAAAGATACTAGAAGTCAACTCATGTGAGTCGGGGTGAATGACGGGCCACGACCCGGAGAATGGCATAAGTAGGGATGAGGAAAAAAAGTTGTCCGCGAACTTCTAAAACGGTGAAATGATGTTTTATTAGTATGTTTGAATTGAAAGTAAGTACAACACATGATCCAATATGTGTATACAATAAGTAATAAGTGGCAGATTGACCTTGAAAAGTCAAACTGCAGAAATTGGCATATTATTGATAAAATGCAAGAGTAGTACTTAAGAAACGAAGTGTGTAATGTAGTATACCAAATAAATGAGAAATTTGTTAAAGAAATATAGGTGAGTTAACACCTAATACAATGAATATCCAAATGAAAATAGTATGTTAAAGAATGGTTATGTATTGACCCGTCATAAACGGGTCAAATGAATGAAAATGATATTTTAAGAAACTGTCATGTATTGACCCATTACTAACGGGTCAAACAAATTAATGTTTTAAAAGAATCTATAAAGGGCTAGTATCTAAACAAGATGATTTGATAAATACCATGTTTGAAGGAAAACTGAATGAAATGTGCTAACGCTTAATTTGTAGATGAGAATGGTCAAACTCTTGGTGTGATAAAACTAGTAGAGTTGGTGAAAAGATGCACACGAGCAAAAGCTCATCACATGGATAGACGAGGTCAATCTAGTTTTTGACACACGCTCCTGAAGGGGCGGGCTGAACCGGGACACGGATCGTTATTTATGTAAATAATAAGGATAGTAAACTATTTGACTTGTGAATGTTAAATAGAAAGTTATAGACGGAATAATGTTTCCATACGAACAAATGGTAACACAAGTATTACGTGGTTGGAAGGTTTGACCTTTAGAGGTCAAGAAAAGAACGAAATTCTTAGTTCAAACTCAATGTCATTATTCAAGGCGTAGGCGTGTATAGTAAGTAATGCATATATATATATATATATATATATATATATATATATATATATATATATATATATATATTAATGAATAGAAAAATCATGGTGATCTGAATGAAACAATACGAAGATTAACCTAGGAATGTACTTACTATCATGTAACGGTAACAAACCTAAAACAATGTTAAACTCTCGTGACAAGTACGAATGACTAAGATGGAAATAATGGTTGGACTGTGATAACTATATCTATAATGAAATCTCTAAGTGAAGTTAGGATGTGAGATTGTATGAAAGACTTGACATATATGAATGAAATATTATAAGGATGTAATTAGTAGTAAACTAACTTGAAGAATGTGCTATAGATGGAACTTGTACAAGAATTCGGGTTGTATGTATGTTTTGGAAAGATTATGCATTAGGGGCTTGTATATTGTGTATAAATGGTTGATACTCGCCATGTGTTATATTAGTTACTTAATTTGAGATCAAGAAGTGAATGTATGCTAAAAGTAAAATATATGAACTTGCTAGTGAAGGATGATGTTATGATTATGTTAAATTAACTAACCTTGTATGTGCTTGTCAAATGTAAGATAATGAAAGCATTAGCATGTTTAATATTGATTATGTGTATTTGTGTATGTAACTAAGTGGTTACATGATTATATGTATTTCACTAAATGGGTACGAAATGTTTATGGTGCCATTAGCATAACCAACTACATTGATATAGACATATGTTCCTAAGTTGGAAGTTTGTATACTTGATTGTTGACTTTTCAGAAAAGTCAACAAGTATGAGAATAACATGATTAGAAAATCCTAATATGATCGTAAGAATAGAAGGATTGTATGATGCATGATGGATTCTTATATGTTATACTTGATGATATGTTAAATTGCATGAAATTGGAATGGTGCATTGTTGAATCTATGCCTTGTGCTTGTTACAAATGATAAGTGAAAGTCAAATGCGAGATATGAACTAGATATGATAGGTATATATATATAAAATATTGTATGCTAACAAGAATGTGAATGTGGTGACATGTAAGGATAAGCATCATGTTAAGATGACGCAAGCACATAAGGCAAATGGGTTAAAATGAGGCCAGGAAGCGATCACGAATACGGACGCCTAATGTAAGTGACTATTGATCTAACTTCTTATTTTGTCTAGATAAAGTTATCTATATTTGAATAATTGAAATCAAGTAAGGATGTACAAATAATGTAATTACTAGGATGAGAATGGTTGAAATGGTCGTTCAATGTCAATCCGATGAAACCTCAACGTTGGGGCAAGCGGATCAAAACTTCTAGTAGAAAGATTTAGCCGAAAACCATGTGGATTGGGTTGGGAAAGGTATGGAATGAATTGAGAACTTGAATAATGATTTATTACACGTATTAGAAGCCTCGGGACACAAGGTTAGTGAGTAGAAAGAACAAAATGCAAAATCAGCGTCTGACCTGCAGAGGAAGCGTCTGTGACGCCCAGGTTAGGCGTCGACGACACCCTGCCCTGTTACAGCTGACGCCTTATCTTGCTATCTACGCGGGTCCGACGCTGGAAACCTATTTTTTCGGGTTTTTCTCACCTTTCCTTGTTTCCAAGGCCCGATAAGCTTCCCAAAGGTATCCCAAGCCTACAATGGAGTTTTGTGAGGTACATGTAAGAATGGAAACTTAGGAGGGCAAGTATGAAGATGTAGCATGTATGTTGATATGTTTTATTTATGGACATGGCTAGGTTTTTTTTAATAAGTAAAACTTATTGGGACACTATAGATATGTGAAGTAACGGAACTAGTATATGGTAACATGCTTATAAAAAACAAAAAGAAAGAAATGGTGCACCTATTATAGTAGGGTGTTCAAAGGAAATTAAGTGAATGTGCATGCACATGATGTAATTTAATGTGTAAACCATAGTTAAATGTAGTAAGAAATAAGGGTACGCGTAGGCTAATATGTAAAAGAATCATCCGCATATACGTGACGATTAGCATTTGTTTAATAGAATTGTGAGCATGTAAATTGTACGTAAGAGTTTGAGTAGTAAAGTACGCAGTAGGACTATTTATACCCGAAAGAGTTGGATTACATAATGTGTATGCATGTTATTAAATCGTACGTATTCAGGTCTCGAGGACGAAACCTTCTTTAAGGGGGGTGGACTTGTAACACCCCAAGAATGCGTAATTTATTTATTGCGCCCTTAAATATTTTAGTATGTAAAATAATAACTTTAGTTGATTAACTAAGTTAAGTAGAATGACCCTTGTGTACAAGGGATGAAAGTTATGCTTGAATAAATAACAAATGAAACTATAGGGGCTGGAAGTGTATAACTGAATGAAAGTTTATAAACAAAAAAGTGTAGTGTGTGTGGTGGGTGTATCGTACGAGAGAGGGGGATAGAAGGGGAAACACCTTCTCCTTCAACAACAACAAGAAATTCAGCAAATTAAAGAGGTTCTAGGGCTGAAATTGAATGCATGTATTGAGATTGTTGATCATCTAAGTGTGTCTAACATAAGGTAAGTTGAATTGTATGATTTGGTGATCATTCATGAAATGGGTTGTAATAAATCCCTGAAATTTTATGGAATTAAGCATGGATATTGGTTAGAATCATCATGTAGAAGATGAAATATGCTTGAATTTGATTATCTTGATGAATTGAAGTAAAACTCACTTATAGTAGTAGTATGATGAAGTATTATGCTCATGTAGGTGCAAAATTAAGTGCAATATTGATGTATAAATGTGCATGTAGTAGAGAATTTGTTAAATGAATTTGATATTGAATGAAGGTTATGTGAGTTTAGTTGATTTGATGATCCATGATATGAACTAGAAAGAATATGCGTAGAACACTTGTACTTTATGCCTTGTTAGTAGTACGCACACCAAGTGTTTGATGTGTGACAACTAGCACCAAACCGGTAATTTTCGTACACTTTAATTATTATTTAATGACTGCAATTATGTGCTTAAATGTCAACATTGTCTGATTACATACTATACAAGTGAATTCATGCACGTTTTATGCTACAAGAATTACTTTATGCATTAATGAACAGCGTTGCGTCAGAAATACTAGTAAACTCACCGGTAAGACACATTGTGTCAACAATTCTACATAAAGCAGTCAGACATTAGAATTGGGGCCTAGGTGTAGGTCCAACGACAAGAATACATTAAAACCCAAGAGTACATACAAGGGTTAACATATAGACCCTCCGGAAGCTAAAATACGCACTAAAAAGCACCCGAAACGCACTTTAAGTGCAGAATTTTATTAAATTCAGCTATGAATCAGCTTTTAACGCATAAATATTATGCAGAATTCATGATTTATCATCCAGAATGCTTCCCTAAGTGTCGGGAATTGAAAGTGTTACAAAGGGTACTTAAAAGACATTAAACGGTGCAATTTAGCACTTTAACGAACCGGTATTTAACCGAACAACCGGACATTACCTGGAACACAAAAATATTACCAAAGACATTGTTTCACTTTTTCTGAGCTAGTTATGGTTCCCGAGCACACTAACATATTGCATAATACATGAAACACATTAAACACAAGTCTTACACTTAACACCTTCCACTAAATCACCTACTTACCCAACAATTTACATTTAACCCCCCCCCCCTTGATTGTAACTGTAAGTCCCGTAAACCGAATCTTTCAATGATATCAAACAATCACAATCAAATGGCGGAATCAAATGAAAGTGATGATTCAAGAAAACCGAAAATAAGCAAGAACACAGAAAATACTTTTAACTCACACACGTTTCTATTACTTGAACAAGCAAAAACGTCTGGTATGAGTACACCACCAAAATCGCCTCCCTCTCTAGCTCTCTAGAATTTCTGTAACAATGGAGGTTCCAAAAGGTTCAAAAACCTAAAACAAGTTAATAACTTGTTTATATACTAACTCAAGCCCAATTCCCTACATGGGCTCCCCTTGGGCCTGCTTGGCCCACATGGCCTAAAGCTTGGCCCAAGTGACCTATAAAGGTCCACAACATAATATAAACTAACCCAGTAAAGCCCAGTTCGTAACCATAGCCCGTTATGTTAATTTGATGCGTCAGTCTCACACTTTAGGGCCTAACAATCTCCCCCTAGACTGATGCCATCAAATTGTCTTCATAGCATGAATTCAGCAATGTCTTCAACGAAGTCTATGGTTGTTTCTATGCTGCAGATGTTGTGGAAGTTCTTGACTTCTGAACTTTCAGCACTGGGTCTCTTTCTTCAGCTCTTGTGGTTAGCTTCATATCAGGATCTCGATCAGCTTTGCTTGAAAATCTTTGTCAAAAAGAATGTGAGAGGAGGATTCTCAACAGCTCTTTTCTTCTTCAGTCTTTTTCTTTCAAGCAAGTTCACGGTACTTCTTTAAATTTACTTTCACTGTCAGGCGGCGTTTCGTATCCGATTCTTCTAACTTAGGTACATCTTGTTGTTGTGCTGCTTCAGGCTTCTTCAGCAACTAACAGCTTCTCAATCTTCATCAACTCCTGTTCTTGATTGAAATCAAGTTCTGCACATGCTCACAAACTCATAAGCAAACATTTCTTATGCAACAGGGAGAGTACCATATGAACACTAGGTACATCCAAGTACTTGTACTCGGATTTCACAATTTAAATTCTTTCAACTTTTGATGATCAGTCAAATCTTCAAGAACGATTACATTTTTAATTTTAAGAAAAACAAATAGACACTCTATTTTTTGGATTTTCGATTTTATAGAAAAGCAAGACACTATTTTTGTATTTTTTAATTTTTAAGAATTAAAAACAAATAAGAACTCAAAATATAAACAACTACCATAATATACAATTACAATTGCAATGGGATCAAAATTCGTTCTCAGGCAAACTAAGGAACACTTTTCAGTACGAGCCTAATCAAACTGGTCTATGCGATTGTCAATATGTTTGTCCACTTAAACTATAACGCTCAACTTTCAATTTTTCAACTTCGTGATATGCTTGAGGTAATATTATACTATTATACCCGTGTGTCCTATTCCAAGGCATACCCCCGTGATCAAGGTAAGCACAACGATTCATCGTAACAGGTGAGTATATTGATGTCATCCTTTTTGATTTACAACATTAGACCATTGGTGACAGCTCAGTACTTTCGTACAGCAGAGCGACCAATGATTTTATCCAATGAGGGTGAGGCAAATACCATTTTGGTACGAATTTGGCTCTTTGAGCATTTGGAATATTCTCATTTTGAGATTTTGATTCCTTAGGGTTTTTGTCCTCTTGGGATCTTTTAAGATATCCTGACTATGTCTAGGAAATAACGTTATTGCTCAGGGATCAAATCACGAGGTTTCGGGCTTGACTACACTTATCAACACCGATCTACGACTGAAAGCTTTAGACGATTGCCAGTATATTTGTCCTCCTAAACTCATCTCCCTAGACCTTTTCCATATAACTGCCTGTAACAAATTTTATCATGTTTTGATTTCTTAACAATGAACACCCAAACAAATACTAATCAAATCCTGGAGTTATATACAGCACACTCTATCATGCAAGTAGCTTCCCTACCACATATTTCACAAGTCCAATCCAGATCTCTGAAATCTTAACTGGGAATAGATTGAGAAGAGAACAGAATAGATCTTAAGAAGAGATGGTATAATATACAGATCAAATGAGTTTTTCTCAGTTTGATATAGGTTTCTTGGGTTTCTTTTGGGCACTTGAGGGCCTCTTTCGGGTGTTTAATTAATCTATAGTGCGCCAACGTACAGCTAGGTCAGCATGTATCTGGATGCAGCAGAAGCTGACGTTGCCTAGCACCTCCAGGTCTTTGCTTCCGCAAAACAGAGGAGATACACGACTTTTTCAGAGAAAATTTCAGAGTTAGACCAAAATTGTGTGTATCGGGACAACATACAGACATTCAAATAGAAATGAGCTAATTCCAAGTGACTTTCTTTCCTGAGGTCATGTACTAATTTAGTTCTGAACAGAACAACCGATGTTTCCAGTCTTTAAGGATAGAGCCTACCAACACATCGTGCTAAAGTCAAACTGTTTCGATACTGGTCTTACATGAGTCAGCCCTTCACCATAATGTGAAAATTCATTTACAGAAGGACAGCCAAGATATCCCCGGATGATTCAACAACATAAAGACCCGAAACCTCAGATGTTGGCTATCAATCAACACAAGATTTAAGACCATAAAATCATACGCCGTTGGTATGTTACCCACATGGTACATAGTTCGTTATGTTTATATCACTTAGTATCTTTTATCATTTTGAGCGTCAAGCCTATCGACATATCGCAGTAGATCCTAGTCTTTTCAGCTATGGCACCTTACATGTGTTAGTCAAACCCTTTAACACGAACATTTATTTCACTTCCCATATCATGCAATTTCTCTTTTTGGCTTTTTCATTTTTCTAATGTGTAGGATCGTGTTTCGACCTAAACGAGTCGCGTAGAAGAGTTTATCTCAGTTTGAACGGCGGAAACAGACAAACGGAGTACAATTCAGCGAGAATTCAATTTAATCTGTTGATTCTATTAATCTGAATGATGTTTACAAACAAATCAACACTTCGGCAGCACTTCGTGGCTCACCGGAAGACAACACCTAGAACTATGTGCTGATTCCACCCCAAATGACCTATATATAGTGTTTCTGATTCCACTCCTAATGACATGGTGTCATTTGGAATGGAATCAGCATGTTACTTTCGGGTGGAATCAGGATTTAACACTTCGAGTGGAATCAGAATTTAACATTTCGGGTGGAATCAGAAAATTACATTAGGAGTGGAATCAGAAAGTTAACTTTCGAGTGGAATCAGAAAATTAACTTTCTAGTGGAATCACTCCTAAATATTCTGATTCTTGGATTCCGTGCTCTATTCTATTTAACTCTAAACAAGACTCGATACAAGACGTAGACGACAGACGGATGCACCAACAAACTCCCCCTCGGATGTTGACGGAGTCTTCAGTGTCGAGTCTTTGCATCTTCAGTCTTTATCAGTCTCTTTTCTTTCTTAGCATATACCAGGATCTTCTCTTTGGCTCTAACCTCGTCAGACTCCCCCTCTCATTATGATGGGATCGCTGTCTGGAATTAGCTATCACCTAGAGATCTCATCCTGACTTTAATTCTGTTCAGCTCAACTCCTGCACACATTTTCTCATCAAAACATAAGTTTTTTACTTAAATCAATAAGAAAAACTTATTAGTAATAGTTACACCAAGTTCAAATTAATGACCCTGATTAACTAATCAAATTTTCTTTCTCAAAATCAAAATTTCTTCATTTAAGCACTCACTCACTTCCAAACCTGTTCATCATGTTCAGCACTTGAAATTTTGAAAATCAGCTCTTCATCATCAGTTGTCAAAAATCTTTTTGGATTTTTCAAAATATGAAACAAAAAATGCAATAACAGAAATATTTACAGACAATATTTTTGTGAGTTTGCGTAAGAGGATCATATCAGTTTTTGTGAGCAATCACTAGCACCGTTAAGCTTTAAACATTTTAAGTTCTAAACGATTCACGTTGATTGACGATATTGTTGTCCACATAAACTCAATCTAAAAACTTTCAATCTGCTTACCGATACTTTAAGGTATATTAAGATAGCACTAAGTTCTTATGGACCCCACGATCTCAGCATATCCCCTCATCATGCAATACACTGACTCAAGTAATGCCTTTAAACTTTTATCAACTTTGATTTGTGCGAAAACAAAGCAGAATGTTTAAACATTAACAATCAGGTCGATACTTCCGTATACGCAGAGAAAGTCCAATGTTTAAACAAAATAAGAAAATAAAAATAAGTTGAAGTTGTTTAGGCTTTAACCACCAGGTCGATACTCCCGTATACGCAGAGGTGATCCAAAGCTTAAACGAAACACCAAAGAAAATAAAGCAGAACGTTTAGGCAACAACATCCAGGTCGATACTCACGTATACGCAGAGGATGTCCGATGCTTAAACAAAATAAAGAAATAAAACAAGTTTAAATCTTTGCAAAATGAAATGCACAATCACAGCGACTTTTTAGCAAAATTGTGAAAGTTCACAAACTTAACCAGTTTTATGTCTTTCGACAATCAGCGATTACTGAGTAGGCACACAGTCAAGAAGGACAAAACTAAGTACTATGCTTTCGACCATGTTTCCCACTAGAACTAGGCTTTTTCATTTAAATTTGTATCGTTATCGCAAATCTACTAGTCTAGCTGAGCCTATCGTCACATCTTTAGTGAGATCGTTTATCACATTTTATCTCTCCATTTCTTTAGCATGCTGTGACAGTCCAACTGATCTACTATCATTTCCTCTTTTTGACAACAAAACTCATTTTTCATTTTTCAATGTTTTTGACATTTTCAAATTTTCTAATTTTTTTAAAATTTTTACTCCCCCTAAAATCAAAATATGTCTCAATTTTGATTTTCTGGGAAAATTTGAAAACAAGCTGTACAAAAAATGTGACAACATGATGAGAATTACTTCAATTCTCCATTCACTTGGCTTGAACAATCAGAACTCCCCCTTTCACAAAACATTTTCCCATAGTGATTTCGAAACACTTAAGTTTGTTTTAATCAAAATGGTTTTTCCGGAAAATTAGTTTTGTGTGTCTATTCTCAAATTTGGGGATCATTCATCACCTTGTTTTCTCAACCACTTGTAAGATTTAACATTTATCGATTTTTCAACACAACCACTTGTAGAAAATCAAGTACAACTTAATGTCCCTGATTTACCACTTGTAAGTCGAAATATCACTTTCGTGAATTTCTCAAGAAATGTGCCGATTCCTGTTCCACGCTTACCAACCTGGGAACTCCGGCAAGTCAGGTTTTTCATTTAAACAGATTCACCCAAGCCTGACGGTCCTTGGGTGATTTTGAATTCATGTTCAACAATGGTGGAAAATTTGCATCATCCATTGTTAAACCTGAATTCTCCATTTTTACCTCAACCAATGGCTCCTCTGACTTTGACGAACCAGAATCATTGCCTGAATGTGGCTTGTCTGACTTTGATGAGCCAGATTCATCGCCGACATGTGACTCCTTTGTTTCCACAGAAACAAATTTATCTCCAGAAAGTGAAAATTTTACTTTCTTTGTTTTGTTAATCTCTTGATTAACCACTTTCTCTTTCTTCAAAATCCCTTTCTTCCTCAGATTTGTATCTGATGAATTTGTCTTGCTTGACTTTGCAGTTAAGGGAGTTGATTCATCAGAACTCTTATTCGATTTATCCGGTGAACCCGAGGACAAGATCTTCTCGAGATACTCTCTCGCCTTCTTCCTCTTTTTCCTCAGTCTGTCTTTTTGCCCTTGAGAAAGCTTCACTTTCGTTTCTTGAACCTTTTGTTCTTTGGGCTTGACATTAACTGATTTCTTTGCCATTTTCTGAGAATTAACCCTCAATCTTTCATTTGATCTCCTTGGGCAATCTCTGGCAATGTGACCTCTGATGTTGCAATTAAAGCATCTCCTCGTCTCATAACTCCAACCTTGGCAGTTAACAGCAATGTGTCCTTGATAACCACATCGGTAACACACTCTGTTATCGTACCAATCACCATTTTCAGTCCAAACATTCAGATCATAGCACTGTTTGGCTTGGTGATATCCATCTCTCCTCTTGTAAGCTGGATTTGACTTTGAAGCACTGTGGTCCGACCTGCACCACTTATTACCAACAAATTTTGAATTTTCATTTTTCACTTTTTGTAATTTTTTATTGCGATTGGATGATTGATCTGATGAACTTTTATTTTCTTTTTGAACATTTTTCAAAATTTTCTCTTTTTGTTTTTGTTCCACTTTCTTCTTCAAAGGTTTTTGCTTAGAGCATTCTCCCTTTTCGGTCGATTGTGGAACAGTTTCTTGAAATTTTTCTTTTAATTTCAAAAATAATTTTTGTTTTTCACTTTTATCTTTTTCATCATCAGATTTCTCATCACAATCTTCAACTTTGACTTTGTCAAAGTTTGTGACATCGTCACTTATTGGAACAGAATTGATCGGTTTTCGACAGGGGAACTCAGATGAAGTCACAAAACCTTTCAATTTCTTTTCAAGTTCATCAATTTTGTTCCTTGAATTCTCAGCTTCATTTTCAAGCTGAGATATTCTTTCAAAATGAGACTTGATTGTCTTTTCATTCTCAATCTTAATGTTTTCAAGAACAGACTTTTCATTTTCCAAAGATTTTATCTGTTCTTGAAATTTTGATTCATTTGTTTTCAAATTCTTGTTTTCCAGCTTTACCCAGAAATCTTCATTTTCTGAAGATTTCTTTTTGCTTTCAAAATCTTTTTCTTTCTCTCTCAAAACCTTGTTTTCAGATGTCAAACTGTTCAAATTAATTAACAGTTTGTCATTTTCAACTTTCAGCTTTTCACAATTTTCCTGTAAGTCCAGAATCTGTTTTACATCAGTTTGCTTCTCATCTTTCAACTTCTCGACTTCCAATGTCAGACTTTCCACATCCTTCAAGAGTTTGTCATTGTCAGTCTTAAAATTGTCACATTTAGAACACACTGATTCAAAATTTGAAGATTCATTCTTCACTGATTCTTCTTTCTCAACCTTGACCGATGGAACTTGTTCAATCTGCTCAGCTCTGATCTCTTCTTTCACAATGACTGCCTTTTGATTCTTTCTTTTTGCATCTTGTTTTTCTTTCAACTTTTCAATTTTATCGGCATAAAATAACTTTCCACTTCGTTGATCAGATGGAAGTTGTTGTTTAAGATATTCAAGTTTTTGGATTTCTTCTTCATACTTGTCACCCTCTTCATCAGACGAATAATAAAAAACCGGACCTTTTTCAACACCTTCTTTTGCTGAGACTACTTCTTCTTCTTTCTTTATCGGAATAAACTGTTGAGATTCATAATGCACATACGCCAACAATTCCTCAAAATCCATATTTCCGGTAAACAATATTACAAACTCAGCTTTCAAACAAACTAGATATTGGTGCGAACTGGACTGTTTTCCAATAATCTGAACTGTTCACTCGAACTGTTTTGAAGTTCAAGCTCAAACGATTTGAACTATTAACAACTCGTGCGGACAACTAAGACCCGGATCAAATTCAAACTACCTGAGATCAATTTTGTTAACTTTGTGCGAACTGTACTAAAACTTTCACTTAACCAGTACGAACTGAGGTTAGACCATGTGTACTAGATGAATTCTCAAATAACCTGATATCACATGTAATAGGCCGTAGAATCGAGATGAGTAACACTAAACTTGGGCTTAACACTTTAAAATGATGAAACAAGTATATTGGGCTGAGATTATGGACCAATCACATTACTTAATACTTGTATCAATATTCGATATAATTGAACTTTCTTCTTTAAATGTGGCCGACAAATGGACTGACAACAACTGTTGATCAAATGTTCTGAATGGGCCGCTTACTTTTATCACATGGGCTGACAAGTATTGTTGACAACAATATTAATTGATGATACACCAAAAGTCTTAAAGTCTGAAGCAAGCATTCACATGACTTTATGACACATTTGTTTCTGATTGGACCAAGATTACTAAAGTCACATGGGCCAGAAATATTTATCTCATGAAGCATATCGATTGGGCCACACTTGTAATGACAGACATTTTTAATTCTCTATCACTTTACCATATCATAACACACATGAATTTCTTTCCCGAAGAACTGACACCTCGTAAACTGATTAACTCTCAATCGGTTCACTCAACTCGATGTATACAAAATTCTAAGTGTCACAATAAGCGGATCTCAAATGTCACTAAGAGCGGATCACAACTGTCACTAAGAGCGGACCACAACTGTCACTAAAAGCGGACCTCAAATGTTACTAAGAGCGGACCACAACTGTCAGATAAGCTGACCAGAAAAGCGAACCAGCTGATGATGTCACCTTTTCACGAGTCCGTAACAGCGATACCTCAAAAATTCGATGTTTTAGGTCGATTCAAGCTTTGAAACTTTCAAGGATTGATTAAAACATGTTTACGCACAATATATGTGAAATTTGGCCAATTTTGACAGTAAAAAGTTTTGTTTTTCAGAAAAGAAAGGTGTAGAAACAGAAATCGCTGCTGAATTGTAGAAAACTCTTCTCCACTGGCTCTGATACCAATTGTAGGATCGTGTTTCGACCTAAACGAGTCGCGTAGAAGAGTTTATCTCAGTTTGAACGGCGGAAACAGACAAACGGAGTACAATTCAGCGAGAATTCAATTTAATCTGTTGATTCTATTAATCTGAATGACGTTTACAAACAAATCAACACTTCGGCAGCACTTCGTGGCTCACCGGAAGACAACACCTAGAACTATGTGCTGATTCCACCCCAAATGACCTATATATAGTGTTTCTGATTCCACTCCTAATGACATGGTGTCATTTGGAATGGAATCAGCATGTTACTTTCGGGTGGAATCAGGATTTAACACTTCGAGTGGAATCAGAATTTAACATTTCGGGTGGAATCAGAAAATTACATTAGGAGTGGAATCAGAAAGTTAACTTTCGAGTGGAATCAGAAAATTAACTTTCGAGTGGAATCACTCCTAAATATTCTGATTCTTGGATTCCGTGCTCTATTCTATTTAACTCTAAACAAGACTCGATACAAGACGTAGACGACAGACGGATGCACCAACATAATGTTTTTTGTATTTTTCTCATTTTCTCCCCCTAAAACAATACATATTTACAGCAAACTCTTTTTGTATTTTCTGAGTTTTCTCCCCCTAAACTCTATATCTATCTATATGTCCCTCTCCCCCCCCCCCTAAATTTGTGCATAAATCTTGTATTTTTGCGCAAATTTACCATTTACTAGAGAAAGGACACTTTATGTACAAAGATAATGAACTAAGAAAGAGAAAAAAAAATATTTTTGGTTAACCGTTCTGTCATCAGAGTGAAGACTAATCAATATTCAAATCAAAGTACTGAATTTAATCGGTACCTTTTGCTGATCTTATCTTACTTCTCTCTCCTCCAAAGGAAACATATCATCTGTAAAAAAAAATTGAACTTTTTGCAACAGTGAAATGTTACCCGTTTTTTATCTCTGGAACAACCGCTATCAACATTCCAGAGATTGTCAACAGCTCCTCCTTAGTTGTTCCTGAAAATTAAGGAGATTAGTAAGACATGGGTACCCAGGCCATCGTGGTCCTGGGATTTCCTGAAGCATCAAAATAAGACACTTCTTTTAAACATAGGTCCCCTTTGGTTTCAAGGATTGGAAACATTGTTGCTTTGGATTTGGGTTTCCAAATCTGTTTTGGTTTAACAAACGTGTTCGTTGCCTTCAGTTGAGCAACTTTAGCTGATTCAGTTTTAGAAAGACGTTTTTGTTCTTGAACAGCCTTGCGTTTGTTTTTAGCAGCGTTCCAATCCCCATCAGAAGGTTTAACCTTGGGATTCACATTCTTCATTGCCTTAGGTGATGATACCTTCATCGGCTTGGAATGATTGTTATCATTTGGTGTAACCCTCTGATTTCGCATATAATAGGGTACATGGGGACGCCGTGTGTAGTTTCTAGCAATATGACCCGCAATGCCACAGTTGTAGCAAGTTTGTCTTTTCATCGGAAAAACGTTTTGAGCAGCTTGATTCGCTCTAGCAGGTCCTGAAGGACAAACCGGTCCTTTTTGCGTTGGATGCGCCTGCACTTTACTTTCAGACGAAGACGAATTTGGGTGCTTGTATGTGCTGGTTGCAGAAGTCTTGTTGCTTTGAGCACCATTCTTCGTCTTTTCTCCCTGATTGGAGCTTTCAATCACCTTGTCATGAGCCTTATGGGATCGTGATTGTCCTTGATGAGCAGACTTCTTATATCCTCGACTTTGATCTGCTCGTTTTGGCTCCTTTTGTGTGTTGTGAACCGGCTCACAAACACCAACACAAGAGTGTGTGTTGACCTTTTGTTGCACGTTTGGGCGATGAACACAATTTCTAGCTATGTGTCCAAGAATTCCACAGTTGAAACATGTCTGTCGTTTCAGTGTATGGAGATTCGATGAGCTAGCAGCATTAACTGATCCGACTGGTCTAGATGAATGAGCTTGCTTTGGTTGCTTTGCTTGTGTTCCATGTGCCTTTTCTGACCTCTTAAGTACCTGTTGATCAGAACTAGCACAAGCATGAGATTCATACGGATGATGTTTTTCGTCTTTTACAAGTTTATCAGGATTATATTGAAAAGACGATTCAGTTTCCGTTTTAACTTCCTTTTCAGAAACATTTTCTTGTGACTGTTCATTTATTGTGACCACTTCTTCTTTTACAAAATCAGATTCAGTTTTAATTTCTGAAGATGCAGAAGTTTCATCAACACATGTATCATGTGAGTTTGATTGTGGTTTACTTTCAACTTTGGTTTCCAATGTGGTCCCACTAGATTCAACATTAGGGACGTCCACTGTCACACTGTCATTAGCTGTAGGGTTAGAAGCATCATCAACTACTGAAAAACAACCATCATCAGACGCATTATTCAAAGGTTCATGACAAGCATCAACTGTTTTACCCGACACATAACTATGAAACGAGTTAAGAAAAGCTTCTCCAAACACACAACCAGAATCAGATTCATTTACTGTGTTTTTAGAAAAATCAGAATTCGAATCTGGTTCATCCCCAAGAATATCTTCACCAGTTGCTTCAGTCACTTCATCTGCACGGGAAGACGAAACTTTAGTATCAATTATACCGTTAGAAACAAATTGTATCGAATGAGTTTCCCGCTTTTCAACTGATTTACTGTTGATCGATGACTTATCAGTTTTTGGACCATAAGTCATTTTACTTTCATTCATCAGCTCCTCCTCAGTCATAGGTAAATATGTGTAATTATCATTGTAAGGAGGAGGAGCCTGATTGTAACCCAATCCACACCCTTTCTTTTTCTTATATGCAAGCTGTTGATCACACAAATTCTTAACTAGTTTGCTGGAAGAATCAAATTTCTTAATATTGAGTTCATTTATTTGATATCTATCTCTGATATCTTCCAGTTCTTTAGTCACAGTGCATAATTTTTCCTGAACATATAAGAGTTGGGTTGTTTTTACACTTACATCATCCTTGAGTTGGATGATGTCTTTTTGCTGAGCTTCAATTTTTTCTTTATAAAGTTTCTCATTTTTCGATAAAGTAAAGGTTTTATTCTTTATATCTTTATATTCTTGAATTAGCTCAGCATTATGTAACCTATATGCCTCATTTCTTTCTCTACACTCAGGAGTGCAAAACACAGAAAGCATATCTTCAAGTTCTTTGCTCACAGGTTTGTCAAACATAAATGACATAATTTCAGTGGGTGGCTGTTACTTTTGTTCTTTCCCCCAAAACACAAACCAAACGAGAACCCCTGTCCTTGCTAACTCAAACCTTTGTAGGCGAATGAACCCACTTTCTGAACCGCACCACAAACCTGTCAAACTTTTCACAACCAAACAAACTTTTTCTCCTTTTTTTATATTTTTATTTTTTTAACAATTTTATAATTAATGATTACGTTAAAATGACCTAATGATTAATAATTATTTATATTATTATTTATAATAAAACCTAAATGACAAAGAACTGTTTGTCTTCTTCGAGCAAAAACCCAGCAAACCCTATATTAAGACAAAAGGAAATGATGATGGATGTGAACGGAGGCCGACGGTAATACTGGTGATACTCGATGATGGATGATGTCGAAGATACTAATGGTGAACGGAAACCGGAGATCGACGAGCTGAGAACTCAAACGTTGCCGGAGAAGAGATAACCGGAGAAGGTGACTGGAGATAGTGAACGATGACTATCGGAAACGATGACAAAAACGGTGATGACTAACGGAGATGATGAAGCTGATGAATGGAAAGCTGATGTATGAAGATGATGACTAGAGATCAGGTTTCGTAATGTTTGAACTCGAAAACGTTCCTTATTTTGAAAACTCTACTGATCTCGTAAAACTGTAAGGTTCTTCAAGTCGAATACACGGAACGGATGAGTCAAGACCTGGTGAAAATGAGTCAAAACCGTGATGAGAGGACTCGAGACCTTTGTGAAGTTAAAAACGTGATTCTTTTGGAGTCGAGACCTTTGTGATGAATGTGACTCGAGACGGTGAAAGTAGTTGAGAGTCGAGACAGTGGTTGCGACTCGAGAAGAGTGACTCGAGACCTTTGATGATTGCGACTCGAAAACAAAGAACACGATGTCGAGTTTTCGTTACAGCGGCGAAGGTGGTGATGTGTATGACAAAGACGATTGCAGGTTGTTCAATACGTTGATCGGAGATGGTGAACAATGATGGACGGTGAACTATCGGAATCGGAGAGATTGACTCGAAACCTTGAAAAGGTGACTTGAGACTGAAACTTGATAACTCGAGACCAATTGTAAAGATGTGAGTCGTGACCGACACTCGAAAACTGATGAAGATGATGATGTATCAGAATGGTGATTGCTCGTAGTGCAGGTTAAATGATGGTGAACGCTACTCGAGACCAGTGAGTCGAGACCTTGAAGCTTTTGTATCGGTTGCGACTCGGAAAGCTTAAACTTTTTGGTGATGAGTCGAGACCGCTGAGTCGAAACCGTGAAGAAGGTTGTTGAAATCGGACTGCGACTCGAGACCGGTGATGAAGGACTCGAAACCGTGAATGATGATAATGATGCAACTCGAGACCAATTGTTGAAACAGTTGACGATGACTCAGAACCGGCAACAAGATTAAATCCCACTCGAGAACTTTGGATAATGATGAGTTGTTGTATTTTATAATAATATATGGAAAGCTCAATCAACTCAACAACTATCCACCGAAACTTTGGGAATTTCAAAAATTAGGATATTTTCAGAATAAATAAAAAGATTACGCCTAATCTTTTAACAACCTTTTCAAAAATCAAAGTACCAAAATATACTTATTTTTTATAAAATTTGGATAAACATAATGAAGAACACGAAGAACGCGAAGAACACCGAACCAAAAATTACGAAGATCTTGAATCTTTGATATCACACCGAGCCTAGAAACAGGTTCTAATGGCTCTGATACCACTTGTAAGTCCCGTAAACCGGATCTTTCAATGATATCAAACAATCACAATCAAATGGCGGAATCAAATGAAAGTGATGATTCAAGAAAACCGAAAATAAGCAAGAACACAGAAAATACTTTTAACTCACACACGTTTCTATTACTTGAACAAGCAAAAACGTCTGGTATGAGTACACCACCAAAATCGCCTCCCTCTCTAGCTCTCTAGAATTTCTGTAACAATGGAGGTTCCAAAAGGTTCAAAAACCTAAAACAAGTTAATAACTTGTTTATATACTAACTCAAGCCCAATTCCCTACATGGGCTCCCCTTGGGCCTGCTTGGCCCACATGGCCTAAAGCTTGGAACAAGTGACCTATAAAGGTCCACAACCTAATATAAACTAACCCAGTAAAGCCCAGTTCGTAACCATAGCCCGTTATGTTAATTTGATGCGTCAGTCTCACACTTTAGGGCCTAACAGTAACTGGCCCACTTAAGGAGCCCACCATAATCTTGCAAGATTTTGCTTAAATCTCCATAATCTTGCATTGGAACTTACATGATCTTGTGTTGTACTTGGGAGACAAGGGGACCTTTGGGTAATAAGGTTTAGAGATTATAAGAATCTCTAATCTTCTTCATCTTTCACCACAACTCAACACTTCCTTCTCCCTCATATAAGCTTCGGCCGACCCCCCCTACATACACCACCATTATTTTCTTTCAAGCTCCATCCAATCCAAGGTTGTTATAAGGTGCACAAAGGTGATTTAGGAGGCTCGGTGCTCACGGAACTTGAAGGACCACTTTCGTTTGCTATTATCCTCCACATTTTCACTTGTGATCTTCCCTAGCTTTAAGCTAATTGTAAGACTCTTTTGATCCTTGTTTACTTCCATTTTTGCTTGGTTAAAAGACTTATTATGTTGAAAATCTTAAGAACACTAAAAGACTTGAACTTGAAACTTGAACATAAGTCTTACACATAATGAAATAGTGGTGAAACTATGAGTTTAGTGTATGAATAATGCTTGTTAGTTGTAATGATGATGTTGATCATCACATGAAGCTTGCTAGATTGTGATTAAACACATGATCTAGCAAGTGGGAGGGTGATTATGTAACAACCTAGAATAATCATCTTCTTGTTAAGTCATGAACTTGATGAATGAATGATTTCTTGGAAAAATATTAAACAAAGCAAGCTAGTAATCTTGTGAATCTAAGATTCATGAGCGGTTTTTCTAAAAGAACCAAGTTTAAAATATGATTTTAGAAGATCTTGGTTTTACTTAAACATACACTATTTTTGGTGATAAAATAAGTGTAAAGATACTAGAGAAACAAGAAGAGGTTACAAATAAACATTTTTGTAAAATGTGATTACGAGTTGTAAAGGACCAAATCTTTTAATAATGTGATTTACAAACAAACAACCATGTTTTTAAGGGTATCTAAACCTACTAAATAACATTGTAAGTTACTACGAGTTTTTACAAAACTTCAAGTTCATGATGTAGTGTGATTTACTCGATTTTGGCACTTGATAAGTGTAGAATAAGTTGTTGATGTTTGATGATGATTTAAAAGAAAATAAACACATGTTTTGAAAACATGGGAAACTCTGTCAAAATTTCTATAAAATTTTTTACACTTAGAAAGATATAAGTTTTGAGAAACTTATTCCCTAAAAATGTAACTAAAAGCATTTACCAAGGTTTCCCAAATTTTTTGTGTTAAGAAATGATGATTTCTTCAAGATTAAAATTGATATTAGGTATGTATATTTTTTAGAAAAATATATATATTTATTTATCACCAAATTTTGTGCTAAGTGTATATAGTATGTATTACATGTAATAGTGTATTAGGACTTGAAAATACACT
This sequence comes from Helianthus tuberosus, assembly GCA_030545235.1. Taxonomy (NCBI): domain Eukaryota; kingdom Viridiplantae; phylum Streptophyta; class Magnoliopsida; order Asterales; family Asteraceae; genus Helianthus; species Helianthus tuberosus. Next base: position 106,580,038 of record CM060433.1, on the reverse strand, counting down.
AAATACTCCTAAGGAGTGAAGATACCAAAAATACACATACAACATACTTAGACAAATACAAGATACTTATATTTATTTTTGAGAAGATAATATAAGTAAGACACATAGTTAAAAATATAAATTATTTTTAACACAAGAACACACATACAAAAGATAGTGACTTGTATTTGTGTGATACAAGTCTAGTGACTAACGTTAATAAAACACGTTTAGGTCACGACGCTAGATAAGCAAAAACCGGTGAAGTTTACGACGCAGGAACGCAAAGTTGTGAGTTCATGCTCCCCCTTTTCTTTTAACTATTTTCAGTTTTATAACTTCGGGGGTGAAATACATGTTACAAATGTTACAATATTTATAAATGGTATGATGGATACAAAAACAAGAAGCACTCTTGGTGATAACTATTACCAAGTATGATGCGTTTTGAGGAATGATACGAGAAATCGTGTCACGAATAAGGTACCATAAGCAATATTAATCGTGTACATACTTAGACCGCAGAACAAAAGGTTAGATCTAACGGGTGACCGGGCAGCCACACTCTTGGTGAAAACTAGTACGGAGTAGTGCTTTTGTGTCTCCGTCGTGAATCGACAACTAGAAAAATACCTATGGTTTGGTGACTTCCTATGTCGTGTCACATGTTAACGGCCTTGCAACCCATTAACAACCCTGATATATACAAGAATACTTTATTTGGTTCATACCACAAGAATACTTTATTTGTACGGGGTTCGTACACAAGAATACTTTATTTGGTTCATACCACAAGAATACTTTATTTATACAAGAATACTTTATTTACACAAGAATACTTTATTTTTACAAGACACATGTCACGTTTTCATACAAAGTATACTAACGTGAAATACAAAATTGCATGAATTCACACCAACATTATGTTGACGTTTTTCCAAAACTCACATGTATTTCAGGTAACTAAAAGTGGATGTGCGCGCGGTCTTACTCATGCTCCTGGATGTCGTTTATGTTTATCCTTAAATAAAGTTGTAAACTTTCAGACAATTTGCAGTCTCGTGATGTAAACACTTAATCTACATTTTCAGTAATGTAATGTTTGGCATTTGAAGTTATTTTTACGAGCATGTAGTATGTTTACCAATCGTATGCAATGAAAACCTTTCATGATCACACCTCGTGCTTCCGCCTTAGAAAGGGGTGTGACATGATGAAATGCCTTGAATAGAGACTTTATGTGAATATGATGCTAAATGGTTAGAATTAGTAAAATGATAGTTGTTAACTCAATTATGTTAAGGAAAGAATGAAATAAAGACATGAGATTAAAGTATGTTGATTGTAAAAAAAACATAGGAGTGAAAGTGGAGGAAACGAGCCATTCCGGATCATAAACAATGTTAGTGCAGTAATGTCTCTCGCCCCCGTCAATCCAGTTCGTAGCAGATTTAGAAGAATACAAGGCATTATATTGTAATATTTAGATAGAAAAGGTAAGGTAGCATTATTGTAAATAAGGAAACCATCCTTATTGCCTTGGCCTATAAATAGAACACTTAGGTGTTAGATTTAGAACTTTTGCCATTTGAGAGACTTTGAGCATAGGAGCTAGAGAGAGAAAGTAGAGAGAGAAAGGCAAAAGGTGATTCACGTTTCTTGTATGTTTTTAGATCTTTAATCGAATCACAGATTATAGTACGGTTCTCGTGTTCGATCCACGCACGTGTATGGATTCGGCTCGTCACACGTGTCGATACGCAATCGTTCGGGAGTCAAAAACCGATCCTACAAGTGGTATCAGAGCAAGAGCTCGATTACACGGATCAAACACACAAAATCGCATGAGAAATCATCAGATTCAGAGTCAAAACACATCAGATTTGTCAAATCTCTCACTCTACTCTTTTTCTTCATGTTTTTTACAGTAAAACGCAAAACTAAATGAGATTTTACGGTTAAAAAACGCTAATTTTTGGATGTTGTGTGCGAAAACAGTTGATTTACAAGTCTACAAATTTTCAGAACTTAATTCCAAATGGTTTTTGAGAAATCGAGAATTTTTGGTCCGAAAAACATAAAAAATGTTGCCTGTTATTGTTGCTATTCATATTGAGGGTCACCGATCGGATGGCCATCCGATCGGATGACCATCCGATCCAAAAAGCCAATTCATACAATTTCATTTCACTAAAACTGATCCGATCAAGTCACATGGTAAAATCTGATTCAATGCTTTGACGGTCAACTGTGTCAGCCCAATTAATATACTTCAACAAAGTTCACGTGAATATCTCTTGGCCAAATTTAATTGCATGTGAAATCTGTTGTCAGGTTGTTATAATCATCTCGGCCCATGGGACTTTCTTATAAATATCAGCCACTGTTGCATCCCATGTGATTTAATAGCTTTGGCCTAATAGAAATTTAGTGAGTTCGGATTTTTTTAGATATTTGTCTGCTGCATGTGATCCATGTAATTACAAAGAGATACTGTCCAATCATTTCAGGTTTACATGTGAAATACAAAATATGAGCTTGGCAACTAACGAATTGTCATTCGTTCAAGTTTCAAAGTGATCCGATCGAAGTGAATTTTGTAAAGTGCCAAGTCTCGGATTGCAATTCGAATGGATTGTAATCCGATCCACATAATTTTCATCCGATCCAATATGTTTGTCCAATCCATTTGTTGAAGTCCAAGTATCGAACGGCAATCCGAACGGATTGCCATCCGATCCATAGCACATTTGTTTGTTTGTCAAGTGTCAGAAGGCACTTCGAACGGATTGCAATCCGATCCATGGCATATTGGTCCAATCGTCGAACGGCAATCCGAACAGATTGCCATCCGATCCACTGCAGCTTGGTCTTTGTGTTTTTGTAACATCTGTGCTTGTAATCATTGTGAACAGTTCGGTTATTAATAAAACAATGTTATTTGATCCCAATGTTTGTTTGGTTGTGTTTTACATTCTTCATGTTTTGACTTTTATTCAATTCCAAACTCTACGTCGCTTTCTGGAGAGTAATACGCAAACTGATGCGTAAACGTAATCAGTTTAATGCGAAAAATACTCTGGAACATCAACATATACTTAACATACCTTAAATAACCTTTATATAACTTAGAAATAAGTTTTAAAGGCTTTGGTATGGCAAAAACAAGTTAATTCGCCTACAGGGACTAAACTTGACAAACTGCGAAAGTATGCCAATTTGAACTGTAACGAACATTCCGGAACATGACCATAAGTTAAACATACCATAAATATCCTTTACATAGCTTATAAATAGGCTTTGAGGGGTTCGGTATGCTAAAATAAACTTTTGGGTCATTCAGGGACTAAAAGCGTCAAAAAGTGCACAAGTTTGCATTTTTGCGCATAACTCACGTTCTGAATACATCCGGACACCCAAAAATTTATGTAAGCACTAAAATATTTTATTTTAGTGTTTGGCATGAGAAAAATCCATTCGTCACGCATTTTGGATCGTTTTTCGCGCTTATGCGCATTCCATCGTAATTAAGCGAACATCGCGATCGTACGGCCAAACGAACCGACATCCTAGATATTTTTGAGCATGTTTTGAGTTCCCTATACTTTAACTTCATTTTAGAGCCTTGAAATGAGGTTAACGGGGTTCAAACGCATCGAAAATAGCTTAAACGGGCTGCAGGGACCATTTCTGCCATTTTTGAAACTTTGCTGAAACTGGTAGGCAGTGGCGTAGCGCGAGCACCTCATGCCTAGGCAGTGGCGCTACGCGAGCGCCTCATCTGGACAGAAACATTGCATTTGGTCCATTTTCACTTGTGCACATGGTTTTGGGCAATACCGTGGGCTCAAATGGTTTTGTAAAACCACTATCTTGAGGTGTATGGCCAAGATCAAAGCACGGTTTCCGAGGAACGATCTTAACGGCTCTACGAATCCTATAAATACCCCCCCCCCCCATGCCATTGCAAAACCCACAAGAATTTTGATTTGAGAAGCTCTAAGTTGGAACCTTTGTTTCATACCTGAGCTACTTGGATCGAAATTAGCATTCGGGGACCCTTCGTAAGTATTCTTTCGTTCTTTTATTGCTTTTCGAGTCTGAAAGTCAAACTTTGTTTGACTTTCTGCGTTGACCAGTTTATGGTCAATGCGAAGTTCGTTTGAACTTCGCAACGTGATTGTAATCACGATGGTTATAGTCCCTTGGGACTATGCCTACTGATTACCACGTTGTCTAGGGTCGTAGGATAAGCGATCTAATAAATCGCTTATACCTTCGAACCCGACCCATTTGGTCGATCATTAGGATCTGACCAAATACATTAGGTGACCATAGTAGGTAGGGAATAACCTTCCGAGGTTATACCTTATGGTCACGACGTTTAAGTAGTTGTATGATAGGTAGTTTATATGCCTTAGGTAAATTACCAAAATACCCCTTTGATGCCAAAATTCATTATAAACATATGTGACATAACTTTCGACATCCAAACTGATTTGGCGACCATATTAGGCATGTTAAGGCATATTCTACTTGTCATAGGACTAGTTAGGCGGTCCGAACGCGTTTCACGCGAACGACGCGTTAAAGTAGCATAAGTTAACTAAACGGGTCGTAATGGGTCGTAAACACTTAGGTTAGGTTTCAAATAGTATGTAGGCTTTGTTAAACCATATTACACAAGTTTCCACACTCGTTTGGTTTACGAACCCTCATTCTATCTAAATCTTCCGATTTAGGTCCGGTTTATTAACATAGTTACCTATATTAGGTGCCGTTTGATTCCGAGATCTCTAGCATTGCTTGGTGGTCATCTTAGGACTACTGAACAATCTCAAGTGAGTACATAGACCCCTCTTTTACTGTTTTCCAAACTGTTTTGGGGTGAAACACATGTGCCTACTTGTTACTTTCGTGCTTTCCTGTTTTCACATCATATACTTGCTATGTTCATTAGTACATTTATAGTACATGATTTCATTATGATTATGCTATGTATGCCCATTGTGTGCGTACTTAGTACATTGCTTTACATTACATTACATTTCATGCTATGTATGCCCATTGTGTGTGTACTTAGTACATTGCTTTACATTACATTTCATGCTATGTATGCCCATTGTGTGCGTACTTAGTACATTGTTTTACATTACATTTCATGCTATGTATGTCTATTGTTGCATACTTAGTATAGTTGTTTCACGTCACATGCTATGTATGTCCATTTGTTGCATACTTAGTACAGTTGTTTTCATCACATGCTTACATTTTGTTATGACATTTGGGTTGTTTACAATGGAACAATACATTCGTTAACATTGATCACGCCGTTCGTTAGTAGGTAGTGGTACCATAGGAATTGACAACTCCCGTTCCTGAAATCTTGGGTTTGTTTGGATTGGAAGGAATGACCGAATTCGATACACATAACTTAGATAAACCTTTAATTTGTTTAAGGGTTTATCGCCATAGTCTCAAGGCTTGGATGTATGCATTTTCACAATACCGCATAAATGTTTGTATCAGTATAGCATGCATTTATTACACAAAACATAACTTTGATTTAAACCATGTTTTACTTCAATACCTTGTTTTTGTGCATTATACATATGGTTTAGTTGATATATTTCACTTACCATACATGATATGTTTGGGTACACATTACATAATCTACATTAAACATAAACATTTTGACATTGATATACACATTTAGTGGTTTACATTGAACATAGACATCTCGATATGGTTTACACATTAACACATGACAATTCATTTATACATAAACAATTTACATTGGTGGTTGGTTTGAGTAAGTGATTTGAATAACAAGGCGTGTGTAATATGATACAAGCATGGTGGATACGCCGCTGGTACTTCCTATAAACAAGTGTTTGTATGATATTACATGGCGTAGCGTTACTTAAATCATTTCAATATTCGACATTATTGCGTTTTACATAAACAACTTATTTTCACAAGACTTTGAATTACAAAACAACTTATCTTATACAAATTCATTTTACATGGTTATTCATTTAACCTTACATTTATTTATACACATCATCTGATCTCATCGTTTTTCAAATGATTTACAAGACAAAGCAAAATACAGGGTTCATGACTAAACATTTTCTTAAACATAAGTCATGAATTCTATTTTCAAAAACCTATGTATCTCACAGGCATTTTTATGCTGACGTACCTATTTTCACATGTGTTTTCAGGAGCTTTTCCGTAGGATGATGATCGTGACACTAGGGCGGACCTGTGCCTTAGAGACTAAAAAAATGAAGATAGACTTGTTTAATTATGTTATGAACTCTTTGATTTCTGTTTAAGACAATGTAACACTCTTGTTTAATAAATAAACTATAACTTTTTATGCCATGGTTGTGAAACAATAATTCTGTTACAACACTCCCCGACGTTTTCCGCCACGTTTTGTATGTTATACGTGGCGGGGTGTGACAGAAGAGTTGGTATCAGAGACAATGGTTATAGGGAATTAGGTTATTAGTAATTCTTTGACCTAGACTATAACTTTTCTAGGACCCTAACACAAGTTATCTTGTGTTTAGATCTTAAAACATGTACATCACCTATCCTTAGGTGATTATCAAAACAAGAACCAAATTTTTCCGAAACGATTTTTGAAAAACAATCATCTGTTTTTGGATGATTTATTACAAGGTTTTGAACCCTCTATTGTAAGGTTTTGAACCCTCTGTTATAAGGTATTGAACCCCTTTGATTTTCAAAATCTCGTCAAGGTTTTGGGTTTTAAATAATGTGAACACGTGCAAACTGGGAGGGTGAATGCCTGTATTCTGGGTTTTCTGTCTAGGCAAGCACTTCGTATATATCTCATCAGACGCGAGACCAGTTGTGCTTACCTGGGAATTCTTGGGATGAGTGTTCACTTATAGGCGAGCATGTCTTCGCGATACATTATTTTTGATCCATTTACTTTGATTAGTCACTGTGTGTCGTTTGTTTGCTTGGTAATACGGACAAATGACCACCATCTTTTCTTTTGTTCATTTTGTTTCATCTCATTCTTTTCATCCAATCATCTCACCCGTTTCCTTTCATGTTTCCTCTTTTAGAATGCCTCCTCGACGCGAAAACCAGATAGCGACTGCCGAACTGGCAGAAATCATTGCGCAGCAGATGGCTACTCAATTCCCAAACCTCTTTGCTCAATGGAACCAAGCCAACAACAACAACAATGCTCCATGCAAATACAAGGATTTTAACCCGGCTAAACCACTCAAGTTTAGTGGTTCTGAAGGAGCGACTGGGCTTCTTCAATGGTTCAAGAGCATTGAGAATACTTTTCGCCACGTTCAGTGTCTTGACAATCGCAAGGTCGAGTTTTCTTCGAGTGTGTTTCAGAAGAGGGCTCTCACATGGTGGAACGGGGTTATGAGAGACCGAGGTGCAGAAGTTGCTTTAGCACAGACATGGGCTGAACTTAGGGCCCTTATGATGAGGGAGTTCTGTCCTCGTCATGAACAGCGAGCGTTGGAGAAAGAGTTTGATGTTTTGAAGCAAGATAGTGGTGAGCACAGGGCGTATACTGACAGGTTTGAGGAGCTGAGTTTGCTATGCCCAATGATGGTCACCCCACTCGACAAGGCTATCGAAAGATACATCGATGGTCTACCTGACTCAGTACAAGACATCATTACTGGTAGTAACCCTGCCACACTTCGTCAGGCTATCGAGTTAGCAACGACATTGACTGAGTCACAGATTCGGAAGAATAAGTTACACAGGAAGGGTGACAAGGGCAAGAAACAGTCGTCTGACAAGGAAGATAGCAAGAAAGGTCAAAACAAGAATGGAAAGAATTATGGTTCTTCGAGAGGGTCAAGGAAGCGTAAGGCTTCCCAAAATTTTGCTGTCACTGCCCAAGCTAACCAGGCAGCTCCCAACCAACCCGCGCAGCCTCTATCGAAGAAACCCTATTCAGGGAATGCACCTTTGTGGAATAGATGCAACAGTCACCATCAGCCGCAACATCCGTGCCGTTTCTGTAATAACTGTGGGAAGTCGGGTCATCTTGCCAATGTTTGTCGGTTTGCTCAGAATCAGGCAGTTCAGAACCCGGCTCAACAAGTTGCTCAGCCTCCTGCTCAGCAACAGGGTCAAGCTGCACGACCACCCTACCCACCAGGTGCTTGTTACAATTGTGGGGATCTGACCCATTACAGAAACCGGTGCCCAAGGCTGGCTAACCAGAATCAGAATCCAAACCAGAATCAGGCTCAGGCTCGAGGGAGAGCTTTTAACTTGAATGCCCAAGAGGCACAGGCGGACGATAATGTGGTGAACGGTACGTTATTTATTAATAATCAGCCTGCATCTGTTCTTTTTTATACGGGTGCCGATAAGAGTTTTGTGTCATTGTCTTTTGAGCCAATGCTTCGCGTGTCTAGAACAAAACTAGGTAAGCCTTTGACAGTAGAAGTTGCTAGTGGTGAACCCATTGTTCTTGATTCTGTTCTACGCAACTGCCAGTTGAACCTTAATGATCATCTTTTTCCTATCGACCTCACGCCAATGCAACTTGGAAGCTTCGACGTTATAGTGGGTATGGAATGGTTATCCAAGCATCACGCAGAGGTAGTTTGTTTCGAGAAGATCGTTCGTGTGCCGCTTTCGACAGGCGAGATCCTACAGGTTCAAGGTGAGAAACCGTCTGGTGTCCTCAAGCTCATGTCTTGTTTTAAAGCTCGAAAATATCTGCAGAAGAACTATGTGGCCTTCTTAGCACATGTTACAGCAGATAAAGGCAAGGGTAAGTCTATTTCAGATATTCCTGTCGTTCGGGATTATTCTGAAGTATTCCCTGAAGATTTACCTGGTCTACCTCCAGCACGCCAATTCGAGTTCCGTATTGATCTCGTACCTGGTGCAAATCCCATTTCCAGAGCTCCATATCGTCTTGCACCATCTGAGATGCAAGAGTTGTCTAAGCAGCTTCAGGAGCTCTCTGACAAAGGTTTTATACGTCCTAGCTTTTCACCTTGGGGTGCTCCCGTTCTTTTTGTCAAGAAGAAGGATGGATCTTTTAGGATGTGTATCGATTATCGTGAGCTTAACAAGCTTACCATCAAGAATCGATATCCCCTACCGCGCATCGATGATCTCTTTGATCAGTTACAGGGTGCTTCTTATTTTTCGAAGATTGATCTGCGTTCCGGGTATCATCAACTTCGTGTGCATGAAGAAGATATTCCCAAGACAGCTTTTCGCACTCGTTATGGGCATTATGAATTCACAGCCATGCCATTTGGTTTGACTAATGTTCCTGCTGTTTTCATGGACTTAATGAATAGGGTCTGCAAGCCTTATTTGGATCAGTTCGTCATTGTTTTTATTGACGACATCTTGATTTATTCTAAGACGCGAGCTGATCACGAGCAACATCTTCGTCTTACTTTGGAACTCCTAAAGAAAGAGCAACTTTTCGCCAAATTCTCCAAGTGTGAATTTTGGCTTAAAGAAGTTCAAATTTTAGGATATATTATCAACGAACAAGGTATTCATGTAGATCCCTCCAAGATCAGTGCGATTAAGGATTGGGATACGCCTACTACTCCTACTGAGGTTCGTTCTTTTCTTGGTCTAGCGGGTTATTATCGCCGCTTCATAGAAAACTTCTCGAAGATTGCAGTTCCTCTAACTGCTCTAACTCAGAAGAACAAACCCTTTGATTGGGGATTCAAACAAGAGGAAGCTTTTCAACACTTGAAGCAGAAACTTTGTGACGCACCTGTTCTGACTTTGCCTGAGGGCAATGATGATTTCGTCGTTTATTGCGACGCATCTAAATTGGGTCTTGGCTGTGTTCTGATGCAAAGGAACAAAGTCATAGCCTATGCATCGAGGCAGTTGAAGATACATGAGAAAAACGACACCACTCAAACTCTACGTCTTGGCTGTGTTCTGATGCTATGTATGTCCATTTGTTGCATACTTAGTACAGTTGTTTTCATCACATCCTTACATTTTGTTATGACATTTGGGTTGTTTACAATGGAACAATACATTCATTAACATTGATCACGCCGTTCGTTAGTAGGTAGTGGTACCATAGGAATTGACAACTCCCGTTCCTGAAATCCTGGGTTTGTTTGGATTGGAAGGAATGACCGAATTCGATACACATAACTTAGATAAACCTTTAATTTATTTAAGGGTTTATCGCCACAGTCTCAAGGCTTGGATGTATGCATTTTCACAATACCGCATAAATGTTTGTATCAGTATAGCATGCATTTATTACATAAAACATAACTTTGATTTAAACCATGTTTTACTTCAATACCTTGTTTTTGTGCATTATACATATGGTTTAGTTGATATATTTCACTTACCATACATGATATGTTTGGGTACACATTGCATGATCTACATTAAACATAAACATTTTGACATTGATATACACATTTAGTGGTTTACATTGAACATAGACATCTCGATATGGTTTACACATTAACACATGACAATTCATTTATACATAAACAATTTACATTGGTGGTTGGTTTGAGTAAGTGATTTGAATAATGAGGCGTGTGTAATATGATACAAGCATGGTGGATACGCCGCTGGTACTTCCTATAAACAAGTGTTTGTATGATATTACATGGCGTAGCGTTACTTAAATCATTTCAATATTCGACATTATTACGTTTTACATAAACAACTTATTTTCACAAGACTTTGAATTACAAAACAACTTATCTTATACAAATTCATTTTACATGGTTATTCATTTAACCTTACATTTATTTATACACATCATCTGATCTCATCATTTTTCAAATGATTCACAAGACAAAGCAAAATACAGGGTTCATGACTAAACATTTTCTTAAACATAAGTCATGAATTCTATTTTCAAAAACCTATGTATCTCACAGGCATTTTTATGCTGACGTACCTATTTTCACATGTGTTTTCAGGAGCTTTTCCGTAGGATGATGATCGTGACACTAGGGCGGACCTGTGCCTTAGAGACTAAAAAAATGAAGATAGACTTGTTTAATTATGTTATGAACTCTTTGATTTCTGTTTAAGACAATGTAACACTCTTGTTTAATAAATAAACTATAACTTTTTATGCCATGGTTGTGAAACAATAATTCTGTTACAACGCTCCCCGACGTTTTCCGCCACGTTTTGTATGTTATACGTGGTCGGGGTGTGATAGTTTTGAGGTACAATCGTCGAACAGCAATCCTAACGGATCACCATTCGATCCAAACTTCAATCTGATAATTGTTGTTGTCATTCGATCGAAGTGGATTGTCAAGTCTCGGACCACGATTCAATCGAAGTGCAATCCGTATCATTTCACCAAAGACTGATCTGATCCGTTCCAAAGTCATAGGCATAGCTTTAGAGGTCCATGTGATTTCATATTAATTGTGTCAGCCCACTATCATTTGAGGTCCAATAATGTACATTTCGTTTTAACAGCGCATGTGAAGTAATCGGTCCATTTGATTCTTCAGATAATCACGTGATCTGTTAAAAGTTTGACAGCCCATGTGACTTCATAATTCTACTCGGTCCAATAAGATTTAGAACATTTGAATATGCTTGTCGACCATAACTGATAAATGATATTAATTGATGCCTATTGTTGTGGCCCAATAAGAATTGAGTAGTCAAAAGTGTGTGTCGGACATTTATTTCAATTGATTATTTGAATATTATAAAGGTGGTCCAATCTTCGAACGGCAATTCGATTGAATCACGATCTGATCCAAATACAAGTTCCATAAAGGTGATTCATTTGCAAAGTAACGGAAGGCTGTTCGATCGGATTGAAATCCGATCCAAAGACATCCAGTTATCAAAACACTGTTGACTTTCATTGACCACGTTCGATCGAAGGGCGATCTGATCGAAGAGCAAGTGATTCGATCGAAAGGCGATCCGATCAAAGGACAAGTCATCCGATCGAAGGGCGATTCACACGGATCACCATCCGATCCAACTCATCCGATCCGCTGCCATATGATCCAAAGTCATCCAATTCACTTTTGTTGACCCCGTCTGATCTGTTATTCATCCGTTCAAATAATTGTTCATTTTAAACTGATCATTTTTTTGTAAGTTTGCAGGTGATTCAAGTTGATAAACGGAGAGCAAATTCAAAGTTTCACGCGAAAGAGAAAAACGAAGAGTTGTACGCCATGGCTGAAGAGTTCTACAACACGTTTTACAAGGCGTTCAAATCCGAATCTTCCGGAACATCGACTGCCACTCCAAAAAGCATAACAAAAGCAATAACTGAGAACATTAATCATGATAACTTTTACGGAACCCACTCGAAACCACCAAAGCTTGAAAGTATTGAAGATTACACATTGTGGAAAGAACGATTCATCAACTGGGCCAAAGCTTATATGCATGAAAGTTGGTTTTGCATGGAATTCGGTTACAGTATACCAGTCAATGATAAAAACGAAGAGATTCCACTCAAAAGCTTATCCGTTGATGACAAAAAGAACTTTTCATATGAACAGAGAATGATTGCACTAATCCAACAGTCGATTAGAGATGACATTTTCGCATTGCTTAATCACGACGGTTCATCTAAATCTGTGTGGGAAGCTTTACGGGTTAAAGCTGGGGGGGAAACAAATCAAAAAGAACAAAATAGCTTTACTTAAAAAGGAATTTGATTTGTTTAACGGTTTAAAAGGAGAATCTGTAAGACAAATGATTGAAAGATTTTGTCACCTTAAAATTGAACTTGAAAGGTTTGAAATTGTAAAAGCACGGGAAGAAATCATTGACAAAATCATTGAAGCGTTACCACGAGCTGATCAGTGGCAAATGTTTGTGTTTATTTTGAAAAACGATGGGTTGTTTGATACAATTACTCTTGATGCTTTGATAGAAAAGATAGAAATTCATGAGCCTGAGCTGCAAAAGCAAAGCAAGATGAGCAGTTCTTCGCATCACCAGAATGTCGGTCTTTATTACAAGGGCAGTGTACCTTTGGTGACAGTTAGTGAATCGCCAAAGACTGCATATAGTGTTGAAAAGATAAAAGACTCACAGAAAGGCTCATCAAGCTACAATCCAGGATATCATTCATCATCAACAACATCAAGCTCTGAAGAACCTAATGAGATCCTCTGCAACATCGCTTTAAAACTGAAGAATTCTCCGTTAATGAACATCAACACTGCTAAACAGCAAATGAGCCTTCTGGGATCAATTCTGGAATCATATGAAGATCTGGTAGCTGGGAAAATTGGAAATTTCGAACTAACAAAGGAAGATTACGACCAAATCGATCCTGAAGAGATGGAACTCATTGATCTAAGATGGTGTTTAGCAAGTTGCATTTGACGAGCTCAGTGGTTCATGGATATTACTGGTAGACAATCAATCTGTGGACCATCAACAAAGCTGGGATTCAACAAATCAAAAGTGACCTGCTTCAAATGCAAGCAAAAGGGTCATTTCAAAAGAGAATGCAGAAACTCAGCTGTTGAAGAGACTGCTAATCCGTTTAAAGAAGATTACTATCAAAAAGCGATCTATCACAAGAACATAGAGGAATCACTAAGGTTGAAACAAACTGAAGATAATCCTGAAAAGGAGAAGTCAAGAGCTTGTGTTGTGATTCAAGATGATGAAGGGTTCGACTGGAGCGAATTTCTTCCAGAAGATGATCTTGTTGATGATCGGTTCACAGCACATGGCAGAACTGCATCAACAAACAAACATCGTGCATTTGTTGCTGAGATAAAAGAGAAAACGAGAGAAGAGATTCTGAAAGAAAAAACATACAGAGAGAGGTGTATTGCAGGATATCGGATTGAAGAAATGGAGAAAGAATACGAAGAAGCAAAGAATTATAGAAGATATGACAAGAAACGAGAATGTTATGTTAACAGCAAAGGTGAACCAGTTGTTCATCCAAAAGAAGTGGTCTATGACGACGTTCTTGCAGTAATCCCTCTATCCGGCGAGTCTATTCAAATGTTGCAAAAGATAAACATTATGAAAAAAGCTGGATAAAATCATCATAGATGTCATGACTGCTAGTCTAAGATAGAGAGATGAAGAGAGGATGAAGAAGAATGTTGAAAATCTGGTGGATGAACTGAAGAAGGTAGCTGAGGAAGAGAAAGAAAAAGAAGCTGTTACTGAAGAACAATAGAATGAAGAAGATCAGAAGAAGAAAGAAGAAGCTGATGAAAAGCTGGAAAGTTCGATTGAAGTAGATGATGGTGCTGATGCTGGTGGGAAACAACAGGAAAAAGAAGCTGATCAGACACAGACTGAAGAGAAAGCCGAAGTGCCAATCACTGAGGCAAAAACTGAATCTGAAATCTTAAAAACCGGTGAACAGTGCAAGAAATGCATGGAAACGTGCAGTGCTTGTACTGAAAAAGATGAAAAATTCAGAACAAGAGATCTAGAATTCAATAAAATTGAAGAAGTTTTCAAAAATAAATGCAAAGACATGTTAGAAAATGAAAAGATTTTGAAAGATAATGACGAAAGGCTAACACAAAAATGCAAAAGTTTAAAAAAAGAAAATGAAATTTTGAAAGAAAAGATTTCAAAAATGACGGAAGAATGTTTGCAAAAAGAAAATTCGCTTCAAGAAATGAAAAGGAGTATGATTCAATAAAACTTGCATATCATATCACAAAAGAATCATATGATGACGTGAAGAGTCAAATGAAACTTGTTCAATCAAGATTGAAACATTGTTCTGAAACATCTGATACGCTTAAGCGACAATATGAAATTAAACAACAAGTTGTAAACTCTTACATTGAAGATGTTGCTAAGCTAAAGCGTAAAATTGCTGATTTAGAACAAGGTAACAACAAGTTACACAGTTATCACGCTTCATCATATGTTCTTGAACGCATTTTCAATCTAAAACCGGATGGTAAAGATTCTAAGCAAAACAAGAAAGGAATTGGCTCAGAGTATCATCAAGTTCCACCACCGTTTGAGGAAAAGTTCACATTCTATGATGACGATAAGGTGGAAAAAGCTTTCAACATGGTCGATCAATTGCCAGATAACATTGACGTAACCTATTCCAAATCTGATGATTCTAGTGATTCAGAGGTGGTAGGTAAGGTCGTTGAAAGTGTTTTGAAAGAAGAGTCGGTTGAAACAGGTAAAACTGAATCACAAGATGAAAGAAAATGAAGGTAGTTTTCAGGAAGGTTATCTGAAAAACTCAAAATCTGAGAAAAAGGCGAATGATGATTCAAAAGGATTGGTGTATACCATGATTGGATCGGACAAATTATTCTCAGATCTTGAAGTCCCGATTCAGAATGTGATTTCAGAAAAGATTAACAAAGTTTTCAAGTTGATTGAAATTGAAAAATCTGAAATTGAAAAATTTGCTGGAAAGAGTTACAAAACTTTTTATAATAAACCTGGTTACAAAAATAAAAAACATGAGGGTTGGGTTGGGTTATAAAAAGAAACAAAATTGGAAAAGAAATGAAACGCCAAATTATCAGAAAAAGATGAAATTTGTTCACGGAACAAGTTCCGAAGAAGAGAAAGAACTCAAATTTAGACGACAGTCTAATGAAGAGTTTTATGCTCAGAAAAAGCAACAACAACAGGTTAAAGATGTGTCCAAGAGAACATGCTTTAAGTGTGATCAAATTGGACATCTCAGTCGAAATTGTCCAAATCTTAAACCTGTTGGTGTTGAGAAGAAAAAGAAGTCTGATATTGTGAATTAGAAGTCAACCAAGTTTGATTCAAAGCAAACTTGGAAGCTGAAAATGTCAAAGGCTGACTCACACCAAACATGGAAACCAGTGACACCCAGACTTAGAACAACACAAAGTTGGAAAACAACTGTTGATGCAACAAAACCAAACCAGTTTTGGAAACCAAAAGTTGTTGTTCAAAATCAAAATGTTCAAAATGAATCACATTTTTACAAAAGAAGTGCTTCGAAAGGACAAACTTGGGTTGAAAAGAAGCAAAAGGTTTCTGTGAGTGATAATCGGAATGAAAAGTTATTTGTGAAAAATGATAAAGATTTTCCGAAGTTGAATGAATCATATTGTGTTGAAATGCCTAAGGTCAAACCGACCTGGGCTAACTTGTTCAAGTAATTGAATAGTGTAAATGTGCAGGTGTTTCAAAAAGAGGATGAAAGTCAAATCAATGGAAGAAGCAGCCTGGCACAAGAGGAGAAGGTTGCTGAACCCTGCAACTGAAACAGGGAGTTTGTTTGATTTCTATACATAAATAAACCATTTTTCAAAATCCTAAAAATTGAAAATTTTAAAAACCAAAAATATGTTTTTATTTTGTCAAAAATTGAAAAATCAAAAAGATATTTGTTTTTAAATTTTGTCAAAAATTCAAAAATTTTCAAAATATGTTACTTGAATATGCCGAAACCCTCACGGCTGAACAAACATGATTAATTTCACAAGATTGAAAAACGGTTTTCAAACTGTAAAAGATCAATGTGTTGTAAATCATGGGGGTATATTTTCTGTAAAACAGAGCATGAGATGCAGAAAATGGATGGCGAGACAAAGTTGTCTACATCGGTTTGTCAAATTTTCTTTAAAATGTTTTGAATTTTAGGGGGAGTAAGAAATTGTCAGAAAATCCAAAAACATTAGAAAATTTGAAAAAGCCAAAAACATGATAAAATTCAAAAATGAGTTTTATGTAAAAAGAGGAAATGATAGTACATCAGTAGACAATCACAGTACGCTATAGAAATGGAAAGTTAAATGTGATAAACGGTCTCACTGATGATATGCCAGTAGGTTTTTACACGTTTAGTAGATTGTTTTCGAGATATAAACCTAAATATCAAATACTTACTTATCTCGTGGGGAACATCTCTCGGATATATGGGTAACCCCCGAAATCTTGTTTGAAAGATTGCCTGATTCTGAGATACTAGGTCTTTATACTGTTTGATATCTGGGGTATTATACCTGGTCTTCTGATATTGCGGAAGCAATGGCCTAGACCTCGTATAATACTTTACGCGCTTTAAAAGCTTACCCTCTGCATAAAAATTGAAAAATATTGAAAGATATGAATCAAATGCAGCTGTAAAGAAGATTCCCAAGGGGAACACACCGAAAGTCGAGCCTTCATCTCTTTGACTGAACGGAAGTTCATAACTGAGCTCTCAAGGTCTCGCACTAACCCAGAATACAGATATCAAATTGGTATACTCACCTGTAAGACTGAATCTAGGGAATTTTGATACGGGAGTATATTCTGAGGTGGGACACGTGAATAAGTTTAAGTCATTAAAACACTAAATCGTATCTCGAATCGATTGAACTTTGTGTGAAAATTTAAGTGGATCAGTATACTGACAATCTAAGTGAATCGTTTAGAACTTAAAGTGTTTAAAGCTCAACGGTACTAGTGATTTGTCATAAACTGATATGATCCTCCGACGCGAACTCAAACAAAAATATTGTCTGTATATATGTATGTAAATATTTCTTTACCGCTTTATGATTCAGAAAAATACAAAAAGATTTTGATTTCACTTTATTTTCGACATCCGATGTCCGAGAGCCTAGTTTCAAAATCTAAGTATGTTGATCGGGTTTCTGAAAATAAAACAAGTTCATTAATTTAAAACTTGAAGGTTTTTTTTAATCAAAAATCAAAAACAGTTTGTGAAATCTCCAAGGTCATTAATTTGGACTTGGATGATTAACTGTGAGGGATTTGGATTCTTAAATTGTGAAAATCTGTTGTAAAGAGTTAGGTTTCGGTCTTGGATACTTAATTCTGCCTAATCTATGAAGATTGTTGATAGGGGGAGAGAATCAAGTAATTCTGGATATATTCATATTATTATATTTTAGAGCCAGGTTCTTGATTAAAAGTTTTTGAGAGCCAGGTCATCATTCCTGGACAACCGAAAATGCTTTCACTGTTGCATATTTGAAATGTTTAGCTTATGCTGAGAGCCAGGTTTTTCAATCCTGGATGTTCAAACCGTTTTCACTTACAAATGTTTGAGAAAGTGCAGATGTTGTACCAGACTACGATCCCGATAGCCGAGTCTAAGGAGGAGTCTGAAGACTAGCTCAACGCAAGGGGGAGTTTGTAACCGGAAAGCCAGTTGTCGATCCCAAAAGCACGGAAGCTTGACGAAAGGGGGAGCCTGAAGAAAGAGTTTACCGAAAGGGGGAGCTGAAGCTGAAGACAGATCCACGGGGATTCTGTTCGAGCAAGAGGGAGTCTGTGTTGCTGAAAATGATAAAGCTTCAAGAAGACTCAGAGAGAGAGAAAGATAAGACGCTATGAGATTGACTGCGGCAATATCCAAGGGGAGTCTGTTAGTGCAGTAATGTCTATCGCCTCTGTCAATCCAGTTCGTAGCAGATTTAGAAGAATACAAGGCATTATATTGTAATATTTAGATAGAAAAGGTAAGGTGGTATTATTGTATATAAGGAAACCCTCCTTATTGCCTTGGCCTATAAATAGAACACTTAGGTGCTAGATTTAGAACTTTTGCCATTTAAGAGACTTGGAGCATAGGAGCTAGAGAGAGAAAGTAGAGAGAGAAGGCAAAAGGTGATTCACGTTTCTTGTACGTTTTCAGATCTTTAATCGAATCACATATTATAGTACGGTTCTCGTGTTCGGTCCACGCACGTGTACGGATTCCGCACGTCACACGTGTCGATACGCAATCGTTCGGGAGTCAAAAACCGATCCTACAAACAAGGCAAAACAAAGGTAAGTTCTCATACTAACACGTATTAGATTGTTATAGTGTTTTTTTCATGTTTATGTTAAGTTAAAGTTGCTTTCCAAAATATCATAAAAATTTAAATAAGTAGAGGTTAATTATTGAGTTTGATCCGTTATGAACGGGTCGGACAAACTAGAATGCGATGTTAAATAATGTTCGTGAGTTGATCCATTACGAACGGGTCAAACAAATTATAATGTAACGTTTAAGAATGATCATGATGTTGATCCATTACGAACGGGTCAACGAATTAGAATGTTATATTAATGAATGGTTATGTATGTGATTCGTTGCTAACGGGTCAATGAAAGGAAAATGTGTAATGAATGCATATCATGTTTGTTGGAAGTTAGTATGATGTAATTACATGTAAATTAATATAGATTCTTGTTGTTGTGATATAGGTAAAGTAAATCTTTAATGGCATGTTACGCTCGGAACGAACACACTCCAAACCGCTCTCAACATGCTTCCGCACTTAACTTATGCAAACGGGTCAAAACATTTTGTTGTTATGCAGTTTAAAATGTAGTTGTCAAAAATTAATCAAAGACTTATGTTCTACAACTTTTGAGAATGTTGGATGGTATATAACTGGATATGAACGGTTAACTTTTTGAGTATGACCAAGTTTTCTTAAAAAAATGTGTAAAATTCAAATTTGGTTGTAATTTTCGATGTTCACTTTGATTTTGACTACTTGTAAATAATGGGCGTTACAAATTTTGAATCAATTCCTTGATTTTCAGGATTTAATTTTTGATTGGTTTCAAAAATTACAAGTATACGGGATCACCAAATATAGCTGTGTACGAGTTCTTTACTTGGAGTGTGCGGATTTGGAGTGTGCGACATTATAATTTAATTACAGACTAAACTTCAGTGTATGGGCCCAAAAGTAAGTGTGTGGCCCAAACTGAAGAGTGTGTAGCCCAAATTATACTACTGTGCAGTCCATTAAGGAAGTGTGCGGGAAGCCCAGCTTAGTGTGCGACCAGATTCTTAGTGTGCGAACAGATTCATAGTGTGCGACCTAGCATATAAGTGTGCAACCAGACTTCATTGTGTGCGACCAGACTTCATAGTGTGCGACCCCTGGCCCAATATTAAGTTGTGTGCGACCCAAAACTAATAGTGTACGGTCCAAATAATTAGTGTGCGGTCCAAACGGTAGTGTGCAGCCACTAAGACATATGTGGAATTTTAACCAGCTGACGTGTACGGTTTTAAATGTATTTAAGCGTAGAATTTGATTTGCAGACAATCTTGGTAAACCGACTACACGGTTGGACTCGTATGATTTTTAGGACAAAAAAAACAGTGTTTGGACTCGAAAATTCTGAGACGAGTGTTTGGACATTATATACCATTGGACTCGAAATTTTGAAAAAGTGTTCGGACATTATATACCATTGGACTCGAAATTCCGAAAATGTGTTCGGACATTATATACCATTGGACTCGAAATTATGAAAAAGTGTTTGGACATTCTATACCATTGGACTCAAAATTCCAAGACGAGTCTAATGGTACGATTTAGTAAAAATAGTTTTCGGTCAGTTTTCGTACGGTTTTAACATTCCGGTTCGGTAAAACGCACATTTTCGGGGGATCACATCCTAGAAATGTCTTCTTAGAAAGAAATGCTTGAGCAGAAACTGGAAGGTTTCAAATACTTTCCTGGTGAATCTGTAGAAGCGTTAATTAACCGGTTTGCTGAACTACTTTCTGAAATGGAAAAGGCAGAGATTGTGGTGTCTAACCGTGTGAGTAACACGAAGCTTCTGGATGCTATAAATAGGATTCCAGATTAGGAACAATATAGTTGGTTTAGTAATGTTAATAAGATAGTGTTGACAACTAACTGTTACTGTTACAGAATGAAGCCAGATGAGCTGATCTCACTCATCAAATCATATGATACGGCTGACAAGCAAAAGGCTCAAGGTAACACATCTGCTGCACCTTGCTCCCCCACTCCTGTTGTTTCTGATGCTCCATTGCCTGCTGCAGTTTGCTCGTCCACTCCTGTTGATTCAGCGCCGAATTCAGAATCAGGTTGATGTGCAGGTTTTCAGATTCATGACTTCACTCCTACTCCTACTGAGGTATGTGTAGAAAACATTTGGTGTACTACTGCCTGTAGAGATAAGGTAAGCGGGTATAAAGAACAGGCAAACTCATTGACTGTGCAACTACAATTATCCAAATCTGACTTATATCAGATTAAAACGAAAATCAACGGATATAAGGATATGGTGGAGGCATAAAAGTGTGATATCCGACAGTTGCATAAGGATTTGAGTGATGAGAGATGAGAGATGTAGGCATCTCCACTTTAAAGAGCTTTTTGAAAACTAATTTCTGAACTTGATGATCTAAAATCTACTTTTGAAAATACTGAATTCAATTTTTAAAAATTTGATGTGTCAAGTGAAAAAGTTGAGAAGATGATAAAGAATTAGTTACAGTTCAATAAGAAAGAAGTTAGGAATAATGGATTGGGATTTGTATGCATACCTCCACCATACAATCACAATTACACCTCTATTCCTATAACTGAGGAGGAGATAGCCAATTTGCCTGACATGGAGTATGGAAAACCCAGTGATGTTAAGTTTGAGCTGGTAAAACCCACAAAAGTTAAAATCTCAAAACCTAAAAGGAATGAAACAAAAACAACTGAACCAACATTTGCACCTGTTTTTGTTAAATCAGAAAATATCTCTAAACAAAAAGAGACTTTGGGTTTTGAAAAAAAATGAAGAATCGGCTAATAAAACAACTTAGCCAGTTGCTCCATCTGACTCCAAATGTGAATCATCTGAAGCAACTGATTCCGAGAAATTGGAATAACATGATCAAATTGTAGCAAACATGAAACATGATTCAAAACATTGCTTATTGCTAAGGTGTGTATCTAAGTCCACCCTAAACTTGTTTCTTCAATCATCGTCTATCAGCATGAAACATGTACTAAAATATGATCAACAAAAATGTTGGCAGGTATACAAGTTTGAATACATAGCATAAATATGAAAATGTTTTAATGGTGCTCATATCCAACATGATAAAATGTATACCTCGTTACTAACATACTACACAAGTGTAAGCTATATGTCAAACCAGAGTTTAACGCAATCGTGAATACCCAACATTGTCGAAACAAAGAGGGTGTAATGGTGTTTTACTTAACAATACCATAAGAATACGAGCGGGGCGTTAGTCCTATAGCGCTATAATTGTTAAGGTAGGCTTGCAAAGTTAATGAGCATATAGACACGTGTAAACATAGCATGCGAGATTAACAAGTATGAAACAAGTCTCATGTTTAATAATGGATAGAGTGTGATTTGTAAACATGTTTAATGGTGTTGCATGTTTTTGTATAATTGTACATGTTGCACCCAAAGTGAATAGAATGAAAAAGGGATCGAGTATACTCACAGTTTTGCTTAGATTTCCATGAAAACGAGAGCTGATTAGACGGGAGTTGGTACACCGAAGTCACCCTGAAATGGGTAAACGAATGTGTGAGTGTTCTGATGCGAAACGGTTCGGATCAGACTTTAAAATAAGTAAAAGTACGGAATAAACAAGTAACAGACCCTTTCGTGTGAAATGCAGTAACCTTCCGTGGGACTAGTCTGTTTAAACACGTATTCGTACGTAAAATTTGTTTGTAAACTGTTTCAACATAATCTAGTAACAGTAATTGTTATACAAAATAAAAACAGAAAGTAGAATAGCCAAACAGTCAAGTAAGGACAACCCAGGTGTGCCAACTCAACATAGAAGGTGTGAACCAAGTGTTGGAGGCTGGACATGGTTAACTTACTTTGTGACTAGCGAACTATTTGGTGTTCATCCATGGTACTAATGAAATGGAATCGAACAACACAGAAAACAAAAACATGTAAAAAGTCCCCTTTTGTGTGAAAGGGATGCCCTTTCGCACGAGAGGTAGTGCCTTTCGTGCGAAAGGTGTCAGTTTATCGATAACGCTTGTTTGATCCATCTTGAAACATATCATTTCTTGGTGGAAATTAACCCTAACGCAAACCCACAACTATGAACTAAGTTGTGAGTCAGGTTAGTACCAGATTCCACCAAGCTTGTAATAGAAAATAAGGTGAAAATGTAAGAACACGTTTGAATCAAAGTTTATAATGTTTGAATCTCATATGTGGTGAGGTTTCAACATCAGTTTGCCCATGCAAACTTGTGACTACCATCCGTGAGGTATAATCAAACAATATGTATTCTAAAAATACTAAAGAAATGAAGTTAAAATACAAGAAAATGTAAAGAAATGACAGAAAGAGAGAGAAATTATACCGAAAATGGTTTTGATCGCAAAGGGGAACTTTAGAGCGTTTGAGAGTAGTCTGAGCGACTGAGAGGGGAGAATGAGTGAAGTAGCGTGCTTATTTATAGGCAGAGAGGTGAGTTTGGGGCGAGAGGTCCTTTCGGGCGAAAGGGAATTTGGGGTGACAGGCACTCGTCGCACGAAAGGGGATCATTTCGTGCGAGAGGCAGTTCCCTTCCTCTCGAAGGTCCAAGTTCGATTAATTCGAGTGTTTTAGCTGGTTTTACGTGTTATAAGTATAAATTTGTATCGTACAAGCATGAAACATGTATAATGGTGTCTAAAAAATGATTTTTGAGTGTGAATATGCAAACAAGTCTAACACGAATACATAAATGTGAATAAAATACTTGAATTTTCATTATGATTAATAGTCTTGGATTACAAAGTTGAAATAAAATAGAATACAACACAAGTACAAGTTTCCAAAAATAGAATTACAACAACACTTTCTAAACAAGGAGAGTATGGAAATGCGAAGCGTTACAAAACAACGTAAACAAGTTTAAAGGTCCAAACCTCTTTTTCCATTGAACCATTTCCAGTTGGGCTTTTATTACATCTGGGCCGCTTCCTTGATCTGATATTTAAAATTGAGCCTAGTCCAGATTGGACCCCACTTTGAAAGGATTTCCATTACACCATGGTGTTTCCTCGTGTTCCCCAAACATTGTATATTTTCTGGAGCCGCCCTAGGGGACTGTGCCTCCATACCATCATCACTTCCTTTTCCATGCAAAACCTCCTTTTCCCCATGCATATTCGGCGCCTCCACTGCCCAGATGATTGAATCGTTTCATTTCTCTGATCAGGTTCATCGGTCGACGTCCTGTCATCCTGTTGCTGGATTCGCCATCCTCTAATTCCATTTGAACCCCAGTCGTTGATGCCTCTGTCATTACCTAACCCCTACAAAGGGATGCTGAAATCTCCTTTAAAGTGTCGCTTATCTGATCATCTTGAATCTCCAACACCTACACCTGACAACTCCTCCCCTCCCAAAGAACCTCTATCTCTTCTTTGATTCTACCTTCCTCCTTTGTGAGAACACAAGACCTGGACTCCGCATTATCCGACCCTTCCCATGAGAAGTCTGAACCACTATTCATGCCAAAACAAATCACCCACCTTATTATAGAACCTGTCCTCCCTAATCTGAACAGGGGGGAAAAGCTTAGCTATTCAAAAATAAATAAATAAACTTGTAAAGTATAGAGTTTATTCAAATTTAAACTAAATCATATATGTTATGTTGTATTTTTGTTAATACGTAGAGGGAAGAAAAGTAAAACTTATCAATACTCAAAGGGAAGAAATTGAAAAGTTAATAAGTCTAAGGAAAGAAAATGAAAATTAAGAGATGCAATTTACCGAAATAACACCTTTACTAATTTCTTTAGATACCAATCACGTTAATTAGCACAAATGAATTCAAAACTAATTTTGTGAGGGGGGGGGGGCAATTTTCATAAATAATGCTTATGAATTACATAGATAGACCTATTCTCTAACAATACTGGTGCTGGTACCAAATGCATGTATCATACCGGTATTTAGTTTATCCCTTTCGATCGATGTAAAACAAGTATCAATTTCTATACCGAATGCATGTATCGTACTAGTATTGTAATGAGTCGAACCGTCACAGATTGAATGCCCGCGATAATATACCTCAGCAACAAGCGGACAAATACCCTAGTTTTTATTTAAAGCGGACAAATACCCTAGTTTTTATTTAAAGCAAAACCTCTATAAATTAATAATGTTGAGACCGAGATATTTTATTAATTTAGCGAGATATTATTATATCGATAAATTAATATTTTATTAATTTAAAGTGGTTTTACATATGACCTTTAAGTTTCTAAACCCAATGTATATTCACAAATTGATTGAATTTGTCAAGTTCATTGTTTTTAATACAAAAAGTTAGTTCATGGTACAAAAACATAAATTACAAAAACAAGTTTCAATGCATATTTCTTAAGTGCATTACAAGCAGCAATGACTCTTCACAACTTTTTGTTGTAATACGAGAATACAATGCCCCAACTCTTATATATAAAGAAGAGATTTAAAGATAAACTCAAGATAGATTCGAAGTTCAACAAAAAACAGATAGATTCATTGCTTACTAGACAATCTTAGAATTTGGAATCTTTTAGTAATTATTAATTTATAATTTTGTTGGGACCTATATATATACATTGAGATTTCAAAAAAAGTTATTATCTTATTATTTTATTAATTGAGGTCCAATTTTGTACTGGTCCCAAGTTGGGACTGGACAAATTATTAAGAGTAAATTGCCATTTTCGTCCCTGAGTTTTGGGCACATTTGTCATTTTCGTCCAAAATGACACTTTGGTACCATTTTGCCCCCCACGTTTGTAACTTTTTGCCATTTTCGTCCAAATACCTAACCTAGTTACTTTATAACGTTAGATGGTTATTTTTGAAAGAGTAAATTATCATTTTCGTCCCTGAGGTTTGGGAACATTTGCCATTTTCGTCCAAAATGACACTCCGGCACAAACCTGCAACTCTTGCACCGTCTCCAGCACAACCTACAACTCCGGCACCACCTACAACTCCGGCACAAACCTGCATGTCCGGCACCGTGTCCGGCACAACCTGTGTCACACCCTGACTTTTGCGGAAGCGTGGTTATTGGTGTGACTTCTTAATACCATGGCATTCAATCATAACAGCGTTATATGATAAAACCAGAAGATGTTCATCCATTAATTAAGTTTGAAAACAACATAACATATTTGTCTGAAACGTTGACATCTACTTCAAGTTACAAACCACAACATGTTTTAAATGAGTTCATGAAGACTCAACAAAAGACCTTAATTAAAACCGAGTTTAGAAACATGTGTCCCGTCCAGGAATAAGATACATCTCCTAAAACCTACTACCACGGATGACATCTTTTATTCATGACGCAGCTTGAAAACATGCAACACCTGCCAGATCCACTTAGTTCCCTGAAATACATGTAAATTGAAAACATCAATAAAAGTTGAGCGAGTTCATGCATTTTGTGTATGAATCAACCTTTAAAGTATGTCAGTATGTATGTATGTATGTAAATCCCGGTATGAAAGCAAACAAGGAAAAGATCACCAATGGTTTGCAAGGCCACTGATATGTGTGACGGTGTAGAAAGACTCAAACCTAGCAAATTTGTACCGGGCTTCCGGCTGGAAGACATAGTCACCCTATGGGCCACCCTGGTCCTCATGGGTGTGGGCTCGCTACACCCAAATAGATCTATCACTCATGCCCCTCGGTCCGTATACGAGGATTAATGGGCTCAAGTATCCGCCTACCCATTCACATGATCTATGGTTCTTTCCTAGGCTAACCATACCAATTGTAATTGTATGTAATCCTTTTTGTAACATGTATTTCACCCCCGAAGTAAATAAACAAAACAGTTTAAAGAAAAGGGGGACATGAACTCACTGTTTTGCGTCTTCAGAATCGTAACTCAAATCTCCTCAGCAAACACGACTACCTACAATGTACTAACGTCTATTAGACGAACGGGCCGTGCCTTGACTTAGAGTTAATGTTTTCTAGTTACGTTTCTTTTAAGTCTTCAATATTATTCCAAGTTATAATTACTTGTTAAAATAATAAATATCTTAACTTTAATTATATTTAATTTTGGAATAATTGTTAAACCATATTTTTTTAACAATATTTCTCAAGTATTTATTTTCGTATTTCCTTCCCAAGGATGGGGATATCTCATACATGTATATTCGTATTCTTGTATTTGTAGTTCCAAAATAATATATTTCTAAGTCTCACTTTAGAAAATATATATAAACACATTTTGTCCAAAAATAATGTATTTCAAGAAAATATATACTTTTCTCAAAAATCATGTATCTTCTAAATATTCTTAAGAAAATATATTTTTTTCCCAAAAATAATATATTTTTCTCCTTGTCAAAATATGATATAACTTTGTAATATTTACAAAAATCATATTTTTATTTCCTTGTATCCAAAATAATATTTACCAAAAATATATTTATAACGGTATTTTCTGGAATATTTTGTAAGTTACGTTCTTTCGTTCGGTTTCACAATATTAAGTGTGTAACTTACATATGTGTTCCTTATGATTTTTGGTATTATTTTGGATTGTAAATTCTTGGTATTTTGTTAAGTTATATTACTTTAAATCCTAAAATAATATAACTAGTACACAAAGTATACAAATAATCACACAAAATGTGTCTTCTAAATATATATCTTTCAAATACATATTTAGGTATATTTATTTACAAAAACCAACCTCCAATACTTATATTTTTGTAACAAATTCTATGGCAAAGTTTATATTGAAAACCATAGTTAAAACTCACTTGTAAATATTTGTTTCGAAAATATTTTTCTAAGTGTTTATATTTTTAGTAAATTTTGCCATAGTTTCCCCTAAAAATGGAGGTGTCCATGCTATCAAAGCATATCATTTTCTTTTTAAAAACATCACAAACAGACAATAATCAACCTACACTTACCAAGTGCCACATTAATGTTATTTACATAACAATCATGAACTTGATCTTTCATGAAAACTTATAGTAACTTGGTAGTGTGTTTAGTAAACAAAGTTACCCTTTAAAGTGTGTTTATTTCTTTCAAAATCGCATTCTTGGAAGATTTAGGTGTTTACAACTTGTAAACATGTTTTACAAAAATGCTTCTTTATGAAATCTTCTTGTTTCTCTAGTGTTTCTACACTTGTTTTACCACCAAAAGTGTGTGTTTAAGTAAGAACCAAGATCTTCTAAAAATCATATTTTGAACTTGGACCTTTTCGAAAACCATTCATAAATCTTAGATCCATAAGATTACTAACTCACTTTGTTTATTATTTTTCAAGAAATCACTAAGTTCATGCTTATATATGAGGATGATCATCTTGTTTTGTCACATAATCATCCTCTCACTTGCTAGATCATGTGTTTAATCACAATCTAGCAAGCTCCTTATGATGATCAACATCATAATCTCAAGTAAACAACAATCAAGTATCATACATACACTAAACAACATTGTTTCATCAAGAGTTCATCATATGACAAGCTTATGTTAATGTTTTATGAATAGGTTCTTCAGTGTTCAACAAGATTAACAATGTATATCATCTTTTAACCAACAATATATGAAGTAACAACGGGTTATGAGGGCCTTACTACTAGCACAAGGCTAGGGATGAACACAAGATGATGGAGATGACAAATGTGTTGGGTAATAGCAAACGATGAAAGTCCTTGAACTTCCGAAACCTCCAAGCTTCCTTATGCACCTTCTAACACCCTTGTGTGTATGTAGATTATATGGAACTTGAATGATGATGATGGTGGTGTGGAGGTGGGTGTTAGGCCGAGAGCTAGATGGAGGGAGGAAGAAGTGTGGTGTGATGAAGTTTGTGTAAGAATGAAGTGCTTATGTCTTGGGGTTAATATAGACTCATACCAACAAGTGTTTACCCTTTGTGCATTGTGTCACCCAAAGTACATGACAATATCTACTAAATGAATCAAATAAAATCCATCAATTAGGCCATGTGGCCGATTACTAGCTTTGGGGGGGGGGGTCTAAGTGTAAATTTGAACCATATAATTAGATTAAAGTTCCAATCCAAGTATTAGTTATAAGTGTTAGTTACTTGATATTTTTAGTGAGTGTTAGGGTGTTCGGGGATCATAACTAGCTCAGAAATAATAAAACAATGCTTCTAGTAAAATTTTGGTGTTTCGGGTAGTGTCCGGTTGTTCGGTTAGATACCGGTTCGTTAAAGTGTCAAACTATTCCGTTTAGTGATTTTTAAGTACCCTTTTGTGACACTTTTAATTCCCGACACTTAGGAAAGCATTCAGGACCATTTAGTCATATTTTTGCATGTTACTAGTTTGTTAAAATGCTGAATTTTGCTGAAATATGCTGAATTCTGCACTTTAAGTGAGTTCTAGGCACTTTCCGGCACTTAAACTATCACCTAGTGAAGCAGTTTTATGTTCCTTACTTCCCTACACACTATACTAGTGTGGTACTTGGTTTCTGGCTCATACTGGGTCTCAAAACAACGTCTGTCTATGTACTGAACCCCGTCAGCATATTCCTGTTTTATCCGTTAACTGTGCTAACTGTGCTTTGTGCATCATGTATGTCAATATGGTTTGTATGTAATAATAAAGTGACATCATGCAATATGTGATGCACATGTAAGTATGATGCAATAATCAGAAAGCAGTTAATTGTAATTCAGCACAGTCATTAAGCACTAATCAAGATTAATTAATTGTACGGATACCTGTATTTTTTACGGTTGTTACATTCTCCCCCTGTTAAGAAAATTTCGTCCCGAAATTTTAAGCTCTGCTACTAGCTGCAGGGGAGTTGGGGAACAAATGTGGGTATTTCGCTTTCATGCGATCCTCACGCTCCCTAGTAAATTCTGGGCCGTGTCTCGCGTTCCAACGAACCTTGACGAGTTTGACACTACTCCTGTGTGTCTTGTTAACCTTCCAATCAGTAACCTCAATGGGTTCTTCGGTAAAGTGGAGTGTGTCGTCAATGTGGACTTCATCGGCAGGAATGACAAATGTTTCTTGAGTTGGACTCTTTTTCAGGTTAGATACATGAAATGTATCATGAACGCCATTCAATTCTGCGGGTAGATCCAACTTGTAAGCTACAAGACCAATCCTCTCCAGGATTTTGAACGGTCCAATGTATCGCAGGTTCAACTTCCCACGCTTCCCAAAGCGTGCTACACCCTTCCAGGGTGAAACTTTTAAAAAAACCATATCTCCCACTTGAAACTCCAAAGGTTTCCTCCTTTGGTCTGCATAGCTCTTTTGTCGATCACGAGCCGCCTTGATGCGCTCTCAGATCTGAATAATCTTATCAGTCGTCTCTTGAACCAATTCAGGACCAACAAGCTGTCTATCACCCGCGTCTGCCCAGCATACCGGTGATCGACACTTGCGTCCATAGAGGGCTTCAAATGGTGCAGCTTGAATGCTTGCATGGTAACTGCTGTTGTATGAAAATTCTACCAAAGGTAGATGAGTGTCCCAACTGTCACCCAAATCCATTACGCAAGCTCGTAACATGTCTTCTAACGTTTGAATCGTTCGTTTGCTCTGGCCATCTGTCTGCGGATGGAACGCAGTACTCAGATTCAACTGGGAACCAAGGCTTCTTGGAAGGATTGCCAAATCCTTGATACAAACCTTCCGTCTCTATCAGAGATAATCGAGAGAGGCACTCCATGTGGTGCAACAATCTCTCTGAGGTATAGCTCGGCCAGCTTGCTAGTGTTATCTTTTTTCTTAATTGGCAAAAAGTGTGCAGATTTCGTCAGACGGTCTACGATTACCCAAATCGTATGATGACCTCTGGGTGTCTTTGGTAACTTCGTTATAAAATCCATTGAAATCTGCTCCCATTTCCACATGGGTATTTCGGGTTGTCGCAGAAGACCTGAAGGCTTCTGATATTCAGCCTTTACCTTGGCACAAGTCAAACATTTGCCAACATACGTTGCAACATCACCTTTTAATCTTGGCCACCAATAGAAATCCTTTAAATCTTGGTACATCTTATCCGATCCTGGATGGATCGAGTACCTTGACTTGTGAGCTTCTTCGAAAATTACTTCTCTAAGACCACCAAAGAGGGGTACCCAAATTCTTCCCATGAAACACAATGTTCCTTCCTTATTTGGTACCAACTGTTTCTCCATCCCACGGAGATATTCATCTTCAAGATTCTTTTCCTTAAGAGCTTCTCTCTGCGCGTCACGAATATGCAACGAGAGATCCGTTTGAATAATCATTTCCAAAGCCCTAACCCTTATGGGCTTAATCCTTTCTTTCCGACTCAAGGCGTCTGCTACCACATTCGCCTTCCCTGGATGATACTTAATCTCACAATCATAATCGTTTAACAACTCAACCCATCGTCTCTGTCTCATGTTAAGCTCTTTCTGATCGAATATATGCTGCAGGCTCTTGTGATCAGTAAAGATCGTGCAGCGGGTACCATACAAGTAATGTCGCCAGATCTTTAATGCAAACACCACCGCGCCTAATTCCAAATCATGCGTGGTGTAATTTTTCTCATGAACCTTCAACTGGCGTGAAGCATAAGCTATAACCTTCTATCGCTGCATCAGCACGCGGCCTAATCCTTGACGCGAGGCGTCGCAATATACCACGAAGTCATCAGTGCCTTCGGGTAGGGACAAAATCGATGCGTCACAAAGCTTGTTTTTCAGCAACTGAAAAGCTTCTTCTTGCTTTTCTCCCCATTCATACTTCTTGTCCTTTTGAGTAAGGGAGGTCAAAGGTTGAGCGATTTTCGAAAAATCCTCAATGAATCTGCAATAATATCCTGCCAAACCTAGGAACTGACGGATCTCGGTTGGCGTCTTCGGAGTCTCCCAATTCTTGATCGCCTCGATCTTTATGGGATCCACATGAATACCATCTCCGTTAACCACGTGACCAAGGAACTGAACTTCACGCAACCAGAACTCGCACTTTGAGAACTTTGCGTATAATTTCTCTTTCTTGAGCAGCTTTAAGATAGCTCTTAGATGTTGCTCATGTTCTTCCTTTGTCTTTGAATAAATCAAAATATCGTCGATAAACACAATCACAAATTTATCGAGATATGGCTTGCAGACTCTATTCATCAAATCCATGAATACTGTTGGCGCGTTACTCAGACCAAACGGCATAACCAGGAACTCGTAGTGTCCATATCGAGTTCTGAAGGAAGTCTTTGGAATGCTTTCTTCTTGAATTCTCAACTGGTGATAACCTGATCGAAGATCGATCTTGGAGTAGAAACTCGAACCTTGTAGTTGATCGAACAGGTCATCAATCCTTGGTAAAGGATACCGATTCTTAGTGGTCAACTTATTCAGCTCGCGGTAGTCGATACACATGCGGAAACTACCGTCCTTCTTCTTGACAAACAAAACTGGAGCTCCCCAAGGCGAGAAGCTTGGTCTGATAAATCCCTTGTCCAATAGCTCCTGAAGTTGCGTCGACAACTCGTGCATTTCTGAAGGTGCAAGTCGATAGGGTGCCTTAGCTACAGGCGCGGCGCCTAGAACTAAGTCAATATGGAATTCGAATTGTCGCTGCGGCGGCAATCCTGGCAAGTCTTCGGGGAAGACTTCAAGATATTCCTTCACA
Organism: Helianthus tuberosus; assembly: GCA_030545235.1. Classification (NCBI taxonomy): domain Eukaryota; kingdom Viridiplantae; phylum Streptophyta; class Magnoliopsida; order Asterales; family Asteraceae; genus Helianthus; species Helianthus tuberosus. Next base: position 106,547,658 of record CM060433.1, on the reverse strand, counting down.
ACTGGGATGTCTTCTAGTTTGGGCTCAGCTGCTTCTTTATCCACGACGTGTGCCAAGAAGGCAACACATCCTTTCTGCAAACACTTTCAAGCCTTCAAACAACTGATGATCCTTAGGGGCGTATCGCGCTTCTCTCCATGCTCTTCAATTGTTTCTCCATCCGCCATCGGAATGCTAATGATATTCTCGTGACATACGATTTCTGCTCGGTTACTTGACAACCAATCCATCCCAACTACCACGTCAAAGCTTCCCAACTCGACGGGCAGAAGATCAAGCGAAAACTCATGCTCCCCAAGCTCTATTACGCAACCTCTAATTACTTCATTTGCTTCTACTAGCTTTCCATTAGCTAGTTCCATTGAATATGGAATGTCTAGCTTACTAGCTACCAACCCAAGTATATTCTTAAATTCTAGTGATACAAAACTATAATCGGCACCAGTATCAAACAGTACAGATGCAAAGCCTTGGTTGATAGGGAACGTACCAATGACTACGTTCGGATCCTGGCGAGCTTCCCTAGCTCCGATGTTGAAAACCCTTCCTTGAGCTTGATTGAGATTTGGGCATTCTCTCTTGAAGTGCCCCACATCTCCACAGTTAAAAGACCCTGGTCCCTGACCATTACCATTTCCGTTACCACCTTGATTGTTGTTTGCTCCACGGTTCCCACTACCAGCTTGATTCCCAAAATTACCACGATTACCATTACCGCCATTTCCTCCTTGAGGGCGGTTTCCAGACCCATTTCCTCCACGGTTATTGTTCCCATTACCAAAACCTCTCTGGCCACCACGACCAGTACCAACCCAGCACATCTCCTTCGAATGGCCAACTTTTCCACAAGACTCGCATCTCCCAGCTCGGCATCGTCCATTGCGATGCAACTGACACGCATCGCATTTAGGCAAGGTGCCCATATACCATTTTCCTTTGTTTTTAGCACCAGTCTTGACTTCAGCTGGTGGGTTCACATCCTTCTTCTTGCTAGCACTGCTGGTACCTTTCTTGAAATTTGAGAACTTCCTTTTGTTCTCACCGGATGACTCAACGTAAGTTTCCTTTTTCTTCTGGTCAGAGGTCGAGAACTTGTTCAACCTGATCGCTTCTTCAGTTAATGCCACACTTAGATCAATTGCCTCGGTGATTGTGGCAGGCTTCGACGTTGTCACCATACTCATGATCTGGGGTGCCAATCCCCAAATAAAACGCTCAATGCGCTTGAATTCCGGATCAACCAAGTATGGCACAACGCGAGACAAGTCATGAAATCTCTGCACATATTTAGCAATCTTCGGACCATCCATCTTGAGGTTCCAGAACTCAGTTTCCAACTTTTGAATTTCGGACCTTGAACAGTACTTCTTTCGCATGAGTTCCTTCATTTCATCCCATTTCATGGCATAAGCAGCTTCTTCTCCCAAGGTCTGGACTTGGAGATTCCACCAGGATAATGCTCCGTCTAGAAAGAGTCCTGAGATGTAGGTGACCTGGTGCTCCGGCGCACACTTGCTCATTCTTATCACAGAGTCAGTCTTCTCTGTCCATCTTACAAAAGCTACAGCACCCTCGGTGTCGTCGAAATTCAGAGGCTTACAGTCTAAGAACTACTTATAGGCAGTGTTGTAAAAGTCGCTTGGCGGTCCCTAGTCGGCCGACTGGGGAGTTGGGAGTAATCGGAGTACTCGGAGAGTACTCGGGGAGTACACGGACATGATAACTATAAAGAAAATTAATTGTTATGTATTATATATATGTTAAAATAAGCATAATTCATGTCAACTGAGTATAATTTAAAATGAAACATGTTTGAATTTCAAATATTCTGAATACAAGTCCGACTAGTCTGAGTACAAGGTCGAGTAATCCGAGTACAAGGTCGAGTAGTCCGAGTACAAGGTCGAGTAGTCCAAGTACAAGGCCGAGTAGGCCGATGTTGACCGATTTTTACTAACTAAAAGTCAACAAACCACGTTGACCGCCTAGACCGACTAGGCCGACTTTTTCCGACTCCGTCCGACTAGGCGCCGACTAGGCGCCGAGTTTGACCGAGGCCGACTAATTGAGTCCGCCTAGGAGGAAGTCGCCTTAGAGGGGTTCCGAGGACCGAGTACTCGCCGAGTACTCGGCCTTGGAATCCAACTTTTACAACACTGCTTATAGGTACAGCCTGTACAAGTAACATCATTCACATAAAGCATTAGCGATCGCACATGGAATATCCAAATGTAACTTAATGTGTCTTTAGAGACTTAAACATTACCATGAGGTGGGTTGTTTCCAGAGGTACCCCCGCTATGTTCAGAGCACAGGGCCTCGTGCTGTGCTATCGCTTGTGAAATCCGTTCTTGTAACTCAGCCTCTGTTGTCGGAAATCGAGTTTCTCTTCGAGGAGGCATCTTCTAAAGAAGATTGTATAGGTCAGGTCTTATGCATATAAGTATGTAGTACGTGTATGTAATAACATTTATCAACGCAAGTAAACACATAACGTCCCAATCATAACACAAACAAGTAATTCAACAATGTATGTAATGAGAATGTTACGATTGAGCTTTCATATATCAAATGACCACAATTACAGTTTTACATTTTCTACAATGTACCATACATCAAAGGGGACTATATGGTCACATCACCCTTGTCCAAATCGTCTATCCAACTACAATAGTCAAAAGTCAAATAGTGGTCTTCAAAAGGCTGTGCAATCTGGGCTCAATAGCTACACTCTCACCAAAAGTATGCTACCTGCATAAAACCAAAAACTGCTATACTGATGGTGGAGGAGGAGGAGGTGGAGGAACGAATAGCAAACTGCGCACATGCGCTAGCTCCTCCTCGAGGGCATGAACACGACGCAACAGATAGCTAATCTGCTGCTCCATAGTAAGAAAACGGACATCAAAATCTGGGTATGGCAGAAGAGGAGCGGGTGGAGTCGCGAATAGTGACTGACAAGTACAAGGCAGAGGACGCAGAATCCTCTCTAACTCCATGACTCTGCGACACAACATCTCATGCTAGAGCTGTAAGGATAGGAGTAGCTCATCCCTCGTGTACCCAGTGTAATGTAAGGGATGGTATGGATCAGAAACAGGCATCGTGTTGGGCAGAAACCAAATCAGTGGCTCGCCCGATGGTGCAGAAGCAAAAGGTGCAGTATGTGTAAACTGTGGCATGAAAGGAAAGGCTGCTGACACAGGTGGGACATGACCAGATGGCTGGCTAGACGGTCCTTCCCCTGGACGGGGTGGAGGGATATCCTGTAGGAACGTGACCGGTAGATCGGTGCGGTGTATGTCAGACACATGTGGGTGAAACGGGGCGATATCAACAGGTACATGTGCAGGTGCAGGTGGGGGAGTAACAGGCTCAACGAAAGGAGGCAGGTCATCATCATCTATCCACCTATTGTGGGTGAATGCATAACGGGGATCTATATGGTCAGCAAAAGGAGCATGGTCTGTGGGTGCAGGTAGAGGGTCAGGTAAAGGTGGTGCAATAACTGGTATGTCAACCGGGTCATGCTCAGGTAGAGGATCATGAGCAGGTATAGGCTCGGGTGCAATCAAAGGCTCAGGGTCGGCTGGTGCTAACTCAAGATCAGCGGGTATCGGCTCGAGATCAGCGGGTATATCAAAAAGCCAATCGTCGGGGACGAAGTCAACCTCATGCTCGGGATCAATGTCAGGATCAAACTCATCATCAAACTCGAAGTCCTATGGAGGAATAGGTGCGGCAGACATAGCTGTGTCGGAATCAGAATCGGTGGGATAACGCTGCAATCCCAGTGCGTGTAGAGTAGTAGATGACACAGACTCGAATGAATCAGGACCAGAATGGTCAGACGAAATCTCAATGATCGGAATCTCAATAAGCGGAACAGCAATGACATCATCGACTGGAGCTCCATCATCCTGGGCACCCTCTGGGAGGCCCTCAATAAAAAGATCGATGTCATCGTCAGACATGGCATCAAGAGGCAGATCCTCGAGAGGAAATGCAGCAAGAGGAAGAGGGGCAGGGATCGGAATAAGAAGCAATTCCTCGCCAGGAAAACCATCAGCTAGCGGTATATCATCGCCAAAATCTGGTAAAGCAAACGGCAGGAAATCATCATCATCGCTACTCTCAGTGTCAGAAGTGAAAACCTCAGTGTCCGGGACAATCTCATCGTTCGATACTATGGCCATAGGGTCTACGGTATCTGATAGCTCACTCTCCGATGAGGACATGGTGTCTGTAATCAAAACGACCACAATATATGCACATATATCAACAATCATCAAATAAGCAGGTAAGTAGTAACAAAGTAAGCATGTATGCATCCTAGTCTTCCCAGACTATCCCACCCAGCCTCACAGACTGAACTACCTGGTCTCATAGACTAAACTCCCCAGTCTCTCAGACTGTCCCAACTAGTCTCTCAGACTACCCAGCCTCTCAGGCTGAACTACCCATTCTCTCAGACTGAACTACCCAGTCTCTTAGACAGAACTACCCAGTCTCTCAGACTGCCCCAGCTAGTCTCTCAGACTAACTCCCCAGTCTTTCAGACTGAATTATAAATGAATTCTTTGAAATGTACTTTGTGTCTTTTATTTATAAAAATGTTTGTTTCCTGGATCTGGACATTTCGTGTATGCAATGAAAATACGTTTGTGAAAACATTTTCGTGAGAGCCCTAGTGATCGTAGTCTAGACTCGAGAAAGAATCCTAGTTCGCTACGATCGAAGCTCTGATACCAAGCTGTCACACCTTGACTTTTGCGTAAGCGTGGTTATTGGTGTGACTTCTTAATACCATAGCATTCAATCATAACAACGCTATATGATAAAACCATAAGATGTTCATCCATTAATTAAGTTTGAAAACAACATAACATACTTGTCTGAAACATTGACATCTACTTCAAGTTACAAACCACAACATGTTTTAAATGAGTTCATGAAGACTCAACAAAAGACCTTAATTAAAACCGAGTTTAGAAACATGTATCCCGTCCAGGAATAAGATACATCTCCTAAACCCTACGACCACGGATGACATCTTTTATTCATAACGCAGCTTGAAAACATGCAACACCTGCCAGATCCACTTAGTTCCCTGAAATACATGTAATTTGAAAACATTAACAAAAGTTGAGCGAGTTCATGCGTTTTGTGTATGAATAAACCTTTAAAGTATGTCAGTATGTATGTATGTAAATCCCGGTATGAAAGCAAACAAGGAAAAGATCACCAATGGTTTCCAAGGCCACTGATATGTGTGACGGTGTAGGAAGACTCAAACCTAACAAATTTGTACCGGGCTTCCGGCTGGAAGACATGGTCACCCTATGGGCCACCCTGGTCCTCATGGGTGTGGACTCGCTACACCCAAATAGATCTATCACTCATGCCCCTCGGTCCGTATACGAGGATTAATGGTCTCAAGTATCCGCCTACCCATTCACATGATCTATGGTTCTTTCCTAGGCTAACCATACCAATTGTAATTGTATGTAATCCTTTTTGTAACATGTATTTCACCCCTGAAGTAAATAAACAAAACAGTTTAAATAAAAGGGGGACATGAACTCACTGTTTTGCGTCTTCAGAATCGTAACTCAAATCTCCTCAGCAAACACGACTACCTACAATGTACTAACGTCTATTAGACGAACGGGCCGTGCCTTGACTTAGAGTTAATGTTTTCGAGTTACGTTTCTTTTAAGTCTTCAATATTATTCCAAGTTATAATTACTTGTTAAAATAATAAATATCTTAACTTTAATTATATTTAATTTTGGAATAATTGTTAAACCATATTTTTGTAACAATACTTCTCAAGTATTTATTTTCGTATTTCCTTCCCAGGGATGGGGGTATCTCATACATGTATATTCGTATTCTTGTATTTGTAGTTCTAAAATAATATATCTCCAAGTCTCACTTTAGAAAATATATATAAACTCATTTTGTCCAAAAATAATGTATTTCAAGAAAATATATACTTTTCTCAAAAATCATATATCTTCTAAATATTCTTAAGAAAATATATTTTTTTCCCAAAAATAATATATTTTTCTCCTTGTCAAAATATGATATAACTTTGTAATATTTACAAAAATCATATTTTCATTTCGTTGTATCCAAAATAATATTTACCAAAAATATATTTATAACGGTATTTTCCGGAATATTTTGTAAGTTACGTTCTTGCGTTCGGTTTCACAATATTAAGTGTGTAACTTACATATGTGTTCCTTATGATTTTTGGTATTATTTTGGATTGTAAATTCTTGGTATTTTGTTAAGTTATATTACTTTAAATCCTAAAATAATATAACTAGTACACAAAGCATACAAATAATCACACACAATGTGTCTTCTAAATATATACCTTTCAAATACATATTTAGTTATATTTATTTACAAAAACCAACCTCCAATACTTGTATTTTTGTAACAAAATCTATGGCAAAGTTTATATTGAAAACCATAGTTAAAACTCACTTGTAAATATTTGTTTAGAAAATATTTTTCTAAGTGTTTATATTTTTAGAAAATTTTGCCATAGTTTCCCCTAAAAATGGAGGTGCCCATGCTATCAAAGCATATCATTTTCTTTTTAAAAACATCACAAACAGTCAATAATCAACCTACACTTACCAAGTGCCACATTAATGCTATTTACATAACAATCATGAACTTGATCTTTCATAAAAACTTGTAGTAACTTGGTAGTGTGTTTAGTAAACTTAGTTACCCTTTAAAGTGTGTTTATTTCTTTCAAAAACTCATTCTTGGAAGATTTAGGTGTTTACAACTTGTAAACATGTTTTACAAAAATGCTTCTTTATGAAATCTTCTTGTTTCTCTAGTGTTTCTACACTTGTTTTACCACCAAAAATAGTGTGTGTTTAAGTAAGAACCAAGATCTTCTAAAAATCATATTTTGAACTTGGTCCTTTTGGAAAAGCATTCATAAATCTTAGATCCATAAGATTACTAACTCACTTTGTTTATTATTTTTCAAGAAATCACTTTATTCTTCAAGTTCATGCTTATATATGAGGATGATCATCTTGTTTTGTCACATAATCATCCTCTCACTTGCTAGATCATGTGTTTAATCACAATCTAGCAAGCTCCTTATGATGATCAACATCATAATCTCAAGTAAACAACAATCAAGCATCATACATACACTAAACAACATTGTTTCATCAAGAGTTCATCATATGACAAGCTTATGTTAAAGTTTTATGAATATGTTCTTTAGTGTTCAACAAGATTAACAATGTATATCATCTTTTAACTAACAATATATGAAGTAACAACGGGTTATGAGGGCCTTACTAGCACAAGGCTAGGGATGAACACAAGATGATGGAGATGACAAATGTGTTGGGTAATAGCAAACGATGAAGGTCCTTGAACTTCCGAAAGCTCCAAGCTTCCTTATGCACCTTCTAACACCCTTGTGTGTATGTAGATTGTATGGAACTTGAATGATGATGATGGTGGTGTGGAGGTGGGTGTTCGGCCGAGAGCTAGATGGAGGGAGGAAGAAGTGTGGTGTGATGAAGTTTGTGTAAGAATGAAGTGCTTATGTCTTGGGGTTAATATAGACTCATACCCAACAAGTGTTTATCCTTTGTGCATTGTGTCACCCAAAGTACATGACAATATCTACTAAATGAATCAAATAAAATCCATCAATTTGGCCATGTGGCCGATTACTAGCTTTGGGGGGGGGGTCTAAGTGTAAATTTGAACCATATAATTAGATTAAAGTTCCAATCCAAGTATTAGTTATAAGTGTTAGTTACTTGATATTTTTAGTGAGTGTTAGGGTGTTCGGGGATCATAACTAGCTCAGAAATAATAAAACAATGCTTCTAGTAAAATTTTGGTGTTTCGGGTAGTGTCCGGTTGTTCGGTTAGATACCGGTTCGTTAAAGTGTCAAACTATTCCGTTTAGTGATTTTTAAGTACCCTTTTGTGACACTTTTAATTCCCGACACTTAGGAAAGTATTCAGGACCATTTAGTCATATTTTTTCATGTTACCAGTTTGTTAAAATGCTGAACTTTGCTGAAATATGCTGAATTCAGCACTTTAAGTGAGTTTTAGGCACTTTCTGGCACTTAAACTATCACCTAGTGAAGCAGTTTTATGGTCCTTACTTCCTTACACACTATACTAGTGTGGTACTTGGTTTCTGGCTCATACTGGGTCTCAAAACAACGTCTGTCTATGTACTGAACCCCGTCAGCATATTCCTGTTTTATCCGTTAACTGTGCTAACTGTGCTTTGTGCATCATGTATGTCAATATGGTTTGTATGTAATAATAAAGTGACATCATGCAATATGTGATGCACATGTAAGTATGATGCAGTAATCAGAAAGCAGTTAATTGTAATTCAGCACAGTCATTAAGCACTAATCAAGATTAATTAATTGTACGTATACCTGTATTTTTTACGGTTGACACAACCTGCATCTCCGGCACCACCTACAACTCCGGCACAACCTGCAACTCCGGCAACATCTCCGGCACAAACCTGCAAGTCCGGCACTGTCTGCGGCACAACCTGCAACTCCGGCACCACCTACAACTCCATCTCCAGCACAAACCTGCAACTCCGGCACCGTCTGGTGGTGAGGGGTTGTGGTGGTGACAGTGTTGGTGGGCAGGTGATGGTGGTGTGGCGGTGGTGATGGGTGGTGACTAAGTGGTGGTCTGGTGGTGAGGGGTTGTGGTGGTGACGGTGTTGGTGGGCCGGTGATGGTGGTGTGGCGGTGATGGGGTGGTGGTGGTGTGGTGATTGTGTGGACGAAAATGACAAATGTGCCCAAACCTCAGGACGAAAATTGCAATTTACTCTTTCAAAAATAACCCATCTAACGGTATAAAGTAACTAGGTTAGGCATTTGGATGAAAATGGCAAAAAGTTACAAACGTGGGGGGCAAAATGGTACGAAAGTGTCATTTTGGACGAAAATGGCAAATGTGCCCAAACCTCAGGGACGAAAATAGCAATTTACTCAATTATTAATTTTATCAAGGTTATTAATTTATCGAGTATTAATTTATAGAGGTTATACTGTCAGTGGTGGATCCAAGAATTTTTTTCAGTGGGTTCACTATTTATAAATGCTCATAGAACTGGACATAAAAGTTTTAGGGTCGATTCGACGGTTCGGGTCGGGTAAGGTTCATTACATAATAAAGATACGATACAATAATAAAAAAACATTGTTATTAGAAATTAGAAACAGAATAATTTAAATACGATAGTCTTTACGAATTAAAAAAGGTACTTATAGTTTTTCGCTACGAGTTTTTAAGATGAAAACATTGCATTACATCTTCGACCCACAACTAAGTTAAAACTAAATGCAACCCACTAATAGTAAAATAAACTCCGCTCTAGTAATAAAAATCATTCATGTTTTGCTTTCAATATAACAGGAACTATTGATGTCCTTGTTGATCTTCCCCTAAAAACCTATGAGATTACAATATGATTTATTTGGTTTCTGTACCGGAAGTTAAAAAAAATCAAAACAACTTAACCCCAAGGAGGAATTGAACCCGTGACATCATGCATGGAAGCGTATGACTATCCACTCTGCCACCTATCAATTTTGTTAATGGGTTCATCCCAAATAATTTTTAGAGTAAATTACAAGTTTTGTCCTTTATGTATGTCCAAAATTGCAGGCGCTGTCCTTTGTCTTTAAAATCGATGAGTTTTGTCCTTAATGTTTGCAAATCTTGCACGTTATGTCCTTTAGGCCAAACCCAGTTAGATTTTTTGGTTAAATGAAGGCATGTGCATGGCACATGAGGGTAGAAATGTAATTTCAACTGCCATTTGTCTTTCCCTCTTAATTATAACAAGAACTGCCCTCATTCATTCACCTGCTTCACATTGATCATCCCTCGTCTTTCATTTCTAGGGTTTTGTACCCTGTAAAAAACGACGATCAAGATTCCGATGTCGCAGACTGAAGAAGGCTGGTATGTCAGGGATAATCTTGACACTGAAAGTGTCGTTGAACTGTATGGTAAGTTACAAACCCTAGCTTCGATTTTAGGATATAATGTTGTGGTTTTTGTTGATCACCAGTTGATTAATAACATAAATGTTGAAAATTTGCAGATGGTTTTCCCAATTTCTTTAGCATTTGTATTCATCATGGTGGTAGGCTTACATCACCTCCTGGACGCACATATGTAGGAGGCAAGATCAGTTATGTTGACTTGATAGATATTGATAAGTTTTCCATTCATGAAGTCGATCTTATGCTTGATCAGTTAGGGTATAATAGCTTGAACCCAATGTATTACCAGTTTTTGAATCCTGAAAAGACCCTAGATGATGGTCTTGAACACTTAACCAGTGATCAAGACTGTCTCAAGTTGGCTAGGTATGTTGAAATGCACAAGATGATCCATGTATATACCACTCATGGCTTGAAAAACATGAAGGAACTGTTTAGCTCACCTAGTAAACCTCCTAGACCTAGCATCACCATTGAAGAAATAGATGAAATTGGACCATATGCCATAGTTCCTAATCCTATGAGTGGAAATGTAAATGTTGGACATAATATTGACTATGGTGAATCCAGCAGTAAGGTGGCAGCTAGTCCAGCATTTGTTGAGACTGAAGTGAATGTCAATGAGGATAGGGATGTTAGTGATGGTAGGGATGTTAGTGAGGATAGGGATGTTACTGAGGGTAGGGATGTTACTGAGGGTAGGGATGTTATTGAGGATAGGGATGGTAGTGAGGATAGGGATGGTAGTGAAGGTAGGAGTGATAATGAGAGGATAGGGATGTTGCTGATGATAGGGATGGTAGTGAGGATAGGGATGGTAGTGAAGGTAGGAGTGATAATGATAGTGATTACATAGTGGATGAAAAGAATACTATGAGTGATCATGAAGTGGACATGAGTGACTATAGGGCTAATGTTGATATGGAAGTTGAGGACACCATTAATGAACACAGGAATGTTGATGAAGACATGGAAGGGGATGTATTAGATAATGACAAGTTTAACAGTGGTTCTGAATCTTATGATAATCATACAGGCACCAGGAAACATTTGCTGCACCAAATAAGAAGATCAAATGAGAATATTGTAAACTTTTACCTTGGGCAGGTGTTTGCCAGCAAGCAACAAGCTAAAAAGCTAATCAAAAAACATGCTGTTGAAAGTAGAATGATTATAAGGATTATCAAAGATGATCACAGCAGGGTTAGGGCAATGTGTCAAGGCTCAAAACCTGACTTTGAGGTAGATGATAATGGGGTATATGTCAGCCAAGCCAAAGGTAAAGAAAAAAGTGTTGAGATGGATAAAAGTGAAGACAAGGGGAAAAAAGGTAAGAAAAAAAGGGGAAGGGGGTTTTTGTTGAAAAGAATAAAGACACAGGGACCAATCAGAAAAAAGTTGAAATAAATGTGGGTGGTAGGGGGAATAGGACAAACCCCCATCAATATCAATGTCCTTGGGTCTTGTTGATTTCAAAAGAAAAAAATGCTGAAACATGGGTTGTCAAAACCCTAATTACTGACCACACATGTATTACAACCAGGAAGCATTATGCGTGTACTTCAAAGTTCCTGTCACAAGAGATGCTAGAGCAGATTGAAGAGAACCCAGAAATACCAGTTAAGGCTGTACAAGAACAGTTTCAAAGGAGGTATTCAGTTGGAGTTTCAAGAATGAAGGCGTATAGGGCTAAGTGCATAGCCAAGAAGCATGTCGAAGGAGACTATGCTGAACAGTATACACTCTTAAGGGATTATGCTCATGAACTCATCCAACAAAATCCAGGTACAACTGTTAAGATTGAGGTTGATGCTAATCCAGATCCAGGGAATAATACCAGACAATTTAGAAGGATATATGTGTGTTTGGCTGCATTAAAGCAGGGTTTCAAAGCAATTGGAAGGGATTTCATAGGTCTAGATGGTGCATTCATGAAAGGACCATTCCCAGGGAAACTGTTAAGTGCAGTGGGTGTTGACTGCAATAATGGGATCTACCATGTTGCTTATGCAATAGTGGAATCTGAAAACAAAGAGTCATGGACTTGGTTCTTAGAGATTTTAGGTGATGATCTTGGTTTAGGCACTTACTCAAATTTTACTTTCATAAGTGATAGACAAAAGGTACTGTCTTTAACTTTGTTAATGGTTGTCAAAGATTCCTCCTTTACATTGGTCAAGGGCTTATTTTTCAGGTAATTTTTTTTTGTTTTTCACTATCACTTATGTATTCATTTGTTCACTTATGTATTCATGTGTTCCTACTTTTGGCATAGGGAGGGCTGTTTCTGATATATTGCTTAATAACATGTGTGAGGTTTTCAATGGAAAGATAGTAGAAGGCAGGGACAAGCCTATCATATAAGCCCTTGAATACATAAGGGGGTATCTAATGAGGAGAATAGTAACTGTGTTGAACGTAATTGAGAGAAGTGAAGGCTTGCTTACACCCAAGGCAACAGAACTTTTTGAAGGGATCAAAAGAGATGCAGCTGCTTACCATGTTCAATGGAATGGGGGGGATTTGTATCAGGTTAGTGGAAAGCCCAATCATGCTCGTGTAGTGAATTTGACTGCAAGGACATGTAGTTGCAGAGGCTGGGAGATAACAGGTAACTCACTCTTCATTTTTTGAAGTTGTTAACTGGATGTTTGTCTAAAGGTTGCATATGTTTTATAGGAATGCCATGCAGACATGCTGTGGCTGCAATTTGGGAGAAAGCTGCTAATGGGGTAAGGGTGGGTGCTTTGGAGAGTTGGGTACATCCGGTTCATACAATGGAGAGGTGGAAACATGTATACTCTTTTAGGGTGAACCCTATCAATGGTAGGACTTTATGGACAAGGGTACATGCTCCTACAACGATTACACCCCCAAAACATCACAACCAGGTTGGAACACCCAAAAAATTGAGGAAACGATCTGCTGTGGAGCTTGAAGAGATGACCCAGTCAGGAAGGTTGTCCAAAAAGCACACTAAAGGAGCATGTTCAAAGTGTAAGAAGACTGGACATAATTCCAGGACTTGCAAGGGTCAAGGTGAACCTGTCAACACTGGCAAATCAGGGAAGAGTGGCAAGGCAGGGAAGAAAAGAAAGGCAGTAGCAAACTGAACCTCTTTTATGTCTTTTGAACTTGTTTTATGTCTTTTGAAAATGTTGGTTGGTACTATTTAGATGTTTGTGAACTTCTTTATGTCTTTTGGGTTGCTACTATTTAGATGTTTGTGGAATGTTGGTAGTATTTGGAACATGAATCAGGTTTGGTTATAATATGGTAAGTATTTGGTCATTTTGTTATGGTTATAAACTTCACATTATGGTCATTTTGTTATGGTTATAAACTGCACATGTTTTTGGTTATAAACTGCACATTATGGTATGTTTGGCTTGTTTAGATGTCAATCGCTGCACTTTGTTTATGGTCAGTTTACATCTGCACTTTGTTTTGGTCAGTTTAGTAGGATATTGCTGCACTTTGTTTTGCTCAGTTTACATCTGCACTTTGTTTTGGTCAGTTTACATCTACAGTTTGTTATGGTCTGTTTGGCTTGTTTACATTATGGTCAGTTTACATGGATTGTCAAATTACATCTGCACATAACATATAACAAACCAAAAAGGCATAAAATACTTCACAAACATAGATCTTGTCATTCAAAATTAGATCTTGTCATTTTACACATACTGCACATCATGTATAACAGCCTAAAATGCCATAACATACATCACAAAACAGATCCAACTAAAAACCAAATACTTTTTCAATTTTCTTGACTTTGCTTCAACTTTCGTGTTCTCTAGTTGCAGCTTATTGTTTTCTTCTTCCAGAATCATGTTCTCTTGTTGCAGCTGCATCTTCTCCGATTCCAACATGTTCTTAGCCCTAAGCAATCCAGGTATGATATCTATGCACCTTTAGCACCTTTGCTGATCGAACCATCCAATAAATGGACAATTTGAACCCTACATTTGACCAAATCAAAACATTAAATTCAGAAAAGACATTACCTTTTATAATCGATGAACCCTAATTTTGAAGAAGATGAAAGATTACCTGGACAGGACAAGAATAAAAATGGTGTCCAGGATTCTTCTTTGTCCATGAAGTTTGTATAATAGCTTCCCTTCCACAATGGCAGTTGACCATGGCGATTATGAACCCTAATTAACAATCTGAAGAACCCTAATTTTGAAGGAGAAGAAAGGTGAAACGAATGAGGCAGATGAAGTAATAAATAAAGGAGTAAATTACAAGTGTCAGGTGAAATTACATTTCTACCCTCATGTGCCCTGCACATGCCTTCATTTAACCAAAAAATCTAACTGGGTTTGGCCTAAAGGACATAACGTGCAAGATTTGCAAACATTAAGGACAAAACTCATCAATTTTAAAGACAAAGGGCAGCGCCTGCAATTTGGGACATACATAAAGGACAAAACTTGTAATTTACTCTAATTTTTATGGGTTCATACCAAATTTTGTATTAACATTTCTACTAAAAATTTGAAACCGAATGGGTTTGTGTGAACCCGTAGTTCCCAACGTAGATCCGCCCCTGTATACTGTAGTGGTTTTTTATGCTCATGCGGATTGACAAATTATGCATCATGAGTTAGTTTTTTTTACCACACACATGTTGTGTTTTTTTTCTCAACCTTTTGGTGCTAATCATCTATCTATGAATACTTCTTCAAGTCTTTATTTAGCTTCATAAAACATTGTTATAATCAATGTTTTAAAAACCGGTTTTTAAATTAAACCGGATTAGGCTAAAAAATGGTTCAACCGGTTGAACCAGGTTGTACCGATCGGTTCAACCGGGTTGACTAGCTAACTCTATAATTTCATAAATTACAAAATCAACTCAAAAGTTAATCAGAAAATGCATGATTAAATATTAAAAGATGATCCAAAAGTAAATCTATAATAAAAAAATAATAATCCAAAAGATAATCGAAAATCATTCAATTTTCCAACGAGCTCTTTTAAATGAAAGTGTACGATATGTTTAAACCATTTACGTGTTGAATACATCAAGTTCACGATCGCATAAAAGATGAAATTCACTATTATCGGCATCCTCATCAACTAGAGGATAACTATTTTCGTTTCATACAATATTAAATAAGAACTTTTAGTTACGAATATAATAAAAATAAGTAACAACCCAAACTAAAATAACCCTGGGCTGGTACGGGTATTACGTTTCAAACCGTTATACCGGATTTTACTGCCGGTACAAACCTTATGTCGTTTCACTTAATTACCGAGGTGTTTCGTACCGGATTTACATCTGAAAACGGTAATACCAGTATAACTGGCCGATATTTACCGGTTTTTAAAACATTGGTTATAATCTACGTCAATTACCCATGATCCTTATAAAGGATGGTAATTTTTTCACACAGGTTTTGAGATGTCATATCTAATTCATTTAATACGAGTCATGTTCATGCTAATATTTTAACTAAACATATTACGTTCTGGCTCACTTGTTTATCCCATCTAATTAAAAAGTTGACCCCCCAAACTAATAAACATGTTTACAACTTAAAACTATCTGCAACCGGTAATCTACCAACTCACTTGACACGTTTAGTTAAACAAGTTGCATGCGGGTTTGCAACCGGTAATCTACCAACTCGCTTGAAAAGTTTAGTTAAACAAGTTGTATCGGGGTTAAATAATATTTATTGATTAATAAAAATAAATAAAGCCATTTTTCATTGTTGCATAATGTTACCTTATATTGCCCCTCTCAACTTGCTATTAAATTATTGTTATAGTTTGCGTTTCACCCCCTCCCCTTCGTTCAGATTCTTCCTCCACCTCTCTTTCTCTGACCCTTTTCGTCTCTTCTCTTCGATCGAACCGATCTAACCACACCGTAGCAGAACAACCCACCTCTTCGTATCCTGAACCCATGACGCTTGGCTCAGGTGGATCGAGTGTCGTGGGTGAGTTTTCTGAACCAAACACACGCTTAATAACATCGTTTATCTTCTGCGTTCTATTTCACCTTTTTTGTTTGATATATGCTGTTTTAAGAATCGGTTTAATTGAATCTTTATTTGGGTTTGTTAGCAGGGATTTTGGGTCTAACCTAGGTTAATTATTAATAATATTAATAATAAAAATTACCCTTTTGGTCATATATGTTATATGAATTGGGGATTTGTGATGTTTGATGGGTTTTGTTGTAATTTTATAAATCATGTGTTTGTTCTTGCAGGTTAAGTTTGATTGTATCATATGTTAGGTCTTGGATGTATAGGGTTTTTATATGAAATTAGGGGGCTTTATTCTTGTTCCATGTGAGCCATTGTGTGGTTTCATTAATGTAGTAGTTGGTGGTCTATTTGGATGAATGTTAACTTATGAGGGTTGTATAAACAATTTCCAGTTGTGTAATATATGGTGGTTTTTATATCATTATAAATGGTTACCACATGGTTCATATTTTGGCTCTTAGTTTTATAAAGAGAGGCACTCCAAAGGTGTATTAGGTTTGAAAGCCTAGACGCGAAGCGAGAGACCCGACTTTTTTACATTTCAGCTTTCTCCAGGCTCTATAGTTGACCAATTTTGACCCACATGTACATGAAGCGCGCTACGCGCCTGAAAATCAACTTTTGGTTGAATGTTATGGGCTGCATGAGAATTGCAAGGATACTTGTTCTTATGTTAAACTTGATTTTGAAATCTGAAGCTGATTTCATAACTTTTTTCTTACAAAATGTAGGTGATTATCATTATGCGTAATATAGAGCCTTTATGAGTTATCTGCTTGAATCTTTATTGTCCAATGTGGTCCGTTTAGTACAGAAAGTTGATAATGCGGCAGTTGGCTTTCTGGTTCAATAAATGTTTGTGTTAAGGTTATTAAAACTGTTGTGGGTTGAGTTCTTGAGTCTCATTAATCGGCTATTAGGCTCTTATGTTTCTGCTTGTTCTAATTGCAAGCATAAAGTTAACCTTGAATGTTAACTTTTAAGGCGTGTATAAACGATTCCAGTTGTGTAATATATGGTGGTTTTTATATCGATATAAATGCTTACGACAACGCTCTTATTTTGGGTTTTAGTTTTATAAAGCGAGGCGTGTAGGTCTTGAAAGCCAGTTGTGTAATATATTGTGGTTTTTATTTCCATTTTCAATAGCCAGTTGTGTAATATATTGTGGTTTTTATTTCCATTTTCAATATAAATCGGTCACCAGAGGCTCCTCTAGCTGTGAAAGCATGGTTGGTATTTTGGTAATTCGGTTAAAGTTGCGGGTTGCATATCTGCATGAGAATTGTCGATCTGCACCATAGTTATCAATAGCGTCCATAGCGGACGCTATCGCGAATAGCGTAGCGACGCGGCCATATGCCGCTACAAGGTACTATGCGACCACATATCGACCAAATAGCGACGGCCGATGGAAAATTCCGGCGACGGTGCTGCAACTTCTGCCGGAAACGAGGAAGAGCGAACCAGAGGCTCAAATTGATGGAAAGAAAGAAGCAAGTACCTTGTTTTGATGGCGTTCGTAGAAGTTTTCCCACTGCTTTTCTGTAATTTTGATGGCGGTGGTAGTCGTATATGAGATCCGGATGGCGGAGGTAAATGGGGGTGACGATTAGGTTAAACTTTATGTGTGTAGTTTTACAATTTAACCCCTCTGCCTTTCTGTAGTTTACATTCATTCTCTAAACTTGTAAATTTTAACATAAAAAGAGTGAAATTAGTTTGTGTATTTTAACATTTAACCCCCTATATCTTCACTAGTTTACATTTAGTTCTTAAACTTACAAATCTAGACATATATAAAGTACAAAATTAGCATTATAATATATGTATATGATTATAAATAGCTATATTTTTATTTTTAAAATTTTCTACTGCCTTATCGCTAAACACGAAATAGCGAGCACTATTTCGTCGCTATCGCTACGTAGCATATAGGTAGCCTGTCGCTATTGGCCGCTATTCGCTATAGATAACTATGATCTGCACGGATAATTGTTCTTTTGTTAAATTTGAATCTGAATCTTAAATGAATTGTGTGACAATATTGTGTAAAATTGTGTGAGTTGTGTATTTGAGTATTTATAGTGTGGTCCGTTTGGTAAAAGTTAACCGAAAGTTTATATTGCAGTAGCTGTGGTTCCGGTTCGATAAATGGCTTTTATTAAGGCTGTTAGAACTGTTAGTTTACTATGAGTTACAGGCTGTGTTCATGAGTTACTAGTTGGCTATTCGGCTCTTATTATTCTGTTATGAGTTATTATTTTGCAGTTTGCACCTGTACGAGTTATGATCTGAATCCTTAGTTGTTCACTTCAGTGTGGTCCATTGTGTAAAGTTTAGTAACAGAAGTGCAATTCGTTATTTGGTATTTTG